>JAPTHN010000034.1:0-2400000 GCA_026936325.1 Platynereis dumerilii
CCACCCGTAAATAGCCCTTCAGGCATCAGGGCCGTCTCCGGCCGTTATGACCCCCTCAGTAACTTCTACGACTTCAGGCACATGCACGCCAACAGAACTCATCACTCTGTTGAGCAAGTGTATCAAATCAAAAAGGGCGTCCATTTTGACCACAGGACAGCCGCTTCCCAAATCAGTAGGACCAAAGGGGCGGCCGAGGCTAAGAGAGTTTCTGACGATTTCTTTAAAGTAAAAACACACCATGATATGAAGAGACGCAGTCCGTGGGTAGCCAAGCTAGATAGGGAGTGGAACATGACGAAAAAACGTCAGGTTGTCAAAGATCTCCTCAAGGAAAATTGACCCAATGTCCACCCTTTGTGGAAGCCCTTAAGGCTTCCGGGACTGTGAAATCCTTCACAATGTCCCTGATAGGTATTGGGGCACGGGTTCCAAGGACCCTGCAAAACAGTCGGGGGGTTCTAACGTATTTGGGAAACTCCTCATGGAGACCCGCAGAGAACTCCTTGGATCCTCATCCAGGGGTTCTCGCTTCCGTTCACTCAGAACGGAAGCAACAGAAGCACCAAGTGTTTCACAGGCCACTCCTAGGCCAAACCTAGCAATTGAATCTGAGGCCGCCGACCCTTACCGGACCCCTTCTGGGTCCGTGAAGCGAAGGCGGGCGACGATGGGTAGCCCTCCAGCTCCCAAAAGAATTGCGAGTGAGACCCTGTTGCCAACCCGCGCAGACTCCTCAACCATGAACGATATCCATCGTTCTTCTCTTGCGGACATTCCATCACCATCGTGCCATTCGGCCCGAGATGGGAGTCTCGCACAAGTGGAAAATCAGGTGACTCCGTCCCTGACACACCTCCACTTAACCAGACCTCCTCTCCAGGAGCTCAAACACTCGTTCCTGAGAACGATAATTTTCCCCCACTTTCTTCTCAAAGGAGCCTTAGCTCCAGGGAATCCTCCCCAAACCGGGCCCTTCTGGGGTCGAAGTCCACAGGGACTCGGTCATCTCTGAGGACTGGGCAGAGGCCAGGGAAATCATCCCGGATTCTCCCCACTCTACTCAGCCTAGCAGAGCAAGCAGGGCCTCACATCCCACTTTAGGAGATTTTCTATCACAACAGCCGTTACCTCAGCGTTCCCCTAGGTAACTTTACGACGCTTATCGTCAACCTCGGTGCCAGAACACCGGTACTTGTTAAACCGGTCTGCTTCAAAGCTCTTAACAATGAGGCCAAGAATGCTTGGGAACTGCCCAAGACAAAATTACCCAAGATCCTCATTCTTGGGGATTCTCTAGTGGGCAGAACTAGGTCCATTAATGAAAGTGTGGCCACTCACACCAAGATCATTTCCTACTCAGGGGCTCAGTTCAGACATATTTTAAAACATTATGAGAAAAGAGAAGGACAACACTCATTCGCAAGTCAAACATGTCATCTTGAGTGTAGGTCTTAATTGCCATGCCCAGAGTGCTGAGAGAACAGCCAACAAATCCATTAGGGAGCTCTTTAAAAAGACAAAGGCAGTCTTCCCCCAGGCTAAGATTTACTTTACTGAGATTGTCCAGAAGCTACAGGAGGAATCACACATGAAAAACTTGAGGACTTTCAGGTTACTTTTAGATCACTTTGTAAGGTTCTGAAGCCCTGCCAAAATCCTTACTTTCCATGATGATAACTATCATTGGGACAAAGTCACCTCTGACAACATGGTAAATGCCTGGTTGTCCCAGTTAGATTTAAACTAAATAATTCAGGTCAAAACAACCGCCAATGAAAAGCCAGTTGGCCCTTCTAATGAGGAGCTATCAAAATTAGGCATCATCAACCTCAGCTCCAGCTTCAAAGTCTCAAACCAACAAGCAAAATTACTTCAAAAAGGCCTAACCTTTGTACCTACACCCGCCAAAGTCCCCATACAACAGTTTGAGGAGGGCGTGGATCGTTTCACCAGGAACTTAAAATTAAAATTCTGTTACTTGCATCTAAAAGGCAAAGATGGAGGCTTCCCTCCTAAATTTAAAACACCTTCATCTTTTACACCTCCCACAGGCACCTTTCCTCCAGAGATTGAGCATTTAGCTATCACTTTAAAGCAAGAAATCAAAACATTCACACCTAATTATAGAATTAAGGATAATCTGACTAAACATGACCGACAGGCCATTAATGAGTTAAAAAACAATAAACAAATTGTCATTAAACCAGCTGACAAGGATCAGCCATAGTCATCATGGATAGGCAGGACTATATCTATGAAGCTGAGCGACAGCTACAAGTAAATAGGCATTATAGAGAAATTGAGCATCCACAATATCCTGACAATTGTGTCATATTCAACTCCCTTCTGGAGGAAATGTCAAAAAATAACTTGATTTCCAAGAAAGAATTTTCCTACTTGAGGGCCCTCCCGACTGCAAGGGAACGGATATTTTACCTGCTCCCTAAAATTCATAAGGAGATAAACAAATGGACAGTACCAGGAAAGATTCCCCCAGGCCGTCCCATAGTAAGTGACATCAATTCCGAGTCTTGTAACATAGCAAAATTTATCGACTTCCATCTGCCCCCTTCTCCACAGTACATCCTGCATATATCAAAA
The DNA here is from genome assembly GCA_026936325.1 of Platynereis dumerilii. Taxonomy (NCBI): domain Eukaryota; kingdom Metazoa; phylum Annelida; class Polychaeta; order Phyllodocida; family Nereididae; genus Platynereis; species Platynereis dumerilii. Next base: position 2,605 of record JAPTHN010000034.1, read on the forward strand.
ACACATATGACTTCCTTAAGAAGTTGGATCAGGTCAGATGCCATCCAAACACCCTGATCATTTCATTAGATGTAGACAGTTTGTATACCAACATAGATAATGACCTAGGCATAAAGGCAGTAACTGAAGCCTTTTCCACAGATCCCAAACCAATTCACCCGTACATTATCAAATTACTCCGCCTCTCTCTTGAGGGCAATGACTTCAATTTCAATAACAAACATTACTTGCAGATTAGCGGCACAGCCATGGGAAAAAGGTTCGCTCCACATTATGCTGATATAGTACTAGCTTACTGGGAGAGAGAAAACCTCCCAAAATGTAATCTCCAGCCTCTTTTTTGGAAAAGGTACCTGGATGATGTCATACTATTATGGGAACATCCAATCGCAGATTTTGACCCTTTTTCCAAATTCTAAATTCAGCCCATCCAAACATCAAGCTAAAATCAAACATTCAGGACAAGGAACTGGAATTTCTGGATGTTCTAGTCTACAAAGGTCGAAATTTTGAAAGGGAAGGCAGACTGGATACTAAGGTATTCTTCAAAAAGACTGACAGTCATTCTCTTTTGCATAAAGAATCCTTTCATCCAAAACACACTTTTTCAGGCTTAATCAAATCTCAACTTATCAGATTTGGCAGAATTTGTCAACACCAAGATGACTTCAATGAGGCAACAGCCACCTTATTCCAGGCCATCAAGCCAAGAGGTTACTCAGCTCGTTTCCTTCGAGCTATCAAATCTGAAGTAACAAGACAATTTTTCCCTCCTCTCCATTTAACAGGCATGAACCCTTGTCGCTTCATAAGATGCTCAATTTGTCCACATGTTAATGCACAGCACACAATCCCTTCTAGAATAGGAGATATCCGTCTCACTGCGAATGCCAATTGCAACACAAAAACTGTAGTGTATATTCTAGGTTGCAAACAATGCCCACAACTCTACTATGTGGGACAAACACTGGCTTTAGGGCCAGAATGATAGCTCACTTCAGTGCTATCCGTAGAAAACACTCCACTAAAATAGCACAACACTTTTCAAGCCAAGATCACTCCTTGGCAGATCTCTGGATTTCAGTGTTAGAAACCCCCAAGTCAAGCAAACAATTAGATAAGCTTGAATTGGGATGGATAGAAAGGCTCAATACAGTGAACAATGGCCTAAACATGCAAGAGGGAAACCCAGTAGGGGACATTTCTCCATTCATCCTTCAGTATCACCCGCTGGCTTCCAAACTAGCTAAAATGGTCAATGAGTGGTGGGACCAATTCAAAATGGATAACCCATCCACAACAAAAAGACATCCCATTAATATCATTCGGGCCTTTGCCAAAAACAAGAGCCTTTCTCAAACTTTAGTCAGGTCAATGCTTGTCCAGCTTGAAGAATAAATTACCCTAAAAACTAGCCTTAACTTCATCGGACCTTAAACCTAACCCTAACCCTAACCCTAACCCTAACCCTAACCCTAAAGGAACCCTAACCCTAACCCTAAATCCTACAGCTACCATAAGTAGACTTTTTGTATATTTGCTCCTTGATACAATTCACATAGAAACGCATTACTTTCAGGACAGTCAAGGTCAAGTGGCAGATATTGGACTGTGACATGAGTAGTGCCAGTGCACTCTAGGGCGTGGGCCGTTAACCCTGAACCCTAACCCTAACCCTAACCCCTAAACCCTAACCTAGCCAGAGCCTATAAAATATCACAGTTCCAAAAGTCTTGTCAAATGACCAAACATTGTCTGCAAACACTTCTTGTTCAAATTATGAAAACTACATGTTTCACACACATGCTTACATTTCCAAATTGGAAGACACCAAACTAGAAACTTATAGTATTGTATATCATATACATATTGTCTTATTTTCTAAAAATTGTTTCTGTAAAATTGAGACATACAGCTCTTTGAACCAACAAAATTACAAGACCAACATTTGCAATTCACACTCTGCTAATTGCAATCAATAATCATGGGCACTCCACCTCATGTCCTACTCAGCTTAATCAAAAAAGTGCCAAATCCAATAAGGTCAAAAAACAATTTTCTTGTCAAACTTATATATTAAAACATTTTTCTTAAATTACTAAAATTATATTATTATATCCAACTTCAAATCCTCACCTTCAAAATAGGTCATACACAACACATCCATAAAATAATATTTTTTCCAAATTATTCTTGGGGCTACCCTAAATTGAACACCTTCTATCTCCTTCAATTTTAAAGATATCAATCTGAAATTAAATTCTCACCACAACAAGTCTTTAAGCTTTATGTCATAGCAATTTTATAATTTTATTATAATAATTGACGTCGCAATCGCGAAACACGGCTTTTTCCGAAAAACGGCGATTACGCAAAAACTATTTAAGATATTGTCATGAAATTAGACACACATGGGCACAACAGCTTCATCTATATGATTGTGCAGTATCAATGTTCTAGCTCAAAAATTGTATGAGATATGTTTAAAAACGGCTTTATGGAAAATATTGTGAAAATTTGTCAAAATTGTTTCTATAAAAATGAAACAAATATGTTAAAGGAAACTGTTTTAAACCAAATTAGCAAAGCAAAACTTTAAATTCAAATTCTCAAAAACCAAAACACTCAAGTGATAACTGTACATTCCCAATGATTCAACAGCAACCAAAACAAACAAACATGACACTAATCATCCATGGATAACTTACTTGTGCAAACTAACCAAAACCAACAGGTTCCAAATTTACACAATACACTGTAACCAACTAGAACAAACAGCATACACTTAATAAGCTCCAAGGATTTACTTTCAATTTCATTAAAAAAAATTTTTTAATTTAAAATACCAAATATCTTTTGAAATGGAACACACTTCCCAAATCTTTTGATCAACATAATTACAGACAAACAATTCCAATGAACACTCTGATAATTGCAATCAATACCTTAGCAACCCTGACACTCCAATCATATTCCTGTAATCAACTTGGTCAAAGAAAAGTGCCAGATCCAATAAGGCCAATAAACATCTTTTAATCCTTTTCAAATTATATATTAAAATATTTTCTTCTTCCAAAATTATACTATTATATGCAACTTCAAACATTTACCTTCAAAATGAAGTCATACACAACACATCCATAAAATAATATTTTTTCCAAATTATTCTTGGGACTACCCTAAATTGAACACCTTCTATCTCCTTCAATTTTAAAGATATCAATCTGAAATTAAATTCTCACCACAACAAGTCTTTAAGCTATATGTCATAGCAATTTTATAATTTTATTATAATAATTGACGTCGCAATCGCGAAACACGGCTTTTTCCAAAAACGGCAATTGCTCAAAAACTATTTGAGATATTATTATAAAATTACACACACATGGACACAACAGGTTTATCTACATGATTATGCAGTATCAATGTTCTAGCTCAAAAATTGTATGAGATATGTTAAAAACAAAATAACTATCTCATAGCCAAATTATTTCCATTTATTTTCATTTGTTTCCAGTATAAATATAAATATATTGCCACAATAGCTCTATCTAAATATACTCAAAAATGGCTTTATGGAAAATATTGTGTTAATTAGGTCAGATATTGTTTCTATAAAATTGAAACAAATATGTTAAAGCAAACTGTTTTAACCTAATTATTTAGCAAAACAATAGTTTACATTTTAAATTCTGACAAACAAAATTACTCAGGTGATAACTACACATTCCCAGTGATTCAACAACAACCAAAACAAACAAACATGACACCAAGTATCCATGGATTGATTACTTACTTGTACAAACAAACCAAAACCAACAGGTTCCACATTTACACAATACACTGTAACCAACTGGAACAAACAGCATAGACTTAACAGGTTCCAAGGATTTATTTCCAATTTTCATTAAATTATTTTTTTAAAAACTTAAAATGGCAAATATCTTTAAATATAGAACACACTTCCCAAATCTTTTGATCAACATAATTACAGACTAACAATTCCAATGAACACTCTGATAATTGCAATCAATATCTTTAACAACCCTGATACCCCAATCATATTCCTGTAATCAACTTAGTCAAAGAAAAGTGCCAGATCCAATAAGGCCAATAAAACACCTTTCTATCTTTTTCAATTTATATATTAAAGTTTCTTTTTTTAAAAACCTATATTATTATATGCAACTTCAAACATTCACCTTCAAAATGAAGTCATACACAACACATCCATAAAATAATATTTTTTCCAAATTATTCTTGGGACTACCCTAAATTGAACACCTTCTATCTCCTTCAATTTTTAAGATATCAATCTGAAATTAAATTCTCACCACAACAAGTCTTTAAGCTATATGTCATAGCAATTTTATAATTTTATTATAATAATTGACGTCGCAATCGCGAAACACGGCTTTTTCCGAAAAACGGCGATTACGCAAAAACTATTTAAGATATTGTCATGAAATTACACACACATGGGCACAACAGGTTCATCTACATGACTCTGCAGTATCAATGTTCTAGCTCAAAAATTGTATGAGATATGTTAAAAACAAAATAACTATCTCATAGTCAAATTATTTACATTTATTTTCATTTGTTTCCTGTATAAATGACTGAGAAATAACAAGAAACATTTTTATGACAAATCATCACTCACAGAGGTGAGTGATACTTTTTTAAGTCACTATATCTAGCAGTCTAACAAATCCCAAAATGAGGACATAATATTTTAATAACAGGCAGCATATGTAATATTATGGTTAAATTTAATTTAGAGCTCTTAGCACCCCTAAGGCTGCTGGAGCACTGATCACCATAAGTGGTCACACTCCAGTGAGCAGCCAATCAGAGGGGCCATACACAGTGGGAGGGAACTCAAAAAAGCAATTAGCCAATCACAGCTTCTGACTACAATTACCTCCTATCTGTAAAGATATAAAACTGGGACAGAAATCACTATAGGCATATTCTGCACTGAAGAAGACTACCAAGTCGAAAGCTCTGCTGATATTCTGCTCCCTGGTTCAAGGATAGGATTTTGACTGACTGCTGCTGCCACTGCAAGTCCAACTTCCTCTCCAAGACTGTTGAGTACAATTATTTTTCACTAACCAAAATTTCCTTATCTCAGAACTTGTATTAACAATTATTTTATAAGGTTGTATTGTTTAATATTTTAATAGGTTTGATCATTTAACAGGTTTAATCATTTAAATTGTTTGAGGGTTTTCATTATTTAGCAGGTTGAATTGTTTAGAAGGTTTATTTATATAGCAGGTTTATTCATTTAACAAGTTTATTCATTTAGCAAGTTTATTCATTTAGCAAGTTTAATAATTTAGCAAGTTTAATAATTTAGCAGGTTCAATTCTTTTCTTTTTAATAAATTAGACTTCATTAAATTAAGGACAAGTACATTTCAAGTTATATAGCAAATTGCACTTATTGCCTAATTGAAACTTGAATATTCAATTGAAGACAACTAGGTCTGAAATTATATAACAAAAAGGTTGCTAAGTCTCACAACCTGTTTTGAACAGTAATATCCATACTTCTCACTCTTGAGAAATTCCAATCAATAAGCCTCAGCAATTGCACTTATTTCCTAATTGGATCTTGACTACTCTTTGAATCTTGTAATAAAATAGTTTTTTTATTCATTCAGCAGGTTCATTTACTTAGTAGGCTCAATCCTCTTCTCTTCCTAAGAAAAAGTAGATCAGGCCTTGAATAATAACTCTGATAAGCTGTTTGGAACAGCAATATCCATACTTATCACTAAAAAATTGCACTTATTGCCGAATTGAAACTTGAATACTTATAATCTTGGGATAACTTATAATTGGTGTTAAAACAACTGCAATAGCCATACTTAACAAAATTGTAATCAATAGCCTTAACAATTGCACTTATTGCCTAATTGAAACTTGAATATTTAATTGAAGACAAGTAGGTCTGAAATTATATAACAAAAAGGTCTTGAATAATAAGTCTGACAACCAGTTTTTTTTAAAAAACAGTAATATACATACTTCTCACTCTTGAAGAAATTCCAATCAATAGACTCAGCAATTGCACTTAATTCCTAATTGGATATTTACTACTCTTTGAACCTTGTAAGAAAATAGTTTCATTCATTTAGCAGGTTTATTTACTTAATACACTCAATCCTCTTCTCTTTCTAAGAAAAAGTAGATTAGGCCTTGAATAATAAGTCTGATAAGCTGTTTGGAACAGCAAAATCCATACTTCTCACTAAAAAATTGCACTTTTTGCCGAATTGAAACTTGAATACTTATAATCTTGGGATAACTTATCATTTTTGTTAAGAACAACTTTATTATTTTATACTGTCGGCTGATCATAAAATAATTTTTGACAAATTTATTTTTTATTAAAGCGCTTGTGTCTAGATAATCCCACTCAATTTGACTACATTCAATTGAAGACAAATAGGTCCTGAATTAAAAGTAGGTCTGCAATAACAAGCCTGTAGATCTTGAATAATAAGTCTGATAACCTGTTTTGAACAGCAACAGCCATACTTCTCATTGTTGAGAAATTCCAATCAATAGCCATAACAACTGCACTTATTGCGTAATTGGACCTTGATTACTCTTCAAACCTTGCAATAAAATAGCCTTTGGGACAAACAATTGTACTATATCTAACTCATATCACATCATTTGACTACTTCCAATTCACTTACATCTTATATTTTTTAGATAAATTGCTCAAGTACACATTCTCCTCTGATTAATTGCTATTATCTCCATTTTGGAATTTCCTTATAGTGAATAGAAATTGTGATTCCTTATCACTGCAACTACTACAGTTATTAACTTCCAATTAAGTCACTAATTATACCTTCATCAACATCCATAAGTTTTAAGACCTCATACATGTAAAACTAACAAATCCCCTATAAATTGATAGAATCTCTAAAACATAACTTCCTTCACCTTTGGTTCATGTGAACGTACTCTAAACAACAGTCTGAAGTTGGTAGAAAAAACAGAGGCAGCAGCCTTCAACATCCCCTGACCAGGTTAAGCATACTTAACTTCAAAGCCTCCAAATCTATACACAGATTTGAATTCACCAAAAGTCCAGTGCTGCAAGCACAGGTGACAAAAAAACAATCTTATGTAGATATTTCTCTTCTATCACTAGATTTCACATCTACCAACTTTTTGGTAGCTCCGTCGGTAGACATAGCACTGTAGAATACCTTTTTTTTAGCACATTCGTTCATCACATTTATACTTTAATTTTATTGTTTATTGTCATTCATTCATTGCACAAAAACAGTAGGATATATTATCTTGTATCAACTTTTCACGGCATCATTCTGAGACACCTGCACAAGGTTACTTTCAAAAGTACCCTTATCATAGTCAAGGTTGCATGCATATACCAGTAAATAGATAACTCTCAAATACAGGATCTTGGTCCTGTAATTTATACTTCAACGACACCAACAATTTTTCAATTGGGATAAAATCCAAAAACTTGCCAGGTTATAAACTTCCAAGCTTATATCCTGCACACTTGTCCTGTAAAGCATACATCATTTAGGACCTTGTTATTAGGTTACCTTACATTTAGGTTTGGAATTAGTCTCTAGCTTTAGACACTTTCCATGGTATAAAGATAACATCACCTTGGGACAGGTTTGCACTATTGGTCAAAATACTTTTTATCATCATACCTAAAGGGCTATATAACCAACCTTCCGTTTAATATAATATTGTTTTTTTATATATCTCAAGAGCATTGTCCAAAGAGTTTTATTCTCATCATATGCTTATTACCTTGTAGGATAATTTTTAGGTAGGACAGGGACCAGTTTTCACTTTCCCTGTAGAGCACCGTATAAGTTTGGACAATTCTCGCTTTCGAGGGGTTCTTATCTGGTAAAATTGCCATAACTGTGTGATTTAACTGGATCATTGACCAAAGTTTTCGTGTTATTGATTGAATGTTTAATTATAATTAGGGTACTATATAGCTAGGATAGCAACCATTTCCTAGCTTCCAAGAATCTTCCATCCTGTACATTTAGTCTTAGGGTCACATCTAAAATATATTTGTAAGGTTTATTGATCAGATTCCAAAAGTCAAACATACTTCTGAGATTCCAATTCTTGGGTAAGCTCACTACCAGGTTAGATTTTCTAGTCAACATATGTTTACTACCTTGTATTAAATTAGGACAGTTTGCAATTTCCACGAGTTTACATCCTGTATTTCCGGTAATAGTTTGCTACTTAACATAACTAGAAGATATTTCACAGCAACCACTTTACTCCAACAAGTCTGCATTTGCAAATTCACTTCTGTTTTACATTTAACGTATATTTGTAAGGAATTGCTTACATTCTTAGTTCTCCCAAATTCATAGATTAGTCAATTAGAATTAGACAACTAGAACTTAGATTGATCTCATAAGTTGAGACAAGGCATCACCAAACAAGCTTGGTTCTTACAAACACATAGATTAGTCAATTAGAATTAAACAATTAGAACTTAGATTGATCTCATAAGCTGAGACAAGGTATCACCAATCAAGCTCAGACAAAACTAACTTTTCTGTGAAAATTGATTCGAGTACAGTTTAGGATATGGCTTCCTCTTCCACTATGGAGGACTATCAGTCTCTCTCAACCATCAAGGTGTTATTTAGGTATATTCAAGCTTGCCACCATTCGGTCAATCTCAGGCAAACCCCAAAAGGCCTGTTTAAAATTAAACAAAAACTTGATCAGTCTCTCCGGCCAGCCATCCCCAATGCCCAAATTAGGCATATTCTTTCAAACAACAATTTCAGATGGACTGAGGAACAAGTCAAGGCCTTACGCCACCACTATTCAGTCCAACAGAATCTGGCTATTTCGGCCCTTCAAGCCAGACCAAAATTATTCCCTGCGGAATTCGAGGGTAGTTGGCTACATGCCGTAAAATGGACCAAAAAAGGTCTGAAAATCGATGAACATACACTTGACATGGCGAAGGGCGCTTGCCGTACGGCGATCCAGCTAGAGGGGAGACCAGCTCCCACAACTTATGCCCAAGCTGCCAGACCACAACGTCAACCATTGCAGCGAACTGAGCCCTTAAGGCCGGTTCTGCCTGCAGAGCCAAACCCATTGCCTAACAATGGAGGATGGCAACAGGTCTCTGGCCGTAAAGCTGCCAGACCATCACCACCCGTAAATAGCCCTTCAGGCATCAGGGCCGTCTCCGGCCGTTATGACCCCCTCAGTAACTTCTACGACTTCAGGCACATGCACGCCAACAGAACTCATCACTCTGTTGAGCAAGTGTATCAAATCAAAAAGGCGGTCCATTTTGACCACAGGACAGCCGCTTCCCAAATCAGTAGGACCAAAGGGGCGGCCGAGGCTAAGAGAGTTTCTGACGATTTCTTTAAAAGTAAAACACACCATGATATGAAGAGACGCAGTCCGTGGGTAGCCAAGCTAGATAGGGAGTGGAACATGACGAAAAAACGTCAGGTTGTCAAAGATCTCCTCAAGGAGAAATTGACCCAATGTCCACCCTTTGTGGAAGCCCTTAAGGCTTCCGGGGACTGTGAAATCCTTCACAATGTCCCTGATAGGTATTGGGGCACGGGTTCCAAGGACCCTGCCAAACAGTCGGGGGGTTCTAACGTATTTGGGAAACTCCTCATGGAGACCCGCAGAGAACTCCTTGGATCCTCATCCAGGGGTTCTCGCTTCCGTTCACTCAGAACGGAAGCAACGGAAGCACCAAGTGTTTCACAGGCCACTCCTAGGCCAAACCTAGCAATTGAATCTGAGGCCGCCGACCCTTACCGGACCCCTTCTGGGTCCGTGAAGCGAAGGCGGGCGACGATGGGTAGCCCTCCAGCTCCCAAAAGAATTGCGAGTGAGACCCTGTTGCCAACCCGCGCAGACTCCTCAACCATGAACGATATCCATCGTTCTTCTCTTGCGGACATTCCATCACCATCGTGCCATTCGGCCCGAGATGGGAGTCTCGCACAAGTGGAAAATCAGGTGACTCCGGTCCCTGACACACCTCCACTTAACCAGACCTCCTCTCCAGGAGCTCAAACACTCGTTCCTGAGAACGATAATTTTCCCCCACTTTCTTCTCAAACGGGAGCCTTAGCTCCAGGGGAATCCTCCCCTAAACCGGGCCCTTCTGGGGTCGAAGTCCACAGGGACTCGGTCATCTCTGAGGACTGGGCAGAGGCCAGGGAAATCATCCCGGATTCTCCCCACTCTACTCAGCCTAGCAGAGCAAGCAGGGCCTCACATCCCACTTTAGGAGATTTTCTATCACAACAGCCGTTACCTCAGCGTTCCCCTAGGGTAACTTTACGACGCTTATCGTCAACCTCGGTGCCAGAACACCGGGTACTTGTTAAACCGGTCTGCTTCAAAGCTCTTAACAATGAGGCCAAGAATGCTTGGGAACTGCCCAAGACAAAATTACCCAAGATCCTCATTCTTGGGGATTCTCTAGTGGGCAGAACTAGGTCCATTAATGAAAGTGTGGCCACTCACACCAAGATCATTTCCTACTCAGGGGCTCAGTTCAGACATATTTTAAACATTATGAGAAAAGAGAAGGACAACACTCATTCGCAAGTCAAACATGTCATCTTGAGTGTAGGTCTTAATTGCCATGCCCAGAGTGCTGAGAGAACAGCCAACAAATCCATTAGGGAGCTCTTTAAAAAGACAAAGGCAGTCTTCCCCCAGGCTAAGATTTACTTTACTGAGATTGTCCAGAAGCTACAGGATCAATCACACATGAAAAACTTGAGGGACTTTCAGGTTACTTTTAGATCACTTTGTAAGGTTCTGAAGCCCTGCCAAAATCCTACTTTCCATGATGATAACTATCATTGGGACAAAGTCACCTCTGACAACATGGTAAATGCCTGGTTGTCCCAGTTAGATTTAAACTAAATAATTCAGGTCAAACAACCGCCAATGAAAAGCCAGTTGGCCCTTCTAATGAGGAGCTATCAAAATTAGGCATCATCAACCTCAGCTCCAGCTTCAAAGTCTCAAACCAACAAGCAAAATTACTTCAAAAAGGCCTAACCTTTGTACCTACACCCGCCAAAGTCCCCATACAACAGTTTGAGGAGGGCGTGGATCGTTTCACCAGGAACTTAAAATTAAAATTCTGTTACTTGCATCTAAAAGGCAAAGATGGAGGCTTCCCTCCTAAATTTAAAACACCTTCATCTTTTACACCTCCCACAGGCACCTTTCCTCCAGAGATTGAGCATTTAGCTATCACTTTAAAGCAAGAAATCAAAACATTCACACCTAATTATAGAATTAAGGATAATCTGACTAAACATGACCGACAGGCCATTAATGAGTTAAAAAACAATAAACAAATTGTCATTAAACCAGCTGACAAGGGATCAGCCATAGTCATCATGGATAGGCAGGACTATATCTATGAAGCTGAGCGACAGCTACAAGTAAATAGGCATTATAGAGAAATTGAGCATCCACAATATCCTGACAATTGTGTCATATTCAACTCCCTTCTGGAGGAAATGTCAAAAAATAACTTGATTTCCAAGAAAGAATTTTCCTACTTGAGGGCCCTCCCGACTGCAAGGGAACGGATATTTTACCTGCTCCCTAAAATTCATAAGGAGATAAACAAATGGACAGTACCAGGAAAGATTCCCCCAGGCCGTCCCATAGTAAGTGACATCAATTCCGAGTCTTGTAACATAGCAAAATTTATCGACTTCCATCTGGCCCCCTTCTCCACAGTACATCCTGCATATATCAAAAACACATATGACTTCCTTAAGAAGTTGGATCAGGTCAGATGCCATCCAAACACCCTGATCATTTCATTAGATGTAGACAGTTTGTATACCAACATAGATAATGACCTAGGCATAAAGGCAGTAACTGAAGCCTTTTCCACAGATCCCAAACCAATTCACCCGTACATTATCAAATTACTCCGCCTCTCTCTTGAGGGCAATGACTTCAATTTCAATAACAAACATTACTTGCAGATTAGCGGCACAGCCATGGGAAAAAGGTTCGCTCCACATTATGCTGATATAGTACTAGCTTACTGGGAGAGAGAAAACCTCCCAAAATGTAACCTCCAGCCTCTTTTTTGGAAAAGGTACCTGGATGATGTCATACTATTATGGGAACATCCAATCGCAGATTTTGACCCTTTTTTCCAAATTCTAAATTCAGCCCATCCAAACATCAAGCTAAAATCAAACATTCAGGACAAGGAACTGGAATTTCTGGATGTTCTAGTCTACAAAGGTCGAAATTTTGAAAGGGAAGGCAGACTGGATACTAAGGTATTCTTCAAAAAGACTGACAGTCATTCTCTTTTGCATAAAGAATCCTTTCATCCAAAACACACTTTTTCAGGCTTAATCAAATCTCAACTTATCAGATTTGGCAGAATTTGTCAACACCAAGATGACTTCAATGAGGCAACAGCCACCTTATTCCAGGCCATCAAGCCAAGAGGTTACTCAGCTCGTTTCCTTCGAGCTATCAAATCTGAAGTAACAAGACAATTTTTCCCTCCTCTCCATTTAACAGGCATGAACCCTTGTCGCTTCATAAGATGCTCAATTTGTCCACATGTTAATGCACAGCACACAATCCCTTCTAGAATAGGAGATATCCGTCTCACTGCGAATGCCAATTGCAACACAAAAACTGTAGTGTATATTCTAGGTTGCAAACAATGCCCACAACTCTACTATGTGGGACAAACCACTGGCTTTAGGGCCAGAATGATAGCTCACTTCAGTGCTATCCGTAGAAAACACTCCACTAAAATAGCACAACACTTTTCAAGCCAAGATCACTCCTTGGCAGATCTCTGGATTTCAGTGTTAGAAACCCCCAAGTCAAGCAAACAATTAGATAAGCTTGAATTGGGATGGATAGAAAGGCTCAATACAGTGAACAATGGCCTAAACATGCAAGAGGGAAACCCAGTAGGGGACATTTCTCCATTCATCCTTCAGTATCACCCGCTGGCTTCCAAACTAGCTAAAATGGTCAATGAGTGGTGGGACCAATTCAAAATGGATAACCCATCCACAACAAAAAGACATCCCATTAATATCATTCGGGCCTTTGCCAAAAACAAGAGCCTTTCTCAAACTTTAGTCAGGTCAATGCTTGTCCAGCTTGAAGAATAAATTACCCTAAAAACTAGCCTTAACTTCATCGGACCTTAAACCTAACCCTAACCCTAACCCTAACCCTAACCCTAACCCTAAAGGAACCCTAACCCTAACCCTAAATCCTACAGCTACCATAAGTAGACTTTTTGTATATTTGCTCCTTGATACAATTCACATAGAAACGCATTACTTTCAGGACAGTCAAGGTCAAGTGGCAGATATTGGACTGTGACATGAGTAGTGCCAGTGCACTCTAGGGCGTGGGCCGTTAACCCTGAACCCTAACCCTAACCCTAACCCCTAAACCCTAACCTAGCCAGAGCCTATAAAATATCACAGTTCCAAAAGTCTTGTCAAATGACCAAACATTGTCTGCAAACACTTCTTGTTCAAATTATGAAAACTACATGTTTCACACATGCTTACATTTCCAAATTGGAAGACACCAAACTAGAAACTTATAGTATTGTATATCATATACATATTGTCTTATTTTCTAAAAATTGTTTCTGTAAAATTGAGACATACAGCTCTTTGAACCAACAAAATTACAAGACCAACATTTGCAATTCACACTCTGCTAATTGCAATCAATAATCATGGGCACTCCACCTCATGTCCTACTCAGCTTAATCAAAAAAGTGCCAAATCCAATAAGGTCAAAAAACAATTTTCTTGTCAAACTTATATATTAAAACATTTTTCTTAAATTACTAAAATTATATTATTATATCCAACTTCAAATCCTCACCTTCAAAATAAGGTCATACACAACACATCCATAAAATAATATTTTTTCCAAATTATTCTTGGGACTACCCTAAATTGAACACCTTCTATCTCCTTCAATTTTAAAGATATCAATCTGAAATTAAATTCTCACCACAACAAGTCTTTAAGCTTTATGTCATAGCAATTTTATAATTTTATTATAATAATTGACGTCGCAATCGCGAAACACGGCTTTTTCCGAAAAACGGCGATTACGCAAAAACTATTTAAGATATTGTCATGAAATTAGACACACATGGGCACAACAGCTTCATCTATATGATTGTGCAGTATCAATGTTCTAGCTCAAAAATTGTATGAGATATGTTTAAAAACGGCTTTATGGAAAATATTGTGAAAATTTGTCAAAATTGTTTCTATAAAAATGAAACAAATATGTTAAAGGAAACTGTTTTAACCAAATTAGCAAAGCAAAACTTTAAATTCAAATTCTCAAAAACCAAAACACTCAAGTGATAACTGTACATTCCCAATGATTCAACAGCAACCAAAACAAACAAACATGACACTAATCATCCATGGATAACTTACTTGTGCAAACTAACCAAAACCAACAGGTTCCAAATTTACACAATACACTGTAACCAACTAGAACAAACAGCATACACTTAATAAGCTCCAAGGATTTACTTTCAATTTCATTAAAAAAAAAAATTTTTTAATTTAAAATACCAAATATCTTTTGAAATGGAACACACTTCCCAAATCTTTTGATCAACATAATTACAGACAAACAATTCCAATGAACACTCTGATAATTGCAATCAATACCTTAGCAACCCTGACACTCCAATCATATTCCTGTAATCAACTTGGTCAAAGAAAAGTGCCAGATCCAATAAGGCCAATAAACATCTTTTAATCCTTTTCAAATTATATATTAAAATATTTTCTTCTTCCAAAATTATACTATTATATGCAACTTCAAACATTTACCTTCAAAATGAAGTCATACACAACACATCCATAAAATAATATTTTTTCCAAATTATTCTTGGGACTACCCTAAATTGAACACCTTCTATCTCCTTCAATTTTAAAGATATCAATCTGAAATTAAATTCCCACCACAACAAGTCTTTAAGCTATATGTCATAGCAATTTTATAATTTTATTATAATAATTGACGTCGCAATCGCGAAACACGGCTTTTTCCAAAAAACGGCAATTGCTCAAAAACTATTTGAGATATTATTATAAAATTACACACACATGGACACAACAGGTTTATCTACATGATTATGCAGTATCAATGTTCTAGCTCAAAAATTGTATGAGATATGTTAAAAACAAAATAACTATCTCATAGCCAAATTATTTCCATTTATTTTCATTTGTTTCCAGTATAAATATAAATATATTGCCACAATAGCTCTATCTAAATATACTCAAAAATGGCTTTATGGAAAATATTGTGTTAATTTGGTCAGATATTGTTTCTATAAAATTGAAACAAATATGTTAAAGCAAACTGTTTTAACCTAATTATTTAGCAAAACAATAGTTTACATTTTAAATTCTGACAAACAAAATTACTCAGGTGATAACTACACATTCCCAGTGATTCAACAACAACCAAAACAAACAAACATGACACCAAGTATCCATGGATTGATTACTTACTTGTACAAACAAACCAAAACCAACAGGTTCCACATTTACACAATACACTGTAACCAACTGGAACAAACAGCATAGACTTAACAGGTTCCAAGGATTTATTTCCAATTTTCATTAAATTATTTTTTTAAAAACTTAAAATGGCAAATATCTTTAAATATAGAACACACTTCCCAAATCTTTTGATCAACATAATTACAGACTAACAATTCCAATGAACACTCTGATAATTGCAATCAATATCTTTAACAACCCTGATACCCCAATCATATTCCTGTAATCAACTTAGTCAAAGAAAAGTGCCAGATCCAATAAGGCCAATAAAACACCTTTCTATCTTTTTCAATTTATATATTAAAGTTTCTTTTTTTAAAAACCTATATTATTATATGCAACTTCAAACATTCACCTTCAAAATGAAGTCATACACAACACATCCATAAAATAATATTTTTTCCAAATTATTCTTGGGACTACCCTAAATTGAACACCTTCTATCTCCTTCAATTTTTAAGATATCAATCTGAAATTAAATTCTCACCACAACAAGTCTTTAAGCTATATGTCATAGCAATTTTATAATTTTATTATAATAATTGACGTCGCAATCGCGAAACACGGCTTTTTCTGAAAAACGGCGATTACGCAAAAACTATTTAAGATATTGTCATGAAATTACACATACATGGGCACAACAGGTTCATCTACATGACTCTGCAGTATCAATGTTCTAGCTCAAAAATTGTATGAGATATGTTAAAAACAAAATAACTATCTCATAGTCAAATTATTTACATTTATTTTCATTTGTTTCCTGTATAAATGACTGAGAAATAACAAGAAACATTTTTATGACAAATCATCACTCACAGAGGTGAGTGATACTTTTTTAAGTCACTATATCTAGCAGTCTAACAAATCCCAAAATGAGGACATAATATTTTAATAACAGGCAGCATATGTAATATTATGGTTAAATTTAATTTAGAGCTCTTAGCACCCCTAAGGCTGCTGGAGCACTGATCACCATAAGTGGTCACACTCCAGTGAGCAGCCAATCAGAGGGGCCATACACAGTGGGAGGGAACTCAAAAAAGCAATTAGCCAATCACAGCTTCTGACTACAATTACCTCCTATCTGTAAAGATATAAAACTGGGACAGAAATCACTATAGGCATATTCTGCACTGAAGAAGACTACCAAGTCGAAAGCTCTGCTGATATTCTGCTCCCTGGTTCAAGGATAGGATTTTGACTGACTGCTGCTGCCACTGCAAGTCCAACTTCCTCTCCAAGACTGTTGAGTACAATTATTTTTCACTAACCAAAATTTCCTTATCTCAGAACTTGTATTAACAATTATTTTATAAGGTTGTATTGTTTAATATTTTAATAGGTTTGATCATTTAACAGGTTTTATCATTTAAATTGTTTGAGGGTTTTCATTATTTAGCAGGTTGAATTGTTTAGAAGGTTTATTTATATAGCAGGTTTATTCATTTAACAAGTTTATTCATTTAGCAAGTTTATTCATTTAGCAAGTTTAATAATTTAGCAAGTTTAATAATTTAGCAGGTTCAATTCTTTTCTTTTTAATAAATTAGACTTCATTAAATTAAGGACAAGTACATTTCAAGTTATATAGCAAATTGCACTTATTGCCTAATTGAAACTTGAATATTCAATTGAAGACAACTAGGTCTGAAATTATATAACAAAAAGGTTGCTAAGTCTCACAACCTGTTTTGAACAGTAATATCCATACTTCTCACTCTTGAGAAATTCCAATCAATAAGCCTCAGCAATTGCACTTATTTCCTAATTGGATCTTGACTACTCTTTTGAATCTTGTAATAAAATAGTTTTTTTTATTCATTCAGCAGGTTCATTTACTTAGTAGGCTCAATCCTCTTCTCTTTCTAAGAAAAAGTAGATCAGGCCTTGAATAATAACTCTGATAAGCTGTTTGGAACAGCAATATCCATACTTATCACTAAAAAATTGCACTTATTGCCGAATTGAAACTTGAATACTTATAATCTTGGGATAACTTATAATTGGTGTTAAAACAACTGCAATAGCCATACTTAACAAAATTGTAATCAATAGCCTTAACAATTGCACTTATTGCCTAATTGAAACTTGAATATTTAATTGAAGACAAGTAGGTCTGAAATTATATAACAAAAAGGTCTTGAATAATAAGTCTGACAACCAGTTTTTTTTAAAAAACAGTAATATACATACTTCTCACTCTTGAAGAAATTCCAATCAATAGACTCAGCAATTGCACTTAATTCCTAATTGGATATTGACTACTCTTTGAACCTTGTAAGAATATAGTTTCATTCATTTAGCAGGTTTATTTACTTAATACACTCAATCCTCTTCTCTTTCTAAGAAAAAGTAGATTAGGCCTTGAATAATAAGTCTGATAAGCTGTTTGGAACAGCAAAATCCATACTTCTCACTAAAAAATTGCACTTTTTGCCGAATTGAAACTTGAATACTTATAATCTTGGGATAACTTATCATTTTTGTTAAGAACAACTTTATTATTTTATACTGTCGGCTGATCATAAAATAATTTTTGACAAATTTATTTTTTATTAAAGCGCTTGTGTCTAGATAATCCCACTCAATTTGACTACATTCAATTGAAGACAAATAGGTCCTGAATTAAAAGTAGGTCTGCAATAACAAGCCTGTAGATCTTGAATAATAAGTCTGATAACCTGTTTTGAACAGCAACAGCCATACTTCTCATTGTTGAGAAATTCCAATCAATAGCCATAACAACTGCACTTATTGCGTAATTGGACCTTGATTACTCTTCAAACCTTGCAATAAAATAGCCTTTGGGACAAACAATTGTACTATATCTAACTCATATCACATCATTTGACTACTTCCAATTCACTTACATCTTATATTTTTTAGATAAATTGCTCAAGTACACATTCTCCTCTGATTAATTGCTATTATCTCCATTTTGGAATTTCCTTATAGTGAATAGAAATTGTGATTCCTTATCACTGCAACTACTACAGTTATTAACTTCCAATTAAGTCACTAATTATACCTTCATCAACATCCATAAGTTTTAAGACCTCATACATGTAAAACTAACAAATCCCCTATAAATTGATAGAATCTCTAAAACATAACTTCCTTCACCTTTGGTTCATGTGAACGTACTCTAAACAACAGTCTGAAGTTGGTAGAAAAAACAGAGGCAGCAGCCTTCAACATCCCCTGACCAGGTTAAGCATACTTAACTTCAAAGCCTCCAAATCTATACACAGATTTGAATTCACCAAAAGTCCAGTGCTGCAAGCACAGGTGACAAAAAAACAATCTTATGTAGATATTTCTCTTCTATCACTAGATTTCACATCTACCAACTTTTTGGTAGCTCCGTCGGTAGACATAGCACTGTAGAATACCTTTTTTTTAGCACATTCGTTCATCACATTTATACTTTAATTTTATTGTTTATTGTCATTCATTCATTGCACAAAAACAGTAGGATATATTATCTTGTATCAACTTTTCACGGCATCATTCTGAGACACCTGCACAAGGTTACTTTCAAAAGTACCCTTATCATAGTCAAGGTTGCATGCATATACCAGTAAATAGATAACTCTCAAATACAGGATCTTGGTCCTGTAATTTATACTTCAACGACACCAACAATTTTTCAATTGGGATAAAATCCAAAAACTTGCCAGGTTATAAACTTCCAAGCTTATATCCTGCACACTTGTCCTGTAAAGCATACATCATTTAGGACCTTGTTATTAGGTTACCTTACATTTAGGTTTGGAATTAGTCTCTAGCTTTAGACACTTTCCATGGTATAAAGATAACATCACCTTGGGACAGGTTTGCACTATTGGTCAAAATACTTTTTATCATCATACCTAAAGGGCTATATAACCAACCTTCCGTTTAATATAATATTGTTTTTTTATATATCTCAAGAGCATTGTCCAAAGAGTTTTATTCTCATCATATGCTTATTACCTTGTAGGATAATTTTTAGGTAGGACAGGGACCAGTTTTCACTTTCCCTGTAGAGCACCGTATAAGTTTGGACAATTCTCGCTTTCGAGGGGTTCTTATCTGGTAAAATTGCCATAACTGTGTGATTTAACTGGATCATTGACCAAAGTTTTCGTGTTATTGATTGAATGTTTAATTATAATTAGGGTACTATATAGCTAGGATAGCAACCATTTCCTAGCTTCCAAGAATCTTCCATCCTGTACATTTAGTCTTAGGGTCACATCTAAAATATATTTGTAAGGTTTATTGATCAGATTCCAAAAGTCAAACATACTTCTGAGATTCCAATTCTTGGGTAAGCTCACTACCAGGTTAGATTTTCTAGTCAACATATGTTTACTATCTTGTATTAAATTAGGACAGTTTGCAATTTCCACGAGTTTACATCCTGTATTTCCGGTAATAGTTTGCTACTTAACATAACTAGAAGATATTTCACAGCAACCACTTTACTCCAACAAGTCTGCATTTGCAAATTCACTTCTGTTTTACATTTAACGTATATTTGTAAGGAATTGCTTACATTCTTAGTTCTCCCAAATTCATAGATTAGTCAATTAGAATTAGACAACTAGAACTTAGATTGATCTCATAAGTTGAGACAAGGCATCACCAAACAAGCTTGGTTCTTACAAACACATAGATTAGTCAATTAGAATTAAATAATTAGAACTTAGATTGATCTCATAAGCTGAGACAAGGTATCACCAATCAAGCTCAGACAAAACTAACTTTTCTGTGAAAATTGATTCGAGTACAGTTTAGGATATGGCTTCCTCTTCCACTATGGAGGACTATCAGTCTCTCTCAACCATCAAGGTGTTATTTAGGTATATTCAAGCTTGCCACCATTCAGTCAATCTCAGGCAAACCCCAAAAGGCCTGTTTAAAATTAAACAAAAACTTGATCAGTCTCTCCGGCCAGCCATCCCCAATGCCCAAATTAGGCATATTCTTTCAAACAACAATTTCAGATGGACTGAGGAACAAGTCAAGGCCTTACGCCACCACTATTCAGTCCAACAGAATCTGGCTATTTCGGCCCTTCAAGCCAGACCAAAATTATTCCCTGCGGAATTCGAGGGTAGTTGGCTACATGCCGTAAAATGGACCAAAAAAGGTCTGAAAATCGATGAACATACACTTGACATGGCGAAGGGCGCTTGCCGTACGGCGATCCAGCTAGAGGGGAGACCAGCTCCCACAACTTATGCCCAAGCTGCCAGACCACAACGTCAACCATTGCAGCGAACTGAGCCCTTAAGGCCGGTTCTGCCTGCAGAGCCAAACCCATTGCCTAACAATGGAGGATGGCAACAGGTCTCTGGCCGTAAAGCTGCCAGACCATCACCACCCGTAAATAGCCCTTCAGGCATCAGGGCCGTCTCCGGCCGTTATGACCCCCTCAGTAACTTCTACGACTTCAGGCACATGCACGCCAACAGAACTCATCACTCTGTTGAGCAAGTGTATCAAATCAAAAAGGCGGTCCATTTTGACCACAGGACAGCCGCTTCCCAAATCAGTAGGACCAAAGGGGCGGCCGAGGCTAAGAAAGTTTCTGACGATTTCTTTAAAAGTAAAACACACCATGATATGAAGAGACGCAGTCCGTGGGTAGCCAAGCTAGATAGGGAGTGGAACATGACGAAAAAACGTCAGGTTGTCAAAGATCTCCTCAAGGAGAAATTGACCCAATGTCCACCCTTTGTGGAAGCCCTTAAGGCTTCCGGGGACTGTGAAATCCTTCACAATGTCCCTGATAGGTATTGGGGCACGGGTTCCAAGGACCCTGCCAAACAGTCGGGGGGTTCTAACGTATTTGGGAAACTCCTCATGGAGACCCGCAGAGAACTCCTTGGATCCTCATCCAGGGGTTCTCGCTTCCGTTCACTCAGAACGGAAGCAACGGAAGCACCAAGTGTTTCACAGGCCACTCCTAGGCCAAACCTAGCAATTGAATCTGAGGCCGCCGACCCTTACCGGACCCCTTCTGGGTCCGTGAAGCGAAGGCGGGCGACGATGGGTAGCCCTCCAGCTCCCAAAAGAATTGCGAGTGAGACCCTGTTGCCAACCCGCGCAGACTCCTCAACCATGAACGATATCCATCGTTCTTCTCTTGCGGACATTCCATCACCATCGTGCCATTCGGCCCGAGATGGGAGTCTCGCACAAGTGGAAAATCAGGTGACTCCGGTCCCTGACACACCTCCACTTAACCAGACCTCCTCTCCAGGAGCTCAAACACTCGTTCCTGAGAACGATAATTTTCCCCCACTTTCTTCTCAAACGGGAGCCTTAGCTCCAGGGGAATCCTCCCCTAAACCGGGCCCTTCTGGGGTCGAAGTCCACAGGGACTCGGTCATCTCTGAGGACTGGGCAGAGGCCAGGGAAATCATCCCGGATTCTCCCCACTCTACTCAGCCTAGCAGAGCAAGCAGGGCCTCACATCCCACTTTAGGAGATTTTCTATCACAACAGCCGTTACCTCAGCGTTCCCCTAGGGTAACTTTACGACGCTTATCGTCAACCTCGGTGCCAGAACACCGGGTACTTGTTAAACCGGTCTGCTTCAAAGCTCTTAACAATGAGGCCAAGAATGCTTGGGAACTGCCCAAGACAAAATTACCCAAGATCCTCATTCTTGGGGATTCTCTAGTGGGCAGAACTAGGTCCATTAATGAAAGTGTGGCCACTCACACCAAGATCATTTCCTACTCAGGGGCTCAGTTCAGACATATTTTAAACATTATGAGAAAAGAGAAGGACAACACTCATTCGCAAGTCAAACATGTCATCTTGAGTGTAGGTCTTAATTGCCATGCCCAGAGTGCTGAGAGAACAGCCAACAAATCCATTAGGGAGCTCTTTAAAAAGACAAAGGCAGTCTTCCCCCAGGCTAAGATTTACTTTACTGAGATTGTCCAGAAGCTACAGGATCAATCACACATGAAAAACTTGAGGGACTTTCAGGTTACTTTTAGATCACTTTGTAAGGTTCTGAAGCCCTGCCAAAATCCTACTTTCCATGATGATAACTATCATTGGGACAAAGTCACCTCTGACAACATGGTAAATGCCTGGTTGTCCCAGTTAGATTTAAACTAAATAATTCAGGTCAAACAACCGCCAATGAAAAGCCAGTTGGCCCTTCTAATGAGGAGCTATCAAAATTAGGCATCATCAACCTCAGCTCCAGCTTCAAAGTCTCAAACCAACAAGCAAAATTACTTCAAAAAGGCCTAACCTTTGTACCTACACCCGCCAAAGTCCCCATACAACAGTTTGAGGAGGGCGTGGATCGTTTCACCAGGAACTTAAAATTAAAATTCTGTTACTTGCATCTAAAAGGCAAAGATGGAGGCTTCCCTCCTAAATTTAAAACACCTTCATCTTTTACACCTCCCACAGGCACCTTTCCTCCAGAGATTGAGCATTTAGCTATCACTTTAAAGCAAGAAATCAAAACATTCACACCTAATTATAGAATTAAGGATAATCTGACTAAACATGACCGACAGGCCATTAATGAGTTAAAAAACAATAAACAAATTGTCATTAAACCAGCTGACAAGGGATCAGCCATAGTCATCATGGATAGGCAGGACTATATCTATGAAGCTGAGCGACAGCTACAAGTAAATAGGCATTATAGAGAAATTGAGCATCCACAATATCCTGACAATTGTGTCATATTAAACTCCCTTCTGGAGGAAATGTCAAAAAATAACTTGATTTCCAAGAAAGAATTTTCCTACTTGAGGGCCCTCCCGACTGCAAGGGAACGGATATTTTACCTGCTCCCTAAAATTCATAAGGAGATAAACAAATGGACAGTACCAGGAAAGATTCCCCCAGGCCGTCCCATAGTAAGTGACATCAATTCCGAGTCTTGTAACATAGCAAAATTTATCGACTTCCATCTGGCCCCCTTCTCCACAGTACATCCTGCATATATCAAAAACACATATGACTTCCTTAAGAAGTTGGATCAGGTCAGATGCCATCCAAACACCCTGATCATTTCATTAGATGTAGACAGTTTGTATACCAACATAGATAATGACCTAGGCATAAAGGCAGTAACTGAAGCCTTTTCCACAGATCCCAAACCAATTCACCCGTACATTATCAAATTACTCCGCCTCTCTCTTGAGGGCAATGACTTCAATTTCAATAACAAACATTACTTGCAGATTAGCGGCACAGCCATGGGAAAAAGGTTCGCTCCACATTATGCTGATATAGTACTAGCTTACTGGGAGAGAGAAAACCTCCCAAAATGTAACCTCCAGCCTCTTTTTTGGAAAAGGTACCTGGATGATGTCATACTATTATGGGAACATCCAATCGCAGATTTTGACCCTTTTTTCCAAATTCTAAATTCAGCCCATCCAAACATCAAGCTAAAATCAAACATTCAGGACAAGGAACTGGAATTTCTGGATGTTCTAGTCTACAAAGGTCGAAATTTTGAAAGGGAAGGCAGACTGGATACTAAGGTATTCTTCAAAAAGACTGACAGTCATTCTCTTTTGCATAAAGAATCCTTTCATCCAAAACACACTTTTTCAGGCTTAATCAAATCTCAACTTATCAGATTTGGCAGAATTTGTCAACACCAAGATGACTTCAATGAGGCAACAGCCACCTTATTCCAGGCCATCAAGCCAAGAGGTTACTCAGCTCGTTTCCTTCGAGCTATCAAATCTGAAGTAACAAGACAATTTTTCCCTCCTCTCCATTTAACAGGCATGAACCCTTGTCGCTTCATAAGATGCTCAATTTGTCCACATGTTAATGCACAGCACACAATCCCTTCTAGAATAGGAGATATCCGTCTCACTGCGAATGCCAATTGCAACACAAAAACTGTAGTGTATATTCTAGGTTGCAAACAATGCCCACAACTCTACTATGTGGGACAAACCACTGGCTTTAGGGCCAGAATGATAGCTCACTTCAGTGCTATCCGTAGAAAACACTCCACTAAAATAGCACAACACTTTTCAAGCCAAGATCACTCCTTGGCAGATCTCTGGATTTCAGTGTTAGAAACCCCCAAGTCAAGCAAACAATTAGATAAGCTTGAATTGGGATGGATAGAAAGGCTCAATACAGTGAACAATGGCCTAAACATGCAAGAGGGAAACCCAGTAGGGGACATTTCTCCATTCATCCTTCAGTATCACCCGCTGGCTTCCAAACTAGCTAAAATGGTCAATGAGTGGTGGGACCAATTCAAAATGGATAACCCATCCACAACAAAAAGACATCCCATTAATATCATTCGGGCCTTTGCCAAAAACAAGAGCCTTTCTCAAACTTTAGTCAGGTCAATGCTTGTCCAGCTTGAAGAATAAATTACCCTAAAAACTAGCCTTAACTTCATCGGACCTTAAACCTAACCCTAACCCTAACCCTAACCCTAACCCTAACCCTAAAGGAACCCTAACCCTAACCCTAAATCCTACAGCTACCATAAGTAGACTTTTTGTATATTTGCTCCTTGATACAATTCACATAGAAACGCATTACTTTCAGGACAGTCAAGGTCAAGTGGCAGATATTGGACTGTGACATGAGTAGTGCCAGTGCACTCTAGGGCGTGGGCCGTTAACCCTGAACCCTAACCCTAACCCTAACCCCTAAACCCTAACCTAGCCAGAGCCTATAAAATATCACAGTTCCAAAAGTCTTGTCAAATGACCAAACATTGTCTGCAAACACTTCTTGTTCAAATTATGAAAACTACATGTTTCACACATGCTTACATTTCCAAATTGGAAGACACCAAACTAGAAACTTATAGTATTGTATATCATATACATATTGTCTTATTTTCTAAAAATTGTTTCTGTAAAATTGAGACATACAGCTCTTTGAACCAACAAAATTACAAGACCAACATTTGCAATTCACACTCTGCTAATTGCAATCAATAATCATGGGCACTCCACCTCATGTCCTACTCAGCTTAATCAAAAAAGTGCCAAATCCAATAAGGTCAAAAAACAATTTTCTTGTCAAACTTATATATTAAAACATTTTTCTTAAATTACTAAAATTATATTATTATATCCAACTTCAAATCCTCACCTTCAAAATAAGGTCATACACAACACATCCATAAAATAATATTTTTTCCAAATTATTCTTGGGACTACCCTAAATTGAACACCTTCTATCTCCTTCAATTTTAAAGATATCAATCTGAAATTAAATTCTCACCACAACAAGTCTTTAAGCTTTATGTCATAGCAATTTTATAATTTTATTATAATAATTGACGTTGCAATCGCGAAACACGGCTTTTTCCGAAAAACGGCGATTACGCAAAAACTATTTAAGATATTGTCATGAAATTAGACACACATGGGCACAACAGCTTCATCTATATGATTGTGCAGTATCAATGTTCTAGCTCAAAAATTGTATGAGATATGTTTAAAAACGGCTTTATGGAAAATATTGTGAAAATTTGTCAAAATTGTTTCTATAAAAATGAAACAAATATGTTAAAGGAAACTGTTTTAACCAAATTAGCAAAGCAAAACTTTAAATTCAAATTCTCAAAAACCAAAACACTCAAGTGATAACTGTACATTCCCAATGATTCAACAGCAACCAAAACAAACAAACATGACACTAATCATCCATGGATAACTTACTTGTGCAAACTAACCAAAACCAACAGGTTCCAAATTTACACAATACACTGTAACCAACTAGAACAAACAGCATACACTTAATAAGCTCCAAGGATTTACTTTCAATTTCATTAAAAAAAAAAAAAAAAAAAAAAAAAATTTTTTAATTTAAAATACCAAATATCTTTTGAAATGGAACACACTTCCCAAATCTTTTGATCAACATAATTACAGACAAACAATTCCAATGAACACTCTGATAATTGCAATCAATACCTTAGCAACCCTGACACTCCAATCATATTCCTGTAATCAACTTGGTCAAAGAAAAGTGCCAGATCCAATAAGGCCAATAAACATCTTTTAATCCTTTTCAAATTATATATTAAAATATTTTCTTCTTCCAAAATTATACTATTATATGCAACTTCAAACATTTACCTTCAAAATGAAGTCATACACAACACATCCATAAAATAATATTTTTTCCAAATTATTCTTGGGACTACCCTAAATTGAACACCTTCTATCTCCTTCAATTTTAAAGATATCAATCTGAAATTAAATTCCCACCACAACAAGTCTTTAAGCTATATGTCATAGCAATTTTATAATTTTATTATAATAATTGACGTCGCAATCGCGAAACACGGCTTTTTCCAAAAAACGGCAATTGCTCAAAAACTATTTGAGATATTATTATAAAATTACACACACATGGACACAACAGGTTTATCTACATGATTATGCAGTATCAATGTTCTAGCTCAAAAATTGTATGAGATATGTTAAAAACAAAATAACTATCTCATAGCCAAATTATTTCCATTTATTTTCATTTGTTTCCAGTATAAATATAAATATATTGCCACAATAGCTCTATCTAAATATACTCAAAAATGGCTTTATGGAAAATATTGTGTTAATTTGGTCAGATATTGTTTCTATAAAATTGAAACAAATATGTTAAAGCAAACTGTTTTAACCTAATTATTTTGCAAAACAATAGTTTACATTTTAAATTCTGACAAACAAAATTACTCAGGTGATAACTACACATTCCCAGTGATTCAACAACAACCAAAACAAACAAACATGACACCAAGTATCCATGGATTGATTACTTACTTGTACAAACAAACCAAAACCAACAGGTTCCACATTTACACAATACACTGTAACCAACTGGAACAAACAGCATAGACTTAACAGGTTCCAAGGATTTATTTCCAATTTTCATTAAATTATTTTTTTAAAAACTTAAAATGGCAAATATCTTTAAATATAGAACACACTTCCCAAATCTTTTGATCAACATAATTACAGACTAACAATTCCAATGAACACTCTGATAATTGCAATCAATATCTTTAACAACCCTGATACCCCAATCATATTCCTGTAATCAACTTAGTCAAAGAAAAGTGCCAGATCCAATAAGGCCAATAAAACACCTTTCTATCTTTTTCAATTTATATATTAAAGTTTCTTTTTTTAAAAACCTATATTATTATATGCAACTTCAAACATTCACCTTCAAAATGAAGTCATACACAACACATCCATAAAATAATATTTTTTCCAAATTATTCTTGGGACTACCCTAAATTGAACACCTTCTATCTCCTTCAATTTTTAAGATATCAATCTGAAATTAAATTCTCACCACAACAAGTCTTTAAGCTATATGTCATAGCAATTTTATAATTTTATTATAATAATTGACGTCGCAATCGCGAAACACGGCTTTTTCCGAAAAACGGCGATTACGCAAAAACTATTTAAGATATTGTCATGAAATTACACACACATGGGCACAACAGGTTCATCTACATGACTCTGCAGTATCAATGTTCTAGCTCAAAAATTGTATGAGATATGTTAAAAACAAAATAACTATCTCATAGTCAAATTATTTACATTTATTTTCATTTGTTTCCTGTATAAATGACTGAGAAATAACAAGAAACATTTTTATGACAAATCATCACTCACAGAGGTGAGTGATACTTTTTTAAGTCACTATATCTAGCAGTCTAACAAATCCCAAAATGAGGACATAATATTTTAATAACAGGCAGCATATGTAATATTATGGTTAAATTTAATTTAGAGCTCTTAGCACCCCTAAGGCTGCTGGAGCACTGATCACCATAAGTGGTCACACTCCAGTGAGCAGCCAATCAGAGGGGCCATACACAGTGGGAGGGAACTCAAAAAAGCAATTAGCCAATCACAGCTTCTGACTACAATTACCTCCTATCTGTAAAGATATAAAACTGGGACAGAAATCACTATAGGCATATTCTGCACTGAAGAAGACTACCAAGTCGAAAGCTCTGCTGATATTCTGCTCCCTGGTTCAAGGATAGGATTTTGACTGACTGCTGCTGCCACTGCAAGTCCAACTTCCTCTCCAAGACTGTTGAGTACAATTATTTTTCACTAACCAAAATTTCCTTATCTCAGAACTTGTATTAACAATTATTTTATAAGGTTGTATTGTTTAATATTTTAATAGGTTTGATCATTTAACAGGTTTTATCATTTAAATTGTTTGAGGGTTTTCATTATTTAGCAGGTTGAATTGTTTAGAAGGTTTATTTATATAGCAGGTTTATTCATTTAACAAGTTTATTCATTTAGCAAGTTTATTCATTTAGCAAGTTTAATAATTTAGCAAGTTTAATAATTTAGCAGGTTCAATTCTTTTCTTTTTAATAAATTAGACTTCATTAAATTAAGGACAAGTACATTTCAAGTTATATAGCAAATTGCACTTATTGCCTAATTGAAACTTGAATATTCAATTGAAGACAACTAGGTCTGAAATTATATAACAAAAAGGTTGCTAAGTCTCACAACCTGTTTTGAACAGTAATATCCATACTTCTCACTCTTGAGAAATTCCAATCAATAAGCCTCAGCAATTGCACTTATTTCCTAATTGGATCTTGACTACTCTTTTGAATCTTGTAATAAAATAGTTTTTTTTATTCATTCAGCAGGTTCATTTACTTAGTAGGCTCAATCCTCTTCTCTTTCTAAGAAAAAGTAGATCAGGCCTTGAATAATAACTCTGATAAGCTGTTTGGAACAGCAATATCCATACTTATCACTAAAAAATTGCACTTATTGCCGAATTGAAACTTGAATACTTATAATCTTGGGATAACTTATAATTGGTGTTAAAACAACTGCAATAGCCATACTTAACAAAATTGTAATCAATAGCCTTAACAATTGCACTTATTGCCTAATTGAAACTTGAATATTTAATTGAAGACAAGTAGGTCTGAAATTATATAACAAAAAGGTCTTGAATAATAAGTCTGACAACCAGTTTTTTTTAAAAAACAGTAATATACATACTTCTCACTCTTGAAGAAATTCGAATCAATAGACTCAGCAATTGCACTTAATTCCTAATTGGATATTGACTACTCTTTGAACCTTGTAAGAATATAGTTTCATTCATTTAGCAGGTTTATTTACTTAATACACTCAATCCTCTTCTCTTTCTAAGAAAAAGTAGATTAGGCCTTGAATAATAAGTCTGATAAGCTGTTTGGAACAGCAAAATCCATACTTCTCACTAAAAAATTGCACTTTTTGCCGAATTGAAACTTGAATACTTATAATCTTGGGATAACTTATCATTTTTGTTAAGAACAACTTTATTATTTTATACTGTCGGCTGATCATAAAATAATTTTTGACAAATTTATTTTTTATTAAAGCGCTTGTGTCTAGATAATCCCACTCAATTTGACTACATTCAATTGAAGACAAATAGGTCCTGAATTAAAAGTAGGTCTGCAATAACAAGCCTGTAGATCTTGAATAATAAGTCTGATAACCTGTTTTGAACAGCAACAGCCATACTTCTCATTGTTGAGAAATTCCAATCAATAGCCATAACAACTGCACTTATTGCGTAATTGGACCTTGATTACTCTTCAAACCTTGCAATAAAATAGCCTTTGGGACAAACAATTGTACTATATCTAACTCATATCACATCATTTGACTACTTCCAATTCACTTACATCTTATATTTTTTAGATAAATTGCTCAAGTACACATTCTCCTCTGATTAATTGCTATTATCTCCATTTTGGAATTTCCTTATAGTGAATAGAAATTGTGATTCCTTATCACTGCAACTACTACAGTTATTAACTTCCAATTAAGTCACTAATTATACCTTCATCAACATCCATAAGTTTTAAGACCTCATACATGTAAAACTAACAAATCCCCTATAAATTGATAGAATCTCTAAAACATAACTTCCTTCACCTTTGGTTCATGTGAACGTACTCTAAACAACAGTCTGAAGTTGGTAGAAAAAACAGAGGCAGCAGCCTTCAACATCCCCTGACCAGGTTAAGCATACTTAACTTCAAAGCCTCCAAATCTATACACAGATTTGAATTCACCAAAAGTCCAGTGCTGCAAGCACAGGTGACAAAAAAACAATCTTATGTAGATATTTCTCTTCTATCACTAGATTTCACATCTACCAACTTTTTGGTAGCTCCGTCGGTAGACATAGCACTGTAGAATACCTTTTTTTTAGCACATTCGTTCATCACATTTATACTTTAATTTTATTGTTTATTGTCATTCATTCATTGCACAAAAACAGTAGGATATATTATCTTGTATCAACTTTTCACGGCATCATTCTGAGACACCTGCACAAGGTTACTTTCAAAAGTACCCTTATCATAGTCAAGGTTGCATGCATATACCAGTAAATAGATAACTCTCAAATACAGGATCTTGGTCCTGTAATTTATACTTCAACGACACCAACAATTTTTCAACTGGGATAAAATCCAAAAACTTGCCAGGTTATAAACTTCCAAGCTTATATCCTGCACACTTGTCCTGTAAAGCATACATCATTTAGGACCTTGTTATTAGGTTACCTTACATTTAGGTTTGGAATTAGTCTCTAGCTTTAGACACTTTCCATGGTATAAAGATAACATCACCTTGGGACAGGTTTGCACTATTGGTCAAAATACTTTTTATCATCATACCTAAAGGGCTATATAACCAACCTTCCGTTTAATATAATATTGTTTTTTTATATATCTCAAGAGCATTGTCCAAAGAGTTTTATTCTCATCATATGCTTATTACCTTGTAGGATAATTTTTAGGTAGGACAGGGACCAGTTTTCACTTTCCCTGTAGAGCACCGTATAAGTTTGGACAATTCTCGCTTTCGAGGGGTTCTTATCTGGTAAAATTGCCATAACTGTGTGATTTAACTGGATCATTGACCAAAGTTTTCGTGTTATTGATTGAATGTTTAATTATAATTAGGGTACTATATAGCTAGGATAGCAACCATTTCCTAGCTTCCAAGAATCTTCCATCCTGTACATTTAGTCTTAGGGTCACATCTAAAATATATTTGTAAGGTTTATTGATCAGATTCCAAAAGTCAAACATACTTCTGAGATTCCAATTCTTGGGTAAGCTCACTACCAGGTTAGATTTTCTAGTCAACATATGTTTACTATCTTGTATTAAATTAGGACAGTTTGCAATTTCCACGAGTTTACATCCTGTATTTCCGGTAATAGTTTGCTACTTAACATAACTAGAAGATATTTCACAGCAACCACTTTACTCCAACAAGTCTGCATTTGCAAATTCACTTCTGTTTTACATTTAACGTATATTTGTAAGGAATTGCTTACATTCTTAGTTCTCCCAAATTCATAGATTAGTCAATTAGAATTAGACAACTAGAACTTAGATTGATCTCATAAGTTGAGACAAGGCATCACCAAACAAGCTTGGTTCTTACAAACACATAGATTAGTCAATTAGAATTAAACAATTAGAACTTAGATTGATCTCATAAGCTGAGACAAGGTATCACCAATCAAGCTCAGACAAAACTAACTTTTCTGTGAAAATTGATTCGAGTACAGTTTAGGATATGGCTTCCTCTTCCACTATGGAGGACTATCAGTCTCTCTCAACCATCAAGGTGTTATTTAGGTATATTCAAGCTTGCCACCATTCAGTCAATCTCAGGCAAACCCCAAAAGGCCTGTTTAAAATTAAACAAAAACTTGATCAGTCTCTCCGGCCAGCCATCCCCAATGCCCAAATTAGGCATATTCTTTCAAACAACAATTTCAGATGGACTGAGGAACAAGTCAAGGCCTTACGCCACCACTATTCAGTCCAACAGAATCTGGCTATTTCGGCCCTTCAAGCCAGACCAAAATTATTCCCTGCGGAATTCGAGGGTAGTTGGCTACACGCCGTAAAATGGACCAAAAAAGGTCTGAAAATCGATGAACATACACTTGACATGGCGAAGGGCGCTTGCCGTACGGCGATCCAGCTAGAGGGGAGACCAGCTCCCACAACTTATGCCCAAGCTGCCAGACCACAACGTCAACCATTGCAGCGAACTGAGCCCTTAAGGCCGGTTCTGCCTGCAGAGCCAAACCCATTGCCTAACAATGGAGGATGGCAACAGGTCTCTGGCCGTAAAGCTGCCAGACCATCACCACCCGTAAATAGCCCTTCAGGCATCAGGGCCGTCTCCGGCCGTTATGACCCCCTCAGTAACTTCTACGACTTCAGGCACATGCACGCCAACAGAACTCATCACTCTGTTGAGCAAGTGTATCAAATCAAAAAGGCGGTCCATTTTGACCACAGGACAGCCGCTTCCCAAATCAGTAGGACCAAAGGGGCGGCCGAGGCTAAGAAAGTTTCTGACGATTTCTTTAAAAGTAAAACACACCATGATATGAAGAGACGCAGTCCGTGGGTAGCCAAGCTAGATAGGGAGTGGAACATGACGAAAAAACGTCAGGTTGTCAAAGATCTCCTCAAGGAGAAATTGACCCAATGTCCACCCTTTGTGGAAGCCCTTAAGGCTTCCGGGGACTGTGAAATCCTTCACAATGTCCCTGATAGGTATTGGGGCACGGGTTCCAAGGACCCTGCCAAACAGTCGGGGGGTTCTAACGTATTTGGGAAACTCCTCATGGAGACCCGCAGAGAACTCCTTGGATCCTCATCCAGGGGTTCTCGCTTCCGTTCACTCAGAACGGAAGCAACGGAAGCACCAAGTGTTTCACAGGCCACTCCTAGGCCAAACCTAGCAATTGAATCTGAGGCCGCCGACCCTTACCGGACCCCTTCTGGGTCCGTGAAGCGAAGGCGGGCGACGATGGGTAGCCCTCCAGCTCCCAAAAGAATTGCGAGTGAGACCCTGTTGCCAACCCGCGCAGACTCCTCAACCATGAACGATATCCATCGTTCTTCTCTTGCGGACATTCCATCACCATCGTGCCATTCGGCCCGAGATGGGAGTCTCGCACAAGTGGAAAATCAGGTGACTCCGGTCCCTGACACACCTCCACTTAACCAGACCTCCTCTCCAGGAGCTCAAACACTCGTTCCTGAGAACGATAATTTTCCCCCACTTTCTTCTCAAACGGGAGCCTTAGCTCCAGGGGAATCCTCCCCTAAACCGGGCCCTTCTGGGGTCGAAGTCCACAGGGACTCGGTCATCTCTGAGGACTGGGCAGAGGCCAGGGAAATCATCCCGGATTCTCCCCACTCTACTCAGCCTAGCAGAGCAAGCAGGGCCTCACATCCCACTTTAGGAGATTTTCTATCACAACAGCCGTTACCTCAGCGTTCCCCTAGGGTAACTTTACGACGCTTATCGTCAACCTCGGTGCCAGAACACCGGGTACTTGTTAAACCGGTCTGCTTCAAAGCTCTTAACAATGAGGCCAAGAATGCTTGGGAACTGCCCAAGACAAAATTACCCAAGATCCTCATTCTTGGGGATTCTCTAGTGGGCAGAACTAGGTCCATTAATGAAAGTGTGGCCACTCACACCAAGATCATTTCCTACTCAGGGGCTCAGTTCAGACATATTTTAAACATTATGAGAAAAGAGAAGGACAACACTCATTCGCAAGTCAAACATGTCATCTTGAGTGTAGGTCTTAATTGCCATGCCCAGAGTGCTGAGAGAACAGCCAACAAATCCATTAGGGAGCTCTTTAAAAAGACAAAGGCAGTCTTCCCCCAGGCTAAGATTTACTTTACTGAGATTGTCCAGAAGCTACAGGATCAATCACACATGAAAAACTTGAGGGACTTTCAGGTTACTTTTAGATCACTTTGTAAGGTTCTGAAGCCCTGCCAAAATCCTACTTTCCATGATGATAACTATCATTGGGACAAAGTCACCTCTGACAACATGGTAAATGCCTGGTTGTCCCAGTTAGATTTAAACTAAATAATTCAGGTCAAACAACCGCCAATGAAAAGCCAGTTGGCCCTTCTAATGAGGAGCTATCAAAATTAGGCATCATCAACCTCAGCTCCAGCTTCAAAGTCTCAAACCAACAAGCAAAATTACTTCAAAAAGGCCTAACCTTTGTACCTACACCCGCCAAAGTCCCCATACAACAGTTTGAGGAGGGCGTGGATCGTTTCACCAGGAACTTAAAATTAAAATTCTGTTACTTGCATCTAAAAGGCAAAGATGGAGGCTTCCCTCCTAAATTTAAAACACCTTCATCTTTTACACCTCCCACAGGCACCTTTCCTCCAGAGATTGAGCATTTAGCTATCACTTTAAAGCAAGAAATCAAAACATTCACACCTAATTATAGAATTAAGGATAATCTGACTAAACATGACCGACAGGCCATTAATGAGTTAAAAAACAATAAACAAATTGTCATTAAACCAGCTGACAAGGGATCAGCCATAGTCATCATGGATAGGCAGGACTATATCTATGAAGCTGAGCGACAGCTACAAGTAAATAGGCATTATAGAGAAATTGAGCATCCACAATATCCTGACAATTGTGTCATATTAAACTCCCTTCTGGAGGAAATGTCAAAAAATAACTTGATTTCCAAGAAAGAATTTTCCTACTTGAGGGCCCTCCCGACTGCAAGGGAACGGATATTTTACCTGCTCCCTAAAATTCATAAGGAGATAAACAAATGGACAGTACCAGGAAAGATTCCCCCAGGCCGTCCCATAGTAAGTGACATCAATTCCGAGTCTTGTAACATAGCAAAATTTATCGACTTCCATCTGGCCCCCTTCTCCACAGTACATCCTGCATATATCAAAAACACATATGACTTCCTTAAGAAGTTGGATCAGGTCAGATGCCATCCAAACACCCTGATCATTTCATTAGATGTAGACAGTTTGTATACCAACATAGATAATGACCTAGGCATAAAGGCAGTAACTGAAGCCTTTTCCACAGATCCCAAACCAATTCACCCGTACATTATCAAATTACTCCGCCTCTCTCTTGAGGGCAATGACTTCAATTTCAATAACAAACATTACTTGCAGATTAGCGGCACAGCCATGGGAAAAAGGTTCGCTCCACATTATGCTGATATAGTACTAGCTTACTGGGAGAGAGAAAACCTCCCAAAATGTAACCTCCAGCCTCTTTTTTGGAAAAGGTACCTGGATGATGTCATACTATTATGGGAACATCCAATCGCAGATTTTGACCCTTTTTTCCAAATTCTAAATTCAGCCCATCCAAACATCAAGCTAAAATCAAACATTCAGGACAAGGAACTGGAATTTCTGGATGTTCTAGTCTACAAAGGTCGAAATTTTGAAAGGGAAGGCAGACTGGATACTAAGGTATTCTTCAAAAAGACTGACAGTCATTCTCTTTTGCATAAAGAATCCTTTCATCCAAAACACACTTTTTCAGGCTTAATCAAATCTCAACTTATCAGATTTGGCAGAATTTGTCAACACCAAGATGACTTCAATGAGGCAACAGCCACCTTATTCCAGGCCATCAAGCCAAGAGGTTACTCAGCTCGTTTCCTTCGAGCTATCAAATCTGAAGTAACAAGACAATTTTTCCCTCCTCTCCATTTAACAGGCATGAACCCTTGTCGCTTCATAAGATGCTCAATTTGTCCACATGTTAATGCACAGCACACAATCCCTTCTAGAATAGGAGATATCCGTCTCACTGCGAATGCCAATTGCAACACAAAAACTGTAGTGTATATTCTAGGTTGCAAACAATGCCCACAACTCTACTATGTGGGACAAACCACTGGCTTTAGGGCCAGAATGATAGCTCACTTCAGTGCTATCCGTAGAAAACACTCCACTAAAATAGCACAACACTTTTCAAGCCAAGATCACTCCTTGGCAGATCTCTGGATTTCAGTGTTAGAAACCCCCAAGTCAAGCAAACAATTAGATAAGCTTGAATTGGGATGGATAGAAAGGCTCAATACAGTGAACAATGGCCTAAACATGCAAGAGGGAAACCCAGTAGGGGACATTTCTCCATTCATCCTTCAGTATCACCCGCTGGCTTCCAAACTAGCTAAAATGGTCAATGAGTGGTGGGACCAATTCAAAATGGATAACCCATCCACAACAAAAAGACATCCCATTAATATCATTCGGGCCTTTGCCAAAAACAAGAGCCTTTCTCAAACTTTAGTCAGGTCAATGCTTGTCCAGCTTGAAGAATAAATTACCCTAAAAACTAGCCTTAACTTCATCGGACCTTAAACCTAACCCTAACCCTAACCCTAACCCTAACCCTAACCCTAAAGGAACCCTAACCCTAACCCTAAATCCTACAGCTACCATAAGTAGACTTTTTGTATATTTGCTCCTTGATACAATTCACATAGAAACGCATTACTTTCAGGACAGTCAAGGTCAAGTGGCAGATATTGGACTGTGACATGAGTAGTGCCAGTGCACTCTAGGGCGTGGGCCGTTAACCCTGAACCCTAACCCTAACCCTAACCCCTAAACCCTAACCTAGCCAGAGCCTATAAAATATCACAGTTCCAAAAGTCTTGTCAAATGACCAAACATTGTCTGCAAACACTTCTTGTTCAAATTATGAAAACTACATGTTTCACACATGCTTACATTTCCAAATTGGAAGACACCAAACTAGAAACTTATAGTATTGTATATCATATACATATTGTCTTATTTTCTAAAAATTGTTTCTGTAAAATTGAGACATACAGCTCTTTGAACCAACAAAATTACAAGACCAACATTTGCAATTCACACTCTGCTAATTGCAATCAATAATCATGGGCACTCCACCTCATGTCCTACTCAGCTTAATCAAAAAAGTGCCAAATCCAATAAGGTCAAAAAACAATTTTCTTGTCAAACTTATATATTAAAACATTTTTCTTAAATTACTAAAATTATATTATTATATCCAACTTCAAATCCTCACCTTCAAAATAAGGTCATACACAACACATCCATAAAATAATATTTTTTCCAAATTATTCTTGGGACTACCCTAAATTGAACACCTTCTATCTCCTTCAATTTTAAAGATATCAATCTGAAATTAAATTCTCACCACAACAAGTCTTTAAGCTTTATGTCATAGCAATTTTATAATTTTATTATAATAATTGACGTCGCAATCGCGAAACACGGCTTTTTCCGAAAAACGGCGATTACGCAAAAACTATTTAAGATATTGTCATGAAATTAGACACACATGGGCACAACAGCTTCATCTATATGATTGTGCAGTATCAATGTTCTAGCTCAAAAATTGTATGAGATATGTTTAAAAACGGCTTTATGGAAAATATTGTGAAAATTTGTCAAAATTGTTTCTATAAAAATGAAACAAATATGTTAAAGGAAACTGTTTTAACCAAATTAGCAAAGCAAAACTTTAAATTCAAATTCTCAAAAACCAAAACACTCAAGTGATAACTGTACATTCCCAATGATTCAACAGCAACCAAAACAAACAAACATGACACTAATCATCCATGGATAACTTACTTATGCAAACTAACCAAAACCAACAGGTTCCAAATTTACACAATACACTGTAACCAACTAGAACAAACAGCATACACTTAATAAGCTCCAAGGATTTACTTTCAATTTCATTAAAAAAAAAAAAAAAAAAAAAAAAAATTTTTTAATTTAAAATACCAAATATCTTTTGAAATGGAACACACTTCCCAAATCTTTTGATCAACATAATTACAGACAAACAATTCCAATGAACACTCTGATAATTGCAATCAATACCTTAGCAACCCTGACACTCCAATCATATTCCTGTAATCAACTTGGTCAAAGAAAAGTGCCAGATCCAATAAGGCCAATAAACATCTTTTAATCCTTTTCAAATTATATATTAAAATATTTTCTTCTTCCAAAATTATACTATTATATGCAACTTCAAACATTTACCTTCAAAATGAAGTCATACACAACACATCCATAAAATAATATTTTTTCCAAATTATTCTTGGGACTACCCTAAATTGAACACCTTCTATCTCCTTCAATTTTAAAGATATCAATCTGAAATTAAATTCCCACCACAACAAGTCTTTAAGCTATATGTCATAGCAATTTTATAATTTTATTATAATAATTGACGTCGCAATCGCGAAACACGGCTTTTTCCAAAAAACGGCAATTGCTCAAAAACTATTTGAGATATTATTATAAAATTACACACACATGGACACAACAGGTTTATCTACATGATTATGCAGTATCAATGTTCTAGCTCAAAAATTGTATGAGATATGTTAAAAACAAAATAACTATCTCATAGCCAAATTATTTCCATTTATTTTCATTTGTTTCCAGTATAAATATAAATATATTGCCACAATAGCTCTATCTAAATATACTCAAAAATGGCTTTATGGAAAATATTGTGTTAATTTGGTCAGATATTGTTTCTATAAAATTGAAACAAATATGTTAAAGCAAACTGTTTTAACCTAATTATTTAGCAAAACAATAGTTTACATTTTAAATTCTGACAAACAAAATTACTCAGGTGATAACTACACATTCCCAGTGATTCAACAACAACCAAAACAAACAAACATGACACCAAGTATCCATGGATTGATTACTTACTTGTACAAACAAACCAAAACCAACAGGTTCCACATTTACACAATACACTGTAACCAACTGGAACAAACAGCATAGACTTAACAGGTTCCAAGGATTTATTTCCAATTTTCATTAAATTATTTTTTTAAAAACTTAAAATGGCAAATATCTTTAAATATAGAACACACTTCCCAAATCTTTTGATCAACATAATTACAGACTAACAATTCCAATGAACACTCTGATAATTGCAATCAATATCTTTAACAACCCTGATACCCCAATCATATTCCTGTAATCAACTTAGTCAAAGAAAAGTGCCAGATCCAATAAGGCCAATAAAACACCTTTCTATCTTTTTCAATTTATATATTAAAGTTTCTTTTTTTAAAAACCTATATTATTATATGCAACTTCAACATTCACCTTCAAAATGAAGTCATACACAACACATCCATAAAATAATATTTTTTCCAAATTATTCTTGGGACTACCCTAAATTGAACACCTTCTATCTCCTTCAATTTTTAAGATATCAATCTGAAATTAAATTCTCACCACAACAAGTCTTTAAGCTATATGTCATAGCAATTTTATAATTTTATTATAATAATTGACGTCGCAATCGCGAAACACGGCTTTTTCCGAAAAACGGCGATTACGCAAAAACTATTTAAGATATTGTCATGAAATTACACACACATGGGCACAACAGGTTCATCTACATGACTCTGCAGTATCAATGTTCTAGCTCAAAAATTGTATGAGATATGTTAAAAACAAAATAACTATCTCATAGTCAAATTATTTACATTTATTTTCATTTGTTTCCTGTATAAATGACTGAGAAATAACAAGAAACATTTTTATGACAAATCATCACTCACAGAGGTGAGTGATACTTTTTTAAGTCACTATATCTAGCAGTCTAACAAATCCCAAAATGAGGACATAATATTTTAATAACAGGCAGCATATGTAATATTATGGTTAAATTTAATTTAGAGCTCTTAGCACCCCTAAGGCTGCTGGAGCACTGATCACCATAAGTGGTCACACTCCAGTGAGCAGCCAATCAGAGGGGCCATACACAGTGGGAGGGAACTCAAAAAAGCAATTAGCCAATCACAGCTTCTGACTACAATTACCTCCTATCTGTAAAGATATAAAACTGGGACAGAAATCACTATAGGCATATTCTGCACTGAAGAAGACTACCAAGTCGAAAGCTCTGCTGATATTCTGCTCCCTGGTTCAAGGATAGGATTTTGACTGACTGCTGCTGCCACTGCAAGTCCAACTTCCTCTCCAAGACTGTTGAGTACAATTATTTTTCACTAACCAAAATTTCCTTATCTCAGAACTTGTATTAACAATTATTTTATAAGGTTGTATTGTTTAATATTTTAATAGGTTTGATCATTTAACAGGTTTTATCATTTAAATTGTTTGAGGGTTTTCATTATTTAGCAGGTTGAATTGTTTAGAAGGTTTATTTATATAGCAGGTTTATTCATTTAACAAGTTTATTCATTTAGCAAGTTTATTCATTTAGCAAGTTTAATAATTTAGCAAGTTTAATAATTTAGCAGGTTCAATTCTTTTCTTTTTAATAAATTAGACTTCATTAAATTAAGGACAAGTACATTTCAAGTTATATAGCAAATTGCACTTATTGCCTAATTGAAACTTGAATATTCAATTGAAGACAACTAGGTCTGAAATTATATAACAAAAAGGTTGCTAAGTCTCACAACCTGTTTTGAACAGTAATATCCATACTTCTCACTCTTGAGAAATTCCAATCAATAAGCCTCAGCAATTGCACTTATTTCCTAATTGGATCTTGACTACTCTTTTGAATCTTGTAATAAAATAGTTTTTTTTATTCATTCAGCAGGTTCATTTACTTAGTAGGCTCAATCCTCTTCTCTTTCTAAGAAAAAGTAGATCAGGCCTTGAATAATAACTCTGATAAGCTGTTTGGAACAGCAATATCCATACTTATCACTAAAAAATTGCACTTATTGCCGAATTGAAACTTGAATACTTATAATCTTGGGATAACTTATAATTGGTGTTAAAACAACTGCAATAGCCATACTTAACAAAATTGTAATCAATAGCCTTAACAATTGCACTTATTGCCTAATTGAAACTTGAATATTTAATTGAAGACAAGTAGGTCTGAAATTATATAACAAAAAGGTCTTGAATAATAAGTCTGACAACCAGTTTTTTTTAAAAAACAGTAATATACATACTTCTCACTCTTGAAGAAATTCCAATCAATAGACTCAGCAATTGCACTTAATTCCTAATTGGATATTGACTACTCTTTGAACCTTGTAAGAATATAGTTTCATTCATTTAGCAGGTTTATTTACTTAATACACTCAATCCTCTTCTCTTTCTAAGAAAAAGTAGATTAGGCCTTGAATAATAAGTCTGATAAGCTGTTTGGAACAGCAAAATCCATACTTCTCACTAAAAAATTACACTTTTTGCCGAATTGAAACTTGAATACTTATAATCTTGGGATAACTTATCATTTTTGTTAAGAACAACTTTATTATTTTATACTGTCGGCTGATCATAAAATAATTTTTGACAAATTTATTATTTATTAAAGCGCTTGTGTCTAGATAATCCCACTCAATTTGACTACATTCAATTGAAGACAAATAGGTCCTGAATTAAAAGTAGGTCTGCAATAACAAGCCTGTAGATCTTGAATAATAAGTCTGATAACCTGTTTTGAACAGCAACAGCCATACTTCTCATTGTTGAGAAATTCCAATCAATAGCCATAACAACTGCACTTATTGCGTAATTGGACCTTGATTACTCTTCAAACCTTGCAATAAAATAGCCTTTGGGACAAACAATTGTACTATATCTAACTCATATCACATCATTTGACTACTTCCAATTCACTTACATCTTATATTTTTTAGATAAATTGCTCAAGTACACATTCTCCTCTGATTAATTGCTATTATCTCCATTTTGGAATTTCCTTATAGTGAATAGAAATTGTGATTCCTTATCACTGCAACTACTACAGTTATTAACTTCCAATTAAGTCACTAATTATACCTTCATCAACATCCATAAGTTTTAAGACCTCATACATGTAAAACTAACAAATCCCCTATAAATTGATAGAATCTCTAAAACATAACTTCCTTCACCTTTGGTTCATGTGAACGTACTCTAAACAACAGTCTGAAGTTGGTAGAAAAAACAGAGGCAGCAGCCTTCAACATCCCCTGACCAGGTTAAGCATACTTAACTTCAAAGCCTCCAAATCTATACACAGATTTGAATTCACCAAAAGTCCAGTGCTGCAAGCACAGGTGACAAAAAAACAATCTTATGTAGATATTTCTCTTCTATCACTAGATTTCACATCTACCAACTTTTTGGTAGCTCCGTCGGTAGACATAGCACTGTAGAATACCTTTTTTTTAGCACATTCGTTCATCACATTTATACTTTAATTTTATTGTTTATTGTCATTCATTCATTGCACAAAAACAGTAGGATATATTATCTTGTATCAACTTTTCACGGCATCATTCTGAGACACCTGCACAAGGTTACTTTCAAAAGTACCCTTATCATAGTCAAGGTTGCATGCATATACCAGTAAATAGATAACTCTCAAATACAGGATCTTGGTCCTGTAATTTATACTTCAACGACACCAACAATTTTTCAATTGGGATAAAATCCAAAAACTTGCCAGGTTATAAACTTCCAAGCTTATATCCTGCACACTTGTCCTGTAAAGCATACATCATTTAGGACCTTGTTATTAGGTTACCTTACATTTAGGTTTGGAATTAGTCTCTAGCTTTAGACACTTTCCATGGTATAAAGATAAC
This sequence comes from Platynereis dumerilii, assembly GCA_026936325.1. Lineage (NCBI taxonomy): Eukaryota > Metazoa > Annelida > Polychaeta > Phyllodocida > Nereididae > Platynereis > Platynereis dumerilii. The sequence goes on from JAPTHN010000034.1 coordinate 45,791, forward strand.
ATCACCTTGGGACAGGTTTGCACTATTGGTCAAAATACTTTTTATCATCATACCTAAAGGGCTATATAACCAACCTTCCGTTTAATATAATATTGTTTTTTTATATATCTCAAGAGCATTGTCCAAAGAGTTTTATTCTCATCATATGCTTATTACCTTGTAGGATAATTTTTAGGTAGGACAGGGACCAGTTTTCACTTTCCCTGTAGAGCACCGTATAAGTTTGGACAATTCTCGCTTTCGAGGGGTTCTTATCTGGTAAAATTGCCATAACTGTGTGATTTAACTGGATCATTGACCAAAGTTTTCGTGTTATTGATTGAATGTTTAATTATAATTAGGGTACTATATAGCTAGGATAGCAACCATTTCCTAGCTTCCAAGAATCTTCCATCCTGTACATTTAGTCTTAGGGTCACATCTAAAATATATTTGTAAGGTTTATTGATCAGATTCCAAAAGTCAAACATACTTCTGAGATTCCAATTCTTGGGTAAGCTCACTACCAGGTTAGATTTTCTAGTCAACATATGTTTACTATCTTGTATTAAATTAGGACAGTTTGCAATTTCCACGAGTTTACATCCTGTATTTCCGGTAATAGTTTGCTACTTAACATAACTAGAAGATATTTCACAGCAACCACTTTACTCCAACAAGTCTGCATTTGCAAATTCACTTCTGTTTTACATTTAACGTATATTTGTAAGGAATTGCTTACATTCTTAGTTCTCCCAAATTCATAGATTAGTCAATTAGAATTAGACAACTAGAACTTAGATTGATCTCATAAGTTGAGACAAGGCATCACCAAACAAGCTTGGTTCTTACAAACACATAGATTAGTCAATTAGAATTAAACAATTAGAACTTAGATTGATCTCATAAGCTGAGACAAGGTATCACCAATCAAGCTCAGACAAAACTAACTTTTCTGTGAAAATTGATTCGAGTACAGTTTAGGATATGGCTTCCTCTTCCACTATGGAGGACTATCAGTCTCTCTCAACCATCAAGGTGTTATTTAGGTATATTCAAGCTTGCCACCATTCAGTCAATCTCAGGCAAACCCCAAAAGGCCTGTTTAAAATTAAACAAAAACTTGATCAGTCTCTCCGGCCAGCCATCCCCAATGCCCAAATTAGGCATATTCTTTCAAACAACAATTTCAGATGGACTGAGGAACAAGTCAAGGCCTTACGCCACCACTATTCAGTCCAACAGAATCTGGCTATTTCGGCCCTTCAAGCCAGACCAAAATTATTCCCTGCGGAATTCGAGGGTAGTTGGCTACATGCCGTAAAATGGACCAAAAAAGGTCTGAAAATCGATGAACATACACTTGACATGGCGAAGGGCGCTTGCCGTACGGCGATCCAGCTAGAGGGGAGACCAGCTCCCACAACTTATGCCCAAGCTGCCAGACCACAACGTCAACCATTGCAGCGAACTGAGCCCTTAAGGCCGGTTCTGCCTGCAGAGCCAAACCCATTGCCTAACAATGGAGGATGGCAACAGGTCTCTGGCCGTAAAGCTGCCAGACCATCACCACCCGTAAATAGCCCTTCAGGCATCAGGGCCGTCTCCGGCCGTTATGACCCCCTCAGTAACTTCTACGACTTCAGGCACATGCACGCCAACAGAACTCATCACTCTGTTGAGCAAGTGTATCAAATCAAAAAGGCGGTCCATTTTGCCCACAGGACAGCCGCTTCCCAAATCAGTAGGACCAAAGGGGCGGCCGAGGCTAAGAAAGTTTCTGACGATTTCTTTAAAAGTAAAACACACCATGATATGAAGAGACGCAGTCCGTGGGTAGCCAAGCTAGATAGGGAGTGGAACATGACGAAAAAACGTCAGGTTGTCAAAGATCTCCTCAAGGAGAAATTGACCCAATGTCCACCCTTTGTGGAAGCCCTTAAGGCTTCCGGGGACTGTGAAATCCTTCACAATGTCCCTGATAGGTATTGGGGCACGGGTTCCAAGGACCCTGCCAAACAGTCGGGGGGTTCTAACGTATTTGGGAAACTCCTCATGGAGACCCGCAGAGAACTCCTTGGATCCTCATCCAGGGGTTCTCGCTTCCGTTCACTCAGAACGGAAGCAACGGAAGCACCAAGTGTTTCACAGGCCACTCCTAGGCCAAACCTAGCAATTGAATCTGAGGCCGCCGACCCTTACCGGACCCCTTCTGGGTCCGTGAAGCGAAGGCGGGCGACGATGGGTAGCCCTCCAGCTCCCAAAAGAATTGCGAGTGAGACCCTGTTGCCAACCCGCGCAGACTCCTCAACCATGAACGATATCCATCGTTCTTCTCTTGCGGACATTCCATCACCATCGTGCCATTCGGCCCGAGATGGGAGTCTCGCACAAGTGGAAAATCAGGTGACTCCGGTCCCTGACACACCTCCACTTAACCAGACCTCCTCTCCAGGAGCTCAAACACTCGTTCCTGAGAACGATAATTTTCCCCCACTTTCTTCTCAAACGGGAGCCTTAGCTCCAGGGGAATCCTCCCCTAAACCGGGCCCTTCTGGGGTCGAAGTCCACAGGGACTCGGTCATCTCTGAGGACTGGGCAGAGGCCAGGGAAATCATCCCGGATTCTCCCCACTCTACTCAGCCTAGCAGAGCAAGCAGGGCCTCACATCCCACTTTAGGAGATTTTCTATCACAACAGCCGTTACCTCAGCGTTCCCCTAGGGTAACTTTACGACGCTTATCGTCAACCTCGGTGCCAGAACACCGGGTACTTGTTAAACCGGTCTGCTTCAAAGCTCTTAACAATGAGGCCAAGAATGCTTGGGAACTGCCCAAGACAAAATTACCCAAGATCCTCATTCTTGGGGATTCTCTAGTGGGCAGAACTAGGTCCATTAATGAAAGTGTGGCCACTCACACCAAGATCATTTCCTACTCAGGGGCTCAGTTCAGACATATTTTAAACATTATGAGAAAAGAGAAGGACAACACTCATTCGCAAGTCAAACATGTCATCTTGAGTGTAGGTCTTAATTGCCATGCCCAGAGTGCTGAGAGAACAGCCAACAAATCCATTAGGGAGCTCTTTAAAAAGACAAAGGCAGTCTTCCCCCAGGCTAAGATTTACTTTACTGAGATTGTCCAGAAGCTACAGGATCAATCACACATGAAAAACTTGAGGGACTTTCAGGTTACTTTTAGATCACTTTGTAAGGTTCTGAAGCCCTGCCAAAATCCTACTTTCCATGATGATAACTATCATTGGGACAAAGTCACCTCTGACAACATGGTAAATGCCTGGTTGTCCCAGTTAGATTTAAACTAAATAATTCAGGTCAAACAACCGCCAATGAAAAGCCAGTTGGCCCTTCTAATGAGGAGCTATCAAAATTAGGCATCATCAACCTCAGCTCCAGCTTCAAAGTCTCAAACCAACAAGCAAAATTACTTCAAAAAGGCCTAACCTTTGTACCTACACCCGCCAAAGTCCCCATACAACAGTTTGAGGAGGGCGTGGATCGTTTCACCAGGAACTTAAAATTAAAATTCTGTTACTTGCATCTAAAAGGCAAAGATGGAGGCTTCCCTCCTAAATTTAAAACACCTTCATCTTTTACACCTCCCACAGGCACCTTTCCTCCAGAGATTGAGCATTTAGCTATCACTTTAAAGCAAGAAATCAAAACATTCACACCTAATTATAGAATTAAGGATAATCTGACTAAACATGACCGACAGGCCATTAATGAGTTAAAAAACAATAAACAAATTGTCATTAAACCAGCTGACAAGGGATCAGCCATAGTCATCATGGATAGGCAGGACTATATCTATGAAGCTGAGCGACAGCTACAAGTAAATAGGCATTATAGAGAAATTGAGCATCCACAATATCCTGACAATTGTGTCATATTAAACTCCCTTCTGGAGGAAATGTCAAAAAATAACTTGATTTCCAAGAAAGAATTTTCCTACTTGAGGGCCCTCCCGACTGCAAGGGAACGGATATTTTACCTGCTCCCTAAAATTCATAAGGAGATAAACAAATGGACAGTACCAGGAAAGATTCCCCCAGGCCGTCCCATAGTAAGTGACATCAATTCCGAGTCTTGTAACATAGCAAAATTTATCGACTTCCATCTGGCCCCCTTCTCCACAGTACATCCTGCATATATCAAAAACACATATGACTTCCTTAAGAAGTTGGATCAGGTCAGATGCCATCCAAACACCCTGATCATTTCATTAGATGTAGACAGTTTGTATACCAACATAGATAATGACCTAGGCATAAAGGCAGTAACTGAAGCCTTTTCCACAGATCCCAAACCAATTCACCCGTACATTATCAAATTACTCCGCCTCTCTCTTGAGGGCAATGACTTCAATTTCAATAACAAACATTACTTGCAGATTAGCGGCACAGCCATGGGAAAAAGGTTCGCTCCACATTATGCTGATATAGTACTAGCTTACTGGGAGAGAGAAAACCTCCCAAAATGTAACCTCCAGCCTCTTTTTTGGAAAAGGTACCTGGATGATGTCATACTATTATGGGAACATCCAATCGCAGATTTTGACCCTTTTTTCCAAATTCTAAATTCAGCCCATCCAAACATCAAGCTAAAATCAAACATTCAGGACAAGGAACTGGAATTTCTGGATGTTCTAGTCTACAAAGGTCGAAATTTTGAAAGGGAAGGCAGACTGGATACTAAGGTATTCTTCAAAAAGACTGACAGTCATTCTCTTTTGCATAAAGAATCCTTTCATCCAAAACACACTTTTTCAGGCTTAATCAAATCTCAACTTATCAGATTTGGCAGAATTTGTCAACACCAAGATGACTTCAATGAGGCAACAGCCACCTTATTCCAGGCCATCAAGCCAAGAGGTTACTCAGCTCGTTTCCTTCGAGCTATCAAATCTGAAGTAACAAGACAATTTTTCCCTCCTCTCCATTTAACAGGCATGAACCCTTGTCGCTTCATAAGATGCTCAATTTGTCCACATGTTAATGCACAGCACACAATCCCTTCTAGAATAGGAGATATCCGTCTCACTGCGAATGCCAATTGCAACACAAAAACTGTAGTGTATATTCTAGGTTGCAAACAATGCCCACAACTCTACTATGTGGGACAAACCACTGGCTTTAGGGCCAGAATGATAGCTCACTTCAGTGCTATCCGTAGAAAACACTCCACTAAAATAGCACAACACTTTTCAAGCCAAGATCACTCCTTGGCAGATCTCTGGATTTCAGTGTTAGAAACCCCCAAGTCAAGCAAACAATTAGATAAGCTTGAATTGGGATGGATAGAAAGGCTCAATACAGTGAACAATGGCCTAAACATGCAAGAGGGAAACCCAGTAGGGGACATTTCTCCATTCATCCTTCAGTATCACCCGCTGGCTTCCAAACTAGCTAAAATGGTCAATGAGTGGTGGGACCAATTCAAAATGGATAACCCATCCACAACAAAAAGACATCCCATTAATATCATTCGGGCCTTTGCCAAAAACAAGAGCCTTTCTCAAACTTTAGTCAGGTCAATGCTTGTCCAGCTTGAAGAATAAATTACCCTAAAAACTAGCCTTAACTTCATCGGACCTTAAACCTAACCCTAACCCTAACCCTAACCCTAACCCTAACCCTAAAGGAACCCTAACCCTAACCCTAATCTGACCTAACCCTAATCTTACCTAACCCTAAGCGATATTTACCCTATAGGACATGTTTCATGTAGCATTTAAACCTGAGTAAACCTGAGTAAACCTGAGTAAACCTGAGTAAACCTGAGTAAACCTGAGTAAACCTGAGTAAACCTGAGTAAACCTGAGTAAACCTGAGTAAACCTGAGTAAACCTGAGTAAACCTGAGTAAACCTGAGTAAACCTGATCTCTTTCACTGAGCAGCTCTATATTCAACTCTAACCCCAGTGCAAACCCTAACCCTAACCTTACCTAACCCTAATCTTACCTAACCCTAAGCGATATTTACCCTATAGGACATGTTTCATGTAGCATTTAAACCTGAGTAAACCTGAGTAAACCTGAGTAAACCTGAGTAAACCTGAGTAAACCTGAGTAAACCTGAGTAAACCTGAGTAAACCTGAGTAAACCTGAGTAAACCTGAGTAAACCTAGACATTTTAATCTTTCCATGATTTGTGCATAAAATGATGTCTTCTTTACCAGTATCATGAACTTTTTCCCGACCTTAGCGTTTTTCTCTGGAGGGTTGTGCAGAGAGTAATTTAAGGAGAAGTGAAGCCCGCAGGGCTGAAGCTTTGTGGCAGTGGTTTTAGACACATGCAATACATTCTGAGCATTCCAGAGGGCATACATTTGATGGAAAAACTTCAATATGGCACCCCTGTAAATTTCAAAGTTACAATTGCAAATAGTTAAAAATAATGCTCTCCTTGTTTCACTAAAAGAAAGTCATGAACATTTTTTGGAGAATTTACTATCATTAGCAGCTAGCTTTCCGAAAATACATCCTTATAATCCTATATTAAATTTGAAGGTTTTGCCCAAACTCACTTGTTTATGCACATCGCCAATTCTCCATGCTATATATCAATCTTCATGTTTTCAAAACCTCTACAAATTTTTCTCTTTACAAAACTGTCTGTTACCTCTAACAACCTATCCACACCTTTATTCTATCCACACATCTCCATTAGGGTGTGGCTGATGCCCCAAGGTTATCCGATCAAGCTGTACCTTATTTTGGTACTGTGTTTTGTTCAACAAAACGTGTTTAGAAAGTTTAATGAAAATCGGAACATGCTTACCTTGAGCACAATTCAGTTATAATTTTATTGAAATTTTTTATATATGCAAACCGCGGTATCGTATAACATCGCCAATATTAGTCATACAATGATGAAACTTGTATGGTTAAACTTGTCTTAATTAGAGCTTCATTTTGAGTACCAACTTCAATGGTCTACGAACATTTTACACAGTCTGTCAAATTGGTAATTCAGTGCTTCGTCGAGAAATAACTTGCATATTTAAAAAAAGCGAAACTTTTGTTGCTGATCAAGATATATATTAACCACAGGATGCCAGGGACAATGTCTTGCTGGATAAAATATATTTTGATGATATTTGGATTTCTTAAGTGCAATTGCATTCTGTGTAAAAGGTTGTATTATTGAGATCATGAATTTTAATACTACGCTTATATCATCAAACGTTTTAGAGTTCATTGAAATTGCGTTTAATTCAATATCATCTTTTTGCACACCCAAACATCCCACTAACATTTGAGCTAAAACTCAGGTCACATGATCAACCCAGTTGCCATCTATATACGCCTCCCACAGGCATGTCACTCAACCAAACTATCCACCTATCCTTCTTTTTTGGTCTCATACTTCAGATGGGAGCCCACAATCGTGTAACTCCCCTCTCATTTCTCTTTCCCTACTCCACCACTGATCTCTCACCAGGAGTGCATGAAACTGCATATTCTCATATTTAACTCCTCCACAGAGGGAGCCACTTCTTATAACCATTTTCCCACGGCTGGCAGCACCTTACGCAATAGGCAGATTGTCCCTATGTTATCATTGATCCGATAACCTGCCAGCCTGGCTATAATACATCTCTCATTGCACTGCATGATCCAGCAAACATCTCCCTGCCATCTACAGGAGCATGTCAACAATTACCCATTTACAATTTTAAAGCCTTTTCAACTTTAAACACCTACAACTCACTCTAAATACCAGGTGTCCTTAAAATATTTCCCTACTTTGACTACAGCGTCAACAGCATCACTTCACAATGATGCTTTGCCAAACTTATTTATTTCACTAATGGGCATTTTCTAGTATATATATATGCAAATAATAACAGATGATTTAAAAACACATTTACTTTAAAATTTAAAATATCATAAAGTTGGTACCAAGAAGGTGAGACCTGAGCTCATGCATAAAGGTTTCTAGGACAATGTCTTGCCAGATCAAATATATTTGATTTTAATCCTCTAGAGCATTACATGGTCAGCTGAGGGGGGGGGGGGGTCAGTGTTTTGAGTCTCCTATCTTATAGTATTAGCTGACTGCACAATTGCTTGACGGCAGTTTCAAACATTCTTCACCTCATTGCTGTGTTTTACACTTTTGTCTTAAGTAGCCTGCAATTATACAGTGTAAGATGTGTACCAAAAGCCAGAGTTATCAATTAATGTTCGCTTATGATAACCTGGCACACTTCCTCACACACCATGGTATTAATTCCTTAACTGTGTGAACAGGATCAGTAATAAAATTTGTTTTCTATGCTTTGTAATTGAAGTTCTAATGATACATCCACATTTTGACACTTACAGTAGAAGATTTTTTTCTAATTCCCTGTCCTGTGACGGAGCATGGACAATCAAGGCTGTACTTATAATATGCTTGACTTTAGGCCTACTGAAATAAATTTCTTCTTGACCATTCCTTTTATGAACTTAAAAGTCAGACTTCTGAAGCTTTCTGCAGAGGCATGATATTTGGAAAAAGCAACAAGTGAAAATTCATCTTATGATACATTGGAAATAGCATTCTTACAGGATTATGCCAAGCAACATAATTATGTTTTTATAAAGTCTTTGCTCCTGTTTGACTCAACAATTAAACTACTATAATCATTAGTGACAACAGTAGCTTACATAACTGTTGTTTAATAATTGTTTCTAGTGTGCCAAAGTCAGCCAGAAAAATGGTTATGTGCCAGAGATGATCCCTGTATAATGTTTAAAATGCGATCTTGTTCATCCATATTTGATACACTACGAGTACTACATACATGTATATAGTCTTAAAGTCATGCCAGGTTCTTAAAAAAGACTTTTTGAAGTCTATTAAGACTGTCTTTTAACTGATATAAGTTACTATGTAAAATATCATGACAAGTGATGGAGACTTGAATATATCTGATAGTAAAGCAAAAAAGTCACATGAACTAGTAAATAAAAGATTTATAAACTGCATATAATTATCCAAAACCAATTAAGTTGGTATTCAAAATGAAGGTCTAAGTGAGGCCTGTCCAGCCTTGCAAATGTCATTGTTCTAAAATGTATATTGATAAAGTTATTCAATACCGCGACTTTCGTACTTAGTAACGAGCAAAGAAACTTCAACTAAATTGTGCTCAAGGTAAACGTTTAACAATTTTCATAAAATTTCTCAGGTATGTCCCTTGGGTCAAACCACAATACCATGAAAAGGCACAGATAGCTCCTCCAAAATTTTCCGGTTTGAGGGGCATCAGCCACACCCTAATCTCCATTCATGTGGATACAGTAGTAATTATAGTGCATTGTTCTCCCTGGGCTCCAAAGTGGGAGCCAGCAACAAATGCACCACAATTTCAAACGTTTACACACTGCTGTCGAGCATAACAACTTATTGTTCAAATGCACTTTCACAAGTATGGGATTGGGATGGCCATTCCCTGGGGGGAGGGGGAGCTGTTGCTATTTTTTCTCACATTTTTCCACGATACAAATACATGTCACCCCGCCAGTACACTTACCCTCATTTGCCATTACTTCTGAAATATATGTGTCTCATGGGAAGTTCTTTATTATATAAATGACAGTTTTTCTCAAATTTAGTTTTTCCATATAAATCCACATTTCTCAATGCATCCCAACATCCCATATATCAATCTTCCTCTTTTCGTCTGCACTACAGATTTTTATGTTACTCGCACATTACATCCATTATTTTTGCACCTATGGCCATTTCCATTTTAGCCATTTTCCTACCATTCACACTAGAGGACACCATCTGTCAGTACCGTAATATGGGGTGAATCGGGACAGAATTGGACGTTTTTCTACCATAGCATGAACACAAATCAATCTAGAAACCAAAATTTGGTGTCAAAATGTGTCTGAGTACAAGGTCTAAGAACCCCATGGAGCTTGATATGATATCTTACATTCCCAATGCTCAAGGCTCAGAGAACCACTGTCCCAATTCACCCCATACTTTGGGGTGAATCGGGACACTCCATTATTTCCACATTCAATGCACTCTACCTTCTTTGATTGGTTGCTAATTGTAAATGAATATTAGAAAACATATTCAACAAGAAAAAAAAATATTTTCATGAAAATCTTAAATAAATTCATTGATAATAGGCAGATTTTGAAAAATGGGATAAATGACAGAAAACTATTAATAACTCAAGTTTTCTTCTTATTTTTCTAGTTACTGATAATTCTGGACTAAATCCTCTGCAAATGATGCTAAGTTCAAAAATATTCATCAAAAACCCACGCCAGTACACTCAAATGAAAATTAGTATGGTTATTTTGGTTAATCCCGAAAATTTTACCATTGACCTGGATCTGAACCCAGGACCAATAATACACAATCCAAGATCTAGTCTTCAATTATGGTCCCCAAGAACCACGTTAGACGGATTTTAAAGTTTGCTGCAAGTTTGGTGGCTGTAGTATTCATACTTTTTATGGTAAAAGCAAAGTTTTGACCAGCTTGTTAAATATAATTTCTCCAACGCCAAGTTTAAAGTGCTGCAGCTCCTCATTGCCTGCAGTCAGAAGAACAAAATTCAATCACAGTATGCTCTGATATGTCTACTATAAATGTGCCAAAAATCAAACTCCTAGGGCAAGTAGAAATTGGTGTTTGTTGGGCAAATAAAAGGTTTCCCAGTTCTGTCCCGATTCACCCCAGTGTCCCAATTCACCCCATATTACGGTACCACATTACACCAGAGGTCTGAGGGCAACACCCGCTGCTATACCTTGATCTTCATGTTTTCAAACACCCTATCCACACATGCTATCCATACCTCTATTTATTTATTCTGGTGGTCCTGCTAATAACAGCACTTTTCACTAATCTCCGAAAGGGAGGGATGGACCAAAAATGCACATGATATACTTTGCAAGATGCCCACTTACTGTCTTACACCAAGGGAACTGTTCAAATGTATTTACAGTGCCATATCATCATCATTTACATCTCATCACTTCACTGATGATTTCTGCACCAACACCATTTCATAATTTCCTTACCTATCTCTTTATAAATTTACCATGTTACACATCTTCAATCCTCTATTTAGACCACAGGGCAACACATGTCACACCTACAATGATAAAGCACAATATTGCACCCTGCTACTTATTTGTATACCAAGAAGCATGGGGGTTCTCTAGTATTATATAATGTTGAGTGATTTACAGGGAAATTAGAGAGGCACTGACTCCTGTTGAGGGTTGTGAGGGTCCTGGAGGAGGGCATGAGTCATGGACAGGAAAGACACTGGATGTGAGGCTAGAAAGGGAGGGACACTAAGGGAGGTAGCAGAGATGGAGATGACAAGAGCTTGGAAAAGGGAGCATCTGTTGTTGGGCAGATGGAGAAATTAAGAGCATGATTCAGAAATAAATAGCTAGGTTACCAGAGGGGGAGAGGATTGGTTATGGAGAAAGCAAGAGCTAGTATAGAGAGGAAAAATATTGCTTATAGAGAATGCAGAGTGGCGTAAGTGAAGGAGATATATTTTGATCGCATCTAGATGCCGTTCATAGGTGGTTTTATTAGGGAGGAGGATGAACATTGGAGAGGTCTTGAGCTACCAGGAGGACGCAAAAGCTTTCTTGATTTCAATCTTCGACAGTGATTTGAAGTGACTTAGTTGCAGACCTGAATAATTTGCTGTCGCTGTTTGTGTTTAATCTCGATCATATCTTCATGATTTTATCATCGAAGAAATATTTGAAATCATTTGCTAGATCTGCTTCATTTATGCGATGTGGCAGGTATAGTTCTTGTTTTCTGTTGAGGCTATAGAATTTAGGATCCTAAGCATAGCCTTTGAGTTGCCCTGTGTTTTTTCAATCTTTCTTTTCAGGTCATCTACTTTTAGTTGATTGAGTCTCTCATTTAGCTAATTTTGTTTCTCCTTAAATATATCCCAGTTAGCCTGTAGCCCAGAACGTCTCCATTTTCTTTCTGCCTTTCTTTTATTAGTCTTAAGATTCTTGATAATAGCCCTTGTGAAAGGTGTCGGTTCCCGAAATAGTACTTGTTCGATCTACATTGGTGCATGTTTGACAAGCACCTTTTAGTTCAGTTGTACAGGAACCCGAGACTACTTAGGTCATTAGCCATTTGTTGATGTGGACCATTCAAGGCAAAATGCTAGCAGATATCATTCTTGAATTTTGATACATTGAAGTCATGTATATTTCGGAATGCTACTTTCTTTTTTGGATTTTTGCCTTTGGCCATTTCTATATTGAAAAGGGTGCAATTGTGATCAGACAGTAAGTCACCAACCACACAACTTTTGAGACTAGAGTTTTTTCGGGTTATAACTAGGTCCAAAGTGTTGTCTTAATGATGAGTTTAGATATTGAATTGAGCTTATTACAAGGTAACTTTGTAGTTCCTTTGAGTGAAAACATTGAAAAAATGTCCCAAAATCCCCAAATTTAGCAAAACTGTCCAATATCCAAGGCGCTTGAGGGCAATGTTAATGATGTTCAAATCTTCTAAAATCACAGGTTCTTTTTTTTTTGGTGATTGCACAATTCTAGGGTTATGCTTTGAAATTGCAGGATAGGCATTATCCTACATTAGCCCCGTCAGGGGTCTAAATATTTAGGCCCTTTTTTCATGGGAAATAGTGGTGGTCATTTTTACTGTATAAACATCATTATGTTATACACAAGATGACGCTTATACAGTCAATGTAACAAAGAAATAATTGTCTAACTATTTATCAAAATACTGTCTTATTATACTCATGCTTTAGCCCCCTTCTCCATTGACAGTACCATTGAAAAGGGGGCTAATGTAGGAGTATATATAGACAGTGGGATATAGCAAAAACTCGCTTATTATACTCCTGCTTTAGCCCCCTTTTCCATTGACAGTACCATTGAAAAGGGGGCTAAAGCAGGAGTATATATAAGACAGTAGGATATATAAAATACTGTCTTATATATACTCCTGCTTTAGCCCCTTTTCAATGGTACTGTCAATGGAAAAGGGGGCTAAAGCAGGAGTATCATAAGACAGTTTTTGCTATATCCAATTGTCTATATATACTCCTGCTGTAGCCCCCTTTTCAATGGTACTTTCAATGGAAAAGGGGGCTAAAGCAGGAATATAATAAGACAGTTTTTGCCATATCCTAGTGTCTATATATACTCCTACATTAGCCCCCCTTTCAACGGTACAGTCAATGGGAAAGGGGGCTAAAGTGGGAGTATATATCAGACAGTATTTTGCAATATATCACACTTCAGTTTGAATGTTTTAAGAAACATTTAACTGTGAGTATTCTTGGTAATGATCTCCCTTCACACTTTTACAGTATTTATTCTGAAATATACAGACTGGAAACATATTTGAGTTACTTTTCAGTGTCAGTTTTTGTTGATCAATATCTATGGAAATACCTATAAAATCCTATAAAATGTTTAAACCCTCAAGGGGGCTAAAGTAGGATAATGCCGCAGGATATTATTGTTAGGAACGCCCTACTGTTTGATATCTTTATGCATTCTTAAGAATGTCTTCTTTACAACGCTGAAGTGCAATATGCTTTACAGAGAGAAAGAAAAAAAAGAAATATTTATTCAAAGTCGGGTTGAAAAGTAAAAAACATAAGATCACATGGTACTTGTATAACCAACGACTTTATTATCTACATGCCAACAAGAATCAAGATCCTATTGAATATGTCTATGTGTAAAAATTGAATACGTAACTGTCAGAATTTTGTGAACATTTGCAAAAAGCTTCCCTGGAAAATTTATACCAATAAATGGCTTCCACCAAGGTCATTTTAAAGCTTGTTTAAGAACAGAATTATAGGAATGAAGGTATTTGCTGCCTCTTTCAAAATATATGGGGAAGGTCACTGAGATCCATTTATTATCTAATTATACAGGAACCCGAAAAAAACTTCTCATTTCGATAAATAAACTCAGACAATACAAAAGGAAAAATGATTGACATAATACATTCATTGCATTAACAAGTAAGAAAAGTTATGCTATAATACTATTTTGATGGTGGAGGTAAGTCACTCTGCAATGTGCAAATATCCACACTTTTATATTTTTGCTACAGACTGTTTCACAAAATTACATATCCATGTGACAATGTGTGACATGTCTGTTTCATTTCTGAACAAACACTGGCTGAAAAAGCAGTTAACCTCACAAACAATGTCCAGATTCTATGGTGGTTTTTAATTTTTTGTCAAAAAATTTTTCTCGACACATGTCACTGAAAAAAAAGAAGAAGTTTTTTCAGCACATGAAAATGAAATAAAGCTTGTTTCCATCTTTCTTGAGTTTTGGTACCATAATGTTATAATTGCGATAAGAGAATTGGTCATTCCTTTGCTGGCAAAAAATAGTTTGTCCCAGGGTAAATTCCATGCCCAGCATGGCCTGTAATTATAATCTGGTCGGCCACCCATATGACAGTAGCTCCAGACATTTTAGTGCACTTTAATGGCATTGACTCCTTCCTTACATTTAAATATACATCATTTGTCAATGATCTGGTGATCAAATTCATTAATTATGTCTGTAACAGTTAATAACAACTTAAAAACAAAACAAATCCCGTAACCAAATAAAAGTCAATTCATTCTGATGATGGCACTATTAGCATCATTTTTGGATTTACAAGAATTCAGACAAGGTTCATGGCACGGGGACTTAAAACATTCGGCAGATATCTTTAATGTGAATAAATGATTAATACTAAAGAAACAGTAGGATATTAATAAGCCTAATTCAAGAAGCAATAAAATGAAATGACAAGAAAAGTAATACATATAACGGCTCAATTAAATTATAGTGTCCAAATCACTCTAAGATAAAAGCGTATCAATTAACCCATCTACAATATCATGTAACAGACATCTGTCTACTAGTGTGTAAAATGTAGTCAACACAGAAATTATTTGCACACATTTTTCATTATATTTCGCAGAAAATACAATATGATGCAAGAAATTATCCTTTGTTTCAGACTAGTTTTAGTTGGTGAGGATTACACGCATTTTATTTTTTACCGAAATTTACTTTTCTGAAAACTTGAAAGAAGTGAATCCTGAGGACAAAAAATATTGGCACGCTTCAGCCAACGTAAAGAAACAGCATTTTCAAAGACGATACTCAACTTTTTTCCTGAGTAGCAATGTATTTTATTGTATCTTTAATATGTTAACTTCAATCTGACATTATTTGGGGTTCACAGGTGGGTTTACAGGTGTTATATGAAAAGTACACCCATTTGCAAATTTTTCTCCCACATGCAAGTATCAAAAGGACTTGAAAGCAGCAATACTCTCGAAATTGACTCGTAAAGTAATTTAACATTGTTGAGTTGTTATTAGAACGTCAATTATGCAGGTTTTGGTGACGAACTTTGTTCAATATTCCACCAAGAAATACCATAAAATGTCGGTCATGGTGAATTTAAGCTGAGAAAGAGATGATAACCACCTCTCACCAGTTTACTTGGCCACTCACTTGTCAACAGAACATTTAGAGTTGTTTTGATAAATATCGGCACACAAAACCAGATTGTTATTTGAATTTAAATGATTGTAAGTATGGCATATTCCATGCAAGATCATACATTGATTCAAGACTCACTGAGGCTTGTCTATTCAATAATTATGGTGAACAACTGTACATTTGTATAATAATGAATATTTTTTACTTTCACTGCTCCTCTTTACAAAGGAAAAACATAAATGTGAAGTCTTCACTCATTAATGGCCTCCATTGGTCTACCCTGTGAAGCAATACTTGCTGCAGGCTGGCTGATACTGTAAAATTTCAAAATTACTTTCTTGATAATCTCAGCTGGCCTTTTCCTAGGCTATTACGACCTATTTGTCAACTAATTGCCAAAATAGTATCTAAGGGCTAAAGATACCTGAAGAAAATTGTTTCTTTGGAAAAAGTTGAGTTATCATCTTTGAAAATGGTGTTTACAGTTGGCTGAAGCATGCAAATAATTTATTGCCATCAGGATTCACTTTTTTACATTATCCAGAAAAAAACATTTTTGTAAAAAATGAGATGCATGTGATCCTAACCTACTTACACTACTCTAAGACATAGGACACCTTTTTGTATCACATTGGCATTTTTCTGTGAAATATGACAAAAATTTGTGCAAATAATTTCTATGTTGACTGTATAATGTCATCATGTCTGCGGTTGTGAAATCTGCACTTGTGTGTCTCCCCTCAAGCATCCAACGAAAGAAAACTGCCTCTTGATGCCGGTCATTTTCTTTACGATACATAGGGACCTCTGTATGAATGATAATAAGAATTAAAAACAAAGTGATCTTCTTAACTTATGAATTACTTTTAAAAGCATACTTTTCAAAATACCAGCATATAAGGTCATAAAGTCCACAACCATTTCACAATTTCATTTCAAATATTATATATAGCAATCATTACACACCAATTGGGAATTTGTCATTGTTGCACATTTCTTCTGTTATTTTTTGATCTGGGAGGAAAGGAATCACTGTCCGTCAACGCTGCATTTACTTCATAGAACTTCAATAGTTCAGCCCATGTTGAGTCACATCGCAGCAAATGTTTGTTCCCTTGAAAAGAAACAGAAAGAAATTCACTAGCAATAAAAAAAAAATCATCAACTTCAACGAGAATGAGTTTACTTTACTCTTAATCATATTTTTAACATTTATTTATATCAGTCATAATAACAATAAAATAGCAGACATTTATATAGCATCAATATCCATGGAATCCTTGTTCTTCAGCACATCCAGTTTACAATCAAATTCTCACATTGCTGTACAAAGCAATCCAATTACATAATCAGATTTTTTTTTTTTTTTTTTTTGATTTTGAATATATTTTACATGGGTAAACACACTCAGTAAAAACCATTTTTCAGGTGGCCCATTACAATAAAACAACAATGTAAAAAAATAAAATACAAGAAAACATAAAACCAAATCTAACTAAAATAAATCTTTGTCTTGGATTTAAATACATCAAGACTATCACACTTTTTAAATTCTTCTGGCAAAGTATTCCATATAGTGGAGGCTCTATATAAAAATGACTTCTTAAATAGTTGCAATTTACATTCAGGTATAACAACATTCAATGTATTTGCTAATCTGGTGTTAACTTCATGCACATCACAAGTCATAACTATCAAATTTACCAAATGTGGCGGTGCATTTCCATGAATGCAATTGTACATATGAATACATAGAAAATAATTAATACGTTCCTGAATATTTTGCCATTTAAGTTTCTTTACTAAACTAATACCTCTAACATTAATGATATCGAAACAACCACAGATAATTCAGATGACATGGCAGGTACATATTATATTACTTACTGAAAATATCATGTATGGCTAAAGGTTACTTTTCTTCTTTGTATTAATTACTTCTTTACTTTATGATAATACATATAATAATTCATCACAAAACAATTCATTATAGACATTGAACTAAAGTCCAGACATTTTATTTTGGCAGTAAGTTTTTAGCCAATAAAACTATCCATGATTAAGTCTGAGATTCATTTTTGGTTTATTGCAGAGGTGCCAAGGTCCAGTGGTTAAGGCATTCGCTTGGTAACTGAGACGTTGCAGGTTCGAATCCCAGCCATGGCATGGCGGAACTGAGCAGATCCTCCATAACTCTTTGCTGCATTCCACCCAGATGTAAATGGGTACTTGGCAATAGGCAGTGATGGTAATTGTAGAATGCTTGACTAAGGAGCGCGTGAAATCCGCTGCACACTGGTGTATGCTCCCCAGGGAGCTGAGAAAGCTTCATGCTTGAACAGGCCTGCCAAGGGTGTAATTGTAAAGTCTGTTGAGATTGACAGGGTCAATAAAATGGACTATAAAAAATCCTACATTTACATTTATTTATTTATTAGGGTGAGTGACCAAGCATGATTTGGATTAAATATGTACCCTCTAATCCCCCAGCTTCATCATACAGGAACTTATAATGTTAAATTTCTGCTGCTCTTCAGCATATTTAGAGCTATTTTTAGCCTTCTGTTCTGACGTCTGCAGCATTGTTGGCTCTATGACATCACTGAAACAATGGTGACGTCACAACAGCGGCAATAGAAGCAGTAGAAGAAAATGGCTTCTTGAGCTGTGTTGACAGCAATGTTATTCTAATAGGTCTACTTCAAAACCAGGGCTGCAATTTGCCAATACTTCCAAATGTTTAAGAAACTGTTTGGTCAAGGTGTCAGGAACAGGAGGAGACAAGTATTTTTGTCAAGACCAAGGTATGTTTTAATTATCAGCCAAAAACTTACTGCCACAAAAAAATGACTAGACTTTAGGTGATCTTTCTGTGTCTTGCATCCTGGTTCAAATCTTGTTTATGCTCTTTTTCAAACCACATAGTTCTTCAAAGATCAATTTGCAAAATAGCGTGCTGCATTTTTTGTGGTTTACAACGATTTGGTCCAGAAGCTAAACCTAACCAAAGTAATCCAAATAATAATCTCTTAGTTCCCCCACTCTGACTAGTACTTTGTAACGTAATTAGCAAAGATTCTAAGGCATGCCTCTCGATAATGTTTGCAAACATTACTATGTTTAATTTAAAATGTTTTCAGCAAATATGTCCCATTTTAGTTGTGGCTTTAAGAGCAAATTATAATTTTCGACGTAGAAAGTAGTCCAACAGGAGATACAGTGGTCCCTCTACTATAAGACTGCTGCTTCTGCAGTCATGAAGCATTCACTCGTAGGGTTGCGGTATCTCAACAGGGTGCAAAATGCACTAACAATATTACTTAATGCATCCGGAAGGCAGTCAATAGGCTGGTCAGTCTTACAATAGGGGTCTTATAATGCAGGTACCACTGTATGGCATGATGGCGAATACTAAAATGTAAATTGTCTTTTTCTTGCCTCTAAATAGCCCACACCAGTGTTGATAGGATGTAAAACCCAAACTCACTCACTCACTTAATATTAGCGACAATCTCTTACCATACTTAGGTGGCAACAGCTTGTCTGAGGACATTCTCCTGCAAGGCTAAATGTAAAATTCTATGGAGCATCATAACTTTCATGCACACTTACCAATTATTATGAGCCCACTCTTGGCTCGAGTAATGGCAACATTAATCTGATGCTCATCTGTCACAAAACCCAATTTTTCCATAATCCAGGATTTCCAAGGATCCTTCTCAACTTCATCTTTCGGAAGTGACCGGACAGTGGACAAAATTACAAAGGGCCATTCGCTTCCTAAATATAATTGTAAAATAAGTTAACATCACACAAGTTAACAATTTTTAAACTGAAATTGAAATTGATATTACATCAAATTAGATTAGAACACAAAAACATATAAAAATATGTAATAAAAAAGGAATATCACAGACAGGAGGATTAAGCATCAAGAGTTACAAGGTAAAACATATTCATAATGAATGGCTCTTGATAACGATCACGAGGCCTTAGAGGGGTCCCCCACAATGGTTTACAGAGAAATTTGTAAAAATTGTTATAAACATACATGTATTATATCATTTATGTAAATATGATTTCTTTGTCTATTATAGTCATTGAAATTCTGCAGGAGTATTTTTCACCGAGTTTCAGCTTTAAAGTCCCTATAGAATATTTTTACAGGCAATTTTCGGCAAGCAGGTCTAATTTCTCAAAAATGACTTTGAAATACAAATAAATTTTTATATTAAAATCCATCGCGGTAGCAAACCTTCTCTTATGCATCTTATTGTTCCTCACAATATTTAGAAATAAATGACAAAGAAATGAGGCCGGGGGGGGGGGGGGTTGCAGCCCCCGAAAAATTTTGAAATATGAATTGTTCAGGGGGTTTCGGGTAGAACATTTTGTGAACTGAGATTTTTGGGGGCAATGTGGGCGATATTTTTTGGGCAGCCCCTAAAAATGTATTGTCCTCTTGTACCATACATTGGTTATGATTTGGATTGTAGTAGTGTGTGTGGTACACTGTACACAGTTCATTACATTTACATGTAAGTGCAGGCTTGTAATTCCCGAGATACAATACTCCGAAATTGAAGGAGATGGGCACTGGGTAGAGTTATAAAAGCATTATAATAAATAGAAAAGCATGTAGTCCTGTGTGCCTATTAAAGAGTCTAGAGTGTTTTTTTTTTAGATAGTGTGTGTACATGTAGTTGAATGTTACGAGCACCAGTCTTTGCTGCTCAGTGTATGTTCTCTTGTAGGGGATCACATGACATATTAGTCATACATTACTAAAGACTTGTGATTTTGCTCATTGCTTATAAACTTTTACTCATGCAAAGTCAGTTGTAGGACAGCTTTACTTTTGTTTCTGTCTGCATTCAATACTTGTAATTGTTTATTTCAGAGTGACAGCAATTCTCAACTTGTTGGCCAGACATTTCGATGATTTTTCAGGTAAATGGGAGAGAATGGCACCAGCACTGCTGTCAAAGCTACACCAAAGCCTCAATGAAACAATGAAGGAGGTGATCTTTAAATCGAAAAACAATGTAATCGATTTATAAGCAGGTAAGAAAGGAGCAAATCGCAAAAAATTAGGAAGGTGGCTCTAACTATTTATTGTTTTAGAGAAGAGTTACAACATAACATTATAATGCATGGCCACCCTGGGCAGCACCTTTTATCTTTTTGATATCACAACTTATGCGGATTACAGATGTTTTATATAAGAATACTTTACTGATTGGATAACTCTCCAGAGTGTATTTTATTGATTAAATATATTTTATGTTTGAACAATTGATAAAGACATACAAGACTGTAGTTTGTTTATGGCACCTGTTCGAGAAAAAATTAGAAATGATGTTGTGTATATTTTCAAACATGGTCAATAAATACTAACACATATCGAATTATTATGTAAATGGTAAAGTTGCAGAATCTTATTTGGTAAATCATTTTCTTTCCTCATTAAATGCAGCAAATGTGGCTAAAAAGGCAATTTACAGAGACCATGGACAATTTTGTGGATTTCAAACAAGTAAGTTTGTATTTTGTTATTGTATTTCTTGGTGTATTTTATATTAAGACCCAATGGTTACAATGCTTTGTGGTGTTTAAGATGTGCCCAACGACAACTTGCAACAATCTTCAGATGTTGCCAATGTTATTTTTGGTTGAGGTTGTTGTGTTGTGACAAGTTGCGAGCCACAAATTACATTGGTAACATTGTAGTGGTACATAACTCCAGAAAAACTGTTTAATTTGCGGACTGAAAAATTATCCAGAAGGAAGGGATATAATACAAAAAGTCAGCATTTCCATGTTGCATTGTGCCAGTAAACACCATATAATCAAACGGTATTGTACATGTTGGTCTCACTGTAAGACCTTCATCTGAGTTTCACTGGTGGCATCCAATGATTTAGCCAAAATTTGCCTAAGTCAGTAAATGATCTCATACTAGAATAAGGATCAACACATACAAACATGGATGTTGTAATTCACAATTGCCTTTTTAATGTATTACTATTCAGGCGGGACCAAGGATGGATGGGTGGGAAAGATTGAGATAGATTCCTGTAGCAAAGGAAGTGTCCCATGGTAGCAACAAGTTTCTGCTCTTGGCAGCTGCAGCATAATGATGATTGTCGAAGCAGTGCAGTATCATGCATGTCCTGCTTGAACTGGAAAACATTATTACTTGCCCATTAAGATTAAGGACAATGTTTTCATTCAGGGATGGGTATGGAGACCAATCATACTTATACTTTATTTGATTTGTAAATTCATTACATTGTGAAAGAACTATGCAAATATCATTATGATTTATAAGAAATAATTTATGTTGACTTTTTTTCTAGCATATCATTATTAATACCTCTAGCATGATACCATAAAACCTTTCCTTACCAATAAAAGTGGTCAAACAAAACAACAAATATCTCTCCTTGAAGATAATAAAGTCATCTCAGACAGTAATGAAGTGTGTAATATACTTAACAACTATTTTATAAATATAGCAAGCAATATTCCAGTACCCTTAAAAATAGATACTTTAACTACCCAACAAATTATCGATTCATATTCCAACCATCCCAGTATAAAATGTATAAATGACAATGTAACATCTCAAGATAATTTTAATTTTCAATCAGTGTCTCCTTCTCAAGTAAAACAAAAAATAAACTGTTTAAAAACAAATAAAGCTACTGGCTATGACATGCTACCTGCTAAACTAATCAAACTTGCTTCTGAAACTCTCTCACTCTCTCTTACACCAATAATAAACAATAGCTTACAATTAAATAAATTCCCATCAGGCCTAAAACCAGCAGTAGTAAGTCCTGTATACAAAAAGAATGATAACATGTTAAAGAAAAATACCGTGCAAGCACGTAAACCCCGCTGGCTCTATGTGAAGCCATTGAGACCATTCGGATCCATGTGTCCGTCCCCCCGTCCGTGTGGCCGTCCGTGTGTCCATGTGGCCGTCCCTGTGTCCGTGCATCCATGTGTCCGTCCGTGTGTCCGTGTGTCCGTCTGTGTGTCCTTCCGTCCATGTGTCCGTCCGTGTGTCCGTGTGTCTGTCCATCTGTGCGTCCGTGTGTCCATGTGTCCGGCCGTCCGTCCGCGCGTCCGTCCGCGCGTCCGTCCGCGCGTCCGTACGTCCGTGTGTCCGTACGTGTGTCCGTCCGTACGTCCGTGTCCGTCCGTCCGTACGTCCGTGCGTCCATCCTTCTGTCCGTACGTCCGTCCGTGTGTCCGTCCGTCCGTGTGTCCGTACGTCGGTGTGTCCGTCCGTCCGTGTGTCCGTACGTCCGTCCGTCCGTGTGTCCGTGCGTCCGTCCATCCGTCCGTCCATCCTTTTGTCCGTGTGTCCGTCCGTGTGTCCGTACGTCCGCGTGTCCGTACGGACGCATGGACTTGTCATTCCCATCTGCATGACAAAATAAGATAACAGGCAAAATTTGAATGAAACATGAGCAACACAAAGTGAGTTATGCTTGACGAAATCCCCAGTCCGTGTGTCCGTACGTCCGTCCGTCCGTGTGTCCGTCCATCCGTACGTCCGTGTGTCCGTACGTCCGTGCGTCCGTCCGTGCGTCCATCCTTCTGTCCATGTGTCCGTGTGTCCGTCCGTGTGTCCGTACGTCCGTACGTCCGCGTGTCCGTACGGACGCACGGACTTGTCATTCCCATCTGCATCACAAAATAAGATAACAGGCAAAATTTGAATGAAATATGAGCAACACAAAGTGAGTTATGCTTGACGAAATCCCCAGCACATTGAGGCATTGAGGACTGCAGTACCCCGTAGGCTATTACATAGCCAGCGGGGTAAAAACTATAGACCAATAAGTATCTTAACATCCCTCACTAAAATATTTGAAGGCATTGTTTGTGACCAAATGATGTCATACTTTGATAATATTCTCTCACCACTTCTTTCGGCCTGCCGTAAAAAATTTAGTTGCAATAATGTTCTGATTCACTGCATTGACGAATGGCGAAAATCACTTGATGATGGAAACATAGTGGCAACAGTGCTAATGGATCTCTCTAAGGCCTTCGATTCTCTGCCCCATGGCCTGCTCCTAGCTAAATTACACGGCTATGGAGTCTCCTTAAATCCATGTAATTTCATAAGATCCTATTTAAATAATAGGCCACAGCAAGTTAAAATCGGCCAATATACAAGTTCATGGCAAACTCTCATTAGGGGCATTCCGCAGGGTTCCTTAACCGGACCCATGCTATCTAATTTCTTTCTAAATGACATCTTCTACTACTTAGGCACCAATAATATCTGTAATTATGCCGATGATAACACTCTTTATTTCTCAGGCCCCAATATAACATCAGTTAAACAAAATATCGAAAATGTTTCCAATAAAGCCATAGACTGGTTCTCCCTCAATTACATGGAGGCAAATCCAGACAAATTCCAGGCCATGGTTCTCGGCCTGGACAATATAAATAACTTAACGATTAACATAGCCAACAACCAAATAGTCCAAGTAAACTCAGTAAAACTCCTAGGAGTCAATATAGATAGGGAATTAAAATTTAATATTCATGTAGCTCACATCTGTCAAAAAGCATCTAGACAAATAAATTCTTTAAAACGTATCTCCAAACACTTAAATGTAAATGTAAAGCTAAAGATATACCAGTCGTTCATAACATCAAATTTTAATTATTGTCCGGTAGTCTACCATCATTGCCTAAGTAAAGATACCAAAAAGCTGGAGAAATTGAATAAAAGAGCTCTATCTTTTGTGTATAATGATTTTACCTCTAGCTAATGTATAGAGACCTACTTAAAAATAACAATAAGATTTCTCTCCATTTAATGCGAACTAAATGTATGATCGAATTAGTCTTTAAAGTCCTCATTTCTGCCTGTCCACCACTCAGCAAAGATTTTTTCAAATTAAAAAGTATCCCATATGATCTTAGAAGTAATAAAATACTAGAAATGCCTAAATTCAGAACTGTTAAATATGGACAAAACTCCTTTGGATACCAGGGTGCTAAAATATGGAATCTCATTCCATGTGCCATACAAGATATTCCAAATTTCAATGATTTTAAAAAAGCCGTATTGGCATGGAATGGACCAGAGTGTAAGTGCTCCGCTTGCTTTTACTGTATTTACAAGAATGACAATGCCATGCTATCATATTTACAATGATTTTAACGTTTTTACCCCTTTGTTATTAATTTTTTAATGTCTATGACTCTATGTCATCCATTCATCTGTACATAGCCTCATCTTCCATACTCATTTTGGTCGACCAAAAACTTCTGCTTGTGTTGCTGTTTTTTGTATACGACGTTAAACAAAATATATCTTATCTTATCTTATCTTATCTTTTACTGTACACTGTGTCATTATTTGCCATTTTTTAATTAAACTTTCATATAATCAATGGAAATTGTTTTGTCTATTGGAGAATGAAATAATCCTTGTTTTTAACAACATATCATGTCATAAATTGGTTACTATTGCATCCACAATTATCTTTTTTACATTTTTGCAACCAGAAAATAATGTGCTTGATGATGAGTTTATTCACATTTATTATATGAAACATTGTAGCAGACTTTTGACCTTGGAACATCACAATATCCTCCAAACATGGTCAAAAACCTTATTTTTTGGTAACTCAATCCAGTATTTTGCAGTAAAAAAAAAATTTAACAATATAAAAGTTATCATAGATCTTTGCTCCTGTAAATTTGCAAATTTTAATAACAAAATGAATTTCCTATGTTGAGCCATCACTCAGCAAACGATTTTTAAGACAGGAAAATGTGGCATCTTTAGCGAAAGAGGCTAATTCTTGAAAAAGGTGATGGAAAAGAAACCAATCTGATAAATACATCAGCTAGGGAAAGTGAACAACTGAATGAAACTTTTTAAATTTGGGAAATAGGACCGATATTTAGGTCAGGAGAGCATTTTTGTCCAATCTGACCATGCTATTCCTGCTGCAATCATGGTAGCAGGAAGCCCCTATTTGCGGCGCCACCTTGTGTATTTTGTGTTCAGACGCTCCCTATTGACAAGAATCGGAATACATTTTTAGCATACACACATGTGTTGTTACTTCAACAGTAGACAACGTCTAAGTCATTATACAAAAGAGCATCTTCTGAAACCAGCAAGATTCTAAACAAATTAGTCGTTAATTCAAACAAAGATCTGTGCTGAAATGGACAAAATTCTTAACAAAGGCTATGTTATTTTAAACAAGGGCATGCGCTGAAATAGACAAAATTCTGAACAAAGGCTATGTTATAATACACAAGGGCATGTTCTCGAACAGACAACATTCTGAACAAATACTGTTACTCCAGACAATTATCTGTGCTGAAATAGACAAAATTCTGAACAAGGGCTATGTTATTTCAAACAAGATCATGTGCTGAAATAGACAAAATTCTGAACAAAGGCTATGTTATTGTACACTAGGGCATGTTCTGAAATAGACAAAATTCTAAACAAAGGCTACGTTATTTTAAACAAGGGCATGTGTTGAAATAGACAAAATTCTGAACAAAAGCTATGTTATTATACACAAGGGCATACACTGAAATAGATAAAATTCTGGACAAAGGCAGTGTTTTCATACACAAGGGTGCTGGAACAGACAAAATTCTGAACAAATACATTGTCACTTCAGACAAAATTCTGAACAAAGTCTACGTTGTTACAGACAAATATCTATCATAAAATTATCACATATTTTGACCGTTTTGATGTAAAGCAGACAAAATATTGTGTTGGTCTAGACAAATTTTTTTTTACAAAATTGTCTAAAATATCACACATTTAATTTTGTTTGGAATACACAAGACTTTGGACGGACGCAGGCTAACATGCGATTCTAAAAAGTGTAGATCTATACAAAATTTGTCTATATTTAGACAAAGTGTTTTTTCAATGTAGTATGACATATTTTCATTTATTTGAGATGTTAAATGATACGGCAGAGTTAATAATGATTGAAATAAATATTTGTAAAGTCTGAAAGTCTGTTTTTAAAACTGATTAGCTGAATGACTAAATAATCAATGATCATTCAGGGTTAGGGTTAGGGTTAGGGTTATCATTCATTTGCATAACAAGAAATTTGTTACAAGTAGGGTCATTTTCCAAAGATAGGAGACTACCCTAAGCTCCACTCCATTCTTGCGCATCAAGGCTCCTTGCAGCGCTTAGAAGGCCTGTCAACATTAGAAAACGTTTCCTAAAAATAATACAGGATGTCTCTCTAGCATTAAAACATAATTAATTTATAGAAGGACAAAGCTGGGGTTATCTATCCCATCAAATGTGGTAAATGTCTGTCTCTTTAAGTGGGAGAAGCAGAATGCCAGCTTGGAATGAGAATCAAGGAACATCACAAGGATTCTGCACCAATGGGCTCACACTTGAAAGATCAGCATCACAGTTTCAATGAAGATAAAGATGTGAGCATCCTGGACTACGACCCCAGATGGTTCCAAAGAGGGGTTCGCAAAGCAATACACATAGCAGCAACCAAGCAAGATCTTAACAGGGACAGGGACTGCCATCAATTAACAGAAGTGTACAACCCCATCATATGTCACATGGCTGTGAACAGCAAGAGTCATGTGACATCAACAACATCCAACAACTGCTAACAACACCTCCGATATCCTTATTCAGGCTGATGAAATGCTATTGGATAGAGCAAGAAAGCTTTCTGTAAGTTCCTTTTATGTTGAGTTAAACAGTAAACTTCTACTTGTTCAATCATATTTATGTATTTGAGAGTTTGTAGCATCGATTAAGGTCTGTAGACCGCTTACAGTTGTACTAGTGAGTAGAAGATCGTCTGCATAGCACATTGTATGAAGTCTCTCCAATTGTAATATTTTATAAAACACTACATCATTTCATTAAAAAAAAATTAAATCTAACTTGTATAGCACAGGAAAACAATGTGTCATCTCAATGCAGAGTGAACATTGTGAATGCAATCATAAAATGCAGCTAAACTGCTAGTAGTCCTCGTTACAACATGCTGCTCTCGCAACTGTGAGGGGGTCTAACAAATAATGACATGCAACAGTTTGTGATTTTGACTGACCTTGACTGTTGGTGATAGTATTCACAGTGACATCGTGAAGCTCATGCTCATTCAAGGCTTCCCTGATTTTTGACAATTGTAGTCGATACGGTGTCAGGATAGCTATTTCTGTTTTATTGATGTCACCTTTCATCAATGCACGCACCACTGTAATCTGCATGAAGGAAATTATACATTTAAATTATATTTAATTCTTCTGAAAAGGGGGCATTAGAAATATATAATCTATTCCTGCACTGAGCGCAGAAGCTGGAGCATCAAAATTGTCAAATTCAACGTGATCCACTCCTCTGACTGGTCTTTTCAAACACTTCATTTTTCTTCTGACATTTCATTTACCTGCTACTGTAAATCTACATTATTCTCATAAATATTTACCACTTGCTTAACTTCCTCCATGTTGTAATGTGAATTTGAGCCAGCAAGGTCTGTGGTGACATGTTGTGTCTTTTCCACACCATCCACATGACAAAACGCAATTGGTTTCCGGCTACCCGCAGGCCAGAA
The DNA here is from genome assembly GCA_026936325.1 of Platynereis dumerilii. NCBI lineage: Eukaryota > Metazoa > Annelida > Polychaeta > Phyllodocida > Nereididae > Platynereis > Platynereis dumerilii. The sequence continues at coordinate 73,943 of JAPTHN010000034.1, forward strand.
GTTCTGTTTTGGTCGACTTTCATCTGTTTGAACTTGCCCATTGCCACATCGCAGTTTGCCCTTGTAAAACTTCTCGGAAGGAAACTCTTGTATATGGAAGTGCTGAAAAATGTAGTTGTTACCATATTTAGTTCACAGTCTGAATAGAATATGTTCTTCTTTTGTGCAAGTTAATTGCAATTAATATTACCATAGGTAATGGCACATGAAAGAATGCTGTGACAAATGAAATTGTAAAGAAAAAAGAAAAAGAAACTGAATATAATCTTGTCCGGCATTTTCACTTTATAGATAAGATAGGAGATTGATAAGGGTTAGGGAGTTTCAATCTATGTTGTCATGATTGAGAGGTATAAGACTGTGCCTCACATTGTGATATTAATCAGTTTTAATGTGTTTCTTATACTGTGTTACTTTACCCAGTCACACTTTTCAAAAACAATGTACATTCGCTAACTTTATTGCTGTCTAAATTTGTGATGTAAGACAGACTATCCTGTCTTATCAAAATTACCAAAAATCTGATAACCCACAGAATGATCATATGTAATAGAAATAAGAACACTACCATTCTGTACTGGACTTGAAGCATGACTGCCTTGCCTGCAAACTCTTCAAAAAGAGTCTTTGGTAGCCCCCCTTTACGAGCTTCTGGGCAACTGACGATTGGCTGGAGTTGCTTATGATCCCCGATCAGAACCACTTTCTTGGGATCGCACGCGAGGAGGGGAATGAGAGTCTCAGGCTCTGTGCACATTCCGCACTCATCGACGATCACCTGGACCACATTCTGCTGAAACACCCGCTTGTATAAGCCATTGCCACTGCTCCCGCATGTGCACAAGATCACTTCTGCCTCGCTCACTTCTGCGTGATAAGCTTTTCCGAGGAGTTTCTTGTATTTCAAGATGCACTCCATGTCTACACCCTGTGGATTTTCTCTGAATTTTCTGTCATACTCAGCAATCTCTTCTGCATATTGCCGTCCTTCTAAGCGCACCAGTTCATGCAAGGCAACATCTTTGTGGTCGCTCACGGATTCAAGATCCCCACGTTTGGGTAGCGGAAAGTTTGGCAAGGGATAGAATTGCTGGACAAGTTGTTCACTGAAGATTCGCACCACTTTGACTTTCAATTGTTTCAGTTTAGCTGGAAAAATATATATTATCATCAGCAAGACACCATCAATTGACATTAATGGCTACTAGCAAAGGTGGAAAAATGATTTATCATTTCATAATTAATAGTAAGTTAAAGATATAGCCTACCTGTGACAACATTGACAGACTTGTTTGATGGTCCACAGTACATAACCAGTTTCCCCGGATCGTTATTTTGAGCAAACAAATATGCAAGTCTTACACCTGTAACACTTTTGCCAGTTCCTTTTAAAAATGCAAAAAATGTATCACTTAATTTTTCAAAACAAAGCACTTACTATTTACGCATTGTTCGAAAGAAAATATTAAAAATATCATTATTAGGGTTATATTGGAATATTCTGTTGTTGCTTCTCGATTGAATATATACCAATCAAACGACAAAACTAAACCTTAAAGGCCCTTTCTTGTAATGAATACTTTGTCAAAATTTGCAGGTCTTCAACTAGTTATCTCACCTGGGGGACCCCAGACCAGCACAAATTTATTTTTCTCGTTCACCGCAGCTTTGAGAGCGACAGTTTGCTCTTCGTTGGGAGGCTGAAGCACTGGGCTATCAAAATGGACGTTCATTCCTCGTCTAACCTCTGAAATGTATCAACAAAACATTTGGAATAATTCAACAAATTCAGTTCCATTGTCCAACATTCAGGGGCATAAAGGCATTGGATATGGACCATGGCCATCCTAAAATACATGCAGTTGACAATTTGGAAGACTTTACTAAAAGATAGGCCCAATGAAATACTTTTGAGGTCTTTCAGCGGCAAAGTTTTGTTCTATTTTACGAAACAGAAGAATATAAACAGCCTGATCACTGTAAAAATTACATCGATTTATGGGTCAATTGCAATTGAAGCATTAATTCGCTGAGCTAGCTTCTGACTATTTAGAGATTCCGTGAGATATATACAGAAACTAGGGTACACATCTGGGTAAACAGCAGGAGAGGTGTCAATTCAGAAAGAGTTACACCATTAATAGTAACTTTAACTTTTGCTGTCACCTGTTCTATAACTCTGTTTGCAACCAATAAGAGAAATTTTCTATTGAAAATATGTCTATATCAGAACTTTTCAACCTTTGTTGATGTACATTTTATTTCAGGAGGGAAATTTACAGAAATTGGTTGACACGACATGGAATAACCCTACATCAAATTTCAAGATCTAACACTTTCGACATTTGTGATGTTGATCAGGCCCGGGCTGTTAATCAGTACTTTTCGAAGTACTTAAGTCCAGTACAGTACTTTTCAAATGTTCCCAGTACCCAGTACAGTACCCAGTACTTTTTTAATCACTGTACTTAATTCCAATATCCAGTACTTTTGAAAGTACTTAAGTCCAGTGCCCAGTACTTTTTGATGTCTCACACATTGAATCACAATTGTCGAAAACAAAATTGCAATCTTTTTCAAAATATTGTGAAAAATAACACTATCATCAGATGTGATCATACACTTTATCAATATTGTCTACCAGCAATTATACTCATTCTGTATAAAAAAATCTTGCGAGATCAATTTTAGATTAAATAAACTTACAAAAACTTAGTGTTTTCTTTTTAAAGCAAATTGGGATATTTATTGAATACAGGTTCATTGGATAGATAGATAGATAGATAGATAGATAGATAGATAGATAGATGATTGGGGCTTTATGTCCTGTATTTATGCACTTGGTAGGCTAATTAGAACAGGAAGGGGACACAGCAATGAGGCAAAGGATAGATAGATAGATAGGTAGATTGGATAGATAGATAGATAGGTAGATTCAATAGATAGATAGATAGCTAGCTAGATAGATAGATAGATAGATAGATAGATAGATAGATAGATAGACAGAAAGATAGATAGATAGATAGATAGATAGATAGATAGATAGATAGATAGATAGATAGATAGATAGATAGATAGATAGATAGATAGGAAGTAATAATATTGCAAAAGAATGGGCATATTGGATCTGCCCCAGACTGTGATATTTTGAATGTTTGTCAAATTAAGGAACTAGTCAGAATAAGATATTCAGTTTTTAATTACTGGGTTTTTATTAGACACCCAGACAATTAATGAGGTTATTGGGTTTAATGAATAAAATATTTATTATTAATCAAATTAGTTTTGAAAAATTGATATTTAATTGACACAAATTAGGCCTATGTTTAAGCAAGCAATGAATGAAAATTGACATTCTATTGTGAAAGTTCCCTGTCAAATTGTAAAGAGGGTAATTCTCTCACCTGTGTACAAGGGCAGGTACATGCAGTGACCAAATTCTTTGCTAAAGACAATAGGTCAATGCATTCACGCCTACATGGCTCAATGAACACGGAAAACCCCTCCAAAAGATGGCTTTGAAATTGATTGAATAATTACTGAATTTACACATGTATACAGCATACTTTCAAAATGATACATCATGAAAAAAAAGTTATTTCTCAAATAATTATCATAACCATATTTATTCTTGAAAGGGGAACCAAACAAATTCAGTGGGAGAAACAGAATTAATAAATTATAGATACATTATTTTTTTATAAGCAAAGTAACATTAAATATATTAGAATGAAAATTATATAAAAGTTGTTCATATATTTACTGCAGAACTGAGATGCTAATTCAGCATCACAGTTGGACTACTCAGATAGTGACTCTTTACAATATTCACTTCCCATTATAATGAGCAAATAAAATCCATAATCAATCAATCAATCTGTCAAGCCCTGTCTAATTGCAATCACATTTCTAATTTGCTTTGACAGGTTTAAGTATGAGTTCTTCAATAGCATAAATTGAAATTGACTAATTGCTATATTTCTGCACTATCCAATTGCTATATTTCTACATTATCCATATATATATCTTCTAAGAGCCAAAATAAATAAACAGTTCATTTATAAACAATTAATTAATTAATTAATTACATAATTTGCATTATTTTGTAAAGTAACATTACAGACTACATGAAATTTATGATTTTATGAAGTGTCATTTATTCACAAATTGTCTTGGAAAATATTGGCACTTCACTCAACATGGCTTGTAAGCTGTCATGTTAGCTTTTTTTCACTTAAAGTACTTAAATGTACTTAAAAAGTACTTAAAATTTCAAGAACTTTTTGCAAAGTACTGGGTACCAGTACAGTACTTTTAGGTTCAGTACTTCCAGTACCCAGTACATTCCAAGTACTCAAGAAATTGTACTTAAGTACAGAACTACTTGAGTCCTCAAGTACTTGTTAACAGCCCTGATGTTTATGGCAAAGAGAATGATGATACACAAAGAACATGCCCTTTTTGTATAACATGGTATTCGGTTGTACTTAAATATATAAAATACAAGTCGATGCAGCAGTTTGTCTTGGATGACAACATATTCATGTCTCTCTGGTGCTGTGTTAATGCTGCATCATATTTAGTAAAGCAAACTAAACAGACGTTTGATTTGCAAAAAAACATTACTAAAACAAAAAGGGTATGAAGATACCTCTCTCTGGTCGTAATTTTCCTTGAGTTACCAAGAAAAGTAAACTGCTTTCGTCACAATCATTCAGTCCAAGTACTGCTGCTTCTGCTCGACTGCGAGAAAGAATTAGAATTAATTTCAATTGCATAAACTTTACACGGTAGAACACATTTCCCTTTTTTATTACATGCCATGGTTTGCCTGCAAAAAACTGGAATCCATAGATTCAGAAGCCCAGGGATATGCCAGGTGATCTGCATTGGAGGGAGGAACAAGTTGATGCGAATAGCGAATAGGCAGACGTCGAAAAGTAAGGGTACTATACATAACTTGTACATTTGTGTATTTCAAAGATTTCCAGTGAATGGGTGCTGTGACCCTTGAAAGTAAGTCTCTGCCCAAGTGTTTATATCTAGGAAACAACATATCGGGAAGCAAATAACAACTTGGATGATCGGAGAGCTAATAATCTCTCCAGATCTTATGCAGTGTTCATGCTCCTAATTCTAGGCTTTTATACATTATCTTATTGACGAAGCACAAGATTTTCAATTTTTTGCCAGTTGTACCTTGTAGACTTGCTCACTTTTAAGGTCATTAATCATAAGGTTGTGACCTCTGTCAATGTTGCTAATAAGTACACAATTTCTAACTTCAACCAGTCATCTGTTAACATATACACAAATGTTCTGTGTTTTGACTCTGTGACCTTGAAAAGAAGGTCATCAAAGGTCACACTCATTTTGAGAGGAGGATATGGTTAATGATCCCTATCATTTCTCACTTCAGGCTTTCATTTGTTATTCTATACACAAAGACTTTCAGTATTTAAGCCCTGTGAACTGAAAAGTAGGTCAAGGTCATTGAAGGTCATACTCATCCGATAGGAGGATGTGGTGAATTATCCATATCAGTGTGACATTTATAATTTCAGGAAATTTTGTTAACCTATACACAAAGATTTTCTGTGTTTTGGTCCTGTGACCTTTAAAAGTGGTCAAGGTATGTCATTATAGTCACATTCATCCGACAGGAGGATGTGGTAAATTATTCCTGCCAGTATTACATTTCAAATTTCAGACATTCATTTGTTAACCTGTACACAAAACATGCTCCTACATACATTTGCTGACGTTGCACAATGTTTCCTGTCAGACTGCTTCAAACCATTACATACTACCCATTTACTCCATATAGCCTGGGACTCACCCAGGCTAAAACATTGAAGGCAACAAAGATCACTCCAGAGGTAGTCATGTTTTCACTGCATGTATCATGTAGATGCAAATACTTAATCCTAAAATATCTTGTCGCTGAAGTGAACGGTTCAGAAAATTATTCAGTGTATCGTGAGTTCTCATTACAGTCCTAATACTGCATTCTATACTCACACATCAGGGATAGGTTTATCCAGCCAGTGAACTGCACACAGTGGCACTTTGGAAGCATCTAGGAATTCTGAAGGGAATGGATACGAAGACTGGTTCAACTTGAGATAGACGACCACTTCATCGTGAAAGATCAGGACATTGGTGATGAGGAAGTGGCCAACCCAAGTCATGGATTTACCATCCTTGGTATTTTGGTTGAACTTGATACACATAAAGCCAAACTTCGTGACCCGCCAGTTTGCGCAGTCCTCGATGTGTTGGTCACGATCATGTGCCATTTCCATCCATTCCTGTCCCCCGTCGTCAGTTGACACAGTTCCATAGAGGACATCCATTGAGAAGAGAAGGAATCTCTTCTCGCAAAATGATTTAGACATCTTCAATCTTCCGTGAACAACATTTTCACTGCATTCACTCCACTCAACAGGTACATTGTAAATGTGAGCAGATTGGTTTACACGATTCCTTGTGACCGAGTAGGCAGACTCCATGGTGAGGAGAGACAACCAATGCTTCATGTACTTGTAGACACCTGCACCTCTGTGAAATCCATGCAGCACATCTGAAGCAAAGCAGTTCACAGGGACTTGAGCATGCTCCAGACAGATGTGGTAAGATGGAGTCAGTTTTATCAACTGAATGCATGGTTTAAGGATCCCTTTGTTCAATCTTGCACTCAGCTGGACTCTCAAAACATCACCAAGTTTGACATCCCACTTGAATGTTATTTCTTGAGACTGCTTAGATTCAACAGCATGCTCAGAGGACACATCAATGGTGTAATTATCACCTGGTTCATCTCCGACAACTTCTCTGATGCTTCTGAACGTTTCAAGAGCTGACTGTTGATCACGATTGACAATGGCCTCGAAAAGAAGTCTCCATTGTGCACTGGGAATTCCAACTGTGAACTGCTGGGAGCTCAAACTTGAACCATTGCCACTGAACTCAAGTGAAGATCCATAATCATAAATCCTCTGTGAAAACACCATGGTAGCCATGTAGCCTACAAAGACAGGATCTTCTTTCAAATTAAGCCAAGCAAACCGGATGGCCCTGAGCACATGAGGCATATTCCCCAAAGCCAGAAAGACAACTTCAATTTCCTTTTCAGTGACATCCTTTACAACTACATGCACTTCATTTGGCCACTCTTTGAGGTTGCATGCAGTTATAAGAAGTTTAATGTCTCCCTGGTAATCATTGGCCGCCTTCTCTGTTCCAGAACAATGACTGCATATATCTGAGATTTCTTCTTTGGTGTACCGTACAGGTGTGTTGCCAATCGCAGCTTTCAGAAAACGGTGAACCACAATGTCCACGTATCTCCGTATAGGTGATGTGAAGTGGGTGTAGGCTTGTGTTCCTTGATTGTAACACCAATAATCTTCACTGGCTCCAGAACAATGATACATTGTCTTCTTCTGCATTGCATGCCAGGATTTTAGGGCACTGAACTGCTCTGGAAAGTTACGCACAGACCTTGCAATGTTTTCCAGCATCTGATATTCATTATGACAAACCAGCAATTCTCTCCATGTGTCTCGAAATATATGCACAAAGCCCTGATGCTCTGTCACCTCTTCTTCAAGGATATTTGTGATACGCCGCAGACAAAAAGAATTGGCAACTTGCTTCTCATATTTCTTTTTCCATTCATCCAATTCCTCTTGACTTGGAGCCCCCTGTTTCCTAAGGGGTACTAGATCTGGGAACTTTGTGAGCAAATATCTAGCAATGTGTGTGTTAGTATTCACCATCCACTCTTCAACCAACATGTGCGCCTGTGGGGTTTCTTCATCTTCAATGCCAAGGGCACCAACCCGCCCTTTGCGTCCTTTTGCAAGATTTTGGGCAAATGTGTACAAACGCCTTAAATCTTGATGCCACTCATCATCTGTGGAACTGTCAACCAGTATTCCCTCCACCTCATCATAGGTAAACTTGCGTTTGGACCTAATAATGGTCAGAATCTTTTCACCAGGCAAAATATCATCATTGGGCATCACCTTGTACATCACAGTCACGGCACGCTTGTCCTGATCTGGTAAAAGACTACATTTTCCTGTTCCAAGGTGACGTGGCAGCATATGAATTGGTTTTCTGTTTGCAGAGTAGAAGGTGTTGCCTATTTTGTAAGCATCTTTGTCTATATCTGAGTCTTGTCTGACATAATGCGAAACATCTGCTATGTGGACTCCCACAGTGAAAGTTCCATCAGAACCTTCCTCGACATGAAGCGCATCATCAAGATCCTGTGAATCAGGGTTGTCGATGGTGAAGATCCTTTTATCCCTGAGGTCAAGTCTGTCTGGGTCATCTGAGACTTCACATGAACCCAATTCCGATCCAGAGCCTTCACTACCATCAGTTATTTCAGGTAGGCTTTTCGGGACATCATGTAGATGCTGCAAAATTTCTTGACCCGTTTCCTCTGTGTCACCAGTAGGCAATGTACCAATGACAATACCCAATGGAAGATTGTTAGCAGATTTCCATTGCAGGTACATCACAACAACAACATCTTGTTGGTGTTGTAATTGCAGGTCCTTGCGATTAATGATGTTCTCATTCCTGCCCATACTATACATGGCCACGTGTCCTCTATTTTTCTTGTCTTTCCTTCTTAAGTTGAAAATCAAGGGCAGCCTGGATGACAGAGGGCACATCAGGGCCGAGTTTGTCTCATGGATGCGACAGACTATTGTGCGGTACCTCATCTTTGTTTTCCTCTGAGTAACAACCTTCACTTTGCCCTCAAGAGGTTCAATAAAACATCCTGTAGAGGGATTTCTTGTTAATTCCACAATAACCTGATCTCCATCCAGGGCTCTTCTGCAATGGCGTCGGTGCCTGATTTTCACATCCTTGCCTTTCAGTTCCCCTTCTAATACAACAGCTTTGATATTGCTCATGGAAAATATGTCAATCCGGCATCTATGGTTTTGCTCGCTAGACAACAACTCATCCAAGTTCTCTGTCTCAGTAATGTCAATTTCATCTTCAGGCTCAAGTTCCAAGTCGCTTTCTTCATCAGCATCATCACTTTCATCAAACTGAGGCAGTTGATCTTCATAATCCATACCCAGTGATCTCCAACGTGTCTTTTGACTTTTTGATACTTTCTTGGCTGGTGAGAAATCGATTCTTGCTACACCCTTATTTTGATCACATTTGATGTGTTTAAGAATTTGGACACCGGTGATCCTTTCAAGGTTGTTTCTTGGCACAAATTCCTCTTTGGAGTCGTTGTTCACTTCAGTGAGCAGGGGGTACAGAAGCTTCTCTCCTTTGCCTTTTTTGAAGACCCTGAGAATCCTCTCCATGTCCTCTCTGGCCCCCTCCATCGATTTGCTTGAAGAAGAATCATCTGTGGCCAGAAATTCTTTTTTCTTCTCCATATTTATCATGAACTGTTGAGGATCCTTGACCATCAGACCATTCCTCTCCAAGGCAAGTTTCAGGTATTGGTACCACAGCATCCCATTGGAGCCTTGAGTGCAAAGTGCTTCAGCATCACCCACAACAATCACACAGTATTTCGCTCGACTGATGGTCGTGTTGACAAGTTTCATATCAGAAAAGAAGCCAAGATAGTCCGATGAAACCTTTCTTGCTTTAACTGTATGGACAGTGCTTATCACCACACTATCATACTGCCGACCTGAAAGAAACCATGGAAAAAACCTGTTGAAATATTAGCGCCTGTATTGAAGTTTTTCAGGATAAGGGAACTAAGGTGGCTACTAAAAATGTCCCCTTAAATGCTTATGTTATGATTTCTGTAATGCGTTACATAAAAATCACACTGCAGGTTTGCTCAAGCAAAACATATGTTAGCGCACATATTCAATAAGATTATAAAAATAATTAGCATAAAATGGTTCGATTCCCTCTTAGTGACCTCCACTAAGCCTTAATGGACATAAGTTCTTAGTAGCCAGCTAAGTTCCCTTATCCTGAAAAACTTCATTATTAGAATTATTATCTAATTCCTCACATGTAAAAATATATTTTGTAATGGCAAAAATTCCCTATCATATTAATTGTTAGGTTGAATGCAGGTTTTGAAATTTCAATTTCAAGAGCCACTGAAAGTCAACAAAGGGATTAAACTACATCAATGGTCATATTGCAGATGACATACAATAGATAGCTATACAGCTCGAAGACATTAACCTGAAATGCAATGAGTTTCAAGTAAATTCAAACCTTGAAGATTTTCCATCTGTAGGACTGTGACTGCTCCCAGTCCAGTCCTTCGGAGATGTCTCCTGATCAGATGGACCTACAAAAGAAAGGTAGTGTTGACTGGATCAGTTGCTGCAGATTATGTGCCTTGCACAAAGAACAACATCATTATATCTATAGATACTGGATACTGGGTGCTCACCAGAATAATATAATGTCTATAATTTTTCTTACCTGATCACCATACATCGAAGTGACAGCAACTCGTGACATGTCCTTCTGGCCCCACTCCTCCGGCCACTGGTTGCTGAGTTTTGTCAGGATGTGTTCAATCTTGCTGACCTCTTCCTCATTGATGAAGGACATTCCCGTACCCGGCTTCTCTACACCATGTACAACATGAAAGCGGAGAGTTGCTCCTTCTGTTTTGATGCCACTTTTCCAGATGAGTTTTTCCTCATCTCCATAAATCACCTTGGATAGAAACCTCAGAATGAGTTGGTCATTTCGGTAGTTCTCCGTCAATGACACCAAGTGCTTTGGCTCACCACCACTCCCTTCTGCGCTAGCAATAGCTTCATATCTGTCAAAAATACGCTCCAACAGAGATATTTTCAGCTTCTTGGCGTCAGGGCAGTAGACTTGAGGACTCATCTGCATCACATCACCCGCCAGAACAATGCATGTGCTGCTCACTGCCAAGGATAAAGGTATGAGTAGTTCTGCTTCTAGGGTTTGCCCAGCTTCATCCAGGAAGATGTGAGTGAAAACACCTTCGACTTTCATTTTGACAAGTTGCAGACTTGTGTGTACAGTTGTAACAACGATGTCTGCATTCAAGACATCCTCCTTTGATGGCATTTCAGGAGAGCGTGTCCCATTATGATTTTCTTTGATCAGTACATATTTTCTGACATCATAGGGGATGGTGCTCAAGTGGCGATTCTTGGAATATATCCTCCGAATTTTAATTTTTCTCATTTCTGTTCTGTTCAACTCATCAAGCAGAAGAACAAACAAATCAGCAGCACTGCAGGAAAAAATAAAGCACATTGATTTTAGACATTTCTCAAATAGCAAGCTTCTGAACCAGTGCAATCTTTGAATTAGAGACTGTTCAAATGACAAGCCTGCAGTGTAATAATCTGTTTCATTCGGCATTCAAGAATTTGATTGCCCGAGGCTATCCAGGTAGTTGATAATTCTCTATTCCTTATTACAAAATTCTTCCACTGAAAAAATCTGCAATTCCTTATATGGCCACATGTTTTTTGTTTTGTAACAAAAATGTACATTACCTGTGAGAATAAGTACAAATAAGGATTTTGCTCTTCCTCTCTACGGTCTCACTCTTCATCAGTTGTAATGCCGTGGTACTCAGGGTCATGGTCTTCCCAGTTCCAAAGGGACCAGACACAACCAGTATTGGGTCACCCGCTTGGTGGTGCAGTATTCTGTTCATTGCCTTCAACTGTTGAGAGTTCAGTTTCCCCCTGAAATAAAATAGGCATAACACAATTATCATGCACTCCACTTGCTCCAGCTGCTGGTGAAAACATTGACAACCACAAATCTCTCATGTATGACAAGAATACCTAATGTGCATTTTTAAACAACTGGAGCTCATTGGGATAAAAATAAATTTTTTTTTTTTTTTTCATACTGTTCAACTGGATGTCTTTGCTAATTAAACAAGCTGTGCATAAGAACTGAAGTAGATTTTAGTAATATGAAGAATATGTATACATTGCTAAAACTAAACCATAACCCTGTACTCAGAAACTTCTTAACAGCAATTCATCTTAATATATAATCATCTATATATTTCTTTTATGCCACATCCCTGATTAAAACTCCATTATCTACCCAGATAAGCTATAGGAATAGAAAAAGGCAGAGAAACTAAGACAACATTACCCATCTTGTAATTTGGTACTAAAAAGAATATTGCATGATATTCACAATAGGCAGTGAAGTTCTGGTAAAATACCATGTGATTCGCACCATGTAGTTCAACATTGTGAACCACATGCATCTCATTATTTGACGTTATGTAAACAATGCGCAGTGAAGTGATGACGTCACAATGTTTTGACGCTCTGATTAGTCGGTGTGGTTGCAAGGGATCTTTTTGCGGCCATTCAAACAAAATAGTGCCTCTTGAAATTATTAATTATTTTTACTGGAGGTATATTTTTATTGTGGGATATAAATAAGACTTAATGGGAGTGTTGTTCACATCAATGAAACTCACTCATGTCAGGTCTGCTGCAGAATAAACACTTGTCCTTCGGACTCGTGCTGTATTCTTCCGTGACCTGACATTCATGAGGTTCATTGCTGTGAACCACACTCCCATTAAGTTTTATTATAGTAGACACCCTGTATGCGATGTACTTTTGGCATGCTGATCAGTAAACGAAAAGCAGACACCTGTGTGGCAGAAGCCCCTCGCTGGACGCCAAATTTCCCAATGTTACAACAATATGGATCCATTGGCAATGTGTATATTGCTGAGGGTAAAAAAACCACTGCTGTCCACTGCACTATATGACACCAGTTGGTCACACTGTTGATATCTTCACATTTAAAATTGACAGAGCTAGGGGTGAAATTTAATGTATTCAGTGGTGAGATCAGGCAGGGCCCGGCCCATGGATATATATAATTTAATCATTAGGTAACTAAATACTTGCTCTTGAAGTAAAAAGGATTGCCCTTTTTATGTTCATGATCATTGGAACTTGATATATATATATAAATTGTGCGTCTAACAGCTATCAAAAAAATCATTGATGATTTTTTTTTCATACCATGTTCTCAAAACTGATACTGTTATTACACAATAGATTTTTAATGAATATACCTTTCTCTGAAGGTGATACTTACGTTTTGAAGTCATACTGCTTCGATTCTGGTTTTTGCGTGGGGTTTGGAAACAACAGGTTGACATTGGGCAACATCTGGTCAATGGCAAAATGCATGGCAAGGAGAGAGCTACGACTGAGTGTGAACCGAATCCAGAGGTCAGTCTCATACTCATCCTTTGTCTCAGGATTATGTGCTGCCTCTGAAAATCTTTCATTGACAAAAACGTATAGATGGTCATTTCCCAAGCCATTGATCCCATAGCCCATCCCTTTGGAGACTATCAGGGCTTCGTATGCTTCCTATTCAACAGAAACAGAGAGAAAAAGACGATGAAAGTTGATACAGTGTAAATCTAAAGTCATTAAATAAGTTGCCCAAAGGTATTAATCGACCAAAATGAATAAAAAAAAATTGGACTGACCTCAGTAAATGCTCCAGAAAGCATTCTAGGTCGGAGTAAGACTCTATCACATTCTCTTTGAACGAGGTATCCAGCACTCCCCTCAGACGACAGCATCTTGTTCAGAATAATCTTGGCAAATTTCCTTCCTCTTCCAGCTCGAACTGGTGGCCCATTCGGCACCTCAGTGTAACTAGAAACCTTGCCTTTCAGAATTGAGGTCAACCTAAATGGAAGTAATGCAAGTTTGACTGTCTTCCTAATGCATGTATAAGGCAGAGATAAAATGCATATCACATACTTAAGTTAAGCCTCAGTATCGCACCATGCAATTCCTTCCAGCGCTGTCAACTATTGGCCTGTATGAGGTGTTTTCAGAAAATCAAGATCAAGTCAATCTACTGTTACCTTTACAATTTCATTGTCTTTGAAACTACCACAACTTATTATCTCATAGGCTCTTCATAAAGATAATTTTTACATGACATGCATAAACCAGGTGTAATAGCATTGGAACTCCATTGAAAGACTTTAAAAAAAAAACAGTGATTCAACAAACCCCGGTCTCCCCTATTTTAAAAATAAATATAATAATTGTTGATATTTAGTGATCATCCGTATTTATATAGTTTTTTCTTCAATTTGAATGAGTTTTAAAAATTTGATTCCATTTAGTTGTACCTCTATAAATCTAGAATGTATTGCACGAACAGAACAATATTGATTCACTGACCGTGATACAATATCCTGTTGATGTTTCTCCTCTTCGAACAAAAGGCCATGCATCATGGTGGCATAATTTTCCAAAGTGAGCTTCTCAGCTGCATGACAAGGCCTATTTTCCTCCGTTTCATTTCCTGGTAGTGTGTAGGTTTTAGCCAAATCATCCATGAAATTACCTTCTTGACTTTTTGATGAATTACTGGGTTTGTTCGTCAAGTGACCACCAGGGTTGTCAGAACCTTGTGGTTGGGGTTGCTGCACAAGATTTTCAGCAGCTGTTTGGTTCAATCCTCCTTGTTTCTGATCAAACTGCATTCTTTTACTGTTTTGTTTCTTGAATCCATTGATGTTGAACCTTCCACCAAACTTCTCAGCATCCCACAGTTTAATCTCTTCTGGGCTGTGTGCATACGAACATTTCTCAGAATCATTTCCAAAACATGGTTCATGGGGGAAGTTCCAACAGAGGCGGTAACCGTTCGGACAGATTGCTGATTGACGGTTCCTGATCTTGATCCACATGCTGTGTGAGGCGGACTTGCTTCTAACAAACAACATATCTTCAATGCACTCTTGGTGAAACTTGACCTGCCACCTGCCTCCCACTTCCTCTGAACAAGAACGGCATCCTAGTGTGAAGTTGTGTGTATTTGCCAGGGGAAACTTTACCCTCCTTGGTTTGGGATCACCTGCAGGGGAATACAATTTGTGATCAAGAGGTTTAAAGAAGAACTTGTAAAGATCTGTGCGCGGGATTCAGATTCAAATTTGAAACTCATGTTCAGAATGTATGAAGTCAAGCTTTGGGGTGGTAGGATGGATTTAACTTCCTGGTCATATTTGATATTACAATTGCACATATATTTATTACTATAGTAAGTAGTTTACATTGTGACATATAAGCATAATGGCCAGACATAACATGAGGATGAGGTGAAAGGATGAAAGTTGCCCAGTTTGCTGCACCCACACACACATTCAATATGATACAAATATATATATATAGGCCTACACTTTCTTTTTTTTCTTTTTTCTTTGTTCTTTTACAGATGATTTCATATTTGTAGACATTTGTGGAAGAAAATAAATCATTTTTCCTGCAATTTTCATTGGTTGAGAGCAGGTATGACACCACTCTCTCCTGAAAAGTGACATAGCGTTTTACATGGGTGACCATGGCATTCTAATCCATTGATCTGCTCAATGGAACTGACTCTAGCTGTTTCAAGTGAGAGTTTCTGTTAGTGTTTTACACATTTTTAGTACACACATTCTCAAAGTCTAATACTATGATTATTTTTTACAGAAAACAAACAAACATGCGTGTAACATTTTCTCAGATCAGGGCTCTGCCCAGAAAACATGACAATGGGCTACAAATTGCTGGGACCCTGCTTTGATCCCTATTATGAGTTTCTAATGAATGTTGGCACCATCCTGGATCATCTTCCTATTCTAAGGGATAATTTAAAATTTATGACTGGGGGGGGGGGGTGTTGGGGAGTTTTTATGGAACTTTCTGTGAAAAGTGATACCCCGCTTTGGTTTCACAAATATTTATAGGACCACAATTTTCTTTTGTTAAAATTTCATTAGACAATTAGGCATGTTGTGAAAAATAAGTACCCCCCTTGAAACATGTGGGAAAAATTCGTACCCTATTGGGAAATATTCCCATTATCCCAAGTCATAAGAAGCATGTGCAAAAGGTGGTTCCCACTGAAGTAAAACTATAGAAACTACCAGCCCCCCCCTCGACCCATTCGTAAAATTTAATTCTGAATAGTCCTTTATTTTTATCACATAAAAAGCTTTTGGGCAAGGTATGATAGCTTTCAGAGATTTGAAGCCATTCAGAGTTGGCTTGAGACTGATTTAATATCAACTGAAGCAATCAACTGTAACACAGGAGTGTGAAATACAACAGTTCATGAGGATTGCGATTTGACATGTGTGAACAACTGCCACAATACCAAGTTGGCCTTTGCAGCAGCTTATTGGTTGAAATTATGACATAATTTTTCCAGCAAACATCGCTTGCTTGAAGCAAACTGAAAAAAAGTGACACGCTATGTACAGCTTGGCCAATCACCTGGCAGGATTTTCTGATGTCAGATCAAAAATTTTGCTAAATTTTTTGTTATTTGATTTATGTCTACAAATATGAAATCATCTGTAAACAAAAGACTAATACAACCTAACAAAACCTTACAACCACAGAACATTTACCGGTAAATTCAAAAACATGGAATAGGAAATATTGATTGGTCAGATTTACCACCCGTGACTCCACAAGATGCCATTTGTCAGGGCAGAGTACCAAGTGCAATTTTGCCTTTGTTACATCAACTTACTTGGGCACATGCGTACATATCACAAAAGTGTAGTAATTATATATATACCTTTTGGTGGTTGTTGCCGCTGTGTTGTCATATTGTACCTGTACACCGCTCGAAAAGTCTCAATGTCAAACGGGGTGTACTTCTCAGTGTTCCAGATGTACATCTCCTCCTGGCTGTGGGCGAAGCAACATGAGTTTGGGTTCCTTTTGCAGAATGAGCTCTTGGCATCAAAACACCTTTGATGTGGACCACTGAATTCCACAAATGGACGGTTTCTTATCCTTGTCCTAAGAAATAACAATTTTCAAAAATAAGCAGCAAAATATCATGACTTGTCAAGATTCAACTTAACAGTTGTATAGTTGCACCTGTACCAGTCCTGATTGAGCTTGTGTATTTCTTGGGAAAATCTATTTAGTTGCAGCCAGTTACTGCACTTTTTGTCTGTCACCCTACAGTTGCCATCACCGCCAGCAGTCAAGTACCAATCACAATCTTGGTTGAGTTGAGCAAGGTATTATGGAAGAGGCTACCCCTGGTTCTGCATGGCTCCTCCACTTCATGGTCAGCGACTCAATCCTGTGAATTTGTGAATGTTAGTAATTGCCAATGCCACTGGGCTACAACTAAGTAGCATGGGTGATCAACCAGCCCAACATCAAACACATCTTTGGCTTCAATTGTTAGTACCATTACAAAAGAACACCAAATGAGGGTTAGCACTTCATACCAGATAAAATTTTGGTGTAGCTATTCATATGCAATGTACTTTACTCAGGACATATTTTATACTTACCACCAGCATGATGAGTACTCTGTCTTAGAATGAACGAACAAAGTATTTCTTGGGCATGTATGATTTGGCGTTGGGTTGATCCTCCACCTTTCCATTCCAGGCAAGGGATTCCTCCTGGTGCACTGACTACATGCCAAAGTGAAATTGTGAGTCTTATCTAAGGGGAAGAAGTAGTCTGGTGGATAGCCATCTGCAATTTACAAAATCAATATTTGTAAAAACTGTGTTTAGGAAAAATCAGTTGCAAGGAATAATATTGAAAAACAGAGAGAGTGAAACCTGCCTGAGAGGTCACAACATGTGGCGAATTCGCGACCATCGCGGCTTTTCCAATTCCCATGCTAATTTTGGCCATAAATACACCACTGCTGAAAGACCTCCTATCAAATACTCATCAGGGTCTCGTGCCTAGTCATGTAAACTCTTTAATTGGATCAGGGACTTCGGAAAATTGTCAGTATTGCTGCTATTTTAGGCTGAATTCTATTGTAATCATTAACTTTACAAATATTGGTGAATGTTAGTCAGTGACAAATGTGATTGCATTTAAATGGCCAACACCGGAGCTGATGGGGCATAAAACGCAAGCTCACTCACTCACTCTTTGACCCAAAGTTAGTGACCACAAAAGTATTCATCTTATGACAGTTCTGTATAATGACAACAACAGTTATTGTAACTGTTTTGACTTTGGGTGACTATTAGTAGCCCCATATATAGAACAACGCATGGACAAGTATTAGTCATAGCTCGGAGCTATGGGCCCTGCACGGGACTAGATTTTTGTCTCACTCCCGCCCGTTCTTTCCAAATCTGCTCCCATTCCCGTCCCGTTCTAGGCATTGCAATGATAAAATTTTCCAAATGTTGACCCACTCCCGCCAAATTTTGTCAAGTTCAGTCCCGTTCCCGTCCCGTGCAGGGCCCTTATAGCTCCACCTAAAAAGCGCTGATGTTCAGGTGCATCACATTTTGTAGCATTACCTGGAAGCTATTTTCTCAGACAATCAACATCTAGTATATAGCACGGAGACACAAACCTGGATCATTGCCTATGTTGTCAGATGAGCCATTGTTCTGGTCATATCCTTGAGAAGTGCCTGATCCCCTTTGAAGATTTCTTGAAGGCATTTCTCTGAAATGATGATGATATTGCCATATTGCTATCAATAAAACAGATATTTTGATGCTATAATGAGTTTTACAATAGGCGCTATATGGCTTCAGTTTAGTAAAAGTATAGAACGTTAAAGTTTTCCAGAAGATGCTTACAGGCGATTTCATTAGTACGAGATTCTTCAGTTTCTACCACCTTGCTACATCACATTTTTGCCTAATCTGATTGGTTTATGGTCGCTAAAAACGTCACACACTTGGGAGATTGAACGTGGTAAGCAGCTCTATGCATTGCATTCACACATTCAGGGCTGAAGGACCAGAATTGCATGGTTATGAAATCGCCTGTGATCAAATATCAATTGAGAAGTTGTGAATACCAGGATAAGTGTGGTTTGTCTTAACCTTGCATTCTCCACAACAATTCAGTCATCACGGCACATCCAGGGAACTTGGAAATTTATTTGCAACTTGGAATCATATTTTCGCAATAACAATTTTTGTATGATGGTTTCTAGAACATTATAATATTATGATATTCTTGCATGATCATTCTTGTCAGAGTACTTGCCTAGGAAGTCCCTGGAATGAAGGTGACACAAAAGGAATTATGGAAATGGGTTCTGGAAGAGGAAGTTCTGAGGGCTCCTCAACAGTATCGTCATCATCCCCATTTTCATCACAATCATCATCATCATATCCATGTTCGTCTCCATCATAATCATCATCATCATCAACATCCTCATCCTCGTCATCATTGTCACTGAAGGCAATATCATCAGCAACAGACACACCAATGGAATCTTCATCCCTTGAGGCTGCAGCACTTTCTGCAATTTGCAATCTCATGGTCAAAACAGCCTTGGAAGCTTTCTTAATCGCATTCCAAAAATTTAAGTAAAAACATCCGTCATGTAGAAATTGAGGACATTTTCCTTCAACATTAGGTAATTGTATAATAAATTCATTTAATGATCAATTTTTTTTATCACTGTTTCTCAAAAAAAATCAAGAGAGTTCTGGGGAGGGGGGGGGACGGTCTCTCGCTCTGCACATGCCCTTCTTTGCATTAAAAACATTACTGTGTGTGTCCAAGTGTAATACAAGAGACAACTTCATTGGCTGCTAGGCAAGATGAGGCACTGTGATGTTTGAAGCTGACTTGTGCACAATGCACATCATGGCCCGATTTCACCAACTTTGGACTAGTCTAAACTTTTCACAAACAGACTGGTCTCAAAAGCCACTCAATGTTTTTGATATTGTCATACTTGAAACAAAAATCTAAATCACAATATCTTTTTCACCAACAAAATCTAGAGAAGAATTAGTAGCTGGGAGTCACAGTCTAAGAAGGCCCAAGTAGAGACTTGCTCAGAGGCAGTCTGAACAGCAGTTCTCACTGGTGAGCAAGTCTGATTTGTCTTGAGAAATGGAAGATCATGCATGTGCCCTGCAATTGTAAACTTTCCAGGAAGTTACTTTAAACATAAAGCATACATGAGATTGTAATATAATCTGGTGACAACAGCACTGAATTTGAATTTTATAAACAGAGAGAAATACATGAATTACAATAAAACAATGGGCTGCTATTCCCTCTTAAAACAGTGGATAATGATGTGGATAATTTGACAAAAATATAATATTTCTTTATTTAATCCCATCAAAACTGCGTTGATATGAACAAACATATCTCTTACAGGCCTCATGACTGGATACACCACCCACCTCATGGGATAACACCAACATGAGAACATGTTGTTGGGGGGGGGGGGGTTTGGGGGAAAGGCGAAATAGGGCGAAAAGGAAGAGGTAATGTGGGGAAACCGAGGAAATGGGGAAATGTGTACTCAAAACATACCATTTTAAAGGAAAGTACAATTGTATTTTGCACGAGGGTTTCATAATGATAACTAATTAAGACACAGTTTTCCTTGTATGCCTACATCATTGTCTGCCTTCTGAGCGTAAATAGAGAAGGGTCTCTGAGATCCATGTTGACTGCTTGTGCAAAAAAATAATAGTTGTACCCTAGTCCCTCGGGAGGGTTGAAGTCATCATCATTATGACAGTACATGCATATTTGTATCTATATATTTTGATGAAGTTTCTCAGCATATCTTAAACATTTGGAGTTTTATGCTGTTTTTGTTTGCCAGCATTTTTATCAATTGATAAATATATGAAACAAATTAATGACCGCATTCACCTGCAGTTAAGTAAAGATTTATTTAAACTATTCCAATTTACTGAATACTCCTTAATTATTATTGCCCATATGATCAAACGGAGATAGTGTGCCATCATGGCTAGAATCTACCACTGCAACTTTTAATTTTTGTCCCAGTCTAATTTCCATCACACAGGCTTATACTCCAAAATAGATTCTGTATACATGATTACATTTAGTCTCTGAGCTCTGGGAGTAAGCATTAAGTGTCACAATACTGTCACATGTGTCCTTTAATTTTTCGGATTAATCAACATTATCAGTAGTAACAGCTTTAGAAGAGCAGTTTAGTCAATGACTATATCACAAGGTTTCAGTGCTGGAGATCTCAGATATAAATTTCTGTCCTAAGTAAGTAAAATTTAAGTAAGAAAATAAAATTTATTTAAAGTCGGTTGTGATAACATACAACAAAAAACACAAGCTGCTAGAGCTTTAAGCCGACAATGAACAAACTAATTGATGATTATGAACAGGTGAAATATATGATGTTGACAATAAATCTCACGGTTAGCTTCGTTAATCTTACTAATTGTCTTTCAGGCATATAATACAAGATCCACATTGGCATTCTCTAAAGTTTGATTTTGCACGGATAGGTTTTTTAAACAATTGAAACGATTCACTGTGTTTGACTGAACAAGGGATATCATTCCATAAAACAGCACCCTGATAAGCCATTGACTTGAGTCAATATGTAATAGAATTGAACTTTGGCACTACTAATTTGAAATCGTCACGAAAGGAATAAGGGGCAATTTGTCTTTCAAATCATTGAGAATTTTGTAGACATGTTCTACTAAATAGAATTTCCTGTGAACATGAAGCATTTGCTTATCAGTCATTTTTAACAGTTCATTATAATTAGACGTGTGGTCATTGCAAACAAGTCTAAGTGCCCATTTATTCAACTTTTCCATTTATTGTCATTTCTTATGTTAAAAGTGTTGTATACTACAGAGCAATTGATAAACAAAATTAGACATTATGAAAGAGTCATAGATTTTTAGTTTGCATTGATAGTTAAGGTTTTTACTTAAACGAAACAGCACATTGATTTGTCTCGCTGCCTTCTTATATATTGTTGATACATGATGACTGAAATTTAGTTTATTATCAAGGTGGACACCAAGAAGTTTAACCACTTTTTCAGATTCTACTGTATTACCATCAATGTTATACTTTATTGGGGTATCTTCTTTACTGAAACAAATCGCTAGAAGCTTTGAGGGATTGGCTTTCATAAAGTTGTTCGTAAACCATGTTGTAGCAGCATGCGAGGCACTTTCGAGTTTGATTCTTATGACTTCCAGATCAGCGTGTGAGAAAGACAGAGTGTTGTCATCAGCATAATTATACACATCAATTGCACAAATTCTGAATTTGGAAAATAAAGGTCATTTATAAATATATCAAAGAGGAGTGGATCTGTCACTGAACCTTGTGGGACACCTGTTTTAAGAGCTAACCAGTCCCTTTTAGAATTTCCTATCTTGACCCTTTGTTTTCTTTTAGTCAAATAACTTTGAATATAAGCACATGAGGTTTCAGAGAAACCATACACATGTAACTTAGCAATAAGTAGACCATGTGGTAAACAATCAAAGGCCTTGGATAAATCTATTAAAATACATCCAGCATGTTGGTTATTGTCAAGGGCTTTTCGCCAATCTTCAACACATTTTATCCAAATATTATTACAACTGTAGTTTTTACGGTATGATGCAAGGTTTGCGCTTAGAAATTTCTCAATATGTTCTAAGATTTGGTCGCAAATTATTATTTGGTCGCAAATTATTGTTTCAAAAATCTTAGAGGTTGAGGTTAAGATACTTAAGGGTCTATAATTGGCTTTATCTAGTTGATCAGATTTTTTGTAAAGAGGGGAAACCTCAGCTTTCTTTGTATACTTCGGATAGTGTGTTGCTGTAATGCGATTGTTTATAATTGGTGTCATTGATATACTAAGTTGTTTGGCACCTATTTTTAGAAACTTAGGCTTGTCCGTGATGAACGGTTTTACTACTTCCCAGAAATGTTTTCCATCTCTGCAGTCCATGAAATTACAATTCTTATGAAAGTAATTCTTTATTGATGTCTTTTTCAGTTTGTTAACTAGGTTTCTTTGTTTTTTATGTTTTTGCTGAGTTTTAATTTTCAGATATTTACGATATAGTTCAATCAGCTTTCACGTTAATAGCCGTTCTAAGCGTGTCATTCATATACGGAAGTTGATGGCCCTTAATTTGCCTTTGTTTTTGAGGGTGCATTTTGGTTGACTACATCTAAAAGTAGTTTATTGTGGAACCACAATTGATCATCAACATCTTCAAATATTTGGCTAACATGAAAAGGAGTTAATTCTAAATCATTGGTGAATTTACTATTATCAAAATGTTTGAAATATATATAGTCGATGGTTCTTTGTGTGTCTATTGGACGCTGAGTTTTAATAGCAGCGCTGATATAGTTGTGGAAATCACTGATACCAAGAGGGATATTTAAGGTTTTGGCTCGAATTTTGTGTTATTAGTCAGTACAACATCTAGTAGAGTGGGGTTGAGTGTGCTCTTGTAGCAAGTAGGGCCTTTTACAATTTGCATTATTCAGTGAGTTATTGTTAATGTTTTGAGGTTTGTTGATACCAATAATAAAACATAGGCTGCACGGCAGCATACCCTCGGCTATTCAGCAGGCTATTCTGGAGCCGGTGAAATCAATTGACATACTGGCGATAGATTATGACCCTCAACTACAGCTTTACCAACAGAGTCATATTTAGATGGCCCAGTCTCCCTTTCCATGGCCCAAGTCTCCCACTTGATGGGGAGAGCTGGGCCAAAATTTTTACCATTTTCATATGGCGTTAGCTCATGAACATATATATTAATGCCCTCCTTCAGATGTATTCTTATCTATTCCTAGAAGCAATCAATGTATCAAGCATGTTTGTATAATCATAATGGTCAGCTGGAGGTGCAAGAACGTACAAAGTGGCCCAACTCTCTCAAGCTTCCTCACTCTTTCTGGATGACGGAAAGTGTTTTTAGATCAATGAAATGTCTGTTTCTCTATTTTATATGATGTTTTATTTATTTAATTTTGACAAATTCCCAGCCTTAGCATTCAACAGATTCAAGATAATGAAAAGAGATGTTGCAAGGAAATATAAGGGTCACCTCATTGCTATGTCCTCCTCCTGTCCTAATTAGCCTACCAAGTGCATAAATACAGGAGGTAAAGTCCCAATCATCCATCCATCCTTGATTCTCTGGATGTATTAGATTACATAATTACACATGATCAAACAATCAATCAATCAATCAATCAATCAATCAATTAATCAATTAATCAATCAATCTATCTAATCAATCTATCTATCTATCTATCTATCTATCTATCTATCTATCTATCTATCTATCTATCTATCTATCTATCTATCTATCTATCTATCTATCTATCTATCTATCTATCTTATCAATAGTGCAACATGAAAAATCTATTTGCTGGGATAAATTCACAGTGGATCTATCAGTCAAACAATTAATTAATCATTCATTCATTCATTCAGTCCAATCAGTCAAGCAATCTTCAGTCATTTAAACACCTAATCTAAAACATCTAATCTATCTATCTGGCTATCTATCTATCTATCTATCAATCGATCAATCGATCAATCTATCAATCTATCAATCTATCAATCAATCAATCTATCAATCTATCTATCTATCTATCTATCTATCTACAGCTATTGATCTATCTATCTATCTATCTATCTATCTATCTGTCTATCTATCTACCTATCCTACCTTTATCATCTTATCATAAATTATGAATAGAATAAAGGCCTGCCTAAAAATAAAAATAACAGATAGGTTGTCTATCTATCCAATCTATCTATTTTAGATATTAAATTGAAAACAATGTGTGGCCTACATATGCTTTTTAATAAGACTAATACATTTACTACTTAACACCTCTGGATGCAAAAAGGTTAAATGCTGTCCAAACTTAGCTGTATTAGTAAAAAAAAAAATAGCTGAAAAGGCAAAAAAAAAAAAGCCTGCATGGATATAAAAAGTCATATGTCGACTTCTACTTGGCCTATACTACTTATTTAAAAATAGGAAATTTCATTATAATGTTTAAGATAAAAAAACTAAGGCTATCAATGCAGTTTGAACATATTTCTACGAAAAAAGGGAATTTTGTTAGAAATATAGGGGTGCTATTTAACTGCTTCTGTACTCTCCCCTTTGTTCTTGGGTTTGGTCATTGGGGAGGATTAGTGACATCATGTTACATAATGTCCATTCTACAAAAGCTGCACCCTGTTCCCCAACAAAGCAGTGACACTTATTGTCTTCAAGGTGCTAAAATATGCTTGTGTTGAGTTTTGTCATTAATTAAAATTCAGATTTATCCAACATTAAATATCTTTGGATATAAAATTAAATATTGAAATTCGTAGAATTAAGGTTGCTGCATGCCAAGTAAATTTATAAATAACCTTGTATTTAGTGGAATCATTTCTGCAATCATTGTTTGATCACATTTAGTTTTTATGCAATATTATGAATTTATACAAGCAGGCTGACATTAATTTAGTTTCTTTCCTTTAATTTACATCACTGGGGTTAGATTTGAGCAAAAGTGAGTTTTGAGATTTCTTGTCAAAAGTTTAGAATGGTACACGTAAGGCCCCCTGAGTCAGAACTACATTGTATGTGCATAAAGCATATTTGTATATATAATATATATAATTCATCATATTTAACCACATAAATTCTGAGGAAGAATGTGATGAAAAAACTATACTTGGGGCACAGTGTATGGCACTTGAGTAACCAAGATCCAAAATTGACTGAAATGTGACAATTCAAAGGTCAACTCTTGTTTGCCTATTTTTAGCAATTTCTGTCTTTTCATGTTCAAAAATCTAATGATATAACAGATATATGCATGAAAATTGTGTGTTTCTTTCATGTTTATTCAATTTGCTCATATTCAAAAGCATTGCATGACTTCATTAGAAACGAAAAGGTTAAGAAGTTGATATTTTCACATTTTGTGAATTTTAAACTTCTTCTGTTGGCCTAAAAAGTGCATAAACTACATGCACATAAATTTTTTTTTTTTATTATACTTGGGGCACATTGTATGGCACTTTGAGTAACCAAGATCCAAAATTGACTGAAACGCGACAATTCAAAGGTCTATAGTTTTTGCCTATTTTTAGCAATTTCGGTCTTTTTATGTTCAAATATATGATGATGTACCATATATATGCATGAAAACCATTTATTTCATTCATGTTTATTAACTATGTTCATATTCAAGAGCATGGCATGACTTTATAAGAGACGAAATGGCCAGGAAGTTGATATTTGCAAATTTTTGTGAATTTTAAACTTGTTTTGTCGGCCTAAAATATTGCGTCAACTCAGAATGGCCATGAACTTTCCTTCTTGATAGGTTTAACTATAATACATATTGGTTTTTACAAAGACAGTTATTACTGTTTTGGTGTGAGAGACCAAAATTCAAGAAAAATGTAAAAAATTACACATTTTTCCAGTATTTTGGTTTTTATGCAAAATTCGTTAGATGAACCCTCTAAATGATTCGAGCAATTAAGAGAGCTATATTTTAGACAACTAAATTCTAAATTTCAAATGTCTAACTCAAAAATTGAGGGAATTGCAGAGGGTTGAAAAAAACCTATTTTTTCACATTTTTGGTTCATTCTTTGAAATCTATTTTCACAGCATTCAGACCCCCAAAAGGCACAACTAGGGTATTTAATACATGTTATGGTAGATTTTCATACCCATAGGTATAACCGTTTCCGAGTTCTGGTCCGGAAACGAAAAAAATGGATTTTTTCGAATTTTCAATATTAAACAATAACTGTGGTCATTACATAAATATGAACTCCAGAAAGCACAATAACACTATAAGACCCATTCATGTGTCAAATTTCATATATATAGGTGTAATAGTTTTGGCACAGAGGCCAATACACATTGTGTGACGCCGCCCGCCCGCCCGCCCGCCCAACCGCCCGCCCGCCCACCCGCCCGCCCGCCCACCCGCCCGCCCGCCCGCCCGCCATACTAACTACAATACCCGACGGCAATATTCATTGCCGAGGGTAAAAAGTTAAAAATTCTAAGTTTAATTTGAAGTATGATACTTTCAATACCATTACAATTTACCGCAATATCAGTTCTATTTCTGTGAGGTAAGGTTTGATGTACAAAACATAGAATACCTCCTCCATGAGCATTACGATCAATTCTGTGCATACTGAAGCCATTGAAATAAAATTGAGAATTTTGATAAGAGGCATCTAATTTAGTTTCCAAGAGAAAAATAATGTCCGTAAAACCTTTTCTTAAAATTTCATTGACTTCTGTGTACTTGTTGGGTAAGCTATTGACATGTAATTGACATGACTTGGAATTAGCTTTCCAGAAATTGGTTAATTCTAAATATGGGTCAGAGTCGCTAACATCATCAGGGGTGTTGTCTGCATTGATATCGCTAACAGTGCTATCAGGCCTACTAGAATTTTCACAATCATCATCAATATTACAATATAAGAGAGAACTGTTTAAACACTGAGATTCTACATTATTATTACTTCCAGTTGCATCATCGTTACTGAAATTTCCATGCATATCATTTAATTCATTACGACTAGTAGCACCATTCATAATACTTATACTTTGACTTTTCATTTTCATCACTTCATTTTATTTTTATTTTATGTTAATTTTTTATTTTCATTTTTTCCTTGTTAAAATATTTTTTGTGTATATTTAAGGGCCAGCAATAATAATAGTTCTGATGAACTCTGCTGAGTCCCAATTAGTGTTATTTACTCTTCATTGTTGATTGTTTAATGATTGTAATATATACATGTACTTGTCATATACATTGATCGCAGTGTCTTTTGATCCGGCCGACGTCACCTAAACGTCCTGTTTACACAAATTGTAATGATTATTTCCTGCAATCTACACTTTCAAATTTTTGGTAAATTTCAACTTTACAACCATGATGGAAGATAGGGACCTCATTGCCTCATTGTGCTCAGGGCCTTCCTGGCCCTAGATCCGGCCCTGACCCCCTGATCAGATCCAAAATATGAGCTATTTCCCCCTGTGAAAATCTCTCGAGCTTAGTTTAAGCCATACTATATAGTCTC
Organism: Platynereis dumerilii; assembly: GCA_026936325.1. Classification (NCBI taxonomy): domain Eukaryota; kingdom Metazoa; phylum Annelida; class Polychaeta; order Phyllodocida; family Nereididae; genus Platynereis; species Platynereis dumerilii. Next base: position 101,849 of record JAPTHN010000034.1, read on the forward strand.
TGCTTGTACAAAAACAAAACTAAGTGAAGCCACAGTGCTCCTGAATAAAAAGCAAGATTTTCAAAATATACCGAAAAAGCTACGAATGTAGTGTGAAAGTAAAAGGTCTCAGCTTCGTATCGATGTAAAAATTAAAATATTCTCTTGGGAAAATGTTGAGATATTTGAGTTTAAAATTTTTTTTGTTTATCACATTCCATTTTGGACCATTTTCACAGGTGTTTTGCAAGTAACGAACAATTTCTTCATAAGATATAACTGCAGAAAACATAGAGTGTCGTTTAAATCATTTTTGTCCAACAGAAAATGTTTTTTGGAGGAAAATGACCATCATTACATTTGTTTATCACATTTTATGTTTATTGGCATTTTGAGATTAAAAATATGTATAGTTTAGACAATTGTACACAAGAAAATCCAACCAGAACTGTGTTATTTATTCTAGATGTGATAATCCTTCTGTTGGCCAAAATTTCCATTAATAAGTCTTATCCATGTATGCTGTATTTTCCTGGTGCTTTGCACTTTGAAGCAGCCAGCACTGTTTCCATTTCTCTCTTGCCTTACTTTGTGTATGATACAGTTTATTTAGTATTTCATCTGTGTGAGAATTCACTTTTGCATTTGAGTTTAAGTTTGCATTCGTCTGTAATCTGGGCTTCATAGCACACTTCTAAGTTGCATCTAATTTTAAGGACTTAGTTGGTTTTGGTGTTAACATGGATCATTCTGATGCCCGGACAAAAGCGTGTGTTATTTGTTATAGGAAGGTGTCCAGATTATTAAGTTCAAATGACATAAAAGCTATTCAGACCCTTGTATTAAGCAGTTTTACTCTGAAAACTACTAGAACATGAAAAATGAAAGTGGTGACAAAACCACATTAAAGCAGTATTTAATTACAACTGTTTTTCAAAGGAACCAGTGTTGAAGGGCAAATTTGAGCCATCAACCCCTGTTCTTGCTGTAGTTCCTTCTCCTGCACTACATATTAAGTTGGGGATTGTGAATAGAATCTATTCTGAAATGAAGAGACTCTTCCCAGATCTTGATCACTGGCGCGAGGTTCTTTACATCCAAAAGGAGCAGCACCATGGAGGTAAATTTGAGGGTAACAAGTGCTACAAGTTCCTTGCAAACCTTGAAATGCTTAGCAACATGTTACCTCAACACTTCATGAAGTTACACGCTGACTTTTGTCCCACTTTGGGATGCTCTTCAAGCCTCATTTGGCTTTACTATTGATGATGTCTACCAAGGCAACATTGCAAAATTTGAAAGAGCATACCAGGAATTTCGGACTTCTTTCACTGCTTAAGTTCATATCCTTCTCGGCCGTGTGCCAGAGTTAATTGAAAAGATGAAGAAGGCACTGGGCCTCTTTTCTGAGCAGGTTGTCAAGAGCTGTCACTCAAAATTTGACAGACTCTTCAACAGCTACCGAATAAAGAACATCAATCATCCCAATTATTTAATAACCTCTGTAGTACCATCATGCATTACAATTCAGATCAATATAGGCTGTCATACAAGTAGGTTAGCCCGCAGTAAGATTCACTTTCACCATAAACTATCATCATAAGAGTCTGCAACACACTCCATTCTATATTTATCACATAAGTGCCATTTAAATAATTTCTTCAGTTCGGTTTCAATTAATTGTCATATTAAACATTTAAAGCTACAAATTTACTGCATATTTAAATTGTTAGGTGATTTATTGGGTGATACTGAGTGATAATGATGTAAATAAAATGTGTGTGATAAATCAAAAAATTAAAACTCAAATATCTGTAGTTAAACAGGGGGGGGGGGGTGAGCGGGGATAATGAAATGGTGCTAGAAATATTTTTTTTATATAATACAAAAGGCTCAAGGCAAGGGGAGGGCTTGGTAGAAATTATCTACATACTCAATGAATGCCGTTTTGAAAGTGATGACCTTCATTTTCTTTGTGTAGAGATAGGCCTAATTCTCACCAGCTAGACTTGAATGAGGATATGTAATTAATTAAATAAATATATCACCGGTCCTGACAGGGGATGTCGGCAGAGTGTCCTCTCCATGCTGAATGTTTGGAGGAAATCGGATGGGCTTCTTATTCTTCGGTTTTCTCTTTTTCTCTTTCTTTTTGGTCACATTTCCCGCATCCAATCTGCATAGTGTACAAAGAATACAACTTGAGACATTGCTTGGTTAAACATGCTCAGGATCACCATCTGAATTTTTATTTCGGACTAGTTAGTAGTGCATATACACTTATCTGTTTAATTATAGTTATTTTTTTCAGTCTGTCTTTTATTTCGTGACCATATATATGTATGTAGGTCGAATGTGCAACAGAGCCAAGTGCAGACACTTTTGCATTTTATGTAGGCTTTTTGTAAAAACGTTTTAACTGATGAAAAGTGGGGCACTCTATAGTAGCCTGATTGATGAGATTATAGACAGAGGAATAATGTACTTTCAGTCCTCTGTACAAGCACACTGGACCTTTCAGCAAATTGACTCCCCTGAAGTTCATTTCCAGCAGTTTAGTTCCACAACTGGCAGAACAAGTAATATAATAAAACCCCATGACAGTGTAGTTCACAGCTATGAACATCATGAGTGTCAGGTTTGCTCTGAATTAACACGAGTCCGAAGGACGAGTGTTATTCAGAAGGCAGACCTGACACGAATGATGTTCATAGCTGTGAACTACACTGTCATGGGGTTTTATTTATATCCCGCAATGACTTTATCAGTGGTTTTTACTCAATTTTAGTCTGATAACTTCAAATTCTCCCAAGTTAGGAGCAGCAGTTTGTTGTGACGTCACCAGCTGCCCATTGTGACGTCATGACATAAACAATCGCTGCCCATTGTTTGCATAACAACGTCAGATAATTTATTTCATTGAGTTCACTAGGATGAACTCAATGGTTTTTTCATGGTGTTCACTCGCAATTGTGGGATATTGTAATATATTCATAAATATGCCGTCACCTAGGGGGAAAATTCGCAAGCTCCAGTGAGCAGCCAACAGAAACTGAGTGTGAGGAACTCACACAACTTTGTCTGGAAGAAACGAGGACAGTCCTGGAATTTGATGATGGCCAAGTCTGTTTCAAAATTATATAACTATCCAGTCTGACTTCGATTGACCTATATTTAATGCAGAAAGCATGTGAATACCAAATTATATGGAGATACTTTTTTCAAATGGAGGATGTGTACATTGTATACTACATACAACGCAATATAGACGGCACCATGTGTGACTTAGACCACAAATCTGTTGAGTTTGCATGGTTAATCTATTTCCATAAAGTAACAGAATAAAAACAAATGGATATTTTTGGTATCACAACACAAAAACAGTGGCTCCATATAATAGCCTTGGGAATTAGTCAGAGAGCATTCTTTTTTGACACTTTTTGGATAACACTTAAACATGCATAATTGGTTTAAGTAGATTGAATACCACCACATTTCTGATGAGTAAAATTTCTTTGGCAAACGGTTAAGCCACAGTTACAAAAATACTTTCTTTTGTCCACTGATTGCAAACATTTCCATTCAAAGCAGAGTACCAGATTATCACCATGCTTTAGGAAATTAGTCTGGCATAGCAACACAGACAGTGGCTATGCGATATGATTTGTGATCTGACCCAGATACATAAATGGTGACCCAATTCTCACTTTCCAGGGACCAAAAGCATTCTGCTGCCACTTGCCATTCCTAAGCAGGAACAAACACTGGAAAACCTGAATGTAAGTGTTCATTGGATCCATAAGAAAGCGCTTTTTATTCAAAAATTCAGTCGATAGCAGAGAATGTATAGAAAGAACTATTTTATAGATATCCATTAAATATTATGTTCTTTGGCAAAGTAAACAAAGGAAAAATCATTTTGTTATAGATAGTCGTTTTCGTTTTCTCTTATTTCACAAGAAGGCAAGACCCTATTCAGGATTATATCATACATGTAAAGCTATGAATCACAGCCTGACAGCATTACAGGATACACACTGATGACTTGAAGTTTACAATGAAACTGTGCAAATAACAACACTAGAGAGTGTAAATATAGGCTGCCCAGCAGCAAACCTTCAGCGAATAACAGCTTTAGAAGATTACACCATAAAATGGGTGTGTTTACCAAATTGCATACAGGTATGCAATAATGGTCTGGCCGCGGCCTTCAATTATCTCCACTTGCGCACTGCCCTGCCATCAGCCCATCTGCTTGCCAGGGTTTGTAAAACCGAGGAAAGGTCTTATTAGACTAATTTACGCATATTATGGTACAGTTTCATGGATGTACATTGTACAAAGTATAGGTTATGAGAAGGGCTAGAAACCAAAAAATACAATTGCTGTTATATTTTTTTCAAGTTATTCCAATCATTAAAAAAGTATTAAATACACATCAAAAAGCACTGTTACATTGTGTTGGTGATATGTGTCAAAAATTTCATTGCTGTATATGCAATAGTGGGCAAGTTTTGGCTCCGATATGAAAAAAAATATTGCTAATATTTTTTCTCAATATTACAACAATTATAGAATATCTGTCAGTCAGACCATGAAAAGGCACAACTAGACCATAATTTAAGTCATATGTGTACCAAATGCTATCCATGTACATGCCATATTGAACTATTGAGCCAGAAACAAAAAAATTAATATATATATATTTTTTCTTTCAATATTTCAAAAAGACAATATTATTTTCCATCAGACCATTCAAAAGGCACAACTAGACCGTATAGGCCATTTGTGTACCAAACTTTATCCATGTACATGCAATAGTGAACGCCTCAGTGATGCCTCAATTGGAGAGTTCCACCAATTCCGCGAAAAGAGAACCATCAAATAAAGGAACTAATAACTTAGTTCAAAAGGTGTTGTAGTCTGTGAATTTACACCAGTTTATCTGCATAGATAAGGTTAAATAAAAATAAAAAAAATAAATAAATCTAAATCTAAAACTGATCTGAAAATTGCAGAGACAAGTGACAAAGACTCAAAGAGCAGATCCACATTATCATCAGGGTGAAGATGGTAATTTGTGAAAATGAATGTGTCAAAAAGAGATTTGTGTTACTACAAGGATGCAGCTGTGTGACTTATTACAGACTTTTACATACATGTATACATCCAATAGACGAATAAATATTGTGCATTATCAATGTTTGAATAATAAGTAAACTCTACCTGTCCAAAATGCTCTCATGAAAGCTGCATTAAAAAAATAAGGCAATAATTCATCCACGTACAAATACAAATTACACTCATGCAATTCAAAATACGAAGGAAGAAATATGGCTCACACATGCGACAAAAGTTTCTTGACAGAGCAGAGTTCTTTGCAAAATTCTGCTTCCTTTCTTTTGCAGGTAAGGTGATCCTGAATTTTTATTTTAGTAGTTCATCCAATAAAATTGTACAATCATTACAGAAAAGCTTCAGGACAACTCAAAATCATCATTTGACAATTCAAAAACCATCTACGCAGCTATGGAAATACAAATACCAAAATTCTAAATGTAGTCTCCATGGCCATTACACTGATAGGCACTAGCCACAAACTGACAGCCTGCAATCAACATTAAATTTTGTGACCTACTTGTATGCATACGCAAGTACTTGCCTGTCAAATGTTTCATGGAGGACCATGTCATCCAGGGAAGATTCTGCAGTTTTATATGAAGGTGATTCTGAATCCTTGGCATATTCTGGTTTGGCTGCATAACAGGCTGTTTCAGATGTTGGTCTTTTGCTTGTCGTTTCATGACAGGTTCTCTCCGATGTTTCTCTTTTACTTGTTGTTTTATCATAATTGGCTGCTTCCGATGTTTCTCTTTTACTTGTTGTTTTATCATAATTGGCTGCTTCCAATGTTTCTCTATTACTTGCTGTTTTATCATAATTGGCTGCTTCCGATGTTTCTCTTTTACTTGTTGTTTTATCATAATTGGCTGCTTCCAATGTTTCTCTATTACTTGCTGTTTTATCATAATTGGCTGCTTCCGATGTTTCTCTTTTACCTGTTGTTTTATCATTGGCTGCTTCTGATGTTGATTTTCTTCTATCACTACGCTCTGGCTTTTTGTAACGGGAATTTGAATGAGATCCTCCTGATTTTTTATTCAACGTTCTTTTGGATGTTGGTGGCCTAAAAATAATTTTATTAATTTAAAATTTGAAATGACTTCCAAGCAGTTCTGAATTACCAGTATTTCCATGTATATATTTTTCATTATTTGGCATGTTCACAAATTTTTGGAGGAGTAAAAATGAACATGTGTGAGTTTGAGGTTGTGTAAAAACAAGCATAAGTGCTCATGTTCGTTTTTGCAGGTTTACAAATTCGTCTACAAGCAATATGTTGAAAAATATGTACCTCATATTTCCCACTATGTTCATAATCAGACCATATCTTGGAAGTTTGATAATAAAGTAAAGGTTTGCAAAATAGGCAACTTCTTGGTTATCACTCATTTGCACAACAGCTTGAAAATTTGCTAACAAATGCTTATGAAATTCAAGACTCTTTCATTTTCCTAAATTGAATGTTTTATGCTGTCACATTCTGTTTCTTTAGGAGTTGTGTGAATTCAGGGGAGAAGTGGTGTCAAGTGCTAATATTAACCAGTAGATGTAAAATTACCACAATGAATATTCTCTTCAAAGAAGAAATGCCCTTGCTCTAGAAACTTAAAAATACTTCTGTATGCACCTTGGTACTGGACTGTGGTCTCAACGTTTTATCTCACTTGAGACTAACCACAGACACACCAACTGAGTTGTGATTGAAATGAGTGCTGGGCCTATGCAGTATTCAAATATGAGGAACATATTTAATTATATGGCAATTTAATGAGATGATATTTTGTATTATTTTATAAGGATTTTTCTGAACCTATAATGGTAAAACATGAGTCAGAAAAGTTGAGGATTACATTTTTCCAACACAGGAAATGTTACTTAAGCTGAATGAGGAACTCTGAAATAGGGAAGGATATTGAAATGTGAGACCAAATAATCATTTTGGTGTCAATCTGGATGACTTTGCTTCATTAAGCCTGCTATCAGTCTTGAATTCTGGGTGATGTATTTTTCATCCCAATCATGGTTCATTCTTCAATATCAAAATGACAGTTAAGATCTTCCAGAAAATTTCAAAAAAATTGTCTGATAGAATGGAGTTCAACAACAAATTTACAAGAACATTGTTCTCCAGAACATCCAGTGTTGAACATATAGGCAACATTATAATTGTAATTTGATCTCAACATATTTTTGTTCACTGAAACCTGCGTAAAAGAAAAAGAACATTTTGAAATTGAGAATTTTTCTACCTGAGCACGTTTCATTATCGAGACGTGCGAGTGTCGTGGTTTGCATCATGAGAAAGAAGAAACGCATAATTACAGAGACTTATGGGCATATGGAAACAGAGTTGCACATTAACAACAAAACTGTCACTATTCTTGCTTTGGACAGACCTGAACCCTCAAATAGGAATAAGTACAGCTTATCAGAATTTTAATCTGAATTTCCAAGTTTTGTATCTCATTTTCAAACATGCAACAATGAAATTTGTGTTACTGGTGACTTAACTTTCAAATGAACAACCTTCAAGCCAAGCTTCATTGATCAAGAACAGAAATCAGGCACTTCCTTCACATCAACGACCTACGCAATAACAGTGATAAAACTGAGCTTCTAAATGGAGTTCTAAATCAGCTGAGGAAATAACTAGAATCGCAAGCGATAATAATAAGTCCAGCCAGTGGGTGATAAACCCAGAGCTGGACATGAGGAACACAGATGTCTTTTTAAAAACAAATTAATTTAATTGTGTTTATTTGAAAATGACATTTTCTAGATCAGACCCTGAGGCTACATCATGAATAATCCCACCAGCAAGGTTTTTTGGCAAGAAAGTAAGTGGGCTAGAAATTATTTATTTCTAAAATAAACTCATATTGGTAAAACCTCCCCACCAAGCCTTGAGATCTAATGGTTGCCCCTTAGATTTTTTTTGCCAACTTGAACTTGGCCATGCATACTTAAATGCTCTAGGCCTAATTAGTTATTCATAACATGTGTCAAACAATTCTGATAAATTAGACATTTTCTCGGAAATTCACATGGACAATATTCTGCATTTATAGCCTGTTCAAAGTTCAACCAAGACTGTGTCACAACTCACATGGACATGACATTGTTTACAAACATTCAAGTGTGGGCCAACTGGGCCTACTCACAGCAAAATATAGCTTTTAGGAGGCTTCATAACGTCTCATGTGCACAATAGGGCAATGCTCTGTGACTCGGACACTTTCGACATCGCACATTTATTAAAAGTCGTCTGAAGTTTGATTAACAGCGTATCAATCATCATCCCAAGTCATACCATGACAAAATGGCCCATAACCGTTGCTAATTCATGATTACTTAATTAACTGACCCAGTTTTGGCTCAGCCAATCTTGGACTGCTACATCAAATTCGTAGCCATCTGGTGTTTTTAGGGCACACACTAACAGATACATCCTTTCCATCAAGCAGGTCCTGGATAGCATGTCTGATGATCATTCAATGAGTTCAATCCAAAAAACTTCTTGACATCTTCTTCCTATGCAAACACTGTTTTGTCAGCTTTATTGGACTAAATCTGCCTAATCCAGGAGAGGGCGCCTGTGCAAACTAGGTTAAAAATGTTGTGCAAAATGCTTATGACCGAAATAAGCAGCCAATCACAGAAGAGGTTGGAAATAGCAGAAGGCACTGTCCATTTGAGCAGGGCTTGCATGGAGAGGATGCCGATCAATAGTCAAACGAGGTGTCAAGTAATATGCCTTTGCTTAAAGTTGTCAGATGGTAAACACTTGATTGGCCATCTGGCCGTATATCTGGCTGTAATCCCAATAATAGGCCATTGGTGGGTGTCACCTTGAGTCGGACAGAGGACTCCTTGACTCGGACACTTTGACATGCTAAGATTAAACACCTGATTCTGATTAATAAATGAATTGCTGGTGAATTGAATGAAATGATACCCCAATGCTACAGGGGCAAGTATCATACTATGTATATATCCTGGGTGGAAGGCTTGTATTTTCAGTCGCAAAATTCCTATATTTCCTATGTTTTTCCGTAGTTTTGGCTATGAGTCTGCGCCCATGAATCTCATGCCGGTCCAGTACTTTGGTTAAATTCACAAATTTCAACCCAGGGGACCGTACAGCAATAAGTGTCATATTTGGAAGATTCAGCCAAATTCCAATTTAACACAACACATGCAAAGCTAAGCAAATAAAAGTGGGATTTAATAAGCCTATACAACATTAATTTGGATAGTAACAGGCAAATGTATGTTTTGAGAAGACCCCCAACTTTTTGGCTCAGCTGATCCCCATCTGTTGATCCATCCCCCCCCCCACCTCAACCTTCATTGACCTGCATGAACTTTAAGGGACCTTCTCAAAAGCAAGCAACCAAACTTAAATTAACTTTCCCAGTAGGGCCTAAGTCTTAGCCAACCAGAGGCCCTCACTTCTCACTTGGCCATGCCCACAACACAACCATGTGCAATGTCAACTTGAAAACTTCCAAATTCACCACATATATATGTACACTGCTATGTACAGTGTATTTCATGGCGCTCTGGTTATTCATTTACTACCAGTGTCATACAAGCAAGATTTCTTTTTTTTTTGCCCAAGATTTTGTTTTGGGGGGGAGCTCAATGCTCCATCTGGGGGGGGGGGGCTGCACCCCAAGCAACCCCCTAGTGACGTCAGTGATGGAGAAAGATACTGAGAAAAAAACCATCTATCTATCTATCTATCAATCTATCTATCTATCAGGATCATTAAATAAAGTATACAATGTCATGTTTGCATTTGCTGCTGCTCATGGTCAAGCTGTCAATCATTCATTCAACAGTTCTGTGCAATGGCGTAACAAGGGGGCAGGGGGCATGTACCCCCCCCCCCCCCCAACAGCCACCCTTGCCCCCCCCCCTTTTACCCCCGTGGTTCAATTGGATCTACTCAAGCTACTCTCACTTTGCTCCCATCTCTCCCTTTGCTTAGTTCCCTTTCAATCCCATATCCATTGCCTCATTCCTAGCCTTGCCCCCATGTCTCCCCTCACTCCCACCCCTGCTTTTGCACATATCTTTCTCTGTCCCCTTACTGTGCTCCATCTCTCAAAAAGTGTTAGTTTCTTTACTCAATTAGCAAAGTATTTAGCTCTGCACTAGAGTTGAGAATCAGATGGGATTTCCAACATTGATCCTAGGAAAAATATAACTCATTCTATCCCTTATTGAGTTTTTGAGTGAAAATCCCTTAATTATCTGGGGTCACCAAGTGCAAGATCTTTTTGCCTGTGGTTCAAGAACTGGCCACTAGAGGACACTGATGCTGTGTTGCACAATATAATTCAGTGGGGGCCCATCTCCAAATTCACTTGTCATAGTTAAATTTTTGGCCACTAGAGGGCCCTTCATCTGTTCATAGAGCTATAAGGGAAAGAGGGCACGGCCGGCTGTATCAAAGGTTCACTCAGCGTCTCTCATGAGACTATAATGATGTGTGAATTATCACAAGTATTAGTCAAAAAACCCCTTCTTAATGACATTTTAGTGATCTAATGACCCTCCTAACGGTCTTCAGTGGTTAAATAGCAAAACAATTTTTCTGTTTAGCATTGTAAGAAATAAGAAATGTTTTATCTATCTATTTAGCTATCTATCTATTTAGCTATCTATCTATCCATGAATCAATCAATCAATCAACCAACCAACCAACCAACCTGTCTATCTATCTATCTATCTATCTATCTATCTATCTATCTATCTATCTATCTATCTATCTATCTATCTATCTGTCTATCTATCTGTCTATCTATCTTTCTATCTTTCTATCTATCTATCTATCTATCTATCTATCTATCTATCTATCTATCTATCTATCTATCTATCTATCTATCAGTTTATCTATCAGTATATCTATCGTCTTTCTATCTATATGTGGGTGTGTACTGCTGAGTGTTTATTAAATGTCATCATAAAAAAACATATATTTTGATTATAACTATTGCTTATCTTCAAATGTCAGTTTAAAACATAAAATATGGTTGTAAAAATATCTATATCAGCCAAAGACAATGTTAGTATCCAGAAATGTTAGTTGATCGTGTTAAAATAACATTTTTTACAAAGAATTATGAAATTCTGTGTTGGTCTCATTAGTATTTTATTTGCTTAAAATTCACAATGTGCGCACACTTGCGCACTTTTCTAATGTGGCCTATCATTTCAACTAATATTTAAAGTTTAATGTCCCAAAATATCAAATTCGCCAAAGATGTCCCTGTTGAGATATGACAGGTTTAATAAAGACTAATTTCATTAGTTTTTTCCTTACTTTTAACTTAAATAATTAAGAATCACAGGTTAAAATTGTCCTAAATTCTCGGGGAAAAAACTGACTTGTAGGTCTCAAGAAGCTTAATTATATGGGATCAATCAATCTTCAGCAACTTTGGATCCTTTTGTTTTGATGCAAGGACTTGACAGGGGGTTCAAGGCAGGACTGGAAGAGGGGTAAAGGTTTTGAATTGTGCGGGCGAGACACTGATTGGATGAAAGGCTACCGAGGGTAATAAATAGGCTATTAGCAAAGAGGCTAATACCGCGAAATTCAAAGGATTTTTCAAACTTTCTTTTGAACATTTTTGCACATTTGTGTGTAACATGGGTATCCCTCTGGGAATATCCCCACCCTTTGAGTAGCCCACGGGGATGCCCCAACCATTTGGGTATCCCACAGGGGTAACCCCATCCTTTGGGTATCCCACAGGGGTGCCCCCACCCTTTGGCTATCCCACTGGGTGCCCTCACCCTTTGTACCCAGTGCCCAGTGCCCACTGGTATAAAGGTATTCCACTGGGTGTCACCAATCTTCTCATTCTGATAACTATGTGTATTCCACTGGTATAGGGTACCCCACTTGTTTTACTTGGAAATACAGAATTTGGCTGCTTTTGAGACATCCCCCTGCACTATTTGGAATACAGAGTTTGGCTGCTTTTGAGACATCCCCCTGCACTGCCCTGTAGTATAAACAGCAGGCAGTGATTTCAATTTACATAATAAATTCATATAAATAATAGTTTCAAAAGTTAGCACTATTTTTAAATGTTGTCCCATAGGCATTTCTTGGCAGATATATTTAGTATTTATTTACACATTATACATGTTCATACATTAAGTTCTGGAGGCCTACTGTCTAATGCAGAGCTGCCCACCTGGATAATGTCATTGAATCAGTGCATGCGCACCTGCAGGCCAGTGCACATGACATGTATGGCAAGTTAAGCCAATCCCTATGAGTTATTCAGTACCCTGCATCTGCCTTGACAGCTCTTCTTCCTTCCTGTGAGTTTTCCTGAAGTTGTTATCACTTATACAGCAGTAAACAAGGCCAAAAACTGCAGCGTGAATCCTCCTCTGCCAGTCTCTGCATGGCTCTGGCCATGCTGTTAAACATTAGGTCACGTGACCTGTGGACACATTCAGGGGGCTGTCTCAAAACGATCAAGTTGCCAATAAAAAAACAATAAGGTAGGGTGTGCGACTGATAAATCCTGAATCACAGAAATCTATGAAAGGCCTTACTATTTGATGATTTAGTGACCTGGCTCCTTAAAGTAAGTCAATGTCAGGCGACACATGCAGGTAAATGTGTGCATGGAGTCTCCAGAATGCAGTGATCCTGGCGTAAAGATCGATGAATTTTCGTACGACCTGTTAAAGTCCAGGCCAGCTGGCTGGCTGGACTTAATAAGTATCATCGCTTACTGTTGACAATATTGAAATAAAAACTGTAGATCAAAAATTCCAGCAAAAACCGAATACAAACTGATGATAACAACTTGGAAGGTACTTAGTACATTCACAACCTCATCCAAGGAAACTCTTATTATCGTTTTCATAGCTACGTGTTTTTTGAAAATTTCGTTTTGCAGTAAAACCGTGACGTCATCAGGGTATCTGTGAACGTGATTGGTCCAACCTTCAATCTGTGACATATCAGTTCTGAGTTTGACATCACAGTTTATTATAAAGGAAATTAAAACTGCCAGGCAATGTTACTCTTTTTGTACAACCACAACAAACAACTTCTGTCCAAGCTGATTATTACACCTTGAAAGGAGAGTCTCTGTTCCAATGTTTAAAAAAAAAACTGTTTTATTGTTATTCACAAGACACTCACCTTCACAATTTCAAATAATTTTGTTGCATTTGTTTTTAGTCATTGTACACTGCAGGCCAAAAGTTGGGAAACAGAATTTTGCTTGCCATCAGATCAGCGTTACAGAAATTCGCTTGAGTGTGGATGGATTGCGGCTTTCAAAAGTACTGATGGCCCCAAACAAGTTGCCAAGCATGTCAATGAAATTGCAATGGCCAATGCTTGCCTACTTTGACACTTCCCATTTGTGAGGGGTTGGGTTGGTCAAGAATAAGTGGTACCGTGCTGGGCTTCCAATCGCTGGGTCCAAGGTTCGACTCCAGCTCTTGCCTATGTTAGACGGATGTTTCAATCATCATTTGCCTCATTGCCATTTCCTCCTCCAGTCCTAATCCTACCCAGTGCATAAATACAGGACATAAAGCCCAAATCAGCCATCCCCGTTTTTGAGAGCAACCTTTGAAATTTAATGCTATTTTTAAAAATGTATTTTTTATTAATCGACTATTTTGGCTTTATCAAGTATAAGAATCCGAAATTCCAAATAACCAGATACCATTTTGAACACTAATTAGGCAGCTTATTGTTTTTTCCAAACTTTTGGCCAGCAGTGTAACTCTCCTTTGAGGACAAGTGGTCTGTTTAGTTCAGTTTCATTTCATTAAAGTATCTATCAACCTATGTAGGTATTAATGCTAAACATATATAATCCATGTGTGAATGCATTTGGTCAGTTTCTTGAAATATGTGCTTGTAATATACAGTTATGCAATTAAATCTGTGACATCACAGTTTTGAGATAAAGCAAAGTGCAAACTGGAAAAACATGTATCTATGAAAACGATAATAAATACGTTTCAAGATAGAGCTTTCTCACATGCAGTCTCAAAACTCTGAAACAGTTTGCCAGGAAGATTGTGAGCAACAGAATGAGGTCCCCGCGAAGCGTATCCGTGTGAGGGCGCTGTGACGCAACTGAGTCCTACAGAACTAGGTCACGCCAACCCAGCTTCACGCTGCCTTGCAATAAACAGATTGACAGTCACTGATAAAGATGAAGATCGCTCATAAATGGCACTATAAGAGCCTTGTTATGTCGTACATAGACAAGATTAGTAGGCCTACTAAATAAGCAATCATTCAACTGGGTCACTTAGCCAAGCAACTGCTAGCTAGGCCTATATTTATGATGTTCATAATGCCATGGCATGGGCCTAAATGGTTCGTAAGTAGTGGAGGTCTTGGTCTTGCATGCAGTGTTGTAACAGCAGGGCTTGGTAGGGTTACCCAGTTCTAAACAAACCTGGCTTTCCTTGATCTGCCAGTAATACCAGTGATCTGATTGAAAGAATGAGTTAATCTGGTTTCAGGACACAGGTGTGAGCTCAAGTGGCTTGTCACTGTGGTGCCGTGAATTTATAGGCCAACTTGTCAAATCTTGGCAGTAGCCTATTGTGTCAGTTCTGTCAGTATTAAATATCCTAGCATTGTGATGCACGAATTAAGGATAGGCCTTTAGGTGAAGCAAATCTTTATTTCACTGAGATAAATTAGGTGGACCTGAAGAGCCCAGGGGACCTCCAGGGAACCTAGCGTCTGAGTAAAAAAAAAAAAGAAAAAAAAAAAGAAAAAAAAAAAAAGAAAAAAAAAAAGAAAAAAAAAAAGGGGGACCTCTATAGAATCCCTAAAACTGCTTGATAAATGTCACAAACAAACAAAAAATAGGCCTAAATGAGAAAGAAGATCTTATAAATGTGTTTGTGTTCCTTTAAAAATAAGTATCAGACCACATCTTCTTTCTTCTTTTTTTTTCTCACAAATCATAAGGGTCAGTCTTAAAAATAATTTTGTATATGATTGGGTTGAAAAACACAAGTCTGTGTCGCTTTTTTCGACTGATATCAGGTTTTCCCTGTGGAAATATAAATATGTAGTGTTATAATAGTCCCTATTATATTTATAGTCCCTAATATTAAAAAGATCAGGGAAGATAATGAGGGGAAATATCAATGAAATCCGGAAAAATTATAGCTCTTCACGAACAAAATTCAATTAGGACGAGATGTGTAGACTAGTGTCAATTTGTCAATAGGTAACTTGTGGCCCTAGGCTTGTGACCTCATTAATGAGTGATGCATGTGGCCTATATATTTCATCATAAAAATATAAATATGTTAGAAGTAATCTTATACACATTTCGCATGATATATACCAGACTTCGTAACAGGCCCTCAAGATCACAAATCGGCCTCAGAATCATGTATCCGACACCCCCACCCCCAGGGCCGTGGCTTGCAGGGAGGGGGTAGCTCCCCCCCCCCCCAGTGGGCCCCCAGCCCTAAAATTTTGGAGGGCAAATTAGGAGAAAATGGGGAAAGAGGTGGGAGAGAAGGTGGAGAGGATGGGGAGAGAAGGGGGGATAAGGGGGAGAGACAGGGAGATAAGGGGACAGAAGGGGGAGAGAAGGGGGGAGAAAAGAGAACAGAAGAGCATGAGGAGAGCATGAAGGAGACAGAAGGGGGAGAGAACGAGGAAAGAAAGGTGGGAGAATCTAGACAGAAAGAGAAGAGAAAAGGGGGAGAAAGAAGAGGGAATGGTGAGAGAATGGAGGAAAGAATGGGGAGAGAAAGGGGTAGAGGGGGAGAGGAGGAGGAGAGAAGGAGGAGAGAAGGAGAGAGGATGAGAGAAAGAGAGAAGAAGGAGAGAAGGAGGAGAGAAGGAGAAGAGAACGATAATAGGAGCAGATAAGAAGGATAGAGAGGATGAGATGAGAGGAGGGGGATAACATATTACACAATCCCAGAGAGTTTGGTGGTCCTATGGTCAACACAAGTGAAGTTACCAAGCACAGGGGCAGACCGGCAGTGGCGTCACCAGGATTTATTTAAGGGGGGGCCCGGGCCAGGCCGTTCAATCGGTGGGGCCATGTTACGTGAAACTACCAATGGGTTTAAGCTCAAAATCAGGGGGCCCCCCTGTTGACGCTACTGCAGACCGGCCTATGTGGCAGAGTGGCAGCTGCCACGGGCCCAACCATTCAGGGGGGGGGGGCATACAAGGTGCCAAAAAATCAAGAAAAAAGCCAAAACCTGTCTCTTTGTGATCAGGTTTGTGACTGTGTGATACAATCAAACCTTCAGGTAAGGGCCCCAATCTGAAAGGGCCTTTTATTTTAAGGGCCCTTCCATCTTGACGTAAATGGAATAGGCCTAATGTCGAAAATGGGTATGTGGGGGCCCATCGACTTATTTTGCCACGGGGCCCCAAATGTCGCCAGTCTGCCCCTGACCAAGCACACTAGCTTTTCACAAATATGGCTGCCAAGGCCACAGAAGTAGGTCAATGTCACATGGTGACGCATAATTCCTGTGATTTTGGTGATGTTCGATATACAAGGGGAGTTATGAAATACACAAGCTTTTAACATATGGCCGCCAAGGTCACAGAAGTATAGGTAGCTATAGGTCAAGACTCAAGGGCAATAATCCCTGAACTCATCCACGATTTTACTGTGATACACAACCTCTATGTGTTTAATGATACTTGGATCAATATAAATAGAGTTATCATGTTGACAAGGATGGTGGACAGCTAGACAGCTAGACAGACGGACAGACGGGATATGAGTGCAACAGCTCTGCGGCACGGACAGCCCAGACTTGTGGCTGCCTTCATGACATGTTCATGAAGTTATAGGCCTATCATAGGCCTATAAAAATAAATCACAGTTTATATTCTGCGTCAAAACTTTAAGGCCAATCATGTACCAGGAGATCAGTAACATGACAAGCCAATAAATAATGATATTGGGGTCTTAAAGCGTTGTTGGTGTGTGGAGAGTGATATTGGCGTGCCCCCTATGCTCTTAACAGCAACAATGCACTTAATTGCCTATTACTTAAGGGAAGCCTGGATAGGAGGAATTCTAACTTCTTAAAATGTCAATATATCATTTTATAAATATGCCAATTGTAAATAATGGAAAAATTAAGTATATTTCATATGAAGAAGTAGGTATCTTCAGAAAAACCAGTATTTTACAAATATGTATCCATCTGAAAATTGTGGTGCACAATATAACAAATAGTAGATGTTGAATCGACCAATATTGAGTTTTATTGGCCTTAGCAGGTAATATTGGTCTCGGCCTACGACCTCGACCAATATTACTGCTTCGGCCAATAAAACTCAATATTGGTCTCCTCACCATCCACTATCTATATAATATGTACTGCGGTGACTTGTTTATTTCGACTATGGATGTATACATGATAAAACAGGGTGTCTGCAGATTTTTTGAAACCAAATTCCAGGCTTTTCCAGACCGAATTTTCCCAAATTCAATGCCAATTTGTCGATGAACTAACCAATTAACAAGACGTACAATACACTTTTTTTTTTAACATGACCTTTGCACTTTTGTCTGATCGTCGCTAAAAATTGCCAAACATTTAGTATTGGCCTATTTTTAGTTCCATAGAAAGAACGTCCCAGGCTTTTCCAGGCCTTTTTGTTCAATATGCTGGTTTTCCAGGCTTTTCAAGGCCTGGAAATTGAGAAAGTAAATTCCTGGCTTTTCCAGGCTTTTCGAAGCTTTTCCATGATTTGCTGAGACCCTGTAAAATAAGTTTTTGGCTTTTCTTCTTAAGTTCTGTGAGACGCTCGATTGAGGAAAATTCACGGAATGCTTCATGCAGGGAGCTAGCTGTAAGGGAGGAGGGATAGCTTTGGTACTTCAAAGGTACAAAGTGTGTAGTTGCTCTGGTACGTGAAGTACCCTGAAATTTTCCATTAAGTCTTTGATTCTTAATTACCCCTTTCTTGAACTTTTCTTTAAAATTTACAATTTCTTTAAATTTGACATGTTGGAAGCATCAGATGGCTCAATACAGGTTAGTTTTATCGCTTATCAAGATATACGACAGAAGAGTATGCACTAAGCAGATATCAAACATTCCGTTCAGTATGGCTTATTTGTGAAGAATTAAAATATTTTTAAATGCAAATAGCCATAGTGGTCGCTCCTGGCCACTCATAAGTTTGATATCATTTGAAAGAGAAAATTCAGGGCTAGAAGATGGTTATTGTGTCATTTTTTTAGGAAATAAACGAATTTTGCCGCGCATTGAATTAAAGATAAAAAAAAAGAAGTCAATAACTCATCAACCACCAGCTAGAAAGCAGTGGGAAACATTATAGTGCATTTTGAGTATGATATCAAACAGTCACGAAAAATGAGATTATTTTGTAACATCATACTAAACCAATGTTGTAAGTTAAACTTTAAAATTGCCAGTTAGATTTTAAAGAGATATAGGGGGCTTTTGGTATGCAAATTTGGCCTAAAGTTATTTGATTCAATTAATGTATATTACGACTTATTACCCATCTCAAATTACAGTTATTCCTCCTTCTTAACAACTCCCGGCTTCATGCTGCGAGCCAGCATACTGCCTGCTGGTCAGGTGTACTAGCAGAAGTCCTACTTAGGGGCCGACCAGACGATAATTGGGGGGGGGCTATGGACTTTACCCTCGGGACGAACTTTTTTTTTCGTTCGCGGCGCGTCGACGAACAATTTTTTCGTTTGCACAATCGCGACAAACTTTTTTATCGTAATTTTAACATTGCGGTACCCCAGATACAGATGGAAACAAACTTTTTTTTTATTTCCATGTGCTGAACAAACTTTTTTTTTCAGTGTAAAGTGGGAAACAATCTTTTTTTTTCACCAAATATCCATAGCCCCCCCCAAAGATCATCTGGTCGGCCCCTTAGCCCTACTTGTTCAATTTGCTACTTCAATTGACTGCCACACTTTGGAATCTCTATGCCATATACAAGATTTGTCTGGTTCATATTGAATATGTTTTCTTTGTAGGCCTAATTCATTGTGAAATATGAGCCAGTTTACCACAAAATTGAGTGAAAAAGTACTTTTTTGCTCTCTGTATGTTGGATTTTAAGAACCAAGCTTTCTGTAGGAGTGTGAAGTGTACTTTTTGTATTAGCCCTTTTTATTAAACAACTTTTGACATCATCACTGTTTTTGTATGTATTGCTATCAGTGAAAAATCCTTTTATCCTTAATGCAAAAAGTTGTTTCTGAAGTTTACGGATTTTTTTTCGTGATAAAATTATGGATAAGGCCGTATTTTTTTATATGGCTAGCTGGGGAATATTCTAGGCTCTGTGATACTTTTAAAATTTTGTAAATCGGATGGATATTAAGGTCAGGACAACTGTTTCTGTGACGCAAGTCACTGCTTCCCCACTGTTTGCTGCAGGCAAGCAACATGACGTCGCCATTGTGGGACTGAGTTGACGGTCAGCGCCCCCTGCAGGTAATGGCGGCGCGCGGGGACCCCATTGAAAGCTGCAAGAAAAACCTATATACTCGCTTGTTTCAGAAGTTCTACCGATCATTCCATACATTTCACTTTAATAATACTAGCGCTATGTTAAGTTAATACTAATATTATTATATGTAAATCAATGATGGTGCCAAGGAGGGAGCATAATTTAGACAATTTACCACTCATCTCAATGTACTGTATGAAAGATAAGTCCTGTAGGGATAAATCAATGACGTGCTCCAACAGATAGGATGTAATCACTAGTGTCTGTACAGTGCCTGAATGGGATGTGAGCAGGGCTGGGGTCAAGTACAGATGATGCAAGTACAAGTACAAGTACAAGTACATCAAAATGTGTCAAGTACAAGTACAAGTACAAGTACTCAATTTTTCAAAAAGTACTTAAGTACTTTCAAGTACTTTGGTGTCAAGTACAAGTACAAGTACAAGTACAAACAAGATCGAGCACTCGGAGGATGCATAATGCATCTTTCAAATAAATCTATCGAGCTATATCTATTTATTTATTTATCTTTCTATCTATCAGTCTATCTATCTGTATAATACATGTATACATATTATCCATAGCTATCTGTATATCTGTCTATCTGTCTATTGATCGATCTGTCTACTTTGATAAATTGTGATTACTTAATCTTGTGCATTTAGGGCACATGAAATAGGTGAAATAGGTGAACATACTTCAACTATGATTACAAGAAATTGAAAAGGATATGGCGCATCACGCATATATGTTTCTGCAGCTTAGTATTGGAAATAACACAAATGTAAGTCAAAGTGTGACATTAAACTAAACAGCATGAACATCTAAAAAAAAAATGTATGTTCAAAATCAATTAATGAAACTACACCACATTGCAAGAACAGAGGCAGCTGATCATCCCTACAACCCCAAATCACATCCAAGGATATAGATAACATGTTGAGGGATTGATACTGATCTAATATTTCATCAATAATTTTTTCTGTTTTGTTACATCAAAAATTACAAATAGTTAAAATACATGATGACAATCTCCATCTTAAGGTGCAACTAATTTCCCATTATTTGACATAAAGGAGACCGTTTCATTTAATGCAGTTTAAAATGTTCTAATTTAGTGAAATAATCCTATTACCTTCATTTAAACCATAATTATCTGAACCATGAAAACTTGTATACGGGGTCACAGTGAGTCTTACAAGTGTATAACTGTCATTACACTATCTTCATAAAGAAATTCAATTAATTACCTAAGACAACACAATTTCGATGAATTTGTTTCTGCTTTGTTATCAATAACCTATCACACCAATGATTAATTACCTAATATTGACTATTGTACTAAGGAAATTTGATTTTGCATCATTCAAGTCAAGTTAATTTGCATACAAATGTACATAGACTTTTACAAATTAAGAGGGGGTACATTTTAACAATGCTTGCATAAGAAAATTAAGAATGCTGTCTAATTCCATTTTCTATGCTCTGAGCTCATTATGAATTCTTACATTCATGCGTTTTGTGACACAAAAGAACCCTTAGTATGCAATCAATATCATGCCATCACTTGATTGATTATAATAAAGCTGTACACTGTAATAAGAGCACTGAAACAGTTTTTCATGTATTATTGTGCAATAGACAAAATGGTTCCTTGAAATTGGTTCATTCCTTTTTCTATATTACACAAGACCAATAAAGATCATGTATAAAATATTATGAAATGATACTTTATCATTGGTAATATAAATTTGTAAATGCACAAAATTTCAATAGTGAAATTGAAAACCGTACAGATCTACAATCAGCTTTGAATTGCACAATGACACCACGACACCCAATATGATTGTAGGATTTTTTAAATTACAAGTACTTCTTGTCCAAGTACAAGTACAAGTACAAGTACAGTACTTGTCAAGAAGTTCAAGTACCAAGTACTCTCAAGTACTTTCGAAAAAGTACTTAAGTACAACCAAGTACAAGTACAAAAGTACTTGACCCCAGCCCTGGATGTGAGGCACTGTCACAGTGAGTTGGTTGAAATGCACCATACTATAGGCTATGTGTGCAGTTGCTATGTGATGACGACAGTTTCTTATGGTCATGTCTCTCTTGTAAGGCAGTCTCCTCCCAATGATTATAATTGATTTATAAAGCACCTGCTTCAGAAGAATTTCTGGTCACTGGTAAGATACTTGTAAGTCATCGTGTATGTTTAGAGTATACAAGAATCATCAGTTGTCATAAGAAATGATTAGTGTTTGATAAATAATTTGTAAATCATCTACCTCTGAGCCGCTCTTCTTTTTTCTTCTCTGTCTAAGTGCACAATCCACGCAAGAAACTCCAGTCGACGTTGCATCTGAAATATGAGAGGGACACATAAGTCACAATAAATAGCACATATTTTTATATATAAATTCAGAGGACAAATTTGACAAAGTTGAAGTAAGGAATTTCAGTTGTGTTTTGTAAAGTGCAAGTTCTCACTGACCTCACGCATTAAAGAAGCATACTCCAGCTCCAGCACATGCCGCATCCCTGTATAGTAACCAAAATGCTGAGGAAATCTTTGGAGCCTCTCTGTACACAGTCGCATGCATTCTTCCAGAAGTGATTTTGCTGAATTCAAATCACCTTTCTGGCCGAACTGCCGTGATGTTCCCCACAGCTCCTCAATGAGGGTCTGAAAATTAAGAAAAATGTTCCTTTACAATGAAAGGTACACAAAAACAAGCAAGAATCCCCATATTAGACTTCAAATGCGATGAGACATTAAGCATTAAACTTATGTCATAAAATCTCACAGATTTATTCGCTGACAGACGGGGCATGAAGATAAAAATGATAGACATATGTCACTTTTTGTTTCGAGAAGGATAAATCCCTGTATTTCAAGGAAATTAAAAAAATCATTTTATTATTGCATGTAGTATTACTCTCTGGAATTTTTATGAAATCTAAAGCACAGCCACAAAACTTCCTAAAAAATGTTTCTTCTCGATAAAACAAGAAAATTTCATGAGTGGATGGTTTGGAAATGAGTTTGCCTAAATTTTACCACTTCTTAATTGTATTGGCTCAATCTGTGCTTTCAACTGGGATTGCGAAAAATGCAGTCTTCATTTGATTAACACGTCTTATGCATTTTGCACCTCACATTGTCTACCTACAGGTGAATCATCACTGGCCCCGAATCGGCTCATGTTGGTGGGACTTCAATTTCAAGCAGATCTGAAAAATAGAATTGTACTGAAATAATTTCCAAACATTGGTCATCTATTCAGATGTCAAATTAGAGCTCTTACAATTGTTTTGAAGAAAAAATCTAATTTGTTCATAAAGGGTGGTCACAAAAAAACTTTACACTTATGAGTAATTTTTTGGATAACGCTCATCATAACAATTACTTGTTTTTCAATACAAAACAACTTTTATAGCAAACAAAGAACAACCTTTCTAGAGATAATTGATTTATTCGGAGGTCCTTCGGACTGATGCCTTTTCTACAGTGAGCTTAAATGATGCAGAGGTGTCAAAAATGTAACTTTGTGACCGCTTTTCCCGTACAAACTCAATGGAAGTCTTCATTGGGCAACTAAGGTCTGTGGTGTCTTGCAGGGATCTGCCTCTAAATTTGCCCGTCCAGAAGAATCACATTGATTGAGATCTTGTGATAATAGGGGCCATATTGTCCTGCCAAGAAACTTGACAGAGCGAACCTTGATCCAGTTCTTGGCTTTGCATGGGAGTGTGGCTGATGCCCCATCTTGTTTGAAGATCAAATCATCTGTAGCACTGTGATGCTTATCTATCCAGGGCTTCTGATCCTCTTTTAAGATGTTAATATGTACTTTTCAAGTGATTCTAACACCATGATCATCAACCTTCAGATGGCATTGTTTTTAAATCTTGTAATGGCCATAGTGCAGATTGAACTTGATCTAGCACCTTCTCGCTTGCGCTGTTGTATTTATTTTGTTTTGTAAGGCTCTGTTGCTGCAAAATTGCTGATGGACAATGATCAGCCCAGAGTAGTAAAAATGCAGGAATATTCCTGGCTTCCATTTTGTCTACTTTCAAAGAAGACTTAGTAATGACCCGTTTTTAATCATTAGCCAATTTTCCAGAGATCTAACATACTTGGCTTGTAAACACAACAACCACCCAGGCGCTGACTCAATCATGACAGCCTAGAAAATGACATATCAACTGTAAATTTTTTTTGTGACCACCCTGTGATGTAGACCTATGATGTTACAGCAGAAGTCTCCATTGACCAGCATTGAATATATGCAGATCGGCTCAAGCTATGATATCATACATATGTAGCTCAAACGAGGTCACCCACAAAATCTTTTGTGCCAATGACAGTTCGCATAGCACCAAAACTTGATAATTATGTGATTATATACATCGCCACTGACCTGATATCTACCAATACCTAAAAGTAGCAAGTATAGATGCTAGTGTCACTTATTTTCATTTGCACCAAAAAACAGGAGTAAGTGCGTTATAGAGAAAATTCAAAAACATATTTTTCACCACTGTCCCAACTTTCCCACAGTTTCCTACAAGGAAACGCATCATGGGTCCAAGTTAGAAGCCACAATTTTACTGTCACTTCAAGTCTTTCAGTTGATCCTTTGCAGTATAACAAACACAATATCTTTTTTTCCAAGAAATAGGATTGTCCCAGGATTACTTTTCACAGCTACTTGTTCCCAAAAGACTATGATTGATTTTGGCATAGTCCTTGTGGTTTGCCCAAGCCATTCATCGTCTTTTGTGGATATTGTGAGTGACTACAATGAAGTGCATATCCTTTGGGCATACAGACACATGTGCAATTTTGTATTAATAGTACATGTGAATAAGGGACCGTTCAGAATGTATGACTGGGGGCTGAGAGTTTTGGCCGGGGTACTAAATTTTCACACATGTTTCAAGGCAGGTTTTAATTTTTGTAAATACTTCCAAAGAAGGTAAGAAATTTTAACAAAGAAAAAATGTAATAAAACACACATTAACTCACTTTATCCACACTGTTTATACGGTAAAGTCAGCGAATCTTTTCACGTCACTGCATATAGTGGAATATATGCGTGTTTTGCTTCGCATGTCGAGGGGGGGGGGTACTAAAAGCATGCGTGAAACCTAAGGGTGGTCCGTATGAAACTCGAGGAGGGGTATCAATTTTTGACGGGAAGTTCCTGCAAAACTCCCATCCCCCCCAGCCATATGTATGTACGTAAGTTTATTGACAAAAGGGAGAAATTTGTCCATTAAAAATTGAAAATGATGTTAGGCTTGACATACTATAATGAAATGATACAATTGCTTATAATACAAAATCGCAAACTCTTAAAAAAGGTTAAACATTGATGGCAAAATAATACAAAGTCTAGGCATAAATGAGCATCACAGTTTATCAAGTTTTCAAGTGACGTGTAGTTCAGATAGTTATAATCATTTCTATATTGGGATTCTGAGTGGTCCCTCATTTAATTTTGAAAATTTAAAATAAAAACAGGAGTACATTAATATTTTTGAAGGTGTGGATGGTTTCAGCATTTAATAAAGGCTAAATGAAACACTGTGTTAGTATCAATATTATTATTATATTATAATCCTTTTTTTTTCATACATAAACATTATTACTCACAGTCCTGAGGACAACAGATGGGGAGCACATGAGTCCAAGCAACAATAAAGAATTGATGTGACTGAACTACATGTATTAGACAGTATGCAGGCCAGTATTGCTGCAGGCATAGAGCCTGCAGCAATACTGAATAAACTTGATAGTGCTATCATAGAATAAAACGCATTATATCGATGCATAACTATTCTTATTCTTTCTTTCTATTTTCCCACAATCTTTTTTTGTTCTTTAATTTTAGCCCAGCAGGAAGTGTAATCTACCAGCATCAGGACAAAATAAATCATATATATATAAATATTTTAATCGGAAATGAAAAAAAAAAATCAAAATCATCCCAAAGAGGCCCATGTATAAATCTCAAGTACATTTAAACTAAGAGCATTGGTGGCATGAATTAACATAAAATGCAAGGGCAGGGGATAGGATGCTCAAAAGATAAAATATTTCCTTAGACTATTACATTTTTATCATCATACAATCTATACACTTCATTCTCCACTGGAAAAAAATTGATTCACTTTATCAAATGATCGGTCATGCGCATGATAACCAATCCTTCTGAGCTTGATCTTTGATCTGTACATTTATTATGTTATGGACATTGTGGTTGCCATGCATTTACTGAATTTACGTATTCAATCAAGAAATTATGTTTTTGCACATGTTTTTTGGAGAAAATGGATCAATCAGGAATCATGTAGGTGCAACATATAAAAGATATAAATATGGTGTGTGATTAGAGCACTACTATTTCTTGACGTGAAAGATTTATGTGAAATAATGATGTAAAGTTTAAAGAATGGCCGAGAATAGATTTAGGCAGAAACAGACTGTTTTTAAAATATGTTGAAATCAATGAAGGTACAGATAAGACTCTTAATGGAGCTTAATGGTGCTGTGTCTCTTGTGTAGGTAATGACCTTGTAGCAGAAATAGATGAAGTCATAAGAATCACAACATTTCTCAGGATGTCAAATGTTGGAAAGTAGGTCAAAACTCCTTGCAGATACAGGGAGTACCTGATGATATAAATATTCTTAAAGAATTAGGCCCAACTATTGAGGTTGTGCATGAAGTTTATAATGTAGGCGATAAAAAATATGACACACCCATTTTGAGCAAAAGATCAAACCTGAGGCCAAGTGATAACAAACAGTGATTATCCAGCAACTGATCTCAGAGGTAATGTCAACATGGTGGCATGTATAACAAGGGGTAGAATTAAATACGGGCCATAAACATAGTACAGATATACGAATGGTCAGCCAAAGGCAGTCAAACAAAAGGAATTTGAAGGCTGAAGAATCGTTCATGTCACAAGGGTGTGGCATCATACATGGGTCAAAATTTGCTAAGTCTGAAACTCTTGTCTCCAGTGTTTAACAATGATGCATGATGGCGGGAAGGCACATGGAGGACCTATTGTTGTCATTTGTCATAGACAGGGATATTAGCAAAATTTATAACGCAAAAAATACGTGGCAGGTTATTTTTATCCCATCGAAAAACAGCATTGAAGTGACCAACCCCCCTGAAAATGGCCTGTCTCCACCAACATTTTCTTCAATTGATCGCATCACAAAAACAAGTACAGGATCCTGATTCAATTAAACTCTTCCTTTCATGGAGACTTGACTGTCAGTCTTCTAAAATCTAGTTACCAATAGCTGAAATAATATTCTGTACAAGAGCAGTAGGCTGTTGTGTCAATGTCTCCAATATTGTGTCATAAGCAGTACACGGGATTTGTCTCTTAATAAAAATTAAAGGAACACACATTCTGTGAGAAAACCTTGTGTCTGATGTTGTCTGAGACCCCAAGAAAATAACTGAACTATCTGTAGCTCTACATCATTTATGTAAAGCAAAATATTAGAGTATTTCTGTTAGCATGGCAGTTGTCCTATCTCAATTTGTTATTAGCGAACGCCCTACTACTCCATTTTGACGGCATATTTCTGGACCATAATCACTGTGAACAAGTTTCTGGTGTTCACAAGGTCATTACATGCACATATTGCCAGACTGCCAGTTTTGCAATGGTCCCAACAAAGATTTTTACCTTAATTATCATTAGCATCACGCTGTCATTAGCATCATGTCAAAAATAGCTTATTGCCTTTATCTCACAAAAAATTTGTTGCAGGTGACTGGAGTTGAATCAGTTGAATATATATTATCAATAAATGTTTCAACATGAATATTACATAACATATTTTCATTTTCCCTGGATCTGACATGCTTAGTATGAAGTTTGTTGCTTCTCTGAAACTACTAATCAAATATGGGGTGCCAGTAACATTTTACCATTGTCTGGCACCTGAAATATGGTTAAGCAAAGATTGTGGGTGCTGGAGGGAGTAGTGGAGATCATATTTGTTATTCAGAATCGAAACTATTGATGAAAAGAGTGTTTTTGTTTGCGTTTGTAAATTTCTGGTTCAAGGATATGTTCTATCTCAATAACAATTGGTCATAGAGACCTGAAATATAGCTGAATGTGTGCAGAATAGCCACTTTCCCATACGTTGGTAATACATTCTTCAGCTCTAAGTGGTACGGATTTCAAGTTATAGGCATGATGCTAATGACACATTTGGTATTTTAATTGATCAAAATTCAGTTTTTCAAAAATAATTGGCACTAGAGACCTGAAACTTGGGCCAAAATTTGCCAGCCACTTGCCTAATCATTGGCAACAGATTGTTTAGCCCCAAGTGGTCAGGATTTTTTAGTTATAAGTGTGACTTTAATGACAGTCAAAAAACATTACAGCCATGTTTATCACCTTAGTACAGATCAGCAGAGCATTGGGACCCTTGGACATGAAAGTGCAGTGATAGCTGATTGCTTGACCTACCCAACGTAGACTTAAAAAGGCATTTTTCCGGAGCAAAACATTTTCAAATTTTTTCAGCTGAAATTTCAAGGTTTTCAAATTTTCAGTAAATAGGTAAATAGCTAAATTTATACACAATCAAATAGCTAAATAGATAAATTGATAGATAAATAAAATAGACAGATAAATAGATGGATATACAAATTGGTGGATGTTGTCGTTTTGATAAATGGATCAGTGGACAGATACAGAGATTGAAAATTTACGTGAATAAAGTTCAAAATTGACAGAAATGTGATTATTTGAAAATCCTTTGACAATTATGACCCCCAGTGACAAAATAATACTTTCAATGTCATATCAAAATATCCATGATATTGATGTTATATAATATCATCATGTTCATTTTTTTAATATTCCAAACCATAATAAGGCATATGAAAATGTTGTGTAAACTAAAAGTTTTACATATTTACATTATTTTGCAGTTTAAATGCTTTCTTTCGACGGGAAAAGATGCAAAGAAAGAAAAATGTAATGGGTATAAATTATCCTTCCTGATATATTCAACAATATTATGGTTCAAATTTTAACAATTTAACTGCAAAACATATATTTTTGGTTTCAAACAGAAATGTCAGGAAAATGATAAAACACTGATTTGTGTTTGTGTATTTTTTGGTTTTTATCAGAATTATGTAAAATTGACTTTCCAATAGGATTGAGATATTTGAAGAGCTGATGAAAGACTCCTGAATGGAATATTTCCCATAATTTTGATTATTATGGAGAAGAGTTGATATAGTGTGAATAAAACACCAGAAAAAAAAACGACTACAATGTAAGATAAAAAAGTATGCCAAGTTTGAAGAATGTACGTGCCATAGTTCCAAAATACTGCTCCAGAAATTAAAGTTGTTCGCCCAGCAACCTGCTTGCCCGACAACCAACCATTCGGACGGACAATACTGTAAGTTATTAAAATACCCATTGCAATATACATTGCTGAGGGTAAACAGGGTGTGGTAACATTTTGCTTTGGCAAAAGTTATTTACCATATGATTTACACCTAAAAACCTCTGGCCACTGGAGCATTCATCAACAAAAAAAGAAGCTTCACTTTTTTTGGACATTTTTGACAATTTCACTTCCTCGTCAAAAGACGTCATGTTTTTTCAACAGCATTGAAATCATTTTTATTTTCCTTCTGCATTGGCCAACACGATTCTTTAAATAAAGGCAGATAGTTTGGACATTACTGATTGATTACTTTATTGAATTTATTGGGAAATTTTGCATATGCAGGATGCATATGCCATGACAGCGGTAGTTATGTGCAATTTACATCAAGCTCCATACTTGAAAAACAAACATTTTAACAATAGAACACAGTTACAAGGGGGCAGTCACTAGCATTTTCATGCTGCAATCGACTTACCCCTGATATGTCATTCATTTCATTAAATGTTTTTCAAAAGAAAATGTGAATGAGATGCCTTTTGTAGCATATTCTTTGTCCTCACCTTGGTTAAACTAGGATCTTACTGACAATGTTGTATGTTATCACAGGCACAGCAGTAAAACAAACAATCGGATTATAAGCTTTTTTGCGCACATTACGACAATGTATATGAAATAGTACATTAATATTTCATGACTACAGCATTCATCAATAACTTTATCGAATTTCAGATTAACTGTTGTTGTGCCATATCACTCTATAAATTATATGATCGTGATCACGGATAAGTGACAATTCATTGGCCTATAATATAGACAAAGTTGTGTTTTATGTTTACCAATATTACATGCATAAACAAACAAGTGTAAAACAAAAGAATTATTGATGTTGATACATGCAGGCAATAGTCACACCACATATGTATATTATATTTGGTCACACTAGTGCAAGTTCATTGACCTTTCCTCAATGTTTGTAACTAAAGTTACCCTGAATCTAACAACAGCAAGTGCATATTAGTATAAACAAAGCAAGACACAAACAATATTCTTACCTATTGCATCATGTGACATGCATCATGAAAGTGAAATGTCTGTTTCAACTGTTAAAGCAGAGTTAGCACTTGTTGTTTATTGATCTGACAGTCACGCTAGCTTTGCAGAAACTGCTATTTTTAGTCTTATCTCAAAAGGGAAATCCCCCATGCCTGACATGGCCAATACAATAACAGACAACATACAGTCTGGGCTCTGGTCTAATGAGAAAGTCGCTTTGAAAAGTAGACTTCTGCAAGTATGCAGGTACATGCATGGTAAAGTGATTGGGCAGACAATGAGAACACAAAATAGATGCAAATTTGATGACTGCTACTGCTACTTGATGAAAAGGTGGCATGAAACAAATAAAGTTAATACAAATTTCACTTTGGCTTTTAACAACTTTTAGAGGATAAGGGGATTAAGGGGGTGACCATTACATTTTCATAGGGGGCTGGAGTTTCCTTCAATGGAAAGTAATTAATTTTTCGGCATTTCCAATGTAATTATTTTATTTCAAGCGCACAACATTCTAGAATATTTATTTCCAAACTAAACAACACCATGTTATGAAATATAACCACCAGAAATGAGTTATTTCAAGACTGCTCAAATCAATTCACCAAAACTATCCAATTAATTAAAAAAAAAAAAAACCTTCTTTCTTCCCTCTTTCCTTGCTCCTTCCCTTTTTTTCATCTTCCCTCTTCCTTTCTTCCTTTTCCCCTTCCTTCCGCCTTTCCCTTCTTTCTTAATTTCCAGGATTTCCCCCCTTCCTTTGTTCCCATATTTCTATTATTATTTTTTTCCTATCTTCGCTCATTTCATTCTTCACATCCGTCCTGTCTCCCCTCTCACTTTCTTTCTTTCTATTTCTTCTCACAAAGTGCACACATGCATGGCAACCACAAGGCCTCTAGAGGCAATTTGAATATATCAATAATTTCATATATATGCATAAGGGCCACCATTTAATCTTAATAAATAAATGATTTCTTGCTCAGTTTTGGTGAAATAAATAATTTCTTTTTTGGCAGTCTTGAAATAAATAATTAAATAATTCCTGGAGTAGGTATATCTTAATAAGGCTTTGCTTGATGTGGGAATTACAATGGCCGCCATTACTGAGCAATAGATAATTTCTTGTCGCGGAAAACTCCAACCCCCCCCCTGATTATTAAATGGTCGTCCCCTTAATCGTAAAATCAACTTCTCATAGAAAGTTTTGCACTGCAAATGTATCTTGCTACTCAAAAGACCTATTAACTAACTATGTGCTACAGATTTAGATCTCAGCACAAGAACACTGCCTACATTTCAAAGATTGAAATTCAAGCCTCGTTTAGGGTCAAAGCAACTGGACAGTAGAAATAAGGTTAGGGTAAGACAGACAACTATGTCAATGGCCTTTTTTTGCATAAATTTATGGATACAAAATGCCCAAATCTAATAGCAAAAATCCCTTGTTGGGTCAATAGCGGCCATGATATTTTTGAAACACTTAAAAAAAGCTTTGGTTGAGCTCCAATCAGGAAAGCTTACAACTTCAAGTTCTCCTCGACAGAAAATTATTCATTTCACTGAAACCCCAATCATAATTACATTATCTAGAGATAGTTAATTATTTTTCAACTATCTCTACACAGTAATTATTTACTTCAAACATGCAATGACATAAAATATCAATTATGAAATTGCACTGAGTCTTCATTATGAAATAATCTAAGGCACTTCTCATGACGTATAAATACTGATAAAATGCTAGAAAATAAATTCAGAAATTGTATATCTTAAAAAAAATGATATTTTTAAATCGAAAAGAGATAACAAAGTAAGAACTAAAATATGTTTTATAGGACATCACAGGTCACATTCCAGTAGAAAAAAAAGAAGTTTTCTCTGGAGGCTAAAGTTTGTACTTGCCAGGTGTTTTGCCTCTCATTGTTTTGTAGTGTCCTTCTGCAAGATCGGGATGTATACATAACGAGGATCAGTAAAAAACTAAGTTAGAGATGAATTATAAATGAGTTTTTGGCTACATTTCATAAATTAATTCAAGTGCATATTATATAAGCTAACGTACATAATCTTTAATTTTCTTTGTGAATAACCGCATGATAATCGCAGCTATATGAAAGGATGCAAACTATAAGAATACAGAAGAATGGTATACATGTCATTGGGGGCCATTAGGAAGCTTTTTGACATGCCCAAATTGCAGTGCATAGTTGGTTGTCTTAAGGGTGATTTCATGTTTGTAGACACTGAGACTGAATGTGATTTTTTTCTCTTGGACATGTTATTCATTTGGATAAAGTGGTGTCATAAGTTTTTTGATGTAACTTATCCCCAGAGAATACATGTCCCAGAAAAATATTCACACTCAGTCTAAGTGTCTACAAACATGAATTAATCATCTCCAAGACCCACAAGGTAACTGATGCATTGCAATAAAGGAAGTGCCAAAAGAATTGTCAGAATGAGAAATGAAATTCCAAGGGTGACAAAAAATTAAATACGCAATGCTGATAATGACTCATTCACTGATTTATGCTGATAACATGGTACTTTTATTATATGACCTGATTCACTGGATAGACTTGTGAGTCATCAATTTAATATGGCAAGTGGAGGACCTTGACCTCTTAACACCGGGTGCTACATCACAATGTTGTTAC
The DNA here is from genome assembly GCA_026936325.1 of Platynereis dumerilii. Lineage (NCBI taxonomy): Eukaryota > Metazoa > Annelida > Polychaeta > Phyllodocida > Nereididae > Platynereis > Platynereis dumerilii. Next base: position 134,654 of record JAPTHN010000034.1, read on the forward strand.
CTATTGTTTTAAAAATAGGTCATGTTTATGTCAACACATTGTGACTATGAATTTGACCCAGAAATCGCATGTCAAGTAGGAAATTCATTTTTGTGACAATTCAATCAAATGTATTTACACAAAAAGTTTATCAATGGCTAAAACAAAGCCTCAAGTAATAAATAGGATTTAAAAGTATTTGACCAGCATATTTTGAGGAGATACATCTATAAGTTGTACAAGGCCACATAATTTTCTCTCAGATAGTTTTATATGCTGTAAAATATCACTGAAGGACATTTCTATGCAGATTATTTCTTGTTTACAGACTATAGACTAAAGAAAAGGCAACTTGACACATAAAAGATCATTCAATTATTTAATAAGTTCTCAACATGCATAACAAGTTATTATAGCGACATTGTGCTCATTGTCAAGACATTGTGTGATACTTCTGACCTTCTAGTTCAAGAAGCCTCAACGGATTGGGCCCATGCAGTATGAAGGAAGTTCAACAGACTGAAGCATGTAGTTGAAGAAAAAAAGACTGAGGCGTGCAGTGATGGGGCACTGTAGGGGTTTATGGGTAAAAGTCAACACAGCAACACAGGCCTTCTTAAAAAATGACATTGTGACATAGAGCCCCTTATCTACCAACAGACACAATTTCTTTCTGACCTCAAAAAGCGACAAGAAACATGTATATTCCCTTTATTTTATGAGTGAAACTTAACTTCCAAATTTTTAACGGCTTTGATAATGTCATATACACCAGGAAAGGTGTCTATCAATTCAATGTAGGTGGGGGATGCAACACAAACAAAGCTCAAATGAAGCCATTAGTGATTTCTCCTCTGATTTTTCTTGGATATGCCATATTTATTCACTATCATAAATTGAATCTCATTCAAGAAGTACAGCTTACTGTTGTATAGAATTCAATGGAAAACAGAATATGGTACTTCTTGATTTATGTTTTGCCAGGAATCACTCTTTGACTGCTGGAGTAACCTAAAATATTGCAACCAAGAAAACGCTAATCATGTAGGGCAGATGATTAAACAGTATTGTAGAAAATCTACAGTCACCCAGTGTTTGAATTTGAAATGTATTAAATCAAGTTAATCAACATCACAAAATACGGGCAAAGGTCACTCACCCCCCAAGCAGATTTCAACTTCTTTCAAGAACAGATGGGGTTTTGGATTCAGGGGAATGACAAGGCTGAGTTGTCAAAAATGCTCCCTACCTCAGTAAAGGTGTGCCATTTCCAAAAATCATCTAAGATTTAAAAGCAGAAAAAAAACAACTTTTTTTTAATTGCAATAATTTTCATTAACATCAGTTTATGTAAAACAATAAGAAAATCATTGATGACTGCAACTTCAAAGGACAGTTTTTGAGCTCTAAAATATGAGTGTTTATAATGACAATCAATGACTACAAGTGATCAGTGTGCATCTTCAATATTAAAGCAAGCAAAAAAAAAAACCATACAAATAAATCAACAAAAATGTTCAAGAAACCTCGCAAAATGTGACCTGCTCCACCAAAATGAGTTAGAAGTAGGCAATTAATATTTCCCAGAAATGAGCAAAATATGTCAAAATGTCACATTTTGGTGTTTTTTGGTGTTGGTACCACGTTTTAGCAAAAAGTTATTTTCTTAGAATAATTAAGATCATTTTTTACGAGAAATCGATTTTAAGTTATCAAAATTGGATGTCCTTTTTGATTTTCTTAGTTCATTAATTGCAATATCGGAAAATTCAAATGCCGTTTTCTCAAAGTTTGATGTTTCGTATCATAAACTTTCGAGGTGCCATATTGTAGGATTGGATGGAGATATCAAAACATGTGAACCATCATTTGAAAGCCCAATTCAAGTATAATTAAGTCATTTTCACAACAAAATAAGACCACAGGACGACTTTGAACTCATTTTGGTGGAGCAGGTCACAAATGATGTCATTGATGGTTGTGGTGTGTAGATTCAGCTGGAGGAAAATAAGAAGAAATTTCTGTTGTTTTAAATTAGCGGATTCCAAACAAAGGGAGAAATTCTTTACTCACCAGTTTACTGATCAGCACGATATACAAGAATATTTGGCGGAGCCTTTCCCAGCTGATTCCTCCCTGCATGAGGCACTGTTAAATTATTTTGCACATCCCACAGTCCAGCATCTTCTTGGCCAAAGAGGAAATCTATAACATAAAAATATACTATTTAATGGTTTACCACTCAAAAATGCCATAAATATCCTATAGGAAATTGACATTCAGTTCAGAGATCTTATTTGATGTAACTCAGCTTAAACTGTGACACAATGTTGTCACAGTTCTCACAATGTTGCTACAGATACTGTTTTGGACGCTGGACAAAGTAATACTGCATTTCTGCAAGTAAGATCTTAGGAGCACTACTATTTTTTGTATCGAAGTCTCAACCTATAAAAAAACTTATATATAAGTATTCCTAACAATACATCGATTCTACAAGATAAGGGATTTCGCTGGTGAAATTTTTTGCGTGTGAAACATCATCAAAGATTGTGTACATCATTTTCAATGCAAAACTTGCCATAAAAACCTTAATAAACGTCCGATTGTCAAAATTTAAAAACCTGCATATATCAAATAAACTGCCCCACATTCAATGCACTCACTCATTCATTTTGCTCTATTTGCAATATTAAGCTCGCAAAATGCGTTTCGGCGCATAACGGTGTGAGGATTTCTAAAACCAGTGAGAACAACAAAATTTCTTCTTTTATTTGCAAATCCAAGAATATTTTTGGGGTGGAGATATTTCCATAATTTTTTAAAAAAGAAATTGAGTTTACTTTTTTAGGTAGCAGAAATAACTGAAGTTTACTTTTATTTCACAAATCCATATAGATGTGTCAGATTTTCATAAAACAAAGCGAGGAGTCGTGGAATTTTTTTCTGTGGCCAACTATTCATAGAAATGCCTATTTTGAGATATCAAAACTTTTTATTACATGCCTTATTCCCTCAGGTTCATGGTAAGATCGATACAGTACCCTTTTTTAAGGGTACTTTTCTTGTTTACTTAGAAGGCATCCGGGTGACTGTTGCTATTTTATGGAGACAGTAGAATGCATTTACAAGCATGATAACCATGCACACATGTTGTATTGAGGTCACCACTTATAATGCTATCTTTTCCCAACACAGACCTTTTTGCAGATAAAATACATTGCAGATATTTTGTATAGTCATGTTACTGGTCATTAGGCCTGTTGTACATTGTCTTCAGTGAGAGGAATTAGGTATAAATTAAGAAAACTCACCTTCAACCACCAATCAATCTGCTAATTGTGTCAAGTTCTGCAGCACAATGTGTTGACATAAACATGACCTATTTCTAAAACAATAGGTACACAACATTGTGATGTAGTACCCGGTGTTAAGGAGTTGTTTTTTTTGGTGTCACTTATGTTTCCTTCCTGCAGAGGACATGATCCAGCAGCACACAGTGTTTGAAAACATGTTAGATCTTATCTTGTTTCCACCTTCTGTGTATTTCTATTTATTGATTTAAGTTCTTATCAAATTAACCAATATACAAAAAGAGAATACACCAGGCAGAGTATAGAATTGATAAGCAGATAGTCCGAATGAAACTGGCAATTTTAAAATAGGAGGTATTGTGCTATTAGACAAATCAGTCTTGAAATTATTCACATTGTTTATTGACCCATTACAATCATTGGAAAAATCTGAACAAAATGCAGATAGGTATATGATCATTGCTCAAGTCCAAAAGAAGTCAAAGGACATCAAGGAGCTTGACAACAAACAAGGACGATTGCAAAGAAAGGCACTTACGGCAGATTCAGTTAGTATGAGTTTCTCTGGCTGGTTTTCTTACTGTCTATGTAGCATATTCCGCTTGCCTGATTGGTCCATTTGATAAAACGTTGTCCAAATCTGTAATTTATGCATAGGAAGTAATGAAATATGTATAATTCCGCTTCAGTGAGCAGCTGACTCTGTTTTGTAGATAAGATTAGCAGATAAACACAAACGGTCACTAGCAACACAAGACATGTCAGTAGCTTTGAAATACGTTGTTATAGTATTCAAATGAGATTTATGGTAAACATATAATTCAGTGTCTCAACCAATCACATGATCTCCTTTTGCTACGTTCTGCTGTCATTTTGAAGAAACTCATACTTGTTGAATTTGCTGTAAATGTGTACCTTCAACTGAGGCAGCGATTTATACAGAGTAAATTGCCAACTTTGAATTTACTGAAGTTTGCCACTTTCAAGTGAGGAATGGTCTGGAAAGATCACTGAATCTGTTTTAATGCATTTGCTATTCATTTGGACTCACAATGGGCCCTGAAGTAATACGGCAGGAAAGATGCCTTGAATAAGAAGGACAAAGCAGGCTCCTTGCAGGAACTTTTTCAGTCAGCAATTTGGTTGTCTTCCAACCACAGTCAGTGACATCCGACTAATAAATCAACAGAATAGACAATACATCAGTGGGTCGATATTACCACTTCGCAGTGGAACTAGGACTTGGTTGTCCGTTATTTCACTTTCATTATGTTTTTAATTTCTCACAATTTCCTGGCATTGCTGACTTTTATGGCATATTCTGCTGCTGTGCCTGCTCATTGGAGAGAAGGTATTTGAAAATGATAGTTTGATTGTATTGTGTTGTTTGATAGCACCATGTTTTGATTGGGGACTTAGTAGAAAATGCCATAAATTTAGACCATAATGAAGGTGGGCCTATACATGTGTTGCTTATATTTTACTATAGTCCATACCATGATTGTGTAGTGTCAAAACAGAAAAAGAAAAAGACAATTTTCCCGCATTTTTCAATGATATTTCCCACATTTTTACATACTGATGACAGAACCGCATGATAATATTAGTATCACATATAACTAGCAATTGTGCAGCATACGAATTAAGTACATAAATTTTACGTGCGGAACTCACAAAAAAGAGCCGATCCGTAGTACGTACCCACATTTTTCGTATGAATTCATACAAATTTCTCACAGGTACTTTTCAGTTATTTTGGCCATTTTACTGAAATATGGTTATCACAAACAGTTTAAGTTTAGACCTTGCATTGGCTTGTATAAAAATATCAACAAACAAATCAATGTAAAGCTAAAAAAACCAGGTTAAAACGTATGAAATCCACGCAAAAATGTTCGTATGTTTTATGTACGTACATTTTTGTACGTATTTCATACGTTTAAAAAAATTAATTTACGTATGAATTACGCAAGAAAGAGCTTCGTACGTTTCACGTACGCTGCACAATTGGCCATGTACAGCAGTAATACCAAACATTTACTTAGTAGACTGGAGATTGCAGAACTAATCCCGGACTTGTACTACGCTCAATAGCCCTTAGTACGTTATTTGTCAATATAATTTATTAATCTGAGGGAAAGTTTGCTATGACAGCAATGGTATTTATTTGTCACACAAAAGTGATAATACTCAACAGATTTGAAGAATGGACCATCTCAGTTCATCAAAGAACGGCCTGCTGGTGATCGTTTATTTGTCGAAGGCCATAACAGCCAAGTGGACTGGAACGAAATTGCCAAGGAAATAATAAGAGACTTTGAGGAGAATGACCCTGGAATCAGACACGGGGATTACGCAAGGGCCAAGAATGTCATCATCTTTATCGGAGATGGGATGGGGATCTCAACCATCTCTGCAGCCAGAATTCACAGCATGCAGGCGTACCAGAAGACCCTGGCCATGGATTCCTTTCCTGTCACAGGCCTAGCAAGGGTAGGTTTCATCTTGCTTTTCACACTGGGACGTATTGACTCGTTTGAAGCCACTCTACTCTGCACATGAAATTATGCTTCGAGATAAAAAGCATTTATAATATTTATATATTTCACAGCATATGATTCAGTAGATGCCGCACAAGTAAGAAATGTCAATTTGTGAGATAAGCCTATGCAATACCAGGGCTAATGAGCTAGAACATAGGCATGTTCAAATTAAATCAATAATAATCTTGTTTATGATGCTAGTGCCAAGATCATCCCATGAATTTGAATGGCACTTTAATACTAATAACAGTATCTAATCATGCCATATCATTAGCACCATTACCATTTATAACTGAGATTTCTTTGGATGAAAAGTCTACCTTAACGATGACTTTTTCTCTTCCAGACGTACAGTGCCAGCCAACAGACACCAGACAGTGGAAGCACAGCAACGGCCTTCTTATGCGGAGAGAAAGTCCGTTCCAATGTCATTGGTGTAAGACAAAATGTATCAGTAAACGACTGCAACAACACCATGCCCAACAAGATTGAGTCAATTCTGAAAAAGTCTATCCAATTGGGTTTGTATGGAACTGTCTATTCTATACATCAGATCATTATTTTTAATTTCTCACCTCTTAAATTTAAAAACATTTTTAGAAGTACAAGAATTCATTTATTCAGTTAGAATATTAGCGATGAATAAACTCTAACTGGCTTGATAGTGACATACTACTTCCTACAGATGCATTCAAACTAACATTGACTAATAACCTCTGCCAGTGACTCAAACTGTATGTACATGTATTCTGTTTGTCTGTCCAGCTGTCTGTCTGGCAGTCTTATCTATTAACAAATTAACAAATTGCAGGTAAATGGACTGGTGTGGTGACAACCACAGCCGTGACCCATGCCACCCCTGCGGCCGCTTACGCCCATGCAGCTTGGAGGGTGTGGGAAAGTGACTTGGAGAGAGACCTCGCGATGTTACTCAACACAAACCCAGACCTCGCCCAGTGCCCTGACATTGCCTCGCAGCTGGTGGATGATCCTACAAACAAGAACATCAGGGTGGGAAAGTTATCTCATTAACATATACACTCTTGATCAAAATGCTGGAATAATTAGGATTTTCAAAGTGACTTCAAAATTATATAATAGGTGATTAAATGTGTGGAATTGCTGAAAATTTTTTGAAACTTTCTTTGGGCCATCCGGAAAAATGATAATTTTTACAAAAAAATCATCAAAAATTCCCGGGGGGAGGGGGTACTTCGTGGACTTTTGCATAGGGATGCGCCACGGCGATTTTGAAAACCAAAACCATTTTAATCCGAAAGCAACGGCAAAACCACAAACCATTTTAATATTTTAGAAAAAAATATCCAAAACCAATTTAATCTTTATGATTTTTATACCATTGAAATCGTCTTTTCAAGCCGATTCTAACGGTACCAAACATGTTGGAGGTGCAAAAAGGGCAACCAAATTAATCTGAATTCCCAAAAAACCAAGACTTTTTAATCCTAGAAGGCCAAAAAACCAGTACCATCCAGCGGAGCCTCTATATACACCCTTTCATAGTGAGAACCCCCCCCCCCCGGGCAAAAATTGCATCAAATAATTCTCAGCAACTGACTATGGTTTGTTACATCATTTTACATAAATCGAATGTCTGAAGAAAAAATCATGGCAATTCCACACATTCAATTACCAATTTTAATGGTAGTACTTTGAAGTCCTGACACCTTGAAAATCGTAATTATTCCATCTTTTTGTTCAAGAGTGTATAAGCAACTTTATGAGAAATATTTGGTCAGTGATGCCTGCGAAAATGGTTTACCCATACTGAATGACCAGAAATGAAAAGGAGATCAAATAGTAATGACTACAAAAGAAATCATTCTAACAAATGTTTCCAAACCCTATGGAGTAACAAAATAACGCCTTCTTGGAATCATCCTTCTGCACATCTCTTTCATCTCTTCTGAAAGCATATTATCATCATCAATACATGCATTGTAATTAATGTCTTTATCTTCTTCAGGTGGTTCTTGGTGGTGGACGGAGCAGTTTTTATTCAAACCAAACGCCTGATCCTGAAAATCCAGACAATTTTGGCGACAGGAGAGATGGCCGCAACCTTACTGATGTTTGTTTATTTTGATTCTTAGATGCCTCAAATTCAAAATTCCATTTTTGAGTGTTGGGAACATTTAGGGACATTTAATTTACAGGGGTGCCGGAACAGGGAGGACAATTGCCCCTAGGGCAGGTAGTGCAAGGGGGGGGGGCATGGAGGGCAAGGTGTGCCCTTTTGATATTAATAAAAATACCTAATTCTGCCATATATTTGTAATTTTAGACACATTGTTCTGTCTTATTTAGTAATTTTAGGCACAAATTAGAAATTAGAAATTCAAAAATATTTGTCAAGCAAAATTGGTACAAAATTGGCACGGATATGATTTGCCCTTTTTCATCAGACCGCCCCTGCCGCTTGCATTTCCCTCCAGCACTTGAATATCCGTTAACATAGTAATGTTTAGAAGTGTAGAAGTACAATAGTTGCATGTATGCAATTAAGGTGGCTCGCTACTCATGATAAATGGTAGTTAGCGCACATTGACGCGCAGCCAGGCAGGCCCTATCTGTCGCGACGTCACCACAGCAGCTCAGCTCTGCTGAGACATTTTGAGCATCATTTTAAATTCCGATAATTCCATGCGTCGGCCACTTCGTTTGCCATTTGCGCCACTTCTGTTGGGGTTAGAAGCTTCTCGTTTGGAGCATTAGATGCGCCATGAAAAGTACTATATACAGCCGGAGATTCAACTTGATACTCAAAACTGAAAATTTTTACAGGCGATTTTCGGTAAGCAGGTCCAATTTATCAAAAATGACTTATTGATATAAATAAATGTTTATATCAATTTCAAGTGGGGTAGGAAGGCTTGTGTATATCATCATATTGTTCCAAACTGTTTTTGGAAATAAATGACAAAGAAATGAAAAATCCTATCACGTCAATTTTTTTTAGCGCAATGGTTTATAAAAAAAGTTAAAATTGTCAAAATCGAAACTTATATTCCGAGCCCCTTGGAAAGTCCTTTAAACTAAATATATCTCTTTGAAATTGTTATCACCTTTTCCATGAAAGTGTCTTCTTTAATTTCATGCTTCATTGCATAATATTGGATGCATGACCACTGAATGGCAGAACAAACTTCACAGTAAGAAAAATAGGAACAAATGTTAGTTTTTCAGGTTTGCGTGGACTGACTTTCTGGTACATAACCCCACATATTTTTTTAAAAAGGCTGGTAGCAACCTCTTTTGTTTACTTAATCTTACTATAAACAATATTTTGGATCATTCTAAACTGTTTTTAAGAAATCCTGTCTTGGAAAGTACATGAGTATCGAGCCACCTTAAGAAGTCAGATATTTGACAAAGGGATTATCTGGTTTAACAAATCAAATAAGCTGATGGTCCAAGATGATTTTTTGTCAAGATAAATCACATCAGAAATGAATTAATTGATAGTTACACAAATAAAAAAAATATGATTTATATCATAATTAGATAGGTATGATGTCTTGCAGATCTGGTTGGAAGAGAAGTTGGCACTGGGACTAGATCCAGACAAGTTTAGGTATGTTTGGAATAAGCAAGGATTTGATGAAGCGGACCCAGAGAACACTGATTTTCTCTTAGGTGAGCGATATTTATGTTGCAAGTCACACAAGGAAAATATCAACAGCGAAAGCTTCAACGGAGGCAGAATTGAAGTAAAAATGAATGTGAAGTTACCTCTATGAAAAGTATTTTACACCTCTGAACCAGGATGTCCTGAACAGCCAACATAATACCACAGTTTGTGTAATGGCATCACTGTGCTGATACTTGTTTTTATCTAAACTGAATGAATATGATACCAGTGGTATCATCAGGAGAATTGAGTCAGAAAGCTCACTCAAAGTTCACAGCTGAATTCTTCTGTTCTTTGCTCAAGTTCAGAGTCTGGCCTCCTTGACTGAGACAGCAAAATGTTTGATGCGAACTGCATTTATACATTTTTAAAAGCAAACAAATCTGATTTAAAAAAAGCTTATTCTTTATTATTGTCAACCTTGAAATTGTTCATGTCAAAACCTCTTATATCCACTCATTCTTGGAAGTCCTCTCCAACAAGTACCATGGCTACCTGTGACACCTTAATCTCATTCTTTAAAAATTCTGATATTTTTTTCAAATTCCTGACACAGGTCTGCTGCGAAGAGGACACTTGTCATATGAACTGGACAGGAATCCAGAGACTGAACCGAGCTTGGCAGAAATGGTCGACAAAGCAGTTAGAATATTGCGTAGATCTGAGGAAGGGTTTTTCCTTTTGGTTGAAGGTATCTGTTTGAAAAATAACTCCATGTCATATCATATCTTAACATATTTTGTCTCAAGATGAAACAGCTGACTTTGGAATGTAATTAGTTCTGCGTCATCTGCAATAAAAATGATGTTCTGTAATAAGATGTGGAAATAAAATACTGATATAGGCGAGCTGAAATGATATAGTTACTATATCTACATGTCATGGTTCTTCATACATGGTGAAAATGAGATCATGCAAGACGTCATAACAGAAAACTTATTGACTAAAGTCGCAATTTATGAGGGATAACAAACATTTTCAAAGGCGGATACCCTGAAAAACGTCTCCATAGTTTAACTAAAGCAGTCGCACTGTAATTTTACTTACCATTGTTATAGACCCAAGTTACGATAAAATATCCCATAATAGGCAGTGAAGTTCTGGTAAAAAACCATGTGATTCTCACCATGTGGTTCATCGTTGTGAACCACATGCATCCCATTATCTGACGTTGTTGTGTACGCAATGGGCAGTGAAGTGATGACATCACAATCTTTTGATGCTCTCTTTGGTCGGTGTGGTTGCTATGGATCATTTTGTGGCCCATCCAACAAAATAGTTCCTCTTGAAATTATTAATTTTTTTTACTGGAGGTCTGTTTTTATGGATCATTTTGTGGCCCATCCAACAAAATAGTTCCTCTTGAAATTATTAATTTTTTTTACTGGAGGTCTGTTTTTATTGTGGGATATAAATAAAACTTAATGGGAGTGTGGTTCACAGCAATGAACCTCACTCATGTCAGGTCTTCTGCAGAATAAACACTCGTCCTACGGACTCGTGTTGTATTCTTCCGCGACCTAACATTCATGAGGTTCACTCCCATTAAGTTTTATTATAATATGCAATTAGTTTACTCACATGAATTTGGACCTATAGAAATAAGAGGCATCCAAGGAAAAAATACATGAGCATCCGTAGCAAAAGTGCAAAGTGATGTTAAGTTCTCAGTTCTGTAATCTTCATAAAAAAATGACAAAATGTATTTACTTGTCATATGTTGTCATCATACATTTTAGTTTCCTTGTCGTTTATACAATATACGCTTTCCTTGAATTATCCGTGTTCAGTCAACATAAATCAGTAACATGCAATTTTATTTCAAAGGAGGCAGAATTGATGCCAGTCACCACTTGAACAGAGCGAGGAAGGCCTTGGCGGACACAGTGGCCCTTTCAGATGCAGTTCGAGTTGCCCAGGAGTTAACTGATTCCGAGGACACTCTGATCATTGTATCAGCCGACCATTCACACGTGATGACCATGAGTGACAACTACAAGATTGACAATGACATCACAGGTCGGGATCTCTTCCGCAGTCTTCTTATCAGTTAAGAGCAAATATCTGGCTCATTAATAGTGATGGTGTGGTAGACATTTTCTGCTGATCTCTCAATGAAGTTTTTCAGGATAAGTGTACTTAGCTTGCTACTAAGTACTAAGGCCCCTTAAGCTTGGTAGAGGTTCCTTAGAGGGGATTACAGAACTGGTTTACTCATTTTTATATAATTTTATTGCCGAGTTTCTGTTTGTCATAATATTGAGATAAATTATCAATATTCTTATTTGTGAAATAAACAGAGACCAGATTATGTGCAATCATAGATGTGCTTGAGCACACCCACAACACAATATGACAAGATTGACATGCATTACAGCAAATATGAGCATTTATATATTGGGCAAAACTTATAAATTACAAAAAAATCAAAATTACTTAATCCATATAAAGCCATGAAATATGCATTGTTAAAGCAAGGCCTTCTGTAAACACCATTAATTCGGTGTCTGCGTCCTATTATTCAAACATGTACATTGACATAAATATTGTGGAATGGACATTTGTTAGTTGTGCCTGGTACATGCTACATATGCAGTTTTGTATTACATACATTGTACTTTGAAAAAAGTAGGGGAGACTCAGGTAAGCTGTATACTTTTTTGCCTTGGGCCTATTTACTAGAAAACCATTCTTTGTAAAGCAATTAAACTATGGGAAACAACAATTAGGGAAATAATGGCAGGCATTCACAAAGAGTTCCAAGTGGCACATCTGATCCCAGTGCTGATGTACGGTTTATCACTGGATTAGTCAAGTTGGTTGATATATATTTTAGAAAACCTTGTATTTAGCGTTTTTCATATTTTAGTCATTCGTATAATATATGCATCACATGGCTGGTCAAAGTATCTATTATTGACACAATTTATTGCCTATCTAAATGCATTATATCATGCCGCAACTCATTCGAAAATTGGTTGGGGACAATTTCACCCAAATTACAGCTTTTAAAAGCGTTAGTCACATTTGTAGGTTAATTCTGACAACATATCGGTTAAATACATAATTATGAGTTGCATAGGGTAGTGAAACATTTGTGTTGCTAACTCAGGACTGGTCAATGGTATTTCAAGTTTTATCTAGAAATTTTGAGTGTAGACTTTTCACATTTAAAAATGATATTTGTCAGGTGTAATACCCCTTTCACACCTAATTCGTACAGCCTCGTATGATCCTATTATGTAATACGCATGTATACGAGAAGGAAAACGAAATCAATCAGCAATCATCAGCAAACTGCTCTGGAAAAATTAAACATGTTTAATTTTCTGTTGCGGATGCTGGCGTGTAATCTACACGAAATTATACATAACAGCACGAAATTGTACGAGATTTAAACGAAATGAAACGAGGTCTGTACGAAATACTACGAGGTCTACACGCCATTGAAAGCATAGTCAGTACACTGGTCCATGGAAATCATGCATTTTTGGTCATTTCTGCCCCAAAAACGCCACTTTAACTGCGTATTGAAACTGCACAAATACGCCGAGGTAGGCCAGGTCATTTCGTCAGTGTGAAAGGCCTATAAGACCGAGCCAAGGCTGAGGCCATCAAAATACGGCCATCAATGGCGGGAGGCCTCGAGACCTCCAACACTAGCTTCATGTATCACTGAAAATTAAGTAAAATCTGTTTTGGCCTGGAACCCCCCCTCCCCCTCCATCCAACTTCCTTAGAATAAACAGTTTGATTGTACATGTCTGACTCTTCGTATATCCAGATAGTCTCTTTCAGAAAAATTGATGGCACATCCTCCATCACATTGTTCCAGCAACAAAACAGTGCAGTCCTCGGTTTGCTGCTGTGCTTCTTGATTTGTCAGTTATTTCAAGATTATGAAAGTGTTGATAAAACAATGTTAGTCAGTCAACCGGTGTGTTTTCTTCTGTGTGGGCTTGATGAAACAATGCGAGATGAAATCTGCAAAGTTTTTCACACAAAGGATTTTCTCCTTTGGCATTCCCACTTCTGTAATCCTTCTAAGGGGACATTCTTCTTTGTAGACTTCATGCCAGCATAAGTTCCCATAAGTACCTATGTTTGGCTCTTAGTGGATTCTTAGGTGCCTTACGGTTGTCATAAGTAGCCAAAATCTGCTGTAAGGACCCATTTAAGGGGCCATGTCTACTAGTTTAAGTACCTAAGTAACTTATAAGAGGTGTTTCATGTCTTGTTAGCAACCTTAGTTCCCATATCCTGAAAAGCTTCATTAGGTCCTTTTTAATACCAGTAATTGTAGGAATATGATGCTGATTATCAGCATATGGCAGACTTTTTAACAAGAAGATCTCAGGTGAAGCCTATTTGATGTCATATTGACATGAATTTATCTTACAAAATGAGACAATTGTGTATGGGGCAGTGATCTATCATAAACTTCTCTTTCACCTAATTTGTGCAATAAATCATTTTGGCTTGATAGGTTTTACTGCTGTTGTAGTTATAATTGTAACAATACAATATTGATGTTGCTTATGAAGGTGCATCAATAATAACAATGTGTTATACTGGTTAACCTAGAATTAAAACCAGGATTTTGAGGTGAACATGTCTTGAAACTGTTACCTGTAACCTAACCTTTTCCAACTTGTGCTTTGTAATTACAGGTTTAGCCCAGACACTGAATGGAGACCTGTCCAAAATGTCAGATGCCAAACCCTACACAGTCTTGAATTACAACAACGGCGACAGTTTCATTGAACACCGAACCAGTAGAAGCGAAGGGAACGACTTTCCCCTGGTGTTGGACCGAGAAGTGAGGGCAAGGAAGGACCTTGGCAATGACCCAAATCTAGGTAAGTTTTTCTTGGAAAAAGTGTGATCCTGATAGAAATCAGTTTACTACAATAGATCAATTATCAAATGGTTGTAAATTGAGAAGTAAGTTATTGGGTTATGCTGACGAAAGGCAGAAAATGATTATGATCTCTCAATTGTTTGACCATGCAGATTTTGCTGTTCATAACGCTGGTAGGTCTTTCTTTTGACCAAGAAATGTTCCCAATGTGTTCAGTAAAACCAACATCGTTAATTTGACTTATTATGACTGCATCTCAATCATGCACCATCAGGACTGAAATTTTGGGATAAGTAGCTTGGAGCAAGATCATTTTTGATGGTAAAGATAATATAATGACCTTATATCATTTGAATTGCATGTGTTGTGCGTTCAGGAGTCCAATTTTTTCCAGTTCCTTTTCCCCTATAGATGCTCTTGGAAATTTTTTTTAATGAATCTGGCAATTTTATTTTGGCGTATTTGTAGTATTTTCTTATTGCTTCTGAAGGGCCCATATACTACCATGGTAAGACAGCATAATCAAATTGACATTTTAATAGTGCCCAAAGCAAGTGTTTTCCTCGATCTAGTATAAAGTGCATCTCTGTTCCGAAATATATAGAAAAATTTAGAAAAATTTAATATGTTGTTTCCATTTGGTTACGATCTCTTCAACCACTGAATCACCAGAGGGCGTATTGTGCAATTTGACACCTAAGTGTTTGACTCCTTGTCATGCAATCAAATAGTAAGATGTGTAGAAAGACTACATTTTCTTCTGGAACTGGAAAATGTAATTTCTGTTTTGCCCAGATACATAGACAAATTGTTGTTTGGCAACCAATGAAAACCTTACGAACAGTCTGAGGTTACAGAGTCTACATTTTTATGACTATTTAAGGTGGCTGGCTACCAAATGGGCAGCAAATAGGGGGTATTCAGATATTTTTCAAATTTTCAGGATTTGTAGCTGAAAATGTCTTCTGTCCAAATTTGGAAAAAATTTCGGGCCCACGGTGCCCATTTTCCCACTAGCGCCCCCTACAGTGTAAAAAGTTAGAATAAAATTCATGATCTACTTTTCATACATTTACCAAAATTCTGGTTAAAGCGGTTGATAGAAAGTTCCATAAAGTGGCACAAATGCAAGCTTCTAATACTAATATTAATTCATTAAGAAATTATTGGGATTATCACCTTCCCTCATACTGTGGCGCCACCTTTAATTGGCCAATTTAGTAAAAATGCAAATATCTCATAAATAAACCCTTTACACAGAAATAACTGTAGGGTAGAATTTTTTTTAAAACTTTTTAAACTTAGGTTATACAAATAGCTACTCATACATAGTTTCAAAAATAGGGGGAGCGGGCCTCGTTTATGCAGCAGCGCCACCTATATTGGCAAAAATTGATAAATTTTAATAAAAATCGTGTTATTGACCTTGATAAATGGGTCTTTTCACCATAGGAAAATTTTTTAAAAATTCATAGACATATTTAGTACAAATATCTACTCATACATTATTTAAAAAATAGGATTGCATTACATATCTATGCAACAGCGCCACCTATATTTGCCAAAATTGGAAAATTTGCTTAAAAATCCTGATACTTTCCATGATAAACAAGTCCTTTTATAGCTGAAATTATTATTTTTTATTCATAGATGTTGCTTATATAAATATCTACTCATACAGAGTTTGAAAAATGGGAGATGCTTTACCCCATATGCAGCAGCGCCACCTATATTGGCAAAAATGGGACAATTTGACGAAAAATCCAAAATACTTCCTTTATACAGAAATAACTGTAGGGTAGAATTTTTTTAAAAACTTTTTAAACTTAGGTAATACAAATAGCTACTCATACATAGTTTCAAAAATAGGGGGAGCGGGCCTCGTTTATGCAGCAGCGCCACCTATATTGGCAAAAATTGATAAATTTTACTAAAAATTGTGATATTTACCTTGATAAATGGGTCTTTTCACCATAGGAAAATTTTTAAAAAATTCATAGACATATTTAGTACAAATATCTACTCATACATTATTTAAAAAATAGGATTGCATTACATATCTATGCAGCAGCGCCACCTTTATTTGCCAAAATTGGAAAATTTGCTTAAAAATCCTGATACTTTCCATGATAAACAAGTCCTTTTATAGCTGAAATTATTATTTTTTATTCATAGATGTTGCTTATATAAATATCTACTCATACAGAGTTTGAAAAATGGGAGATGCTTTACCCCATATGCGGCAGCGCCACCTATATTGGCAAAAATGGGACAATTTGACGAAAAATCCAAAATACTTCCTTTATACAGAAATAACTGTAGGGTAGAATTTTTTTAAAAACTTTTTAAACTTAGGTAATACAAATAGCTACACGTACATAGGGTGGAGAATAGGGGGAGCGGGCCTTGTTTATGCAGCAGCGCCACCTATATTGGCAAAAATTTTTGAATTTTACTCAAAATCCTGATATTTGCCTTGATAAACGGGTGTTTTCACCATCGGAAAATTTTAAAAAAATTAATAGACATAAATAATACAAATATCTACTCATACAATATTTGAAAAATATGATTGCTTTATATATCTATGCAGCAACACCACCTATATTCGCCAAAATTGGAAAATTTGCCTCAAAATCCTAATATTTGCTTTGAGAAACGGGTATTTTCACTATTGGAAATTGAAAAAAAAAAGCATAAACATTAATAATACAAATATCTACTCATGCATAGTGTGGAGAATAGGGGAACCGGTCTTGTTTATGCAGTAGCGCCACCTATACCGGGCTAAAATATTAAATTTGACAAAAATCCTAATATTTGCCGTGACAAAAAGCAATTATTACAAAGGAAAATTTTTCTTTTATTCATATACATGGATTATACAAATTTCTACTCACACCTAGTTTGAAAAATTGGGTAGCAGCTGTCATTCATGCAGCAGCGCTGCCTAAATCGGCCAAAAATGGTTAATTTGATTTAAAAATTGACAAAAAGTCCTAATAATTGCCTTGATAAATAGGTCTATTCATAGACATCACATATACAAATACCTGCTCTTACATAGCTTGAAAAATGGAGGTTGCTTCACCCTTTATACAGCAGCACCACAAGTGACCACCAATATCGGTCACAGTCAGTCAATTTGAATAAAAATCCTGATATTAGCCTTGATAAACAGAACTTCTCGTGGTCGGAACTTTTTTTAAAATTGAGCACAGATATTACAAATATAGATTTACTCGACAAATAGTTTAAAATAGGGGTTGTTGTGCTCATTAATGTCGCAGCGCTGTCGATAATGTCCAAAATTGGTAAATTTTACAAAAAATCTGCTTGAGATCCCTGCAGACTAGAACGGCCGAGGCCTGGTCCGTCCCCCCAAACTTCTGCATTGAGCGCATAGGTGTAGGCCCACAAACCAGAAGGACATTGGGGCAGCTGCCCCTCAAAATATCTCAAAACCTTTTCAATTGAATTGGGCAAAGATTTTAAAAAATCGTGCAGAGAGCCCCCTTGACCAAAGTATGAACTGCACCCGTAAAAAAATCGCCTCTCATACACCTGTGCTGCTGTGAAGTCCGTTATTCAGATGCCTGCCGGCTGGACAAATTTCCTAAAGTAACCACAATAGATTGATAAGCATGATACATGCACCCAAGTAAAATCAGATGTTCAAGCATCTCAAAGATGCAATCACACTACAAATGAAGTGAATCGCCCAATGAATTGACTTTTCTTCAACCCACGTCCTCGCCAGATAATTAAATTAAATTGCACTGATGCCCTATCGAATGGAATTGTGCCTACATCTGGCCCCAACAGGAATTCTCTCACCTAGAGACATGCTGAACAGAGAACCAACCAAAGCAATTAAGTTCTAGGAAAGTCAACTCCAAACTAATAGGCATATCCATGTGCCTTCATTATAATATTCTCATTTAGGCCGTAACATTCCAAATAGTCATACTGCCACTTTAAGCCTTCTAACAATATCTCACTTGTCAATTGAAAGTCACATACATCAAGTATTTTCAATCAGTGAAAAGAAAATGCTCAGCTTTTGTGTAATTTAGCCCTTTTATTATATTTGACATGTTATTGTGATCAGAACAGATACAAATAAAACTACATAAATTTGTACCCAACACTGCATTGCTATCAATCAACAGAATAATGGTGGTCGCCCTCCCTAAAGTATATATTCAACATGATTTGATTTGGTTGATTTTGATTTGATTTATTAATAAAAAAGAACAACATACAAACAAAATAAAAACAATGGGAGTTTTAAGTAAAACGTTACAATGTAACTCCCACTAACTGGCAGTACTTAACATTTTAAATTGCTGAAAAAATTCTTGATAGAAGCTGAATTAACTGTTCTTTCCTCTAAACTATTCCAATTAATAACAATTCAATTGCACAAAAAATATTTTCTCTTATCAATCTGACTATAAAACACATACAGCTCTTTGTTTTAGACACCATGAATTTAGAAATATACAGTTATTGACCATGTGGATTGTAAAAAATGTCTCTACACAATCAAAAACTAAATAAAATGCCTTCCTAGGTGTTGTTATAATTTTAGAATGTCAACACTGCTTTGAGCAACATGAGCTCCTATCAATGGATTCCATTACAAAATGTAAAAATCCAGATTTTTTTTACCCCCTTGAGACCGGGGTGTCAACACAGTAAGAAATTTATTATGAATTCCATTTTCAGCTTGCTGAAATATATATTTTCAACTTTGAAATATCATACACATTGGCCCTTCAGTTAGGCATGTGATAAACAATATAATAAATCTGGTTATTCTTCTTTCTCTTAATATATTATATCATATATATAAATATATATTGAAAAACATACTTGTCTTGAACATATACACACAGAGTAAATATATTTGAATGAAAAAAAATCTAAATTTATATCATTATGTATATTGGCCTCCTTCTTATACTTTGTACGCATCTACTAAAAGCATCCTTTCTTGACCTGTTATACATTGACCATTTTGCAGCTTGTGACAGCCCTGTGTAACTTCAATCTGAAAGAAAACAACACGATGTCATGATTAAGTTTTTATATATAAGGCATGTGCCACGTGGAAGAAAACATTGAAGAGACAAGTGGAATCGTATGATCTACTGCATGTGCGCATCCATGCAAACTTTCTTCATTACTTTTTGATTGATTTGAGGGATATTTATTGTCTTAAAACTTATGAACTCTCCAGACTTTAACAGAGTCAGCATTGTGTTTAATATCTCAGGGCTATTCCATTTAAAAATCTGGGGGGGGGGTGGTCAGGTTACATTTTTGACCCCCCCCCATGCATCTAAAGTGAATTAAGTTCGACCCCTCCATGCGTCAACTTCGATATTTTTGGAGACCCTACATGCATTAAATGCGAATTTTTTACCCACCCTACATGCATCAAATCCAAATTTTTTTCGCCCCCCCCCCCCATGACAAACATCTTTTGACCCCCTCCCCCCAAAAAAAAATCTCAACCCTACATGCATTCAAGGGTTTTCCAGGGTGCACATGCCTCCAGACCGGTCTCTGTCCCCCCCCCCCCCCCCCAGGATTCAGCCCAGCCTACGGCCCTGGATATTCTCTTAACTTGGACAGAATAGTGCAATCTATTTTTGTCTGACTTCCGCAAGGTTAACTGTTCTCCGTGATATGATGGGGGTGAAACCAGCCAGACTTTCCAAAATTCTTGAATTTATTTCTTATTTTCCAACCAGCTCTCAGAGATATGATGGAGGTGGAGGCAGTTCTCCGTGACATGATGCAGGAGGAAGTCAAATCCTCCAAAATTCTTGAAATTAATATTTATTTTTGGAAGGGACTTAATTATTCCATTTTTCTTGGCCAATATTTTCTAGTGTCTTGATGACTCCATACTGAGGCAGAGGCTTCTCCGTGCAGAGGAGGAGGCCTCTCCGTGATAGGACAGGGGCGTCTCCCTGATATATGAGAGAGGCATCTCCCTGATAATGACGGAGGCATCAGAGAAGAATGTTAAATTTCACAAGATAGTCAAAATTTCCAATTTTGTTTCAAATGATTCCAGGGTGCTCCCTTGATCCAATTGATGATTCTCTCAAGAAAAAGTCATTTTATTCAATTTTTATCATTTTCTGTATTACTGTAACTTGTCTTGAGGCAGAATTCAGATGCGAAGCATCCATTAAATTATAATATATATTGCCTCCTAAGATCTGGCTCAAGATTCAGAGCTGACCCCACCAGAACTGTCAAGATATATATTTAATTTTATTTAATTAATCACTGTCAATGAACTTTCTCCATGGAGACTCCCATCAAAAGGACCACAATGGAAATAAGAGTAATCTTTATTGTGTAATCCTACTGTTTCATTTTTAAGTACAGTGAATAAATTTAAATCAAATCAAATCATGTCTTACGAAATAACTCCTAACATACTGAAGAGGATGTATACCATTACTCTCCAAGGGAGGTTCGCCCTAGACAGAGGTGGGAATCAATCTCAAGAAGAAGAAGAAGAAGGGTCATGGCAGTGCTTTCACATTCATAACTCATGACATTTGTGCAAATACATCATGTATATCTTCATTCATCAACAGCTCACAATCTGGAAAATACAGAGTCAGACGTTTGTACAGACAAGGGCCAGTCTGAAGACAAGGGCCCATCCCTCCCTCCTCGGAGCCCAGGGAAAACAATAAATCACAACTACAACTACTACCATGTCGGAATGTTTATTACTCAGCCTGCAGGCGGAGTATTGTAGGGGTAGGCATTTTCTGGGATCTTTGCTTGTGGGTTTGTGTGTTTGTTAATCAACTCCTGTCAACAATTCTCAATGGATTTACATTTCCTTTGGCACGATATGTTCATTTGTGCTATAGAATACCTGATTAAATTTTGGTGAATATTGGAGAATTTTTGGGGCTACAGTTGAAGAAAATCGAAATTAGGCCTCTACCGTGCTACGTGCACTTTAATAGTATACACATCATTTTAGCACTAGCAGACCAAGAGATAGTCTAAAGTCTCTTCAGCAATTGTAAATCTTGATTGAATCTGTTAATTAGAGAATTATACAAATTGTCATTGCTTCTTGATTGGCGTTGGTCAGTGTAATCATCATCAAATGCAATTAATGGCTGTTTATCCAATTAATCTTGGCTTCAGATATTTTTCATCAGACATATCAATTGCATAGAAACTATACTAGTTATCAGTTGAAGGTCATTTTACTTCATCATACTTTGCAGGAAAAAAGGACAAATAATTCTTAACAAAATATTTAAACAACCAGACAAATGGATAGAGACATAAACAGATAGAAAGACAATTTTATGAATAGATAGATAGAAAGATTCATATTGATTGACTGCTATATCCATTAATAGCTCCAATGGGCCCTTTGAAAAACAGTTTATCTGATAAGCTAACCCTTTAGAAACATATACTATAAATTAAAAACAAAAAGTTCTATAAATTACTTGAATATTGATAAAGGATTTCATCTGTTAAGCTTCAGTCTTAATTTGAAGCAGGCTGAGGTATGCGATCTCCGAGCGCTCATTCTAGTTTCTTTTATGATGAACTTTTATAGCTGCATTTTGGAATAATAAGCTTAATAATGACTGACAGGTACCGAAAATTACTTATTAAAGTGTTTGTGCACATGTCTAAATAGTTTTTTAGTGGTTTCATGTCCATTTCAGGTCAGCAGAAGCCCCGAAGTTAGGCCAATTTCGGCGCTCGCGAATTTTGACAATGCGGCGACCTGTCAAATTTCATCTGAAATGATGTTTTATTTAATTTCTTGTAGCATGTATGTGGAAATTATTTATTTATTAGGTGTAGGAGGGGGTCAGAGGCCCCCCTACATGCATCTAAATCGAATTTTTCGGGTACCCCCCCTGCATCTATATCGATTTCTTTGGCATCCCTCCATACATCTAAAGTGAATTTTCGCCGACCCCCCCATCCATCTTACGAAAAAAAAATCAACCCGACCACCCCCCCCCCCCCAGAGTTTTAAATGGAATAGCCCTCATGATATTTCATGATGAATTAATTAATTTTTGAAATAATCCGAGTGACAGTGAACTTCATGAAACCTAAGGAGGGAGGGTATCGACGCACGACAAAGCTCCCAACCTACAAATAAACGAAAGGAACCTAGGCTATAGGCCTACGTATAATTTCTGGATAATGATCGACAGAGTAATATAATTTTCTGATGGTTAATATAACGATTGACAGCAGTGTGCAGTCAAAACGCTTGCAAACAAAACCAGCTACAGACAAAAGCAGCTACAATTTTTAATGTGTCCAAAATGGCTACAGCTAATTTTCTGTTTGCCATAAAAGTAAAATTACAAAATTTTCAAGCGATTTCTCCAGAAAAATAAGTGAAACAGCCCTGTTTGTTTTCTTGTGTAAATTTATCATTGCCGTTGTGGCATCGCTGTTCTTGCTTATTGAAGTTTTGACTTATCTGCCGCTGCTGCCGTGAAATAAATCGTTTGCCCTGAGGATTCAGTGAAGAAAACTCCAAGCCCCCCCCCCCCTGGATATTTAATGGTCACCCTCTTGACTACCAGGTAAATATGGTAAGGGGGTGACCATTTAATGATCAGGGCGCTTGGAGTTTTCCTCGGCGGGAAACTATTTATTTCACCAGTAATTATTCATTTCGGGTCCTTGACGTCCCTAAATATTCCTTTCAAAATCAAGCACCAACCTGTTAAGGAATACCCCCACTAGAAATTATTTATTTCAAGACTACCCAAAAGATTTTATTTATTTCAGCAAAACTGAACAAAAAATTATTTATTTTAACCCCCCCCCCCCCAGATCAAATGGTGGTCCCCTAATTGGCCAAAATGTGAAATAAACACTAAAAGAACAGCACTGATTTGACAGGCAAATATCTCAGGCTTCAGACGTCCTACAGACTTCATCTAACCACCAAAACGACCGTAGTGAAGTCAAGAATTCAGTTATGCAACTAACAAAGCCATACAATTGGTTTTAACATCACAACGATCGTGTTTTCGGCAGACGCACATCAATGAATCAACACTGTTGTTGAAAGCCTGACCCTAAAATATCTGTTGTTTGTCATGGCTGCCTCTTAACACCACAACATTATTGTTAGCAATGATTTTAAACTTACCAGACTGATTACATTCATCTGATTCTTGATTCAGCTGCCTTTTCTGTTGATCTGGATCACTCTCTTATGTTCCCACAGGTGGCGCAAAATGATCGATCGCACCTGCCACCTATGGGAGAGTGTGTAGTTCACTTGTGGCACACCAGAGGTCGCGTCATTTGCCCGCGAGCCACCTTAACAAAATAGTGTCGTCAGCTTAATGGACCGAAGTGTCAATGTGTCATTCAGTAACTTGTGACATCATTGATGAGTGGTATGACACTTCAAATGACTTGTGTCATTCAGTAACTTGTGACATCATTGATGAGTGGTATGACACTTCAAATGACTTGTGTCATTCAGTAACTTGTGACATCATTGATGAGTGGTATGACACTTCAAATGACTTGTGTCATTCAGTAACTTGTGACATCATTGATGAGTGGTATGACACTTCAAATGACTTGTGTCATTCAGTAACTTGTGACATCATTGATGAGTGGTATGACTCTTCAAATGACTTGTGTCATTCAGTAACTTGTGACATCATTGATGAGTGGTATGACTCTTCAAATGACTTGTGTCATTCAGTAACTTGTGACATCATTGATGAGTGGTATGACACTTCAAATGACTTGTGTCATTCAGTAACTTGTGACATCATTGATGAGTGGTATGACTCTTCAAATGACTTGTGTCATTCAGTAACTTGTGACATCATTGGTGAGTGGTATGACACTTCAAATGACTTGTGTCATTCAGTAACTTGTGACATCATTGGTGAGTGGTATGACACTTCAAATGACTTGTGTCATTCAGTAACTTGTGACATCATTGATGAGTGGTATGACTCTTCAAATGACTTCCCAGCTAGCATTGCTTATGACTCATATAGAATCACATGGCATGGATAGGGTTATGACCTCACAAAAACATTCCAGTTCTTTTCTGTAGGTACTCATTTTTTGTCTACTGTAATTGAGCATTTCGCATCGAGGCTTCTTTTTTCTTTCTTCCCATGTCAAAAGTGTTCTTCACTGCCCTGTGTCATTTACAGTCTGTCACTTTCATATAGAAAAAATAAGGAACTGTTCACTGTGAAAAATGCACTTTGTGACTCATGATAGCTTATGAAGTGTCATCTTCTCTTCTGTCAACAAGAGAAGCATAGAGGCTGTTTGATAAGTCATGATCAAGAGAAGGCCATTTGACATGTCATAACTGATTTTAGAGTGATAATCAGATGCACTATCCTTTCTTTTGGCTGTCACCAAGAAGCGGGATAAGTCTCCTTAAACTAGGTTAACATTGAAAGTATGGGGTAATATCGTGACAAATCATCAGCATGATGACACATGAAGTGCCATTTTCACAGTGCAACATTCCATTTTTTTCTATATCAAAGTGACAGACTGGAAAACAAATTAAACAATAGATTTTTGTGTAGGCCTATGTCAGTTTTCAATTTTCAATATGAAAGTTTGAAACTAACCTGCATTTGGTCAACTTTGGTGGAAGTTGACCCTACTCCAAAAGTAAGCATCAGTCCAAAGGTACTCCTTTTAGCAAGCATATCAGGAGCTATGATTGTGACTTTTCTAGCATCATACTATGGTTTAACGTTGTTCTCTCAGTATCCCAGTGCAAATCCTTAAAAAATATTTTGACATTTTCAAATAAGTCATTTAAAATTAAGTGCATGGCTGCATGCACATTATTGTGTTCCTGTTTTTTTAGTATCTTCTCTAAACGTAGATTTTTTTGTGTTTGTCAGATACAAAAAATTTCAAGTACGACTCGTCAATGCAGTTTGAGTCGGAGACCCATGGAGGAGAGGACGTGGCAGTCTACGCTTCAGGACCTCTTTCTCAGATGTTCACTGGCGTCTATGAACAGAATTACATTGCCCATGCCATGATGTATGCTTCGTGTGTGGGGGACTACGCTGACCGACTGGGTTGCAATGGAAGAGCTTAAAGACGTGGCGGGGCGTAGGAGGGGGGGTAGTCACTGTTGTCTGATTCAGAGATAACACAAGGCTGAGGGTTATACTTTATATTATACTTCTGCTAAGGTTGGAATATACCCTCTGACCGCTTTTCATGGTCCTCTCATATTATTACAGCAACAAATAAAAATTTGTCAAGTACATTATTACACTATCAACATCCAGAGTTTTTCTATGTTTTGAATTTTCTACATGAACAAGTCCACCTACCTAAATGAAGTTATGAAGTGATAAGAAGTTGTGGGAAATTATCAGGGTAAAACTAAATAGCAGTACTTAAGTCTTCAGCCTTTCTCTCAGTCGAGCCGATAAGCCCCTTGTTGGCATTATGCAATTATTGTGTTCATCGACTGAATTGAATACCTCCATGTGTGGGCTCCGACTGACAGTTTGGCCTTCATTTCCCAGGCTCTGTTGCATGCATGGACTCATGTACATGTATTTAGTGGTTCCCGCTGTCCATGTTTGCCTGCTTGATGGCTATAACACACATGAAAACCAACTGACTGGTGACTTTTTCTTGCGACTGGGCATCTCAACTCTGAACTGTAAATTGAAATTGGAAACTCGAATTTTGAATTTTTCATGTTACGAACTGGGACTTACATGATATAACTAATTTAAGATTGGACTCAATATTGTATAAATTTTTCTGTCAATTTCATTTAATTTTTTGCTGACGCATGTGTCTTTTTGATATTTAGATTGTCAAATAAAACTTATATATAATAAATAATTACACTTTGGCATTAAATAAATGATTTCCCCTGGAATATCTGATGGTCGTTCCCTACCAGTCTACTGGATCTGGCCATGTAAACAGCCACAATCAGCATGCAAATGAGTATGAGCTGGCAGAACAAAATTGTTTTCTTTCATACTGTGGGAATCTTAGATTAATAACAATAACATTGGATAACAAAATGAATGTTTATACTTTTAAGTTATTAGCGGCTCTGCAAGTTATACAGTAACAATGGGAGGAAGAAACAAAGTGACATAACTAGTTTTGATAATTAGTCACAAAAGATATAAACAAAAATTTATGTTTATGAAAAGTTACCTAACCAATCAGTTAGAATTATTTGGCAATGACCAATGTTAGTAAAAACATTATGTAACCAATCAGTTAACATTTTTGGAGAATCCAAACAATCCAATTCAAGGAGTCCCTCTGACACTTCGTGTCATCGGCTTGTACAGGGACTCATGGAGTCTGGTTCCCTACTATTGCAATAATCATGGCATTATTGACAGTGTGCATGTATGCATTGTATCTTTTTGGTTCTGAAACCCTCAAGTTTGAAATGACATCACAGCTTGTAGTTAATTTACATATATTGCAATGCTAGAATAGAGTCATCTCTGACATCACAGTTCAACAGCATAGAAAAAAAAACTTGAGATTCCACGTAAGTATGACAAGGACTATAAGAAGTGACAAATTTAGTGCAGGGACTTAAGGTTGTAAAAAACTAGTGCAGGCAAATTTCAAGACCCTGTAATCAAAGCCGTCATTCTAAGCTCAATGAAGATAGATTCTTTCAAAAATGTAAACAAACAGTTTTTCACGCAGTAAAAAAGCTTGTTGTGTTTGAAAATCAAGCGATGCAGAGCTCTCCTTAAGTTAATAAAACATCTTATATCTTATATCTTAATCTTATATCTTAAGTAATTTAAGTCTTTACAATCAATTAAACTCACTTTTAAAAATTAGGGGAGACACACAAAAGTTCTGTTGATTGGAAGTGTATACTACAATATATATAATTGAAATTGAGTGAACTACATGTACTCCCCACTTAAGATGCACTGATTGGCAGTGATTGCTATTGACGAAGACGGAAGTTCAATTATACCCGGAGAAGGAGTGGAAGAAGTTAGAGGAAGAAGCTATGATAGGAGTAGCAAATGGTGTTGCATCAGTTGCTTCATGTGTTATATCAGAATCTACCCGCTACTCCACTACCCGTTAATCCAACCAGATTTTTAGTTTTCCCTCAATTTATAATCTTTCACTGAAAGTTGAATTTTATATGGAATCACTTTCTAGGTTCTTTCTGGTAGGATATTAACAGTTAAAGTTAATCAAGTCATTAGCTTAGTTATAGTTAGTAAGTTGAAATTGTTGTTAAGTTAATGTTAACTAAAATTAAAAATAACAGTAAAGTTTTAAATAACCCCTGAAATGTTAGTTATACACCAAAAAACGAGTTGTATAAGCGACTTATACTCCATACAGTGTCTCCTGAAAATTTTCCATTTGAGATATGGCAACAATATTTTTAAATAATGAAGTTATAAGACATTTTAAAAGGGACTCTTTTTTGTGCGTTCATGAATATATTTAAATTAACCTCTGATAATGCTTCATAGCTTTCACAGTACAGTTGCTCTGTTTTGTTTTGTTGCCGGATCAATTTTAGTTTGCTTCAGTTGACTTGTTGATAGGATTATAAAATTTAGCACAAATGGATTAAAGTCACTTTAGCACTGAATGTCAGAATAGATAGATGGATGTACAATAATATCGTGTCTGTGAGTATTTTTTTGATTTTATCTTTATCACTTCTTCCAATCCTATAGCTGCAATGTAACTTTAAGTTATTTTTGTATTACTGACTGCCTACACGCGTTGTCATTTATCTATCTATCAGTCTATTAACCTGTGTACTCATTGTCGTGTTCCCCTCCTGTCCTAATTGCATAAAAACAGTTGATTGAAAAACTTCAAATTAACAAACAAAACTGCAATTTATGAGACATAAAACCACAATCATCGATCCACTCATTCCACCCTTCAAGCTATATGTCTAACCATCTGTCTATCTGTCTGTCGGGCTGTCTATCTATCTATCTGTCTATCTATCAGAGCATTTTTTAAGGATTTTCGACTGGGAGACCAACCTCACTGAAGTACACTGCAAGAGACCAACCGAACGACTTCAAACCATTATTTTTTAGCGATGACACGTCTATTTGTAGATCAGTTGAAGATCCTTAGGTATATTTATAATTATAGCTCCTGGTATGTTTCAAGGAGTATGAACTGTTGAGTTGACTGCTAACTTATATGAATTTTGTCTAATTCCGCTGAAAAAAGTTAGACACATTTATAAAAGTTTTAAATCAGAAATAAAATAAGCAGAAATATATAAAAAAGACAGTGAAGAATATTTTGATATGGAATGCAAACATATCGGTTTCAAATGTACAGAAAAACTTCAAATTAACAAACAAAACTGCAATTTATGAGACCTTCTCTCTCAAAAAATTGGTCTCCCAGTGATACCAATTTGGCCATGACTGGGACACCAAATCTGTCCACTGGGAGACCAATTGGTCTCCCAGTTACTATGTTAAAAAATGCACTGCTATCTATCTGTCCATCCATCTGTCCATCCATATATCATTCTCTCTATCTATCTATCTCTCCATCTGGCCATCTATCTGTGCATTTATCTCTATCTTATCTGAATGAAGATTCTAGTCTATAGACTATTCTTTGCAATCCATCTATCTATTCTATTTATTTTAAAAGTGAATATATTCTTCGTATTTCTGTATGATTTTTTTTCCACATAAATCAAATGCCATTATGTGTCATTCAGTAATCAGTATATTACTTATTCACTCGAATTTTATGAAACTTTAATAAGACCAGTTTACAGATGTAAATCCTTTAATTATTGTTTGACAAGGATTAATAACCGAAGTTTGTTGCTTTGTTGTCTTCTTTAAGTGGATTGTTTGCAGGAAAAAGTAGTGCGACAGGCTTAAAACCTTAAGCCCCAACAGTGGTATAACTAACAAATATTTGGTTATACCACGGCAAAAGACAGTAGAAAAGTGGCTTAGTGGAGTATAACTTTGGATTACTGTTACCAGCCGTTTTCTGGGCAAATCTGTCACTGAAGTACACTGCAAGGGAACACATGGCCTCTTCCCTGGTCACACACTGTTGACACACGTGGCTCAGAGGAGCATTTGGACTTTCTTATTTTGTGAAGTTTACAGCTCTTGGATTTCATACCATGCAGTGGCAGGACAATCCCGGGGCCTTGGATTTCCACTTTTCAACAATGTTTATTAACTGGATTCAAATTCTTCCTGAACTTTGGCTTTGACTTATTTTTTCATGAACCCTGACACGCCAATCCCCGAGAGGGCAGCACCAGATTTATTGACCTCAACCATGCCACCTTGTGGTCTCTGCAAGAGCCTCAGATCTTTGTGTCAGACCTCATCTGGGGACCTACTTGATTGTGTGAGGACCTCCAGTTCCACCTTTGGACTATGGTGCCATCCTTCCTGCTAATGTCAGTATTATTATTTTTTACTACTAAAAATATTCTCTGCAGTGCCAGGCCTGTCTGGCCATCCTGCCTGTTACAAATTATCTGGCGTTTTCCAATTTGCAGTGTCTGGCTTGTCTGGCCATCCTGCCTTTATTTAATCAATATTTTTTAAATATTTTCTATTACCGGGCTCCCATCAGTTCCAGTGCTAGAGTGTATTCTGCAGTGTCAGGCTTCGTGCCATCTTGCCTTTAACAGCCACATCTGATCTGGAGTTTCCCCAGTGTGTTCCATTTTGTCCTGGGCTCCCATCAGTTTTGAGTGCTTGTGTGTTTATTTTTGCAGTGTCAGGCTTCGTGCCATCCTGCCTCCTCTGCCTGGACTGATCTGGAGTTTTTCCGGTTTTGTTTTGTCTGATCTGGAGTTTTTCCAGTCCTTATACTTCTGTCTGGGCTCCTATCAGGTCTGAGTGCTTAAAATGTTCTGGCAGTGTCAGGCTTCATGCCATCCTGCCCCTTCACCTCGTCTGATCTGGAGTTCCCAGTTTCTTATAAATAATTGTATATTTTCATTTAAATAAATAATTAAATATCTTTTACCTGTTTAATATGTTTATCAGTAAACATTAATTTTCATTTATTTTTAAGCGACCAGTTGTTGTCTGATGCAGTGTAAGGCCTATTGCCTTCCTGTGCGTAACCATGGTCTGCTTTCTCCAGTTTATTCTTACTCATGCCAGTTTATGGCTTCCAAGCCAGTGTACTTTTTTGTGACTGCTGATCTCTTGCCTAAGTTTCCTACCTGCAGGTGTCATCCATTGGGACCAGACGCTTCCACCAAGCCTATCAACACCACTGTCGGATCCGTTGCTTGGCTCCCTCCAGGTCCCATTAAGGTTTTCAGCTGGTGCTGGACCGATTTTTGGGATTCCGAGCCAGTCCATCCTTCCTTCGAGGACCATGAGTACTGCCCAGAACTCTGTGGAGTCATTGCTCACCTGCCTGCCCCGAGCTGACAACCATAATGTTCAGAGCTCCATTCAGGCAAGTTATTCGTTTACCCAACCTATTTCATACATTATAGACCACTTCCATTATCCTATTTTTCCCTTTCCCACTTAATTTTATCAAATTCTTTTCCTTTTTCAAGTTTGTATCTGTTATGTCAATTATTTTACTTGTGCTACCTCTTTCCCTGTTTGTTCTCCTTTGTTGCAGTTCATCCGTCCGCCGGAAGCAATCAACCGGCTGCAGAATTTCGTAAGAAGCTGCAGAATTTCAAAAATATTACAAATTCTGCAGCTGCCTTCAGATTTCCTACCTGATGGAATTTGAAATAAAGTAATTTTTGAGAGATTAAACCTGTTTGCTGAAAATCGCTGCTATCCCACTTATTTGCATTTCTACGGTTAAAATCCATCCCTCGGCCTCCATTTAATGTTTTTATTAGATTTTAGGCTAAAAATAGCAGTTTTTCCTATCAAAAGATACAGTTACCCCCGCCCCCCCCCCCCAAATATATTTTTCCTTGACATTGTTACTAAGACTTCAGTCTGGTGCCGAAAATTTGGAGTAAAACTGGACAAATGCCTTTAATTGAGCATCATTTGAGTCCATTTCAGTGCTGTCCAAAAAAGAGGGCGAGTGCATTAACCAACCAGAGCAGCTTTATAGTCTAAATAGAATATTTTTACCAGCGATTTTCAGCAAACAGATATAATTTCTCAAAAATTACTTTATTTCAAATTCCATCAGGTAGGAAATATTCTGTTACGCATTAATGCAGCATTATGTTGTTCCTCACTACTTTTGGAAATAAATGACCAAACAAAAACAACAAGAAATTCCATCTCGCCAAAGCACCATGGTTTATAAAAAAAACTTAACATTGTCAAAATCAAAACTTTTATTCTGAGCCCCTTGGACAGTCCTTCAAACTGAAGTCTTTATAATTGTAATGAGCTTTTCCATAAACTTTTCTTCTCTAATTTCATGCTTCATTGCATAATATGGGATACATTACCGCTGAATGGCAGGCAAAATTTCACAGGAAAAAGTTAAGAAAACAAGTTTTACAGGTTTGCTCGGATTGACTTTCTTGTACATAATGTCAAATATTTTGAAAAGAAGGCTGGTAGCGACCACTTTCGTTTGCATATCCTTGCTATAAACTATATTTTGGATCATTTAAAACTATTTTGTAAGTAATCCTATCTTGGAAAGTTCATGAGCATCGAGCCACCTTAATTTATATTTTGTCTACTGAAGTCTTTTTCATGCAAAAGTGTGTATTTCTTGGACTAAAAGTAACAGACTTTATTATTTTTTAGAAAAAGTTTGTGTTGCATTTAAACCGTGATATCATTGGGGTATATGTGAATGTGATTGGTCTAATCTTCAATCTGTGACATATCAGTTCAGAGTTTGACATCACAGTTTATTAAAAAGGAAATTAAAACTGCCAGGCAATTTTATGTTTTGTATGCAACCAAAACAAACAACTTCTGTCTAAGCTGATTGATACACCTTGCCAATAGAGTCTCTGTTTCAATGTTTCCCAAACAAAGCCTGTTTTGTTGTTTTTTGCAAGACACAAATCTTCACAATTTCAAATCACTATAAGACATTTGTTGTCAGTCATTGTACACTGAAGGCCAAAAGTTTGGAAACAGAATCGTGCTTGCCATCGGATCAGTGTTACAGAAAGTTGCCTTTGGGTGCACGGATTCTTATCTGATAAGAAAAAAATGGCAAAATTGGAAGAGGGATTGTATGAGTAGTTTCCACAGTGTACATGAAGGACATTCAGTTTCCTTTGTTTATTTCAAAATACTGATTGCCAAAAAGAAGTGGCCAGGCATATCAATGAAGTGGCAATTGCCAATGCCTACTCACTTTGACACATCCCCATTTTTGAGAGCAACATTTGAAATTTAATGCTATTTTCACAAATTTATGTTTAATCCACTTCAAATTTCTTGTGGTCTTTTTCGATCACCCAGAGAATCTAGGCTTGGCTGAATTGTTTTCGATTTGATCAAGTAACAATCTGAACAACCAGATACCATTTTTGGCAACACTCAGGAGTTGGTGAACAGCTTATCATTTCCACATTTTTGGCCAGCAGTGCAACTCTCCTTTGAGGATAAGTGGTCTGTTTGTTTCAATTACATTTCATTGAAGCATCTATCAACCAGTGCAGGTATTAAGGCTATAAACAAGCTAAATATACATAATCCATGTGTCAATGCATTTCGTCAGCTTCTTGAAATGTCTGCCCGTAATGTACAAAGTTATACAACTAAATCTTGACATAACAGTTTTGAAATAAAGCGAAGTACAAACTGGAAAAACACATATCTATGAAAACGATAATAACAATAATGGAAGTTATTATGGGTTATTATAGTTGTTCGCAGATTAGCGGTCCAAAAATTTTCAAAATTATCTTTCAACGTGTTATGGTTATTTAGTTGATTTCGTGCTTATCACATAGATAAAGGTGAGAATAAACAAAGTAATTAAATGAGTTAAGTTACTTCATTGATAAGAAGACAAGAGACTAACAGAAAACTGTCAATGATGTGGCAAAGCCAGGTTTCACATTGAAAATAAGAAAATTGAATTTTTCCAGTGGACCACCAGCTTATAGTTGCTCAATTTGTTAGCTTCCTTAGTTACTCAATTTGTTAGCTTCCTTATTTTAAAAATGATTAACGACTTAAAATGATTAACGACTATGCCATATCAGTATGGGGAAGCACTAGTCAACACAACTTGAACTAGTACAAAGATTGCTAAATTGTACTAGAATCATTGAGCATAATTTCGATTACATTAATGTTAGAGGTTCAGATCTTGTTAAAAATATTGGCTGGATGAATGTATATCAGCGCTTCATATATTTTCAGATACTGTTAATTTTCAAATGTATATATAGTTTGGCGTCGTATTATCTTACAAATAATGTTGTGTTTGATTTTGAGGTATCATCACAAAATACTAAAAAGCATGAAATGAATTTGTATGTAGGTATACCTGGTAACGAATTTCATAGAAAAATGTTATTTAAAATGGTGCTAAAGAATGGAACAAACTACCTGCTAATTTGAAAGAGTTCTCAGATATTATTAAATTTAAAAAACTGTTGCATAGTTATATAAAAAAAAGGAGATGAGCGTTTATTGTTAGGAGATGTATCTACATAAATATATTAATGTTGTTGCAATTTTACTTATGGTTTTATGTTTGTTATTATCCTGTTACTGATTAGCTTTTATATATGTTTTTATACTTTTTTCTTTATATTACTTCTTATCTACTAAAGGGCCCAGTTTCAAAACAGCTCTGCTGATCCGATTTTTTACCCTTGTAAAATATATTCAAAAAAATAAAAAAAATATATATAAATAAATGCCCACCACTGATTATTATTATTCTTTTACTTAGATTATTATTATTATTATAAAACTTATGCTAGTAGCAATCGTATTTTGTAAGTTCCCATTGTAGCAGTGATTTTGTTAAGTAAGTTCTGTCACATGTGTTCTGCTTGTTGTCAATTTGGTAAACGTTTTCTCACCTTTGAAGTTATGCAGTGGTGGTGATTTCATTAGTTAGTTATTCAAAAATGTTCTTTTTTACATATGTTTCACCACAACAATTTAATAAGAGTGGTAGAAGTTATTCTGTAGTGGTGTTCTTATTGCAGAAGTTTTACTGCAATGTTCTTATTACATAGCTTCTACAGACTACCGTTATGTTGATCTTATATTAAAAGTTGCCGTTGTAGCAGTGATCTTATTCAATAAGTTGAATGGAAACAGATATCTTACAATTGAAGTAGTACGGCAGTAGCAATCTTATCACAGAAGTTATTCAGCAGTGTTCATATTGTAGATGTTTCATTGCAAGAGCGTTATCATAACTGACGTTCTCCTTACAGTACTTAGTGATCTCATTACATAAGTGATACTGCAGTGTTATTTATACACATGACCCAGAAAAGAAATTTATGTCTGACAAATGGCAGGGTTGTGCTGCAGTGCAAGACTGTTTCACCCGCATTTTTCCCTTGAGGGCTGAGCTATTTAGAAAGTGCAGAGCTGTGTAGCAACTTTGTGCCTTCATTGCAGCTAAGGTAGGTGTTTCTAATACTTGCAACAATATCAGTTCTCAACCATCTTCTCCTGGTGATGTAGACACACAAAGTGGCAACATTTTAGATGCTTCATTGAAACGTGCTATTTTCATAATGAGCTGACTATAACCCTGGCCCTCAGTTAAAAGCTATATCTAGAAATCTATTTGAAGGGGATTTAAAATCACTTCCAGGGCAAAAAAAAAGAATGTCAAATGTCCTTATTTGCATAGACCTCTTCATGATTATTTTCTTTAAAATCTTTCCCATAAATAACAGTGTAAAACACACTTGACCCTGTTAATACAAAGGTTGCAAAGGTTACATTTTAAGGAAGTTATCTTGCTGTCTAACAACAACACTTTCTGAAGAAATAAGAACGAAGTAACATAATCTGAAGTCCATTTACATCACAAAATCGGTCAAGTGTGTTTTACACTGTTATTTAT
The DNA here is from genome assembly GCA_026936325.1 of Platynereis dumerilii. NCBI lineage: Eukaryota > Metazoa > Annelida > Polychaeta > Phyllodocida > Nereididae > Platynereis > Platynereis dumerilii. The sequence goes on from JAPTHN010000034.1 coordinate 170,072, forward strand.
GGGAAAGATTTTAAAGAAAATAGCTGTCTGGGCTGTTGAGAGAATTCCTCTATTCAGGTCACTAGGCCATTCTTTTTCAGAAGTTTATGGATGCAAAGACGAAGACACAGTATGTACAAAAAAGTGTAACTGATGACTTTTTGACCCAAATACAGTTATTCTAAATAGAAAAATGCAGGACATATCGACAAGATACTTCAGATATCAATTGCATATAAATTCATGTCATGGGACCCGAGTGGCACAAATTGTCCTGAAATTTGAGATGATCAAGATATTAACATCAAACGCCTTTTAAAATAACACGATCTTTCCTGTGTTTATATTTCACAGTTCAAGTATAGATTATTCATTTTCAACATTTATCCTTCCTCTTCTTGCAGTGTGAGGCAAAGGAGTTCAGCATTCAGGGAGAGCCACAATGGCTTCGCAGAAGGATTCGGCAGAGGAAGATGGGATTAAAGACATGTGAGTAGTGAAATAAAGGACTAACAAGTTGGTAGCACTCTGTAGAACATGACTAACAAGTAGGGGAGACCGGGGCTAGTTGTCACTTTTTTTTTTTCTTCAAGTGTGACTGTCTCTGAGAGGTCTCTAGGTTCAGGTTGTCTGGAAACTTCCAACCCTGTAAAATTTTTGTAAGTCTTGAGAAAGTTTTTATTCAGCATTCGTCCTGATTTATCAACAATGTGTTTCCTTGTAGGTCATGTTGTAACTCAAAGCCATTTTTGTGAAAAAGTGACAACTTGCCCCAAGCCCGGGGCAAGTTGATTTGATTTGATTTATTTGTTATTTTTCTGAAGGCAATTGTTTGCCTCTATTGGGAAAAGTTTCAAATATTACAAAATTCAAAAAAAGAATATATATAGTTGTCACACTCATACAGCAAATCTAACATCTCTGACAGATTTTCTGCTATTCAAAGTTTAGAATACATCAAATTCCTTGAAAAAAAAAACCAACGAAAAACACATCTTGCAAAGACTTTGGATGAATGCCACCATAATTTGGGGCCTATTCCTATCAGAAAATTGCGTCTCAAATTGGCGGACAATGAAATGAGTGTAAAATTTCTGTTGAAAAAGTCATTTGATGAAGTCCACATATCACATGACAGATTAAACTTTGTTACAATCACATCATAAAAAAAGTTTTACAAACAATCGAAAAACTGACGAAGCTATACACCTCCAAAGGCATCGCGGCCCCAAATTCTAAGGAGGAACTATGTCAAGCAATTTTAAATGGTGCTATTATAGTGGTTTTTATGATCCTAATAGTTTTAAACTAATTAATTTTAACAGGCTTTTATGTGAAGCCAATAAGATTTCAAACTCTATATGTCAAAAAATAGACATTCAGTGGCGTAGCTAGTGGGGGGGCAGGGGGGGCAAGTTGCCCCCCCCCAGACAACTTTTTGGGGAAAAATGGGGAAATGGGGGAAAAATAGGGAAATGAGGGAAAAAGTGGAAGAGGAGGGAAAAGAAAGAAAGGGAGGAAAACTAGGGAAAACGGGGAAACAAAAGGGAAAATGAATCGGAATCCACTGCAATTTGATGAATGAATTCCCTGAATCCCTGTATTTCCCCAGATTTTTCCTTGCATCATTGAATGTTTTCCCTGACCTTATTCGCATTTAGCGAGTCCAAAAATCCTGACCTTGTCAAGATAATTTTTCTCATCTTTACACATGTAAAACCAAATTTCCCTAAGTTTTGACTGAATCTAAAAGCAAATTTCAAATTTTGTGATATTTCCCTGCAGAAAATTTTTCCCATTTTCCCTTTCCTGGGGATAGACTGGGAAGAGAAAGAAATGCACAAAAGGAAAGGAGAAGTGAATTTTTTAAAAATGTCTTTGAAATCCTGTTTCATGTTAGCAATAGGCCTATTTTAAGTTTGCCGTATGACAAGGCCTATTATCTATGTCGCTTCAGCGATAACCTTTGACTTAAGAAGACAAATTAATTAGGATGATTGCAGATGAAATGATGTATGCCTTGATAAAAACAGTATGGCAAACTCGCTTATTATGAGAACTTAACTCTGCAACATTTTTACAAAAACTACTTTGAAACCGCTTAAAAACTAGCCTGTGCTACAGATATTACCATGAAACTAAATTACTTTCACTGATGACGGTCTCTTCTGAGAGTCCCAGCTAAATATTAGGAGTATAAAAATAAGGAAGGTGATCACCATGGCCACTTAAAGCTTTGTTACTGCTTTTTGTGAGTTTTTTCTGCCTAGGTAGTGTTTTTTCAAATAAGGGTTTGTCACATCCTATAACTTCCTCAACTTTCCCAATTCTAAAACTTGATATGGACTCACAAAAGCATGTATGGTTCGGAGAAAAATCCACGGACTCTCTTCAACGTTCCCAATCTTTAGTTGAGTAGCTTATAAGCAAATGTGGAAGATTGCAATAAGTTAAAGATAGTACTTCAAAAATAATGAAACTTTGGAAAAAACATGTGTTTCTTATGTAGCTGAGTTTAGTGCACCAGTATTATCATGTTGAAAGTGTTCTCAGTGTGTCATTTGAGAATCCAGTAAAGCTAAGAGAAACATATTGTTGGTAATCCCGTGTTGACGATTGCTTCTTGGGGAAATTGAGGGTCATTTGCCCCCCCAGAGAAAAACCCTAGCTACGCCACTGATAGACATCATGAGGAACACTGTGGATATTGAATGAAAAGCGACTCCCTCAGTGCCAGATTGTATCAACGCTTAACACGGGTTATCCTAGAGTGGTCAACTCCTTTAACTTATCTTTTAACAGGGTTATTGGGAAAATAGTTTAGTCATTATATATCATGAGGTCAGCTTAAAACATGGCCAAGTTATTTTCCCAGTAACCCTGTCAATAAATCAGTTATGGGCAGTTTTACGGTATTTGCACTCGGCCGATTTTTCGTCTTTAAGCAATTACTCTGAGAAAAGTATGACAGGTACGCAGAAATTTGTCTTGGTGGCAGTCTTGCACTATATTGAAGTATATGTGTACCAAATATTACCTTGCTACGATGTTTACTTTTGAAACAGTAGGCGATTTATGACCAATTCTTGCACTTTTTTGTGTCTCACGGAGAGTTTCACATATTTTTATGGCAACACAGAAATGCAAAGGCAGGCACTTGTGATTCATGTTAATGATGCGTGTCTAGACCCATGTCTTGGGCATAAAATACAATAGGTTTCATCTGGATAACTTATATACAACATGACTTGGGTCCTAAAATGTAAAAAATGGCAGATGTCAAAAATTTTGTTTTCGATGGACCATCAGTTGCTTTATATGCTGGTATGAGTAGGTATCAAAGAATGTGTATACTGTTTGTGTTAATTTTGAAGCTTGAGACATATCTCAAGGTAAAACAGAAACATTTGTTTCACTAACCATAATTGGTTTTCAGAATGTGAGGCTTGAATCTGATGTCAAAAAAAGCATGTCCTCTCCAACCCATAGAAAAAACACTAAGTGTTTTGTAGGAAAAACAAGCTATTTGTGTATCTTTTGCTCAATCATGTGCCTTTACAAGTATGTGACAAATACAAGTTAAAAAGATATCCAGGCCATGTTCATACATTTTCTTAGAAATTAAAATTCATTATGTCAAAAAAATGTCCTCTCCAACCCATCAGAAATTTTGCTCTGATTTGTGCGTTTTAACACTGGATTCATTGAAGAAACGGCCATGGTTATACAAACTAAGTAAACCTGGATGCCTAAAAAGGGTTTTGATAAGTATTGAAAATGTCAAATATATTATCTTTCATTATCTATTACACTATTTTGAGAAAATCAAAATTGAGAAAAAAGTTGATTTATTTGTGTCATATATCGATATAATTGTAATTTTTCACTATTAACTGAATGACTTTAAAGGATAATAACCAAATATCTTGCTAATGGAGCCATCAAAGATGATTTTTCAAAAGGCGCCTGATTTTCGGTGATTTTCGGCGGTTTTTTGCTCCAAAACACTATGCTTGACACAGCCGAACACCGTGATTTTCAATCGTACAGTTACAAAACTTGACATGGGGTTAATAGGATACCTAGGGATTATCAACCATGGAAATCATGTGTCTTTTGAGACTAGTACCCTACTCAACAGAAACTTTCAAGGTAATGGCAAACCAGATTTCCGTAATTTCGTAATAAAAATGGTAAAAAAAAAAATTGTGGCATGTTTAATCAAAATTTAAGTTTTGTATGGGTTTTGATGTTCCTATGCAACAATGTGGCTTGATTTCCAAGAGTAAGAATGGGTGAAAATTGTTTCTGGACGGACATTTTTCCTGATAAACAGTTTTTTCAAGAATCAACCCTTGCCTACTTTAAGTAGCGGTATATTGGTAGTGAACCACCAAATCACTTCAGTCCTCTTTGATTATAGAAACAGTAATATGTTAATTTTATGATAGGATGATGGAAATTCTCAAATTCCAAACTTTATTTTGACCCCCCATGAGACACTTTGAGTGCAAATACTGTAAAACTGCCCTTATAGGAGTTAACCACTTTAGGACAACCCATGTTAAGTGTTGATACAGTCTTTCACTGGAGATTCGCCTATTACCAAAAGGCGGGATGTGACAAGAAAAAGAAGAAGAGTTGTAATCAAGAGTGATTTGCGGCTGAAGCGACCCCCACTATAGTCATGGGTGATTAATCCGTCCAGTGCGATAAATCCTTCCATCCCCTAATACTAATATAGGCACACAAATGTACCTTTGTTTCAGTTTTATAAGCAAGAGAAAAATTTTTTTTTAAACTTTTGCCATGTTTTCCATGTTGACAGCAATTCAAAATGATAATTCTCAATAGCCATTTTCTGTATTGTAACTTGGTGATAATAATCTTTAAGGCCTATTGCGATCCAAAGACAAATGTAATAGTTTCAACAAAAACAATTTAAATCTTTTTTGGCATTTTTTGAAATTACATTGTGGACAGGGGAGGAAGACGGCGCGAAATCCAAGTGAGTAATTGAGATACAGGACTAATCAAATTCATTCTTTAAAAACAGACATTGCAGAGACAGAGACTTTTATTTAATTTAACGACAGAGACTTTCATTGAATTTATTTTACATTACAGGGATATTACATTGTGGACAGGGGAGGAAGACACAGCAAAAGCCAAGGGAGTAATTGAGATACAAGACTAATAAATTTCATTCTCTAAAGACAGACATTGCAAAGACAGAGACTTTTATTCATTTCAAAGACAGAGACTTTTATTGAATTGATTTTACATTACAGGGAAATTACATTGTGGACAGGGGAGGCAGACGCAGCAAAAGCCAAGGGAGTAATTGAGATACAAGACTAATAAATTTCATTCTCTAAAGACAGACATTGCAAAGACAGAGACGTTTATTTATTTCAAAGACAGAGACTTTATTGAATTGATTTTACATTACAGGGAAATTACATTGTGGACAGGGGAGGCAGACGCAGCAAAAGCCAAGGGAGTAATTGAGATACATGACTAATAAATTTCATTCTCTAAAGACAGACATTGCAAAGACAGAGACGTTTATTTATTTCAAAGACAGAGACTTTATTGAATTGATTTTACATTACAGGGAAATTACATTGTGGACAGGGGAGGAAGACACAGCAAAAGCCAAGGGAGTAATTGAGATACAGGACCAATCAAACACATTATTTAAAGTCAGACATTGCAAAGACAGAGACTTTTATTTAATTGATTCTATGTTACAAGGGAAACAACATTGTACATTACAGTGAAATCACCGCGGCTGTGCGTCAGGAGTCAGAAGAGGACAATGGAGTCAAAGTCAAGTAATACATAAGAGCTTAAATTAATTCAATAATACCCCGAAGCAAAGGTCAGTGTAGGCAGGTGGGAATGCACTACCATTATTCCAAAGCAATGCATTGAAAAAATGTTTTGAAGGCAGACGTTTATACAATATATTTCAATTTCTTTCTTGGTTCAGGGCGGCATGTTGGCTTACTTTCTGAGGATGATGGCAACAGCCCTTGGTTCTCCACATAGCGGATTTCGTTTTGATAAGTAATTGACCATGATGAACTTTGGACCCATCTCTGAACTGAAAGTGGCTGAACCAGGCTAAACACTCCCTTACTTTACTGACAGCTAGCACTCCTGCTGGGTTGAATTTCATGTTTGTCTGCAAACGTGCTTGAGGATCTCAGTTGTAAATGAAACAACCCTACCTAGAAGTACAAAAGTCATCTTTTTTGTACTTTGAATGATACAAATGCGCTAATGATTTAAAATTGATCTACTGAATAAATTTGAGTAGTAATATCAGATAAGTTAAGCATTTAGTAACAGTTTGCATTTTTCTTAGTCGTTTCAGAAGAATTGAAGAAAATATTAAGTCTCTCTCAAGATTTAACATCACAGAGACGTATGAGGAAATTTTGGAAATCTTGGCGGAGGGAGAAATATCTTGCCCAAAAGAGGGATCTTCCATTGCTGAAAAGCTGGTTGATATATGGTGGTCGTGGTACAAGGAGCCCAATTTAGCAATGCTGATAAAGGTAAGGTTGGAAATCCCATGTCATCAAGAGTTCTCTTAGGTATTTTGGTTTTTTTTTCAAAGATGTGTGATGACACAATCAGGAATAATCATGTTTCCACCCCTGTCATGTGTAACTAACAACTGACATACACTATGCTAATAAGTATTTATGAAGATAAAAATAATTCTGGATGCGTTTAATTGACACCATACGCATCTTTTTATTATACTTTAATGTATTGGTTTGTAGTTACCAACCTTTGATGGAATACAACCTGAATACTTTAATTCGAAATTTGTCCATCCTAGCCATGGCCACAACACGAGGCAGTCTCAATGTCCGAAGATCCCTAATTTCAAGCACAAGTAGGCCAACGCACCCAAGAGCTCCCTGTCTTGTATTTAGCACAGCAATGATGCACTATCACGCACATCAGTGGGCAGGCCAGCATATACATGTCACCAAGTACAGTATAAGTCAGTGAAAGAACCACCTGTTGCAATGATGAAGATTGGTTATTATCGTTTTCATAGCTATGACTTTTGAAAACTTCATTATGCAGTTTAACCGTGACATCATCGGGTATCTGTGAATGTGGTCTAATCTTCAACCTGTGACACTCAATTTAAAGTGTGACATCACGGTTTTTGACAAAGGAAATTAAAGCTGCCAGGTAGCATAATTTTTTGTGTACAACCACAACAAACAGCTTCTGTCTAAGCTGATTGCTACACCTTTCCAGAGGAGTCCTTGTTTAAATGTTTCCCTAACAAAGCTTGCTTTGTTGTTTTTCATAAGACACTCGTCATCACAATTTCAAATCAATTTGTAATATTTGTTGTAAGTAATTGTATACTGCAGGCCAAAAGTTTTGAAACAGAATTTTGCTTGCCATTGGATCAGTGTTACAGAAATTTGCTTGTGGGTGCATGGATTCTTATCTGATCCGAAGAAAATATCATAATAGGACGAGGGATTGTATAAGTAGTTTTCACATTGTATATGAATAGCATTCAGTTTCCTTTGTTTCTTTCAAAAATACTGATGGCCCCAAACAAGTGGCCGGGCATATAAATGAAATGGCAATGGCCAATACTTACTCACTTTGACACATCCCCATTTTTGAGCGCAACCTTTGAAATTTAGTGCTATTTTCATAAATTTAACTTTAATAATTCGCTTCAAATTTACTAAGGTCTATTTTGATTTGACCCATTGAGAATCTGAACAACCAGATACCATTTTGTGCATCACTAAGGCAGTGGTGAGCAGCTTATCATTTCCAAACTTTTGGCCAGTAGTGTAACTCTCCTTTGAGTAATTGGTCGGTTCGGTTCGGTAACACTTCATTGAAGCATCTATCAACCAGTGCAGTTACAGTATTAAGGCTAAACAAGCTAAACATGCATAATCCATTTGTGAATGCATTTAGTAAGTTTTATGAAATGTGTGCTTGCAATATACAACTTATGCAACTAAATCTGTGACATCACAGTTTTGAGATAGAGCGAAGTACAAATTGAAAAAAACATGTATCTATGAAAACGATAATAACACCTTCAATGACTACGTTGACTTTCTGAAAACATCTAAGCACTTTTTTTGTCTCCTGTAACACTCGTCCATCAGAAATGTGTTAATTCAGAAGCAGATGTGACACTGGTAATGTTCATAGATGTGTACTACATGCTCATTGAGTTTTATCATTGAATTAAGTTACCCTTCCTAAAGTCACCGTAAAAAAAGAGTCTCCCATGATTACTCCAAAATTAAAAATAACGTGCAAGCACTTTAAGCGGCGTCAAAGATTCATGATTGGTCATCAGTGTTTGATAGCACTTGTGAAATTTGCAAAATTCATTAAAATTGTTACCATTTAATAATAAGCCAACCAATATTTTCATAAAAATTTCATGAACTGTAAAGTGAATGATTTTCTTGAAGTCTTTCTCAAGTAATAACAATAAATAGATGTTTTCTGAAGATTTGTTAAATATATTATTTCAAACACCCAAGGTCTGGATAATTTAATGCTGCAGGCCTGCAGCAAGAATTTATAAAGTGTGCATCTTAGATATAATTGAATTCATACATTTCGTTTTTCAGGTTAATTGACTTTTATATTCATATTATTGAATTGGTGTTTATTAAAACATACTTTGGGAGAGTCCAGCAATGCTTGATGTGTTAACAACTAGTCATTCCAAATTAATTGCTCTTCAAATTTCAATCGTAATTTAATTACCTTCACACCTGAGCTTGCTAATTGGTATTGGAGTCCTAGGTCATTTCAAGGACCTGCCACTGAATTTCTCTTTGGTTTTTAAAGTGCAATCCATGTGTCAATTCACACGCTTTTAGATACAGATTAAATGGTCAGCTGAGCTATGATTGATAAATGACATTGTCGTTTTGGCTGTATCAACTCCATGAGATGACATGCCACGCCCCCTCACGGAAATGCACGAAGCGAAGCAGATTCGCATGACCCCTGACCCTTGAATTTCAGTCTATTTAGTTTCTTTATTAATTTTTTTTTCGTAACATTGGAGCACCAAAATCGACTGGGCTCAAGAAAAAATCCCATTGAGGCTGTATTTTAAGTTTGAATGAGATTGTTGAGAGAGGACGATCACTAGAGTGCTAACAAGACTTGGCCTGAATGCTTGAGGCAAGAGCTGGCTGACGCCGCTAAAAACCAGCTGTTGTTTTTTTTTTTTGATTATTTATGAACCCAGATGAATATGGAGATGAATAAATGAAGTGATAAGTTCTTCACAGGTGATTTCATTAGTACACGATTCTTAGGTTCTAGACCCACCAAATACATGCCATTTTTAGTGAACCTGATTGGCTTATTAGAAACAACAGAACGTCACATATTTGATTTATCAAACATAGTAAGTGCCGATGTAGCATTGATTCCTCACAGTAGTCCTGTAGAACCTTGAGATAACCGTACCACAGAGAGGGTACAGCTATTTTATTGTTGATCTTGCGTAAGTGGAATATGGTTATTCCAAATCTGATATTCTTTAGTTTCTCAACCTTGAGCATTTTTAGATATTTTGGTTTCCATGGCAACCATGTTGGTAATTTGGACATCTTACTTACAAACATTTATTTGTCCATAACTTTGTTAATTGTGATTGGAAATATGTCATTTTTACACAAATTGTTGTTTGGAATATTGTCTCTCATAAATGTGTGAAATTTACCGGATTGCACTTTTCATGAAGTTGCTGTGGCAACTGATAACTCAAAAACATCGCAATTTTTGAAAACAGACTTCAGAAAGTTGTCTTCTGTGGCAATATTATAAGGTAAAGGCAGAAAATTAACATTGACAAAAAAAGTCAACTCTATGACAAAATGTATTATTAAGAAAAATTGGAAACCCAGCAGTAAATAAGGTTGCCATGGTAACCAACATCCCAAAAAGCAATTTTTCTAAAAATACTGATAAATATTAAAATTGTCTATATCTTGACAAGCGTTGTTGGAAACTACTTCAAACTTGGCATTATTATGTATTATTTGCTCAGATTCATTATATGTGCATTTGTGGTTGCCATGGTGATTGTCATAACAAATGAAACTTCAAACAATATCAGCTAATTGAACCTGGACCGGTAGAAAATAAAATGAAATTTATCATACTTAGATGATGCTGATAACAATCAATTTTGATACCAAATGAAAGGTAATATTCACAAGAGTTGAGGAAGGTTGTTGTTTCTATATTTTGCTGAGAGAACACAAGCATTTCCATGGCAACAAATCTGAAAGAAAAGGCAAGAACTCCCTGAAAAACCTTTAAAAGTGAATATAATTTGATGTATGCACACTAGAAACACCGTTTTAGTGTCTAAATATATGTTTTCAGGCATGCCGGTTTCAATGGAGCCATGCCAATATTTGTGAAAGGTCACCCTCATTTGCATATTCAACTTTTCTCATACGAAAACAACAAAATTTTCAATATATTTATGTCAAATTTTCCATGCTCACAATTAAAACTAAAAATTTGAAAACATGAAAAACTTTGACATATGAAATTCTCAATTTCCATGCAATACTGCTAATAGTGCCCTTCTATTGTTACAATTTACTAACTAAGATATCACCATGGCAACCAAACAAACTTTTATAAATCATGCTCCTAAAATATCAGGTTTTCCTGGTTTGAAAAGTTTGTATATGCATTACTTAAACAAGAAGTAAATAACTGCAGACATAGTTAAAAACACAAACTTATATTGAATTACTAGTCACATAACTTAGAAACTAAGAATAGACCCCTCTAATTAAATTGTTGAAGAACCTCAAATATCAGATTTGACACATGAATATTCAATAGTCTGTCGGCCTTTACTGTATAATTTGTGAGCTGGTAAAAAAATAAATCTTCTAAGCTTCATCTGAGCTGGAATTGAATCTCTATTCTAATCTCACTTCAACAAATAAAGTTATCCTTATTCTATCATCCTAATATACATAGAAGGCACCACACCAGTTGTATCTAGAAGTTCAACAAACTGTTGAAGTCATTGGTAATTTTGGGTCATATGAGCCATTTTTATGGAGGACCAATCTCAGAAGTTTTTTTTTCTGAAAGCAGATGCATGTTTCACAATCACAAGTTAAGAACAATCCATCAGAAATAACCCTTAGACCACAGACCCATTACAGTACCTGATAGTCTAGTCTTAAAAGTCACAAGTGGTTTGGGCCTGTCCCCTTGTTGACACTCTTATTAAGGCCATGTAAGTTAAGATGAGTCTGACACATATCTGGCCTTTTTTTTTCAACCAGACTCCTTTTTTATCCTGGGTCACCAGGTGTGGTTCATCATAAACTTTATGTGAAAAGAATTTGCAATAGTGACTATATTATAGTGTCCTAATACAAGATACAAGATATCTTAACTCGGATTGTACAACAAATAAACATTAGCAAAGATTTATGCTATTATGTCCGAGGTAGATAACAACGGAAAAACAGAGATAGGAAGATTAAAATAAAACTGGATATTCAGGATGAAATTAACATAAAATAAAATTACCAGGATAAAAACAGTTAAAATCGACTAGTAGATGGAAGCACCCTGAGGATGTTAAGAGTCTCAAATGTAATGTAAATGTAAAAGTCTTATAAATTTAATTGAAGAGCTTCATATCACAGCCTCTGGTTGTTGGGTATTTTTGTTACTACAGTAGTTAAGTCTGCAGCTTGGTCCACTCCAGTCCTTTAACATCTTCTTGAAAGGTTTAAAATCTTTACTGGACTTAAGCTCTGGTGGCAGTGAGTTCCAAATCGTTGCGCCGTCTTTTCTGAAGGAGTGCAGCCCAAAAAGGGTAGTTCTGGAGTGATTTCGGGTAAAGACAGGGCCTGATCGTAGATTGTAAGATGATCTTTGAAGGTCGAACCCTTCTGCAAGAAGGTTGGTCCGATCTTATGATAGATTTTATACACTTCCACAGCTATGGCCCTAATCCTGTCGATTTCCAGTGATTTTAGCTTGGCCTTTGCTAGGAGTGATTCATAATCTGAATTATAATCATGAGAAATAAATTTTAAGGCTCTGAATTGAATTTTCGCGACTTTTTGAGTATTTGTTTTGCCACATAAATGCATTACTACAGGGGCAGAAATTAAAGTTGGAGGCAACAAAAGATTTATAGAGAAGGCATTTTTATGTCCTGGGAGAATGGATATGCTATCCTCTTCATGCAGTTTAACTGTCTGGAACTTTTGCGCGGTAGCTCAGTAATGCGTTTGTTAAAACTCAGGGTATTGTCGAGATATACCCCTGAAAGTTTCACAGACATTTCGATCTGGATTGTTTTGTCAAGGACTTTTAAGTCTTAAGGTTCCTTTTCACCTGCTATCATGGCCTGAAACTTGGCCGGATTGGCCTCCATTTGATTACTTTTACACCATGTGACCATTTCATTGACGGCCTTGCATAGTTTATCAATGACAACAGTTTGGTGGGATCCAGCACCATGACGGTGCTGTCATCTGCAAAATTAAATAAAGTTCCGTCTAAGTTGGCAAGGAAAATATCCTTCATGAAGATATTGAATATCACAGGCCCAATTATGAAGCCTTGGGGGACACCTTTCAAAATGGTATTCCATGAGCGGTTAACCCCGCCTAATTTAATGCGTTGGGGCCGGTCTGATAGAAAATCTGAGAGGAGTGGAACTGCTTGCCTGCTGAGGCCGTACGATTAGAGTTTGGAGACTATAAGGGAGTGTGGGAGGCAGTCGAACGCCTTAGACAATTTGGGCGGAAGGACCCCTGGTATAATTTTCTGCTCTTTCAGGGATCTCCTATTATCACATAACTCCAAAAGTATGTGTTGGCTGCTATAATTCTTCCGAAAAGCTACCAGAGAGTCATGTACAAAGTGTTCAGAAGATTTGAGCTGAGATCTTGCTCCATGAGCTTCTTGAAGACTTTGGAGCTGCTTGTTATGATGCTCACTGGTCTATGGTATTTTCTTTGCGGTGCATCGTCTTTTTTGTAAATAGGGATAATTTCTGCAGCCTTGGCTTCCAATTGGAATTTTCAAATACACCATAATGGTCATAGCCAATTGGGAACAAATGATCTCTTTAACATCTTTAAAACTTTGTGGCTTAGCAATGGGCCGACATAACAAATGGCAAGATCAGGAAGCATACCAAAGTAATATCCAAGACATAATCAATGTTAACACAAGACTATGAATCTGGACTCATGAATCATCAATATCCAAAACCAAAAGTTCTTGAAATACATGACATTGTGAATCAGAATTTATTCAATTTCATGAAAACGGCGAAGCCCATAGTCAACCACACCTGGCACAAGTGAACTCTATTTGCAGCCACGCTGCATTTCCTTTAAAAAGCAATCTAATGCTATTGCAATTTGAGCTACACCTCAGGTAGGATACATGGGGTTTCCATAAGTTCTGTCCAACTTTCCATAACTTTTGTTTGAATTACCACAGACATACAATATTTGGGTAATTTGCAAGCAATCTTCAAGAAATAATATAATTGAAATAAAAAGAAATGCTTAATTTGTTGCCATGGAAACCATAAAACGTGGCCCAGGTTTTTGCAGTGATCACTTAATATGAGTTTGAAACCAACACAGTACTGGTGTCTTGACATATTTTAATTAAATAAATGAAATATACTAATTTTATATATATATATATATATATAACATAAATAGTTAATTGTGACATTATGTATAACAACAGAAACAATTGTATTGTTTTGATATCTCACATTAATTACCATTATTCATTTACTAACTTCAATTTTTCAACATTATTTGTTTTTTTAACTAGCACAGAGAGTACAGGCCTTTTCAGAAATACATGCAGCGAAGCGTAGAAGATTTAATTTAGACCAGCTCACAAATTTTATAGCAAAGGCCGACCGACTATTGAATATTCATATCTCAAATTTGATATTTGAGATGCTTCAACAATTTAATAAGAGATGTCTATTCTTTGTTTGTAAATGAAGAGACTAGTAATTCAATATAAATTTGTGTTTTTAACTATATCTGCAGTTATTTACTACTTCTTATTTAAGTCATGCATACACACTTTTCAAACTAGGAAAACCTTATAATTTAGGAGCATAATTTATAAAAGTTTGTTTGGTTGCCATGGTGATATCTTAGTTTGTAAATTGTAACCATAGAAGGGCACTATTAGCAGTATTGCATGGAAATTGAGAATTTCATATGTCAATGTTTTTCATGTTTTCGATTTTTTAAGTTTTAATTGGAAGTTTGGGAAAATTTGACATAGATATATTGAAAATTTTGTTATTTTCGTATGAGAAAAGTTGAATATGCGAATGAGGGTGACCCCCTACAAATATTGACATGGCTCCATTGAAACCGGCATGCCTGAAAACATATATTTAGACACTAAAACGGTGTTTCTAGTGTGCATACATCAAATGATATTCACTTTTAAAGGTTTTTCAGGGAGTTCTTGCCTTTTCTTTCAGATTTGTTGCCATGGAAATGCTTGTGTTCTCTCAGCAAAATATAGAAACAACCGCCTTCCTCAACTCTTGTGAATATTACCTTTCAATTGGTATCAAAATTGATTGTTATCAGCATCATCTAAGTATGATAAATTTCATTTTATTTTCTACCGGTCCAGGTTCAATTAGCTGATATCGTTTGAAGTTTCATTTGTTATGACAATCACCATGGCAACCACAAATGCACAGAAATGAATATATGAGCAAATGATACATGATGATGCCAAGTTTGAAGTAGTTTCCAACAACACTTGTCAAGATATAGACAATTTTAATATTTATCAGTATTTTTAGAAAAATTGCTATTTGGGATGTTGGTTACCATGGCAACCTTATTTACTGCTGGGTTTCCAATTTTTCTTAATAATACATTTTGTCATAGAGTTTACTTTTTTTGTCTATGTTAATTTTCTGCCTTTACCTTATAATATTGCCACAGATGACAACTTTCTGAAGACTGTTTTCAAAAATTGCGTTGTTTTTGAGTTATCAGTTGCCATTGCAACTTCATGAAAAGTGCTATCTGGTTAATTTCACACATTTATGAGAGACAATATTCCAAACAACAATTTGTGTAAAAATGACATATTTCCAATCACTATTAACAAAGTTATGGACAAATTAGTATTTATAAGTATGATATCCAAATTACAAAAATGGTTGCCATGGAAACCAAAATATCTAAAATGGCTCAAGGTTGAGAAACAAGAGAATATCAGATTTGGAATCACCATATTCCACTTATGAAAGAACAACAATAAAATAGCTGTACCCTCTTAGTGGTACGGTTACCCCCTATTTTGCCCAAGTTCTACTTGACTACAGCCAAGTGTGAATGACAAGAAACGCATGGTAAAGAAAACACCTGTAACAATATCTGACTCGTTTCATTTTGCTTTACAGGTGCTCTTGCCTCTGGATGCTGACATCAGCACAAGGTAAATCCATAGAAGAGAATCTCTTTATTTTCTCATCAATAAACATGAGCATTGCTTTTTTAATCAAGGTGCTTCTTACAAAAATATTGTATTAAAGTAATATAGGATGAAACGGAACAGAATTCAGGGTTTTTCTGTCATAGCACGGTCCAATCATATTACAAATAAAAATATGGTGCACATTATGTCCGAACTCAAGGTCCAATTATTTATATACCTAAGAGCATTAAAACATGTCTTTAATTTCCGATGATTTATTCACGAAAAACCACTGTCCGAATAGACTTATTTCATGGAAGCTTCTCACAATTAACACCAGGGCACATTATAGGGTGCGCCCCAATGTTTGCAGATCAAACCTTAACTTCTTTTTGCAGATGAGGTTGGTTATATGAGAGTGTTACAATTTCAGCTCATTCTATATAAAAATACTTCCTGCCATCAGTGGCGTCAGTGTAGGTGTTGCTGATGGGCATTTGCCCCACCACTTTTTGGCTAAAGTATGCATGTTTTTCAATTAAAAAAAAAATTGTAATATATCCCCTGAAATCTTCCATGAAAAATGTGACCACTATTTGCCCCACCACTTCAAAATGAAACTGATGCCCCTGCCTGCCATGTTTAGGTGATTGCTACTTGTGAATGAAATATAATATTTGACATGCAAAACTATGTATATATATTTTGAGAAAAATCTGAACTGATTTTTCAGCCCTCGCAATTGCCCTAAGAAATTACCTTTTTCTCTGTGTTGACCTATGATGTCATGCTCAAGATTCCATTGTTTAACATTGAAGCATTATGTACATGAAAATTTGGTAAAAGCAGTGGTGCCTCAGGTCCAACTAGCCGATGGCATTCCTAACGGACAACTCCATCATTCCCTTACAATTATGACATGGCCAAACTGGCCCTTACAGATGATTTCATATTTGTAGACTTTTCTCAAATAACAAAATATTTAGCAAAAATTTGACATCAGAAAATCCTGCCAGGTGATTGGTCAAGTTGCCCATTGCGTGTCACTTTTTTCCAGCTTGCTTCAAGCAAGTGATGTTTGCTGGAAAAATGATGTCATAATTTTGACCAATAGTATACAGCAATGGCCAACTTGGTATTGCGGCAGTTGTTCACACATGTCAAACCGCAATCCACATGAAATCTTTCACTTCTTCATGAACAGTTGTATTTCACACTCCTGTGTACAACTGTTGATTTTTTCAATTGATATAAAGTCAGTTTCAAGCTGACTCTGAATGGCTTCACATCTGTCTACGCTAAATTAGCATGCCTTGACCAAAAGCATTTCTATGACATCAGTAAGGGACCATTAAGAATTTATTATTGGGTTGTGGGGAGATGGGAGTTTTACCTGAACGGGTGCTACATGCTTCAAGTGGGATAGTACTAATTTTTACCTTTTGTCCAGAGTCTATGTCCCTTACAGGCTAAATGGAATTTATGACTTGAGGGGAATTGGAGTTTTGCCTGACAGAGCACCAATTTTTCACATATGTTTCAAGTGCGGTACTTATTACTCACAACATGCTTAAGGGGGATATGATATTTTAATACAAGAAAAGGGGACGTACTAAAAATCAATATGGAATGTATGAGAGGTACAAATAAGCATGAAACCAAAGGGATATACATTTTTGATAGAAAGTTCCAGCAAAACTCCCCAGAATCATAAATTCTGAATGGTCCCTCAGGACAGGATGGTAGCCCAGTGATGTGATGTGGTCAACATTCATAAGAAAATCCCAGTGGGGATCAGATCAAGGACCCTGTCAGTCGTTAGCCCATAATGATTGTCCTGCCATCTGAGCAGAGCCCCTCTTCTGAGAAAATGTTACATTCACAATTATACATGTTTATTTTCTGTATAAACAGTCATTGCATGGATCACCTGATCCTAACAACATTGGACTTGAAGAATGTATGTACTGAAAATGTGTGAGACACAAACTGAAAGTCTCGCTTGAAACTGCTTAAGTCAGTCCCTGTTGGGAGATCAATGGCTTAAAATGCCATGGTCACCCATGTAAAACGCTATGTCACTTTTCAGGAGAGAGTGGTGTCATACCTTCTCTCGACCAATAGAAATTGCAAGAAAAATATACAAATATGAAATCATCTGTAATACAACAACAACACTGGTGCAAAGTTGGGCAACTTGACAGCAGGGGGTTATATCAAATCGAACATTTCTTGGTGATACATCATTTCTTTCAGCTACTTCATCTTTCATAAATTCATAGGAAGTTTGTCTCCGATGTGGAATGAATATGGGCCCTATTTTTAGTCAAATATTATTTTATTTCCTTTTTTTTGTTTTTGTTTTTTTCAGATTATTGGAGCACATTGGTGAAAAAATTCTTTATTTGGGACCTAGGAAACATATACATTATCTCAATTTGACGACCGTTCTTATTCATGAAGGGGCCAATATATTTCATCTGTTTGGACAGAAAACTGTCTTCAATGAAATTCTATATTACTCATTACCAAACTCAAAACCATACGCTGTCTTCGATTCACAAACTGACTCAGACTCAAGTCCTGTTCAATCATTATGGTCCTCTCTTACGGATTTTCTTGAAGCAACTTTCAGCAGATGGGAAGTCTCCAATACAAATTTCTTGAATGATGTTATCAAGGGAGTTCCACATCGCATTTTTGAAGGCGATTCCAGTCACATTGCAGCCATAAAGGAACTAATTGTGAAAAAATGTCTGAAAGTGATTGAGACAAATCCGGCAGTCTGTGATCATGTGGATGAGGAAGGAAAAACGCCACTTCACAGTCTCATTGAGAAATTTATTTTGTGGAGAACACGAAACATTGTTGCAGGAAGGGACATTCTTTGGGACCTGTTATCTCAACTTATAACTGAGAATAACGTCAATGCCAAAGATAAAGACCAAAGGACTCCATACGACTGTTTTCTCTTATGGTTGGATTCAATTTCAGACCTGCAGTCAGTAAATGCATTGGTTCAACTGGATTTAGAGGAGACTGCAGAAATAGAAAAACTAGAATTCGAGAGTTTAAAAGAAAGAGTGAAGAAAATTGACAAGCAAATTTTCCAGGAAAAGGGAGCAAGAAAGACAGATACTCTTCAAGAAATTAAGTCTGCTCAGTGAGTACAATCATTTTGTTTCATAGAAAGACATTGGCTATTCAAGGGGTGAAACATTTTCAGTGAATACAATCAAAATGTAATGTTAGGGGCAGAGAAAGACAGTTGCTCTTCAAGGGATGATACATTTTCAGTGACAAGAAATCCGGAAACCATGGCGTATGGGAGCATGTGTTCTGTCTTTTGATCATCTCTGTTATGCTGTTTGTAGAGTAGGACCCATGGCCCCATGGCTCGTAGTGCCCCAGTGCCCCAATCTCCCCTAAATCGTGTGCATAACAAGGCTTTAGTGATACCTTTTAAAAGGTGCTTCTAAATTATGCTAATTTGGACATACATTATCCGGAAAAGTTAGGCATTTAGTTAACAATTTGAGTTTTGTTCAGTCGTTCCAGAAGAATTAAAGAAAAAATAGATTCTCTCACAAGTTCCAACATCACACAGGAGTATGAGGCAATTCTGGAAATCTTGGCTGAAGGAGAAATCTCTTGCCCAGAAGAGGAAAGTCCCATTGGCAAAGAACTGGCTTGCAAACTCAATGACTTGTGTGAGGAGCCCACATATGCAAAGCTGGTAAAGGTTAGTGGAAATCTAATGTCTCCCAGTTCTCTTTGGCTTTTTTTTTCACACACAGCTTGATAGCTGCACTGCAATGCTAACTATTTGACAATAAACCCAGATCCATATGAAATTTAGCATATAATTTTAAATTACCAGGCTTTGGATCTATGTTATAAAAGGAGCTCACAGTGAGCCCGAACCATTTTTGGGGTTAAAAAAATGGCCCAGCATAACCATTGGCGCCATTGCGTAGCTTGAGGTCAGACAAACAAGCAGATGTAAAGAACAAAAAAATCTGTTGGGAATATTTTGAGATATAATTTTTTTTAAATTTCTGACTTATCACACCCAGTATTTCGCATCAAAAGTCATGTGGAAAGTCTTCTTAATGAGTGCCATTTTTGCAATACCTGTTTTAAGGATAGAAAATTTCATTCAAAAGAAATAAAGATATTTTTCTTTGAAAACGCAAATACATACAGTTGCATTTAATGTCAGGGAGGTGTGACAAACTCATGAATGCAAAAATTCCAAGTAAAGTGTCATTTTTCAAAAGAATTGCAAAATGAACATGTTCAATTATTCCAAGGGTAAATTGAAATCATACTTCAGCATGTTATGTGCATACACGTTTGACATAGCTTTTTTACTTGAATATTCTGAACCTGTCAATTAAGAAGAAAAACATCATTCCGAATCTGTGAGACTGTGATAAAAAACAGAGGTTAGTTAAATAATAACAAAACTTGACTTGTAATATATATACTGTTCGACTCCCATCCATTTGAATAACAATAGCTTTTTGAATAGATGAACATGCATGCATGGCGCAACTTGATCAGTACAGCATTGAAATAACAAATTATGAAAGGCTTGGATATATATATGTAATAAAGGTCTGTTTGAAGTTTCAAACCTGTGCATTGCCTAACATCAAATTCATTTACCCAACTTGAAAATACACTTAATTCTTTCAAGAAATTAGAGTGAAAGAAAACTAATTTGAGAACATTTTAATCTAAGGTTTAAAAACGTAAGATTCAAATGTTATAAAACCAATTGAGTACTGCTTTTTTAACACCAAACTGTAAAAGGCAGACACACAAGCATACATCATAGGATCCATAGGTAAAACCATGCGTGTCACAAGAATGATAAAGAGATATCGCTATCCTGGATATATGTGTATAACTCGAAATTTCTAGGAAAAATTATTAAATAATTAGTTTTAGTAATTTATTTGTAATGATTTTGTGTCAGATATTGTCCTTTTCCTTCTAAAAGTCATAGGTAAGGGCAGTAATTACATAGTGCTTGTGATATACTAATAAATATGCAATTTAAGTTTATCACACACACACCTCATTAAAATGTGAGTTTTCTTGATAATTATGACATTCTGTATTTCAATTGTTATTTAAAAGTCAGTGATATATATATTGTTTTGAAGTTCAATCATGTGAAATAGTAATTTGCACCCAGGTTTGATGGAATATTACCGAAACAAAGGAATGTGACAAACAAGAAATTAAAAAATTGAAATATCTCAAAGAATTCCCGACAGATTTTTTTGTTCTTCACATCTGCTTGTTCGTCTGACCTTATGCTACGTAATGACGCCTATGGGTATGCTGGGCCATTTTTTTAACCCCAAAGATGGTTCGGGCTCGCTGTGAGCTCCCCTTCAAGTAGAAGGAAAGACAACCTGAGGCAGATTCTGCCATAAGATACTGTTGTTTTTATTATTTTGTGAGTTACAGTAGACGAACTTCGAGTGCTTACAGGAAATTATCTTGCATGCTGCCTGTGATGTCAGTCCCTATACTTGGTATGCTAAACGCCAATGCTTGTTATTACTCATAAACGTGTGACTGACTCATGGCCTATACATACCATGCAAAAGCATATGAGTAATTAGTCTCACAATGACCTCACTAGCTTCTCAATGAATGTCAGGGCATAGGAGCAAACAAAATCCCAAACATTTCACAGTTTACCAAACTCTAATAATCAGTAAATCATGTAGGATTATAATTATTGTTTCTGGTTTCACACAAAAGAAACATCAGCAAGATGAATTGGACAGTTTACAAACTAATAACAGAAAAAAGATCATATTATGATCCAAAGAAAACAGACTTTTCTCAACCCGCAAAATATATTAAAAACACACAAATGAAATCTGAACCAGTTCCCCAACTTCCTGTGGACAAGCTTTTATTGCGCAGAATATCTCAACATGTCATCAACAGAGCAATGTCTCAGAATTATGCCACATCTACTGCACTGCTTCTGACTCACATCCCATCTGCTCTATCTTTTAGCATAGCAGTGATACACAAGGCATTTGTAAGCACTTGAGATTCGTCTGCTGTAACTGATGTTCGACACAGATGAACAAGTAGAAGAGTGAATTGAAAATGGTTAATATATTGCCTTATCATGCTTAAGAATATCTGACTCTTGTCACTTTGCCTTGCAGGTACTCCTACCCCTGGATGCTGATATGAGCACAAGGTAGAGTAGAACGGGGCATGCAGCCCCCCTTAACTTCGAGGTGCAATTTGACCTACTTTTTATGGGCGATTATTTGAATGCTTATGCTGTCAGAAAGGAATCACTTGACTCTACTAATAACTAGTGAAGCGAACGTCTACCAATTTTAATAAAGGAGTTACAGCCATTTTTGTAAAAAAGTGAAAATGGCCTTCTTACCCCACCCATCGAGCAAGAAGCCCCGCTTTTATAACCCTTTGGCAATTTTTTTTGTGAGAGCATTCAGCTTGAAAGTTATTTCTTGGGGTTCTTTTATCATTTTTAAGGCATTCTATTCACTTTTTCTGAATTTCGGAATTTTTCTGTTCATACTTTTACTTTTTAATATTTTTTGCCCTTTTTTAATTTCGGGCCAAATTTTAAAAATCTTAATTAGCTATTCTATCAAGATTTAAGGTAAAGTACACATTAAATGGTTCCTGAAGCAGCTTCGACCCTCCAGTGAAGGGGGCCTCATGCCAATATCATGTGCGGCCTCTCGCCCAAACCAACATATTTTAATTTGACCTCTATATTTTGAATTGAAATGTAAAAAACATGATCCAAGTCATATTTGGATCCTCGGGAGGCAAAGTGAACCAACCCTGAATTTTTGCATTTCTATGTTTCCATGGATTTGGGCATAAAAGTGTGTCCTTTGTCTGATGGTTAGGTTATCTATTTTTAAAAAATTAGGTCAAACCCGTTTTTGAATTTTAGGGTTGGTTCAATTTGCCTCCCGGAGACCAATTTATGTGAAGCAGTGCAGATATCCATTATACTTTTGAAAATTTACAAAGATATTTCTGAAAACCCCTTTCAAAGAATTAGTCAAAGTTACAAAAACCATGCACATTTTTTTTGTTTCTTTAATTTCTACTATGGTTTGGTGCTGTTTGCCCTGAAAATTTTGACGTCACCTAAAAAGCCTCCAGCTTCAATCCTATCAGTAAGAAAACGCACAAAAAATGTAAGTTTAGATATAACCCTGGGGGGGGGCCTCTCACCTAACCTGGGCTTCTTGCCCTGACCTACTCTAAATCCACAGAAAATTCTATGTTTATTTTGTCATCAATAAACACGAGCATCGCCCTCTTATATATCAAGGACACAGTGGCACATTTCTCAACTTTAATTATAATTTTTCCTACCTTATCAGTAATATAATTTCAATTAAATAGTTATTTCTATGGCTCTGAAGTGTTGTTTCATTCATGAATGACTACTGAGGGTGGAAGGAATGTCAAGAAAATGTAGAGGAAATAACTGAATAATTTAAATGTAACCTATGTAGAGCTAGGAATCGCCAACATTTGGTACCACCGCGAGCTGACTTTCCTGTCAGCTGAGGGCAGCAGAGTTTGGACAGTCCAGCAGCTGACTTTGCTTAAAGTCAGCTA
This sequence comes from Platynereis dumerilii, assembly GCA_026936325.1. Lineage (NCBI taxonomy): Eukaryota > Metazoa > Annelida > Polychaeta > Phyllodocida > Nereididae > Platynereis > Platynereis dumerilii. The sequence goes on from JAPTHN010000034.1 coordinate 193,241, forward strand.
AGCCGAAAATCCAGCTTATAAAATATGTGCCTTTACGGCAATTGGGGCCTAATTTGCAGCAGAATCAATTGAACATGCATAATTGCAATTGAGAAGGTCAGGGAAGGCCTCTGCTCATGATGGCAATTAGTGGCTGTAAAATGATTGTATTCATGGGTAATTCCGTGTCATTTCATCAAATTTCAGAAAATGTTCCACTCGACCGACTCAGAATGCCTTGAAAACTTACCAGGATGAAGTTTTCTTGCCTAAAAGCCCAAATCTGAAGTAATACAATTATATCTTCAATAGTTTCTCTGAAAAAAATTCATGAAAAATTGGCAATTTTTCCTGAAATTTTCTAAGTCCAGAAATTTGAAGGCATGTAACTCAATCAAGGTAAAACCTAGAGACTTGCAATTAAGCGACATGTTTTTAATGTAGCCCAGGTGTAATAATGCATTGTTTCAGCCACCTCAATGCATTTTCCTCTATTTCACAGGTTGTCGAAAAAATCTGAATATTGCAGTTTATTCACATTTTTGTCCCCAAATTTCTCAGTCGATATAACAAGTGGAGATTTAATGTCATAGTTGAAGAATCTTTGCTATGACTTCTAAACATGTGTACAGTATCAAGCTGACCACACAAATATTCTTGGAGAAATTTGGTCTAAAAAACTGAAACTGTGTAAAATTGGTCAACTTCTGACCGAATTTTACCAGGTATAGTAGCCTATACCAAAAAAATGAATACACTGACCTAAAGAACAACATCACATGTGTTCATAAAATAAATTTCAAGTTGGTATCTTTTGGCTTTATATATACATAGATTTTTAAAAATTGTGTTGTTTGTGTATTAAACGGGCATTATCCGAATTTTTTTTTTAAAGTATGAATATATCTGCTTGTGTGAGTAGTTTTTTTAATGTATTCTGCTATATTTAAAAGTTGTCTTTGTGCATTGTTGTGGTTTGAATTGACTGTTCATGTTTCAGCCTCATTGGTTTATTCTTGACTAAGTCCATAATGCACTTTCATCCAAATAATGCCATTGGGGTTCTGGTGGGGCCCAGTATTATCATGGCATATTTGGTACCCAGCACAAACTGTTTTATTAAGTTCCGGGGTCTATACCTATGTAATGCTTTTAAAAATTAATATAAAATATTATTAATCACAAATTTGTGTTATCATTCATAGAAAATCACCGGTATTTACCAATAGATCTTATCATTCAGGAAAACTTAAAATTTTGTCTTCTTTTATCAATCGTTGAGTTGATTTATCCATGTCTGTTTTTAAATCCATTTGAATATTAATACTTTTATGTCTGAAGAAAAAGTTTAATATTCAAATGGTGGTCTTCTTTTGTTTTTCTTTTCTGCAGATTACTGGAGGAGATAGAATACAATTGTTATCTTGGGCACAGGAAGCAGTCGTGTTTTCTCAATTTGACGACAATTCTTATTCGAGAAGGGGCCAATCCGTTTCATCTGATTAGAGGGACAACCTTTTTCAATAGAATTCTGGATTACTTTGTCTCAGACACAGATTCAACCTCCAACTCAAACTCAAACTCAGACTCAGACTTAAGTTTTGATCAATCATTATTGTTTCCTCTTACGGATTTTCTTGAAGCAACTTTCAGCAGATTCGAAGTCTCCAACACAAATTTCTTGAATGATGTCATCAAGGGAGTTCCAAGTCACATTTTTGAAGGCGATTCCAGTCATGTTGCAGCTATAAAGGAACTAATTGTGAAAAAATGTCTGAAAGTGATTGAGACGAATCCGGCAGTCTGTGATCATGTACATGAGGAAGGAAAAACTCCACTTCACAATCTAATTGAGAAAGTTCTGATGGATGGATTGTGGGGAAAAGCAAAGATAGTTGCTGGATCTGACATTCTTTGGGACCTCCTAAGTCAAATGATAACTGAGAAAAATGTCAATGCCAAAGACAAAGACCAAGTGACTCCTTATGACTGTTTTCTACTGTGGCAGTATTTAACTTCAGGCCTTCAGACAACAGCTGCTTTAGATCAACAAGATGTTGAGAAGACTGAGGAAATAAAACAATTAGAATTCATGGATTTAAAAGAAAAAGTGAAGAAAATTGATGAACAACATTTCAGGGGAAAGGGAGCAAGAAAGTCGGATGCTCTTCAAGGATTAAAATCTGCTCAGTGAGTACCAGTAACAGTTTTGTTAAAGAAGAAAAGAAAAATGCTCTTCATGGGTTAAATCAATTCAGTGAATATTACATATGAAATTACAAGAGAAAAAAATTTAACAAATTGTCTGGTGAATTACGAAATGTTGAGATCCCAGACATGAATGATTCTTTTCTAAGGATAGAAAAATTTAGATTTTACTCTGTTCCTGAATTATTATTTTTTCAATGAAAGAAATTATCTCTAAATATTCAATGCATTCTAAGAAAATTAGATTTTATATGAGATATATGATGTATACCCTATGGGGCTGGAAACCCAACTCAGTAGAGAAATTGCAGAAAAAGCCTGCAGGTTTTTTTTTCTCCAAATCTAAATGTAATGCCCAGCAGTGGAAATGGAAAATGCTTGTCGAGGGACCTATCAGCTGTAGCGGCACAGGTGCGCCATTCCAAAATTCTGAAACCAGGGTTTATTTTTGGGCGGCTATTTTGGCTACTAATACCTGGATGACATGATAATTATATCTTTCCTAGATAACTTGGGGAGCTGTAGCAGTTCATAGCTCCCCTGAGCTCCCCCCCCCCCGATTTCATCACTGACTTAATGCCCATACTGAATCTCTCTTCAAACTGTAGAACATTTTGAAGCTAGCTGATATCCTGAAAGTTCAAGAGTGGAAGTTTTACTGTAAGTTAACTCACAAATGCATCGTCAATTATTTTTAAAAGACATCTTTATTTTTATTATTTTATAAGTAAGATACAATACCTCTAAATGTGCCTTGCTAATAAGGCTGCCTTCAATAATAAACTTGACTCTCCAAGTATTCTTGACAAAATTCAAACTCACACTCTTTAAGGTCTTAAATTATATTTAAAGAGGATGTACTAGGACAATCATAATTGTAATTGTTCTGTCGTGAACTGTTACATCTGCACGACTACCATCAATACCTAGGCTAAACCATAAATTAACTTTGTCACAATCCATCTGTGCTGCTGTCTTATATTAATGAATGTCTATTGCTAGTTCCTTCACATGTCTGTCATGGCAGCAAAAGTTGTAGAAGAAAATATAATTTCTGTTTGTGAGTCACTTGGTCCTCTGAAAAATAATCTTGACCAGCCCAATTATGAACAGAATATATTTGGAACTCACAAAAAAGGCTGAGTTCCCCCGTGGCCTAATGGTCAAGACTGCTTGACCACTGGCTTTGAGGGCGTGGGTTCAAATCTCACCCCGGGAACTCACTTTAGTCCGAGCCCATGGGACGTTAAATGGAGGCGGGTTGTATCCAGTATTCTATGCTGGGGCAACTGAAAGACCCTGGGCATCCCTGAATTAATAGGGTATGTTCCAGACTCACAGTCTTCTCATCTCATCATCATACGGCGATCGCCTGCCTCAATATAGCCCACTAAGGTGCTGCAGAGGCGTAAAACACAAACAAACAAACAAACAAACAAACACAAAAAAGGCTGAATATCCATATGCCCTCATGGAGGAGTTGGATTTCATGTCATAATCCATCTTGATTGTTGGCATGAAGCAATTATTTGCAAACCACAGACAAGTTTGACTAGAGCTAGTTGAAATTATCAAATTGATATATTTTGCTTTGACCCTCCAGATGGTGTTTCAAAATCACCCGGGACCTCAAATCCTATAACTTATTTTTTAACTGGGTTACTAGAAAAATAATTTTGTCATTATATAAAATGAGGTCAGCTTAAAACTTGGCTAACTTTTCCCCAGAAACCCTGTTAAAAGTAAAGTTATAGGAGTTAACCACTTTAGGATAACCCATGCTAAGCGTTGATACAATCTGGCACTGAAGTATACAGTACTGCCATAGTTCCAAATGGCCCAAATATCAATTTCAACTTCTCCAACTGAATAAACCATAATGCACAATTACGCATATGAAAACAGATCAATCAGTTGTTATTCAAACTTAGCCTGTAGGCCTAATTTGTTATTAGGAGTTGGAATCAATACTTGAGCTGAGGTCTCAAAAGCTCACAAGGAGTGCCCAGATAGTGATGCCAGTATCTCAATACTGACTTCAGATCTGTATATATACAGTTCTGCCTGAAAGTTTACATACCCAATGCAAAATGATCAATTTCTCTATTTCGTTGAAGGTTTGCTGCTACGCAGCCTGTGTTTTTATTTTTCTCTCTCTTTTAATCATGAATAGAGAGAGCGTGCCAAGTGATACTAAGGTTTGAGAAGAGCTGCTAAATTATACAAATATGGACATTCGTTATCAGGAAAATTAGGCCTGTAATTAACAATTTTGGTTTTTCTTAGTCGTTACAGAATAATTGCAGAAAAGATCAAATCTCTTACAAGATCCAACATCACACAGCAGTATGAGGCAATTGTGGAAATCTTGGCTGAAGGAGAAGTCTCTAACCCCACTGAGGGATATTCCATTGGCAAAGAGCTGGCCAAGAAAGTTTGTAATTTGTGTGAGGAGCCCACTGTTGCAAAACTGATAACGGTAGGTAGGAAATACCTTCTCTTCTACTTTTTTACTTTTTCACGGACAACTTAGTTTACAGATGATTTCATATTTGTAGACATTAGTGGTAGAAAATAGATCGTTTTTCCTGCAATTTTCATTGGTTGAGAGAAGGTATGACACCAATGTCTCATGGAAGAAAGTGGACATAGACAAATTACAGAAGAATTTAAGGAACATTTCATCAATAAATAAGATAGCAGATCAGATATCCCCACCATTTGGGAAGAGTTTAAGCTCAAGATTATGAACATCCAATCAGAATGTGTACCATCGAAAATGACATCCTCCAGATTTAACCACCCCTGGATCAGCAGTGAAGTTAAACAGAAAGCAAGATAGAAGAAAAGGAGTTAGAAGAAAGCAAAGCTAACTGGCAAAACCAAGGGTTGGGACAGATACAACCATCTGAAGAATGAAATGAAGAGAGTACTGTTGCTGCCTTGTGGCATTGTTTGACTTTGTTTGCTGATCTAATGGACTGTATGTGACAGCTCTTGTTAGCTGTTGTTGGTGCCATTGGTTTCACAGTTTTCCTGGTATTGTGAGGACTTCCACATTAGTTCCTCAGTCTGGAAGAAACCTTGGCAGTGAAAAGATAGCAACAAGGTAATGTCTTGCATTTGTAGTTATACATTAATTAACTTGAATATTGTAATATTGTAGCTTTATATAACACCCAATTACCTCCAATTCATATGCTTATATTTGTTCTTTCTGTTAATTTCAGTGTCACGCTTATGCTTACGCTTACCATGCTTATGCTTATGCTTATGCTCCATATACCTGTGCTTGCTAATGCTTTTGCAATGAGGAATATGCTCCTATGCTCATGATTGATTCATGAATAAAGCTGTGACATTCAACTCTAAAACTGCCTTGATGTTGTCATACTACTTGCGGGCTACATGCGCTTGTAGCTACAGTGACACTTGAACACAGTAGTATACACATCAATCATCATATGCTCTTCTCAAAAGATCCAGACTCAACACAATCATGGCAACATCCACTAACATCCAGGATTTACCCTCAGAGAAATCAGAGCATGTCTCCACTGAAGTGGTTTCTACAGAGAGCCAGCAGGATGACGACCCTGCAGATAAAAGCCACGGAGATAAAAAAGACTCTGAGAAACCAACTATTGAAGGTGGCCAGGAGTCCACCCCGGATAATCATGAAATACGAAATGGAACCGTTGTACCTGCAAATACTACGCAAGACGGAACCGATGCACCTGAAAATACAACCAAGGAGGAAGCCTCGAAGGCTGAACCCCCACCTCAGATGGGACAGGATATTACTCCAAACGATGGAGCAAAAACTCTTACGAAAGACTCTTCTGCAAATGAACTTTCACTCCATGCTGGAAGTCATTCTTTATTGTTGTCTGAACATTTTGGAAAAGATGCAAGACCAAAGGAACATTTACAACTTGATGCTGGTGAGGCGACGAAAGAGGTAAGTGGTCCTTCTAGTCTAAGAGTTAGCGGACGAATTAGAAAGTACACAGAAAAGGGATTGGCATACCAAATTGAGGTATTAGTTAAGAAATTGAGAACAGCTTTAAGATAACATGAGCAGTCGTGTGACAAATATGAGCAAATGATTGATGCTAAAGACTATGTCGCTTCAAAATTACTCCAGGCACGAATTGATCTTGAACTTGCAGTTGGTGATGTTTCTTCAGCATTTCATGAATTGGGAAATTTGTCTCTTGAAGAACAAAATGAGTTTCAAGTAAAATTTGATGAATGCACTAGTGTTAACAGGTTTCTGTTGGCAAAGGTCAACAATGCTTTACGTGTTATTGAAAGTGTGAATGCAAACACATCAAGAGTCTCTGATCACCATAGTGTTAAAACCCATGAAAGCAGATCTAGAAGTAGCAAATCTGGTCATTCAAAAGGTTCTCACAGTGGAGGTCATTCAAAGGGTTCTCATAGTGGTAGCTCTTCTAGATCAAGTAGATCCAAAGCTTCTAGTCGTTCTATTGTTTCAATGAAACTTGAAGCAGCATCTAAAGCAGCTGCACTCAAAGCAAGGCTTGACTTTCATGAGATAGAAGCTGAAAGCAAAGTCAAGCTTGAAAAACTTACTCTCTTGCTTGATATTGCAGTTGAAGAAGCAAAATTGAAGGTCATTTCTGAATACCCTGATGCACCTGGTAGACCGGTTAATGCTATGAGCACTGAAAACACTAGTCCAATACATGTTGATGATTTGCCTGCCAAAACAATGGCAGTCTCTACTTCTGTTCCTCCATCAGTTACTTCTTACAATTCAGTGAATCGTCCCACATTTATCACAGCACCTGCTTCAACAGTTGCTGCAGTGCCCAGTGCTTTGGTGTCCACTGCTAATACTTATGTTTCTGATTCTAATCAATCATTTACACCATATGTTGTCCCAAGTCCTGCATTAGGAACTTTTGCATTAGCACCTGTTCCTTCAGCCAGTTCCATGCCTGCTCTTGCAAGGAGTACCTATACTTCTCCACTCACTGCTGCAGGCGGTACAATACCAGGTATATATGCCACGACATCCATTCCCGCAGGTGGTACACAAGCAACTGCACTTGCTCCTACAGTAGGTACTTACGCTCCCACACCTGCTCCTGCAGTAGGTACTTATGCTTCCACTCCTGTGCCTACAGTTGTTACATATGCTCCTACAGTAAATCTCAACCACAATGCTCCTGAGTTCCTCCCATCAAACATCAATGGTGCTCTTTCGGGTGTTAGTTCTGGAACTGTTCCCAATGGGGTCCATAGTGTGATTCCATCAATCTCTTATTATCACCCAAACAGACTCCCACCTCCAGAACCTCGCAAATTCATGGGTGACCCATTCCAGTACCCAGCTTGGAGAAATGAATTTTTTACACTCATTGAAAGTCAGTACTTTAACCCTCATGAAAAGGTGGGTTACTTAAAACGTTACATTGGTGGTAAAGCCCTTGAAGGTGTCGAAGGTTACCTCAGCATCCCATCTGAAGATGGATACAATGCAGCCATCAGGTTAATTGAACAGCGTTTTGGTAACAACTTTGTGATTGCTCAAGCCTTTAAATCTAAGATTGAGAAGTGGCCAAGAATTACTGGACGTGATGCTCCTGCTTTAAGAAAATTTTGCGATTTTTTGCGTCAATGCGAAGTTGCGGCCCGAACTAATCTTAGCTTGCGAGTTCTTGATGACGACATGCAAAATAACTTGATGCTGTCCAAATTACCTGACTGGTTGAAGTCCCGTTGGGCTCGTATTGTGTATGATGTCACGGAGCGTCAGGGCAGATACCCATGCTTTAATGAATTTGTAACTTTCCTAACTCGAGAATCTGACATTGCTTGTAATCCAAGTACCATGGTACTACCTCAAGGAGCATCCACAGATGCAAGGTCTGGTGAGTCACATGTAAAGGGGGCCGCTGGGACAAATGCTAGAACACTCAACACCTCCCTTGCCAATGATAAATGCTTGTTTTGTGACAAGAGTAATCATGCTCTTGACAAATGCTTCAAATTCCGAGAAAAACAAATTGATGAAAAGAAGGAATTTATTATCAAAAATCACATTTGTTTTGGATGTTTCAAATCAGGTCATACATCCAAACAATGTAAAGACAGGTTGGTGTGTTCTATCTGTACCAAGCGGCATCCCACTCCCCTTCACGGAGATGTCAAAGAAAGTCGGTCTAAAGATTTTGGGTCAGGGCACAAATCCAAAGGGGACGGTGATAAAGCTGCTGTAAAGAACTCAGACAGTTCTGGTAAAGAATTGTCAAAAGGTCATATTTCACTGTTTGCGAAAAATGAGGCATCATGCAAGAGTACAATGATTTTGCCAGTTTATGTCTCCCATGAAGACGTACGAAAAGAGTTCTGGCGTATTGTCTACGATTTGTGAATAAATTGAGGAAGAAGACCATGGAAAGTTCATCACTCTCAGTTGCTGAGCTAGTGGCGGCTGAATGCCTGCTCATCCAACATGCACAGAAGACAGGTTTTGTAGAAGACTTGGAATTACTCCAGCGCAACAAAGCTCTACCGAAGTCCAGCAAACTCTCGGATCTGGATGTCTTTCTCGATGGTGATGGCTTGATTCGGGTTGGTGGACGCATGAAACATGGATCGGTAGCCTACGAGATCAAGCACCCTGTCGTGATGCCTAAGGAGAGCCCAATATCGGACCTCATTGCACAACATTGTCATGAGAAAACTGCCCACCAAGGACGCGGTATGACCTCAAACGAGGTCCGTAATCAAGGTTTTTGGGTACAAGGTCTCAGTTCCAAGGTTGCAAGTCTTGTGCACAAGTATGTAATTTGCAGGAAATTGCGAGCAGCTTGTCAGGAACAAAAAATGGGTGAATTACCTGCTGACTGCCTTGAGGCTGGTCCGTTGTTCACATATGTTACTGTGGACTATTTTGGTCCATTCACAATTCGCGAAGGGCGACGTGACGTAAAGCGCTATGGTGTCTTGTTTGTGTGTCTTAACTCAAGGGCTATTCACATTGAAGTTGCGAAGACATTAGAAACCGATGCATTTATCAATGCTTTGAGAAGATTTCTGAGTGTAAGGGGTCCAATTCGTGTACTGCGATCTGATCGAGGTACCAACCTCGTAGGTGCTTATAGGGAATTAAGAGAGGCTATCTCTAACATTGATGACCAAAGTGTCAAAGAGTTTGTGTTGCGACACAATTGTGATTACCAGGTTAACGTCCCTCATGCATGGCATCAGGGAGGATTATGGGAAAGACAAATTAGGACATTGAGGGCAGTTCTCAATTCGTTGATTGGTTCCAGTGGTCATCTGTTGGATGATGATGGGTTTAGAACTTTCATGTCTGAAGCTACTCACATTGTTAATAGCAGACCCTTAACGGTCACCTCCCTGAATGACCCAATGTCCCTCCAAGTTCGAGAGCCACCAACTATTACTGTTTCAATTTGTATATTGCTTTCTGTGACGAAATAAAGACCATGTCATTCAAAAAAAAAAAAAACCCCTCACACCCAACCACTTGTTGACGATGAAGAGTAACGTAGTACTTCCTCCACCTGGTGTCTTCAAAGATGCTGACACTTATTGTCGCAAAAGATGGAGACGAGTCCAGTACCTGCTTGACTCTTTCTGGACAAGATGGAAAAAGGAAGTCCTCGCACTCTGGCAAACCCGTCAAAAGTGGCACAAGTCTAGGAGAAATCTCCAAGTTGGAGATGTGGTTCTTTTGGTTGATGATCAAATGGCCAGATGTCAGTGGAGGTTGGGTAGAGTTGCTGAAGTCTATCCTGGTCAGGATCTGCTTGTCAGAAAGGTTAAAATCATGATTGGTGATCCGGGTCTGACATCTAAAGGTGACCGAAAAGGAGACTTAAAATATTTGGAAAGACCAGTGCAAAAGCTCATTTTGTTGCTAGAGAACCAAGACTAATGAGTGAGTTCTTGATCAATTGTATCGTGTTCTTCTCTTTTATAAATTTGTACTTCAATTATTTGTTTGCTCACAATTGCTGCGTATGATGACTTAAAGGTGTCAAACTTTACTAATTTAATTTTAAGTTAATTATTTAAGTTTTATGTTCTCTAACTCTAGGCTTAAGGTCCACGCCGCTGGTGTCTCTCGCCGTAAGTGTCAATTAATTTATTTGGATCCTCATGGATCATTGCTGATCATTTTGTAAATTGCGTGACAATTTGGAGGGGTGTGTTGCTGCCTTGTGGCATTGTTTGACTTTGTTTGCTGATCTAATGGACTGTATGTGACAGCTCTTGTTAGCTGTTGTTGGTGCCATTGGTTTCACAGTTTCCCTGGTATTGTGAGGACTTCCACATTAGTTCCTCAGTCTGGAAGAAACCTTGGCAGTGAAAAGATAGCAACAAGGTAATGTCTTGCATTTGTAGTTATACATTAATTAACTTGAATATTGTAATATTGTAGCTTTATATAACACCCAATTACCTCCAATTCATATGCTTATATTTGTTCTTTCTGTTAATTTCAGTGTCACGCTTATGCTTACGCTTACCATGCTTATGCTTATGCTTATGCTCCATATACCTGTGCTTGCTAATGCTTTTGCAATGAGGAATATGCTCCTATGCTCATGATTGATTCATGAATAAAGCTGTGACATTCAACTCTAAAACTGCCTTGATGTTGTCATACTACTTGCGGGCTACATGCGCTTGTAGCTACAAGTATGTAAGGATACATACACAACTACATCAGATCCACTGTAACCGAAGAAGATGGAGCCACTATGAAATTTTGGTCATATATAAAGAGCCTGCGTAAGGAACAGTCTGGAGTGTCACCATTGAAAGCAGCTAAAGGCATTGTATATTCAGAAAATTGCAACAAGACCAACATACTAAATCAGCAATTCTCGTCAGTCTTTAACCAGGATGAGAATGAGGAAATGCCAGACTTGGTGGAATCCAATGTCGAGTAAATTCCGAGCATTGTTGTACCCACAAGAGGTGTAGAGAAGCTTCTTAAAGTTCTTAAAGAACACAAAGCAGCCGGAACCAGCTGGACCAGATGACATCATCACCAAACTTCTCAGGCAACTCTTAACATACATAGCACCAGTTCCACAAATCCTATTCCAAGCAACAATAATCAAGGATCAGTTCCAACTGAATGGAAGACTTCCAATGTGGTTCCTATTTTTAAGAAAGGGGATACGTAGAAGCCAAAAAACTACCATTCAGTCTCCCTAACATCAGTAGTATGCAAATTGTGCGAGCACATACTATGCGGCAACATCATGCGACACCTGGACAAACACCACCTTCTAACAGACGTTCATCACGGATTTTGCAATAGAAGGTCCTGTGAGACCCAGCTAATTCTCACCATCAATGACTTAGCAAGGCACTTGGCGATGTTGGTCAAGTAGATGTAGTGGGGCAGATTTCTCATGATTGATTTTTAAACAGACTACATATTTGAATTCAAGAGCGTTCAAATGAATGGTCGCATCAATAGTTTCCGTGAATTCTTTGTCAAAATTAAAGAAAAATGTAAATCTTCAAAAAATATTATATTTTCATTTTTTCCATTTTCGTACCAAGTTTACGAAACCCATTGATGCGGGTACTCATTTGAAAGCCCCGCTAATGTATTCTTGCTCGACTTCGCGAAAGGGTTTGATAAGGTCCTGCATGGAAGACTGTTAGAGCATTTTGGCATAAGAGGGAAACATCAGAAATGGATGGAGAGCTTTTTGAGAGGACGGACACAGCAAGTCGTATTGAACTACATCAGAGAGTGCAGCAGTAAAGTCAGGAGTGCCACAAGGGAGTGTTTTGGGCACCTTATAATTCCTAATCTTCATTAATGACCTGCCAGATCAAGTGTCAAGTGAAACCCAAGCCAAGCTGTTTGTGGACGACTGCGTACTCTACAGGAGGATAAACAACGAGCAAGACAGCAGATTACTCCAAGAAATGCGCTACAAGACAATTGTTCGTCCTCTTGTAGAGTACTAGTAAAGCCCATTGACAGCACAGAAAGAGATTCAAGAGTATGTTAGATGTTGCTTAATTGTCATTGAGGTATAGGAATGAAAGTCAGGTGTTAGAATTGTATTTGAAAGTGGTCATAAATGTGGGAAAAGAAAGAAATGACAAAAATGGAAAGAGTAGTTTGTAGGAAAGGCAAAGAAAATGTGAATGGAGGATGGGTGGTGCATTAGCTGCAGGCAGTGTACCCAGCGAAAAGCAGACGAAGATAGGTGCTGCCACCTGTGGAGAAATGAGTATGGGAAGAGGCTCCCTCTGTTGGGGAATAAAATATGAGAGATTGCTGTTTCATGCACTCCTGGTGGAAGATGAGTGGAGAAGTAAGGAAACAGAAATGAGAGATGAGTTACACCCGTGTGGGCTTCCATCTGAAGTAGGGGACAACAAAAGAAGGATAGGTGGATAGTTTGGGTGAGTGGCATGCCTGTGGGATTCATTTATAGCTGGCAAGAGGAGTGGTCATGTGACCTGAGATTTAACTCAAATATTAGTGGGGATAGCAGCATGGTGTGGGATCCTCACACCCAAACCAACATGGCCGCACTTGAGAAAGTACATACAGAGAAGAGCAGCAAGGTACGTCTGTCGTCTGCGTAGATTATGGGAGAACCAGTAGTGTGATTGAGATGATTAAAAAGCTGAAGTGGCCTCTATTGGCAGAGAGGAGAGCAGCGGCCAGAGTTACTACGATTTATTGGATAGTAAATGGCCTTGTGGATATACCATCACTGCCCTGTCTCCAGGTGTCGCCACGTTCTGCCTTAAAATTCATCCTGCCTGATGCTAGACTAAATTGCTACCAGAAATCGTTCTTCGTAGATGGAGTGAGATCCTGGAACACCTTGGATGAAAAAACTAGGTCATGCAGATCCCTAGAATTGTTCAAATGCAGAATTAATTTGTCAATTGTACACAGCTAAACTCTACTGTTTTTATGAGAAGTGTACATAACTTGCTTTTAAAAGTGGCTTACCCCTAGGCTACGTTTTTAACAGCGCGTCCACTGCCAAGCACGCGCAGTACGACAGCACGATTATATGCCCCTGGGTGTCTGTGCTCACAAGAAGAAGAAAAAGAAAAGTGACATAGCGTTTTACATGGGTGACCAATGAGCTGGTATAGCATTGGAAATGAATCAAACAGGCATAGACATGGGCATATGGGCATATGGTGCTTGATTCGCTCTCAGTTTGATAGATAATTAATAATCTGCCATGTTAGTCATCCAGAATTTAAAGTTCAAAGTACAGCGAGTCACATGGGGTTACTGATAGCATTTTTTCTCACTTTGGTTCTCCTGATTGCTGCAGGGTGTTAGGGAGGTTAACTGCAGATCTAGCTTATGCGCATGCATTCAGTATAGACCAAAAATAAATCTGAAAATAATTCCATATAAAAATAAATTATACAATTACAGCTTAGTCTGCAGTTTACATTGGTAATGCATCCTTAGATATTCCAAATTTGAAATATGGACATCCATTTTGGATGCCATTTTAAATAATCATTTATTTGTCCTAGGCTAAAAATGACAACTTTAACAAACTCTTTGACATAAAAAATATAGAAGTAGACTCATTGATCAGCTCCCACCTGCAATGCATCCCCACATACTTCGTTATGCAGTATTGGCAGCCATTTTGGATTCCATATCGGTTTTTATGCACTAGATATTTATGATAGACTAATATTGACATCTCAAATGAACTCCTTGATATCAGAAACATAGGATTATCTTTCATTGACTGTCTATCTGCATTGTATCCAGAGATATTCCATTTTTAGTATTTCGGCTGCCATTTTGGATGCTATCTTGAATTCTGGTCAAAATAATTATTTTGTTGGCCCTATATCTGAAATGAAGGGCAATATTATTGGCAACAACTCTGCCAAGTTTCATGCTTCTTTCACCATTTGCACACTTCCTTTGAATACTTGAGCTAAGCTGCAGGAAAACATGGCATTCTAATCCTCTATGGAACTGATTCTGGCTGTTTAAAGTGAGAGTTTCTGTTAGTGTTTCACACTTTTTTAGTACACAAATTCTCAAGGTCTAATGCATTCAGATGATTGGGATCAGATGATCCACATAATGATTTGTTTTACGGAACACAAACAAACACATGCATGCAACACTTTCTCAGAGGAGGGCTCAGTGCATACGACATGACAATGGGCTACCAATAGCTGGGACCCTGGTTTTATCCCCACTATGATTTTCTCATGAATTTATGCCTAGGGGTAATTCAGAATTTATGACTGGGGGGGGGGGGGGTTGGGAGTTTTATGGAGCTTTAGAGTGAAAAGTGATTTCCCCTTTCGTTTAACAAATATTTGTAATACCTTTTCTTTTGTTAAAATTTCACGCGACAATTAAGCATGTTGTGAAAAATAAGTACCCCCTTGCTGTCATCACAGACAATGCTTTTGGTCAAAGCATGATAATTTAGCGTTCAGAGATGTGAAGCCATTCAGAGTCGTCAAGAGACTGATTTATTATCGTTTTCATAGCTATGCGTTTTTTTGAAAACTTTGTTTTGCAGTTAAACCGTGACATCATCGGGTATCTGTCAATGTGATTGGTCTAATCTTCAATCTGTGACATATCAGTTCAGAGTTTGACATCACAGTTAATAACAATGGAATTTAAAACTGTCAGGCACTGTTACTATTTGTCTAAACCACAACAAACAACACATGTCTAAGCTGACTGTTGCACCTCATTGTTTTCCAAACAAAATGTGTTGCTGTTTTTCACACGACAATGTGTTGCTGTTTTCACAAGACTCTAGTAATCACAAGTTCAAACAACTTTTTTTGTTAGTAATTGCAACTCTCCTTTCGGGCAAAGTGGTCTGTTTGATTCAGTTACAGTTCATTGAAGCATCTTTTAGCCAGGGCAAACTAAATAAGTGAAACACACATCAACCATTTGTAACTGCACTTTGTCAGTTTCCTGAAATCTGTGCTTGTAATAAACGAAACTATTCAACTAAATCTCTGACATACAGTTTTGGAATGAAGCAAATTGCAAACTTGAAAAACACGTAGCTATGAAAACGATAATCAACACAGGTATGTGAAATACAAGAGTTCACCAAGAAATGAAACAGTTCATGTGGATTGCGGTTTGACATGTATGAACAACTGCCACAATACCGAGTTGGCTTTGCAGTGGTTTATTGGCCCAGTCAAGCCAACATCACCTGTTTAAGCAAACTGAAAAAAAAAAAAAAAATGACACGCTATGTGCACCCTGACCAATCACATGGTAGGATTTTCAGATTTTTTTATTTGATCCAAGTCTACAAATATGAAATTATCTGTAATGTAAACTGGCTTATGAATCTTAGAAAAACTGCCACTTAGCGTCATTCAAAATTTTACTTACATGTACACGTTTTATTCGGAGTGTGGCATATCATATCCTGGTTTAGGTGGATTATTTCACTGGGATGCTAAGTTTAGCACGTTAGTCACATGGGATACTATAGCTGATATTCAGTATGCTAGTTATGAGACAGATTCTGCCATTATTATTGCAAAATTTAAGTTAGCTATTATTTTTGTGATTTGTGACTCAATCCAGATGAATGTGAATATGAATGAATAAAAATAATAATAGTATGTTGTCATCATATGCTTAACAATACCTGACTCTTGTTATTCTGCCTTGCAGGTATTCCTACCTCTGGCAGCTGACATCAGGACAAGGTATATATACATTTTTCAGACTGACGTTATTTTGTCACCAATAAAAATTGCATCTCTAAAGGGCGCTTGCTCTTTTCGAAGCTACATTTCCTTTCATAATAATCAGAAAATATTCTAATTTATGGTAATGCATCAGAAAAACTGTTTTGTTTTATTTGATAGAAGGAACTTTAATCCTCTTTCAAACAATGCATTCAATGTGCAAACGCCAAACACCTATTTTATAAACAGCATATTTAAAAATTGTAAGTTGTAACCAATTTCTTAACATCTTAATCACCTTTTATACTGCCAAGCTAGATGCCTTACCTTTATTTGAACAGTTGGCTTTGCCTTGAGACTCGAGTCAAGGAGGGTAAATCCGTCCCCTTTTGGCTAAAACTATTTTTCCAGAAAAATGGTAACTGATACAGAAATAAAAATTAGTTCATTGGAAGGGGCAAATTCCATACTATCTTCAACAGTAAAAAAAGTCAAATATTCAAATAATTTTTGCTGAAACCATGGCAACATACATTGAAGGTTAGGGCACCAAAATCCGTCCACCCTGCTGGTATATCCGTCCAGTAAGGATGGTAAATCCGTCCACAGGCCATAGTGCAGCCCTCACCTATCATATCTTGTTATTTTTCCAAGTTTTGCAATTTTAAAGTCTTACAAAGGTTTTTGTGTCAATTTTTGAATAATGTTTCACTGATTGCACTTGTCATGGAAGAATTAAATAATATCGGTCAAGTTCACTTTGAATAATTTCAATTGACCCCCTCAATTACAATTATATAACCTTTGAACCTAAGCAAAGTGGTATAACTGTTCCTATCTAAATTCTGTAATCAGGGGAAAGTTATTTATAAAAATTTAAAGTCATAAAAGTACTATAAAAGTTGATTTTATGTGGGTGGACGGATTTACAATCCCCAAATCAAGCCACTTCTAAAATATTGATGGTAATTCCGTCCACTTTTATTTTTACTTTATTTCCTTTCAATGAGTCACAATTTACAAATTTTGCAAGAATAATTGAATTTTGCACCTTATTCACTGATTTTCATCTTAAATACATTTGTTTGACAACAAAAAGTAGGCATACAATACTAATAAATCCAACTTCTGAAAAGCTCAAAATGGCTGTGATGACGTCACATGATTTGATTGTATTTTATGCTTTGTTTTTAAATGGGCCTGAAATATTATTTAAATTTCTAAAAACACCCAAAAAAATGGCAGAAGTAGTTGAGAACGAGTTTCTCTTGCCTATAAAACTCACACAACTCAAAAAGATATATTTATATCCATATAATAGGGTGTGGACGGATTTACCCTCCTGCACGGATTTACCATCCTTGACTCTAGTGTAATCCTTCTCTTCAGTGGTTTGACAATGGTAGTGTATTTGGACAGATCCAAATATTCTGAAAAAGTTTTTAATTTTGTTTTTCTTTTGCATTGAAATCCATGGACCCTAAAATAATGGGCATGCAGAGAATAAACGGTAAATCTGCCCCTGCTCAGTTTAGCATTCTGATTACATTTCGCTTGGTCCTGCCAAATTTGTTGTTTGTTTATAATGTTTTTTATTTCTTGCAGATTATTGGAGGAAATTACTGACCAAATACAGAGGTCAAGCGGCAGGAGACTGCAAACTTTTGTCAATTTGACAACACTCATTATACGAGAGGAAGCAAATCCATTCCAAATGATCGTTGGGAGGACTGTTTTCAATATAATTCTGGATGCCTATGTCTCAGACTCTGATTCAGTTTCAGCCTCAAACTCAAGTCCTGATCAATCATTGTCCTCAATCTTGACTTTTCTTGAAGTAACTTTTAGGAAATGGGAAGTCACAAACACAAGATTCTTAAACGATGTCCTGGAGGGTGTCCCAAGGTTAATTTTAGAAGATGATTCCATCCATGGTGCAATAAAGGAGCTCATTGTAGAAAAATGTCTGAAACTGATTGAGTCAAATCCAGCTGTATGTGATAATGTGGATGGGCATGGAAAAACTCCACTTCACAATCTCATGGAAAAACTTTTGCTTGATGATTTATGGAAAAGGATGCCAAAATTAGTTGCAACAACTGACATTACTTGGGACCTCTTGCCTGAAATGATAACAGTGAAGAACATCAACGCCAAAGACAAAGACCAAGTGACTCCTTACACTTTGATTCTTTTGTGGCAGCATTCAATTTCAGACTTTAAACCAACAGATGCTTCTGATCAACTGAATTTAGAGAAGAATGAGGAAATCAAAAAGCCAGAATGGAAGAGTTTAAAAGAAAAGGTCAAGAAAATTAACGAGCAACATTTCCAGAAAAAGGGAGCGAGAAAGGAAGATGCACTTCAAGGGATGAGAACTGCTCAGTGAGTAAAATCAAGATGTTATGTTAGAGAAAATTAAAGTTGCTCTTCATGGAGTGAAAGCAATACTGAGAATACGCTAAATTACATTCTTTTAGAGAGAGAGAGATATTTTTATATAACTGGAGTAGCTTCAGAACCATGAGCATTTTATGCCACACTGACATTTTCATATATGTTTGTCACATGATTCTCTTTATTTTTGTACCTTTGAAACAGGGCCCGTTAGTGGAACTCTCCTTTTTACCGCTCTCTGACGTCCCCATCATAGGGGCTTCTAAGGCTTGGTCAATAAACATAATATATAAGTATATATAACATAAAGGGTAATCACCATTTTTAGCAAAAAAAAACATGCCAACTTTGACACCATCCTGTGGCAAGACATATTGATATTTTAATTCTAAAATTATCTAGATTTGTCCAAAAACACCTGGGCATAAACTGTGTAAAATTTTGTTTGGGTACTGCAAGTGGTTCCTGTTGAACAGGACAAACAAAATCTGCAAATTTGTACACTTTCCCAGGACTTACGGGGGACCAGCAGTTATCAGAAAATCTCAAATTTACATGGACACTGAATTTTCTCAAGCAAATGAAAACAATCATTTTTATTAATATGTTAAGATGTTGAACTAAAAGTGAGATTTATAGATTTTTATTGTCCCTCTCTGTACTTGTTGCAGGATGACTTTCAAAATAGCTGACAAAAGCTGAGAGTACCTCTAAATTTTTTTTATTTTGCCTTGGAAAGTTATTCTTTTCAGTACTGAAGATTCGTATTGCACTTAGCATTTGACTTTTATGTCAAGGAATATCTGTGGAAAAACATATGGTGCCGGCAATTTAAGACCAGGTCATTTTATGACAAAACATAGGCTGCGCAGCAGCAAACCTTAAGTGAATAACACTTTTAGAATATTACAATTACACCATAAAATTGGTGTGTTTTCCAAAGCATATGGGTATGCAGTGCATGTATCGGTCGTTTCATGCATGTACAAAGTATAGGTTATGATCTGTCAGTTGGAAGCCTTAAAAATATAACGTCGTTTTTCCAATCGTTCTGAAAGTGTTAAAAGCATTGTCAAAATTTTCTAAATATTTCAAAAAGTGTTGAAAATAACTATCAATCAGACCGTCAAAAGGTATTAAAAGATTATATCTAAAAGAAATTGTGTAGATCAAATTTCCAGGTACAGACAAGAGTGGCCAAGTTTTGGCCCGGAAACAAAAAATAATAATCTATACATTTTTTGTGAATATTTCCAAAAGTATGGAATATTCATGAATCACACCTTCACAAGGCACGACTACATCATATGGGTGATATTTGTATCAAATGCATCCATGTAGGCCTACATGCAATAGTGGCCATATCTTGGGCCAGAAATGCAAAAAATTTCTTTTCTTTTTTTTCTCAATATTTCAAAAACAAAAGAATTCCCATCAATCAGACCATGAAAAGGCACAATTGGACCGTATAGGCTGTATGTGTACTAAATTTCATCCATGTACATGCAACACTGATTGAGTCTTGATCCGGAAACGAAAAAAATAATATTTTATCCTTTTTTTCAATATTTCAAAAAGTATGGATTATCCATCAATCAGACCATCAAAAGGCACAACTAGACCATGTAGGCTATATACGAGTACCAAATTTCATGCAATAGAGGCTGAATTGTGGCCCGGAAACTATCTATCCGCCCGGACGCCTGACCGCCCGGACACCCGACCGCCCGGACGCCCGCCCGGCGGACGGACAACATTTTGCCAAAGTTATTACAATACCTTCCTCGAACTTCGTTTGCTGAAGGTAAAAATCTGAGATTTCCTGGTAACTGCTGGTGTCCAATAGGACTCAAGTCAAGCCCTGGAGAAGGCTGAAATAGGCTTTGTTTTTTCAACCAGTACAGAACAACTACTTGCAGTAGCTTCATGAAATTTACATATGTTCAAGACTGGGTACGAGGGGTTTTCCATAAGTTCTGTCCAACTGGTCATAACTTTTGCTATATTTGATATAGAAACATGATATTTGGGTCAGATAATACTGACGTAATTCTAAAATGACACTCAAAAGATTAGATCATACAGATAAAAATAAATGCTTAATCTGTTGCCATGGAAACCGGAAGTCATGAAATGCGGCCCAGATTTTGTAGTGCTTACTTAAAAATAATTGAACACCTGCTTACATTATCTGTGTTTTGACTAATTGAATTAAGGTATATTCGTAATTTCTTTTATGAAATACAATCAGTTATTTGTAAAATCATTAATAACAATGGAAACTGGTATTGCCGTCATATCTCAGTTACTGTGCATCACCTGTGCAGTTTCTCATAATTTTAAGAGATGAGCAAATTTTTGGATTCGGATAACACCATAAATATACCTGTTATATTTCTTCAATTTGATTGGATAAAAACTACCAGAGAGAGTGAGAACCTTCTATCATACATACAAGGAAGACAGTATGAGTGACAGAATCAAATAAAGATTGTAAAACCTTTTTCTGAATGATGAAACACACGTTGGAAGACACAAGAAGAGAAGACTGGACAATGCCAAAACATACCTTTAACAATGCGACTTAGGTATCTTATTTAAACCTGGTTAGAAAGTATGAGAAAAATTATTTACAGGGTCGCAGTCATTAGTTTAGGAAGTTGTGAAATGGCTTTGTATATTTTGAATATATTCTGTTCTATATCTCTTGTAATAATTACATATTTTGACAAGATTATCAAATATGTGTCCGTTAACAAGATCTCGGTCGTATTTCATGACTTTTGGTTTCCATAGCAACAAATCAACAATTTATTTTTATTTCTATGATCTGATTTCTTGGGGATCATTTGCAAATTATCTCAATATGAACTGACCCCAATATCATTTTTCTGCAGATAGTCTAGCAAAAGTTATGACAGGTTGGACAGAACTTATGGAAAACCTATCGTAAAGCTCAAAAAGTATGCGAAACACCAACAGTGATCTCAATATCAGGACTATGAGGCATATACTTTTTAAGGTATATATAAAGTTAGAGGAAATGTACTCAGTGTCAAGGTCATTATTTTAAGAATTTGTGAAATGTCAGGGATTATTTTTAATACGTTTCTTGTCCTTTATCCCTGGTAAAAAATGAATTTTTGACAAGATATAATGAATATTTTGTCTCTAAAAGTGCCTTGGGCCGCATTTCATGACTTTTGGTTTCCCTGGTAACAAATTAACCATTTATTTTTATTTCTATGATCTGATTTTTTGGGGATCACTTGTAAATTACTTCAATATCATTTGACCCAAATATCATGCTCCCGCATTAAATATTGCAAAAGTTATGGCAAGTTGGACAGAACTTATGGAAAACCCCTCGTATTTTCCTACAAATTTGGATAATCTCAGGTTGATAGATGCACATTTGAATGCGTATGATTAGGGGAGAGCGGGATACCATGAGCCGCTTTTCCGAACTTAAGCTCCTGAGCCTAAACTTTCAATGATAAATAGCTGGATGCTTTATATAATCATAGCAAGACCTCTTGGCTACAATATCCAGTGCTGTTACATTATATTCTTAATTTTTATATAGTCAAAACATTGTCTTTAAAAAATGTAGTCTAGCGGGTCATCGTGCCCCGACCCTGGGGCACCATGAGCCATGGCATGGAGAGCTGTTTACATACATGTATTATCCTTCTCATTCAACTGTAAAGATCTGATACCTCATAAACCAGATGTTTTACTTGAAATTTTCCCTTGGCATACACCACAATATGGATCAGATGGATTTTACATATTTTTTCCACACTATGACTGACAATTTGAATTTCCATTTCACTTTGCATTTACAGATGATTTCATATTTGTAGACTTTTCTCAAATAACAAAATGCTTGGCAAAATTTCTGGTCTGACATCAGAAAATCCTGCCAGTTGATTGGTCAATTTGCCAATTGCGTGTCACTTTTTTCAGCTTGCTTCAAGCAAGTGATGTTTGCAGGAAAAATGATGCCATAATTTTGACCAATAGTATTCATCAAAGGCCAACTTGGTTTTGTGGCAGTTGTTCACACAATCATGTCAAACCGCATACTACATGAACTCTTTCACTTCTTCATGAACAGTTGTATTTCACACTCCTGTGTAAAACTGTTGATTGTTTCAATTGATATTAAATCAGTTTCAAGCTGACTCTGAATGGCTTCACATCTGTTTACACTAAATTATCATGCCTTGACCAAAAGCCGCGAGCATTGTCTATGACATCAGTAAGGGACTATTCAGAACTTATGACTGGGTTGAGGGAGATATGGGAGTTTCAGCTCAGCGGGTGCTACATGCTTCAAGTGGGACCGTACTAATTTTACCTTTTGTCAAGAATCTATGTACCGTGCAGGCCAAATATTTATGACTTGAGGGGAGTTGGAGTTTTGCCTGATGGAGCACCAATGTTTCACACATGTTTCAAGGGGGGTACTTATTACTCAAAACATGCTTAAAGGGAGTATGGAATTTTAATAAAAGAAAAGTGGATATACTAAAAATCCACATGGCATGTATGAGAGGAGAGTTACAAATAAGCATGAAACCAAAGGGGGTATACATTTTTGACCGAAGGTTCCAACAGAACTCTCAACCCCCCCCCCCCCTCCAGAATCATAAATTATGAATGTTCCCTCAGGATAGGATGGTGGCCCAGTGATGTGGTCTACATTCATAAGAAAATCACATCACATCAAGGACCCCACGATTGAAAGCCCATTGTCCTGCCGCTTGTGCTGAGCCCCTCTTCGGAGAAAATGTTACATTCACAATTATACATGCTTATTTTCTGTATAAATAGTCATTGCATGGATCACCTGATCCTTATCGTAAAAATGCCGAGCATTGGACTTGCAGAATGTATATTGGAAATGTGTGAAGCACAAATTAAAACTCTCACTTGAAACTGCTGAAGTCAGTCCCTGTTAGGAGATCAATGGCTTAAAATGCCATGGTCACCCATGTAAAATGCTATGTCACTTTTCAGGAGAGAGGGGTGTCATACCTTCTCTCGACCAATGGAAATTGCAAGAAAAATGATGTATTTTCTACCTCAAATGTCTACAAATATGAAATCATCTGTAATATAAGTTTAACTTAATTTTGCAATTTCAAAATATTTGAGGTTATGTACAAGAAAGTCAGTCCACGAAAAACTTGAAAAACTCAATTTTTTTCTTAACTTTTTTACTGTGAAGTTTGCCGTACCATTCAGTGGTCATGGATCCCATATTATGCAATGAAGCATGAAATTAAAGAAGAAACTTTCATGGAAAATCTTATTGCAAATTCAAAGAGATATATTTAGTTTAAAGGGCTTTCCAAGGGGCTCGGAATAAATATATTGATTTTGAAAATTTTAACTTTTTTCGTAAACCATGGCGCTAAAAAAATGGCTAGATAGGATTTCTCATTTCTTTGTCATTTATTTCCAAATATTTTGAGAAACAATAAAAAGCATAAGAGGTTTCGAACCGCGATCGATTTTGATATAAAAATGCCCCTTGCTACAGAGACAGGCTTATTCCAGAATATTTCATTGGAAAATGTAGTAATTTTGGTATGGTCTGCAATAATTAGCTCATCCTCATATGACGACATGATGTCGACATCCATCAGCTTCTGCTGAAAAATTTGAGGATTCTCTTAAAATATTGAAATCCTTAGTCCAACAGTTCATACACATGTTTGTTGAGTTGAATTTGGTTTAAAAAAGTTGATAAAAAGTGTGTCTCCTTGAAAAAGTGTGGATTTTTTTATGTTGTTGAGTTTAGAAAAAGAATATATTATGAATGCAGAAGTATTCCATTTAGAATAAGAAACTTCGAATTTGTACATGTGTGTGGTACTCTGGTGTACACCTTCTATCATGATTTTATTTTTTGTATGTTTGCAGGGCAAGACATTTTGAAGGACTAACGAATAGGTTACTGGCAATTCAAAACCTGCTGGATCGTCGAATAAGACCAACAAGTAAAAGGCCATACACAGAGATAATGGCAGATGTTGAAAAGGAAGTACATGAAGATATTGTGACTGTCGAATACCTTAAAAGAAAGGGTTATGGAGAATGCCTAGCACATCTTCCCGACATGGAAGGGTTCATGTTTGTTTTCAAATATTTGCTGCTAGAAATCCGCAATAAACGGCTTCTTCAGATATATTGTGACATCATACAAGTTCTGATTAGTGAAAGCAATGCGCAGGAAATCTACAACTTTTATATCACTTTGCTTAAAAACCATGACACTAAGCACAACTCACTTACATTTAAATATGTGCTCGAACAGTGTATTGACAAACATGCTGTTCCAACAACAAGAAAAGATGATTTTAAATATTTGCTGAGAACAGAAGTACTCTCAAGAAATGAAGCCTTCTTGGCCGTTCTTCACTTGATGGAACACATCATTGAGACTAGCAGACGCAATGGTAACACTGACCCTATTGAATTGTACCTGAATCCAATGCAAGATCTATACCAAGTTAGTGAGGACATGAGATTAGTGGCTGGCCGAGTTATTAAAGCAGCTTATTGCACACTTGACAATTGCCTGGATTCAGAAAGCATGATTAACACTCTACTCTTCTTAGGCTGTGCAGGGAATGATTGTGACAATACCACAATCAAGGAATGCTTGGAAGCAGTGGATGGCTTCACACCCTCATCTTATCTGGAAGATTTGGAAAAGAGTTCTGAAGTAAGTAGTGTATGCGAAAAATTCACAAAGGAATTGTTTGCAAGGGATTTGCTTAAAAGAAATGACAGCAGCTTTAAAAGGAATGTACTACACTTACTTGCCATTTTTGTGCATGATAAAGAAGTACTGAAACAGATTCCTAAGGAATTCATTGAAAAATGGAAAGATGAAAGGGACCTCCATGGTTGCACTCCCCTGCACATCGCACATCTCCATGGCAACCAGTCATTCATCTCACTCCTGGAAACCAATCAAGCGAAAGTAATCACTGATTACTTCGGAAGAACTCCTGAGTCATTTGCAGCTCCCTATGGATATTGTGAGGACGATTATGCAGAATGTCATCAGAACATTTCGACTTTTAAGTCATCCGTATTTGATGCAATGAAGGAAATGCTTGTCTTGCCGGTCAATGAATGTGACGCTATTGAGGAGAATTTCTTAGTGCTTTTTCAAAGGATGATTGCACAAGACAAATCATTTTTCAATGCTTATATACAGATAGCAGGATCCGTACGTGAAAAACTGAAGGTGGGCAGACCTGATGAGGTGGATGTGCAGATTCGCATGAGAAAACATCATGAAAATTTATACATATTTCACCATAACCTTGTCAAGAGCATGGAAGGAATAGAGTGGAAAGACATTTTCTTGAGACCTGTTTCTTTTTCACTTTTTTCTCCATGGAAGTTCATTTGGGAAAAGAATGACAGGTACAATGGCCTTGTGATATCTGTTGATGTTTTCCCCTTCTACATTTATGAAGATCAAGAACTGAAAATGGCAAGACGTGAATTGTTGATCAACAGTGCCCCAGATCACAAATATATTGCACGCTTTCATTTGAAATGGAGTGAAAATGATGGGAAGTCAGAAAGGGAAAACACAGTTTGCATGAATGAATGGGACATTCTCGATAACTTGCCTCCTGGTTGCCGCTTGGGAATCCAAATCGCAAAGGCCTTGTTGGAGGTTATTATTAGTTATATATTTGTTTTATTTGAGAAATACAACATAATTATATCTTGTTGTGAGATTAAGAGTAATTACTTTCAAGAGAAATATTACATCTTGGCGCATGGTACATTGCAAGGTAAATTTATAGTTTGTGACATGTTGATGGTTGCCCGTAGAAACTATGTAATTTGTCAGCTGGACACCCCTGAGTGAAATGAAGATGAGATGGATATGGATGATTTTATGACGCTTTTTTAAATGGAAATATATATATAGTATAATTCAAATGAATGCATTATAATAAATCAGTTAATGATAAGCACAACTACAAACAGGTCTGGCCAACTGCCATCAATTTTGCACCTCATAAGAGTAGGTCATGGCTGAGATACATGCTTTTTTTTTCAACAATCAAACACATCATAAACCACTGTTATTTGCTAAAAGAAGCAAACATACACAGATGTAAACAAAGTGTCTACACCTGTTTAGATGGACCATCTCTATTTAACTATTTTTATATGTGACTACTATTAGAAACGCCTCTTTGTTAACAGGTTAGCAACCAAAAGAATGCACCAGTCGTTCTGATATTTCTTTTGTAGGTCCTGGACCAAGCCAACGAACATGATGATGGCATTATGAAGTCTCCAATCACTTCTTATGTCGTGAAGAATACGGTGTATTGGATACTCTCTGGGGAAACGGTATGTCATGTTTCTACTTAAATATTAGGGTGCATCAGTTGCCCCAACCTACATATAGATTTTGATGTGTATGTGATATATTAGGAGGTTGGATATCCTGAGCATGTACACCAAATTTCAGCTAGATAATCCAATAGGAACAGCCACCTTTAGCGCATCACTTATTTTAATCATATTTCAATAGAGCTGATTTACGATTTTCTAGCAAATTATCATAACTCAGGAACCAATGATCCGAGGGACTTGATACTATTGAAATTTGCAGAATACATCGGTTTTAAACAACTACAATTTACCCTCAACTGTAAAACCAATATTTTCAGGGCTACGTCTCAAAACTATTTTTATATTGAAAAAATATTTGGGTTGATAAAGAAACTGGTTTGAATTAGATCCATCAGTCTAGGTGTAGAAATGTATCTTTCTCGATGATTTGAGAGAAAAATAATTTTAGTGGGACGATCTGAGACGGG
Source organism: Platynereis dumerilii (assembly GCA_026936325.1). Taxonomy (NCBI): domain Eukaryota; kingdom Metazoa; phylum Annelida; class Polychaeta; order Phyllodocida; family Nereididae; genus Platynereis; species Platynereis dumerilii. The sequence goes on from JAPTHN010000034.1 coordinate 220,432, forward strand.
GCTGTGTCCAAATTGTCATTACAGTAGACGAAATATTAATGCTTACATTCACTGCTCTTTTAAATATGTCATTCCCTATAATACCTGCCATGTTAATGCCAATGCTTTCTATTACTCATAAATGTGTCCATGACTCAGAGCCTATATACCATGTAAGTGCATTTGAGTAATAGTCTCACCAATGACCTCACTGATTTCTGAGTGTTGACCCTGCAAATGTTTTGGGGAACAAAAATTCACAGTTTTAGGGAACTGAAATAATGAGTAAAACATGCAGGATCAGCAAGATTGTTGCTGATCTTACACAAAAGAGACACCAGCAAGATAGATTGCATTGCTGCCAAAACTGCTGACAGAAAAAATAATATATATATACAATATTACGTTTTAGACTCAAAGCTGTTATAGCGGGGCAGGTATGTAAAAAAATAGTGCATTTAATCATAGAAGCATGAAACTTGGCGCACACTTAAAAAACATCTCTACAAATATAATTGGATAGGGAGCCACCTCAGATTTAGCATAGATGGCTACTGGCAGCCATTTTCCAAAATGGCAATCAGTTCTTCCATTTTGCTGCTTTCTGTGTGCTTCCTATAAATGGAATGCATGCAAATAGTGTTTGTTATTCCTTTTCTAGGTATTCAGAACATTACTACAATATTTTTAGTAGCCTCAAATATTTTCAGGCTTTCTAAAATCCATTTTGGTAGAATTATGAACTCAAACACTGTATTTTCGCGGTTTTGCGTGGTTTCTAAATTTGGAGTGGAAATGGAAAAAATGAAAATTTTAAGTTTTTGAAGATTTCGGTTCTGAGGTTCATTTTGACAAAGAATTCACGGAAACTAGTGATGCTACCATTCATTTGAAAGCTCTTCTTACAAGGAATTCAAATATGTGGTCTATTTAAATATTAATTGAGATTCCATAGAATTATGGGAAACCGCAATAATGCTGCATTTTTTTCAACCGTTATAACAAAATGGACCCTGACCACCATAAAATTCCTTAGTTCAACCCAGGAATCAATTGATAGTGTTTTTTAGATCTTTAGAAGAAATAATGACCACTGTTTTCATATGGTCAAACTGTAGGCACTTCACAGAAAGCAGGAATAAAGAGAATTAGCCGCCATTTTGGAAAAAAAACACAGGTCAAATCTGAAGTGGCTCCCTATCTAAATATATTCTTTAAGATGTTTTTAAACGATGTGCCAAGTTTTATGCTTCTATGTATAAATGAAATATTACTCCCCTATTCATGACAAATCTGCCCCGCTATTATAGGATAAGTGTAATAAATTGGTTGGAAGTAGATATACAAGATCTCCAACAAACATTGCAAAGTGTGCCCAAAACATGACTCACAATGTCATGCTGCCTCTCCTATGTTCAGCATAGCAGTGATACACATCACTGGCTACATATACATGTCACTAATTTCGCTATGAGTCGAGAAAAAAACACCTGTTTCAATGGTGAAGATTGCAGCAACACCTTCATTAGGGTGTTTCAGGTGCCCCCTATATCTTCCAATCCAGCTTGACCTTGGTCTGGTATTGCGGTTTATATAGTAGAAGCCACATGTAAAATTTTGGCCCATTCTATAAATACCTAACTTTACCAGAATTCACCTGAAGTTTATAATGTAATTCCCCATTGGCGAACATGCAAATTCTCAAGATATTTCAAAAACCAATGAAGAAATCAATATTTTTTTCTCAATCTACAATTCCTGAGTAAGTTTTGGGAGGGAAATTCAAATCAGGTGTTATTTTTTGTATAACCCCATTTTCCAAGCTGCCAGAAGCTGTCAAATTTGTGAAAATCTGCATAAAATGGCAGAATTTTCGGGAATTCAACACTTCCTAGCTCATTAGGAAGACCTGCTGTAAAATAGCTGATGCCAGATTTGAATTGCCCTCCCAAAACTTACTCAGAAACTATGGATTGAGGAAAAAATATTTATTCCTTCATTGATTTTTGCCATATCTTCAGGATTTGCAAGTTCGCCAATGGGGAATTACATTATAAACTTCAAGTGAATTCTGGTAAAGTTAGGTATTTATAGAATGGGCCAAAATTTTACTTGTGGCTTCTACAATATAAACCGCAATACCAGACCAAGGTCAAGCAGGATCGGAAAATATCGGGGGCACCTGAAACACCCTAACCTTCATAGACACTCTGACAACAGCCAGATGTAAGCACTTGAAGTTTGCTTACTGTAACGTTCACATTCTGTTGAATTTCTGTCTGAATAAGTATTTTGGTCAAATGACAGAAAATCAAAGAGGGATAGGACAAAAGTTTCAATTTTAGTGAATAAATATGGTCATTCTGCACATTTGGAAAAAAACAGGTTTCTAGACATAAGCGTACCGCAGAAGGGGCGGGGGCTGGGAAGTTTTGGAAACAGTAAGATTCTGGCAAAAGGGCAAAAAAATGTGGGCAGATGATTAAATAAAAACCAATGAAAATTAATTATTTCCACGTAATTCCATTTGAAATGTTATTAAATTGAAATCTTGAAATTTGGGCAAATGTCGCTCCCCCCCCCCAAAATTGCGCATGCGGCACGCCTATGTCTCTAGACCTAGTAGATCCTGAGATATTGAGATTTTGGGGTATTTTTAAGAAATACTCTGATTATGTCATAATAATAGATGAGAAGCCAGAGGCCAAAAAGTGGCTTATTTGAGGGGTTTTTGACACTGAGAGCCAGATGGGCAAATGATACACCTGTAGTTTTCTGAACTAACATCTGAAAATGTGAAAACTGTGTAGAATCCTGTTATTTCAGTTGCCATGGAAAAGAGAAAATAATGAAAAATAACTAAATTTTTTCACTTTAATGAATTTGGCAACGTCAATATTGTCCAGATAGATTGAAACTCCTAAAAGAAATGAATATTTCTTTAGATAACAGTATAGAGAACTATTCACAGAAAAAAATAGTATAGGAACATTGTCGAATTTTTTTCTATGCCAGTCACATGTTACTTGTGTCCTGTAATGCCTACATTAAGAGGAGGTAGGAGTCAGTCTCAGACCGGTGGTCTATACTCAACCGTTAGTAAATTCACCCTTGTCTTACAAGTGTTTCAATGCACTCTACGTGTTTCCTAAACTGGAATAAATCAATCTTGAATCTGAAACCTTCAGATGCTCATCATTTGGTTTGTCAGAACCATAATAATCTGATGAAATCAGCAGTTTATGAACTTTTAAGAGAAGACTTAATGTGGTATTTTCAGCCAAACAGCATGAAAAAAGATCATGGAAATGTCATAAGAGAGAGATACGGGCACCTGCAGCAGCAGTTGGACTTCAAGGGGACCAGACCAACATGGACGACTGAGGATGATTTGGAGAGATACGGAGAGGAAGGGAGACTCTGGGCTGAGACCATATTTGACGCCATCCATTTCCTGGCTAGGAATTACAAACAAATGGTGGACAGCTTCCTCAAAGATTTGACTGTAGAGAGTGGCTTGGAGACTCACCAGATATATGACGTGACAGCTACCTGTGAGAAATGCTTGGAGCGGCTGAGAAAAGAAGTTTTCTTCAATGAATAAATAAAAGAAGCAGAAGCTGATTAGGACCGATGCAATTAAGAACATCATGGTCATAGTAAATTATTGGATTTAAAAAAGCATTTTCACTCGAGATCATGACATCACAGGTTTTCACTTCCTAAAAATTTTGCATTAAGAAATGATTGTTTACAACCGATATTGTGCTTACCTTGTTATGTTGTAGAAATATTGCCAAGAAAATTGAATCACTTTAAAATGTAATGTTTTTATCACAGGTGAGCACTTTTTCTAATCATGCTTTTTATTTATGTCTGTCTTTCAGAAATGTTCATTCCATAATTTTCATAAATTTACAAACTTTCCAGTGCTTTTCAAACATAACTTTTTGAATTTTGAAAAGTTGATTCTTTAAAATGTAATCCTTACAGTCATTGTCTCATTACTTTACAATTATTTGTTATTGGTGTTATCATGTTGAGAGCAGCCCAACATAGACAGTCTTATGCATAGACAATAAGCCATCATATAATTTAAAATTGAGCAGCTGAAATATGTAGTACAGGTGATGGATGTTATCATGTTATCTATCCAATCTTTACATAGATAGATACAATTGTGCATCCGAGCAGCTGAAAATGTAGTCTGTAAAGTCACTGTCTAACTTGATAAGATTATATTTTGTTAATGTTGTATATAAATTGATGTTTTTAATTCAGCAACATTTAAAACGCACACATTTCTAAACAGCTTACAAACTAACTTGTGAAATAGATATTTCCATGAAACTTTATACTGATGTCCATTGACATCTCATGCAAAAGTCCAGAAAAATCCATAAAGAAATAATATGAAACAGCTGGATTAGGCCACTTTTTGTCCTATATAATGTCCAAAAACCAAAATCATACCAATGCAAATAGGTCCAAAATCGATTTCATGCAAAGTCTGTCAAAGCTCAATATTTGGAGTGTGGAAATAATCAAGGTGGTCACTCGCATTTGTTAATGGAATTTTGTGAGTTTTTGGTTGTTTTTTCTGTCAATTTGGTGTTTTTCACATTTGCTTGTCACATCACTTTCAACACTTCTGCATCATTTATATAAGCATCCGCAATTATCTTGTTTTTGGTCAAATTCGAAGCTGAAATCTTGTTGGACATCTGTTTTGACCATTTGAAATCAATAATAAAGTGATAGCATCTGTAATTCACTCCCCTATCCTGTTTTAAATTTTGCAAATTCTAAATTTAACTTATATCTGAAAAAAGTGTCCGGTTTTTAGAAATGTCCTTGGATCCTATTGAAAGGTTCACAATCTTTAGTTTAGAAGCTACTAAGCTAATAGGCATATTTGCCAAGTCATATCAAGATAAATTTAGGGCTTTAAAAGTTTGAAAATGTGTGCGTTTTTAATGTTACTGAGTTCATATTCTCATGCCATGACAATTATTGTTATTTTAGCCTGTCGTAGATAGTCTTTTGCGTAGCCATAATATATGTAATTTGTAATTTGACATCTGAGCCGCTGAAAAGTAATTGACCCTTGTTTATAATTCTTTTGCCAATTGATTTGTATACAAGATCCAGTGAGATTTGAAGTATCAAAGTTGAACTGATGATCCCAGCTACCATATTTTGTTACCCAAATGTATAGTATCAATGGGTCTACTGCCATTGTTAAATATAGAATGCCCATGCATATTACGACATACGGACTGAGTATAGGTCTTGTTGGTTTTATGATACGCGCAGAATTTCCATGTCTCTAAGCTTCAAATGTTCCATTATGATTTACCAAGTTATACCACTTGACAATATTTACCTTTTGATTTTATGTGCTTTACTGCATCATGCCATCTAAATTTGTCCCCATTGTGCGGAATGTAAATATAGATCAATGCATAAAATGATATAATAATATAATATCTTTTGATTTTTATACTCTGTATGCTCTACTGTATGCTCTAGTGCATCAGATTGTGACATGCACCTTGCAATCTTAAACAATTGATCAATTTTCTGCATGACCAATTTAATCTTTTGTCTGAAATGATAATTTAATCAATAATAAATCTATAGTCTGGAATAATTATTATAAATTGTCTGATTGTTTATTCATCAAGTAGCAGATTCCACACAGTAAGCAAATACAGTCACAGTATTTTCGTAATCTTCACACAGTGTGAATTCTGCATGCTATGTTGCAATGAGATGAAGAAGACTTGATATATACCAGTTTTAACGCAAACAAATTTATTAATGTAAGGTTGACGTATGTACTATGTAGTATAGTAGTTCCCTACAATCAGGAAATAAAAATGGTTCAATGGAAATCTAGTAAAGTCAGGAATGAAATTCCATGATCAATTTGCTTGTAAATTGAGTGATGATTTCAAGGTGAACACATTTTTGGAGCGCACTTCTGCTACTAAAGCTCCACCTGACAAATTCAGATTCACTGCCCTCTGGTGTGAACAGGGGAGAAGCAGGTTTATAGTTGAGACGTTTTTCAGAGAAACTCGCCTGCAAGCTAAATGGACGATGATATTGGAATGATGAATAGCCATGTGCATGGGGTAATACATTGTTCAAATATAAGAAACTTGACTTTCTCTGTTCGATAGTTTTTACCCCAGATTGCGTCAAGCGAGGTCATGTCAAACGTATCAACTAACCCACCTGGTAAGGTTAGTTGATAACCTACACCCAGGCAGGTTATCAGTTACACCCTTATTGTTTCGAATGTACGGGAATATACACTACGAAGGACTACATACACCACGAAGCCGATACACACTGGACTGAGGATAATAGTTGATACACCACACCCTGATGAACAATGCAAAGAAAAAGTCACATGCTTCCACCTTGGTAGGATACTATAAAACCATACGCCTTCACCAATCTACTTTCTGTTCCCATGGATGTATATGTACTTCCATTGTGGACAAGCAGGTAGTTTGTGATGTCACAAAGCAATTGTGAATGACCGAATGTTGATTACATTGTTGTCTCGACCAATTAAATCACAGAAAGCAGCACTAGCTACCTAAGGTCATGAAATGCCATGGAGCCCAGATTGGTGCTTCCTTGAGATAAATTAATATATTTGTTTTATCTGCCACCTGCTGTTAAACAAACACTTATAGAATCAATTTTAGAAACAGAAAATTTCAATACACATCCCAATACTATAAAACAAAACAATGCACGCCACCCATTATTATCACCTTATACACAGGCTTACCAAAAATGTCTTTACCTGTTGATAAGTAATATCAAAGGATTCAAACTTGTAGTTTTTTTCTTTCAATAAATGACGGATGATTCAGAGAAACTTAATATAGATCAGCCAATAAGGTATGTGTAAAAGGCTATTTATAAGCCATCTAAGATGACCTAGTTTAACCTGTGGTCCAGAGCCCTGCTGTTTTCTAAAATAATCGAGTGGATGGGTTTGTTGCTACAGGAGATTGGCTAGGTTTTGTTGGCTGGCTTGGTCAAAATAACAACCTTGACCTATCAGTACAATCATAATGCTTGGTCTTACCCAGGAGTTTACATGAAAAAGCTTTGTAGATGAATCTTAGGTTGAACTTATCATGATATCTCATGCTCCCAACACGTCGATCATCAGATCCGACTCACAATGGAAGTATATAATATATACATCCATGGGAACAGAAAGTAGATTGGTGAAGGCGTATGGCTTTATAGTAGCCTACCAAGGCGGAAGCATGTGACTTTTTCTTTGCATTATTCATCAGGGTGTGGTGTATCAACTAACCTGCCTGGGTGTATCAACTAACCTTACCAGTTGAGAAAGTAAAGTTTTTCCATATATATTTGAACAATGTATTTCCCAATACACATGGCTACTCAAAGTACTCATCATTCCAATATCATCGTCCATTTAGCTTGCAATCAAGCTTTTCTGAAAACCTGCCTCTCCCCCCCCCCTTTGAATGTCAAGGGATGGGGGGGGTTCTAAAAATACGCATGAAAAATAAGGGTGAACTTAAATTCCACATGGAAGTCAGCAGAGGTATCCATTTTTGACGGGAAGTTCTGGCAAGACTCCCACTCCCCCAGTCATATATTCTGAACGTTCCCTTAGTGGCCATCCATTTTCTTCGTTGCTGTTTAAAATACAAGGCAGTGGATGCACATCTCATTCAACTGACTACGGCCAAGGCTCACTTACTTTGACACACACCTTTTTTGAGACAAACCTTGGAAATGTAACACTACTTTTACAAATTTACCTCTAACAATCATCTTCACACTGAAAAAGGTCTATTACACCATGATCAACTGAAAAGAAAAACAACCAGAAGCTGTTTCATGTTACTCTTTTGCAATGGCGAGCTGCATTCTGTTTCCAAATTTTTGTCCAGCAAGTGGAAGTCAGCTTATTAGTTTATGTGTTTTGATGGTATTGCATCGAATTGAGAAACTCACAAAAAACCATATCTTAAAGTAAATAAAGGTAATTCAGCAACAAACTAGTATTTCAGGAAATATTCTGGTCAAGCGTGACATCTGCCATGGATATTCTTTGAGGGGTCATTCATTGAAAAAAAATTTTGACTCCTGAAAAGTGACCATTTAGGAATTATAACACCTTTTATTTTGTCAAAGTAGGGCAGATATAGCCACAATGATAGCAATGACGATTCCAGTGATTTTGCCAGCATTACAGTCCTTGGGAGAATTGCTTGTGTCCTGGGGTCCAGCAGCGATGACCTGGGGTTCTTCCTTGGAGGGGATATTCTCGGTAGTAGGGAAGACAGGAACCTCTAAAAAAGAATGTGACATATTTGTTACAGTAACACCCAAAACAAAGGATGACTACCACAGCAGGAAGGAAGTATCAGCCACCACTTTACCTGTTCACACCTTTGGGCTACCCCCAAATCACTTCCTACCTTTACCTAAACTACCTTCTAAAATTACATTAAATTTACATTAAACCGAAAACGTATTTTCAAAACTCCATCACCCACATTGCGTTCCATATCTTTGAAATTGTGCCTCTTGCTAATAGCAAAGACATTGCCGCCCGTCTCAAGAGAGCTTGATTTTTATGAAGTTGTGGTGTGAGAGTCAAAGGTACTTGTACTTGTAAGGAGATTTTTGAGAGGCAGTAGGAAGAAGATAATTTAGTGTGGTTCATAGTTTAGAAAGTTTTGAAATTTGATGGTGGGTTTATTCCATGCAATGATGAATGTTTATTGTAAGATGTACAGTGATTTTCAGGAAAAAATATTGATATCTGATGGGTTTCGTTTTTCCACCAAAACATAGGTGTATTATTGAAAACAAAAGTGACAAATCTTGACATTTGACACTATTTTCAAATTTCTATCTGCCATAGTTCTTAAGATATTTATTCCATTATGGGAATTTTGGATTTTGCTGTACCACTAAACGGTCAATATAAAACAATAATTTACTAATAATTATGAGTTGTGAGATGATTTTAAAAGTGTTTTAACAATTTCAGATACACTCCCTTTACAACAGGAATATTCTGATTCATCCAATTCCGATTTCAGAACATTAAGTTCCATTGTCTGAGAAAGACAATTTCTGGTTTGAGAACAATGGCTGAAAGCCTTAAATAGGCGTTTTTTCCCCCCAAAAATAAATTGTGGCAGCACTGAATGAGAATGACCAGGAAAATACAGTACTGTATTGGCTCTTGTCAAGAAAGCAACATGCAGAACAGTGGTGTGTATGATTGACATTTGATTGCAATACCTGTTCTGCATGATGCTTACCTTCTTACCAAAGCAGTCTAACCTAAGACATTAAACTCCTTGGCAATTTCCCTTTGTCTGTGTCAGTTATTGTTAATCAGTTAATTAAGTGAGTATCATAATCTAACAGCATAGATGTTAATTAACAAAGTCATTAAATGACCTGAGGCACTAATCAAATAAGAAGATTAGGAGACCAACAGAAAACTGTCAATGATGTGGCAAAGCCAGTTTGCAAATTGAAAAGAAGAAAATAAACTTTTCAAGTGGAACACCAATCTGCAAAAATCTCTAATAATTCTGAACCCATAGAGCCTACTAGTTGTGGGAGAGTGAAGAAATTGGGAGGTACCAGGATTGTAATGTCAGCTTCATACTTCCATGTCTTGGCAGGGTGTGTCAGCTTGTGTATTGGCTGCATGCATGACATTCTGTGAGATTTCCTGGCAATTTGAGAAGCTATTCGAGATGAATTTCAAGTTGTTGCTAAGTGTATGGGTCAATTTGCTCTGAGCAATGTTTGTATTGCTGAAAAGTTAGACGATGGTGGTTGCGGATAATTCGATGGTGGGAAACCTCTTAGAATTTTGTATTTGGTCAACCTTAGCATGTATACATATACCTTTTGGTGCATGCATATTTTACGCCAGGGATCTTGTATGGTGGTTCACCAATGGTCTCAAATACAAAAACATATTTTTATTTGGCGTAGTTTTTTAGTTGTAAATGTGGATAATTTGATTTACTGCTGTTGATTTAATGGCATTTGTAAAATGTTATCCATGGTGTGTGCATCCAGCAACAACTTGTGCTTCTTAAAAACAGAACCTGAAATTGCAGAAAGTATGTATAATTATGTTAAGTCATTTAGAGACACTAGGAATCTCATGCAATATGTTGGGACCTTTTTTTACTTTTCTCAATGAAAGTAATCCTAGAGGAGAACAGAAATATGGTTGGTAGGCAGTATAAGGCACATATTATTCCAATAATCTCAAAAGTATGTCGGTAACCTCCTGACAAAATAATACTACCAAATTTACAACCAAATACAAAGCTTGTAGAATTGGCTTGGCAACTGAAACCACGGAACTAACTGCTCTTGAATGGACTAGGAAATTGTGTCAAAATTTCCAGAATGGTCACTTTTGTTTTCAACGTTATTACATTATCAAGAACTAAAGAGAATAGTTTGTGATTTATGCTGCAAAATATGCCAAAGAAGCCCTGTCACAAACTGGTACACGTGTACTGGGAGTAGCAACAATGGACCCCACCTTTGGTATCGGGCAAAAGCTATCTTCAAAAACAGTCAGTGTCCATACAACGTGGAAAGGGGGTAATCTGATGGGAGATGTCCTGACACAAGTTCGCAGTAATTTAATAAGTTGACTGCCAATTATAACTGCATGCTAGTAAAATCTTCATGATTAACTGTTAACAATGTAACTGTCTGTTAACAACTGTCACTGTAAGGAAACGTCATGATTAGGCCTAATTGTTGAACTTTGTTGTTGTTGTTATATTCTGTTTGTGGTCTTTCTCAGTACTAATGTTTTTCATACCATTGATATAATCATGTTGATAAGTGTTTATCATAAACATAAAACAAGTTACTCTTATGCTTGCCTGACTTATCATAATTTAATCTGTCTGTTTTTTTTAAGATTAAGGATATAACATGATGTTTGCATTAACCAATGTCTTTACCATAATATTTTCATGTTTTCCTAGAATTATTTTTGTTTTTGAATTTATGTTGTCCATTAGGCCTATATACTTCTTCTGAATGCTGTTTTTAATTTGGTATGTATACAGATGTGGATTGTTGCGTCAGTTGCTCATGATTTCTTTGATGGTATGGTTTTTTTCATGACATTAATTGGTTCTGAACTAATTATGAACTGCTACCTTGATAATTTGCCACGTCAAACCTTAAAATCAACGTCCTATTTAATCTTAATTACCCTTTCTTTGTCAAAGATAACAAAATTATATATTATATTTTCAAACTTTTAAATATCCAGCAAAATGCTACTGCAGCAGCCATATTTTCCATGATCACTGTCAATATTTTTGTAAATATCTCTCAACTGGAATCCCCGGGAGTTTTTAAAAGTCATTTACCAACATTGATTATTTGTTCATTCATTTTACATTTGAAAAATGGTACCTTAAATATGTTGAAAAGGGATAAAGAGAAGGACATTTGGAACCACTATGAGTTTCTTTTGACTAACCTCTATGAGTGAGGGACAGAGAAGTTTATTGAATTTGCTTAATGAAGATAATTATGATAATGATGATGAAGCACCTTCCATTTTTCAACACTCTCCTTACTATGATGATGGAAGTTTGCTACAAATGTTCTCCTGCCACAAGTCCAGTTTCAAACTACTCTCTCTAAACTTTCAGTCTCTCAATTCTAAGTTTTGTGAATTGAAGATGTATCTAGAAGGCTGTTGTGAATCGAATTTCCATGCAATATGCGTACAAGAGACCTGGTTATCAGATGATTCCGATACAAGTTTACTGCAATTAGAAGGATATAAGCTTATCTCAAAGGGAAAGTCCGCAAGCTCACACTGAGGAGTTGCGATATATTTGAAAGATATTTTTGACTTTAAAGTACTGGCAATATCTGGCGCTGCTAATATATGGGATGGTATTTTTGTGGAGGTTGCTATCAATGAATCATTTTCCCCACACCACAAAAAATCTGTCATACTAGGAAATATTTATCGACCACCTAGGGATAATCTGGAAAATTACAATACCTTTATAAATGAGATGGAACAGATACTGCACAATTTTCAAAGAAACAATAAGGATGTTGTCATTGCTGGCGATTTTAACATTGATCTTTTAAAGATTCATGATAAAAATGTTTTTAATGACTATTTTGAAACAATAGTGTCTCATGGCTTTGTTCCAAAAATCACTCTTCCTACTCGCATAACATCTCATAGTAGTAGTTTGATCGACAATATCTTGGTAAAGCTTTCTCAGAACTTTTCACCAACAACTTCTGGTATTTTGCACACTAATATTTCAGACCACTTGCCTTGTTTTGTCTCATTGGACTATCTTATAGTTGAAAAGCCTGTCACCAAGTATGTCAAAATATGGTCGAGAAGCACTAAATCTTTAAATAATTTTAAAGCCGAAATTGCTCAGAAATGCACATCAGAAGTCTTCGATCAGAATATAATGACTAACCCGAATGTTAACTTTGAAACCCTCGATTTGATAATTAAACAAGCTTTTGAGAAACATATTCCAGCTAGAATGGTAAAGTACAACAAACACAAACACAAACAAAACAATTGGATTACTTATGGACTACTTAGATCAATCAAATTCAGGGATAAATTATATAAACGGATGATTAACACTCCAAGTGATACTGCTCTGCATCTGACACTGAAAAGTAACCTTGCCAGTTACAATAAAATACTAAAAAAACTTTTGAGAGATACCAGAAAGTCCTATTATGAATCATGTTTTCACAAATTTAGAAATGATATTAGAAAGACTTGGAAGACTATTAAGGTTGTCATAAACAAAACAAGTGAAAAAAGAGATCTTCCTACTTTCTTTAGAATAAACGGTAGATATGTATCGGACTCAAAGATAATTGCAAATGAATTCAACAAATATTATGTTAATGTGGGCCCTACGTTTTCATCCCATATACGAGCTCCACCAGATCACTCCTTCAAAGATTATCTCAATTCTCCTTTTGATCATGACTTTAGCTTCAAGACAGTTGATCATCAAACCGTTTCAAAAATTATTGACAGGCTGAAACCACAAACCTCTTGCGGGATTGATGGTATTTCCAACAATATTCTGAAAGTCATCAAAAACGAAATACTTCACCCTCTTACCCTTATTATCAACCAGTCTATTCACAATGGTATTTTTCCAGAAAGGCTTAAAATAGCTAAAGTGGTTCCTATTTATAAAAAGCAAGACAATATGTTATTTGAGAACTACAGACCTATCTCTGTCTTGCCCAGCCTTTCAAAGGTGCATGAACGAATTATTCACACTCAGTTAGTTGACTTCTTTACCACTCATAACTTGCTCTATAAAAACCAGTACGGCTTTAGAAAATCCCATTCTACAGAACTAGCTGCTCTTGAATTAATTGACAGAATAATAACCTGTATGGACAAAAAGGAAACACCCCTTGCCATCTTTTTGGATCTGTCGAAAGCCTTTGACACTATAGACCATGAAATACTCCTTGATAAATTGAAATACTATGGGATAAGAAATTCTGCTTATGAGTTGCTTAAAAGCTACTTAACAAACCGAAAACAATATATTGTACATGGAAATATCCTTTCTTCATTTCTCCCCATCACAACAGGTGTCCCACAAGGATCGATATTAGGCCCTCTGTTGTTTATCATATATTTAAATGATCTACATCTCGCATCAAAGCTTTTTCATCCCATCATTTATGCAGATGATACGGCACTTTCGGCTACCTTGGGCACCTTTGATTCTGCTGGCCAAGACAGAGATACTAGTATTATCAGTGAACTGAATAATATTTCGCTCTGGCTTCAGCTAAATAAGCTGTCTTTAAATGTGTCAAAAACGAAGGCTATTCTATTTCATAACGTACGTAAGCATGTTACCCATCCAAATATAAGTATAAATGGAACATCAATTGATTTTGTAGACAATTTTGATTATCTCGGCATAACTCTGGACAAAAATGTAACTTGGAAAGGACATATGGTCAAAATTAAATCAAAGATTTCAAAAGTGCTTGGTATAATGTCAAAAATGAAAAACATGCTTCCCCAGACTGTTTTGTTAACAATTTATAATAGCCTCTTTTTGCCACATTTAAACTATGGAATATTGTGTTGGAAATCCAAAATGAATGATCTTATAAAACTGCAGAAGAAAGCTGTAAGGGTCATATCAAAAGAAAAATACAATGCTCATACCGATCCCTTATTTAAGAAATTAAATCTTTTGAAAATCATTGATCTAGAAACCCTCCAAGAATATAAATTTTGCTATAAACTTGAACACCGCAGTCTCCCGGCATATTTCCATTCAAATCTGTTTAAACGAAACTCTGATGTACGTCCTCGCATTACCAGAGCATCAAATGATTTCTATATACCAAAAGTAAGGACGGAATTTGCGAAAAATGGCATTCAGTACATCATTCCTATTGCTTTTAACAACTGCCCCCCTCAGATCAAAGAAAAGATATACACCCATAGTCTCCCAGGTTTCGCTAAGTTTATTAAATATCATTTTATAAATGGATATAATGATATTTGTACAGAAAGAAGCTGCTTTGTTTGTCAAAATTAAGCTTCCTCATGTTAAAAAAAAAAAAAAAAAGAAAAGAAAGGAAAATTGATCGGTCATTATCGTATTTTTCATTTTGCACACATTCTCTGATTCTTCTTTTTCCCCCTCTTGATACATATGGTGTACTTTGTGTTACTATCGGTTCCTTCGGGATTCTTCTTTTCTCCCTCCTGATCCCAAACCTTGTCTTTTTTTTTCTTCTTTTACATTTTCTCATGACAAAGTAAGAAAAAAAAAAATAAAAAATTAAGAATTTATCATCAATTATTTTTTTCATTATAGCATTAATTTGTATGAGGAATTTTACGTTATATTTGGAGACAACCCGGGGATTCCAGAATCAGACCAACTATCTTTATTCTGGGGTGGCCTCTCGATAGCGGCTCTATTGTCTTAGAGAGGTCTCCCCATAATAGAGAGACAACAAATATGTAATATTGTTTTCGCTCTTTTGTCATAACTCATGTATGTAATCCATCTTTATGTCTCTTTATTATGAATAAATATGTTTGTCTGTCTGTCTGTCTGTCTGTCTTTTTGGGGAAACGCAATTTCTTTTTTTTTTAAACTTTCTAAATTATGAACCACTATAAAGCGCAAAGTAGGAAAACATAGGACTTCTGGTAAAAATGTTTTTCTTCTCTTATTTTTGATTGTAGGCCTACTGCATATTGCAAAATTGTGATACTAAGGATAATGTTTGTGAAATGGACATTATATAAATAAATAAGATCAATTGCCATGCAAATAAAAAGTATGTACCGAAAACCAGGCACGGCAAACATTCATATTATGCAGTTGTTCTTCTCAGCAATTTATTTTGTTATTTTTGACTGCTTATAGTTATATGCAAGGTATTCATACAGCTCAAACACACTTGGTAAAAAAGTGAGTTAAAGAGCTCGTGAATTTCCTTTCAAATCATTTTTAACTTCTCAAATTCCTGAAGTTCCAAACAAATCATTTGTATCTTATCTAAAACAACCAACTAATGAAAATCTTGATTTCCAACCTGTTACAGAGGAAGATGTAATCAAAATAATAAACCAACTAAAAAAAACAAAGGCACCTCCGGATTTGATAGACTCTCGTCAAGACTACTCAAGAATATAAAGGAAGAGTTGTGTCAACCACTGCAGCTGATTATAAACCAATCTCTTGAACATGGAATATTCCCACAAAAGTTAAAAATAGCTAAAGTTATCCCTATATATAAAAAAGACGATGATAAACAATTAACTAATTACCGCCCAATCTCTCTATTGCCCTCTATCTCCAAAGTATTCGAGAAGACAATATTCAATCAAATCCATACATATTTCCAAACTAAACAATTTCTATTTTTCAAATCAATATGGCTTCAGAGAACTCCACTCCACGATACTAGCAACTCTTGAAATAACAGCCAAATTCTACTTGAAATGGACAAAGGCAATCTACCAATTAGTATCTTTATGGACCTTTCTAAAGCCTTCGATACTATTGATCATGACATACTAGCCAAAAAGCTAGAATATTATGGAATTCGAGGAAAGGCACTATCGCTACCCAGAAGTTACTTGGAAAATAGACAGCATTATATTGAATATAATGATACTAGATCTTGTAAACTAACTATTCTATCAGGTGTACCACAGGGATCCGTTCTTGGCCCGTTGTTATTTATTATATACATTAATGACCTTTGTGTGTGCTCTGAATACTTCAAATTTATCTGCTATGCTGATGACACCACTCTTTTTGTACCTATCAATATCCCACAGCATAGCCCCAAAGAAACTGAAGAAAAAATGAATAACAATCTTGAAAAAGTCAGCGAATGGCTTATGCTCAACAAACTGTCTCTTAATACCAAATAAACCAAGTGTATGGCTTTCCGCTCATCCCAAAGAAAAGTTAC
Organism: Platynereis dumerilii; assembly: GCA_026936325.1. Lineage (NCBI taxonomy): Eukaryota > Metazoa > Annelida > Polychaeta > Phyllodocida > Nereididae > Platynereis > Platynereis dumerilii. The sequence continues at coordinate 236,986 of JAPTHN010000034.1, forward strand.
CTTGCCGGTAGTAAAACTTGGCAATGAGAAAATTGAATATGTGACACAGTTCAACTTTCTTGGAATAATAATTAACGAACACTTCAACTGGAAAAGTCATATAAATTACATTAGTAGTAAAATGTCAAAGACTATAGGAATTATGAAGAGATTAAAACATACGCTGCCTCAAAATATTTTGAAAACTATATATAACAGTTTAATCAACTCCTACTTGAACTATGGCGCTCTCAGCTGGGGGTTTACTAATAGTCATATTCAATCACTCCAGAAAAAAGCTATTCGAACTATAACACATAGTAAATATAATGCCCATACAGCACCACCATTGAAAAAACTTCGCATCTTATCCTTTGAAGATATGGTTAAGAGAAAATTATACAAGTTCTATTTCAGATACAGCAGTAATCAATTACCCCACTACTTCCTCAACTCATCTTTTGTAAAAAAGCTAGAGCATCCGTATGGCACAAGACAAGTGTCTTTCCAGCTGCCACGGCTAAAACATAAATTTGCGGAACTCAGTATAAGATATAAGCTCCCAAAATTATTGAATGAAAGTGTAAATTCCATATTGGAGAAGATAAGTACCCACTCGGAATTTGGTTTCAGTCTCTATGTTAAAAATCATTTTCTAAATTTATACAAAAATGAATGTTCCATACCTAATTGCTATGTGTGTGGTGTCACTGATTAGATTTTTGAACCTACTCATCAAACATCAATCAATTCATATTTTGATAAATCAAAACCCATTTCATTCTCATCCTTACTCATCATGACTTTTCTGTACAGTCTTTTCTATCTCTCTCTTTCTTTTTTATTAAAAAAAAGGCTGTTTTTTTTCTTTCTCTCTCTCTATATATATATTTTTCTCTTCTTTCTTTTATATAATACTAATAGATTTTCTTGTAAGTTTCCAACTGATGTTTTATTTGAATGTGTTTTATGAATTATTATTATATCAGGCTCAGATGCTCGATAAGAAAATGTAATTTTTACAGAGTTACACTGCCTATTTATAAATGAATAGTAATTAATAAGATTATATTGTCTATTTACATAGGGGGTGTACACGATAGCGCTAGCTTAAGCTGGCTTAGTGTGCACCTCCTAGACCCACAGAAAAATAACTTGTTTTTTTAAATTTTGTAACTGTATTTTCTATATTTTGGTCTAAATAAACTTTTGTCATTGTCATTGTCATTGTCATTGTCTATGGCTTCATCAATTAATGTCTCCTGAATGTCTGATTATTTTTTTAGAAGTTTATGCATGTTTGAAATACAGATGATTCAAGGCAAGTGGACGCACATCTCATTCAAATATCAACAGCCAAGGCTTAACACACACCTCTTTTGTTTTAGAGAAACCTTGGAAAGATACATGCTTATTGTTATACTTGGCAGAGCTTTCTTGGGCACTGAACTCTGCTACAGAAATATTGTTTGCAGATTTTCCATGCAATAGCGCATTCCTTACAATCACAGTCACAGCCAATGGGCTGCCAGAAGAACTATACTTCACATAATCCACGTGTTTACAAAAATTGTCAAAGCCAAAGTTGTAAAATTGTAAGCTTGCAGATTAATCAAACAACTCTGTTGGGATTATAACTGCTGCCTGTTGTGAATGCTCATGAAGCTGCCATTAATTTATTCAGATTAGACTGGTGAGTGCAAGTGATAGATTATTGGGATCACGTCGACAGTCTAACATTCAATATATCAATGTTGAGACTGTGATGCGTAGTGTCACTGTCAGCCCATTGGCTATCAAACTGCGATGATGTTATGTGGTTGCACGGGCTATCTCGATAAAAAGCTTACTATGACACTGTATTGAAACTACGACACTCAGTTTTGGTGGATTCATGTTGGCTAGAAGCCAGGGAACTTGACTCAGTTTAAAATGACATCACAGCTTGTAGTTAATTTACATGTATTGCAATGCTAGAGAACAGAGCCATCTCTGACATAACACTTCAACAGCATAGATTCCAGTTGAAATTCTGCGTAAATATTACGTAAATATTACGAGGACTTTAAAATTTTCAGAATGTATACCACAACAACAGTCTTACTACAGATCTCGTATAAGTGTGCCATGTTCTTTTCAACTGCCACAGTGCTCTTGTGATGTCAGTATCAGCATAATGATTGCACAGTTGGTGTATTCGCAGTTTCAGCTGTATCACCTGGAACCCACACTGATCACACCATTAAAAATCCACAATAAGCTGTTAGATTGTTGCTCAACATCGATTATTCAGTTTGATGTTTTGAATAAATCCAAAAGTTACAAGATGCAGCTATATATAACGCATGGATTTTGTGTATAACTGCCATCAGTTTTATCACCTTTACAAAAAAACTAATTCATTCACTCTCACATTCATTTGTTGGTCTGAGAGGTTATCATGTGGTTCCAATAGTGATGTCAGTATTGCAATACTGACATCATCTGTGCATATATTCACATGGAACATGGCACACTTATATGAGATCAGTAATAACCACAACCTTGACTTTCAGGAATTCTAGTTCGAATAGAGGTTGAGTCATTGCTAGATGCCAGTTGTAAAGTGACACCTGTCAGAAAGTACAAGAAGTAAGGCCACACATAATTGATTCTTAGCTTCGCGGACCCGCCGACACAATAGATATCCTGCCGATGGAAAAAAAAATCGAAAAAAAAAAAAATTTTTTTTTTTGACATTATAAAAAAAAATTTTTTCACCTTTTTTTTTTTGTCCTACCGACCGACCCTAGAAAAAGTGCCTTGAGAGGATCCGAGAAGCTAAAGATCAATTATGTGTGGCCTAATATAAATTAAAAGATCAACTATAATAGACATTTGAAAGATTCATCAGACCAGGCATAGTGCAACGTGTTGAATCTTTGCTGAGGACTCCACTGTCAGCACTGTCAGGGCAAGCGCAGGTGATTTCAGGACACGTCTGTTCAAGGCAAGGAGCAGGCAAACAAATGTAGGAGCAGCCACCGTTGTTATTTCCGCAGGGGTTGCTGCCTGAAAGGGACAAATACAAAGTTAGATATCATCATTCTAACATTCAAACTAAACCTCAGCTGACTTGGCTTGACTGTTGTGCGCAGTAAACGTCTCCACCAGGCACCTCTCTCACCCAAAGTATCCACCTATCCTTCTTTTTCTATCCTGTCCTTCTGATGAGGGCAATCAACCTCCTGACTACTCCCTTATTCATCCTTTCGACTACACCTCTGCCCCAAATCCAGGATTGCATGAATCTGTCATGACAAGTCATCAAAAAAGCTTACAAATTATTTTCTCCTCCTTTCAATTTTCGAACTACAGCAGTCATACTTTGGGAACCTCTAAACCGCTATCAAAGGCATACTATTGTACCACATTCACATCCTTTCATGCAAGTTGATTTTTAACATATTTGCTACGAAAATAAACTAAGCTATCTACCTGCCCTCTGCTGGAAATGCAAACATTCACCTTTGCCATGACAAGTCACACATTTCAATCTGTGTGACAGGTCAGGAAACAGTCACATTTTTCCAGTTTCCTACAGTTGTATTACAAAGGATCCATTTCACACTTCTGCAATAACTCTGCAATAATCTAATTGTAGAAAACAAACGTTCCTATCAACTATAACCCATTCATGACCTGCTTATCCCATATAACACTTATGTTACCGTCATGTTGCACAATGACCTTTCACACACCCATCATTTTCAAAATTAACCATTTAACCAAATCGTTCCGCCTTTTCAGCACAGCTCATTACCATTCATATTCAATGACCACATGAATAATTACATTTTGTTAACCCCTAATCATCTACCATACGCCTATCTTCTACTCTTATTGCATAATTACCTTTTTGCACATACCGCCATTTACGTAATGTATGTTGTCAATGGGTTTTTCTGATGATATATAAAATATATCCTGTTATGTAAGTAATAAATTATATTTTATTAAGTCTATTAAAAGGCATTGTAAAACAAGTCACCATTTGGTTGTCTCAATGGATGATAGATGTGGAGATCCATGGGTGAATATAGGTTAACAGCTACACTTTCCAGGTGACTGCCATTGAACTTGTTAGCTTTATAAATGGTCTGATTCTCCCAGGTGGTCCAGTAGACAAAATCTTCAAAGACAGTAATGGCAAACGGGTGATTAAGTTCGTATTTGCTGTACTTGACAACATGACGCTGGCCTCCGTTTAAGTCGGAAGTGCAGATTGTATGTCGTCTGGTATCCACCCAGTAGAGACGGTCAGTGCTATAATCAATGGTCAGGCCATTGGGCCACCCGATGTCTGCTGTGATCACTTCAGTGCGGTGAGAACCATCCAAACCAGCTTTCTCGATCTTGCTTTTATAATTATCACCCCAGTCACTCCAGTAGATCCACTTTTGTCCATCACGAGGATCCACAGCAATGGCTCTGGGTGCATGGAGGCCAACCTTGAAGAGGGTCATCCTGAAGCGGTTGTTCATGGTGACCAGTTCGATCGTGAGCTTTCCAACGTCTGTCCAGTAGAGGTTCCTGTGGATCCAGTCAAAAGCAATGCCTTCAGCTAAGGATGTTTCTCTTACCACAGTTTCATCTTTGTTTGCAACCTCAGAAAGTTTGGTCCTGTAATATAACAGATTCCAATGTCAGATTTTACTTACACTGTAAAACCTGTTGCATTACTTTGACGGCAGCTACCATAATATATAGGAGAAAGCGGGGCACAGTGAATTGCAGTACACAGTGAATCAGTTGAATTCTCAGGATGCTCAATAGCAATATTTCAAAATGTTTTCATTTGTTTGATGTATTTTATGAGCACTCAACAGAATCTGGTATGACATTTGATAAAACATGCACCATTTGGACATTATGAGATGAAATAGGATTTTTAATGCAAAAAACTGGAATTTTTTGGGATTTTCAATTTGCTTTAAAGAGCAGTTAAATATTGAAATGACATTGATTAACTGTACCATGAGCACTGATTTACTGTACCCAGTACCGGTACACACTAGGGATTTTTCCCGAAGGGACTAAACATTTTAGAAGTGCCTAAAGAGGTACTAAGCTTAGGGAAGGCCCTAAAGAGTCCCTAAAGGTTCCCTAGGCCCATGAGTAGACCCCGGAGTCAGTCGAATAAGTTGAAAAAGTCAGTTGAATTTAATTTTCAACTCAGTCAGTCACATTTGGATCAACTAGTTACTTGTGTTTTTTGCCAAATTTAGTTAGAATTTTTCAACTAAATATCACTGAAAAAGCATATCCAAGGATGAAAACCATTGTCATTTAATCATTTCGAAAGTGGATAATAGTTTGATATTTTGTCTTTACTGTATTGATATTTCAAGAAAAATTTTAATATAATTGTAATTTTTCAAATGAAAATCCAATTTTTTGTGAATCTTGCCTTTCACCTCTTCTTGGAAATATTTTTTGAGTGGTCTAATTTAGATGTTCATACTTAAGAAATGGTTTTGGGAACGTTTTAGACATGTCTCAGGGTTGGATTATACTCGTAGACTTGAAAACGTTTTGGAAATGTATTGGTAATATGTGTAGTTGAAACATTTTTATAAACAGAAATAACTGTTTGCACAATTGGTTATATTAGTGAGAATTAGTTTTGAATCAAGAGGGCGCTGTCAGACTGTCAACACACTGGTGAAGAGCTCTGAGATAATATAGGTTCTTGTTGAAGTATCTTGCATGTCTTGTGGCTCATTTTGGTGTATTTTTGTCGGAAGCAACCTCTAGAAGATTCGTGGCAACTTTTGTGGCCACACATTGCATATTTTGGAAGTTATTTCACTTTTACTTTCACTTGACTTGTCACTACGAGAATTGGGGATTCCCCCTGTTCACCTGACTGTATCAGCTGACCTACATAGCATTCAAGGTGCAAATTGGACTCAACAGCCTATCAGTACTTATCTCACGAAGCACAAAGGATTCTGCTCCATTTAAGGATTCTGTTTTGACTGTATTTATTTAAGAAACATCATCTTAAATCAAATTCTACATTTGATTTTTTTCAGAAGTCAGTTTTCTCAAGATTTCAACATCTAGAAAATATACAGTGCACAGCAGCAAACCCTCAACCCAGCTACAGACTCAACATACCTATCTGGCTGCTTTTGAATTGTTCTGATCTAGTCACTAACTGACAGATCACTATTAAATTGTTCTGATCTAGTCACTAACTGACAGATCACTTTCAAATTTTCTCAAATTTATTGATCCTCGATTCTAACCAACTCCTTCGCTCTGATCTAGTCACTAACTGACAGATCACTTTTTATTGTTCTGATCTAGTCACTAACTGACAGATCACTATTAAATTGTTCTGATCAAGTCACTAACTGACAGATCACTTTCAAATTTTCACAAATTGATTGATCCTCGATTCTAACCAACTCCTTCGCTCTGATCTAGTCACTAACTGACAGATCGCTTTTACATTGCTCTGATCTAGTCACTAACTGACAGATCACTTTCAAATTTTCACAAATTGATTGATCCTCGATTCTAACCAACTCCTTCGCTCTGATCTAGTCACTAACTGACAGATCACTATTAAATTGTTCTGATCTAGTCACTAACTGACAGATCACTTTCAAATTTTCACAAATTGATTGATCCTCGATTCTAACCAACTCCTTCGCTCTGATCTAGTCACTAACTGACAGATCGCTTTTACATTGCTCTGATCTAGTCACTAACTGACAGATCACTATTAAATTGTTCTGATCTAGTCACTAACTGACAGATCACTTTTACATTGTTCTGATCTAGTCACTAACTGACAGATCACTATTAAATTGTTCTGATCTAGTCACTAACTGACAGATCACTTTTAAATTGTTCTGATCTAGTCACTAACTGACAGATCACTTTTAAATTTTCTGATCTAGTCACTAACTGACAGATCTACCAACTCCTTTGGTCAATCACAAATTGATTGATCCTCGATTCTAACCAACTCCTCTGGTCAATCACAAATTGATTGATCCTAGATCGGAACTAATCCCTCGGTCAGTCATAAATTATTGATCCTCGATTCTAACCAACTCCTTGATCAATCACAAATTGATTGATCTAGACTCTTAACCAACCCTTCGGTCAATCACAACTTGATTGATCCTCGATTCTAACCAACTCCCTCGGTCAATCACAAATTGATTGATCCTCGATCCGAACTAACCCCTCGATCAGTCACAAATTGATTGATCCTCGATTCTAACCAACTCCTTGGTCAATCACAAATTGATTGATCCTCGATTCTAACCAACTCCTTTGGTCAATCACAGATTGATTGATCCTCGATTCTAACCATCTCCTTCGGTCAATCACAAATTGATTGATCCTCGATTCTAACTAACTCCTTTAGTCAGTCACAAATTGATCCTTGACTCTTAACTTTGTTCGGTCACAAATTGAGTCATCCTTGATTTTCACATTCTCTTAAGTCACAAATTGCTTGCTTATCGAATTCTCACATCAAACAGATAGTAACAATGCACACATATAGAAAGCTTTATTCTGATGCCTTGCGAACTGGTCTAAATAGACATGTCAATTGGCTACAACCAGCAACAGCCGCAACTCAGCCAAAGGTAAACCATGTATCACACAACAGTAGCTCAATCAAACTCTCAAATAGATTTGAGATTTTAGCACAAAATGACTCCATGTCAGCTTCTGCAGAACATATAAGAATTCAACCCCACAAGACTATTCTCAAACCAAACAATATTCTGAAAACCTGTGTGTGGAATGCTCAGAGTTTGAGACAGAAAACGCAAATTGTTAAGGACTACAATGATGAATATGATCTAGACATCTTTCTTTTCACTGAGACTTGGTTAAAAGATGATGATAAAGTTGAAATCGGCGAGTTGGAGCAAAATGGTGGATATTTCTTTCTTAGCTCGCCTCGTTTAGGAAGACCAGGTGGTGGAGTAGGTTGCCTTGTCAGATCTGGCATTCATGCAATTCAAAAAGATCGCATGAAGACCAAGACCTTTGAACACATGGAAATCCAAGTCCAAATGGATGGGAAAATTGTCACAATTCTTCTAGTGTACCGCCCAGAACCATCCGACAAAAATAAATACAGTATTGCAGAATTCTTCACCGAATTCACAAAGTTTCTGGGACACTATCAAACATTCAACAATGAAATCATAATTACTGGCGATTTCAACTTTCATGTGAATAAACCGGATGATAACAAGGCCATTAAATTTAACGACATCCTTGAAATGTTTGGTCTTGTGCAACATGTCTCTGCACCAACACACAAAGATGGCAATACGCTGGACCTTGTTATTACTCGAGAAAAATCCATACTGAACAATTGTAGGGTCAGTGACCTGCTCTCTGATCATAACTGCATTCTGTTTGACATTCCAATCAAGAAAGCAAAAAAACCCAAGAAGAAAATCAGTTTCAGAAAAACTAGTAAAATTGTTGTTCAAGATTTCAAAAAAGACATTGAAAGACATCTGTCCATAAGTGGGATGGAACAGAAAGGTCTCAATGAACTTATTCGACTCTATAACTCTACTGAAGTGGTTCTGGACAAACATGCTCCCATTAAAACCAGAGAAGTAACTCTACGCACACCCACTCCATTCAACAATGCTGATATCAAGCTTCTGAAATCTGAAAAGAGGAAAGCAGAGAGATTATGGAGGAGAACCAGACTTGAAAATGACTGGGAGTCATTCAAAGAAAAAAGAAATGCATTGAATCTGCAGCTGAGTCACCTCAAATCGGAAGATCTGCGAGTCAAGATTAAAGATTCTAATGGTGATGCTAAGAAGTTGTTCAAGTTACTGAACTCAAGTCTAAACAGAAAACAAGAACTACCTCTCCCACCACACACAAATGAAATTGACTTGGCAAATGATTTCAATAAGTTCTTTGATGAAAAGATTAAAACACTCAGGTCTAAGTTGGACTCCACACACAATGACACAGCTAACAATACCAAAACTGCCCCTCATACACTCCGACACTTCAGAAGGCTATCTCAAAGTGACATAAAGAAACTGATCAGAGAAATGCCAGTTAAACACTGCCAACTTGATCCTATTCCCACGTGGCTTTTGCTCCAATGCATTGATGAATACCTCCCAGTTATAACCAATGTTGTCAATAAGTCACTCACACAGGGAGAAATGCCTCTTGAGTTGAAACATGCTTTAGTAAAACCTTTGTTGAAAAAATGTGGATTGGATCTAATCAAAAAGAATTATAGACCAGTATCAAACCTGTCATTCCTTGGCAAACTTATTGAAAGTGCTGTTATTAAACAATACACAGACCATCTGACTACAAACAACCTGGACGATGAGAAACAGTCAGCTTACAGAAAATTCCACAGCACTGAAACCCTTCTGACAAAGATCCATGACGATATCATGTTGAATATGACAAAAGGTGAAGTAACGATGCTTGTACTGTTGGACCTTTCAGCAGCTTTTGACACAATTGATCACCAGATTCTACTAAAACGTTTAGAAAGCAGATACGGTATTCATGATTCTGCGCTATGCTGGTTCAAGTCATACCTTTCTGAAAGGTCACAGTCGGTGATAATTAACGACAAGACATCAACCAGACTGCCACTCAAATTTGGAGTTCCTCAAGGTTCAAAATTAGGACCAATCCTATTTAATTCATACATTGCTCCATTAAGTGAAGTGGCTGAAAAACACCAAGTCAAAGACCAAAAGTATGCCGATGACGAGCAACTTATACTCTCTTTCAAACCAACTTTCTCAGAACAAGGAAATGCCGTAGTCAAAATGGAAAAGTGCATTGCTGATATCAGAAAATTTCTCCATGAAAATAAGCTTTGTAACAATGGAGAAAAAACAGAACTACTACTCATTGGCAGTCCACATCAACTTAATAAACTCCAAGTATCATCAATCCATGTCGACAATGTCAAAATTAATGCAGTCGATCATGTTAGAAATCTGGGTGTAATCTTTGACAAAAACATGACCATGGAAAAACAAGTCAATAAAATGTGTCGGAATGCCTATTTCAATATTAGAAATATTTCAAAAATCAGGAAGTCATTGGACAAGGAGACCTGTAAAACAGCGGTCAATGCTCTTGTCACACCTCACCTAGACTATGGAAATGGTCTTCTTTATGGAACATCGAGTCGTTTGCTGTATAAACTTCAAGTGGCCCAAAACTCAGCCGTTCGACTCATTGAAAAATTAAGAAAGCACGACAGTGTAAGCCAACATAGGAAGCAGCTACATTGGCTGCCCATTCCAGCAAGAATACAATTCAAACTCATGTTAACAACTTGGAAAGCAATAAACGGGCAAGCTCCCTTGTATATTCAAAATATGATTCAGCCAAAATCTGAACGAAACTGTAATCTGAGAAGCAATCACAAAATGCTGTTAAATGAACCACCCTCCTACAATAAAAACAAATATGAAGACAGAGCCTTTTCGCATGCCGCTCCGAAACTGTGGAACCAACTCCCAGAGACAGTCAAGGCCTCCAAAACACTTGAAGGTTTCAAGAGAAATCTTAAGACTTACCTATTTAAAAGTTTCTACGGATAAATCCAGCATGCACAAGCGCTAGTGAGCAGTTTACTGGAATTAGCGCTATATAAATGCCTATTATTATTATTATTATTATTATTATATTATACAGATAGTGGATGGTGAGGAGTTTTATTGGCTGAAGCAGTAATATTGGTCGAGACCATAGCCCGAGACCAATATTATCGGCTAAGGCCTATAAAACTCAGTATTGGTTGACTCAACATCCACTATCTATATATGATATTTTGCACCACAATTTTCAGACTTATACATATTTGTAAAATATTGGTTTTTCTAAAGATACTTAATTTTTTTAATATGAAATATAATTAATTTTTCCCATTATTTACAATGAGCATATTTATAAAATGATAGATTGAAATTTCAAGAAGTTAGATTTCCTCCTACCCAGGCCTTCCCTTAAGTAATAGGCAATTAAGTGCATGGTTGCTGCTAAGAGCATAGGGGCACACCAATATCACTCTCCACACACCAATAACACTTTTAAGACACCAATATCATTATTTATTGGTTGTCATGTGACTGATCTCCTGCTACAAGATTAAAATTTTGATGCAGAATATAATACTATATGTAACACGTAGTGGAAATACGTTTTAAGAACAAACCCAAGATGTTTTCAAGACATTGTGAAAACGTAGGATTGTTTAATGGGATTGTGCACATAATGATATTCAATGCTCTGGCCAGGGGTTTGAACAAGTATCAGCAATCAATCATGTCACAAGAGTAGTATAACTTTTGTGTACAACAAAGCCCTCAATAAACAAAGAGATCCTCAAAAGTCACACAATTCCCATCAATTAAGCCTAATCTATCTTCTTTTCTTTCCTTCTTTCTTTCTTTCTTTAATGAATTCTTTTTTTCTTTCCATCTGTGTGCAATGCTGCCTGCATATCTGCATGTACCTGCGTGCTTGTATAATTTCAAGTTGATTGTTTCACGCATCCTATATTTTGTGTTTCACTCGTTTTTCTACTACGACATTTCTCTCTCCACTCGGCGCCATATTTCACACCTCGTTTTCACCAATTATCGTTATAACTTTCTGCCTCATCTCTTCTGCTTCGTTTCACCACGTGCTTTCAACCACTTCTCGACACTTTCTCAACTGTTATACCATCTTTAAACCTTACACTCCCTACTTAAATTCACCCCATCTATACTCGCTACCCATTCTGTCCTGGTTTATACATTTTGACGGTTTTTCTTCACTCTGCTGTTATTTTTCCAGATAACTGGTAACAACTTAATAACATCGTAACTTATCAGAACTGTTTGGTAACAAGCCCACAACAACGAGCCTGCAACAACGAGCGACCCAGGAACTCTCTTTGGATTCACAACTCTTCAGGTAGCCAACAAATTTTCTGAGAAATTTTCATATTCATACAAATATTTTACAATCCACATTCATACTGTATTTCTAGTACATGTGTTGCCTGTACGTAACACACAATCTCCACTGTACTATTAAACTCAGCCTGCATATATATCTCCTGCCTATATTTTAAGCTGCCTGTACGTAACAAATTTATTTTCTTTTTCTCTTAAATATTTTCAACCTCAGTTTAGTTGCCTGTACGCATCTACCCTTGTATTTCTTCAGACCAACCACTCTAAATTAACTTGCCCTTTATCTTACTTGCCAGTTGCCTGTACGCAACAAATCTAGTATTTTCTCAGACCAACCACTCTAAACTAACCTGCTATCTTGCATCCCAGTTGCCTGTACGCAACAATTTTTCTTAATTCCTGTAAATTTATTTAAATTTCAAAACCAAAGTTGCCTGTACGCAACAAAGTTCATAACTGCGGTATATTTATTCTCTCAATCCTAGTTGCCTGTACGCAACTAACTTGTTATTTCTGTGAATTTATTACCAGGTTGCCTTTACGCAACAATTTTTCTGAATTCCTGTAAATTTATTTTATTTTCTAAACCATAGTTGCCTGTACGCAACAAAGTTCATATCTACCGTAAATTTATTCTTGTCAATCCAGGTTGCCTCTACGCAACAAATTGGTTATTTCTGTCAATTTATTACCAGGTTGCCTGTACGCAACATACTTAAGATTTTCTGAATTTGATAAGTTCCCTGTACGCATTATTTATTTAATTTCTTTTTTCTATACCAAAGTTCCTTTCTCTTTAATATCATTCAACTTCAGTTTAGTTGCCTGTACGCAGCTAATCTATTATTTTCTCAGACCTACCTCTCTAAATTAATTTGCCTGTAATCTTACATGCCAGTTGCCTGTACGCAACAAGTTTTCTGAATTCCGGTAGATTTATTTATTTAATTTTCTAAACCCAAGTTGCCTGCACAACAAATTTCAAAACTGCCGTAAATCTAAGCAACAAATTTCATAACTTCTCAAATCCAGGCTCTTGTACACAACAAGTTGTTGTTTCTGTGAATTTATGAGGTTGCCTGTACGCAACAAACATACTTAATATTTTCTGAGGTTTCTATCCTTGACAAGCCGCCTGTACGCAGCATATATAACTGGCTATCATACTTCCCATACTCGTACCTGTCCAATTTTTTTATTCTTATATGCGCACTATCCCATCTACCTGTACGTAAGCTGTCAAATTTAATTGTACCCAGCTCGTATATTTTTCAAGTGCACCAAATCTGTAACATATCAACTGCACCTGGTTCGTACTATATCAATTACTTCCAGTCAACTTTACGGTACCACAATACTTAAAGCGCTCTATTCTGGCTGATATACTATAGATAATAGGCAATAATTACCGAAATTAGAACTTATCCCAATCAAAACTAATTGGAGCTACTTAAGTATTTGAGCTGTTGTAATATATCTTCTAGACTCCAGTACTTATTCCTATTCCTATACTGGCATACCTAATTGGACGGGACGGTTGTAATTCCATTAAATTGTCATATACTTTGAACTGCCACGGTTTTAATATCCAGGAGGCGCTATAGACTATATATGTTATCTCAGTCTATCTGGTAATTAGTGGATTTTATACCTGGAAGCTCCCAATTCTTTAATCCAATCTGACAAGTTTATATAGATTTCACCCAGAGTAAAGCAGGATTTGATGTGATATCACTGACTATAATGAAAAAATATGGCTGAAGGTAACGTGGACTGGACCCTAGACAATGAGGACGACAAAGTACTTGTCATGAACCTGGATGGCGACGACAAGGAGAATGATATTCCGAATGTTGAAAATGAGGAAGCAGACAATGGCAACGAAGCCAAACAAGTGAAAGTCAGAAACAACTCTGAAAACCCCACAGACTATGATCCAAAACGTACCAGAGAATATGTCGCTCTCAAAGAGGAACTTGATCTATTGAAAAGAGATAACAAGGACCTGACTGCCAAACTTAGGAATAATGAAGCACTACTAGGATGCCTCGAGAATGATATCGATGTTGCGAAAGGCCTACTTATGGAAAAGGAGCATGACTATGAGAATCTACTTAAAGAATTTGCAAACCAACCTGAGGCCGTTAAACCTAGTGGTCTAATTATCCATGACAACTGCTCTGCTGAGATCGCTAAGAAGCTCGACTCAGACAATATAGACTGGAATTTCGAAATGCATAAAGTGAGTGAATTGCATCGAATCAGCATGGAGGATATCGCTATTTTTGACATCATCGTGTTAATAACGGGAACCACAGATATCATGGAAAACCGGGGCGCTGGTAGTGTATTCACTGATGTCCTGACGGCTGCTGAGCGCTTAGCAAAACACTGTACCACCTATTGTGTGTCACTTCCACCAAACTCTCCCAAATCCGTCCAGGTTAATTTGTTTAACCATAAACTTGGCGAGCTCGACAGGGAAGACCAGAGTTTTGAGATCATTAACATTAGCCCCAAAGGACTTCGCTCATCATTGCTGCGTGGGGATGGTATTACTCCATCTGATAAGTGTGTAACATCCTTCACCGATGACTTGAACTCTCAGATCAATGCTACTAAGATCAGACCCAGAAACAAGGAGGTCACTACTGGCGAATTCGAGGTCAAGGCTTTCCTGCCACTAAAACAGGAAGTTATCGGCAAAGTAATTGGGAAAGGAGGCAACGTCATAAAGAAAATCACAGACGATACCGGGGTACAAATGATAATTGGCAAATGGACGGAGTCTTCGGGCCGAGGGAGAGAAGACAAAGACTCGGCGATGGACGGAGTGTTAATTAGTGGGCTGTCTGGCCGTGTGCGTGAGGCGATTGCAACAGTGTCGGACATTACCAGTGTCAATAAGGACTATGAACCGAACGAGAAGAAAAGAAAAATGTGACATTCCAACACACAGAGACCAACCCTGACACCGAACGGTACTTACACCCTTTGTTACCGGCATGTAATTAAATCGTTGAGAGCATACCCAAATTGTTGTTTTTCTTATGTCAAAAAAAGTGAAGTGAGGGGCTCTGGAAGGTTTCACAACCCCTCTAGAAATTCTAGAAATTCTAAGAATCTGGTCTCTGTGGCGAATCAAAATTCCAAAAATTGTGTCTCTGTAGTGAATCAGAATTTCAAAAATAACTGCTCAAATAAGGGAATTATGAAATTTAGCTTGTGGAACACCAGGAGCCTTAGAAATAAAACTGATATGGTCAATGATTATAGATCCGATAATGATATTGATGTTATGCTTTTCACTGAATGCTGGCTAAATGATACTGATCCTGAAAACTGAGAACTCGAAAACAATGGTGATTTTCGATTTATTTTGAAATCCAGGCAGGGAAGAAATGGAGGCGGTGTCGGTTGTCTTTATAGATCCAATATTCCAGTAAAGCAGATAGATACTAAACCTAGCTCTACCTTTGAGCACTTGGCACTTGAAATAAATGCCCAGATGGTTGTTCTTCTTGTGTATCGTCCTGAACCTTCCGTCAAGAATCCTTATGTTTTGTCTGAATTATTCGATGAGTTCACTGAGCTGGCTGCCCAATTTCAGAGCGATAAGAAAAAACTTCTCATAATGGGAGACTTCAATTATCATATGAATATCCCTACCTCGTCCAATGCAAGGAAATTCAATGACATTTTGGCTATGTTTAATCTGGTTCAACATGTTGATAGCCTGACTCACATAGCTGGCAACACTCTTGATCTTGTTATTAGCAGAATGAATTGTTCTCTTATTCGATCCTGTAAAGTGGATGATCTTCTCTCTGACCATAATGCAATCCTAATGGACCTAAACTTAGCTACTTGTGAACGTATGAGAAACGAGTTAAATACAGGAAAACTCGGAACATCAGCTTAGACAGCTTTAGGATTGACCTTGGGCACTTCTTCTCATCGAAACTTAAGAAATGCGAAAATAGTATGAAGAAAGGGAAAAAGTTAGATCAGCTGATTGCCATTTATGAAGGTGCGGTTGAAGTTCTTGATAAACATGCCCCAGAAAAAGTAAAGACAATTAGAATTAGGAATCCCACACCTTGGAACACTGAAGATATAAAAGTTTTCAAATCAGCAAAGAGAAGGGCTGAGAGAAAATGGCGCAGAACAAGGCGAGATTCTGATCTGGCGAATTTCAAGGAAAAAAGAAACAAGTTTAACATACACTTAAAAACCCTAAAACGGAGGGAACTGGCCAAGAAAATTAATGACAACAGGGGCAACTCAAAAGCGCTTTTTAGAATTGTGAATAAAGCCTTAAATAGAAACCAGGGCCTGCCACTGCCACCCAACAAAAAAGACAAAGTCTTAGCTTCAGAATTTTCTGAATTCTTCGATAGTAAAATTTCTAAAATTAGGCAAAAACTTGATGAAAGTGTCCATACCGGGGATGCAGTGAACAACACTACAATGAATGCTTCCGGTGAGTTCGCAGGCTCAATACTTCACACCTTTCGGGATATGAGTCATGAAGAAATCAGAAAGATTATATCACGAATGGCACCTAAGCACTCCAATCTGGACTCACTACCAACTTGGATCATAAAGGATCACCTTGATAAATTTCTGCCTGTAATAACTGATATAGTGAATACGTCACTTCAATGTGGAATCATGCCAGGTTCACTTAAGCATGCTATCATAAGACCCTTACTCAAGAAATCTAACCTGGAAACGGTACTCAAAAACTACCGTCCTGTATCCAATCTGAAATTTCTTAGCAAGGTTATTGAGGGAGCGGTTATTCAGCAGTATACCGACCACCTTAATAAGAATAATCTTCATGACCCTCGACAATCGGCTTATAAACCCTTTCACAGTACTGAGACGCTTCTTACTAAAATTCACAATGACATCATGCTGAATGGTAACAACGGGGAAGTCTCAATGCTGGTTTTATTGGACCTTTCGGCTGCATTTGACACAATTGATCATAAACTCCTGCTAAATAGGCTACAAAACCTTCACGGAATAAGAGGAATAGCTCTAAATTGGTTCAAATCCTATCTATCTGATAGAACACAATCAGTCATTGTTGGTGATACTGAATCTGCATCTAAAAAGCTAATCTACGGTGTTCCGCAAGGCTCTAAACTAGGTCCAATCCTGTTTAACAGCTATATATCTCACCTCGAAGTGAAGTTGCAAAAAAACACAATATCGAAGACCAAAAATACGCGGATGATGAGCAACTGATCCTGGCCTTCAAACCCAAAGCAGATGACGCTTCCGGAGCGAAGCGGAAAATGGAAAACTGTATCAAAGATATTCTTTCTTTCCTACATGAAAACAAGCTGTGCAATAATGGCGATAAAACTGAATTGATTATCATTGGATCCAAAAATAGACTACAGAACCTAGATATTCAATCAATAAATGTAAGAAATCTTGGAGTGATCTTCGACAAAAACATGACAATGGAAAGACAGGTCACAAAAATGTGTCAGGCTGCGTATCTAAATATACGCAACATAGCTCGGATCAGAGACTGTCTAAATTACGAAGATACAAAAACTGTTATTAACGCTCTTGTTACCCCGCATCTGGACTATGGGAATGGACTGCTGTATGGAATAAAATCAAAATCTATCAACAAACACCAGGTAGCACAAAATTCGGCAGTCCGACTAATTGAAAAACTGAGAAGGCGAGACCATGTAACCGAGAAAAGGAAAAACCTGCACTGGCTACCCATTCCAGCCAGAATTGAATACAAACTTTCGACCCTGACCTGGAAAATTATGAGCAAGCAAGTTCCGCTATATATGGTTGATCTTTTGAAACACAAATCCAAAACCCGCCCTTTAAGAAGCTCTGAAATTAACCTGCTCGAGCCATTACGTACTGATATAAGAAACAGTTGGGGAAACAGAGATTTCAGTTTCTTGGGCCCAAGCCTATGGAACATACTCCCATCGGAGATCAGACAACAACAGACGCTGGAATTGTTTAAGAAAAAACTTAAAACACATTTATTCAATAAGTATTACACATAGTTCATATCTCGATTAAGCGCCGGTGAGCAAAGTCAATTTGGAACTGGCGCTATACAAATCATTATTATTATTATTATTATTATTATCCCCACCTCTCAGAGTGGTCTAGTGTAATCCTACCCTGATAACACCGACCACTGTTTCATGAGGTTGCAACAAAAAGATTAACTCTCCTCAGGTGTGACTGATATAAGTAACAGTTTGAGATCTCTCAAAACAATGGAATGAATGGCTGATTGTTTCATTGTTGCCCGTTTTTTTGTTTTACAGTGAAACACTTTGATATAGAATTAGAGTGGACTGTGGCACTGTGAAAATAGCACTTCGTGTGTCATCATGCTGATGATTTGTCATGATCAAACCCAATACTTTCAATGTTAATTTGACTGAAGGAGACTTATCCCACTTGTTGGTGACAGCCAAACGAAAGGATTATGTATCTGATTTTCACTCTGAAATGAGTTTTGACAAGTCAAATGGCCTTCTATTCATCATGACTAATCAAACAGCCTCTATCTTTCCCATGTTGAGGTAGAGAAGATGACACTTCATCAGCTATCATTGGTCAAGAAATGCATTTTTTGCTTTGAACTGATCCTCATTGTATCTATATCAAAGTGTTTCACTCTAATGGGTTTCTTTGAAGAAAACCGCAAACAATAATTTAAATTTCACCGGAAAAAAGCTGACAATGTATTAGTATCTTGTAGAGTCTGTTGGCAGGGTGAGTGTAAACGAACCCTGCAATGGGAGGATAGTTTCATGTGTCTTTCCATCTTATCTGCATGTTAACTGAGTCGTATTGCATACCACTTTACACAATTTAAATTCATGTTATAAAGTTGTTGCTTATTTCAGATAGATCATAACGGTTGTAATTTGAATGTTTGCTGTTACAACTGGTATTTTAGTCCCTTCGGGAAAAATCCCTAGTGAATAATATTTTTGGCTTTAACTTTCTCTGAAGACATTCAAAAAGAAAATATCTTATAACTCTTTGAGATCTAGTGAAAAACAAACTTATCCGATTCACTGTTTCCCAGTTTCCCCTTGAAAAAAGTGCCACTTTATGGCAGAAAACCATTGTTTTTACCACATGTGCTGCTGTTTTAACAGTAACTGTCGCGAAAGTAATGCATTTGGGTTTACAGTGTATCAATTTAGCTTCCGGCAGTAACCGTTAAAACAACAGCAACTGCAGTAGAAACAAAGGTTTTCTGCCCTAAAATGGCCCTTTTTTGTTTTCATTATGGTAGCTGCTATTAAAGTGATGCAGACATTTCTACAGTGTACGTAAAAAGACCAAATTAATGAAGGACAAGACAACCCGCGACCGTTCATGAATAGAGCGTATACTTGCATCGCAATCTCCTGCTTGTGGACATCAGACCAGAAGATCAGCTGGCTGACATAATCAAAGTCCACACCAATGGCAGAACGCAGTCCTCTCATGATTTCTCTGTACTGACCGGACTCCAGGCGGATTTCTCGGAGGTCATATTTGTTGGAAAAGATAAGGCGAGGTTCCACTAGCGGGGTAGGTATGTAAAAAAATAGTGCATTTAATCATAGAAGCATGAAACTTGGCGCACACTTAAAAAACATCTCTACAAATATAATTGGATAGGGAGCCACCTCAGATTTAGCATAGATGGCTACTGGCAGCCATTTTCCAAAATGGCCACCAGTTCTTCCATTTTGCTGCTTTCTGTGTAGTTCCTATAAATGGAATGCATGCAAATAGTGTTTGTTATTCCTTTTCTAGGTATTCAGAACATTACTACAACATTTTTAGTAGCCTCAACTATTTTCAGGCTTTCTAGAATCCATTTTGGTAGAATTATGAACTCAAACACTGTATTTCGCGGTTTTGCCAGGTTTCACCAATTCTAAAAGAATATAAAAATAAGTTGCATATTAGAATTCCTTACAAAAAGAGCTTTCAAATGAGTACCCACATTAATGGGTTACGTAAATTTGGAGTGGAAATGGAAAAAAATGAAAATTTTAAGTTTTTGAAGATTTCGGTTCTGAGGTTCATTTTGACCAAGAATTCACTGAAACCATTAATGCTGCCATTCATGTGAAAGCTCTTCTAATAAGGAATTCAAATATGTGGTCTATTTGAATATTAATTGAGATTCCATAGAATTATGGGAAACCGCGATAATGCTGCATTTTTTTCAACCGTTATAACAAAATGGACCCTGACCACCATAAAATTCCTTAGTTCAACCCAGGAATCAATTGATAGTGTTTTTTAGATCTTTAGAAGAAATAATGACCACTGTTTTCATATGGTCAAACTGTAGGCCAGTGTTTCTGTTGACGCCGTCCCTATCACCAAAAAACGCATTGATTTAGCAAAGGACGCAGTTTTAAATGACTATATGCGTCCCCAGGACGCAGTAATAATGGGAAGCCTTTCATTCTAAGTGTCAGGCAATCTAGAATTGCAATCAGGACTTAATTGCCCCCTGTTGCTTCCTGGAGTTTTAATCCTAACAAGAGTGTCAGTAAATTGCAATTCACACCTATTCTTTGGAGCCACACATGTGAGGGGTGAACTTTCTCCGTTGATAGCAATCAGTGCCATCTTTGGAACCTTTTATTCGCCTCATTCAATTTGATTCAGCCTTTCTTATGAATATATGGAATTGAACAGTTTTTCTTTCTAACTAGGTCTTTCTTGCATTTATTTCATTGCATATGCTTTCAGTTGTGCCCATTTTTTACCAACCAAAATATTACATCCAAAGCACTGATTCGCATATGTGATAGGTCTGCAGGCTTACATTTATGATTGTAATGTTTTGTTGTTGTTTTTTTTTTGTCACTGCATTTTAAAATTCAGACAATGTTGTGTAGTGACTGTAAATAGCAAGTAAAACCAGGTGCTAAAAATATTTGAGAGGAGAATTAAAGTTACCCTGAATGATAAGATTTTCAAGCAATTAAAAAAGCAAAAAGTGATTGTCCTTCCCACAAAGAGGTTTTCCTCGTGCTTAATGTTCCAGCAAAGGAAATATGAATGATCACACAAGTTTATGGCTGTTAGAGAATATTCAACAAAGATGCCACTGCTACACTATGCTAACTTTATAATTCCCTCCTGGTCGGTACGACCAGGAGGGATTGAATCTATGCATAGCCAGTCTGTCAGGGTTGACTTCCGGTCGTGTTAATAAAGACAATGAACTAAACCTACTGTTTTTTGGTCTGTTCTTTGTATACATAGCTTTCTCACCCTTCAGATGTGGTGTTAATGATACATCTAATTGATATGTAATGGGTGGACAGCATAAATTTGATCTGTGCTTTTAAAAACTCCACAAAAAACGATTTTAGTGCAGGCCTGGCCGAGACCTAATATGAGTTCCCATAGCAACGCAGTCAGTTGGCCTCTGGCCATGGTGGGGGAAGGATGTGCTGCATGTTTTTCATGGAAAATTTCCAGTTTATAGGCTGTTGTAGAAGGTTAGTACATGTTTGTTGTTTGCTTTATGGGTGATTTATTGTGAAGTAAGCTGGCCTACCTCTTCTTATAGCTGGGATTAGTGAATTTTCTCCATTTCTGGGCACACCACTGGAAGATTGTCTGACAAGTCAGCAAAGTGGTTGTTGTTGTGGTAGTAGTAATAATATTGTTCTCCCTGGGCTCCGAAGAGGGAGGAGTGGCATGGGCAGAGCACTAGGGCAGTAATAGGCAGTAGGGGGGGGGGGGGTAAACAGGGGATCCATGTTTTGTAGCTTCACCCATCCTGCACAGTGACTCTGCTAAATGATACCATTTTAACAGCACTGGAATTAGATTGCTTTTTTATTTTTGTCTTTCAGCAGATGAGAGAAGAAAACATTCAGGCAGTGCCAGGCACAGCAGCTTTTGAATCAGTTGGATCATGTTGACCATCAAGACAATTTCACACTTACGCTGACTCACGCAAAATTTATAAAATAAAATATTTCAGCTGTAGTTGAGTTTGCCTTATATCAAGTCAGCATCACCATGAATTATCAATTCTGTGTATAGAATTTCTGATGAAGAAAAAGCATTTTTGCAACGTAATAAATGAGTTCATTCTACAAATTGCATGTCTCCAGTTGATATCCTGTTTAGAATTTAAACAATAGCACTTATTTATTATGATATTATTAATAAAATATACCGTGCCCACAGTGAGGAATGGGCTTCTTCTTCAGCCTGTATTTACAAGGCGAACCGCTGAGTGCAACATAAATTCAATTCAATTCAATTTCAATTGTTTATTTGCTCATTAGTTTGATACAATAGTAAAGAGTGACAAGGAAAAAAAAATAATAATGAGCTAGGTGACCCCTTTATGATACCAACGAGTATAGCTATCAAGGGGCCACCTAGACTACATATAACTGGTAGGTCTTGCACTGCTGGTGATGAGGGCCTGACACTGTCTTAATCATAGTTAATGGCTGGCTAGCTTGACATAGATTAATCCATGTGTTATAATATATATGGGCAATTTCAATTATATAGACTGTAGTGCCTTGTGTTTTCATAGTATAGAGAGAGGCACCTTATAACTGTGTACCATTAAACAGTTTTTTTCTATGTGAAGCGACCTAGTTATTCATAAAATCTTAAATTTTGGAATTTTTAGAAACCAATTCAATGACAACATAACATAAGACATCTTGATGTGAAATTACAAGCATTAAATATTCAACATTCAAAAGATCTGGCGATTCTAGTAAAAAAAATGCATTATAATTTATTAAAACTACCTAATCTCCCAGAAAACTTAACTGATTGATTCCAAAATGTGTATATATATTACTTGTATTATGAGACAGCCTATTGGCTATATTGCAAAGTTTGTTGTTCGCTCTATTTATAAGAACTAGCAAAATGTAAACAAAAATATCCTTATTTACGTCACTTGGTGAGTACACAGCCTTGTGGCCATCATACTTTGTTTGATATTACTAGGATTATAGTGTACTCTAGCTGCTGAATTCCATAGTGGATAATGGCAGCAGGTTGGTTGAAATTATTACGTTCACCAGGGGTGCATTCTGTCTAATGATGGATGCTCAGGTCCCTAAACAATCATCAACTCCCTAATCACCGCTCAGATGTATATATCCCCTTGTCAACTATCACGACCAGGAGGCACGCATTCCATGCGTATTCTAGTTGAAATTTGAAATAGTTTGTCAAGTGACATCACTGATCATAAGTGCCATGATTCATTCACTGACATTTACTTATTATGCCTCCATGTAAGTGATGTAACTGGATGAAGGTTATGGTTCACAGGTCATGCCATTTGATAGATTCTACAGTTTTAACTAAGAATCCCATGTTTATCATGATGCATAAAAAGGTACCAGTTCAGAGTTATTCAAAATTAACCCAAGGAGAGCTCCTTATGTGACAACTTTCAAGTTGTAATTAGTGATTCCAGTGACATTTAATTATCTCGCTTTGAAAATAAAAGTGCGAATGGGACTCAAAAATTTTGAAGGGGACCCACTTTTTCTGACATCACTGGGTCCCCAGGACCCACTTTTTGGGCACCCCAGCAGAAACCCTGATGTAGGCACTTCAGAGAAAGCAGGAAAATTAGAGAATCAGCCGCCATTTTGGAAGATGGCTGCCATGGGTCAACCAGGTCAAATCTGAAGTGGCTCCCTATCTAAATATATTGTTCTTTAAGACGTTTTTAAACAATGTGCCAAGTTCTATGCTTCTATGTATAAATGAAATATTACTCCCCTATTCATGACAAATCTACCCTGCTACACCCCGCTGTCATGTATGCACGTTTTTGTTTTGCGGTCGAGCCTGTAGCCTTCATTGCAATGGCACTTGACCTTTCGGATATTGGACAAATAGAACATTATAGGAGCGCAAGAGACAGCCATAAGCGAAAATCACTGAGCAAGTGAGCAGCTTATGCTGTTTGGCGCTCCTGTCTACAGGGATCGCATGAACAGGAAGTGCCTGTAGTTGCAAAAAAACTGGAGCTAATAGTAAATAATTAAAATTTTTTCCAAAATGGCTTTAAACTTTCAGTATTGTCCTATAACAACCTCTTATGACATATTTCAGGGGATTTAGATCAACGTGTGAATCAAACATTGGAATTAATTATTTCAATACCCCTGATTGTAAAGGTTTGCCTAAAAGAGGCAGGGACTGAGAAAGGGATGATCATCAGATGTTTGATGGTATTCAATCTATTAAAACCATTTATGCAAGTTAAAGTATTGTCAAAAAAGGGTCAAAATAGAAAGCTCTCTCACTTATTCACGAGGTTAGATGAAGCCACCGTTTTGTTACTTTGTGGAGGTAAATTAACCAGGACAACACAACAGTTTATAAATTTGTAAATGTTAATTGTGTGGCACTTAACAATACAGTGCCACCTGTAAGTAAGTGAAACGCATGATATTGTGCCATTGCATCAATGCTAAACACCCTTAACCAAAATGCTTCTGGAGGACGAATTCTCATCCGATGAGAGGAAAACATTTTGGGTCATAAAGGCCGATGTGTGAGGCAAGTGGGATAAAAATAGCAGCACATTTTCTTCGCTGTAGTCGGAGTTAGGTATGGGTCAAAGTCTTTGATAAGTAAGTGAAACGCAGGCCCAATGTTAAAACATAGGGGAGGGTGGTTTCACGTTTCACTTACTTACAGGCGGCACTGTATGTCTCTATACTATGTTTTTTGTGGGCTACAAAGTACACATCCTCCATGATAAAGAAAATGTTCCAACTTTATATTTTATTCGCGAGCTTTCTGCTTAAAATCAAAGTCAGCTGAAGTCAGACTTGACAGTTTCTTTGGACGTTCTATACTACTTCGGCAATCTGATAAGAAAAAAGATTCAGTGTCCACGATCTATAAAACTAAGATAGATACCAGAAAATTTATTTTTGCACCTGCTAGAGTTACTTGTCTAATTTTTATGTACTTAAGTTTTTAGCGGCGCGAAGCAGCCAGCTCTTACTGAAGACATTCTGCTGATATTTATGACAACTCAGTCAAGCTCCCCTCCTCACCAATCTCATCCAAACTAAGCATACTGCCTCATTTGGAGTTTAACTCGCGCTGAAAAACTTTTGGTGGCCCACTGTTACGAAAAATATTAATAAAGAAAATAAAATGCCCTGCTATTCACGGGGTCAAAGGTCAGCTAAACAGGTCTATGCGCATGCGCATGTTTACAGTCTGCTTGGCCAAAGATTATCCATTCACGAGGCCTTTCGCAGAGCCGACAGGTAGCAGTGGGCATGTGAAGCCATGTGAGTGTGACACAGAGCAGATCTTCAATCAAGAGTTTGCTTGATGACACTTGCTTGAGGTGCAATTCTGTCCTGATGCCCTAATCAAAGGCGTGAAAGCTACACTGCAATGTGCAATCAGCTTTGACACCTGCCGACTGCACCCCATGTAATCATGATTCTAATGACAGTTTACTTACAAAAATGACAGAGCAACAAAGTGATCCAGCGGGCTCAGGCCAATTAAGGCCTCTAAACTGGAGCAGCCCAGAGCGTGGTTTTAAACTTCAGAGGTGTCTATAATTGGACATTGTCTACAGAATTCCTTTTGCAGATGTTTAGAAAAACAACTTTATTTCTAACTTTCAACCAATATCAGAACACATACCGTGACTATATTACAATGTTTCGAGCGACTCAAGTCCATGAATTATTTTGACAACTTTCTCTCCTCAGTTATCTAAACACATCTAATGGCATTTTCGTCTTGTACTCGCAAATCTGATTGCACTTATCTCAAGTTCACACCTTAATTGGGCCTATCAATTTAACTAAATAAAAATTTACTATGAATAGCCTGTCTCTGTTCAGGACTGACAACTGGCAGCACAATGCTGACAGTCCCTGGAAAATCGAACTGGCTCAATACTAATTGAGGAGGTGGTGGTCTTACATAAAAAAATTCTCAAATTTACCATCAAATCTTTTATTGACCAGTTGCCCCCCTCGTTTCCACTCCAGCATTGACAAGTTGTAAAAGCGCCGCTTAAAGTGCTTGCACGTTATCTTTCCATACCATGATACCAGCCCTTCTAATGGACGCCATCTTGGAATGAAGCAGACTTACAAAGAAGTGTGATTTTGCAGTAAAGTGTCTACTTTGTTCTGGGTTGGTCAAAGGCAAGCTTACGCGGTAAAAATTGCATACAATTTTTAAAGACAATACATCACAGTTTTAAGCAACACAGGATTTATTTATATATTATGCAAATTAGTGAGACTAAAGCTGTAGCCATTGTTACCCCAAATCTCCAAGACTAGTTCAGGGTTATTTGGCCACCACCAGAAATGGCAATTGGGTAAGGGTTGGAACAGGTTGTAGTTAAAAGAAGGCAAGGAGGTATAAACCTTGATTTGACAAACTAGTGTATGACTTTGAAAATTATGTTGAGTGCCATAGATGCTAAAATATAGCATGGTAGGCATACAAATAATATGTAAAGGGCACAGCCATGAAATTCGCGCAGCACTTAAACGTTTTTGTAGGACTTATAGGCTCGATTTCACCAACCTAGTTTATTTTTTAAACAATGTTTAAATACAAGTTAGACATGTTTAAATTTTAAACACATTTCACCAAGACAGTCTAACTTTAACACACTGTTTAAAATTCAATAAATTTAGACCTAGTCAAACCCAGGTCTAACGTGTTTAAACTTTGTCTGAGTCAAAGTGTGGTAGATATATATCTGGCTATATGGGGGACAGACCGGACAGTGACAACAGGGATGTGGAAGATTCATCCTGATGAGTCTGAAATAGGCCTGTGGTGGATCTAGGGAGGCTTGGGGAGGGTGGGGCCTATAGGGAGCTAGGGGCTAGGCCCCCCTCCCCCCCAAAAAAAAATCACTTAGAGGAAAAGTAACGTTTTGAGGCAAATAAGTGATGAAGCAGATTCGAAATAATGAAAAAATGACAACACTGAAAACCCAAATACCTACCTTCAAAGTGGTTTTTATTTCCAAGAAACTTCCCAAAATTTTCCAGACCAGCTAGCTGTTTAATGCATTTGTTGAAATTTTAGGTTCAGTGGCGCAAAAGGCTAAAAACGTAGGGGAGACCGGGGTAAGTTGTGCCGCGGGGTAAGTTGTGCCGCCCATTGTTGGTTAAATGAAGAACTGGGCAAAGAAGGCAATGCCACCCATATATACCCACTTGGTCAACATCATCAGGCACCAAGAAAAAAACTACCAAATATACTGGTATGAAAAGCTACACTAATAAATTCAATTTTGTTGCTGAAAACTTGAAGTGCCGAGGACTGACATTCTTGTTTCTCAGTCATTTGGTATTTGTAATAAGATGATGTCCCTCTGGTAGGATGTAGTTAGGAGGTATATCTAGACATTTGTGTTGTTAGATTTCATTTTGCATTGTTTGTTTATTTTTGACAACCAGTTTCATCCAGAAAATCAATTTGGGGTAAGTTGTGCCATTTTGATTGGGGTGAGTTGTGCCAATGGTATGACATAGGAATTAATATTTATTCATCTTTGTTTGTCTTTATTTTACGCAAGGCCGAAAAATGTTGTGAAGTAACTAACATCGAAAGGAACACTTGTTAAAAGAATTATAACACCCTCTAAACAATAAATAACTCTGTCTTTTTCAGCATTCTTAATTTGTGTACAAAATGGCTCATAAATGTCTGATAAGTTTCATGTAACATGTCAGTCATACGTTAAAAACATGATACAAATGATCTATCTGAAGAAATGGGTGAAATACAAGATTTTTTGGAATAAATTAGGCGGCACAACTTAGCCCGTCATGCGGCACAATTTACCCGGGCACCGGGGCAAGTTGTGCCACTTGACCCACCTTTTTCAAATGCCTGCTATGACCTTCCCATTGGTCGGACTGCCCTGAAAGTTTGGTTGATTCTGGCCTACGTATTATATTTTGATGTCTGATTTCGGATTGCATGATTAAGCTTTCGTTTTTCGGAAAATCAGCCTGAGGTAAAAAATGGCACAACTTACCCGGGTCTCCCCTATAATGGTGCCGGAACATTTTTTTTCCCCTTGACATGACCCAGGGGCCAACCAGGTGACATTTTAGCGGCTATCTGTTTAACCCCTGTGACAAACTTTTCCACTTGCAAAGTTTGTGAAGAAGCAATGAACTTTTTTATTATCGCAATTTAAACATTGCAGTTACCGTATATCCCCCCCCAGGCAATGGGTTGGACTTTCACTTTTTTCTTTCAGTTTAAAGTGTTGAACAAACTTTTTTTTCACAAAAAATCCATTCCCCCCCAGGGAGGGATAGCCTGATCAGCACCCAATGGTGCCACCACACACGGCATGGTTACAATGGCTTATTGATGAGACACTCCCAACTGGGTTTGTTGGTGTGAACAACATTACTTATTAGTGCTATTTCTACTTATTTGACTGTTTAAACTTAAATAAACACTGTCTTCGTAGACTGAGTTAAGAAAATAATAAACATCTGTGGTGAAATGTATTTAATTTAGACAGTGTTTAAAGGTTAAACGATGTCTATGGAGACTAGGTCTAACTACTTAGACTGCCAATTTAATTTTAAACATTGTTGGTGAAATCGAGCCTTGGCAAGTGTTACTGGTATA
This sequence comes from Platynereis dumerilii, assembly GCA_026936325.1. Taxonomy (NCBI): domain Eukaryota; kingdom Metazoa; phylum Annelida; class Polychaeta; order Phyllodocida; family Nereididae; genus Platynereis; species Platynereis dumerilii. The sequence continues at coordinate 265,665 of JAPTHN010000034.1, forward strand.
TAACTTAGATAAATAATAGATAGATAGATATTAAATAGAGTAAATAAGATAGACAGATAGTAAGCTAAATGGTAAAACAGGGAGACAACACCGAAGCTGCCAATTAAAGTCTAGGTTATATTGTTTATATTACATAATAGTATAATAGTAATAACAAGAAAAGTACCCTTAAGGGTACTGAATCAATGTTAACATGAACCTGAGGGTATGTGGCATGTAATAAAATGTTTTAATATCTTAAAGTAGGCATTTCCTTGAGCTAAATACCCTTAGAAAAATTCCAAAGCCCCTCCCCTTGTTTCATAAAAAAATTACATAACCAAGGATGTGTAAAATAAAAATAAAGGTCTGTTATGTAAAACAACCTGTTTGGATATTAGTTTGTTAATTGCTAAATGTACAGCGTACGTGTTTTTCAGTACTATTTAACAGTGCGTGATGTCAGGCCTGAAAACCGCCCCGCCTGCCCCCCCCCCCCCACAAAAAATCATGAATCTGCAACTGGTTTGTTGTGGTTACTGGGATTTTGCAACTTTTCATGCATCATTGCAGCGTAATGCGCCGAAAAGCTTTTTTTAATAGAGCAAAATGAATAAGTGCTTTGAATTAAAGGGAGTTTACTTGATATATGCAGGTTTTCAAATTTTGAAAATCGGACATCTATTAAGGTCTGTAGGCCTAGCCCAATTTATATTTTGAGCACCCTCTCGACTGAATACACACTTTTTGATGACGTTTCACACGCTCAGGACTTAGCCAGTAGATTTTCCTCACCTTGATGAATCGATGTACTGTTAAGAATACTTTGTAAGTTTTTTTAATGGTTGTTTGTTTGTTTGTTTGTGTTTTATGCCTCTGCAGCATTTTTTAATGGTTAAGACATCGATACAAAAAATAATAATAACATGATCTGCATGTTGGTAGATTAATTGCTCAATGTTACATAATAATCAGTTCATAAAGATAGCTACTTTAACTTTGTTATGTTTTCTTGTTGTCTGTTTTGAAATTAAATGAATCATGTGTTAATAATTTAATTTAGCTTGTCAAGGCTAATAATTAACTATTCGTTAAAAAGTAATGGTTTACATTTCATTTATCACACCATTTAGGCCTGTGATATTTTGGTCCTATTCATATTGTTTCGTCGAATTCGCTCGCTGTTTTTGCATAGAATGATTGAAGCTACTGCAATTCCAGCCATATTTAAAAGTTCCTGGGCCTTCTAGAATTTTAAATTGTTCAATTCCGACCACTTTTAGCGAAATAAATGCAAGGTTAAGACTTTTTCATGAGATTTTGTCACTGTCTGGCTTTGAAATAACGTCGCCACGACGTCATTTTGCAGTGACGTCACAAAATCTTACATTACACTAGGTGGCGCTCAGACACTAATATAATGCCCCCATAATTAACTCATACCCAGGCGTTAGTTCTCTACCTGGTTATTAGCTCAAATAAAACATGTCATACCACTTGGTTTTGACCAATCAGAGCGCAGGCATCTCAGGGGAGGTGTGATAAAATGGTCTAAAGCAATAATTTGTGTCTTTTAACAAGCATAACCCAGTGCTGATGAACTGTCCACAAAGGAAGCTGCACACCATCACACACATATGATTTCATCCAAAATGGCTTCAGACAAAGCTATTTCTTTTTGGATTATATTTTATTGGTGTTTTTAACATAATATTAAATTGGTGAAATAGGCAAAAAATTGAAAATCAGAATAGAAATGCAAAATGTAATTCATTGATAAAAAATTCCCCAATTAAACGATCAACGTGAAGTTTGATGGGAATTCTGTCGAGTTAATGTGAGTAACGAGGATTTCATGCGAGATCTCACTGAGCATGTGAGCCGGGCGAGCGCGCCAACCGAACAGGAGACATTAATGCCCATCTTCAAATGTGAGTAACGTGACTCTTCATTCAATTTACTGCCCAATTCATAATTTTGTAAATTAATAACATCCCAATTTGGGTAGGGCAGGGAGGGCGCATGAAATCCTCGTTACTCACATTAACTCGACAGAATTCCCATCAAACTTCACGTTGATCGTTTAATTGGGGAATTCTATCTCGTTAATGTTCGTAACGGGATATCCTGCGAGATCTCACCACGCATGCGTGCCAGTCTGAGCGCGCCAACCTCACAGATTTAAGCAAGATGGGCATTAACCTGTGGTGAATGATCCTTTACCCTCATATCAATGCAAACCTTTACCCTCATATCAATGCAAACCTTTACATTAGCCAGATAAAGTAAAATACAGCTACTTACAGTCTACTCAGCTTGCTGCATCAGCACAGTTGCGAAATCTGTAGCCACCGGCTTGTTGTTAAATTTGTCTAAGGTCCTTCTATTTGACCATTGAGCAGTTTGCAAAATCGCCTCAATTGGCAACTGTGTTGCGGCCACTGCGGACGTTGCGGCGGATCTGGTGGAATGAGCTGTGTAGCCTACTTGGCTGGGAGTCCCGCCTCATGTAATGTGCATTTTATCCAGCGTGAAATTGTCTCTTTTGACACGGCCTTGAATGGCCTATGAAAAGTGATAAAAAATGAAGACTGCTTCATACGAATAGGTTTCGTCCGCCTGAGGTAATATTTTAAATAGTGTACAATGCACAGTCTTTTGTCATGAGGATAGGCTTTTAACTTAATAGGTTCTATTGATTTCCCTGGTCTCGAATGTTTGACAGTATCGTCCAATGTAAACATATCAAACTTCTTATCAACAGTCATATTTGTGCATTTCAACTTGTGCAGCGTTTGTGCCCTTTGGGCCGACACCAGTGTTGATAACCTGACAACTTTATATGTCAAACTTTTTAACGATAACTCCCGTGCTGGAGATAGAGACTTTAAGTATGGCAACACAATGGAAACATCCCAGGTAGCTGCATGTCTCGACATAGGGGGTCTTCTATTATACACCCCTTTTAAAAACCTAATAACCAGCGGATGTGAACCAACAGTTATATTATCTAAGACAATTGTTGTTGACAGCGCACACCTAGCTGCATTTACAGCACTATAACCAACGTTCGACTCGTAGACTTCTACTAAAAAATCCAACACTTCATTTATAGGTGGGTTATAGTAATTGATCTTCCTTTTATCCACAAATCTAGACCATTTACGAAGGTAGGTCCCATACTGGCGCCTTGTGCCCTTCCTCCATGAGCTGGCAATGATGTCGATCGCCTTTTCCAAAATTCCTCTGGTCTGATAGGTCTGCCTGATACTCTGCAAGCAATGAGTCTCATTTTCATATGCAGTGGATGTACTGCCGCCGGGTCGTGCGGTAACTTCAGGAGATGTGTTGACTTGGGTAAGACAATTGGCGTTGCTATTAGCATGTCCATCAACATGGTGAACCACACCTGCGTTGGCCACAGGGGTGCAATAATTAAAGCCTCTGCCTCTTCCAGTTGAATTCTTCTCAAACAGCGCGCGATCAAACTGAAAGGTGGAAAAAGGTATGAATAAATATTCCCCCATGAAATTGTAAACGCATTTATAGTCTCAGCACCTGGTTCAGGACGCCAAGAAGCAAACCGAGGCAACTTTGCATTCAAGCGGCTAGCAAATAAATCAATTTCAGGGCACCCAAATCTTTGGCACACTTGGTCAAACACATTTTGACAAAGTCCCCATTCCAAACGATAGTCATTGTGCCTGCTTTCAAAATCCGCAATGACATTTAATGAACCAGGCAAGTATTCAGCTGACAGCCATACCTTGTTGGTGATACACCAATCCCATATGGCACAACTATGTCATTACAAATTTCAGATCTACTGCCTCCCATATGGGAAATGTAAGCAACAGCCGTGGTGTTGTCTGATCGTATTAAAACATTCTTATCTTTGACCTTTGGGGCGAAAGCTTTCAAAGCAAGGTGTACAGCCAACAATTCAAAAGAATTAATGTTATTATGACAACGCAACTTTTCTTGATAGGAGAAAAATCCACCAGCTCTTTGATTTTTGCAAGATGCACCCCAGGCTTCCGGAGTAGCATCTGTTTCAAACTGTATATCAATTTTCCCTTTGTCAATTTTTGCTGTGGCATTAGGCAAATTTTCAATCCACCATCTCAATTCATTGACCATTTCCGAAGTAACAGACACATTGGCGTTAAAATTGTCATCATTCTCGAGTAAGGCCTTGCATTTGATTTTTTCAAAAATTCTATAATGCAAAGGACGATATTGCATTGCTGGAAAAGTGGAAACTATTTTCCCAGTGATACATGCCAATTCACGGACTGTTATTATTTGTCTGCCAGCTATTTCTGTACAATGTTCCCTATAGGACTGGACTTTTGGACTGATCAATGCCACCTCCATTGTCTTGGAGTTCAAATTAAAGCCAAGATATTCAAGCATTTGCTCTGGTACCAATTTTGACTTAGGGTAATTGATTAGAAAACCACATTTCTCCAGTATGTGAATTGTTGCTTGCGCCGCTTGCTTACATTCTGCTTCAGCGTCACATTGAATGTAAATATCATCAATATATGTGACAATTGTACACCCAGTTTTACGTAGCTGGGCTAAAAGCGGCTTCAGAATTTTAGTGAAAATTCTAGGGGATGCACTGTACCCCATAGGCAGGGCAGTTAGTTTGTACAATTTGTCCGCCCAGAAAAATTTCAAATATTTCTGATGTGACTCGTCTACTTTTACAGTGTAATATGCATCAGCGATGTCAATTGCCGCCATAAAACTGACACGCTTCATCAAAGTCAACACTGATTGTAAGGTGTCCATTTTGAATTTTTTATAAACAACATATTTGTTCAATGGTTTCAAGTTCAATATCATTCGATGAGAGCCATCTTTTTTCAATCTTGTAAAATCGTATTAATGTACTGTCCTGCTTCATTTTCTGACGGGACAATAACTCCTTTCCTAATTAATTTCTGAACCGTATCATTAACTGCTCTTCTCTCAATGTCATTAAAAGCAATTTGATGTGGGATTACGGTCTGATTGGGAGGTCTCTCATCAATGAATTCAAGCTTGACACCTTTGATCGCATTTAATATGTACTGATCTTCTGTAAACGTCTGCCAAACTTCATAAAAATCAGCCAGCCTACCTGACATTTTGCTTACCTCGGTAACTTGTGGTGCTTGAACAGTAGCGTCTACTGGGGGGCTTGCTGGTTTGACGCCTGTTGGGTCGCCTGTTTGCCTCTGCCGCGTCCTGGCAAAAAATTGCCACGACCACGACCACGGCCGCGTCTACCACCACGACCACGGCCTCAACCACGGCCTCTACCTCGGCCTTCACCTCTGCGACTCACCAGACGATGGGCTACCCTGCTGTCGTCAGCAATTGTGCGGATTGTTTTTGTAACATCCTCCCCAAACAATTTGTTTGTGTATGGTATACTAGGGGTGCACAGATGCCAACTATCTTCACTAATGGCCGCCCTGATCGCCTCTCTGCGTCTCATACACAACTCAAAATTAGTGGCACCAAGGCATTGAATTGATCCTTTCAGTAACTTCATCGTAGCTGGCCTGTCCGTCGTCCCAACGAATCAAACGGCCTTCCAAAACGCTGCAATTAGCTCCGTAATCTATCCAAAATCCAGGAAACACCAGACGAAGACGTCCGCCGCCCACAGTGGCTCAGTGAAAGTGAGGTTGGCTCGCTCAGACCGGCGCGCATGCGTGGTGAGAATATCGCAGGATATCCCGTTTACGAATGTTAACGAGATAGAATGTTGTTTAATTTCACATTTCATGACTGGCAGTATAAAAATTATCTTACTTTCTTGTGGCCTTAGAACTAGGGTATGTTCTCACCATGTTATTCTGAATTAGACTGCAGTAATATGTAGAGTGTGGTATAGCTATCAATGGTTAATTTTTGTTCAGAAATCTGCAAATGAGTCACAACTCATTCTAGATTACAAAAATACAGTCCTCAGCTTGTTGGGCGGTCAGAGATACATAACTATTTAATGCCACTGTGATACATGTTAGTATTTGCTCAAGATCTAAAGCGGCCAAAGTTACCCCATCTCTGGAACATTGGCCAAACCTTTAATTATGTAATAAAACATATAACTATCATAGATTTTGGATAGCTTTTCGACAGATAAAAACCTCAATGTACTAGCTGCCTTATGGCACAAAACTGCTGATATTCAACGAATTGTTTTTCTTGGAACACAAATTTGGTGCTTTGAAACGTCCAAAATTTTGTGGTACATAGTTTTTGGAAATCGCCGATGGACAAGGGCAGAGGGGGACATAAGCTACAAGCTCACTACTCAGACATAAGCTACAAGCTCACTACTCAGACATAAGCTACAAGCTCACTACTCAGACATAAGCTACAAGCTCACTACTCACCATCACATGTCTTGTTGTTGGGGTTGAGCTTGAAGCCATTATGGCAGGTGCACCATGCTCCGTTGTAATTGAAAACGCACTTGTGAGCACAGCCAATCTTGTTTCCCACGCAGAGGTCAGTCTGATGGCAGACGTGTTGTCCTTCATCTTCACCTTGGCCACAGTCATCTCTCTTATTGCAAACATCTGTCAGAGAGATGCAGTTCTCTCCGTTTTTCTGGCAATCAAATTGAGTCTCAAGATCGCAATGCTTCTCTTTAGCTGGACACTTTTCCTCGTCAGAGTGGTCAGAACAGTCTGCTTTGCCATCACATGTTTGGGAGCCTGAAAAGACAAGGGAAATATCATCAACAAGATGGTGGTGCTCTTTGGAGTGTATACCTGCAGGCCAATCGATGTTTCAAGGTAAATTAATGCAACAACAGTCCTATGTCTAAACGGTGTTAGAAATATGCTAAGAAATATGCTAAGTAATTGTAAGTCTTTCGTTGGTGATGAAGAAAATTATTAAGAATTAAGACTTTTTAAAACTGATTCAAGCTATCACGCAGACACTTCTGGGTGTTCTATTTATAGGTAAGGGCCACGCATACATGACACACATGAACTCACTACAGGCCTGGTGCAGCTAAGACGTGACATTCGGTAAACTAAAATACTTTCTTGGAAGTTACTGATCTTTTAAAACATTGATTTTTTTAGAGGAAAACCTTTTAATGATTAATTAGCAAAAAGACTTTAGGTGATATCTTCCTTCCTCCTGAGAAGCTCAAGGTTTTATTAAGAAGATGAGGGTTTAAAATTTCAAGGGCAGCAATTAAAACCAAACCACTGGCCCAATGACCATGTCAGAACTTCAAGCTAACTGGTACCAGTTTAAAGTGCCCTGTGCACTTTATGTTTATGTATGCTTTTGTATGATATTTTCTTCCTTAGATTTTACCTTTTGTATTGCTTTTACCCTCATTGCTTATATACTTGTTATTCTAGTCAGGGCCGTGTTGAAAAACAGCTGAAGCTGAACATGTTACCCTGCCAAAATAAAAGTTTTTTTGACTTTGACTTGACTTTGACTTGACTTTGACTTAGTTTTGATAGGTGGACACTGGCCAAACACGTACACTGGTTTAGCATGATATGTACACGCTATAGATGTGTCCAAATTAATTCATTTTAATAAATTATAGAAAATTTGAATTCATTCAAATATAATTCATGTGGGAGGATAAAAGTTCGGTTTGATGTTATGTAGACCATTTAAATCAATTTTTGGTGCACAGCAGAAATCAGGGTTCCTGAGCATCATTTTTCCATTTTCAAACCATCAGTCAGGTAAAATTGCACAATTTTACAACTTCTAACTCCAACCGTTCAAGTGCAGTACCATCTGCTTGTGAATCAACCAATTCATCACCCATTTATCAATGTCTCGATTCCAATAAAATGATATATAAACTACAGCAGCAATCACAATTCTCTCGTAGAAATCAAAATTACCCAACTTTTTCCTACTTTTCGCATCTCGAAAAGGGTATCAGTAAATTCCCTACTGACCCCTAATTACCACTACTGACCCCTACTGATCCCCTACTGATCCCCTACTGACCCCTACTGATCCCCCCTTGATCAAGACTCTGGGAACCCTGAGGAATTTTCAAGCTTCTGATGAACTCAATAAATATTCCTGATTGGCTTCGTACATCTAGTTATCCCAAATCTCAACAAAACCACTATCTGAGAAGCAACCATTGACACCAGGACTGTCCTGTTAGCAGAACCAATCCACATGTATGTGATTTTTCTCTTGGTTGTACTGTACCTGGAATACACTCTCCATTTTTGCAAGCATACAGCACTGGTGAGCATGTACTGCAATACTTCTCATCGGAGGAGTCTGTGCAGTCTACTTCTCCATCACATCTCCATGAGTGGTGGATGCAATCATTAATGGCACACTGGAATTCACGGGCGCTGCATGTTGAAGGTGGGCATCCCTGCTCGTCACTTGAGTCGTGACAGTCTTCATCTCCGTCACAGCGCCAAGTTTTAGGTATGCAGCGTGAGGTGTTGGCGCATAAGAATTCATCTGCGGAACAGGTCTCTGCAGCTAAGAGAGGACAGAGGTGGTCAATACATTGCAATGAATCTGAAATGGGCCCCAATGACTCCATTCTCCAAATGGGCCCCAATGACTCCATTCTCCAAATGGGCCCCAATGACTCCATTCTCCAAATGGGACACAATGACTCCAAACAAGGCAATACAAGTGGCAAGGGGCAGTCGGCCGAGAATGGCCAAGTGTAATTGCCACAACAAAAATGTGGCATCATCAATAACTTTTACATAGATCAAATCTCATTTTTCCAAAGGCATGCCTTGCCCCAATGCCCCACTTCCCCCCCCCCCCTCGGCCAAGAATGGGGGCCAATTGTCCTCCCTTGACTCAAAACAAGTGTACAACTCCAAATCGGCAATTACACGCTTACAGCCGCATAATTAAGCACTATGAGGATGCCATACAATTTAGCTGCTCTATGTTTAATCTATAAACAATGTGTCATTTTTTTTGTTTCGAAACTAATCAAATAAAACAAACATATCAAGTAGCAACGGAGTCCGCAAAAAGTGCCGGTGTGCCGGTCAAAACTGGCAAAAATCGCGTATGACCAGCAAAAATAGAGTGTCCGATGGTTGTGTTGGAGAGTCAATGAGCTGACACGGCAATCAATACCATTAGCACAGGCCTTTGAAATCTCCAGTGCAATTGACCAACATCAATGAGAAAGATTTGATTCAGAGGTGTGAACCAAATTGCAATTTTAAAACATAATGAGGGTCAATACCTCAGCTTATTGCAATTTGCAATGGCTATTCTCAGTTTGATAGGCTGAGTTTTACACGAGATAAATTTGAGGACTGCAACATTGCAACAGGGAGGAGGGGTTTTCTGCCAAATGAATTCTACGCACTTCTGATATAGTTTTATAAAAATGTGTAGATTTTTGAATTGTTAATTCCAGATTTAATTAGTCCAGCAATGAGTGAGTAGGCCATGGGAGCATTTTGGGATACAAAATTGTGTAAGCTTATGTATATTGTATTAGCACACAGAAATATAGATACATGTATGTAATCTGATATACATTGTGTCAAAGGCCATCTTGAACTGAGTATGTTTCTTCAATACACTCTACTGGAGTAACTAGATATTTCTGAAAACACACTTACTCCAATCAAACTTCTGAATCGACCATAAACATGTTGGAAGTTTTGGGAGCGTAACTGCAGTTACGCTCCCATTTGACTTCAGGTTGGGTACAGTGATTTGGGCAGGTAGATTCTGAAGTTTACCTGCCCAAATCAGAATATGTCTGCCCGAAATTTCAATTCAAAAGCTCAGCAGGTATGGCCATTATTCATTGGATAAGCTGACTCATATCAAGGCACTTTGCGAGGGAGTTATTTGGTTCGTTAAAAGCAGGAGAGAGTTTTGATTTTGGTTGATAGATTCCCCAACAGATCAATAACTGCACATAAAACTATGCTCGGCCGGAGCGTAACTTTCCTATCTGCAAAATATTTAGGAGAGTAACTGAAAATTCTCAGAGCGTAACTCATCGTTTTAAATTCAGCTAATCTACACTGTACCCAGGCCTGGATTACCCATTAGGCTGAGTAGGCTATAGCCTAGGGCCTCACACCTCAAGTGGGCCTCACATCTGGTGAAAAAAGTATTTAATTTGCCTTAATTTCTACCTGGTTAAAAATTAATTGAGAAAAAATAAGAGGATAATTGGGTCCAATTGCATATTAACATTAAATTTAGTGTAGGTAGTTCTCTATAAATGTACATCTGGCCCTTCAACTCAATGTAATTCCATCCATGGTGTTTTTTACAACTTAATGGTGATTTGATGAATTTACTCTTAGAGGGCCACCATTTTATCTCGAGAGGAAGGGGAGGGGGCTCGAGTTCCTTTGAAAATAACTTGTTGCATAGCTTTTGTGGGCAGTCTTGAAATAAATAATTTCAGATTTCCTGATGGGTTTTTTTCTTTAAGTGTTGCTTAATTTTGGAATGAATATTTGAAGACTTTCCGTGATCGAAATAGATAATAATTACTGCGGCCGTTACTGTGAAATAAATAATTTTCCTGCCGAGGTCGCCACCTTAATTGAATTTAGCCTATATACATCAAACAACAATTGTATCCTTCGTCTTCTGTCACTCAGAAATGCGCTATTTTCAATAACTAGAGGGGGAAAAATGTACCAAGCAAATTAATTATGTATCGTCAACAAGAATAGCCTGCCAGCAGACACAAACTTGAAATTGGGTTCAGTCTACTGAGATGGAAATAACAATTAAAAAAAATATGGGGCAATGCAGGCCAGTAAATGCCAAAATGACGTCTAAGTGGGCCCGTGAAAGCCCCTTCCGCCCCCCCCCCACTAGACTGCCCTATCTGGATCTGCCACTGGTTAGCTTTCATTGGCAAGATATTGCAGACAAGATTATGCATTTCTGAAAGTTTGTTGTTATTCACAGCATGGAATTATTCAAACTTACTTAAATTCAATTATATATTGTTTGTTTGTTGTTCTCGGTTTCTCTAAAACCTATTGTTCCTCAGCAATTGGTCTGGTTTGGTGGGATTTGGTGGTATTAGCTCTGTTACAGTCACTTAAGGTGGTCTTAAGTCCATGGTCTATGGTCTGATCCTTACCTGAAAAAACTCTAGTACAGGGGCCAAAGTATCAGCTATATCTTGATAGTTTTAGTTTGATATGGAAAATACAAATTTTGCTGAAGATCACATCAATGGAAATCAACAAGTCAACTTCAGTGAGAATTCCTGTAACCAGTCAATTCAGGCCAAAAAAGTCCAAATAGATACTTGTTGAAAATTTATGTTATGAACCAAAATATCAATTTGAACCAGCATCAGATTTGTGAGCCTCCTATATCCTATAATTTACTGAAAACAAATATAAAATTCGTATATTTTAGTTGAAAAATACATATTTTTGTAGGGACCATCTCAGATCTATGTTACAAGCTCCAAATGATGAAAGACTTAACATTGAAGGTCCCTAACTAAAGGGACAAAAATACCCAGCCAAGTGCAATTTGTCATCAGTTATTGTGTACTGCAGTGGTGGAGCTTCTAAGTTTCTGGAGGGGGCCATAGGCAAGTTGGACTTGCAGAGATACTTTCCCTATAGCAGGAGTACCCTCCTAATTGACCTCCAATATTAGGAGGGTACTCATGCCACAGAGGAGGTATCTGTGAGTACAATTTACAAATCAAGTATATGTTGTCCCCTCTCGATAACACACTAGCTACACCAGAGAGGCAGTCACTCAACCATGACAATGGGGTCAACTGGTCATGGTTTAATGATTGGGGACCATCTCTAAAGCACACCTGGAGCACATCCCATAGAAATTGGTCAAATATAGCCTGAGTTTAAAAAGATTTGGGATCATACAATAGAAGTAGACAAACACACTGTATGAAAACATTAGATATTCAACTTCTCACTACTCCTACGATGTTCACAAGCTTGTGAAAGTGTAATAATCCTAATAAGCAAGCAATAATTAGTTTGTTGTTATAGACATTTTTTTATGACAAAAAAATATTTATAACAACTATAATTAGACATGTCCAATCATTAGGTAACATGCAGTAGGTTTGTCAAATCACAGTAGGTACATTGGAGGTATAGATGTGACTACAAGACATAAGTTTAGACCACCTGAAATTTTGGTTTATCACACATATTCAAGGAAGTGATAAAAATAGATCAAGTTTTCTCTCTTGTAGAACTTCCCTGACACATAGGCAAGAAAATCCATGCAGAAATTTTTCAGCTGAGCACCTATTTTCCCTAATATTGCCAAAAAATTGACGTGGCCTAAACTTTTGTCCGCTGCTGTATGTGTTTGAAGAGACCTCATATTTCACACAAAGGTCTCTACAATTCTTTTTTTAAAAAGAATTTCTTGTTCTGTATGTTTTCGCCTATTTTGTACATTTTATTGCATTAATTATAATTTATTTTGATAACCATACCCTGATTGCCCTCTCTTATAAGTTGTGCTGAGGTAATGATTTTAAAACTTTCCATTGTTTTGTTTCTTGAAGCTTTATGATTAACATCGTATAGATCTATATCATGCGCATGATTGAATCATATATATCAGACTGAGGAATCACTGGTGAAGTTTATTGTATTTGTTGTGTTGTAGGTTGTCTCATTAAACTTTTCTGCGTATGGACATCAAATATACATATTAATTGTATACATTGAGTCTGAATATTAAAACTCTGCCATTTAGCTATCTGCTATCTTCAGCTTCGTTTCTGGCTCCAATACACATTGTTTTGACCTCGATTTTCGCCCATTTTACGATCGTTTTTGCACCTGAAAACTTATCTAATTTTCATATTTTCTATTTTTAGCACTTCCTTATTATTCCAGTCACTTTCCACAACACTAGACAGCACCAGTTTTCGGGAATTTAAGTTTTGAAGAGCTCAACACTGCCAATACACATCCAAGAATTCAACTCTGCACTTCAAGCCTCTGCAGTCTGCTCAGCCCAGCAAACACCATAACCTCGTTAATGATTATAATTTAAAGATTAATCTGCTATATTCGTTTTAATAGTCAATACATTTACTTATATCAATTTAAAAAAAAAATAAATAAAAAATTATAGGCCTATTTTGGGTATTATCAAGATAACTGATATATCTTCAATAATAATTTCACATATTAATCTGCTGTAATTCTTATATGTCTTGATCGGTTGTACATTTATACATTGTTTGTCCATCGTTCATCCTCAATTCGTCTTATCTACTGTTTTGATTTAGTCACTAACTGACAGATCACGGACTACATATTCCTTTTCATCTTTTATCTTGAATTTGTCTTATCTTTTGTATTGATCTAGCTATACTGAGCTATCTCAAATTTATTTATTTATTTATTTTTCTCAGATCTAGTCACTAACTGACAGATCACTAGCTAACAATCAGCTTTGTTAAATAATTCGCTCTGATCTAGTCACTAACTGACAGATCACTATTAAATTGTTCTGATCTAGTCACTAACTGACGGATCACTATTAAATTGTTCTGATCTAGTCACAAATTGTTCTGATCTAGTCACTAACTGACAGATCACTATCAAATTGTTCTGATCTAGTCACTAACTGACGGATCACTATTAAATTGTTCTGATCTAGTCACTAACTGACGGATCACTATTAAATTGTTCTGATCTAGTCACAAATTGTTCTGATCTAGTCACTAACTGACAGATCACTATCAAATTGTTCTGATCTAGTCACTAACTGACGGATCACTATTAAAGTGTTCTGATCTCGTCACTAACTGACGGATCACTTTTAAATTGTTCTGATCTAGTCACTAACTGACGGATCACTATTAAATTGTTCAGATCTAGTCAACAACTGACGGATCACTATTAAATTGTTCTGATCTAGTCACTAACTGACAGATCACTATCAAATTGTTCTGATCTAGTCACTAACTGACAGATCATCTTTAAATTTTCTGATCTAGTCACTAACTGACAGATCTACCAACACCTTCGATCAATCACAAATTGATTGATCCTCGATTCTAACCAACTCTTTTGTTCAGTCACAAATTGATTGATCCTTGATCCGAACTAACCCCTGGGTCAGTCACAAATTGATTGATCCTCGATTCTAACCAACTCCTTTGGTCAATCACAAATTGATTGATCTTGACTCTTAACCAACCCTTCGGTCAATCACAAATTGTTTGATCCTTGATTCTATCCAACTCCTTCAGTCAATCACAAATTGACTGATCCTCGATTCTAAGCAACTACTCCGGTCAATCACAAATCGATCCTTGACTCTTAACTTTGGTCAGTCACAAATTGAGTCATCCTTGATTTTCAAATATTTTCGTATGTCACATATTGCTTGCTTATCGAATTCTCACATCAAACAGATAGTAACAATGCACAAATATAGAAAGCTTTATTCTGATGCCTTGCGAACTGGTCTAAATAGAAAAGTCAATGGGCTACAACCAGCAACATCTGCAACTCGGCCAAAGGTAAACCGTGTAATTCACAACAGTAGCTCAATCAAACTCTCTAATAGATTTGAGATTTTAGCACAAAATGACTCCATGTCAGCTTCTGCTGAACTTATAAGAATTCATCCCCACAAGACTATTCTCAAACCAAACAATATTCTGAAAACCTGTGTGTGGAATGCTCAGAGTTTGAGACAGAAAACGCAAATTGTTAAGGACTGCAATGATGAATATGATTTAGACATCTTTCTTTTCACTGAGACTTGGTTAAAAGATGATGATAAAGTTGAAATCGGCGAGTTGGAGCAAAATGGTGGATATTTCTTTCTTAGCTCGCCTCGTTTCGGAAGACCAGGTGGTGGAGTAGGTTGCCTTGTCAGATCTGGCATTCAAGCAATTCAAAAAGATCACATGAAGACCAAGACCTTTGAACATATGGAAATACAAGTTCAAATGGATGGGAAAATTGTCACAATACTTCTAGTGTACCGCCCAGAGCCATCAAACAAAAATAAATACAGTATTGCAGAATTCTTCACCGAATTCACAAAGTTTCTGGGACACTATCAAACATTCAACAATGAAATCATAATTACTGGCGATTTCAACTTTCATGTGAATAAACCGGATGATAACAAGGCCATTAAATTTAACGACATCCTTGAAATGTTTGGTCTTGTGCAACATGTCTCTGCACCAACGCACAAAGATGGCAATACACTGGACCTTGTTATTACTCGAGAAAAATCCATATTGAACAACTGTAGGGTCAGTGACCTGCTCTCTGATCATAACTGCATTCTGTTTGACATTCCAATCAAGAAAGCAAAAAAACCCAAGAAGAAAATCAGTTTCAGAAAAACTAGTAAAATTGTTGTTCAAGATTTCAAAAAAGACATTGGAAGACATCTGTCTGTAAGTGGGATGGAACAGAAAGGTCTTAATGAACTCATTCGACTCTATAACTCTACTGAAGAGGTTCTGGAGAAACATGCTCCCATTATAATCAGAGAAGTAACTCTACGCACACCCACTCCATTCAATAATGCTGATATCAAGCTTCTAAAATCAGAAAAGAGGAAAGCAGAGAGATTATGGAGGAGAACCAGACTTGAAAATGACTGGGAGTCATTCAAAGAAAAAAGAAATGCATTGAATCTGCAGCTGAGTCACCTCAAATCGGAAGATCTGCGAGTCAAGATTAAAGATTCTAATGGTGATGCTAAGAAGTTGTTCAAGTTACTGAACTCAAGTCTGAACAGAAAACAAGAACTACCTCTCCCACCACACACAAATGAAATTGACTTGGCAAATGATTTCAATAAGTTTTTTGATGAAAAGATTAAAACACTCAGGTCTAAGTTGGACTCCACACACAATGATACTGCCAACAATATCGAAACTGCCCCTCATACACTGCGACACTTCAGAAGGCTATCTCAGAATGACATAAAGAAACTGATCAGAGAAATGCCAGTTAAACACTGCCAACTTGATCCTATTCCCACATGGCTTTTGCTCCAATGCATTGATGAATACCTCCCAGTTATAACCAATGTTGTCAATAAGTCACTCACACAGGGAGAAATGCCTCTTGAGTTGAAACATGCTTTAGTAAAACCTTTGTTGAAAAAATGTGGATTGGATCTAATCAAAAAGAATTATAGACCAGTATCAAACCTGTCATTCCTTGGCAAACTTATTGAAAGTGCTGTTATTAAACAATACACAGACCATCTTACTATAAACAACCTGGACGATGAGAAACAGTCAGCTTACAGAAAATTCCACAGCACTGAAACCCTTCTGACAAAGATCCATGACGATATCATGTTGAATATGACCAAAGGTGAAGTAACAATGCTTGTACTGTTGGACCTTTCAGCCGCTTTTGACACAATTGATCACAAGATTCTACTGAAACGTTTAGAAAGCAGATACGGTATTCATGATTCTGCGCTATGCTGGTTCAAGTCATACATTTCTGAAAGGTCACAGTCGGTGATAATTAACGACAAGACATCAACCAGACTGCCACTTAAATTTGGAGTTCCTCAAGGTTCAAAATTAGGACCAATCCTATTTAATTCATACATCGCTCCATTAAGTGAAGTGGCTGAAAAACACCAAGTCAAAGACCAAAAGTATGCCGATGACGAGCAACTTATACTCTCTTTCAAACCAACTTTCTCAGAACAAGAAAATGCTGTAGTCAAAATGGAAAAGTGCATTGCTGATATCAGAAAATTTCTCCATGAAAATAAGCTTTGTAACAATGGAGAAAAAACAGAACTACTGCTCATTGGCAGTCCACATCAACTTAATAAACTGCAAGTATCATCAATCCATGTCGACAATGTCAAAATCAATGCAGTCGATCATGTCAGAAATCTGGGTGTAATCTTTGACAAAAACATGACCATGGAAAAACAAGTCAACAAAATGTGTCGGAATGCCTATTTCAATATTAGAAACATTTCAAAAATCAGGAAGTCATTGGACAAGGAAACCTGTAAAACAGCGGTCAATGCTCTTGTCACACCTCACCTAGACTATGGAAATGGTCTTCTTTATGGAACCTCTCATCGTTTGCTGTATAAACTTCAAGTGGCCCAAAACTCAGCCGTTCGACTCATTGAAAAATTGAGAAAGCATGACAGTGTAAGCCAGCATAGGAAGCAGCTACACTGGTTGCCCATTCCAGCAAGAATACAATTCAAACTCATGTTAACAACTTGGAAAGCAATAAACGGGCAAGCTCCCTTGTATATTCAAAATATGATTCAGCCAAAATCTGAACGAAACTGTAATCTGAGAAGCAATAACAAAATGCTCTTAAATGAACCACCCTCCTGCAATAAAAACAAATATGAAGACAGAGCCTTTTCGCATGCTGCTCCGAAACTGTGGAACCAACTCCCAGAGATAGTCAAGGCCTCCAAAACACTTGAAGGTTTCAAGAGAAATCTTAAGACTTACCTATTTAAAAGTTTCTACAGATAAATCCAGCATCCACAAGCGCTAGTGAGCAGTTTACTGGAATTAGCGCTATATAAATGCCTATTACTATTATTATTATTATTATATCTATCTATCTATCTATCTATCTATCTATCTATCTATCTATCTATCTATCCGTCTATCTATCCGTCTATCTATACCTAACTGTTTATGGATCTCAGCTTCTATCTTTGTCTGCGGCATGCTTTCCTTGGTATTACCTCTCTTTCTTTTAGAACTGCGGTTTCTCATGAAAAGTATCATAATTTGACAATTGAAATTTCACAGCATACGGTATATGTGATATGCAGGTTAGACTTGCGGAAAAACATACACTGTGTGCAGTTCACCCAAAAATGTCAGGGAAATAGGCAGGCCTATACATTGAAGTATTTTAGTTGCATAGTTAATAAATAAGTGCTGCACCATCTCCTACATTCGCATTTGATAAACAGGTAGGAAGTTGTTTATAAAAAATTCAAGTCTTACCATTTTTTCTGAATATTTGTCTTTTTTTTTTGGCCTACAAGGATTGAATCAGAAGAAAATTTACGGATAATATGAAGCTTGTTAGTCAGCAAAGTTTTCCATCTCGGGCTTAGCCTTGTGGCATTCCCAGCACTTGAGGTATCCAACTGTGGTATTCTTTTTCGAGTCCAACAAACTTTTCTTGTAAAATATAACTAGAATTTGTTCTTGTTCATTATGTCCACATGACAGCCAAATTTGTCAAAATTGTATCTTTTGATGAGTGCAAGGCAAGATTCTCTAGCTATACATTGTAGACTCAATGCAGCCAGCCTACACACAGCTATGGAAATCAGAAAAAACTATCTACTCCAATAGACCCAAAAAAATAGTTAAAGCCTCTAGCCCTTCTCACAAGGTAGTTCAAAACATAGTTTTTGTTATATCCTAAACAAAAAATTACAAAAATTCAGCATGACACAATTAGTCCAAGAGCCAGAGCACTTTTATTTGACTTTTCATTCTCATCAGAGTTTTTCATTGGCTCATATAGCAAATTTTCTGTAGTTTTTGAAAATGGAAGTTTTAGAAAAATTTATGCGGACAGTTTTTTGTAAAATGGCCGTATCTATGGCAACGTCAAATTTCACCTTTCAGCCAAAATTACTGAAAAAATCACATAATGCAAACTTTGAACATGAATCACATGCAGTAAATATATATTTCACTTCAACTATTTACATGAATACTTTGTCTTACTCATACTTTATCAGCTTGATATGAAATCATTCATAAATATGCAAATTTATGCAGCTAATTTGCATAAATCCAAGATGGCCGACACATTTAATGAAATGGCACGTGACGATTTGCAGTTATGCTTTATGAAAGTTTTTCTGATGCATAAAAATATTGAACTAGAATATTTTTATTTTCAGAAATTTTTCTTCAAGGAGTGATCAAAATATTTGGAAAATTTTAAGCACCTAGCTGGAATAGTAACAAAGTTATGAGATCATCAATTGCAAGATATCATGTCAAAATATGGCAATTTTCTGACCTTTTTATTTAGGTTTTGCAGCCATCTCCTTCTCATAGTTTTAAAGATACTATTTTCACCTCAACAAACACATTTGGTATCATTTCATGCCTCAAGCAGAATACAAACTCGAGAGGCTTTTGAATTTTTAGTTGAATTTTAAAAATGCTTTTCCATGGCAACCAAGGATACACCTATCGCAAAACACAGATTTTCTAATGTTTGAGGGCAAGTGTCAATCATATAATGATGGAAATAGTCTATTTTAATAAATAGGCATTACAAATCAAATTTTGAATTGTTATGACTGTGCTGTTGCCATAGCAACCAACTGTTATTTGATGAAATAGCCAGAGAGATTTGGACAGATTGTCACATCGTTAATGTAGGAAAGCTTGTGTCACGTAAAACAATAAAATTTCTCTGTGCAAATCAAGTGTAACATTTTTGCGGATGTGGTCCTATAATCCTAGTTATTACAAAGAGTCAAGAATTAATCTTTATAAAAAAGCTATAAAAAGGTCTATGTGCATAACTATTTTTGCTACTTGGATGAATGACTCCACTTTTCAGGTTATATAAATTTGGGTGAGTGATGTGCTAGAATGAACAAATTGATAATTAAATGATTGACATGTCTTGCGCCAATACAGCGGTGCCTGCATTATAAACCCTCTGTTGTAAGACTTATTTGCCTTATCTGACCACCTTCCTCCGTGGCCTAATGGTTTGGAACATTTGTCCATTGGCTTTGAGGGCATGGGTTCAAATCTCACCCTGGGAACTCACTGTAGTCCGAGCCCATGGGACATAAAATGGAGTCGGGTTGTATCCAGTATTCTATGCTGGGGCAACTGAAAGACCCTGGGCAGACTCCCAGTCTTCTCAACACATCATCATACGGCGTTCACCAAAAATAATGTGCAGCTCGGAGCTCCCTCCACAAAAGATGAAGGTTGAGCTGCCTCGGCTGATGCGGGGTATACCAGGACAACACAAGTCAAGTCAGGTCCTGCGCAAAGTAGTATTTTTAGACCATTTTGCACCCCAACGAGAGACCGCACCCCTGCAAAAGACCACTTCATGACTGAAGAATGGGCAGTATTTTAACGCTAGGACTACTGTACTTACTCATCTTGGCAGCAGGTACTATTCCTTTGTAGGAATCAAAATAAAGTAATCAACCAAAATGATTGCTGGAAATAAATGTATCTATCTAAAGCTCCAGAGTGGTATACAACAGTCCAAGGTTATATGATTATCGGTCTTGTAAGTATATTTCTGACAATATAGAATAGTCCCATATAAAAGAAAAACATGCAACTGAGTAACCTGACTGGACTCACAAATGAAAGATGCTATGCCGCTTCGTGGAATCCGGTGTGATGCATATCATGCAGTGCATTGCGTCTATGCACTCTCATTTTGGAGACCAAATTTTTTTAGAGAATTAAGATTGTCTGAATTATATATCATCCGGGTAACCAACTTTTGCAACAATTGCTAGATTGAGAAGTTACTGAAATCCTATACTACTCGCTGCCTGAACGGCCATGCCGCTTACAATTTCTTATTATCCAATCAACAAGGCATGGTTTTGTACACTAGCCTGGAAAAATAATCTCAGTCACATTAGTTACTTTCCCTGAGACCACGAACCGAGTTCAAATTGTATAGTGCTCCTGAACACTCTCACTTATGCAAACAGCCATGGAGATCTACACCTCTTTGTGTGAACTGGGATTAGGAACAACCATCATTCAGTAAAGAAGAGGAAGTTTGAAGAATCTGCACAACCTTGCAAGTCTCCAATCCTGAGGCTTGATGAATTAGGAACAGCCTGACAAACCTGTGGCACCAATGAAACCAGCTACCCAGATCCAGTGTACCATCCCTCACCAAGAAAGATAATCAAATTGAATGAAAAGTGTTTGGAATTGAATGGAGTATATGTAAACGTATCTGTACAGGATGATGTTGGTACGTCAACCGTTTACAATCAACCCATTGAAAGAGAACCGGATAATATTGTGAGGTAACTGAGGTTATCATAACGGGTCATTCAATAAGTCTCTCTCTCAGTCAAATTTTGGCTTCAAGCAACTAAGCTCTTGGGACCATTGGACATCTTCATCTCTCTGCATCTGGGCTGAGGTGATTCAGTATTTTTACAGGAAAGAGACAGAGATTCTGCTAATAATGGGCAATTCGTCAATGAAATCCTGCCAAGGGCAAATCAGAAAGTGGCTAAGTAAAATTCAGAGAATTCACAGGACAAGGAGGCAAAGCAACCAATGGATGATGACTAGGGCTTCACATCCTGTAGTTATGCACTGGTACAGTACAACTCAAAATAAAGTAAGAAAATGTTCTGTCAGAAGTCCTCTGTTTATCTATTTTGCCCTCTTTTCTCCTCTCCACCCCAAATCTCCTTACAACTCCCTTTGACTCCTTACAACAACCTCAGCCTACATTAAGAACTCTATTTAGACAGCTACCAATGTAACTGCAATTAGCAGTGGTGCAAAATATCAAGTAAATCAAACACAATGGGGGTGATAGAGTTTAAATTGGTGTTGTTTAAATGTGATTTTAATGTAATTTTAAAAGGTAGTTTCAGGTAGGTAATAGTAGGGAAGTGATTCAGAGGTAGTCAAAAGGTGTGAAAGGGTAAAGTAGTGGCTGATTCTTCCTTCCTGCTTACGTAATCGTACTTCATTTTGGGTTGTACTGTAGGCTAATTTGGACAGAAGGAGGCCACAACAATGGGGCAAAGAATGATTGAAATTGCTGTTCAACATAGGCCTTAGTTCTGGTGCATGCCATAGCCAAAACGGGATTTGGAACTGGGACCCAGCGGTTGGCAGTCCAGTGTTCTACCAACTGAGCTTACCCTACCCCAAAGCAAAGGAGCCTGCCCGCTTTGTTAAGAACTAGGAAAGCCCATTGTAAAACAGAAACAGATAAGGTAATAAACAGGTGAATGGACATTTGGATGGCATGTTGATGAAAAGTTCTTAGTCAAGTAATTCTGTGAGATTAAGATGACATAGCATGAGAAATGAGGTGTTTTTAGGTGGTATGAGAGTGGTCGTGTGACCTGACTTTTAACTGAAATACTAGTGGGGATACAACCAATTGAATCTTATTGTACTATTCAAGAACCCTAAATTGACTCACCATGGCCTGCAAGTCGCTGTTACTCAAATGTCCCGCCCAGGACAAGACTAATGTATTCATTTGCATGTGTCTGTACTGATTTATGTCTACTACATGCTTTCTTATGAAACTGCAGGATTTTTCCAATCAACACAAACAACTGGTTAGATTCTGATGAAGATCCACACAGTGGATACAGCACGATTACAAGATACAGATTTATATAACAATTATTACTGGCTGGCCTGCTTAAGTGTAATGCATGAGTGAGCATTGAGCTTCACTATATCTGTGGTCATATCTCACATTGGCCAAAGATGGAGCCAATGTCTGAACTTTGTGAAGTTACATTGATGGGCACTAAAACATAAAAATGAATTTTAGAAGGTTTTTGGCCGTGGTGATACCAGGACTGGAGGTAGAAGTTAAGTCGAAAGAGTAGGGGGAACCGGGGCACATTGGGACACATGGCACTGTATGACGGTGGGGTTTTCCTGGCAAGGTATATGATATGGTAGTGCCATCATATCTTGCAATTTAACATTCTGATGTTTCTATCGTTTTATTTACAAATTGCAGCCACATGCAGAAGTATGGCGAGGAAAAGTTTGTTTTCCTACTACTAAAGTAAATTCAGAGGAGTTCTATTCAAACCATTCTGTGGACAAATCATGAACACTGAGGCTTTCTCAATGCTTGTATGAATTTGATACATCGTAACGAACAGTTATGAATTGCTGTCCCGATAAACACATTCACTGGTGCCTGAGAAATTAGCATTTATATGTAAAAGTCATATCGGGGCTCATTGGGACAGTGAATTCGGGGCACATTGGGACGCACTTAATATGTCAGAATGTAAGTGTCCAAGTCAACTGAATGATCTGGGACAGCACACAATAGTATTCAGGCCACAGTGAATACAGGCATAGTGGATTATACCATGCTCTGTGAACAAATTCATAGCAAAGCACTGTGTGATACTTACATAGATGTCTGCATCCAGGAAAGTTTGTGTTAAATGTTTAAAACTATTTAAAGTTATTAACTATTGGCACTACAACTGTATGTAGTCTTATGCACTACTTATATGTAATATCTATTGCACATGGAGCGTTAAAATGATTTTTAATTGATGTCCCAATGTTCCCCATCGGGGCACATTGGGACAGTCATAATTACGACTCACATTTTGTTGTATGGCAGGTTAGGTGCAGTCTATTTCATTATGCCTTGCATTTAAGCTCAAAAGTATTGGTGATATTCATGCAAACGTCTGAGTTTGAAAATTACTTCCCCAAGGACTTACAGTCCTTGACTGGGGGGTGTGAGGCCAGTCCTCTGTGGACATCCAATTTTCTGAGATTTCAATCTGCTGTACCTACATACAGTAGAATTTAAACTGGAAAGTTTAATGTTAACTGAATATGTAGACTTTAGTTGTTGCAAACTGGCAAGACTGATGAACCATTAAATTTTTTACTTAATGGCATACCGATGATGTCTCTGTGGCCAAAAGTAGCTTGAAGGATTATCTTGATTTTTGGGTTGTTAAATTTAATATAAATTTTCAATAATTTTTATGTAAGGTTTCAGGCATATGCCAAAATATTACTACATGGATTATCCATTTGAAGAAAAGGATGAGATACAATGTATTTTCCATATAATTTACACTGGCTTACGAAATCTTTCAACCTGACACATTGCCCCAAAGACTTTTTCTAAAGATACGTCATAGTCTACATTGGTTTGCGCATGTCAAGGCTGGCCTTTTTAATTCCCTAATGTTATAAACTTTAAACTGAATAAAAAAATTTGTTCAGATATGAATATTAATTTTATATAATGCAGCACCCCACAAGCAAAGAGCAACTCTCTCTCTGCGTCAGGACATAGGGTGCTATCAAAGGATATATTTTCTCAAATAACGGTAGGTTGCTATGGCAACAGGACAGTCATAACAATTCAAAATTTGATTTCTACTGCCTATTTATTAAAATTGACTATTTCCATCATTGTACAATGGTCACTTTGCCCTCGAACCTAGAATATCCATGTTTTGTGACAGGTGCATCCTTGGTTGCCATGGAAATGCATTTTTTTAAATTAGGGTTAAATGAAAAATTGCCTTAGTTTGACATGACATCCTGTAACCCTTTTTTAAATTCAACCAAAAATTCAAAAGCCTCTCGAGTTTGTATTCTGCTTAAGGCATGAAATGATACCAAATGTGTTTGTTGAGGTGAAAATAGTATCTTTAAAACTATGAGAATGAGATGGCTGCAAAACCTAAATAAAAAGGTCAGAAAATTGCCTTAGTTTGACATGACATCCTGTAATTGATGAGCTCATAACTTTGTCACTCTTCCAGCTAGGTGCTTAAAACTTTCCAAATATTTTGATCATACCATGAAGGAAAATTTCCAAAAGGAACAATATTCTAGTTCAATATTTTTATATAAAGCATAACTGCAAATCGTCACGTGCCATTTCATTAAATGTGTCGGCCATCTTGGATTTATGCCAATTAGCTGCATAAATTTGCATATTTATGAATGATTTCATATCAAGCTGATAAAGTATGAGTAAGACAAAGTATTCATGTAAATAGTTGAAGAGAAATATATATTTACTGCATGTGATTCATGTGCAAAGTTTGCATTATGTGATTTTTTCGGTAATTTTGGCTGAAAGGTGAAATTTGACGTTGCCATAGATACGGCCATTTTACAAAAGACTGTCCGCATAAATTTTTCTAAAACTTCCATTTTCAAAAACAACAGAAAATTTGTTATATGAGCCACTGAAAAACTCTGATGAGAATGAAAAGTCAAATAAAAGTGCTCTGGCTCTTGGACTAAATTGACTATGGCTATTGACAAGTTAATAGGCTAAAATAATTTTGTGTAATAAGTTGAAGAGAAACTGGATAAAGCGTCCTGTTGCCAAGCTAAAAGATATCCAACTGCTCGGGGCACTTCCAGTCTCAGCTTTGTTTATATCGGCCTTTTTTCTTCACAAAAGTGATTCACATAAATCAAAATGTACAGGCAGCACTTATAGTGCCCATGCTTTCCACAATACGAGTAAGCTGCTCGGGTTGAAGGTACATAGCCATTTCCAGGCCAACAAATCACTTGCTTAACTGCATGAGTTACGCTCCTCAGCTAAAATCAGAATTTACAGTAACTCTCCCAAAAATTTTAGTTAACTACGCTCCCAAGGGCCCTGGCTTCAAACTCACATCGAAGAATAACAGGCAATTGCTGACCAATTAATGCCATCATGACAACTCTTACATGTATCCTTAACATTTACAGACATACGAGGGGCGTTCAGAAAGTTCACGGCTTTTTTTTATATATTCAATCTAGAACTATGAATTTTTTACAGGATAAAATTCAGCAGTTTCGAAATGGGTTTCCAAAATTTTCGAACATTTGGACATTTTTAAGTCATTCTGTAGTTGCCATCGAAATAGGGGGGTGGTGATAAATCATGGAAAAAATCAAACTGCTGATAATCAAATGGAAACTACTTAGGTTTTGTTAAGGATGAGAAATGGTTTCCAAAAAGGTATAATACATGTCTG
Source organism: Platynereis dumerilii (assembly GCA_026936325.1). Classification (NCBI taxonomy): domain Eukaryota; kingdom Metazoa; phylum Annelida; class Polychaeta; order Phyllodocida; family Nereididae; genus Platynereis; species Platynereis dumerilii. Next base: position 291,414 of record JAPTHN010000034.1, read on the forward strand.
TAGCATTATTATTGGTCCCTCCCATGACCGATTGAAAGTTTTGTTCATTTTCGGTAGTATTTTGGTTACTTGCGAAGTCGCGGTTTGCTATATCTTTCGCCTAGTGATGTTAAGGTTAATTTTATTAACACCATTGGCTTCAGTATGAAAAGAGCTTTCATTTGAATACCAACATGACCAATCTACCCTGTTTTCAGGTGCAATGTAGTGATAAATGCAATGGGATAAGCTACAAAGTCAGTTCTCTTGTGGTAATTATATGGCTCCTGTAGAAATATCAGCTAAAAATTTGCAAATCAAGTTTCTATACCAGTATTTTGCCCAAAAATTAATGTTTATATATTTTCTGATAAAATCTGCTTGTTCAATTCAATGTGGTGGACAAGATTCCATCCGACACACAAAAGTATCAATTTTGCCCTATTTCACCCGGTATTTGACATCGAGTGATAATTTATAGGTGTATTTACACTTTTAGGTCCAGGGATTCTGTGCTTTAAAGCCATATGAGCAGTGATTCATGTAATAAATCCTAAGTAAATGAGGACATGACTGATGTTAATTTGTCCAATCAAAGTATCCATGGTTACCCTTATTTCAGTCCAAAATTTTAGTCAAAACTAAATGAGAGGTCATTTCTTTGCATCTTGGGACTTGGGTCATACAACTCATCACAGTCTGTCGCTTTGATGTAGTAAAAAATGAGGACCAGTTCTCTGTGAAAAATGCTCTTTGTGACTCATGACAGCCGATGAAGTGTCATCTTCTCTACTTTCAACATGGGAAGCATTAGAGGAAGTTTGATTAGTCATGATCAAGAGAAGGCCATTTGACTCGTCATAACTGAAAATCAGATGCATAATCCTTTCTTTTGGCTATCGCCAACAAGCGGGATAAGCCTCCCTTAAATCAAATTTACATCGCAAGTATTTGGTATGATCATTACAAATCATCAGCATGATGACACACGAAGTACCATTTCCACAGTGCAACAGTCCACTCTTTTTCAAAATCAAAGTGGCAGACTGTAGTTTACTTGTGATGTCACTGGCTTAAACATGTTTTAATGATATTGTTTGTGTTAGTTTACATTTGATCTGTTTGTTCAACACATATATATAATATGTGGCAGCATACATGCGAAATAAACAAACTAATTAACTGGTTTGGTGCATGTATCTAACAAGGAGCTTAGGAAACAAGCAGGTAACTGTTACAGGTGATTTCATTAGTACACGATTCTTAGGTTCCAGACACATCAAATACATGACATGTTTAGTTAATCTGATTGGTTTAGAAACAACAGAACGTCACACATTTGATTTATCAAACGTAGTAAGCACTGGTTTAGCATTGATTCCTCACAGTCAAGTGTGAAAGACAAGAATCGCATGGTAATGAAATCACCAGTAATGACGTGGCAATGCCAGTTTGCAAATTGAAGAGAAGAAAACACATTGTTCCGATTGACTGCCAATCTGCAAACAGCTCTAATGAAAACATACAAGCTGTATCATCTCTACTAATTATGAAATGGCTCCCAAGATGGTACTAAAAAGTATTAGTAAAGAGAGACCTGGTCCCATTCTGCTGCTAATTGACAGAATTTTAATGACAAGTTTCTAGGTTTCTTCATCTCCTTGGTAAAGGAATTTTTTATGAAGATTATGAAAACATGCCAGCATCATCTCTCACAAAATTAGAAAAATCATTAAGTAGATAGCTTTAGAAATGTCATGGAAACTTATCAGTTTAACAGAATTAAATTAATACCTGCACAGATTTGAAAATCATACCCATTCGACATTGTTACACAATGCTGAGTACTGACTCAAATATTATTCACTACTAAATTACCTATCTGCTTGCCATTGTAGTGGAATCTTTGAAATGTCTTTATAGGCAAGAGTTTTATGGAAACATATGAATTGCTTTCCTTGCTTTAATTAGTGCCTGTCACTCACTGCCTGATGAATTTTTTGACCTAGAGAAGAAACACAAAATTAGTTCTCCGTTGTTAATCTTTACAAATTACAGGGCAGTTTTGACTATTGTCTCAACAGGAATTTTGTGTAAAACAGTTTCTAGACCCGAAAAGCAAGGCTACATTCCATTAGCTGCTCTACGATGTCTTTGCATCAGTACAGTTATTACAGGCCTGAAAAGGATAAACCACCATTCCGGAATTTTGGTCGCAGTGCAGGATGATGGATATAAATGCATGATGCTTTTAATGTCACTAAAATAAATTATCAATCAATCAATCAATCAATCAATGACCATAACTTTTAGACATATAAAAAGGACTTTATTTTCCTCTCTGAAAAAATGTATAGAAGATGACCTGCCATTTGGAGGTAATTAATTTTGAATTAGGGCTGAAATAGGATTAAATGCTTCTCGGCGGCCACCTTTTCATCCATTTTTTGCAGCCATCTTTGATTCTACAAGCAGTTACATCAGAAAAGGATGTTAAAATTCATTAACATATTCTATGCACCTAAATCTCCAAGAATATGCATGTTTAGCAATTTTGCATGCAAGCTCCACAGGGAACAGACTCTCATTATAATTGTCTGATTATGATTATGATAGTTCAACGTTATATTATAATTCAAATGCTTAAATGTGGTCAAATATACATCAATACATATCATGTTGGTACTCATTTGAAAGCTCTCTTTAAAACAAAGACAATGGCACCATTCTCAATGGAATAGCTGTTACCTACATCAAGTAATCAATAACCGCGATTTCGAAAAAAGTAATAATCTTAGCTCAAAAGTTTATTATCTTCAGATGAGCTTGGGAGGGATCAAAAATGAAGCTACAGCTATGTGTAATACATCAATTTGCTGCATTTTCCTGTCTTAACAATGTTTGGATAGTTTCCATTTGAAATTTTAAAGTTCATTTTTATCACCACCCCCTAATCGAAACAGAAAGTTTGGCTAGGTGGAGCAGGTAGTACGGAGATCAAGAAAATCAATGAATTGTGGCTGAGAAAGACTTCTCTCTGTCACTTATATTAGTAAGATTGACAATATTTGACACAAGAAATATGATATTAGCTTCTAATTATACTTTCAAGTTTACCAGATGTTTTTATTCTTACAGTGAAACAATGTGGGAAAGCACTCCTGCATGCCCGATTTGGCAAGAGCGATTCAGGCGCCAGAATTTGAGTCCTTAACTACATCAGGACTTATGACAAAGCATGGATTCACTGGTATGAACAAGAGACCTGAAGGGACAGCATTATCCATCCCAGCTATTCCTTTGACATATCGCTTTACATAAGACCTGGTTTTCCATTACCTTAATCACTGGGGGCAATAGTTTCAGGCACTGGAGGAGAAAAGGCTTTGGATGACTGAAATGCTTTCACATAAACTTTTCCTTGAATGCTTCAAAGAACATTTATTTCAACGCGTCAGGTGTATGAATTGATGCTTTTATAATACTTGCGAGTATTTTTAAAAGGTAATATTATATTTCTGGTGTTAATTATTGTCAATCTTACTAATACAAGTGTGCAGAGTGAGGTCTCTCTAAGCCACAATTCATTGATTTTCTTGATCTCCGTACTACCTGCTCCACCTAGCCAAACTTTCTGTTTTCATGGCAACCACAGAATGGCTTAAAAATGTCCAAATGTTCCAAAATATTGGAAACCCATTCCAAAACTGCTGAATTTTATCCTGCAAAAAATTCATTGTTCTAGATTGAAAATAAGTGTCCATATAAAAAAAAGCCGTGAACTTTCTGAACGCCCCTCGTACAGGCATCCCCAATCTGTACTACAGGCCGAGAAATTGCCTGTACACTTCTGAATCGACAACAATCATGGTGGACGTTTTGAGAGCGTAACTGCAGTTACGGTCCCGATTTATTTCCAGTTGAGTACAGGGCAAATGTCCTGTAAACCAAAAGAACTTTTTTGCGGACTCTGTGTAGCAAGCAGGAAAAGAAATTTAATTAAACCGAAAAAAGAGTTATTCGAGTACTTACGACATCCGCGCTCATCGCGCTCATCACTGTTGTCCCGGCAATCATTATCCCCATCACACTGCCAACTTTTGGTTATGCATTTTGCGTTGTCACAAATGAACTCCCCGCTGCAATTCCTGTTTGAGCTTGAGCACTCCTTCCCTTCTTCTCCCATTGGACAGCCAATCTGGTAATCACAATACTGCTCAATGGGGATGCCGCAAGTGATCCCGCCTGGAAAAGGACAATCAGTAAAATATCGACCACTCGGCAAAAAAAGGAGCTTAGTACGATTATGTGCTTTAAAGAAAAGTGTCTTTACTTTTGAACAGTTGTTTTCAGTTCTGGCTCGATTAATAGGCTACTGGTGTGATTTGAAGGATTTCTTCTACAAATATATGTAACAAAACGATACTAATATGATTATTTTTCATGAAATAAGACCAAGGCTCCTTCTTGCATCCAACAAAGCAATATTTATCATTATTATCATTTTGCAGGGCATTGTCTGGTCATTAACGCCAGGTTCGCGGGCGTTAATGGCTGTTAACGCCCGCAAAAACGCCAATTGGTGTATTTTTTATATCGTGACTTCATCAAAAGTGACGTAATGACGATGATGTTAACATCAAAAATTAAATTTTCTGTCAGTTTTTGGGCTAAATCGGCCAAAAATTGTCCGATTTGAAAATTTTAAAAGCCTAGAATTATCTCTAGGAAGAGCAGATCATTCGTATGTAATCGATTTTGCTCTTTATTTAATAACTAGGGCGTGAGAACGCGAAAACTGAGCGGGAGTTAATGGATCCAAAAGAAAAGGTAACTTGTTTTGAAGGCATGTGCGAAAAAATGATAATGATAATAACATTATGCTGTCGGGCATTATGGGGTATTAATCAGTTATGGCCCTCAGTCAGAAATCATTTAATGCCCGCGCCTGGCGGCTCGGGCATTAAGTTAATGATTTCTGCCCTCTGGCCATAACTGATTAATACCCCATAATGCCCTCCAAAGAAACGTTATTGACCAATTATCAGTTGTGCCAAAAGGAGCATACATGCACTAAGCTCTTATTGCGCCGACTGATTTCTGCAGTTATTCCGGATAAAAAGGGGCTTAGAGCTAGTGCTTTACTATCATTGTTAAAAATACATAACATCACTACATAGGCGAGCGACATTTGTCCGAATATCACGATCGAAATGTTATGCCATGTCCGACAACATTGCTTGGAAACACCTGATTCTCCGTAATATTACTTTGATCATCTGACCAAATCTTTGGCCTCCTTGCCCGAATTTGGGCCTTTTCTCTAATGATTTGCGGGGCCGACCGCCTCCCGTACCCCTCCCCCTCCGATACGCCTATGCATCAAGTACTTTCCCTTCCAGGCACATACGTTTTTTGTTGTTGTTGTTTTATTATTTTTCCAAACAAATTGCAAACAAGTAATAACAGTATATAAATCATAAAATTATAAAAGAATAATAATATAAGATATTGAAATAAAATTAGAAAAAAGAAAGCAACAAGTATTTATATCTAACACTTTAAATTAAATCTACCTAACACAATGGAGACAAATACACAATCATGAAAATTATCTAAATATTAGTATTAAAAGTATTAAGTTCCCTCAAAAGACTTTCATACCGTAAACCCTAATTACACATTAATAACACTTTAATGTAATACAATAAATCATTATGGAACCATAACATTGCAGTTTTAATATTTACAAATTTCTTTTCAAATTTAACATAGTTGCATCTTTTCCATATTGTAACTTCCAAAATTGTGTTGCATTGATTGGTGTGTCCTTGGTGGTCAAGTGGCTTAAGTTCAGAGCTGCAAACGTTGTAGGTTCAAGGCTCAGTCTGGCTCATAGTTTTGCTGCTATTTTTAGCACTTGAAAGAGGCCTAGGTGGCAGTGGTGTGCATTTTGTTTTTCCTGCATTCTTCCATTTGTATTGCCAGCAACAACATGTACAGTACTAACAAAATTAATTATGGGAACTACTAATTTCTACTTATCCCCCACAGATGTAAGTACTTGTTTATTCTCTTTGTCTAGCTTTATAAATGTGGGATTGTATACCTGGAAAATGTATGTTATGGATAAAATGTTTATTTTGGTGCTTTAAAGTTTGACAGGTCAGTGTGACCTTAATGTCAGTTGGTGCACACATGTGTGGCACATGTTCAGTATTATTTTGAGTTCAGAATTATTTAGTTAGTTACATGGTCAGTACATTATTATTTATTAGTTAATTTAAATTGTTAATACAGTTAGTTAATTATTGTTATTTTTTCTTTGTCTTTTAGTTTTGGAACCAATTCAACTTCTAAAAGTGTAAAAAGTTTCTGCATAAGTCAATGGCTCAAGTGATGTCACGGTGTGTCAAGATGATGAATAAACAGTATAATTGCGTATCCAAACTGTGGGTTTCGTTATTTATGTAACTGGCTGTTACATTAAAGTTCCAAAAATCTCCCATCAAAGGAACAAGGATGAGAGAAAAAGGCAGCAGTGGCATTAAAGATGGTGCTGATGAAAGAAAGAAGATCGTGAATTCCCAGAAAATTTGGAAGCCGGTGGCGGTGCTGATGGTACAGTTGACAAAGCCAGTGGTGATGGGACAGTCGACGAAGCCGGTGGTGATGGAACAGTTGACGAAGCCGGTGGTGATGGGACAGTTGATGAAACAGTGGAGAAAGCACCTGATCAGACACCAACGCAAGATCAAAGGGAAATCAAAGAGGCTACAGGTGGTGAGAAAGCTCCAGAAATCGGAGGGCCACAAGATGGCGAAAAAAAGCAGGTGCCTGGTCAAGCAGAATTGGGGACAGAGATACACAATATTGATAGTCAAATGCAAGATCAACGGATAGAGGAGAGGCGGACTTTGAGAAATCAGAAAACTGCACGTTTGTCTAGTCTCACTCGCAAACGAAATGAGATTGTGGAATTAATGTCTCATGATGACAATTTAAGCTTAATTAAAACAGATTTCGAAGAATTGAATAGACGATATGTCGAATATAGAGAACACCATCAGAATTATCTTAAGGTTTTGGATGAACAGGAAGCTGAGGCAGAAGAAGACACGTTTTCTGCTAAGCAGTTCACTTATTTGAGTTTCAAGGAGCAAGTGTCTAACTTCATCAGGCAGTGTGAGGCCAGGTTGATTGATAGTTTAGAAGACGCTTCATAACTAGCCAGTCAGTCAAGAAGAAGTAGGTCTTTTCACTCTACTTCTGCAAGGTCAATGGGGTCACAGAGATTGAGTGAGCGAGCTAAATAGCAGAGCTTAAGGTTGAGAAGGACATGTTGAAGAAGAAATATGACCTGTTTAATAGAGGAGGAGAAGATTGATTTGGAAATGAAGTTGGCTAAGGCTGAAGCGAGGGAGAAAGCCTTTGTGTCCTTTGAAGAGGATTTTGGAGAAGGCCATGATGGTCTACAGCCTGATGATGGAAATGTTCCGGAGAAGACCCTACCTCCACTTCAAGGAAAACGACAACAAGACATGGAGAAAAGTCAGAAGAAGAGTTCGCCTCCAGCTGGAGAGACGATTTGACGTGATACGAACAACATGCGACGGACTGTTTCAGCCAAAGTTCCTGATAAACGTGAGTCTTCCAGAATACCACACAGTCGACTTGATAGGAGACGCAAGCCCATCTTGGAGAAGAGGACTAGTGGTATTGAGACTGTTTCTTTCAAACCCGCTGATGCTGTATCCCAGCCTGGAAGTTCGACTCTAAACGCCAGCGCAGCCAAGTTTGTTATGCCAGCTTCTGATGCGACAAATCAAGTTCTGGCAATGATGTCTCTACCACAGCGAGAATTGCCTAAGTTCAAAGGTGACATTACTGGCTACCGAACGTTCATTATTGGGTTTGAAGATAGAATTGCTTCAAGGTTGTCTTGTTCCATTGATAAACTGTTTTATCTTGATCAAAGTTTGCTTGGTGATCCAAAAGACTTAATATCTGGTTGTTTGGATATTAATCCTGAAGAGGGTTATGTGGAAGCACATAATTTGTTGGAAAAGGAGTATGGTGATCCTTATAAACTTGGAATGGTATATTTAAAGAAAATCAACACATGGAGTGTTCTGAAAGCTGATGATTGTGTTGGTCTAAAAAGGTTATAATCTGTATTTCTTTCAAAATGTAAAACTACAATGAATAGTATCTTGTATTTGAATGTTCTTAACCATCCACAAAATATGCATAGCATCGTGCAGAAATTGCCTGGGTATCTACAGAACAAATGGAGAGAAAAGGTTGGCAAGATGCGACTGGAGCGGGGCTACATCATGGAGTTTGGAGATCTGGCCGCCTTTGTGTCCTTAGCTGCAGAGACTGCCAATGATCCGGTGTATGGAAGGTCGAGTGTTATCTCATGGAGCAACAGTGAAGCTGATTCTTCAAAGAACTCCAAACCAAAGTCATCAGCGTTCATGACGTCCGTGAGTACTGAAAATGAGAATGACAATGGGACTGAATCTGATGTGTGTGTCTTGTGTAAAGGAATTCATCATTTGGATAATCGCAAAGAATTCAATTTGAAGTCTATAGAGGATAGACAGCTGTTCATCAAAGAACATGCCTTGTGTTTTGGTTGTTTAAACAGAAACCACATATCCAAAAACTGCACAGATAGATTACATTGTGACATTTGCAAGAAAAGGCACCCTACTTCATTACATGTTGAAGTTTCTGGTGATGTACAAGGTGGCGTTGACCAAAGTAACATAGAAAGTAGTTCATGTATGGCAACTGAGGTTCATGCTAAGTCTCCGCGCACTCTACATGCCATTTTGCCTGTCAAGATTTATCAGCATGGTAAAGGTAGAGTGGTTACAACGTACGCCTTCTATGATGACGGAAGTAGCGGCTGTTTCATAACAAATGATCTGAGAGCTAGGATGGCAGCTGTTGGAGAAGAGACAGTGTTACAGCTGAAAACGATGCATGGATGTGATCGTTCACAGAGTATTGTCTTGGAAAATTTGGTTGTGACAGACAGAGCTGGAGACAATGAAGTGCATCTGCCAAGGACATACACCAGAGATGAGATTCCAGTGAATGAGAATCAAATTCCAAGGCCAGGTATTGTTAGGAATTGGAAGCATCTACAGTGTATTGCAGACAAAATTCCACATTTTATGGCAAGTATGGGTGTTGGAATTTTGATAGGCAGTAATTGTCCAGAGGCTTTGGAACTCTTGGAGATCATCCCGAAGGTAGGATTCAGTCCTCATGCTTTGCGACTGCGGCATGGTTGGACAGTGCTTGGTCCTGCAAGCATCAATGATGGATTGGCTGATGACTTGGTTTCTCATGGAATTCTGGCTGGGGAAATTAAGAACCACAAAGAGATGTCCCCAATCGCTTCAACGAAGTTTGTGACAAACATGGAAGGGCAAAGAAAGGAATATCAACGAATTTCGGAAGTAGATGGACCATTCCCGGAAAAGGAGAAAGGAGGTGTCAAATTTAAGAATGAACTTCATTCATTACCAGAGGCCTTGGGGAGTGAAACAGGAAGTGTGCCAAGCATGGAAGTGGAAATGAAACATTCAACATTGTTCGATGTTGGCATTGATAATGATGAGCCAATACGGAGCCGGGTGTCATCTGCCGCATTCATTTACATCCTTTCTGCTCATCTGATCCTCTTCATCATCAAGGCTTGTTGAGAGTTGGTGACCCTATAATGCAAGCTTGGCGGTTGAAATTGACGAGACATCCTGTTTTATGGCCTCAAAAGGCCTATGCACCATCTCCAGTACCTGAAAGAAAATGCAACACACAAGCCTTCAAAGTCTTGGAATCACTTGGAAATCCAATTACTTACCTCTTCTTCAGCACCGATTTATTTCTACTGACGTCCGTCGAAACAGCAACGGTTGTGATGGTGTACTACTTGAGCATAACTTACCAGTGTGGAGTCCTGAGCAATTGAGACGTGTGGTTAAAATGAAGCCAGATTAGACTTGTTAGCCGAAGGCAGTCCATGTCAGTTGAGAATATATTGTATCTTGTCATTTTTTTGGTTGTAAAATCTATTGTCTTATTCAATTATATGTATTTTGTATTTTGTCAGTTATTGTGTTTGATTGATAAATGACTTGGTATATGTTATTTATGGAGCCGGGTAATGTAACTGCCAAAATTGTGTTGCATTGATTGGTGTGTCCTTGGTGGTCAAGTGGCTTAAGTTCAGAGCTGCAAACGTTGTAGGTTCAAGGCTCAGTCTGGCTCATAGTTTTGAAATTTTTTTGGAACTTGAAAGAAGCCTAGGTTAGGGTGCATCAAATGCCCCTCATATTTTGCTATCACAACCAAACATGGAATTCAATGTTGCATTTGAGAAAGATTAAGATAGGCCCAGGGGTACCACAAAGCAGCTGAATTAAGCCAGTAGAATGAGATATGGCCAATTCGCTGTTTTGCCTATTTTTCACAATAATGTAGACCTGTATTATAATTATTATATCATATTTGAATTCTTCTCAGCGAGAGCTCTCAAATGAATACCCACATTGCTTATATTGTTTAACCTAAACTGAACAAGAATCCGAAAGCGTATGGGAGATGACTTATTTCGAGTGTTAATTAATGATTTTTGCCCAAAGGGGTCTCAGTCCAAATTTTTCAGACATTTGCCTTCACCCTTCGTGAATATAAATCTGTCAATGTATATAACGCAGTAATATTTCTAGGAGCTAGTTGTCTTGTCTCCTGCATAACAGCACTAAAGTTTCTGAACAAGTAATGATGTTGCAAAGTTGGACATCATCTCGGCTTTTGATACAATGAATGATAACACATTTTTTAGCTGGACCTTACTCCAGTCTCCGACTGTCAAGGGCAAATGTAAAAGGCACAGAATGCACTGAAGTCCATTTATGAATATCAAACCAAAATCATTGAGCCTCAAATAAATTGAATGTTGAGAAATAATTCCAATTACGTGAAATTCATCATTCGTGTTGATCTCTTTCTTCAATGTCATACCTACAAGACATTATCAAATCTATTTTGACAATTTAGATGTCTCTTTAGAATTTAATTTGAATGTTTTAATCTGTTAGGCCTACTTCTCTGGCTATTTACTGGCTTATAAATATGTATGATATGTTAGGTATCATATTCTGTTGGGTTCTAGTTTGACTAAAAAGTAATTTAATTTTCGTTGCTCACAGGCGTCATGCAAATTTCTGTGTGTGAGAGATATAAATATATAATATCTGTAAAGGTATTCATGTTATGGTTCATGGAACTAGATTTGGAATTCGTAATATGTAGTGTTGATCATCTTCAGGATTCAAAAAATGTGTATAAATTGCATATATTCAAGGATTCAACATAAGTGACGAAATTTGAAATTTTACATTTCTTGACTAATTGCATAAGACTTATTCTTAGAACCAATTATTTGTAAATTATGCACACATTCTAAAAACAGATGTTTTAATGGGACAAGATTGAGCCAAAAATTTAAGTCTGTCATCAAAAATAAAATTTCAAGCATACGCTTCTACAAAATGTGATATCAATCCAACTTGAAAATTTCAAATTGTTTTTCATGATTTTGCAGTTAATTCCCAGATGAATTTATAAGATAACCCATTGATGTTACCATTCATTTGAAAGCTCTTTTCATGAAAATTCCAAAAATCACAACATCATGTTTCTACAGAGTATTTTGAAAAAGTTATGAGAAATGGCGAATTGACGGTAAGTAATTTAATTACTGGGAAAGATGGCCAATGTTGTACCCCTAGCCATTTTCCGATTTCACTTAAACTTTTTAGAGGTGTCTTACCAACCAAAAGGCACAACTAAATCCATGTTTGGTTATATTTGGAGAGAAAAAGGGCATTTGATGCACCCTAGCCTAGGTAGCAGTAGTCTGCATTCTTCCATTTGCATTGCCAGCACCAACATGTACAGTACTAACAGATTTTAATTATTGGAACTACTAATTTCTACTTATCCCCCACAGATGTAAGTACCTGTTTATTCTCTTTGTCTAGCTTTATAAATGTGGGATTGTATATCTGGAAAATGTATGTTATGGATAAAATGTTTATTTTGGTGCTTTAAAGTTTGACAGGTCAGTGTGACCTTAATGTCAGTTGGTGCACACATGTGTGGCACATGTTCAGTATTATTTTGAGTTCAGAATTATTTAGTTAGTTACATGGTCAGTACATTATTATTTATTAGTTAATTTAAATTGTTAATACAGTTAGTTAATTATTGTTATTTTTTCTTTGTCTTTTAGTTTTGGAACAAATTCAACTTCTAAAAATGCGAAAAGTTTCTGCATAAGTCAATGGCTCAGTGGATGTCACGGTGTGTCAAGATGTTGAATAAACAGTAATATAATTATGTAGACAATGTCTAGTGTAGCGGCGCTCCCAGCTGTAGGTAATTCTTCATTTCGATGGTGAAAGTGCAAAACCTCGTATGTCAAAATTTTGCTATTTTTAGATTTTGAGTGGAATGACTAATTCAATATCCAATACATGTTGTCAATTGTTCACCTTGCCTCTTTGCTATTTTTGGAAGCTGTAACAGAATGATTTAACCATGGTTTCACCAAACCTTGTATGTCGATTTGTTCCAAAAAGTGAAAGTGCAAAACCTCGTAACTCAAATCAGAACTTTGAAGCACATATTTAGGATATTTCTCTGAAAGAGATATCTTAAAAACTCTTGCCTCAAAAAAATATAACTAGAACAAGAATTTTCAGTTCTAGCGTAAAATCATATCATAGATATTAATTTAAATGACAGCGAGTGATATTGTACGAAGTGCCCTGACCCGTGCTTGTTTTGTTTTGTCACCTGGTTTTACGTGAAATTTTTAGTTATAGTGCCTAAAGAGAGATTTTTTCTCCGATCACAAAAATGTGACGTCACCATGGAGCAACAATAGATATATAATAATAATTATGTGATTGCTTTGTTTGTGACATCATTTTTTACACTATCATAGGCCCTGATATTTTGAATGTAAACAGTGATATTCACAGCCAACCAGGTGATAAAATCTCATTCTTTAGAGCATACTGTTATTTGATTGTTAGAAATAATAATTAAGGGTGAGGGGAAGAAGCAGCGTGGTACCCGACAAGTCTTCTATACAAAACAAACATAATTTGAATCTTAACATCATCAGCAATCGCCGAGGCGCAGCCGAGAATGATAATTTCAAATGAAGCCTTTATTGCGAAGGGTAATATTTGGATTGGCACATTATTAATGAATGTTGCAAATCGATGGTGAAAGTGCAAAACCTCGTATGTTTGGATTTGATATCTATACTATAAGTGTTACATGATGTGCTAATTTTCATACATCTGGGTTGATTAGATCCAGAGAAATAAAATAAAACGGCAGTGGCATGCAGAAAAACGTTTCTAAAATCAATGAACAACATAGCTGAAACTATTCCAATAAACAGAATTTAACATTATTACTTTGTCATGTGTTGTGAAATGTTGTCTAAAACAATATAAGAAAATAAAAAGGGGTCCTCATCGCGATGGAAATTTATATAAATCACTATTTGTACAACAAAGTCATTTTGGAAAAACTAAATGAATTTACCGAAAATTGCTTTGAGCAATTTTCTATACTGAATAGAAAGTCAAAATGGCATCAATCCAAAGCAATATTTTGTTCTGGATCTAATGCTTCAAACCGCTTGTCTCTAGCCCTAATATATCTTTCTGAAAATGGAAAAGACTGCTCAATTTTGTGTGTTGTCTTTAATTAAAATCACAAGAAAAGATGTTGAGCAGCAGCAGAGATTGTGAGACGTGACGTCATAGATATAGGCCTAGTGCTAAAAATAAACCAAACACAATGCGACGCAAGATTTTGTGATTACAGGCAATCAATCAGTTCGCACATGGACCCGACCTTGCAGCGTCGCACTGCGTACGCCGCTATAATTGCGTATCCAAACTGTGGGTTTCGTTATTGATGTGACTGGCCGTTACACATATAGTATATCTAGCAAGGGACAATATGAAACATAATAGGTAACATTTTTTTGTTCCCATTTCCTTTTCTGTTATTCCTAACATTTTATGAACATCTTTCACAACAAATGGTGGCACAATAAACTTAATAGTTTTCTCGACATATTTCCAATATTCTTCTAATCCATCACAATCAACAAAAAGATGTTTCACATTTTCGATTTCACTACATATAACACATTCTCCATTTGATAATTTCATTAATAATAATCTACTTTCGGTATTCAAAACACCATGGAAAGCCTCATAATTAAAATCTATAATTTTTTTAGGCACTATTTCATTCTTAATACTAAAGGAAAAATAATTGTTCCACTGAAAATTCAGCTGTGGAAACTTTTCTTCCCAGTATTGAAAACTCTTGATTTTTACACGTTTCCTGGTCATCAACAAATCTTATATGTCATTACTGGTTACAGTCCTTGTCATACTTACGTGGAATCTCAAGTTTTTTTTCTATGCTGTTGAACTGTGATGTCAGAGATGACTCTATTCTAGCATTGCAATATATGTAAATTAACTACAAGCTGTGATGTCATTTCAATCTGGGTCAGATTCCCCTGCTTCTAGCCAATGTTGATTCTCCTGAACTGAGCGTCACAGTTTCAACACAGTGTCAGAGTAAGAGTTTTATCAGGGATAGCCCCTACAACTACGTCATCACAGCTTGATAGCCAATGGGCTGACAGTAAACTACGCGTCACAGTTCAAACATTGATATATTGAAGGAAGTATTACATTTGTGATCCCAATGATTTATCACAGCAATCATCAGTCTAATCCTACCAAATGGCAGCTTTGTGAGCATTCACAGCAGACAACTGTTATAATCCCCACAGAGTTGTTTGATTAATCTACAAACTTGCTAACTTACAACTTTAAACTTTGATGGAAGTTGGTATAAACAGAAGGCTTTGAAAATTTGTTTGTAAACACATGGCTTATGTTATGTATATTTGTTCTGGCAGCCCATTGGCTGAGAGGCTGTGATGTCAAACTTGCATGGGTTTTCCCAGACCCAATTTTAACTCTGACACTGAGTTGAAACTGTGATGCTCAGTTTAGTGGATTCGCTTTGGTTAGAAGCTGGGGAATCTGACCCAGCTTGAAATGACATCACAGCTTGTAGACATGTAAGTATGACAAGGACTGTAACATACCCAATTGTTTAAATTTTCCTTTTTCATTTATCTTAACTTCTAAATTTAGCAAATCAGTTGGGCCAAGATCATTCACATTTTCTTTTTTACTGAAAGTGTTTGGTTCTTTCCATTGACTAGGTAAACTACATTTTAATTTAGACATATCAAAAAACAATCCTGGATAATTTTTCAAATCTTGTGCAATAAGTTCTTCATTTATCCCTCCTTCTGGTTTTATAATCTGACCAAAATATCAATTTGAACCAGCATCGGATTTGTGAACCTCCTATATCCTATAATTTACTGAAAACCAATATAAAATTCGTATATTTTACTTGAAAAATACATATTTTTCTGTAGGCTATGTTTTCGCCTATTTTGTACATTTTATTGCATTAATTATAATTTATTTTGATAACCATGCCCTGATTGCCCTCTCTTATAAGTTGTGCTGAGGTAATGATTTTAAAACTCTCCATTGTTTTGTTTCTTGAAGCGTTATGATTAACATCGTATAGATCTATATCATGCGCATGATTGAATCATATATATCAGACTGAGGAAACACTGGTGAAGTTTATTGTATTTGTTGTGTTGTAGGTTGTCTCATTAAACTTTTCTGCGTATGGACATCAAATATACATATTAATTGTATACATTAAGTCTGAATATCTATCTATCTATCTATCTATCTATCTATCTATCTATCTATCTATATATCCGTTTTTACCCTGTAATAGCTATACAGTAGAAGAAGAGAGAAACTATGTAAATTCTGATGTGTCTTTGAATATCTCAAACAGTAGTAATTGTGATTTTGTGACTTCTGATCATGTTGATCCATGGAGTAAATTAAAACAATTTAGGTCAACTCATGTAAAAAATCTGCTTATTGGTGCTCTCAACATAAACAGTCTTCGTAACAAATTTAATGCTTTGAAACATGTTTTAACCGATGGTTTTATTGATGTTTTTACTGTTAGTGAGAGTAAACTTGATGAATCTTTTCCAATAAGTCAATTCAGTGTTAAAGGTTTTTATGTACACAGACAGGACAGCACAGCTAGTAGTGGTGGTTTAGTTACATGGATAAGAAATGATCTACCTAATAATAGAAGATGTGACATTGAAATTAATGACTGTAATATTCAATCGATGTGTATTGAAATGCATTTAAATAAGGAAAAGTGGTTTATATTTTCTGTATACAGACTTCCACAATCGTGTGTAAATGGTTTTGCTGATGTTTTATGTAAAATGCTTGACAAAGCTCTTTGCGAATCTGAGATGATTATCATTATAGGTGATATCAATATAGACTTGTCGAAGAAGAATTCTAATGCCGATAAGCTTCATGATGTTATGAATCTATACAATTTGTGCAACAAAGTTGACTCGCCTACATGTTTTAAGGGTTCAATCCCTTCTATTATTGATTTGTGTCTGGTTTCACAACCAAGGAGGTTTAGTAATTTATTGAATTGGAATTGCGGCTTGAGTGATTGGCACAACATGATTGTAATTGCCACAAAGATAACCATGCCAAAGGTCTCAACTAGTGTCTTTAATTACAGATCGTATAAGAATTTTAATGCTGAAAATTTTCGTAGAGATATAAGCTATATACCTTTCCAGGTTATGGATGCATTTGATGATATCGATGACAAGTATTCAGTCTACAACAGTTTAATCTCGGATGTGATTAATGAACATGCTCCTCTTAAAACTAGATATATTAAAGGAAAAAGTGCTCCACACATGAATAGCGAGTTGAAAAAACTGATGTATAAAAAGCGAATGTCGCAGAATGCCTATTGGAAAAACAAGGGTAACCGAAAGCTCTGGGACACATATAGGAAAGCCAGAAATGCATATGTTCGATCAAACAGGCAATCCCGCCGCAAATATTTCAGCGAGAGATGTCAAAATGGTAGTAACGACTCTAGCTTTTGGAAAGTTGTAAAACCATATATGACTGATAAAGTTAGTAATACAAATGATATTCTCTTAAAGGAAGGTGATGATATCATCTCAGATCATGCAAAGGTTGCAAATGTTTTTAATGATTATTATAGCTACATCATTGATCAGATCGGTAGCAATGCTATGTGTGAACATTTGTCTGTTGATGATGTAATTGTGAAATATAATGATCATTCAAGTATAAGTTTGATAAGAGAAAAGTGCAATACCGATGTATGTTCGTTACAAACTTTAACTGTAAAACAGGTTCAGAATATTTTGTCGAAGGTTAACCCTAAGAAAGCTACTGGATGTGACAATTTTCCACCTAAATTATTACACGTTGCACGAAATGAACTTTCTCCATCTCGATGGTGAAAGTGCAAAACCTCGTAAGTCAAAAAAAGCTGTTTTTCAGAAATTGAAAAAAACTGTCAGGTGTCTTTTTTTAAGGTAATGTTTATTAATAAGTGAGTTATGGCCAACTAGATACATAGAAAGTGACACCCTGTTGTAGCAAATATTTTGTCAGAGGTCGTTTACCCCTTGCATTGATGTTACCATCGGATGTGATTGAAAATGTCGACTTACGAGGTTTTGCACTTTCACTTTCTACCCATGCAAAACCTTGTAACTCGATCATTTATCACACTTTAAAGCAACTTGCAGCATTGAATATACTTTCAATCTATGTATATACAGTGAAAATTATAATTTGCCTATGACAGATTGCAATAATAATTTTATTGAGTGGCTACAATGGCAAGAATGAGGAAAATGACATTTTTTTCAAATTTTCGTGCACTCTCTTTTTCAATAGCCTACATCACCAAAACAAATATAGGGAGGTAAATTTTTTTTAATCAGGAAACTTGCTGGGAGTCATAAAAAAGCAACACAGTAATTTTTTTTCAAAAAAAGTTGAAATATCCCACAATATGTGCTTCAAAGTTCTGATTTGAGTTACGAGGTTTTGCACTTTCACTTTTTGAAACATATCGACATACAAGGTTTGGTGAAATCATTCTGTTACCAGTGTGTTACAGCTTCCAAAAATAGCAAACTGGCAAGGTAATCAACTGACAACGTGTATTGGATATTAAAATAGTCATTCCACCAAAAATCTAAAAATAGCAAAATTTTGACATACGAGGTTTTGCACTTTCACCATCGATCTATTACCTATATTATCAATGAAACAATTAGTACCTCCAAATTTCCATGTGATCTTAAATATGCTGAAATTGCACCATGCTTTAAGAAGGGTAATCCTTTAGATAAGACAAAATATAGACCTGTAAGTGTATTATCATGTATTTCTAAAGTTGTTGAATCAGCAATTGACACTCAGATCAGTGAACTATTCTATAGTAATAAGGCTGGTTGTCTCTCTGCATATCGCAAAAAATATAATACTCAATCAGTTTTGGTGAAAGCAGTTGATGACTGGAAAAATGCTATTGATAAAGGTAAATACTGTGGCGCCCTACTTATGGATTTAAGCAAGGCCTTTGATGTTATTCCTCATGGCCTATTACTAGCAAAACTTTGTGCATATGGCTTTGATAAAAAATGTGTTAAGCTTATTCAGACATATTTAAATAATAGATATCAAAGGGTTAAAATTAAGGCAGCAAGGAGTGAATGGACTGAGATTTCTAAAGGTGTGCCACAGGGCTCTATTCTAGGCCCGACCCTTTTTAACATATTTTTGAATGACATGCTGTTTTGCGTTAAAGATTATGACATATATAACTATGCAGACGATAATACTATATCATATGTTTCTGAGACATCTGCTGATTTAACCACTAATATTGAACTGTGTGGTAATATGATAACGGAATGGTTTACAAATAACGGCATGCAGGCTAATCCCAACAAATACCAAGCCATTGTTTTTGGGAATAAGAATGATAAGCCAGAAAATTTTACTATTAAGGGTCATGATGTAAAATGTATGGACAGTGTTAAATTATTAGGTGTCGAAATTGACAGTAAGCTCTTATTCAATGAACATATGTCAATGTTATGTAAAAAGGCAAGCCAACAAATTAATGCTATTTCGAGATTGCGTAATGTATTAGATACAAATGTTAAAGAGCATATATTTTCATCATTTATCAAAAGTACTTTTACTTATTGTCCCGTAGTTTGGATGTTCTGTTCACAAAGTGATGTAAGAAAACTTGACAGGTTACAGCATAGAGCTTTGAGGTTTGTGTATGATGACTTTGATTCATCATATTGCGATTTGTTATCTCGCAGTAAAAGCATGGCTGTGTCAAATTATTTAGAATATGTAATGTGTATTGAAGTATACAAATGTGTGAACTCTTTACTCCCTGACTATCTTTGTGATCTGTTTGAAAAGAAAGACCAATGTTATGACATGCGAGATAACTGTAAATTAATTCAAAGAAAGTTTAAAAGTGTCACTTATGGTTACAAGTCATTTTCTTATCACGGTGCTAAAGTTTGGAATGAATTACCCAATGATTTAAAATGTTCCCCGACACTGAATGAATTTAAGACAAAGTTAAAAGCGCTGTTGACAGTTAGGGACTGAAGATTCTAAGAATGTAAGTTGATGTCAAAATGATGCCCTGTCTGTGTACATGGGCCTGTTATTGCTTTTTTTATTGTTTTTATTGTTATTTGTTATTTGTTGTTTTTAGTCATGTAATAGCTTTCAAGCTAATGTTGTTTTTTATCTCTTAAATCATGACGGTAAATAAATATTATTCTTATTCTTATTCTTATTCTTATTCTTATCCGTCTATCTATCCGTCTATCTATCCGTCTATCTATACCTAACTGTTTATGGATCTCAGCTTCTATCTTTGTCTGCGGCATGCTTTCCTTGGTATTACCTCTCTTTCTTTTAGAACTGCGGTTTCTCATGAAAAGTATCATAATTTCCTATTGAAAATTGAAATTTCACAGCATACGGTATATGTGATATGCAGGTTAGACTTTCGGAAAAACATACACTGTATGCAGTTCACCCAAAAATGTCAGGGAAATAGGCAGGCCTATACATTGAAGTATTTTAGGTGCATAGTTAATAAATAAGTGCTGCACCATCTCCTACATTCGCATTTGATAAACAGGTAGGAAGTTGTTTATAAAAAATTCAAGTCTTACCATTTTTTCTGAATGTGTGTCTTTTTTTTTGGCCTACAAGGATTGAATCAGAAGAAAATTTACGGATAATATGAAGCTTGTTAATCAGCAAAGTTTTCCATCTCGGGCTTAGCCTTGTGGCATTCCCAGCACTTGAGGTATCCGACTGTGGTATTCTTTTTCGAGTCCAACAAACTTTTGTTGTAAAATATAACTAGAATTTGTTCTTGTTCATTATGTCCACATGACAGCCAAATTTGTCAAAATTGTATCTTTTGATGAGTGCAAGGCAAGATTCTCTAGCTATACATTGTAGACAGACAGACTCAATGCGGCCAGCCTACACACAGCTATGGAAATAAAAAAAAACTATCTACTCCAATTGACCCAAAAAATAGTTAAAGCCTCTAGCCCTTCTCACAAGGTAGTTCAAAACATAGTTTTTACAGCTGCTTGCAGCCTGTATTGCGAGAGGAATTCAGGAAAACTTATGACAACTCCCTTGGTCGTGCTGTTTAACCTATGTCATTACAACTTAGCATACAGTCTGAATAGAATATTATCTTGCGTTGAAAAACTTTTGGTGCCTCTCTCACATGGAAAAAATCATTAAAGAAAACAAACAGGCTGACTATCTTGAGGTCAAAGGTCAATCGCGGCAACTGGGTCACACTGACCTACTTTTGCTAGTGTTGCTGGGGAGCTCTGACATGGAGGGAAGGAAGGGAGGGAAGGGAAGGAAGGAAGGAAGGAAGGAAGGAAGGAAGAAAGGAAGGAAGGAAGGAAGGAAGGAAGGAAGGAAGGAAGGAAGGAAGGAAGGAAGGAAGGAATATATAGATACATAGATAGATGGATAGATTTATATAGTAGATTTAATTTAGTGAATTAGCAGATACTTGCACCTGTATATCTACAAGCAGCTGTTAAAGTGCTTGCACGTTATTTTTGTTATATCCTAAACAAAAAATTACAAAAATTCAGCATGACACAATTGACTATGGCTATTGACAAGTTAATAGGCTAAAATAATTTTGTGTAATAAGTTGAAGAGAAACTGGATAAAGCGTCCTGTTGCCGAGCTAAAAGATATCCAACTGCTCGGGGCACTTCCAGTCTCAGCTTTGTTTATATCGGCCTTTTTTCTTCACAAAAGTGATTCACATAAATCAAAATGTACAGGCAGCACTTATAGTGCCCATGCTTTCCACAATACGAGTAAGCTGCTCGGGTTGAAGGTACATAGCCATTTCCAGGCCAACAAATCACTTGCTTAACTGCATGAGTTACGCTCCTCAGCTAAAATCAGAATTTACAGTAACTCTCCCAAAAATTTTAGTTAACTACGCTCCCAAGGGCCCTGGCTTCAAACTCACATCGAAGAATAACAGGCAATTGCTGACCAATTAATGCCATCATGACAACTCTTACATGTATCCTTATCATTTACAGACATACAGGCATCCCCAATCTGTACTACAGGCCGAGAAATTGCCTGTACACTTCTGAATCGACAACAATCATGGTGGACGTTTTGAGAGCGTAACTGCAGTTACGGTCCCGATTTATTTCCAGTTGAGTACAGTGCAAATGTCCTGTAAACCAAAAGAACTTTTCGCGAGCAGGAAAAGAAATTTAATTAAACCGAAAAAAGAGTTATTCGAGTACTTACGACATCCGCGCTCGTCACTGTTGTCCCCGCAATCATTATCCCCATCACACTGCCAACTTTTGGTTATGCATTTTGCGTTGTCACAAATGAACTCCCCGCTGCAATTCCTGTTTGAGCTTGAGCACCCGATCTCATCTTCTCTTTTTGGACAGTCACGCTGGTTATCACAATACCACTCAAAGGGGATGCCGCAAGTGATCCAGCCTAGAAAAGGACAATCAGCAAAATATCGACCACTCGACACAAAAAGGAGCTTAGTACAATTATGTGACTTTGAGAAAAAAGCCTTTTACTTTTGAACAGTTGGTTTCAGTTCTGGTTCGATTAATAGGCTACTCGTCTGATTTGAAGGATACTAATATGATTATTTTTCATGAAATAAGACCAAGTCTCCTTCTTGCATCCAACAAAGCAATATTTATCATTATTATCATTTTGCAGGGCATTGTCTGGTCATTAACGCCAGGTTCGCGGGCGCTAATGGCTGTTAACGCCCGCAAAAACGCCAATTGGTGTATTTTTTATATCGTGACTTCATTAAAAGTGACGTAATGACGATGATGTTGACATTAAAAAATTAAATTTTCTGTCAGTTTTTGGGCTAAATCGGCCAAAAATGGTCCGAATTGAAAAATTTAAAAGCCTAGAATTATCTCTAGGAAGAGCAGATCATTCGTATGTAAACGATTTTGCTCTATATTTAATAACTAGGGCGTGAGAACGCGAAAACTGAGCGGGAGTTAATGGATCCAAAAGAAAAGGTAACTTGTTTTGAAGGCATGTGCGAAAAAATGATAATGAAAATAACATTTTGTTGTCGAGCATTATGGGGTATTAATCAGTTATGGCCCTCGGTCAGAAATCATTTAATGCCCGCGCCTGGCGGCTCGGGCATTAAGTTAATGATTTCTGCCCTCTGGCCATAACTGATTAATACCCCATCATGCCCTCCAAAGAAACGTTATTGACCAATTATCAGTTGTGCCAAAAGGAGCATACATGCACTAAGCTCTTATTGCGCCAACTGATTTCTGTAGTTATTCCGGATAAAAAGGGGCTTAGAGCTAGTGCTTTACTATCATTGTTAAAAATACATAACATCACTACATAGGCGTATGAGGGGCCAAATTTTTGGGGGGCGAGCGACATTATAATAATATAATAATAATAATATGGATTTATAAAGCGCTAATTTCAGTAAACTGCTCATCAGCGCTTTTTCAGATCAATCAATTGTAGGAATTCTGAAACAAATGCGTTTTTAGATTCTTCTTGAAGCTATCTAATGTCTGAGCAGTTCTCACTTTTTCAGGCAAATTGTTCCATAGCTTTGGTGCTGCATAGGAAAATGCCCGATCTTCAAACTTGTTTTTGTTGAATGGGGCAGGTTCTGCTAAGAGTAGCTTGTGGTTGCTTCTCAGGTTATGCTCCTGTTGAGATTTGATTTGAACAAGTTCTTGAATGTATTGTGGAGCCTGATTGTTCATTGCTTTCCACGTAGTTGTCATCAATTTGAACTGAATTCTTGCTGTGATTGGTAACCAGTGCAGTTGTTTCCTGCTATGGTTAATGCTGTCATGCTTTTTCAATCTCTCAATTAATCGAACTGCTGAGTTTTGAGCAACCTGAAGTTTATTTAACAATCTGCTTGCAGTGCCATACAACAATCCATTTCCATAGTCTAAATGCGGGGTGACAAGAGCACTTACAGCAGTTTTGACTGTTTCCTTGTCAAGGTTTTTTCGCAGTTTTGATAGGTTTCTCAAATTGTAATATGCGCTACGACACATTTTGTTGATCTGCTTCTCCATCGTCATATTTTTGTCAAAGAGCACACCTAAGTTGCGGACATGGTTGGCAGTTTTGATTTCAACATTGTCTACATTGATAGATGTTATTTGAAGTTTCTTCAATAGGTTTGGTGCTCCAATCAGGAGAAGTTCAGTTTTATCTCCATTATTGCACAACTTGTTGTTATGTAAGAAATTTCGGATTTCAGCAATACAATTTTCCATTTTCTGTTTTGCATGTTCTTGACCCAAAAAGGTTGGTTTAAATGACAGAATAAGTTGCTCATCATCAGCATACTTCTGATCGTGAACTTGATTTCTGTGTGCTACTTCACTGACTGGGGCAACATAGGAGTTGAATAAAATTGGTCCAAGTTTGGCGCCTTGAGGAACTCCAAAATTCAATGGAAGTTTGTCTGAGGTTTTGTCATTTATTATCACAGACTGTGATCTTTCAGAAATGTAGGATTTGAACCATCTCAGTGCTGCACTTTGCACACCATATCTGTTTTGCAATCTTTCTAGCAAAATTCCATGATCAATTGTGTCAAATGCAGCTGACAAGTCTAGCAATACTAGCATTGTGACCTCACCCTTGCTCAGATTAAGCATAATATCATTGTGAATTTTTGTCAAGAGGGTTTCTGTGCTATGATATTGCTTGTAGGCTGATTGTCTTTCATCTTCAAGATTGTTCTTGGTGAGGTGATCAACATACTGTCTGATCACGGCACTCTCTATGATTTTGCTGAGAAAAGAAAGGTTCGACACTGGCCGATAATTCTTTTTGATCAGTTCAAGACCTTCTTTCTTCAAGAGTGGTTTGACAAGTGCATGCTTGAGTTCCAGGGGCATCTCTCCAATCGTTAATGACATATTAACTATTTTAGTTATGATTGGCAGAAATTCATCAATACATGCAAGCAGTAGCCATGTTGGCATAGGATCAAGTTGGCAATGTTTGACAGGCATCTCATTGATCAGTTTCTTAATTTCTTGTTCTGAGAGAGCCTTAAACTGATGTAGATTGTGACTGAGGTTGGTTTGAGAGGCCTCAGCTGTGTTCGTAAGTCCCGAATCTAATTTAGATCTGATAATTTTGATTTTTTCGTCAAAGAAGTTGTTGAAGTCATTCGCTAGTTCTGTTTCATTTGTGTGATGGGGTAGAGGCAGATCTTGTTTACTGTTGAGACGAGAATTGAGAAGTTTGAACATCGCCTTAGAATTTCCTTTTGTGGCCTGAATTTTACACCTAAGATCATCAGATTTCAGCTGATTTAGCTTTTCATTTAGTGCATTTCTTTTTTCTTTGAAGGTGTTCCAGTCTTTTTCCAGGCCAGTTCTTCTCCATAGTTTTTCAGCTTTTCTCTTATCCTTTTTAAGTGGTTTTATCTCTTGATTTGTGAATGGGTTAGGTTTACGCACTGTCACAAGTTTTGTCTTAACAGGAGCATGTCTGTCAAAAATCTTTTCAGTTGATCTGTAGAGCGCTACTAGTCTGTTCAGGTATACTGATCGATTTTGGTGTTGTACTTTCTGTGACAGATGCTGTTCGATGTCTTTCTTGAATTTTGATATATTTATACTGCGGGTCTTCCGGAAGGCGATCTTCTTCTGTGGATTCTTGCCTTTGTTAATGTCGATATTGAAGAGGATGCAATTATGGTCCGACAGTAGATCATGGACAGCACAATCTTTGAGAGTTGTAATTTTGTTGGTTATTACCAAATCAAGTGTGTTTCCATCTTTGTGTGTTGGTGAAGACACATGTTGAACAAGGTAGAACATTTCAAGAATGTTGTTGAATTGGATAACTTTGGCATCGTTTGGTTTATTCACATGAAAGTTGAAGTCTCCGATTACTATAGTTTCATTGTGATATGTCTGATAGTGGGATAAAAAGTTTGTAAATTCATTAAAGAATTCTGATAAATTGTATTTGTTCTTTTTGGAGGGTTCAGGCCTGTACACCACAAGAATTGTGAGGATTCTTCCATTCAATTGTAACTGAATTTCCATGTGCTCGAAAGTCTTTGTTTTCATGGTTTCCTTTTTCGTCGCTCTAATGCCCGTTTTTACAATACATCCTACTCCACCTCCTGGTCTGTCAACACGAGGTGAACCCAAGTAAAAACATTCACCATTTCTTTCCAGTTCACCAATTTCAACTTTGTCCTCTGCTTTTAGCCAGGTCTCAGTGAAAAGAAAGACGTCAAGATCGAATTCATCTCTAAAATCCTTCACCACCTGTGTCTTTTGACGCAGGCTTTGTGCATTCCATAAGCAAGCTTTTAGTGGTTGGGACTCTCTGTTGTTGGGAGCCTCCCCTGTTCTGGATGTTTGTTTTATCATTTGACTTGACCTGAGTCCATTTTCCAAATCTTTTAATCCAGTACGCACAACGTCAGAGTACAGCCTGACTGGTAGGAGCATAATTAAGCTGTTGGAAGTGCTACGTATGGGCAACACAAGCAGGTTAGTTTGTTAGGCAAGTTGGCTGGTTCCAGCTATTTTTTTTGGCAAGTTGGCTGGTTCGCAAGTGCTTTTTTTTTTTTTTTTTTTTTTTTAAATCAAGTGGTCAGGTTTGTTGGTTTAGCAAGTTGGCTGGTTTGCAAATACTATGTATGTGCAGCACAAGTAGGTTAGTTTGATGGCAAGTTGTCTGGTTCAGGTAAGTTTGTATGGCAAGTTAGCTGGTTTGCAATTGCTACATACTGGACACAGGCAAGCTAGCTTTTTAGGCAAATGCTTGGGCTGATTAAGGTTAATTTGTTAGTCAAGTTGTCTGGTTCAGGTTTGTTGGTTTGGCAAGTTGGCAGGTTTGCAAGTGCTACGTATAGGCAACACAAGCAGGTTAGTTTCTTAGGCAAGTTGGCTGGTTCAAGTTTGTTGGTTTGGCAAGTTGGCTGGTTTGCAAGTGCTACGTATAGGCAACACAAGCAAGTTAGTATGTTAGGCAAGTCGGCTGGTTCAAGTTTGTTGGTTTGGCAAGTTGGCAGGTTTGCAAGTGCTACATATAGGCAACACAAGCAGGTTAGTTTCTTAGGCAAGTTGGCTGGTTCGGTTTGTTGGTTTGGCAAGTTGGCAGGTTTGCAAGTGCTACTTATGGGCAACACAAGCAAGTTAGTATGTTAGGCAAGTTGGCTGGTTAGGTTAGTTAGTTAGGCAAGTTGGCTGGTTTGCAAGTGCTACTTATGGGCAACACAAGCAAGTTAGTATGTTAGGCAAGTTGGCAAGTTCAGGTTTGTTGGTTTGGCAAGTTGGCAGGTTTGCAAGTGCTACGTATAGGCAACACAAGCAGGTTAGTTTGTTAGGCAAGTTGGCTGGTACAGGTTTGTTGGTTTGGCAAGTTGGCAGGTTTGCAAGTGCTACGTATAGGCAACACAAGCAGGTTAGTTTGTTAGGCAAGTTGGCTGGTTCAAGTTAGTTTGGCAAGTTGGCAGGTTTGCAAGTGCCACGTATAGGCAACACATTTGCCCAAATATCACGATCGAAATGTTATGCCATGTCCGACAACATTGCTTGGAAACACCTGATTCTCCATTATATTACTTTGATCATCTGACCAAATCTTTGGCCTCCTTGCCCGAATTTGGGCCTTTTCTCTAATGATTTGCGGGGCCGACCGCCTCCCGTACCCCTCCCCCTCCGATACGCCTATGCATCAAGTACTTTCCCTTCCAGGCACATACGTCTTTTGTTGTTGTTGTTTTATTATTATTCCAAACAAATTGCAAACAAGTAATAACAGTATATAAATCGTAAAATTATAAAAGAATAATAATAAAAGATATTAAAATAAAATTAGAAAAAAGAAAGCAACAAGTATTTATATCTAACACTTTAAATTAAATTTACTTAACACAATGGAGACAAATACACAATCATGAAAATTATCTAAATATTAGTATTAAAAGTATTAAGTTCCCTCAAAAGACTTTCATACCATAAACCCTAATTACACATTAATAACACTTTAATGTAATACAATAAATGGAACCATAATATTGCAGTTTTAATATTTACAAATTTCTTTTCAAATTTAACATAGTTGCGTCTTTTCCATATTGTAACTTCCAAAAATGTGTTGCATTGATTGGTGTGTCCTTGGTGGTCAAGTGGCTTAAGTTCAGAGCTGCTGATCCGAATGTTGTAGGTTCAAGGCTCAGTCTGGATCATAGTTTTGCTATTTTTAGCACTTGAAAGAGGCCTAGGTGGCAGTAGTGTGCATTTTGTTTTTCCTGCATTCTTCCATTTGTATTGCCATCACCAACATGTACAGTACTAACAGAATTAATTATGGGAACTACTAGGGCCGATTTCGCCAACAAAGTTTTAACAGTTAGGCCTGGTATTAACTTCTTTAAACCTGGTGTAATTAAGTCCCTTTCACCAACTGAGTTTTAGTCGATAGACTTGTCAAGGTTCAGTGGTTGACAAATATAGTTAGACAACTACTCACAACTTACAGATTAGTGGTCTCAAACTGTTAAAGTGGTGTCCCTTTGGGGCTGACCATATAATACATGAGGCGGGGGGGGGGGGGTGCGGCTGGACTTATGATGAAAATAATTGGTTCAGCACATGACACTGGAAAATAAATTTGCTCCGCACATCCAAAGAAAAAAAGAAGTTTGTTTCCACCTAGGCACTCAGCACAGTCTTCAATGAATAAGTCAGTACACCTCCAAAGCTGGCCAATGAACAAGCCTGCACAAATGTAAATATATGCACATGATACATGTTGAATGTCATCTGAAACATGACAAAAAAGTTAATATATGAAGTTTGATGTTTGTGCGAGGGACTATGATACTTTGATACAGTCATGGGATAGCTTGTTGTGTTGTTTTGTTGCTTGATAGCAATTATAGGTTGGTTAATAGGAAAGGTGGAGGTTTTGAACTCTTTTTTTTTTGGTCACCGAGACAGGGTCAGTGGCGGTCCCTATGGGGGGAGGGGGCGCACGGGGGCGCACTAGCCCCCCCATATTGGAACTGTGCCCCCCAGGTGCCCCGCATATGAACTTTCCAACTCTGCCTAAAATATTCAGTAAGTATAGTGGGTGGCCCCCCAGAGAATCATGTACCCCCCCCCCCAGGTGCCCCCTCCCCGCTTGAGACCCCCCAGTTACGCCACTTAACTGGGTAGGCAATTATCTATTTAAAAAATTTCCAAGACTACCCCTCCCCCCCCCATTTTCTGTGTAGCCATATCTTTGCCTTTGTTTGGGAAATTGAGACATTGTGTTTGTAACAGCTCACCTGTTCGCACAACATGCGTAAACTTCCATTAGACATCACAAAGATACTTGTGCCATTGGAAAAACCGGTATCTAACTGACAATATTGCATGTCAGCACCCTGCTTAGGATCAACACTGTTTACAACAGCAAACAAACAATCAGATTATTGTTTACTTTGCTAAAATTATCCGGTCTGGATCTAACTGACAAAAATGCATGTTAGAACCCTCCAAGTCGGTGTCTAATTAATACCAAAACTAAAATTCCTTGATACTGCTCTGCTTGACTGATTGGCTTAGCCAGACCAGGTTTCAGCTAAGACCAGGCCTGGCTCTTCTCTTAACACCATGTTGGTGAAAACGGCCCCTAATGTCTACTTATCCCCCACAGATGTAAGTACCTGTTTATTCTCTTTGTCTAGCTTTATAAATGTGGGATCGTATACCTGGAAAATGTATGTTATGGATAAAATGGTTATTTTGATGCTTTAAAGTTTGACAGGTCAGTGTGACCTTAAATGTCAGTTGGTGCACACATGTGTGGCACATGTTCAGTATTATTTTGAGTTCAGAATGATTTAGTTAGTTACATGGTCAATACATTATTATTGATTAGTTAATTTAAATTGTTAATACAGTTAGTTAATTATTGTTATTTTTTCTTTGTCTTTTAGTTTTGGAACCAATTCAACTTCTAAAAATGCGAAAAGTTTCTGTATAAGTCAATGGCTCACGGTGTGTCAAGATGATGAATAAACAGTATAATTGCGTATCCAAACTGTGGGTTTCGTTATTTATGTAACTGGCCGTTACATAAAAGTTCCAAAAATCTCCCATCAAAGGAACAAGGATGAGAGAAAAAGGCAGCAGTGGCATTACAGATGGTGATGATGAAAGTAAAGAAGATTGTGAATTCCCAGAAAATTTGAAAGCCGGTGCTGATGGTACAGTTGACAAAGCCAGTGGTGATGGGACAGTCGACGAAGCCGGTGGTGATGGAACAGTTGACGAAGCCGGTGGTGATGGGACAGTTGAAGAAACAGTGGAGAAAGCACCTAATCAGACGCCAACGCAAGATCAAAGGGAAATCAAGTGGCCTAGGTTAGGGTGCATCAAATGCCCCTCATATTTTGCTATCACAACCAAGCATGGAATTTAATGTTGCTTTTGAGAAAGATTAAGATAGGCCTAGGGGCACCACAAAGCAGCTGACATAAGCGAATAGGATGAAATATGGCCGATTTGCGGTATTGCATATTTTTCACTGTAATGTCTGTATCATAATAATTTTATCATATTTGAATTTCTCTCAGTGAGAGCTTTCAAATGAGTACCCGCATTGCTTATATTGTTTAATTTAAAGTGACAAGAATCTGAAAGTGCATGGGAAGTGACTTATTTCGAGTGTTAATAAATAATTTTTGCCCAAAAGGGGTCTCAGTCCAAATTTTTCAGAAATTTGCCTTCTCCTTCGTGAGTATAAATCTGTCAATGTATATAATGCAGTAATATTTCTAGGAGCTAGTTGTCTTGTCTCCTGTATAACAGCACTAAAGTTTCTGAACAAGTAATGATGTTGTAAAGTTGGACATCATCTCGGCTTTGGATACAATGAATGATAACACATTTTTTAGCTGGACCTTACTCCAGTCTCCGACTGTCAAGGGCAAATGTAAAAGGCACAGAAGGCACTGAAGTACATTTATGAATATCAAACCAAAATCATTGAGCCTCAAATAAATTGAATGTTGAGAAATAATTCCAATTACGTGAAATTCATCATTCGTGTTGATCTCTTTCTTCAATGTCATACCTACAAGACATTATCAAATCTATTTTGACAATTTAGATTTCTCTTTAGAATTTAATTTGAATGTTTTAATCTGTTAGGCCTACTTCTCTGGCTATTTACTGGCTTATATGTATGTTGATATGTTAGGTATCATATTCTGTTGGGTCCTTGTTTGACTAAAACGTAATTTAATTTTCGTTTCTCACAGGCGTCCTTCAAATTTCTGTGTGTGAGAGATATAAATATTTATCTGTAAAGGTATTCATGTTATGGTTCATGGAACTAGATTTGGAATTTGTAATATGTAGTGTTGATCATCTTCAGGATTTAAAAAATGTGTATAAATTGCATATATTCAAGATTCAACATAAGTGACACAATTTGAAATTTTACATTTCTTGACAAATTGCATAAGATTTATTCTTAGAACCAATAGTTTATAAATTATGCACACATTCTAAGATCAGATGTTTTAATGGGACAGCATTGAGCCAAAAATTTAAGACTGTCATCAAAAATAAAATTTCAAGCGTACGCTTCCACAAAATGTGATATCAATCCAACTTGAACATTTCAAATTGTTTTTCATGAGTTTGCAGTTAATTCCCAGATGAATTTATAAGATAACCCATTGATGTTACCATTCATTTGAAAGCTCTTTTCATGAAAATTCCAAAATTTTGAGAAAGTTATGCGAAACCGCGTATTGGCGGTACCTAATTCAATTACTGGGAAAGATGGCCAATGTGGTACCCCTAGCCATTGTCCGATTTCACTTAGACTTTTCAGAGGTGTCTTACCAACCAAAAGGCACAACTAAATAAATCCATGTTTGGTTATATTAGGAGAGAAAAAGGGCATTTGATGCACCCTAGCCTAGGTAGCAGTAGTCTGCATTCTTCCATTTGCATTGCCAGCACCAACATGTACAGTACTAACAGATTTTAATTATTGGAACTACTAATTTCTACTGATCCCCCACAGATGTAAGTACTTGTTTATTCTCTTTGTCTAGCTTTATAAATGTGGGATTTTGTACCTGGAAAATGTATGTTATGGATAAAATGGTTATTTTGATGCTTTAAAGTTTGACAGGTCAGTGTGACCTTAATGTCAGTTGGTGCACACAAGTGTGGCACATGTTCAGTATTATTTTGAGTTCAGAATTATTTAGTTCGTTACATGGTCAATACATTATTATTTATTAGTTAATTTAAATTGTTAATACAGTTAGTTAATTATTGTTATTTTTTCTTTGTCTTTTAGTTTTGGAACCAATTCAACTTCTAAAAGTGTAAAAAGTTTCTGCATAAGTCAATGGCTCAAGTGATGTCACGGTGTGTCAAGATGATGAATAAACAGTATAATTGCGTATCCAAACTGTGGGTTTCGTTATTGATGTGACTGGCCGTTACACATATAGTATATCTAGCAAGGGACAAAATAAAACTTAATAGGTAACATTTTTTCCTTCCCGTTTCCTCTTCTGTTATTCCTAACATTTTATGAACATCTTTCACAACAAATGGTGGCACAATAAACGTATTAGTTTTCTCGACATATTTCCAATATTCTTCTAATCCATCACAATCAACAAAAAGATGTTTCACATTTTCGATTTCACTACATATAACACATTCTCCATTTTAGAATTTCATTAATAATAATCTACTTTCGGTATTCAAAACACCATGGAAAGCCTCATAATTAAAATCAATAATTTTTTTAGGCACTATTTCATTCTCAGTACTAAATGAAAAATAATTGTTTCACTGAAAATTCTTCTGTGGAAACTTTTCTTCCTAGTATTGAAAACTCATGATTTTTACACGTTTCCTAGTCATCAACAAATCATATATGTCTTTACTGGTTACAGTCCTTGTCATACTTACGTGGAATCTCAAGTTGTTTTTCTATGCTGTTGAACTGTGATGTCAGAGATGACTCTATTCTAGCATTGCAATATATGTAAATTAACTACAAGCTGTGATGTCATTTCAAACTGGGTCAGATTCCCCTGCTTCTAGCCAATGTTGATTCTCCTGAACTGAGCGTCACAGTTTCAACACAGTGTCAGAGTAAGAGTTTTATCAGGGATAGCCCCTACAACTACGTCATCACAGCTTGATAGCCAATTGGCTGACAGTAAACTACGCATCACAGTTCAAACATTGATATATTGAAGGAAGCATTACATTTGTGATCCCAATGATTTATCACAGCAATCATCAGTCTAATCCTACCAAATGGCAGCTTTGTGAGCATTCACAGCAGACAACTGTTATAATCCCCACAGAGTTGTTTGATTAATCTACAAACTTGCTAACTTACAACTTTAAACTTTGATGGAAGTTGGTATGAACAGAAGGCTTTGAAAATTTGTTTGTAAACACATGGCTTATGTTATGTATATTTGTTCTGGCAGTCCATTGGCTGAGAGGCTGTGATGTCAAACTTTCATGAGTTTTCCCATTTTCTTTTTTACTGAAACTGTTTGGTTCTTTCCATTGGCTGGGTAAACTACATTTTAATTTAGACATGTAAAAAAAAATCCTGGATAATTTTTCAAATCTTGTGCAATAAGTTCTTCATTTATCCCTCCTTCTGGTTTTATAATCTGACCAACTGAGATAAATCCCCTCTTAGCCCAAAAAGGTAATGCAATTGGTTCCTCCAAAAATCTCAGTCTTTTATTACACCACATAATTTCATTAATCTCACTAAAAACATCTGTTTTCTGCAAAAACTCTTGAAAGTTCAACAAGCATACCTTCTAGAATTTAGGAATACTTAACTGATGGATCACACTACTACCACCCGTAGTTTTCTGTAGGAAATAATCTACATTAAAAATTTTATCTAATTTTCGAAAATATTTTAAAGGAATCATCTTCCAACTCATTAACTTCCCTTTCAAAACTCATATAACAAATCTAATCCTTTAAACTTTAATAATTGTCGCAAGATCAAACATACAAATTCCTCCGTTTTCTGCCGGCAAATGGGTAATTTCTCTTCGGACTATAGGACGCTTTTTCCCGAGAGAAAATCGTACATAATAGAGTTAATCCTGTTTATTATATTGGAATTAACTTCCTTCATTTCTATCTCATATAAAGTAGATGAAAGCCCAATACCCTTCAAAATATAGACTCGACCTTGCAAGGACCAGTCCCTCATTCTCCATACTGCTAGCAACTCCTGAAGCTTTTCAATTTTTTCACTCCAGTACAATTCATTATTAAAATTTTTACGAACATAAATTCCTAACAACTTCTCCGGTCCTTTTACCACATCTATGTCAGATCTCTTATTTAAAATGTCTCACCAGTTTTTAATTTCTCTTCTATCTCCTTTTTTATATAACAAACGAATGACCACCTGATATTGAGAATAACAGAGTTCTTCACTCTCAAAAATATTGTTGTATAACAACAACAATTCATCTGCTATACTTTCATAAAATACTTTGTAAAATTCTACACTAATGCCATCTGAACGTTGTGTTTTATTATCTTTCATCATAAAAATTGCCCTTTTTAATTCAGTTTTATCAAAATTTCCATCTAACAAGTTTCTATTTTCAACATCTAATTTTTTTCTGCAACATAAAAATTCTGAAGTATTTTCACCTTCGTCACATTGACTTTTATACAACTTTTCATAATACTTTTTTGACTTTCTAAAATATTCTTAACTCCTACTACTTCTGTTCCTGACTCATCTAAAACTGCATCCAACAATTTATCTTTTGCTCTTTTCTTTTCTAGACCATGAAAATATCTACTTGATGTTTCTCCTTCCTCAACCCATTGAGCCCTTGATCTTATGAAAGCCCCCTTAGCCTTTTTGACATAAAAATCTTTCAATTCTCTATTTTTCTCCATAAGTTCCAAATCAACGTCATTTCCCTTATCCTTCTCATTCTGCAAGTGGTTAGCTTCTTCATTAAGTTGGCTTTCTAATGAATCACTCTCTTTTTTCGTGGACACATTGATCGCAAGATGCTTTAATTTCTTCTTAGTTACACCAAATTCTAGTATTACCATATTCCCTCTTTTCTCTCTTCCACATTTCCCAAGCAGACGCAAAGCTATCTGCAAACAATTTTTACTTTGAAATTTTCACAATTAAGCTTCCAAATTCCCTTTCCATGCTCAACCTCATTAATTGTCAACGTCATACATACTGCATTAAGATCAGAAAACGGACAAACTTTAAAATCAATATTCTTAATTCTATAATCCAACCTATCTGACACTAATCAATAATCGATTCGAGATGCTTTGTTTTGACCACTCCATGTGTAATTTCTTTTCTCTGGGTTACGTCTTCTATACACATCTTCCAAATCAAAGGATTTGATAATTTTTAAAAGTTCAGTTTGGCCCATGTCTACAACACTTTTGCAGTTCAATCTATCAACTTTACAATCTAGCACACAATTAAATCACCCCCAATGATATTTTCCATATCTTTTTGCATTAACTTATCAAATCCTTTTATGAATGAAACTCTATCATATTCATTATTTGGGCAATAAACATTTCCAAAATTGTATTGACATTCATTAATCTTAAAACAACATTTAACATATCTGCCATTGGGGTCTTCTGTAACAATCATCTCTTCCAACATCACTCCAGCCTTAAACAAAATGGCAACACCTTTGCTGTTATTCTTTCCAAAACACCATACAGCTTTACCTCCCCACTCTCTAGTCCACATACTCTCTTCTCGTTTCAAATGACAGTGTGTTTCCTGAATAAAATACATAAACGAATTCAAATTTCTTAACCACTCAAAGAAAGACAACCTCTTTTCTCTATTTTTCAAACCACGGGCATTTACCATTGTGAGAGTCACAAAGGGAGGGAAGCATGTCATTTGTTAGAGGGTCTCAGACCATCATAATCAACTTCCAACTTCCGTTTATAATAGGCATTGCGGACAGCAGTTTTAACAGCTTCCTCAAGCACAGTTGAACCGTGTCGGCCTAGTTGAATTCCACTTTCATTGTGGATTTTGTACAAGTGGTCACAAACTTCAAAATCAGAAACTCGAAATGTTCTTCTTTCTCGCAGTAGTCTTTTACCATACATGTATTGTTAAACTGCACTATCTCTTGATTTACTCATTCAAACTCCTCTTGATACAGGTTATGTTTTGCCCTTGGCAAGACACTTGAGACTAATACTTTCGCAAGGTGATACTGAAGTGAAACCTGTCGCAACATAAGCTCATACTGTTGGAACACATTCTCGACGTTACTTGGTGTTTCCTTATCAAAATCAAATGTGCCAACATGAATCAGAACCACTTTCACATTGTGATTTGACACTGCAGCTTCTGTTCTCAGGGTTGTAGGAACTGAAGCTATCTCATTTTCAGGGATCACATGAATGTAAAAGGGCGAGTCTTCATCCTGGACATTGATATCCTTAAATTTGACATCACCCACGATCACTACTGAATCTGAGACTGAGCTATTCTTCATCTCCAATGGATTTATAGTCAGCGACATGTTTGACCAGTCCATATATATATAATAATAGTTTCGTCAGGTAATGCTTCAGTTGGATGCACTTGGCTTGCTTGCGATCTTGGAACGTTCTCTTCTGAATTCTTTCCATCAACTTGGGGATTGACACCTGCGTCCTGAATGTTCTTTGGAGCTAAAGGGATTAAATCCTTAGCCTGGTGATTGTCAGGGACATTCAAGGCTTGTATTGATTCTCATCGATGTCTCTCAGCATCCAATGACTGGCGAGTTTCATCATCAACCATGACCAAGGACTCTACTGACTGTGCTTCTATCCCTTTAGATGTTGAGGGTTGAACAGATGGTTCTTGAACTCCTTTGACTTGGTTGTCTTGTCTTTGGTACTCATTATCTCTAATTTTCATTAGGATTTTTCCCATCTTGTTGTCACCAGGCCACTTTACACGATCAAGGCAGTTTTCGTCGCTTAATGGTAGACCAATTGCCTATTCTCTGCTGTCTGTTGCCTCGCCTATCATCTTGTGTCCAGTCGCCATGAGGACTTGTAGTGCTTCTGGGTGTGAGCTGAATTTAATCTCATTACATTTCACAATAATTGCCATGCTCTTCTCTTGCCAAGATCTGTAATGGTAATTGTGAATATTGTTGCCCAACTGCTTCATTTTCCTAGGATCTGTATTGCTCATTACATACAAATGACTGACCATTCACTTTTATAGGGAACCGCTTGTTGAAGTTGCTCAAAACTGCATTTTCTCACCTGAAACAGTAAGCTTCCTTGTTCTCTTCATATCCAAGTTCTCTTGGGACTGGGCATTGGAACTGTAGATGTGAATCAGCCTCACACCTGTAACATAACTTCTGATCACTTTTGCACTCCTGATTAGAAGAGCCACACTTGATGCAGTAATCCTTCTGCATAATTGCATTCAATCTTCGGGTAAATTCTCTGTCACACTTCAACAATTCTGTTGTCTGTCTTCCGTATGTGTCAGTTGCCATTATTTTGCCTGGAACTTTTTGCTTTTATCCTTCCATTACTACTTTTTTCGTGCCTGTTTTCCATTTTGTTTTTCTTCCATCTATCACCAACCATTCGTCTTGTACATCAACAACCTTCCAAAATTCTTGCAAAACTTTTGTCACTTTCTCAAAGGCCATCTCTATTGGCGTGTCAATTACTCTAACAGTAACTTGTGGGCCTAATAGGTCATCTTCCAAGTCCACATGTTGTCTGAAAACATCAATTCCAGCAATATGAAGGCACTCTTTCAATGAAGGATTCTTCACCATCAATCTCACTTTTCTGGGCCATCCTGATGGATAAACCAGGATTGCTTCAATGTCATCTTCACCATACTTCTTTGTAACTGTATTATATACTTCCTGCATCCATTCATTCTTGTTATAAACTCCACATATTTTATTAACAGAGAAACTTAATGTCCCTTCCATTGTCATTTACAATAATAACCAAGTCGCTTGTGGAAGGTAGGCAGCCTCACCAAATTCATTGCAGCGTGACCTACTTAGCCACGCTCACCTGCTGTCTGGGCAATGGCAGTGTAAACAACATGGTTTCAATAGTCAAAATAAAATGTCTCAAAATTCACAAGTTTAGTATAATTAAGCCACACCACCTTGTCCACTGGTTTCCCTGTGTGTTCCTACACCTTAAAGGGAGGGTCCTATCTTTTATTTGATTCGATATACGGGTTCGTTTTTTCAAGAAAAAAAAATCGGTATCATTCATTCCACAGAGAGTCAAATAATAAGGGAGATATTAAGCTTCAAAGTAGGCACTATTTGGTGTATCTACGCCTCAGAGACTTCACAGACACCAGTGACGTAACTTCACATGAACCAATTACGTCACAATTGGATGACGTCATAGTTGAGCAATTAGTGACGTTACGAGACTGCAATGAATTTCAACATTGCTGAGTCTCCAGTGATAAATAATGACGTTGATAGGCCTAGAAGCAGCAAGGATGAGATTCACTATTAAAGTCTGAGACTTGTCATTTTGTACTTTTTTCACAAATCATATGTCATTGATGACATAAATGGTTTTTGGCATTAAGCTGTCTCAAACCATTACCCTTGAAACGAGAATGATTCGGAGGATAAATACATTTTAATTTGCTTTGAATGAACTCTTTACCACATAAACATTTTAACCCTGTCCCTAAACCTAAAGCAAATTCACGGTGTTATAAATACAAGTTATTATTCATTTGTGTGTAATTGTGGGTAAGTGAAAATTGCAAAAGCAAATAAAATGTCATTTCATTTCTGCGAAATATATTGAATAAATTATTGGCAATACAAATTTCAAAGAACTCTCAATTTTTTCTCATCAATAAATTCAGTACTTAATATTTTGTATTTTATGATTATGCGGACCTGCAAGAAACAATAAAATAGGCCAACTTCTTCCCTTCCCCCCCCCCCCGGAGTTATTCTCTTGGCTTATCAATTTATTGAAAAGCATTATAACATGTGCGAAGTTCCGTAAAAACAAGTGAGACATTGTTTGTGTCTGGAAAATGTTGCTCATTTGCTACATTTTGTTGCCGTCAGAAAGTTTCAAGGTCACCAAAGTGGGCGGAGTCAATATTTATGATTGACAGCGTGGGTGGAGTCAATATTTATGATTGACAGCGCTGACAAAGGTGACGCAAAGTTTCTCCACATGTGATGTTCAGAGGGAGGGGAGGTATTAATAAGTAGAGAAAGTTAAAGTTTAGTGTCTGTCAGGTAACTATGCAGGTCAGGTGGAACGTGGCATGTTTTCTAACATTTAACATTTAACATTTATTTAAGTTTATAGTCCCCAAATTGAAACAACTCAGCGAGACTTTTACAATACAATGGAAAATATATATCAATTTAATAAAATAAAAAATAATATTCAAGGGCTTTATTGGCCGATGACAGTAGGAACATGTTAATATTTTATGACTGTCTGCCTTCCTGATAATGCTCAGTTCAACAAGATATAAAGTCAATTATGCCCAAATTGAAAAAATAGATGCTGCAGTCATTCGCTCGGAATGTGCGTAGGTATATATATTAAACTCTTACCATGTGGTCAGTTTTCAGATTTTCGAATAAACCCTCCAATGACAAAAAAAACCAAAAAAAACATGAGTCGTAAAACAATGACTCCATAGGCATATAGGAGGTCATTAAATTTGGGGGGGGGATCTGTCAAGAAAAAATTGCCCAAATAGACCCAAAAATATATTAATTTCATAAAATGTTCTGCCCAAAAGTGCATGAAAAATGGATCTTCAAAAATTAGGGGGGGGGGGTTACGGACACCCATGCAGGGGGGCCCCAGCTCCTACGCCTATGAATGGCTCTCAGACATATTACAGTTGTCTAATGGGTAATTGTGGAAGGAAGCAAGGAAGGAAGGGAGGAACAAAGAAGGGAGGGAGTGAG
The DNA here is from genome assembly GCA_026936325.1 of Platynereis dumerilii. Classification (NCBI taxonomy): domain Eukaryota; kingdom Metazoa; phylum Annelida; class Polychaeta; order Phyllodocida; family Nereididae; genus Platynereis; species Platynereis dumerilii. The sequence goes on from JAPTHN010000034.1 coordinate 331,155, forward strand.
GAAGTAAGAATGGCAAGAAGGAAGAGAAGAAGGAAGCAAGAAAGAAGTAAGGAATGAAATAAGGAAAGGATAAAGGAAAGAATAACATATTCAGAGAATGCATGAACCGATGAAGCAAACAATGAAGGAATGAAGAAAGCAAGAAAGTTCAGAAAGAAGGAAGGAAGGAAGAACAAAGAACAGAAGGGAAATAGAAATGGATGATAGATGCATACATAGACAGATAGATAGACAGACAGGCTCACTGGCACATAGATGTCTATCTATAAAGAGATCGACAGATCCATATCTATAAATAGACACACAGTGTAAAGTTTGGGTATAATTTTATCACATTATGCATATTTTTATATTTACTGATGGATTGTGTGTTGTTGTATGTATATGACTATTGACTATGATATATATTGTTAATTACTATTAGTGACTCCTCTACAGCACACAGTGCAGTTAAATATAGAATTATAACAAGTGACCATAATCTCCCATATAGAAGGGTTTGCAGAACACCATGACTTTATCTTGAAGGGAATATTTGGGCTGGGGAGTGAATCAGCCGCACACCTGTAACATAACTTCTGATCACTTTTGCACTCCTGTTGCTTGTGATTAGAAGAACCACACTTGATGCAGTAATCCTTCTGCATAATTGCATTCAATCTTCGGGTAAATTCTCTGTCACACTTCATCAATACTGTTGTCTGTCTTCCGTATGTGTCAGTTGCCATTATTTTGTCTGGAACTTTTTGCTTTTATCCTTCCATTACTACTTTTTTCGTGCCTATTTTCCATTTTGTTTTTCTTCCATCTATCACCAACCATTCGTCTTGTACATCAACAACCTTCCCAAATTCTTGCAAAACTTTTGTCACTTTCTCAAAGGCCATCTCTATTGTCGTGTCAATTACTGTAACAGTAACTTGTGGGCCTAATAGGTCATCTTCCAAGTCCACATGTTGTCTGAAAACATCAATTCCAGCTATGTGAAGGCACTCTTTCAATGAAGGATTCTTCACCATCAATCTCACTTTTCTGGGCCATCCTGATGGATAAACCTGGATTGCTTCAATGTCATCTTCCCCATACTTCTTTGTAACTGGGTCATTCCATGTCAAATCAACCAATGGTCCCCACCTGACCCCCTTCGATTTTAATGAAATTTCACACGAATGGTGTCCAATATCTGGAAGGAACATATGCAAAATTTCAGCTACCTATCCCTAAAATTCTGGCTTCCAGGCGACTTTGAAGTTGAAAAAGCAAATTTCGAAAGCCATTTTCGTGGCTTCTTTAAAATAGGATTCAGATGTAACGCTTAAAGAAATAAGGCTAAAATTCACCTGATATACCAATGATGACACCATTTACCCATATCGATAGTTTTAAAGGTCCTAAATAATATAGTTTTTACACAGGAAATTAATAAATATTAGTCCAAATTGCATCAAATTGCCTATTTCAATTGATTGCTACAGATTTGTCAGCTAATCCAGAGCAACAAAATCTTACGGTAATGGTCTTTGTCATATTTCCAACCATTTTGTAGAATACAATGAATTTGCTAAGTAAAAAAGTGCTAATAATAACGGGTAAAATTGAAAATGACTGAAAACGACCCTTTTTCACAGTAAAAAATCACAATGTGGGATAGGTCACCCAAATTTTTAACTTTAACCTCCTAACAGTTCTTGAGGTCATCTTTAAATTCACACCAATCTTGTTTTGTGGATATTGATCCTTCAATAAAATTAATTGAAGAAAAGTAGAGACAGTGAGGCATTGGAACTTGTCTAAAGATGTGGTCTCTCAAACGTAAAGGAGCACACATTGCTTACCAGCTGTTTTGAAAAATATAAAGATGATATAAAGAAGACCTGGGTGACAATTAAGGGATTGTTAAACAAAAATTCTGAAAAAGAGGAATTCCTGAGATATTTTTTGATAAATGATATTCCAGTGTTAGATAAAAATAAGATAGCAGAAGAATTTAATAAATACTTTGGAAATATAGGCCCTTCCTTGGCAGAAAACATTGAACATCCTCTAGGCAAATCATGTAAAGATTATATGAAAAATTCTTCTAGCAAGGAGACCAATCTTCAATTTCATCATGTTAAAAAAGAAGATATTCAGAAAATTATTAAAGGACTTAAACCAAAAACAAGTTGTGGTATAGATGGATTATCAAACAAGCTGATTAAATTAATAGGAGATGAAATAGCTGATGCTCTGACTCTGATAGTCAACCAAATGATAAATAATGGCTGCTTAACTGATAAATTGAAAATTGCTAAAATTACCCCTATCTACAAAAAGAATGAAAACTACCTTTTTGTAAATTATAGGCCAATATCAATATTGCCAAGTATATCTAAAATTGTTTCAGCAATGCAGCTTCTGCTCAGAATCATGACACTGAGGTAGGCGACATCAGGAATCTGAATCCTGGACAGTTTGTCATTGCCGTTTATGACAAGAACTGGTATTTGGGCAATGTGGTAGAAGTTTCTGAGGAACATGCTATAGTTTTTCTTGACTTTTTGAGACCCAAGGGTCCAGCACCATCTTTCTCTTTGTCCAGACGAAAGGACCAATGCTGGGTACCACATCCTTTTGAATGTGACAAACTTTGCAAGCACTGTTGGAAGGAACTATGTGCTCAATCAAAATATGTTCACTGTCATTAAAAACACGTTCAAACAGTTCCTTAATAGTCATACATAAAACATATCATTGGTACGTTTATCTACAGTCGCCTTTTTTACATGGAATATAACACAATTTTTCCAATATTAATGCAGAGTCCAGAACTGGGCTTAGAGGGCTGCACTTAAAGTATCTACCTTCTATCTATCTATTTGATTTTTTAAAGCATTTGGCAACTAGTTTTTTTTACAAATCACACTTCAGAGAAGTTCTTCTGTGACAATTTATGGCAAACTCTTGTGATATTGTGACTAGCAAAATAGACCTTTTTTCCCTATTTTTTTAACATTGAAGGATCAATATACACAAAACGAATTTGGTATGGAATTAAGGGCAATCTTATGATCTTTCAAGTGGTTGCATTAAAAAAATTTGGTCACCTATCCCACATGGCCAAATAAGGCCTTGAAAATGTGTCAATTTAATTTTTTTCAAAATTAACCCTGGCTACTGCTTGAAGGAAAAGCAGATATAAATCTAATATTTGGCACGGAGGCCCAATATACCACAAAATTGCTTTCCCTAAAGTTATATAATTTCCGAAGTTTTAAAGTTGTCACACAAGGGCATGAAAAATGGGCTTTTGTGCAATTTTTTATCTATCTTTGACACTTTATGTGGGGCACTTCGACACATGTAGAAATATTACAGTTGTCAATTACTATAACTCTACTCTATATTAAGTGATAACCAGAGTTTAAGACTCATACTTCATGCCAGTTCGGAGATATGATAACTTTAAAATGACTGGCAATGCAGTTTCTTTACCCACCTCTTCAACTTAAGCGCCTCATAGAATTCACAATTTTTATCGTATTCACCTATAATTTTACTGATGTTAGTTTCAAATAACACTGCTCATGTGTGTGAAATTTGAAAAAAATCGGAGGGGGTCAGGTGGGGCACTTTCTGGAATTTGGTTGATTTGACATGGAATGACCCAACTGTATTATATACCTCCTGCATCCATTCATTCTTGTTATAAACTCCACATATTTTATTAACAGAGAAGCTTAATGTCCCTTCCATTGTCATTTACAATAATAACCAAGTCGCTTGTGGAAGGTAGGCAGCCTCACCAAATTCATTGCAGCGTGACCTACTTAGCCACGCTCACCTGCTGTCTGGGCAATGGCAGTGTAAACAACATGGTTTCAATAGTCAAAATAAAATGTCTCAAAATTCACAAGTTTAGTATAATTAAGCCACACCACCTTGTCCACTGGTTTCCCTGTGTGTTCCTACACCTTAAAGGGAGGGTCCTATCTTTTATTTGATTCGATATACGGGTTCGTTTTTTCAAGAAAAAAAAATCGGTATCATTCATTCCACAGAGAGTCAAATATTAAGAGAGATATTAAGCTTCAAAGTAGGCACTATTTGGTGTATCTACGCCTCAGAGACTTCACAGACACCAGTGACGTAACTTCACATGAACCAATTACGTCACAATTGGATGACGTCATAGTTGAGCAATTAGTGACGTTACGAGACTGCAATGAATTTCAACATTGCTGAGTCTCCAGTGATAAATAATGACGTTGATAGGCCTAGAAGCAGCAAGGATGAGATTCACTATTAAAGTCTGAGACTTGTCATTTTGTACTTTTTTCACAAATCATATGTCATTGATGACATAAATGGTTTTTGGCATTAAGCAGTCTCAAACCATTACCCTTGAAACGAGAATGATTCGGAGGATAAATACATTTTAATTTGCTTTGAATGAACTCTTTACCACATAAACATTTTAACCCTGTCCCTAAACCTAAAGCAAATTCACGGTGTTATAAATACAAGATATTATTCATTTGTGTGCAATTGTGGGAAAGTGAAAATTGCAAAATGTCATTTCATTTCTGCGAAATATATTGAATAAATTATTGGCAATACAAATTTCAAAGAACTCTCAATTTTTTCTCATCAATAAATTCAGTACTTAATATTTTGTATTTTATGATTATGCGGACCTGCAAGAAACAATAAAATAGGCCAACTTCTTCCCTTCCCCCCCCCCCCGGAGTTATTCTCTTGGCTTATCAATTTATTGAAAAGCATTATAACATGTGCGAAGTTCCGTAAAAACAAGTGAGACATTGTTTGTGTCTGGAAAATGTTGCTCATTTGCTACATTTTGTTGCCGTCAGAAAGTTTCAAGGTCACCAAAGTGGGCGGAGTCAATATTTATGATTGACAGCGTGGGTGGAGTCAATATTTATGATTGACAGCGCTGACAAAGGTGACGCAAAGTTTCTCCACATGTGATGTTCAGAGGGAGGGGAGGTATTAATAAGTAGAGAAAGTTAAAGTTTAGTGTCTGTCAGGTAACTATGCAGGTCAGGTGGAACGTGGCACGTTTTGTGTGATGATCATACTGATCTTTAACATTTAACATTTAACATTTATTTAAGTTTATGGCCTAGTTCAAAAATAATGAAGCCACGCAGCATATTTTCTGTAGGGGTCTCAAAATATGAGAATGGCTGTATGTGACAACTTCATGGTACATCATTGCTTTAGGTACATTCTTGTGCAAATTTCCTGAAAATTTCACGACATTCTGTCTCATAGTTATTGAGATAGAGTTGAATTACATTAAAAAACAAGCATTTTTTCACTAAAAAAACGTGACATAACATTTTTGACCACTTGAATTATTTCAGTTTTACAAATTTGGACATATTCTAAGGCAATTTTCCAACACTTTTTTGAATCTCTACATCCTCAGGCTTCATAAATCCATCAAATTGAGTATTTATACTAGCCTGTTTTGACATTATTGAGCTATTTGGATTCAAAGGTTGACTTCCAAAAATTAAGTCAAATTTGACGCTTACTGATCCGGGATGCTCTAGTGTCCCTTTGACATGTGTCAGTTGAATCTTTTGGCCCTTGAGACCTAGTCTTATATCTGCTTACCCATTTTGGAGCTTCTTATGGTTGTGGAAAATTTAGTTCACTAAAAAATTCCAATGAATAGCAGGGTAGGTAAATCTGTCGCAAGCGTAACGCCCAGAATACTTTGTAGTGCCACAGAGCAATAAAAGCTCTGTTTTAAATCTGGTTTGGCTTGTAATATTGCAAAATCTGTGTAGTATTGAGAAACAATCAAGTAATCCAGGTCCGCAGTGGTAAAATACAAAGATTTCTTAAATTGGGCTTTGTCGCAAGCGTAACGCTATGGAAAATATTGATCATATTTTCATGGTTTTCTTGTAAGGAGTAAAGCAATCATTCTAGTATTACTTGTAGTGATAATCAACACAATATTTCAGTAGTTGGAGTATGTTTCAATGTTTAATTATCAAAATTTTGCTCTTTGCGAAGCTTTCCTCAAAATTTGGAGCCAATTTGTCGAAATAGGCAATAACCACTACAAATTTCACTTTAATTTTTGTAATTTATCTTTCGCTTCATCCAGTTAGTACTGATAAAACATATAAAATAGATTTGGGTAAAAACAAGAACACTTTTTTTACTTTTGTTTCACACAGTTACCCAAAATTGGCATTTTTTATGGAAAAATAGGCTAAAAAACACACTTCTATCATCATTTGCTCTGCCCGTATTCACTTTGGTGGCACTTATTTGGTACCAACTCGAAGCCCACATTTGGGCGCATAACACAGGACAGGTTAAATTGCTTTAGAGGAAAATATGTACATCTGGAGAGAAAATATGTACATTTTTTTTAAAGATTGCAACGAAATTTCGAAAAATACTGTTTTCCTCATAAAATATTTTGTGAATTTGAATGAAAACAGCCATGGAGACTTAAGAGTATATGAGTTTTGCCATCCAACAAAAAAATTATATTTATTTTGAAGATAAGTTACCATATAGTCTACTTTTCAGTTGCTGCCATGGAAATAAAAATAAATAAAATGTGGTAATATTCGGCTTTTATCAGTCATTTCCACAAACCACAGCAAAATGGTAAATACAGTTTCTAGAACTTAGACATGTGTGTTACAATATTATGTGGTCATTTGATACTTATAAACATTCCAAAATTTTGATGGTCATGTCACACTTTGGCTTCATTATTTTTGAACTAGGCCTTATAGTCCCCAAATTGAAACAACTCAGCAAGACTTAACAATACAATGGAAAATATATATCAATTTAATAAAATAAAAAATAATATTCAAGGGCTTTATTGGCCGATGACAGTAGGAACATGTTAATATTTTATGACTGTCTGCCTTCCTGATAATGCTCAGTTCAACAAGATATAAAGTCAATTATGCCCAAATTGAAAAAATAGATGCTGCAGTCATTCGCTCGGAATGTGCGTAGGTATATATTTTAAACTCTTACCATGTGGTCAGTTTTCAGATTTTCGAATAAACCCTACAATGACAAAAAAAAACAAAAAAAACATGAGTCGTAAAACAATGACTCCATAGGCATATAGGAGGTCATTAAATTTGGGGGGGGGATCTGTCAAGAAAAAATTGCCCAAATAGACCCAAAAATATATTAATTTCATAAAATGTTCTGCCCAAAAGTGCATGAAAAATGGATCTTCAAAAATTAGGGGGGGGGGCTACGGACACCCATGCAGGGGGGCCCCAGCTCCTACGCCTATGAATGGCTCTCAGACATATTACAGTTGTCTAATGGGTAATTGTGGAAGGAAGCAAGGAAGGAAGGGAGGAACAAAGAAGGGAGGGAGTGAGGAAGTAAGAATGGCAAGAAGGAAGAGAAGAAGGAAGCAAGAAAGAAGTAAGGAATGAAATAAGGAAAGGATAAAGGAAAGAATAACATATTCAGAGAATGCATGAACCGATGAAGCAAACAATGAAGGAATGAACAAAGCAAGGAAGTTCAGAAAGAAGGAAGGAAGGAAGAACAAAGAACAGAAGGGAAATAGAAATGGATGATAGATGCATACATAGACAGATAGATAGACAGACAGGCTCACTGGCACATAGATGTCTATCTATAAAGAGATCGACAGATCCATATCTATAAATAGACACACAGTGTAAAGTTTGCATATAATTTTATCACATTATGCATATTTTTATATTTACTGATGGATTGTGTGTTGTTGTATGTATATGACTATTGACCATGGTATATATTGTTAATTACTATTAGTGACTCCTCTACATCACACAGTGCAATTAAATATAGAATTATAACAAGTGACCATAATCTCCCATATAGAAGGGTTTGCAGAATACCATGACTTTATCTTGAAGGGAATATTTGGGCTGGGGAGTATTTTAGTTAAAATGTACTATATAAAAGTTGCCTTATAGAAAGACTTGCTTTAACTTAAATTGCTTAAGACACACTCTTTGTTTAAAGGCCTACCAACATCTGCCAGGTCCATTGTCCAAGGAATGCTTGCATGCCCCTGGCACAATGGATCCACAATAATTGCTCAAGTTGATTGTTTATGCTAGTGCTAAGCTGTGGCTAAAATAGGTACTGGACAATGTCCAGTGCCCACATTGGAATGTTGCAAGTCTTTGTTGTATGCAATTTGGGGAAAATGCAATTAGGGTAAATTGGGTAACTTAAACTTTAAGGCTTTATGTAACTGGGAGATTAACTTTATGTAATGCACCAACTATTGCTGGCCAAGGCATGGGAGATTAGGTCACTGCTCTGTAATTAGTGAAGGCTAATGAATATCTAACCTAACCCTCATAATTGATATCTGCTCAGTCATTGGTGGCAGCCCCCCCAATGCCTAATTGCTCTGTCTGAACTGTATCGTGATTGGTTGTGGCCATTGGCCAATGATTGTAATTGTACCTGCCAACAAAGCTATCTGCTTTTTGGAATAAACGCAGTTTGGACTTGTCTTGCACTGTGGTAACCACACCTCTCTTGTGTGTACTACTTTACCATCAAAGAAGTAACATCATGAATAACTTGTATGCTCACTTTGGATATGACAGCTTGTGCTGACAGGAGATACCCCACATTGCTCTTATTTATCAATTGGGAAGGAGTTGAATTTGGGGAACTGTATTTAACAGGCCTGTGTCTCCAGAACAGGAACAAGAGGAATTGATGCATGATTGGGCCTTTGCGTTGTGCATTAAAATTGTGTACATTACAAACATGTATGTAGGTTAAATGCGACACAAGGATTTATCCCCAATGAGGCAAAACAAGACTGAAACTGCAGTCTAATATAGACCCACGTCTACATACAAAAGAGGATGGGGTGGAGAGTTCAGAAGTAGCAATTTCGTTTAAATTCATCATAAATAGGTAGCCCATTTCATCAGAGATACAATGTCAATGCATCCTCTAACTGTACACTGCTAGTATTGGCATATTTTACACCAGACATGATTGGGATGCTGGTTGAAAGTCGACATTATTGGACCTACGTAGCTTTAAAACTATCTTTGTATCTAATGCACTGAATTTTCTGTGGTACCATGGTAGTAGAGTTGATTGTTTTGCTGGTAATGAACTCCTTTTGCAAAAAAAGTATTAATAATTTTTTTTGTGCGTGTATGTACCAGTGGCGTCAAAATCGACCTGTGCAGCCCAACCCCCCCCCCCCCAATATGAACTTTCCAACTCTGGCTAAAATATACAATTAGTAGAGAGGGTGCCCAGAGAATTGCGTGCCCCCCCCCCTCCCCAGCCCACTGTAGAATAGTCACTGAGACTGCGTTTTTTTTTGCTGATCAGTCATCAATGCATTGTCGTCGATGACTTGTCAGGCATTACATGTTACTATAGGATCTATAGATCTTAGAAATTTAAGTAGCCCACCATAATTGATACATTGTAATAGGCATGTTTATTGGATTAATGTTATTTAGCAAAACTGAAGATCGTGTTTTTCGTAGGCATGGCAGGCCTAAATTGCTGTACTGTGGTAATAGATCCATATCTATAAATAGACACAAGAAACAAGAGGGATTGATGCATGATTTGGCCTTTGCGTTGTGCATTAAAATTGTGTACATTACATACATGTATGTAGTTTAAATGCGACACAAGGATTTATCCCCAATGAGGCAAAACAAGACTGAAACTGCAGTCTAATATAATGTAGGCCTACATTATAAGAATAAAATGAAGTGGCGGAGGCTGTCATGCAATAAATTTTATACGATCCTCATTTAGATTCTCACCTCAGTGTGTGTTGGCCAATGAATGGGCAATAGATTGGTTGACAAATTGGGCCTGTTCTCTCATGTATGTAGTGCAAGCTGTGGCTTGCAAGGCTTGATTGAGTGACACCTGACCAGCTGGCAGCTGGATCACCCGTTTTCACGTGGCTGTTTCGCTGCATTTGTGTATCTGGCAGCCAAGTAAGCTTGAATAATTAGTAAAGTGAATGCATGACAACCAGCGTGGTCAATGGCGAAGCTGTGCCTTTAATATCTGCACCAGAAACACTTGTTAAAATGGGCCTCGCAAGCCATGATGCCACAGCAGAGTGAGACTCGTTCTGAAGACAATAAGAGCACAATAAATAGTGACGTCACTGGTGTACGTGAAGAAAATGACGGCGCCCGTGAGCCATTATTTCCTCCGCTCAGAACTATTTTAAAAATGGCTGGACCCTTCCTTTAACTTGGTGTTTTAATCCATGGGTAATATATATATATATATATATATAAGATATTTCCAAATATGAAGGCACTCACAATGCACGGTGAACCTCTGGTGGGGCTCTCTACTCCCACAAACGTAAATCAAATCTTTCACTACGTAATTCTTTGGTTAGAATCAAACATTGGGCCAAACAACGTATGACAATGGTAGGTGAAAGTAATTTTCCTAACATTGCACTCAGATGTGAAACCAAATGTTGGTTGCAAACTTAGTAAGAGATTGGCAAATAGTTTGTTATAAAATTCGGCCTAACTAATTGGCAGATAGTTTGTTAGAAAGTTCGGCCTAACTAATTGGCAGATAGTTTGTTATAAAGTTCGGCCTAACGTTAGAGTCACACGTAAGTCATACCTTTTGTTGAGAGGTTGGAAGAACATTTGGTTGTAAAGTTTGGCCTAACGTATGAATCATATGTAAGTCAAACCTTTATTTATTTTGTTATATTTTATTGTAGTCCTTAAATGGACTTCAGACTGCTTTGTAAAACAAGGAAGAAAAGTCTGCTAATTTTGGATCCCTTTTTAGCCACCTTCAGTGCTTGCGGCCTGGCTCTGCTCTCTCTATCTGTTTCTAGGTTTTTACCTTCAGTGAACGAAGTTCGAAGATGGGCGGATAGTTTCCGGGCCAGGACTCAGCCCCTATTGCATGTACATGGATGAAATTTGGTACACATGTAGCCTGTATGGTCTAGTTGTGCCTTTTGATGGTCAGATTGATGGATATTTTGTAATTTTTAAAACGTTGAGAAAAATATTAAAAATGTATTTTTTTTGTTTCCGGGCTACGACTCAACCCATTTTACAGGTAAATGGACAAGTTTTTTTTACAGATGTAGCCTAAGCCTATATTAGTCCCAGAGCTACGGGGGTTTTATTTATGTGTTTGAGGCTAAAAGGTTCAATGGGTGGGTTTTATGCAGAAAATTCTCAGGATTTCAAAAAAGCAAGTCTTACAACTGTAAAGGTAGACACAACTTCACAATATTCATTTGAAGTGGGGTACCTCCTTATCTCGTCTTTCTGATTTATTTGGGCCTCGGTTTCACAAAATATGTTGCTAAATCCATTCAGAGTGAGAAAAATTAATTAGAATTGACTTTCCTGGTCAATTTTGTGATGCTGATTCCAAATCTGTGACTATTGTTACTCTAAATTAATTACATGACCCCCTAATTAGCATTTAAAGATGGCCGCCAATCTAAATAAAAAAGGGGAAGGGTGTTCCAATGTTGACAATTCCAGCAGGCCTCTATGAATTTCAAACCAATATTGTCAATAAGTTGTTTGGAAAGTACAAATTCTCAGGATTTCAAATATGTATAGTATGTGAACCTATCTATTCTCTTTAGCTCCCTGCATTAGTTTGAGACTGTAGAAATGTCAGACGTTTTTGTGAATTTTGAAGCTGAAGTACAGAGAAATACCACATTTATGCATTAAAATAGACACAATTTCACATTTGACATTATCCAAAGTTGTCTGACTTGTTCTTTCACCTGGGAGGGGAGGGAACTATGGATGCCTTTTAAGTTTAGTTTTATAGCAGGTTGAAGTCCCCTAGATGTCCTATTATATGCTGGTTCTCCAGACACACAAACTAAAAGAAGAAGGTCAACAACTGCAAAAGCGTGGAAAATGATATAGCTATTCAACTGTGTTGACAGTCTTAATGATTCATTGTTCAATAGTACTATTTTATACATTTGCCTAATATGGAATCGTAACATGCTTATTGAAATGTCCTTAATAATTCAAATTTATTGTCCTACCAGATTGGCTAATGTTAAGCAAATGGAAAAAGCACATTTTTCACATCTTGCCAATCAGGAGATCAGATCACTTGATCAATCACTAGATGATTCATTCTTAACCAAACAAAACAGAATGTGGATGGATAGCCCTTGATGCCATCTTTCCTTTGGCATCATGATGCCAGTGTTACTACAACTATTAATCATCAAAAAGCTAAATAAATATTGCTGTCAGTATCAAAAATCTCCTCGGAAACACAAAATCCAGCCATGTATTTTCAATTCCAACTGTCCTAATTACTGGATACCTCCTTCCAAAACCAAAATAGATGTTGCTCTCTGTGTCAAAATTCTCCTCGGAAACTCAAAATCCTCCCATGTATTTTCAATTCCGCAAGTTCTAATCCCTATATAACTCATTCCCAACAAAAATGGATATGGATGGATAGCACTTTTGGTCAGCTTCAATTTGGTACCTTTGTTTCCCTGTTATTGCTACTGTCAACCTTCCAAAAGCCAAATAAATGTTGCTATCAGAATCAAAAATCTCCCCGGAGACAGCAAATCCTCCTATGTATTTTCAAATCCACCTATCCTAATCCCTATATAACTCATTCCTAACCAACCAAAATGGATATGGATGGATAGCACTTGATGTCAGCTTCAATTTGGTGACTTTGTTTCCCTGTTATTGCTACTGTCAACCTTCCTGAGCTAAATAAATGTTTCTGTCAGAATCAAATATCACCTCGGAAACACAAAATTTTCCCTTGTATTTTCAATTCCACAAGTCCTAATCCCTATATTGCTCATTCCTAACCAACAAAAATTGATGTGGTTGGATAACACTTTATGTCAGCTTCAATTACGCACCTTTGTTTCCCTGTTTTTGGTACTGTCAACTTTCCAAAAGCTGAATAAATGTTGCTATCAGAATCAAAAATCTCCCAGGAAACAACATAAATGTGGTATTTCTCTGTACTTCAGCTTCAAAATTCACAAAAACGTCTGACATTTCTACAGTCTCAAACTAATGCAGGGAGCTAAAGAGAATAGATAGGTTCACATACTATACATATTTGAAATCCTGAGAATTTGTACTTTCCAAACGACTTATTGACAATATTGGTTTGACTGGAATAGTCAACATTGAAACACCCTGCGCATTTTTTATTTAGATTGGCGGCCATCTTTAAATGCAAATTAAGGGGTCATATAATTTATTTAGAGTAAAAATAGTCACTGATTTGGAATCAGCATCACAAAATTGACCAGGAAAGTCAATTCTAATATATCTTTCTCACTCTAAATAGATTTAGGAACATTTTTTTAGAAACTGAGGCCCAAAAAAAATCTGAAAGACGAGATAAGGAGGTACCCCACTTCAAATGAATATTGTGAAATTGTGTCTACCTTTAAAGTTGTAAGACTTGCATTTTTGAAATCCTGAGAATGTTCTGCATAAAACCCACCCATTGAACCTTTTAGCCCCAAAAACATAATTAAAACCCCCGTAGCTCTGGGACTATATGGTCTAGTTGTGCCTTTTGTTGGTCTCATGGATAGATATTCTATACTTTTTGAAAAATGAGAAAAATTATAAAAATATAAATTTTTTGGTTTTCGCTCTGAAACTCGGTCACTTTTGCATGAACATGGATAAAGTTTGGCACACATATGGTCTATATGGTTTTGTTGTGCATTTTGAAAGGTTTGATGAAAATTTTATATACTTTTTGAATATTGTAAAAAATAAATAAATATTATACAATGTAACAATGCTTTTTGATGTGTATTTAATACTCTTTGAACGATTGGAAAAACTTGAGAAAAATATAACAGCGTTATATTGTTTGGTTTCCAGCAGTTGCTTCTATCCTGCAGCAGGACATATATATTTAGAATTTTGTGGATGAATGGCTGAGCTTTCTGCTGCACAAAAAATGTAGTTCATGATGGCGGCAGGATGGCCCTGAAGAGGGGAGAGTCCCTTAATAGGCTGAGGTGAATAAGAAGATTAGGCATTCAGTATAACTTAAGATAAATCCATCAGTTATGGAGCAAGCTCCGGTGCCTGAAACAGAAAATATGGTACCTAGTGGGTGAAATACGCATATTTCAATTTGAGAAACCTATCAAAACTGCGAAAAAACCTTGACAAGGAAACAGTTAAAACTGCTGTCAGTGCTCTTGTCACTCCTCATTTAGACTATGGAAATGGATTGTTGTATGGCACTGCAAGCAGATTGTTAAATAAACTTCAGGTTGCTCAAAACTCAGCAGTTCGATTAATTGAGAGATTGAAAAAGCATGACAGTGTTAGCCATAGCAGGAAACAACTACACTGGTTACCAATCACAGCAAGAATTCAGTTCAAACTGATGACAACTACATGGAAAGCAATAAACAATCAGGCTCCACAATACATTCAAGAACTTGTTCAAATCAAATCTCAACAGGAGCATAACCTGAGAAGTAACTACAAGCTACTCTTAGCAGAACCTGCCCCATACAACAAAAAGAAGTTTGAAGATCGGGCATTTTCCTATGCAGCACCAAAGTTATGGAACAATTTGCCTGAAAAAGTGAGAACTGCACAGACTTTAGAAAGCTTCAAGAAGAATCTAAAAACACATTTGTTTTAGAATTCCTACAATTGATTGATCTGAAAAGCGCTGATGAGCAGTTTACTGAAATTAGCGCTTTATAAATCCATATTATTATCATTATCATTATTATAAATACTTATTTTCCCCACTGCAGGCCAACATTTATATCATTCATTCATTCATACCAGGCCCATAGCCAGGGGGGGTGCGACGGGTGCGAACGCACCCCCCCACGGCCGAAAATGGTCCCAAAAAGTCCACTCTTTGGGTCCAAAATGGTCCCAGAATCAAGAGGATATACCTGACTTCATGTGAAATTATTCAAATTGCAATTTAGTGTGTTTGATTTACCCAATTAGTCATAGACTTCACAGCCTTTCAGATGCCCTTTCTCAATTGCAATTCACACATATGGATAAATTCCCCCACTGCTAATTGCAATTTATCCATTTTGGTCAATGCAGGGCAGGCCTGTCCTCAATATGCATCAACTGAATGCATGTCACTCAGCTGGGGAAGGAGTTAGCAAAAAGCTGCAAAACACAAACAAGTCTTTCACTAAATCCCACAGCTGGTCGAATCCCAGCTTGAAGGTCAATGCAGTGTATCGCCATGCTCAATCACCAGGATTCCGAAATGATAACTGAAACTTGACCAACTGCTTGGATGCTCAGGTGCAATGAATAACAAAAACCAACAAAATTCCAATGACATGAAACTGTTAAGGATTTGCTTTAACTGTTTGTTGTTGCTAATTATACCAGCCAATCTGATTAGCTTGTCAGCATGTTGTCATGCTCTTCAGCTGCGCATCACACGGAGCTGCCAGACCAATAGCTATCCTGAACCAGCATGACCTCATGCTATCGTTCTGTGGAAAAAAAATTGAAGGGTACATAGTTATTGGATTGATAATAAGGCACATGGAATTTAAATTGGACCACCTGTTTCGTGATATTGGACCAGTGATCCAATATTGGGACTACTGGAAGAGAGGGAGAAGGTACAAAGGGGGTGCAAAAGAGGGAAGAGGCAGAGAACGAAAGCAGGGAAGGATTCAAGTCCAATGAAATGATATGCAGTTCTTGTGACTGTTTGCTCTTTAAAATTGTCACAATGTCACAAGTATGGAATGGCTGTTGGGGTTGAATCACAGACCAAAGAAAGTGCTTTTTACACTCCGGAACTATTCGGCACTTATATTGGCCTAAAACGCAGAGAGGGGAGGCAAGAGCCATTAAAGAGGCAAGATCTACATTGTACATGTTTTAGGAAGGAGACAATAGCTGCAGAGGGTCAGAATAGTAGAAAGCAGAGAGGGATGCGGCAGAGAGGCAGGAAGCATGGAGAAAAGACAGAAAGACCGCAAGGGAGGCAAGAGCAACCAAAGAAGCCAAGAACTACACTGTAGGAAGGAGACAAGAGCTGGGGAGGAGTAAGAATGGGTGATAGCAGAGAGGGGGAAGAGAGGGAGAAAGCAGAGAGGGAGAAAGTGGAGAGGGAGAAAGTGGAGAGGGAAAAGGCTGTGAGAGGAGAGGGAGGAGATAAGAGTAATCCAAAAAGCCAAGAGCCACCCTGTAGAAAGGAGACAAGAGCTAGGGAGGAGTCAGAATGGGAGATAACAGAGAGGGAGGAGCCAGAGAGAGAGAGACTTGACAGAGAAGGAGGAGGCAAAGGGGGAGGAACCATAAAGGGAAGAGGCGGTGAGAGGATAGGAGATGGAGAAGACAAGTGCAATCCAAGAAGCCAATAGCTACACTGTAGAAAGGAGACACAAACTGGGGGAGGAGTCAGAGAATGGGAGAAAGCAGAGAGGGAGGAGGCAGAGAGAGAGAAGCATAGTGGAAAGAGGCAGATAAGGTAGAGGAGATAGAGGAGGTTAGAGCAATCCAAGGAGCAAAGAACTATGTTGTTACTGTTGTACAAAGGATACAAGAGCATGGCAGAAAAGGCTAGTATGCTAGTTCAGAGAGGGAAGAGGTGACATGGCACATACCGGGGGCACATACTGCACTTTGAGCAGGCAGAAGCTAGTTAGGAGACACTTAAGAGAGGGAAAATGCAGAGTGGAATAAGGTATAAGCTGGCTGCAGAGATAGGGAGGAAGCACACCTCAGAAGGAACTATCGGGACTAGGCAAGAGCTGGCGAGAAAGAGGTATAATTAGTACTCCCCATGGTTCAGAATCTTTCTCCAGCCATCTGGGTGCCTTTAGCTTGTTAATTTTGGGTGTCCCAAGACCCAATGCCTCATCGTGCCTCCCTCCCAATAATTTATTATTAACGGCCTTCATAATGTTAGGATATACTCTAATGATTCTGCACATTTTATTTCTGAATCCTACTACTGGAGGATATAATATATAGAATGCATAACAGTAGGCCTACATTTTGTGGCTCGAAAATGATATTTGAGAGCCACATCTCCAGGCGAATGATGGAATTTTTGTGTCAATTAGTGTAAATGCAATTTGGCCCAAGGACAAAATTGACTGACCTTACCATGATCAGACAGGCTCAGAATGCACCATTGCCGTTAGTTTCTCCAAAATTTTCCTGGGGGGGCATGCCCCCAGACCCCCCTAGTTTGGCTTCGCACCTTCGGTGCTCGCCAACAAGGGTCCACTTGTGCCTTAAAAGCACCCCCCCAAAATAATTCCTGGCTACAGGCCTGTTCATACTAATACTTGTCTTGAGGTATACTTTACAAGGCATCATGGGGGGAAATCACTAATATGGGCTTGTTGGAAGTATTTTTGTGCCCGCCTTTGTTACCATGTCTGATGAAAACTATAACATAAATGTATGTATGTGCATAATACATATATTGTTGACTGGACTCAAATTTGAATGTCAATTATGTTTCATGACAGCCTTTGCCTTTTTTAATGACCTAAATTTCAAAATCCACCATAATATATGCATATAATCATTACATGATGATGCAGTAGTGAAATGTGAAAAATGGGGGTGCACAAATAAGGGCAAGAGTACAGAGACACCCAGTTTTAATCAATGATCATTGGGAAAAAGGGTCATTTTTTGCACAGCCAATCGCTGTAAGGGGGGCAACCATTTAATTTTCGCGGGGGGGGGGGCTTGGAGTTTTCCTCTCTATTTAGGAAATTATTTATTTCATGGTAACGGCAGCAGTAATTCCTCATTTCAAGCTCTCACAAAGTCTACAAATATTCATTCCTACATGTAAATCAAGCAACACCTTGTTGGGAAATACCCCCACCTGAAATTATTTATTTCAAGACTGCCCAAAAAGAATTGATTTATTTTACTACAATTGAGCAAAAAATTATTTTTAAAGAACTTCAAGCCCCCTCTATATTAAATTGTTGCCCCTTAATTAATTAATATTTCTCAGTTCCACATCGAGCATGGTGCAACACTGTAGTGACTGTACATGACTGCCTGTTTGATCAAAACATTGGCTTGGAGAAAGCACATGTTTCAGAAAAAGTCAATTCATATAAAATCAAATTGCTGTCAGCTATTAAAAAAAACACTAAGAACAGTGTATGTAGTGCCTTGTAGTCACTGAGAATCAAACCTAGGCAAAGTGTAACCTTTAAACATTTGATTGAAGCCTCCACAGTTTCAATGTGAGTTTACAAACAATTCTGTGTTGACAACTTGACATGGCTAGAATTTGACTTACCTTCTCTTGAAATTTAGTGTCCTAAAAGTTGTCCCGTTTAACATAATATTTAGGAGATATCCTATGCAATATAGCTACATTTATAGTCCATGAACAATTCCTTGTGGTTAAATGGATGCTCAAATGTTTCAATTATCAAACGGGAGGGTGGACTGTCGGGACTACCTGAAGGGGCGAACAACCGGGCTGGCGGACAACCTGAAGGGCGGACATGCCGGACAACCGGGAGGGCGGATCGATGTTTCCTGTCTAAAACTCTTGTTGCTGTACTGTACATAAAACAGTTGGTACACATATCACCTGTATAGTGCTCTTTTGCCTTTTGGGGATCGCATTCATAGTCTGGAATATTTTTTGAAATAACACCTGTGACAGGCTTCAAGATCTTGGTCAGGAGTTACTGCCACAAGTGTGAAAAAATTCTTGATGCCACAAAAACGTATCAAAGATTCTAAAATATATTCCATCTTGAGTAAAAAATTGTGCTCTTTCTGATGGTGACCTTTTTAAGTGTTTTCATGATGATTCAAAGTCGCTATTTTGTCATTTACATGAAAAAACGTGCGAAAAATGCTAATTTTTTGTGACAAAATCAACTGTCTCTTTCTTGAAATATGTCAATGATTCATGATAATTGAAGATACCATGAAATTCTCTATTGTCTAAAGTTTGAAATGTCACCCACCTTTAATAATTTGCACCAATGCATGCTGCTCTGTGACCAGAATATGGGAATGAAGTCAAGTGACAAAAGTAAAAACAATTTATAAAAATGGCATGAGGTTCCTATTTCATTTAATTTTTTCAACGTCATCTGAGATACTTTTGGATATGAATTACATATTAAAGTGTTCAGAAGGACTAGACGAACACAATAGATTACATAAAAATGTCCTTGCTTTGCATATTTAGGATCACAGACCCAAAACATGAAACTGATGCATTTTACTTCAAGATGTGTGAAAAAATTACGCCATTTTTCTAAATAACTTGCATTTCGTCAATTTTTGTCATACAGGTCTGAAAGTCGAACTCGTTATGCCCAGATAGTTATATTTAAATGAGTTTGTGTTAGTTTTTCGATATCTGCAGAAATGAAAAAATGCAAGTTATTTAGAATTTTATTTATGAAAATAGCAATTTCTTGGTTCGAGTTAAACTTATCGGAAATATAGGTTGTTGGTACTCAAATTGAAGCTTATTTTCCGCTGAGAATGATGGTATAAAAATTATGTGTGTATATTGAAAATTAAGCGAAATATAAAATACCGCGACTTAGAGCCAAAAAATGTTTGTCATTTCAAGAAATTATTCATATCCATGTGGTCATCGTAGTTTTTGATGGACCATCTTAGAATTCAAGGATATTTATAAGTGGTATTAGAGAAGCTTTATTACTGAAGCCATTGACCACCAGAAATTTATAGTATTTTGGGGTATACATCTGACACGCCCCATTGAGGGGGCTTTACAAATAAGGGTGTAACTTCCAAAATAAAAGAGTGGGTGCATTTTTTTCTTCAAATTTGAATTCCTGACAAATTTTTGCATAAGATAGGCCGAAATTAGAATACATTTTGCGTAAGTTGGAAAGTGGTGAGTTTGGCAGTAATTCCTGACCAAGATCTTAAAGCCTGTCCTGTTTAAGTAGCGTTTCATAATTCCCTGCGTTCATTTCTACTTTATTTCTTCTTTGCAGGAGGGCCCCGTGGATGTAGGATGGAAACAGATCATTCGAATGATGAACCCCCCAATAGCGGTATGTTTTAAGAACTGGAGTAGTCGCTGACGTCATTTTTAAATTCTTCAAATATCTGTACAAATTAGAAATTCACATTTAAAAGTAGCGTTTTGACAGCTACCACAACAATTTAATTTGACACAAAAGTACTGCATTTATAGATTTGTAAATGTTCATGAATATGAATATACCCGATGGCAACTACTAGAAGTTTGCAAACTTCCGTTTTCATACTTTTAGAGGAAGTACTATTTTTAGCCTTTTTGGATTTGGAAAGGTGTGTTTTTAATATTACTTAGTTTTGTGGCAGAATGAGGTTGCTAAATTATCCAAATATTAATACAAATTAGAAATTCACATTTAAAAATAGCGTTTCATAAATTCATGCATTAATTTCTCATTTATTCTCTGCAGAAGGGCCCCATTTACCCCATGGAGGTAGAAGCAAGGTGGAACTTTTGAATGATGAACGCCCCAATGGCGGTACGTTGTAAGAAATGGAGTAGTTGCTGACGTCGTATTTAAATTCTTCAAATATCTATACAAATTAGAGTAGTTGCAAACTAAATTGTTCAAAATTTTCAAATATCTATACAAATTACAAATGTATATTTAAAATTACTGTTGCATATTAATAATAATAATAATAATAATAGGTATTTGTATAGCGCTAATTCCAGTAAACTGCTCACTAGCGCTTGTGCATGCTGGATTTATCTGTAGAAACTTTTAAACAGGTAAGTCTTAAGATTTCTCATGAAACCTTCGAGTGTTTTGGAACCCTTGATTATCTCTGGGAGTTGGTTCCACAGTTTCGGAGCGGCATGCGAAAAGGCTCTGTCTTCATATTTGTTTTTATTGCAGGAGGGTGGAACATTTAAGAGCATTTTGTTATTGCTTCTCAGATTGCAGTTTCGTTCAGATTTTGGCTGAATCATATTTTGAATATACAAGGGAGCTTGCCCGTTTATTGCTTTCCAAGTTGTTAACATGAGTTTGAATTGTATTCTTTCTGGAATGGGCAGCCAATGTAGTTGCTTCCTATGCTGGCTTACACTGTCATGCTTTCTCAATTTTTCAATGAGTCGAACGGCTGAGTTCTGGGCCACTTGAAGTTTATGCAGCAAACGACTCGATGTTCCATAAAAAAGACCATTTCCATAGTCTAGGTGAGGTGTGACAAGAGCATTGACTGCTGTTTTACAGGTTTCCTTGTCCAATGACTTCCTGATTTTTGAAATGTTTCTAATATTGAAATAGGCATTCCGACACATTTTGTTAACTAGTTTTTCCACGGTCATGTTTTTGTCAAAGATTACAGCCAGATTTCTAACTTGATTGACTGCATTAATTTTGACATTGTCGACATTGATTGATGATACTTGGAGTTTATTAAGTTGATGTGGACTGCCAATGAGCAGTAGTTCTGTTTTTTCTCCATTGTTACAAAGCTTGTTTTCATGGAGAAATTTTCTGATATCAGCAATGCACTTTTCCATTTTGACTACGGCATTTCCTTGTTCTGAGAAAGTTGGTTTGAAAGAGAGTATAAGTTGCTCGTCATCGGCATACTTTTGGTCTTTCACTTGGTGTTTTTCAGCCACCTCACTTAATGGAGCGATGTATGAATTAAATAGGATTGGTCCTAATTTTGAACCTTGAGGAACTCCAAATTTGAGTGGCAGTCTGGTTGATGTCTTGTCGTTAATTATCACCGACTGTGACCTTTCAGAAATGTATGACTTGAACCAGCATAGCGCAGAATCATGAATACCATATCTGCTTTCTAAACGTTTCAGTAGAATCTTGTGATCAATTGTGTCAAAAGCGGCTGAAAGGTCCAACAGTACAAGCATCGTTACTTCACCTTTGGTCATATTCAACATGATATCGTCATGGATCTTTGTCAGAAGGGTTTCAGTGCTGTGGAATTTTCTGTAAGCTGATTGTTTCTCATCGTCCAGGTTGTTTGAAGTAAGATGGTCTGTGTATTATTTAATAACAGCACTTTCAATAAGTTTGCCAAGGAATGACAGGTTTGATACTGGTCTATAATTCTTTTTGATTAGATCCAATCCACATTTTTTCAACAAAGGTTTTACTAAAGCATGTTTTAGCTCAAGAGGCATTTCTCCCTGTGTGAGTGACTTATTGACGACATTGGTTATAACTGGGAGGTATTCATCAATACATTGGAGCAAGAGCCATGTGGGAATAGGATCAAGTTGGCAGTGTTTAACTGGCATTTCTCTGATCAGTTTCTTTATGTCACTTTGAGATAGCCTTCTGAAGTGTCGGAGTGTATGAGGGGCAGTTTCGATATTGTTAGCAGTATCATTGTGCGTGGAGTCCAACTTAGACCTGAGTGTTTTAATCTTTCATCAAAGAACCTATTGAAATCATTTGCCAAGTCAATTTCATTTGTGTGCGGTGGGAGAGGTAGTTCTTGTTTTCTGTTCAGACTTGAGTTCAGTAACTTGAACAACTTCTTAGCATCACCATTAGAATCTTTAATCTTGACTCGCAGATCTTCCGATTTGATGGACTCAGCTGCAGATTCAATTCATTTCTTTTTTCTTTGAATGACTCCCAGTCATATTCAAGTCTGGTTCTCCTCCATAATCTCTCTGCTTTCCTCTTTTCTGATTTTAGAAGCTTGATATCAGCATTGTTGAATGGAGTGGGCGTGCGTAGAGTTACTTCTCTGATTTTAATGGGAGCATGTTTCTCCAGAACCTCTTCAGTAGAATTATAGAGTCGAATAAGTTCATTAAGATCTTTCTGTTCCATCCCACTTACAGACAGATGTCTTCCAATGTCTTTTTTGAAATCTTGAACAACAATTTTTCTAGTTTTTCTGAAACTGATTTTCTTCTTGGGTTTTTTTGCTTTCTTGATTGGAATGTCAAACAGAATGCAGTTATGATTTTTTTCAAGTAATAACAAGGTCCAGTGCATTGCCATCTTTGTGTGTTGGTGCAGGAACATGTTGCACAAGACCAAACATTTCAAGGATATCATTGAATTTGATGGCCTTTTTATCTTCCCGTTTATTCCCATGAAAATTGAAATCGCCAGTAATTATGATTTCATTGTTGAATGTTTGAAAGTGTCCCAGAAACTTTGTGAATTCGGTGAAGAATTCTGCAATACTGTATTTATTTTTGTTGGATGACTCTGGGCGGTACACTAGAAGAATTGTGACAATTTTCCCGTCCATTTTGACTTGGATTTCCATGTGTTCAAAGGTCTTCATGCGATCTTTTTGAATTGCTTGAATGCCAGATTTGACAAGGCAACCTACTCCACCACCTGGTCTTCCTAAACGAGGCAAACTAAGAAAGAAATATCCACCATTTTGCTCCAACTCGCCGATTTCAACTTTATCATCATCTTTTAGCCAAGTCTCAGTGAAAAGAAAGATATCTAGATCATATTCGTCATTGTAGTCCTTAACAATTTGCGTTTTCTGTCTCAAACTCATTCCACACACAGGTTTTTTGAATATTGTTTGGTTTGAGAATAGTCTTGTTGGGATGAATGCTTATATGTTCGGCAGAAGCTGACATGGAGTCATTTTGAGCTAAAATCTCAAATCTGTTTGAGAGTTTGACTGAGCAACTGTTGTGAATTACACGGTTTACATTTGACTGAGTTGCGGCTGTTGCTGGTTGTTGCCCATTG
Source organism: Platynereis dumerilii (assembly GCA_026936325.1). Lineage (NCBI taxonomy): Eukaryota > Metazoa > Annelida > Polychaeta > Phyllodocida > Nereididae > Platynereis > Platynereis dumerilii. The sequence continues at coordinate 354,919 of JAPTHN010000034.1, forward strand.
ACATGTCTATTTAGACCAGTTCGCAAGGCATCAGAATAAAGCTTTCTATATGTGTGCATTGTTACTATCTGTTTGATGTCAGAATTCGATAAGCAAGCAATATGTGATCTGTCAGTTAGTGACTAGATCAGACAAGTGATCTGTCAGTTGGTGACTAGATCAGAACAACTTAATAGTGATCTGTCAGTTAGTGACTAGATCAGAACAATTTAATAGTGATCTGTCAGTTAGTGAATAAATCAGAGCAATTTAAAAGTGATCTGTCAGTTAGTGACTAGATCAGAACTATTTAATAGTGATCTGTCAGTTAGTGACGAGATCAGAAAATTTAAAGTGATCTGTCAGTTAGTGACTAGATCAGAACAATTTAATAGTGATCTGTCAGTTAGTGACTAGATCAGAACAATTTAATAGCGATCTGTCAGTTAGTGACTAGATCAGAGCAATTTAATAGCGATCTGTCAGTTAGTGACTAGATCAAAACAGTAGATAAGACGAATTGAGGATGAACGATGGACAAACAATGTATAAATGTACAATCAATTAATATTTATAAGAATTACAGCAGATTAATATGTGAAATTGTTATTGAAGATATGCTGTCTGTTGGGCTGAGCGAGGCTGGTGGTGAGTTGAGTTCTTGGATGTGTATTGGCAGTGTTGAGATCTTCAAAGGATGTGTATTGGCAGTGTTGAGATCTTCAAAGGATGTGTATTGGCAGTGTTGAGATTTTCAAAACTTAACTTCAATTAACTGGTGCTGTCAAGTGATTTGGAAAGTGACTGGAATAATAAGTAAAAGCTGAAGAGATAAAATATGATAATTAAATAGGTTATGTTGTTTTGCAGCTTATGTTTCCTGCAAGAATACTTAGTGTTGAATTCTTTATTTATTCAAATCTTTTTTTTTCAAATCTGAAATTAGATCAATAATATAATATAGTTAGGCCTGTAATATATACAAGGAAGTGTCTAGGAAAATAAAATATATCTTGTTGTGGTTGGGGGTTTGCTGTCTGGTAGGCTATATTTCTAGGAACCTGGTGCTGGAGTCTTGAGTTCTTGATGTGTATTGGCAGTGTATTCAGCTTTTCAAACTTAAAATCTGACTAATTGAAGCTGTCAAGTGTTGTGGGATGTGTCTAGAAACATAAATGAGTGCTGGAAATAGAAAATATGAAAATTAGATAGCTTTTCATGTGCAAAAACGAAGGCAAAATGAGCGAAAATGGAGGTCAAAACAATGTGGATTGGAGCCAGAAAACGATGTTGGAAATAGCAGGCAATTAAATTGCAAGTTATTGCACTAAAATCACCTGGAAAGAGCATAAAAAGGGTAAATAACAGGAAAGAAACTCTTTACCGACATTCACACACAAGAACAGCAGTCAAATATGCCCAGAACTTCTTTAAAAGACGAAAATATCCACTGCTGATTTTTCACTGTGCTCACAGCCAGAAAGCGCCACCTGTCCTTTTTGTTGTTTTGCAGCTTATGTTTCCTTTAATTTTATTTTAATGCTTTAATTTATCATTTTTTCGCTACAGGACAGCCCTGTATACCAAATGGATGTGGGAATGGTGGCGAGCATTATAATGATCAACGCTCCCGTAATGGTACGTTTTAAGAACTAGAGTAGTTGCAGACGTCGCTTTTAAACTCATAAAAATTATCCCAATATCTTTACAAATGATAATTTCACATTTGAAATTAGTGATTCATAGTGGGAATGGCACATGGCCGCTCCCAAGGATCGCAGCATGTGCGAACTGCCAGTAAGGGGCCGACCAGATGATCTTTGGGGGGGGGGGCTATGGATATTTGGTGAAAAAAAAAATTGTTTCCCACTTGACACTGAAAAAAAAAGTTTGTTCAGCACATGGAAATAAAAAAAAAGTTTGTTTCCCCCTGTAGCTAGGGCACCGTAATGTTAAAATTCCAATAGAAAAGTTTGTCGCGAGTGCGCATGCGCAAAAAATTGTTCGTCTACGCTTCGCGAACGAAAAAAAAGTTCGTCCCGGGCGTAAAGTCCATAGCCCCCCCGCCCAACTATCGTCTGGTCGGCCCCAAAGCTTCCTCAGGCTACGATCTCAAAAAGTTGTGTCACTTCTTGTTTGGTTTATTTTTAGCACAATCCCTCCCGAGCAGAAACGTAAATCAAACCTTTCACTACGTAATTATTTTGGTTAGAATCAAACGTTGGGCCAAACAACGTATGACAAAGGTAGGGCAAAGGTAATTTCCAAACGTTGCACTCAGATGGAAAACCAAACGTAGGCCGCAACCTTAGTAAGAGGTTGGCAGATAGTTTGTTTTATAGTTTGGCCTGACGTTTGAGTCACACGAAAGTCATACCTTTGGTTGAGAGTTCGGAAGAACGTTTGGTTGTAACGTTTGGCTAAACGTGTCAGTCATACGTAAGTCATACCTTTGGTTGAGAGGTTTGAAGAACGTTTGACTATTACGTATGACCATACCTTTGATTCATAGGTGTGTCGAACATTCATTTGAGAGGTCTTTAAAACCTAAGACTATTGCGTAAGTCATACCTTTGGTTGAGAGGTTTGAAGAACGTTTGACTATTACGTATGACCATACCTTTGATTCATAGGTTTGTCGAACATTCATTTGAGAGGTTTTTACAACCTTAGACTATTACGTATGACCATACCTTTGATTCATAGGTTGATCGAAAGGTATGGTCGCACATCTGGAAATACGTAAGGGACCGTTCAGAATTTATGACTGGGGGGGTGGGAGTTTTGGCCGAGGGGGTACTAACTTTTCACACATGTTTCAAGGGGGGGTATTAATTTTTAACAACACTTCCAAGGGGGGGGTAAGAAATTTTAACAAAGAAAAAATATTATAAAACACGCATAAACTCATTTTATTTGGACTTTTTTAGGTGCAAAAGTCTGCGAATCTGTACACTTTGCTGTGTATAACAGTATATATGTGTATATTGTTTTTGTATGTCGAGGGGGGGGTACTAAAAATACGCATGAAACCTAAGGGTGGGGTACTAACAATCCGCATAAAACTCAAGGGGGGGGTATCAATTTTTGACGGGAAGTTTCAGCAAAACTCCCATCCCCCCCAGTCATAAATTCTGAACGGTCCCTAAGTTCCAAGGTTTCTCCAACGTGTTTTTGATATGTATGGACAACGTTTGAAAGTAATGTTCAGAACAAACGTCTGACCATACGTATATGCCAAAGGTTTGTTGAAGGTTTGCACAAAGTTGCAGAACCTGGGATCCTAAGTCTCAGAGAGCCTTGTAGCGCCATCTATTCCATACCTATTCCAATGTATCTGGTAACTTTGATATTATAAAACCTCCAACAGGATGCTTGCTGGTGATAATTGGATGAAGCCATAAAAAAATAGTAGCTCCACCAGTACAAAAAGTACCAAATAAATATCTCTTAAAATATGAAAGATTAGATAGGCCAAAAAAAAAATCTGAAGTACTGCTCAATCACAAACGACCAAGAGAGAATCAGTTGAGATCGGAGTTGAACTGAGCCTACTTGCATCGGAATGCCACCTATCCAGCAGGCCATTTGGATTGGGATTTTTCCAACTCTTCAGAGTTGCAGTATTAATCCCTTATAAGGTAAGTGAATTTTGATATTTTTTTTAAATTTATTGTAGTCCTTAAAATGGACTGTAGACTGCTTGGTAAAACAAGGAAGAAAAGTCTGCTAATTTTGGAGCCACCTTCAGTGCTTGCTGCCTGGCTCTGCTCTCTCTATCTCTCTCTGTTTTTCTCTTCTGTCTTCACTGCTTTAATTCATGTTTTCTCTTTGCAGATCTCCAACAAAAAATTCACCAACCACCCATCCCCTCAAGAACTAAAAAAAAAATTCTCCCCCCCCCTAAAAAAAAAATTCCTGCAGTAAAATCATATGAGAGTATTCTTTATTCAACCATAAAGAGGGCCAATATTCAAGGGCTTTATTTAATTCAATTTAATTTATTTTTTCGGAGGGGGCCATGGCAGGCCGGGTGGTGGGTCCGCCTGAAGCAATGCGGCAGTCCCCCGGGTAATTCGAGCGCTCCGCCCCTGGCCGGCGCCTCCCTAATACAGTGAATCCACATCTTCCAGATCGCCGATTGACATGATGATTGCGAAGCATACACACCAGCTAGAGTCCATCCGAAGGAGTCATTTGACCCATACGCATCCTAGAATCAATCGGCCATGGTTAAATAAATCGTTACGGGCGTATAAATGGTCTTTTTGGCCGATATAAATCTAATCCACACGAGCGTGCCCCAGCCATGGCCGCCTCCTCCAGAACCCGGAGTCACTGAGTTCAGGCGTCATGACTTGACTTGAGTGCTTGGTGACTTGACTTGAAGGACTTTGATGACTTGACCAATCACTGTGACTTGAGTGTTGCATGACTTGACTTGACCAACTTTGGCGGCTTAAGTTAATCTTTTAAAGTCGCAGATAATTTTTTGAAAAATCATGATATTCTTGTTGCAGTCGGAGAATGAGGAGCACTTAAATTTACTGTTTGTGGACATGAATGAGGTCAAGCCCTATACTTAACATTGAAATGAAGCGTGTCAGTTTGTCATTGGGTAATTTGCGATCTCACTGGTCTGACTTGTTCAGTGACTTGTCCTTGCAATTTGCAAGTATAGGCTAGATATGACACACTGACGACACATGAGTCATTCCAAAGAGATAACGTTGGAAGTATGGGGAATGACCTCACAAGAAGCATTTTGATACAAGTCTCTGTAAGCAATTGACTTAAACTTTGATGAAGTTAGATAAAAGGAGTATAATGGTGATAATGGTAATAACATAGGCGTACGGCGCGTGCGATTTTAGGGGGGGCGAGCGACATTTGCCCGAATTTCAAGATCTAGATTTAATACCATTTCAAATTAAATTGCCTGGAAATCATTAATTTTCAATAATGATTATTTAATCATCTGCCCAAATTGTTGAGCCTTTTTGCCCGAATCTTACTGTTTCCCAAACTTTTGGGGGGGCAATCGCCCCCCTGCCCCCCCCTCCGATACGCCTATGGCATAATATAATCTATATTTTACCAATTGAGTAAATGAAGACATCAAAAATTATCATTATCTATTTAAATATTATGCAGAGCATGTCAGGACTTCCCAAAAGAAAAGTTCTGCGTACATTGTAGATCACTAGCCATCAAAGCACAAATCCATGCAGTACCAGATCATATGCAATTGTATATGTGTGATCCTCTGACAGTATCTCATAAGATATAAAATATATATTATATAAATATTTATCATTGACCTCAGTCTTTTTCTTTTATCAGATGGAATTACATGTCAATGGTTGGTACAAAGTACTTCCAAAGAATGCTACATTGTGAAGTGCAATCGGCATTTACACCTTCAGCATCACCCCTCACTCTAAACATTTGGTTGTCACTGTGACTAGTTTATGACTACTTTAGGGTAGTAAGGGTTGCAAAGATGTGGTACTGACTTCCTGGAAAGTCATTTTGACTATTCTATCATAATCAAAATGATTACGTTGACTATGTAAGAGTTTTGTCATCTTGACCACCCTGTGTTTAGAGTGCTCTCTCCCTTCAAGAGCTGCTGTATTTAAATTGCAATTAGGCACACTGAGGGTGAAACAAAACTAAGTATTCTGTTGAATTGCAATTAACAATTTTGGACTGCTTCTATAATCAGTTGTTAATTACAGAAACAGCTCAAGGAGGCTCTTGATGGCGGCGGCTAGATATTGCTAAGTCAGTGGCGGCTTAGGCTGATCATGGCTTGGCTTGACTTGAGCTTAACATGACTGACGGCGGCTTTTGAAATATGGCGGCGGCTCCGGGCTCTAGCCTCCTCCGAGTTCTGCGCATGCGCAAGACACAGCGCGCTGGGCTGGCTTGCTACGCCTGACGCCCCAGAGGCGTATAACGACCGTTCCTTCAACGCGGGGGGTACGTTAACATCAGAGGTTGGAGAAATACGCAATATTTACGATATATACGTACGTAATGATCTCGTAGTCAATTGTCGACAAAATGCGTAGTTTTACAACGTTGGACCCGATGTGAATGGGAGGTTTAATGCTTCCTTAGACCAACGTTTTTCAAAGGAAATTGTCCACAAGGGATGTTTGTGAGGCTCGTGACGTCACCCGCAGAAATTTGCAGCTCGACCTTCGTGGCGTCAACATCTCAATTTGTGGGACGTTAACGAACTTTAATTTATATTTAAAACAGGCGGATGATTGCATTGTCATGATTGGTATACTACATGTACATCAGTAATCATAGGCAGGTTGGCCTACATGTGTCAAACAGTCATTGTCATTGTTGTCAAGTGAAGATCGTCAGTCTGGGGCCACTTGCATTGAGTTCACCTGGATCACTGCAGAGGTACTGAGACAGAACTACCAGAATAACAGTTACAATGTATGTAACTTGTAGTACTTGAACCATGAGTCAAAGACTAAAAATTTTCTTGATGAGCACTATCTGTACAACATTGATTCTCACAGCTGAGCCTGAACCTCAGGCAACTGTGAATGACCAAAATCATGGATTATCTCGAGAGATAATCCATGACCAAAATCGTGGTAATTTTCAAATTGCCTGTGTATATTATTTTATCAAATTTGTACTGGTTATTGCTACTTGTCCCAAGTTGCGTAAATTTAGGTGAAATTATTCAAAAAATTACCCAAAGTAGGCTAAGTTGATGAAAACATTTTTTTTTTCATATGAACTTTCCAACTCTGGCTAAAATATACAGTTAGTAGAGAGGGTGCCCCCCCCCCAGAGAATCGCGTGCCCTCAAGGTGCCCCCCACTTCGAAACCGCCCAGTTACGCCACTGGGTGGATGATAAGGGTTTACTTTGCGAATTTATGCACCTGGTAGGCTAATTAGGACAGGAGGAAAACAAGGCAATGAGGCAAAGGATGATTGAAACAGCTGTCCAACAGAGGCCCAGATGACCCAACAAGAGCTGGATTCAAACCCCTTGACCCAGCGATAGGCAGCCTAGCACGCTATAACAATAACACTACTTTTGAGAGCGCTATGCTTTTTGACTGGCCCAAGGTAATGTCCAGCTGCCCAAGTGATTCAAAGCAGCATGAGCAGCGCGTTGACTAAAACGACCCCCGACTTTGTAAACAAGGGCCATTATTGACCATAACATGGGCCGTTATTGACAATATCGGCCCTCGACCTTGTAAACAAGGGAGGATATGGAAAATCAGCGGCCCTCCAAATTTTGCTAATGCTCTAGTGAACGGCCCTGCAAGTGGATAATAATACCATTTTGTTTCTTTATACATTGAACAAATGGTGTCGTCTCATTCAGTGAGAGACAGTGATGTCATAACAAACATTTATGATGTCATAGGTAGTTTTGGTGACGTCACAAAGGTGACCCCTAAACATCGAAGTGAGGTTGATGGCTGTCTCCTGCAATTTTTGGACATTTCCCTCATTTAACATCAAATAGTACCATGCAAGCCTTTGCGTGAGTGCTTTCAAAAGTAGTACTGTCAGCAGTAATATACATAGACTATGAAATCCAAAATTTCATGAAATTTGGATAAGAATTGTTTAATATAGACCAATTCTCCTGGTGCCATGTCGAAATCTCAAGATTTTCAATGGGACGACGTGGAACGACCCATGACCCATGCTAAGCATGGGTGCCAGGGTTAGGTTTAGTACTACCAATGATCGGTTTAAAAAATCAAACCAGACTTTCACCACTACGTTGCAGTAGGCCAATGTCACAATGCTGTCACCATGGTTACGTCACAAACTCGCTTTCACATTATTACCTATATGATTTTTTGTGATAAAGATTATTATTTTACGTCACAGAAAACAGGGGGTGAAAAATTAATTTTGATTACAGACCAACAGCTATAATTATTAATTAAAAAATTTTGTCACAGTGAATTTATCTAAATTTAGACACGTTTCTTGATTAAAAAGTTGTTTTTGTGTGTACATTTTTTGTAGAATGCAACAAAATTTAATGTTGAGTCTACCAACATTGAGTTTAATTGGCCTCCGGAGTCCGCAGAGGTACATGTAGTATTTCAGCTTGGGCCAAAAAACCTAATTTTATTTCTCTTCCCACTGACCCCAAACCATATATATATATATATATAGTATGTGAATATTATCCTCACAACATAATTTCAGTTTTGAATTAAATAGTTATATTGTTAGATTATAAACCATTTATTTATGTTTTTCAGTGATACAGCCGAGATGACATGACAGAAAAATTCTGGAATAAGAAAATGGACAAATGGGTGTGGTTTTGGCGTCCTCATGCAGTCCCACATTATGGACCCTTCAACCTGTTATTGATATTCAAACTGAATAATATGATAATGACGTGTGGCTATTAATTTTATTTTCAAATGTATACAGTGGCGTAGCTAGTGGGGGGGCAGGGGGGGCAAGTTGCCCCACCAGACAACTTTTTGGGGAAAAATGGGGAAATGGGGTAAAAATAGGGAAATTGGGGAAAATAGGGAAAGGGGAGAAATAAGGGGAAGCAAATGGGAAAAAGAGGAAAGAAAAAGAGAAAAGGTGGAGGAAAGGCATACAGTGTATTTTACTTTATATATGGAAATCCATGAATTTCATGCTGACACTATATGGAGTAAGACTGTATGATAACTTGACAAAATATGATTGAAAAAAAAAAGTTGGAGACATTTTATGAGTTAACGTATGTCCTGTAGCCTACATAGAGAGTGAAATTTGAGTGTTCATTAAATCTATCTAAATTTAATTTTGTCTGCATTACCTGTGCTTCATCTACAGGATGTATCACCCAACACCCAGAATGATCTTTCAAATGAGGGCGTGAGTAACAAGCCTATTTTGGTCAAAGCTAAACACACAACAGAGATAATGAGAGATTCTTGAAAGGTGTTGGTAAAACTATTGAAGAGACTAAAATACAGATTAGTTGAATGGTGGGAAAAAATGCTGATGATGAACAAAACATGAGAAATCAAGAGCAAAATTGGCTACGCACTGCATGATGGAATATAACGAGAAAAATTCATGACTGATTTTTCTGATGATAATCACACTGTTGAAAAAGTTTTCCGGGCAACACATGGGTAAATTTTTTATTTTCTTTACAAATAGCAACAATTATTTCATGGATGTCGCTGTTTACATGAAGCACATGAATACAGAAAAATTTCATCTTTGATAAAAGATATAGATGGGGAGTCCTCATCATAGCAAAATCTACCTTCATGTATTACATCTTTTTGTGAGTTTAATGTAGAAGCAACCTTTCCAAAGATATTTTAACTACATAATTTTGTTATGGGATACATACAAGCAACTTTCCAACACTTTGTTAATTCTCTTTAGCTCTTCTTAGTAGAAAGTGTGCATCATCACTATGTTTAAAGGGTTTTCAGCATTTTATGTTTTAATTGAGAGTTTGGAAAAGTTTGTAAAAATTTTTTCAAAACCCATGTCATGTGTATGGCGGGTTGCCGATTGCTTTTTGGGGGAAATCCAGGGTCATTTGCCCCCCCAGAGAAAAACCCTAGCTACGCCACTGAATGTATAGGTTGCAATGGTAAAAAATGCCTTTAAATACATTGTTCTTTCAATAAAAGTCAAGTATTTCAAAATATTTCCTAACTATTTGAAATTGAGATTATTAAAATGCTGAACTGTAACTGGTGAGCATGTGAATTTCATCCAAAGGTTGCGAGCTGCTGGAAATTGAGATTATTAAAATGCCAAACTATTAGCAGGGCATGTGAATTTCATCAAACTGTCGCTTCAGACTCGCTTGTGAGAAATTTGGTTCTTTAATTTTTCTGGAATCTGGATGGAAAGTGGAAAGCTGACAAGAAAATATCACTTTTGAATACACTGAATAGTTTGGGTTAGTTTGGGTTAGTTCCTGGTTGTCTTAATTTTCACGACAACTGTTTGAGACATGTTTAAAAAGTCTATATGAACGGGTTAACGGATGCTGTATGTTGCCTGATTGTAGCATAGTTCTGCTGCACAGACTGGATTTGAAGCGATCTTCTGCCTGGCAAATTTCTGTACCAATTTTTATTAAATTTTGTTCTTGAAATGAATATAGTTTTAACAATGTTGGACGCAATTTTATTAAAGTAATGATTATCACTAGGGGTTCATTCTCAGAGTGTCAGAGGCAACATTATCATCTTTGTTGTGGGGTCTTTAAGTTTCTATGAAACCACGGTTTAACCACCAGTGCACTGAGGTTCCCATGAAGCTAATTCCTGCACATAATAAACATGCAAAACATTCCAGCAATTTAAAACTGAGTCCAGAAACAAGTGAAAAGTACTTTTGGGTGAATAGCAATTATTCAGTTAGTGCTAAATGGGAATTCCTGAAGGTTGCTGATAAGCCATAATGGTTCAAACCTAGGGTTAAACAATTGTGTATGTATTATTCTCATTGCTGAGGCGCAGCCGAGATGTTAAAAAATAGGTTACTATATCATTATATCAATACTAGCATTCACCCGTGATAAAGGATATACTTTGGCAGTGTGGAGAATGAGTGAATGAATGAAGCAATCAATCAATGTGGGTATAGATCTATGTATCTATCTGGCTATCTATCTATCAATCTATGTGGATTTATCAACATTTTCCTGATCCATGCCCACAGGCCAATAACTTTACCCAATTTCATAACCCACAGTGAAATAGCAAGGTCACAATGGGCAGTTCAAGGATGTCAGCCATTCTGAAGTGGCCATTTGGTGGCCAGCTTGGATGTCTCAACATGTTCCCGATTCATACCCACTGGCCAATATCTGTACCAAATTTCATAACTCTAAGCGAAATATTTAGATCACAATGGGCAGTTCAAGAAATGAAGAAAGATGGCTGCCAAAATGGCCGCCATCTTGGATTTCTCAACATTTTCCTGATCGATACCCACAGGTCAATACCTGTACCAAATTTTATAACTCTAAGTGAACTATTAAGGTCACATTGGGCAGTCCAAGAAATGAAGAAAGATAGGCAAATACCTGTGGCAAATGTCATAACCGTAAGTGAAATATTACGGTCACAATGGGCTGTTCAATAAATGAGGAGAGATTGCTGCCAAAATGGCCTCCACATAATGGCCGCCATCTTGGATATCTCAACATGTTCCTGATCGATACCCACAGGCTAATACCTGTACCAAATTTCATAACTCTAAGTGAAATATTGAGATTACAATGGGCAGTTCAAGAATGAAGAAAGATGGCTGCCAAAATGGCTGCCATCTTGGATTTCTCAACATTTCTGATCGATACCCACAGGCCAATGCCTGTACCAAATTGTTTAACTGTAAGTGAAATATTAAGGTCACAATGGGCAGTTCAAGAATGAAGAAAGATAGCTGCCAAAATGGCCGCCACAAAATGGGCGCGATCTTGGATTTCTCGACAACTACCAAAATCATACCCATAGCCCGATACCTGTACCAAATTTCATAACTCTAAGTGGAAAAATGAGGAAGCCTTATGGGTGAGTGTAAAATGAGCACACAAGATGGCCACAGAGAATATTATTATAGGATTTTGTTAAGATATACCTCCCGGGCCCGCTACACTAGACGTTGTCTACATAATTATATTATGCTTTAAATTCAATCGTGATTAGGCCTATCTTGGCGTTTCAGACAGAAAAGTTGGCAAATTGGCAAAAATCCTGATTTTTTCTGGTTTTTGTTTTTCATAAAACAATCATATGATAAACATTCCAACTGAGTTGAGATGTTTAACGAGCCATAATTTAGACACCTAACTGGAATATTTCATAGACGTAGCTGCAAAATTGACTGAATCATGTAGGTTTAAAAAATGTGTAATTAATCACATTTTTTATGAATTTACGTCAGTCAGTTTTTCTTAGAGTATAATTTAGACCCCAAAAGACACATCTTGCGTATTTAATACATACCATATGTAAAATTCGGTGACATAAGTACAACAGTATTTGAGTCAATCCGGAAAATGAAAAAAAAAACATTTTTCAATAATTGTGAGAAAAGTATTAATATTTGAGAGATTAGACCCCTAAAAGACACTACAATAATGTCTCAAAAATCAAAAATATACGTGCCATAGTTTTGGTATGATGCCCAATACACAAAAAAATTTTTTTCCACATTTTTCAATTACTGTGAGAAAAGTATTATTATCCATCCAATAACTATGTATCCTTCAATTTTTTTTTCACAGACTGAAAGCTTGATGTCATGCTGAGACTGGGTAGCTATTGGTCAGTTGAGGTGTGAGTGAAAAAACTGTATGTCATGCAAGGCTTTTTCGGTGATGTCAAGCTATCTGTACATTCTCATTGGTCGGGAGAGTAAGCTGCATGACATCAAGCAGTTGCTAAAATTGCACCAAATTAACATTGTGAAAGCTCCAGTGTCATTATCTTTTAGGCAGTGACATACATAGATAGTAAGGCAGCAATGTGATGCCAGAGTGGCTTGATTTGGAATCTTATAAAGATGGGAAGTAGAAGATGAAGGTTTAATAATATGTAACAGGGAACAGCTGATCCCAATATCTGTCCTCAATATGCATCAAGAGAATGCATGTCACTCAGCTGGGGAAGGAGTTTAGTGAGTAGACTGTAGCTGTAAAACACAAACAAGACTTTCACAAAATCTCAAAGTTGGGCGAATTCCAGCTTGAAGGTCAATACAGTGTATCACCATGCTAAATCACCATGAACCCAGACCTGTAACTGAAACTTGACCAACTGTTTGAATACTCAGGTGCAATGAACAACAAAATCCAACAAAATTCCAATGACATGAAACTGTTAAGGATTTGCTTTAACTATTTGCTGTTGCTAATCTAGCAGCCAATTATATTTGCTTGTCAGCATGTCATCATGCCCTACACTCAGTCTTCAGCAGCACATCACACAGAGCTGCTAGACCAATAGCTATCCTGAACCAGCATGACATCATGCTGTCTGTCTGAGGGATAAAAATCGAAGGATATATAGTTATTGGATGGATAATAATGTCATGTGAATAAGACCCTAAAAAGGTAAAACTAGGATGACAGATACAATAATATCAAAAAAATGAAATATGTACATGCCATAGTTTTCGCATTACTCCCAATACACATCCGGGACGCCCGTTATCCGGACGCCTGCCCGCCCGTCTGCCGGACGGACAAATTTTCCCAAAGTAACTACAATACCCGTCGGCAATGTATACATTGCCGAGGGTAAAAACTAAAGATTTCATCAATCCAGGTAAACAACGTTGAAATTCAAACAGCAGACAATGTCCGTAATCTTGGTGTCATATTTGACAAAGAAATGAAGTGTAAAAGCAGGTGAACAAAATGTGCAAAAATGTCTACTTCAACATAAAAAACATCTCAAAGCTGCGAAAAATTTAGACAAAGACACAACAAAAACAGCAGTAAATGCACTGATTACTCCACATCTGAATTACGGCAATGGATTGCTTCAGGGTATATCGCAGAGACTGATAAAGAAGCTTCAAGTAGCACAAAATACAGCTGTCCGCTTAATTGAACAATTGAAAAGACGAGACAGTGTCACAAGTCACAGGAAGAACTTAAACTGGCTGCCAATTCCAGCGAGGATACAGTTCAAAGTCTTGATGATGACATGGAAAGTGCTGAATGACCAGGCTCCAGAATACTTGAAACACCTCATTCAGCTTAGACAACCAAATTGCAACTTACGAAGTAACAACAAGTTGCTATTGTCAATTCCAAGCACTCGCGACAATAACAAAATTGGAGACAGAGCATTCACACAGGTGGCTCCTAAACTTTGGAACAGTCTTCCCCATGAGATAAGTACAGTTGCAAGTCCATGGAAAGTTTTAAGAAAAAACTGAAAACGCACCTATTCCAGCTACATTACAATTAATTCCATAAAAGCGCTGGTGAGCAGTCTGACTGAAACTAGCGCTAAATAAATGCTTAGTTTTATTATTATTATTAATTGGACAATCAACAAATCTTTCAGCAGCAGTGCAGATAGCAATTTGTAGTTGTCTGAAGTGGAAAAATTAGCAGATCCTTAACTGCAATTCTGCCAGTTTTGAACTTTTTTGACACTGAATGGACTAAATTGCAATTCAGGACCAGGGACAGTGTTCATGACCAATTGACAGAGCTAATTATTATTATTATTATATTTTATTTCATACACTCATGTCAAGAGGTATAGCATTACACAATATTATAAATGGAAAAGGATTTTACAAAAATAATTTAAGTCGTACACAGTAAATTCAATAAAGAGTTCATCTCGAGCTTCGTGAAAAATTCAACATTATTATTCATCAAGTCTCTCACTGCTGTTATGGTGGAGAGTTCATTGTCTGAGTAGGAAAAAGTTCTCAAAGTTGGCACTGACAAAATATTTTCAACAGCTACATGTATGCCATAACTGCTTTTGATGAAGTCCAGGTTACTGCCTATCAATGTTCTTTTGTCCAACAACCCTCTTGAGGCAATAAATCGTACAGTATCATTTTCACTCAGGTACATTGTCTTTATCATTTTCAAAAATACTTGAGAAATTTGATCACTTGGATAAACAGTTCCAGTCAAATGTGGCAGAAATTTGCAATGAGTTGTTGTTGGCAAGTTCAACACCCTCCTGACACACCTATTCCACATGGTGTTGTAGCTTAAGTTTGCAATCTTGAACATGATTTATTTTATCATCTAATGAGAAGCTTCAAACTAATTTGCCATATTAAAAATGAGTGACCAAATCAGATAAGAACACTGTTGTGTTGTCCTACTCAAGATGCACAACTACTTTCTTTTCAACAGACAGAGAAAACAAGAATCTGAAGACTCAAAGCTAGAGAGATTCTTACCCACATGACACCAAGCCAAATTAAAAGCAGCTTTTAAATTTAGGAAATGTTATCAGGTGCCAAAATTTAGATAGGCCTGCTTCCAGGAGAATTAATGCAAACACTTTGCATTAAATTGTATCATACGGTCATTTACCCAAAAAGTAAACCTTTGAGCAATAAACATACACTTAATTTGGCAATACTTGTACTTTTTCATAAGAAAACTCAACTTTCACTTTTTGGAGTGCACAAGCTAGAAAAAGCTTAGGTCTGGAAACACAGGTCTGGGCCAACGCCATCTTTGCTTTGGTAAAATAACAGAATCTTCAAGGCATCATTTTGGATCAATTTAAGGCTTTGAAAAATCTAAAAAAAATGGAAGCATCTATATTTTACTATTAGAAAACCTGTTGAATACTTGAAATATTTTTATCAGGCCGATTTTTAGAGAAATGACAGGAAAAAGAACATGTCAACCAAAGTTCGGACATTGACTTCGGGGGCTTCGGACGGACTTTTCACATAGAAAGAATGGTCGTACAGAGTCGAAACTTAGCTCAAAATGTAGGATATTAAATTTCCAAAACAATGACACCAGTTAGATATTAACGCAGCAATTGCACAAGGAAAGACTGGATGGATACTGAGCCCTGCTCTGCTGATCTAGAAAAAGCTAGGCGTCATCAGACCCACCCCCTGGCTTCCATGGCTACGCCACTGCCCACAGGGACTCCTGTGTTTGTGATACATATATGAGCTCCATGCAGCATGTCCAAGCTTGCACTCCATAGCATATTGAATTCTGCGCTGTATGGCTTGTCCAAGCATGAGCTGGATGCCATATCCATGATCGCAGATATGTATATAGTCTTTTATTTGAAAACGGAATATCATACAGATACATGTGTCATAAATAAATATAGAAGGGGAAATGAATATGTACAAAAGAGGGATAGTAACTACATCTAAAAAGTAAAAGAGTTGGACAATAATGTAGTGATATTCAATTACTTGTTTAACTATGTTGCTAAACTATTTAAAATTCATGGGTAGATAAAAATCCATTTTACGATCAGAATTAGAGTCAGCAAAAAATAAATAAAATAAATTCACAACTAATTTGGATCTACAAACAATAGTAAAACTATAAGTCCAATCTCAGATTTTATTCGGGAGTGAGGTGGGCTACTATTGCCCTCGGGCTGCACCCTCGACAAGCCAACCTCACTCCCTTGGGCCAAATAGTTTGCGCTGGTGCCCTCATGCCCAGTCAATATTTGTATGATGGGTACCAAACTTTATCCATTTACATGCAATAGTGACTGAGTGTTAGCCCGAAAACCAAAAAATATATTTTTCATATTTTTTCTAATTTTTTTCAAAAAGTGTAGAATATCTATCAATGTGAAATAAAGAGGCACAACTAGGCCATAAAGGCCACTTCTGTACAAAATTTCATCCATGCAGATGCAATAGTGACTGAGTCTTGGCCGGGAAACGAAGAAAATTATTTATTATTTTTTGGAATTATTAAAAAAAGTATTGAATATCCATCTATCAGACAATAAAGGATGTTCATGTGCATTATGCAATCAACAGCTGACCAGTAGGCTTGGACAGCGGCAACTGCTTATAGTCCATGCAAGAGTGCCCGAGCTACGTAGGCCATCAAGATGAATACAATTTCAACATAATAAACTAATACTGAATTACAAACACCAAAATGATGATATTTTAACAGATATACCACTATAAAGAGCACCATAAAATATCTCAGAAATACATAAAAGCACCATATCACACAATTTTCACAGCACCATTTCATAAGCACAAGAACATTTTTGTTGAGGATATGATATAAAACAAATGTACATGACATACACAGAAGATAAATGAGTACGCAAAAGAAAACAATACAGCTGAGGACAATATAAAGCACAAACAAATGGAAGTAATACAATTAATATGCCACTAACCACTCAGATTCCAGAAGCAAATAACAGTTGTCTAATTTCTAGTAATACAATTGTTAAGTGATTTTTAATGCAGTGTACAAAATTTACCCAGCGCACCAATTACATTGAGTTCTTTTGATATCATCATCTGGTGAAATTGTTCAGGTTGAGAAAGTACTACAAGACCATTGATCGACTAAGATGCTGCATTGAATAATTTATTTCTAGAATCCATCCAATTTTGACATGTCGCTAAGCAATGGAATTCATCCTCCACAAGGTTTAAGTTACCTTTATCAAAAATTCGATTTTCTGCTGGGACATGCAGAATGGAGGCTCATGCATGCACTGGATGACATGTCCACAGGTGGTCGTTAACCCATTTCAATGTACATGCGCTCACCACCATGCGTGGATGTGTCATATTGTGATAAAAATATATATGGGCCATTCTCAAATTTCGGGACAGCGGGTATAGGAAAATTGTCCTGTAACGGAGGGGACAATGTGGTAACGGAGGGGAATTTTGATGTAAAAAACCAACTGTAGGAACAGCAACAAAAGGAAAAATGATAAAAGATTGATGTAACTATAATTTCAGAAGTACTTCATCTCGTATTAGTAGATTTTTTGGTCCAAATGTCGATTTCTTGCTCATGATCTGGTAACGGAGTGGACGGTAACGGAGGGGAAAAATTTTTTGCTTTCGCTCATTACTGCTTTTTATTTTGGAGATTAGACAAAACAATTGCAGAATATTAGAACCTACCACCCTCAGCAACATATACATGAAATCGCTCTGTAAAATTATCATTGGTAAGCTTGGAAATGAAGGAAACGGAGGGGACATTTTAGTTGGACCAAAAACATTTTTTATGAACATTGTGTCATAATTTATTGAATACGTGTTTTATGAAGTCTGCAAGGCAGTGGTACTATGGCGCATGTGCGTCTGATGATATTCAGGGAAAATAGCTCATAAAAAACAATAACGAACAGAGCTATGGCAAGTAACGGAGGGGACACGATTTTATGTAGTAGGCCTTCCTGCATCTATCAGATCTCTTCAAGAGCTTTAAAACGATATCAAAAACGTATGTGTGTAATCAAAACTCACTTTACAATCAAGTGATCCAGTTAATAAATTAAATCACAGGATCGCCACTGCAGCCTGCATAACACCTGATGCCATCTGGTGGAAAACTACGAAAACCTTCACTGAATGTTTTTGAAGAAACTAAGGCTTTTTCCTCTCAAATTAAAGCCTTTACGCACACAGGAGTAATAATTAAACATATTCAAAATATTCAGATACATTGTAATGATAAACTGAAGTTATCAGTTCCTACTAAACTAAATCTGAAGCTGACGAATGACTCGCATCGCAGGTCCAGGCGGTTGACCAAATCAGGTCAGTGAAACAGTCAACAACAACATTTCAGGCACTTGTTGCGCTAAGTTCGCGTTTCGCGAATGGGCGGCTTCGCCGCCCATTCGCTTACGCGAATATTAATTTTAAAGATTTCATACCATAAACATGTTTATATTGAATGCTCCTGTACCAAAAACCATGATGATGAAAATACCTAATTAAAGGTGATGAATGGACTTTTTATTGGATGATGAAAGAACCAGTGGAATGATGATGAAACAACTTATGCAGTGATGATGAATGGACCAAAAAATTTTTGATGATGAAATGACCTGATGATGAAAAAACCAGTTACCACCTAGACAACCTTATCTTACTATGTATAAAAGGCGCTATTCTGGATGCTTCGGTCCCTCTTACAAGGCGTCTGAGTGACCCACGACTGCCAAATTCGCAGTGTACTTATATTGTTGTCCTACAAAAAGTTTTGTTTTTCAGATTCAAACTTTTTTTCTCGCCAAAATATTTTTTTCCTGATATGAAAAATTCTAACATTTTTTCAATTCCGCTAATCTTTTTTAAAAAGAGGAAATCGGGGAACATCTGTTTTTCAAATGTAGACCTTTTTCTCCTGAGATTTAATTTTTTTTTTCCTAGAATAAAAAAAAAAACAAATTTTCTTCCAAAATATTTCAATTTCGCCAATTTTTTTTTCAAAAGAGGAAATGGGGCAACTTTTTCCCAAGATTTAAATTTAAAAAAATTTCCCATTTGTTTGTTCCAAAATGTTTTCCCCAACATTATTTACCATACGAGGTGACCTGCATTGCATCACCATGGCAACCACACTCCCTCACTTAACTACACGCAGTTTTTAAATACCCTGTTTTGCCGCAATGGGCAAATCTAATTCTTGATAAATATCTGAATACCAACCTGAATAAAGTCGTGATACATGTAGACAGAGAAGCAGGAACGCCAGCCTTGTCGCCATTTTGTAGTTTGATAAACAGATATGAGACCTGGTGCTCACAGACCATGCATGGGCGCTCCTATTTGATTCCCCTGCAACAGATAGGTCACCCAAATTGCAAGCAAACGCTTGACATTCGTCCTTGGCATGTGCCACTTTTAACACTAGGTTGTATCTATGTTCATATTCAGATCCACACATTACTCAGTAAAACTAAGCATTCAAGAACAATTCAGTCTCATAAAGAGATCAGACATGATAACGGCATACTATATTCTGTCCGTAATGTTGCAATGCCTCATAACATGAAAAACAGGATACATCTGAGGGACATTTTAGGTCAACCACTTGGATTACAAGAAATTATTTGTTCATCAGAACAGGTTATACAGTATTAACTAAAATACAGTCGAAAGAGAGACAAACCATGAACCCTGAGTGTGCCGTAAACAGCTGCAATATGTAAATGGCACATTCGTGAAATTTGTGCAGCACTTAAATGTTTTTTGTAGGACTTATAGTGCTCCATAACTTTCATATTTATTTCATATTCAAGGTATGCAAGGCAGTTATGTAACTGTTGAAAGACAGACAGATAGAAAGACAGAGAGAAATGTAGGCTATAGTATAGAAAAATACAATAGATCAAAAATATAATAGATAGATAGATAGATAGATAGATAGATAGATAGATAGATAGATAGATAGATAGATAGATAGATAGATAGATAGATAGATAGATAGATAGACCAATTGATAGCAGCCCATTCTCCACCCAAGAATAAAATACGTACTTTATGGACTTTTTTCATCTGACTATAAACACCGGTCTTCATTCTGAAGGAACAAGAAGGACGTCCTTCATTCTCATATATAGATCAAACAACTGTTGAGAATGAACACCGTTCTTTATTTCAACACAATTCTACAAAATAAAAGCTGGTCTTCATTCTCTAAAATCAGGATGAAAATGAAAGATGGTCTTCATTGCAAATGCAAATTAAACACTGTATTTCATTATTTGACCCATTGAATAAAATGTAGGACAGTCTTCATATCCAGTCAAATCACTCAAATGATATTACTCCAGACCATTGGATGAATGAATGTCACTCTTAACCGAAGTTTGGTCATTCTTGCATTTTAATGAAAGATCAACCTTATCTTTGTAAATAAAGATTTGGCTTTATTTTTCAGCATAAATCAATATTGTATCCTACAGCTCCTATTTCCAAAATTGTGGTCAGTTTCAATCCAGGGCTGGACCCAGGAATTTTCATCATTTTGGGGGGGGGGGTATATATTCAGATTTTTTTTAACCGAATAGAAATGAAGGTTATATCACATTTAGGGGGGGGGGCCTCCTGTATCTACAACATGTTGGATGGCTGTATAAATCATCATTGCCATGTTCTCCTACTGTCCTAATTAGCCTATCAAGTGCATGAATACAGGAAATTAAGTCCCAATCATCCATCCATCCGTACTGCATATGCCTGCTTTTTCAGGTGGGGTATGGGGGGGGGGGGTTAACTTTATCCATCTATGTTATATTTAAAATTGAAGTTCTAAAAATATAATACCTTTTATTACAGTGGCTTTTTAAAATATCTTTATCATTGCTAAAAAAAAACATATTTTATTTTTTTAACATATTGCATTTAAAAAAAAACTAAATTGAGTATATTCACTGAAACAGTGTTTGAATTTACCCTTTACTGATTACCTAACCCTAGTTATATCCATTGAACGCATCATTGCTCAGGTCATTATATCTGATTATTATAGGGGTGAAGTCTTATCTCATTGTCATTTCTTGCACCCCTTCCATTGTAATACATGTATAATAGCATTTATTAGATAAGAATAGCTGACCTAGTTACATATTTGTAAGTTATATTCAAAATTAATATATAGTGTGTTCTTATAACTACTAGCAATAAGTGCCCGTGCAAATAGTTTTAAGAGGGGGAGTTATAACATTTTAGGCGCATGTATGGGATTGTCAGCTGTCAGAATGAAGTGTTATTAAAATCTTGGGTCAATGGAAGATGGTAGAGATCTTGCAGGTGCTTCCCTCTTGTGTATTGTATACAAAACAGCTTGAAAGTAATTATCATTAATTAGGACATTTCGAGGAAAGCAATTTGGATGAAAATGTGGCAGTGGCTCCCTATGAGCATAAGGAAGACATGGGGAAAGTTAGAAGGCCAAGCATTAGGTAGAAACTGAGATAAATCCCGGACACTGTTATTTTAATATTAGTAAGATTTCAAAATTGTAATGAGAATAGTTAATTTTGCCAATTTTTAATTATCATCAAACCTCAGACTTTTTCAAATCAGCCATAATTCACCAAATTTGGTTTTACTTTTTTAGGTGTTCTGATTAACCATACCACAATAATGATTACTTTAACTTTGTAAGGATAAAATGCCTTTAAAATGATAAACTTTGTTACTAGTGCATATAAATTCTTTATCTTATGATGATAATAATGGGATATTTAGATCTATTCCCATTTTGGATTTCAGTCACTGAATTCAGTGGCATGGGGGTAGGCCTATATTTTTCCTCACTTAAAGATAATTATATAAGCATGCCTATTCAAAAACTATGCCTATTCAAAAAACTTGTTTATTGATAAAATTATGTTTGACATGCTATGACTGTCAAATTAACTAAATTCTGTTCTTATAGGTAGGCAGTATTTCTTCACAAATATATTTTGCAAGGTTTAATAGTTTTCAATGCCTTCAGCCGCATTCTTTTTAGCTTTCCTGGAGTAATATGTTCAAATAAAGCCCCCCCCCTCCCTCCCCAGAATAAACGCCCTGCACTCTAAAAAAATTCAGACAAAATTGGTTTTTTAGATTCAAAATGGTTTTTTGAAAAACCAAATTTCAATGCAAAAAACCAAAATGGATTTTTTTAAAAATCCATTTTTGTTTTGCATTGAAATTTGGTTTTTCAAAAAACCATTTTGAATCTAAAAAACCAATTTTGTCCTGACATTTTTTAGAGTGTGGATACCAGGTAGCTGTCTGAGCTGGGCAAAATAATGACCTCCCTAGAATTAAGGCTCCAATTAAGTTCATCATCATACATAAGAAAATTAGCAGCACTGTCAGAATTTAATGAGAAGTTCCTGTAAGCCCCCCCCCCACCTCGAATATAGGCCCTTAAATATAGAGGCCTGGTGATCTCTCAAACCTCTCAGACTGCTTGAAGGTCTTCTGAAAAGATGTGAAGGGGGCATCTTATCTGGTAATTCGGTATTTTTTTTGTAATGGAGGAAGGAGGGATCAGCATCTGATCTGGTAATTCGGTATATTTTTGTTATGGAGGAAGGAGGGATCAGTGAAAGAAGAAAGAGAGAAGGGAGTAGGGAGAAGGGAAGAACAAAGGAGGGGAGAATGGAGGAGGGGAGAAGGGAGGAGAGGAGAAGGGAGGAGAGGAGAAGGGAGGAGGAATGATTCAGTCACTAAAATTTTATGACTAGTATAAATAACATCCCAGAGTAAATTGTACAGTATCTATAAATGGCCTTATTAGGGGATAAAAATGGGAGAATGCAGATGATTTGTGGCCTTTCTTATCTTTCCCATGTGCATTTTGGTACTACGCCGAAATGTACGCCATTGAAAATGTCCATTAAATTGCATGAACCTCGACATGAATCTGCGGAAATTTTAGCTATAATCAGTATCAAAGCCTTAGCATTTCATCGTAAATACAGTGTTATGATTTGTATGGGGAAAGGGCGGATCAAGGAGGCCAATTCCACAGAAAAGCAGTTCCATTTTTGGCATTTAACCGTACCACAGACATATCTATATCAGAAAATGAATAACATTCTTTATCTTGTAGATGTACCTTCAGAATTAAATACATCCTTCATATTCAGGTGACAAAAGTCCATAAAGTACGTATTTCATTATATGTGGAGAATGTGTTGATAGATAGATGGATAGATAGATAGATAGATAGGTAGATAGATAGATAGATACATACATACATACATACATACATACATACATACATACATACATACATACATACATACATACATACATACATACATACATACATACATACATACATACATACATACATACATACATACATACATACACACATACATACATACATACATACATACATTATAGTGCTCCACAACTTTCATATTTATTTCATATTCAAGGTATGCAAGGCAGTTATGTAACTGTTGAAAGACAGACAGATAGAAAGACAGAGAGAAATGTAGGCTATAGTATAGAAAAATACAATAGATCAAAAATATAATAGATAGATAGATAGATAGATAGATAGATAGATAGATAGATAGATAGATAGATAGACCAATTGATAGATAGATAGACCAATTGATAGATGGATAGATAGATAGATAGATAGATAGATAGATAGATAGATAGATACATACATACATACATACATACATACATACATACATACATACATACATACATACATACATACATACATACATACATACATACATACATACATACATACATACATGCATACATACATACATACATACATACATACATACACACATACATACATCCATACATACAAACATACATACATGTACATACATACATACATACATAAATACATAGATAGATATCAAATAGATAAATAGGATTGAGAGATTATCAGCTAAATAGTAAAAGACAGACAACATTGGAAGCTGCCAAATTTATGTATATGTATAGATTGTTGATGTTACATACTAGCAATAAAAAAAAACAATAACATCATCTGCAAGTAGACTAACATTACATAATCATCAGTTTGTAACAATTATGTAATTTTAATTTCTTGTTGTCTGTTTTGAAAAGAAACGAACCGCTTCTTGTTAAAATAATTTTATTTAGCTTGTCGAGGCTAATAATTAACTATTCCATAAAAATTATAGGTACATGAAATACTAATGGAGCAATTGAAATTTCTAGACATTTTTGACGATGAATATGTTTTGTGGAATTCGAAACTAAATCATTGATAAGAAGCTGGTCCCATTTGACCTAATTTCCTGCTGTGGACTGTTGATGTTGAGACCATCACCGCACAGATTTTTGAGTTCTCTCTTGTGCTCAATTCGCTTCGTGAACCTTCGGCAACTCAGCTGTGCGTATATTACCTAGCTAACTTGTACAGCTTGTAGCCACCTATGTATGTACACCGCTACGCATTTTGCAATGTTTCATGACTAAATGTGATATTTCATGAGTACAATTTGTGGATTATTCCTACAGACACTGAACAGGAATTTAACAAATTGCTTGAAAATTTCATAAAAACATTGTATAAATGTCAATAAATAACCGCGAAATGTAGTTTTTTGGGTCGTGTGAAGTGAGTATATGAAAAACACTTACTGCATTTTTGCGTAATATTTCAGGCTGAAAAAAACTACTTTAATGGACCAACTAACTCATCCTGGCCATAAGAATACGCAAGTCACACCCTTAATAGCATGTCGATTGATACTGATATGTGATGTAACACCGAAACAGAGTCACTTGTGCGCAAACAACAGCATAGATATAGACAATTGAGTAATGATGGCAACACTAGTCTCTCTAAATTATGTTAAATGCCTTTTTTTCTACTTCCCTATACCCCCTATACTATATGTATCACCATGACATGATTTGATAATGTAAATGGCACAGCCATGAAATTTGTGCAGCACTTGCAATTTTTTGTAGGATTTATAGTGTTACCATACCGTAACTTTCATATTTAGTTCACATTCAGTGAGTGAAAGGCTGTTATGTAACTGTTTCAAAAAAATTGAAAGACAGATGCATATATGTATATCGAAAGACAGAGAGAAATGTAGTCCATTCTTTTTCCTGCTCCTATCTACAGTGACTGCCTGAACAGGAAGTGCATGTAGAAGCAAAAAATAGAGCTAACAGTATGATGCAGTTCAATTTAGTAATTAATCAAAGAACCTTAATAAATATCTTCCGAAATGGCATTAAAATTTCAGTCTTGGCCTACAACAACATCTTACATATTTCAGGGATTTATATGAAGCATGTGTATCCGACATTGGATATAATTATTTCCTTCCCCCTGAATGTAAGAAGCGTATTAAATTAAAAGCCAATATAAAGGTCAATGAATAAAATGGATCACCAAGTAAGAAATCAAACATAAGGTTACCTGTCTACAAGTGGACTGCTCTTGCATTGCCACAGGTCAGAACATATGATGTCTTGTGTTGCCACCTAGTGATTAGTGTGCAATTCCGCGAGCTCAGCTCCTGCGAGCGTCCACAGCATTTCTATCAGAGGAACACACACAATTTTGTCTGGAAGACACTGGGCTGTTTCTGAGTGTGCTGATGGCCTTGTCTACTTACTTAGAGAATGTGTGATTGCCGAGTCGGACTCTGGTATACATCAATATTGAATAGAAATTTTGTGAATGTGCAATAAAATTGGAACTATTTCTTGGGACAGCAATGATGTAGCATTCAAAATCAACTTTTGTGCCAGGTGGCAGCAGCATGCAGTTCTCATTTTCACCAGACTGTAAGGTTACATAATTTTGAACGGCAAGAAATGAAAGTGTGGTTGATAAAATTTCTTGAAAATGAGCCAACTTCATTTATTTGACTGAGAAACCAACATAAGACAATCACACCAAGGTTGGGCTGAGTACACATGTACTTGTGGACTCGAGTACTTTTTCAAAGTACTCACATGTACTCAGTACTCATGCCAGTACAGTATTTCATACTCGTACTCTAGTGCATTCGTACACGTAGTGAGTACATCACGAGTACAATTAAAGCTTCAAAAGAGAATAAAAAAGCAACTAAATTGTGAAAAATAAAATCATGACTTAATGAGCTGTCTCAGAGAAAATCATGCACAGCCGTTTGGATGACATTCTCGGAATGGCCTAAAATTTTACGTAGTGACCAGACCACCTCTTAAACGAAGAAATGTGAAGTTGGAACTTCAAAACTCAGAATACTTTTTTGACAGGGGGGCCTCAAAATAGGGGTGTCGGGAAGCCATTTTTCACAGAAATCCTCGTTTCTTCAACAAAAAAGTGGTCGATGTTCAGCCCTCTCTGGACGCTAGAAAAAATTAACAAGAACTATCCAAACTGGGTTTGGATGAAGGCTAGAATTTTTTTAAACAATAAATCACCTCTATTTATTAATTTCACTAAAAAGGCTACTTTGGGGGGGTCACTCCGAAACTGCAGATTTTGCGTTTTTCAAAATTTGAAAAACATGCCATGTTTTGAGGGTAATTTCTCAATCTTGTGCGGGTCTAGGATTGACAATATTTGGTTAGAAAATTAGCATAATACTTGGGATTTAGGTATCTGGTGAGAAAACTGTGGGAAAATTTGAATTTTCAGATAATTCAGCCATTTCAAAAACTGTAATTTTCCGAATTTCCATAAAAAATCATGAAATTTCCATGGTCAAAAGGTCGCAGTAGTACTAACCCTATTATCATAATTTTGATTGAAATGAATGAAAATTACCTTTATTCAGTAAATTAGTTAAGTTTCACCTGGAAAAAAAAATCATTTTGTATTAAACGGCTAATTTTCAAAATTTAGTTTTTTACAAATTTTGATAAGTTTCGAGAAAGGAATCAATTTTGTGGGCCTATGTCTGACATAGTAACACTTCCATGTTCAACAATTTCCATGATCATTCATAGAAAAACACCTATATTTAGTAAATCAGGTGAGATTATTGTGGGAAATGGCGAAATTTTGAAAATATGGATACTCCAGGGGGGTCACTCCGAAACTGCAGATTTTGCTGTTTTTCAAAATTTGAAAAACATGCCATGTTAAGCGGGCAATTTCTCAAATTTGTGAGCACTTACATTGACCATATTTGGTTAGAAAATTGGCAAAACACTTGGATTTTATATATCTGTTGAGAAATTTGTGTGAAAATGTGAATTTTCAGATATTCAGTCTTTTCAAAAAAATGTAATTTTCCGAATTTCCATAAAAAAATCATGAAATTCCAAAGTCAAAAGGTCAAAGTAGTACCAACCCTATTATCATAATTGTGATTGAAATTAATGAAAATTACAATTATTCAGTAAATTAGTTAATTTTTATGTGGAAAACCAATTATTTTGTATTGCACGGCTAATTTTCAAAACGTAGTTTTTTCGTAAATTACGATAAGTTCCGGGAAATGTATCAATTTTGTGGGCCTATGTCTGACACAGTTACGCTTCCATGTTAACCAATTTCAATGATCATTCATGGAAAAACACCTATATTTATTAAATCAGGGGAGTTAATTGTGGGAAATGAAGAAATTTTGAAAATATGGTACTCCAGGGGGTCACTCCATAACTGCAGAAAACTATGGGAAGATGTCAATTCTCAAAACTGAAGTTTTCCGAATTTCCGTAAAAAATCATGAAATTTCCATAGTCAGAAGGTCAAAGTAGTACTGACCGCATTTTCAAATTTTTTTCACAAGTTACCGGAAATTCATCAGTTTTGTCTGACATAGTGATACTTCAGTAATCATTCATTCAACTAACTTTTTTTCACCAAAAATCCACAGCCCCTTTAACCAAAAGATTATCCGCTTCTCCCCTAAATAGGGAGGTAATTGTGTGAAGTCGTCATATTTTCTTGGAGGTGGCACTATACCAAGGTCACAGAAATATGTCAGGCCTCATTCTGAGATTAGCCATTGAGCCTCATTCTGAGATTAGCAAGATGGCGGCCTGAGGACCCAGCAGGGTGGGCAGAAGGAGTGAGATGAGGATGAATAAGAAAGAATAGATTAGAGATTGCGCTTTCTTGAATCTCCCCTTTCCAGTGTAATCACAATTATGTTAAAAAATAATAATTTTGGACTGGCTAAATGCTATGTGGCAACAGGCCTAGGGAGGGTGAATGACACCAACGCCATCTGGTATATATCGGATATGCACATCAATGCACGGTTGCTGCTGATGCTCATCAAAATGCTATTTATTCCGCTGTTTCTGTAATCGTCAATGTGATGGTTTTTTTGGGGTCATTTGATGGAACTTTTGCAAAGTGACCCTAGACTTTTAAAACAGGGTTACATAATGGCAAATGTATGCTGTCAAGATTTAGGTGACTGTTTCATGAGTGTAATTGGAGTTACCCTAAATGATGAGATCATTTATTTTGAATGTAGATTCTCGATCTCCAGAGTCCGGATTCATTAGAGTGATGAATTCACATTCAGGAGAATTGGTATAAATTGTCAGAATTTTTGGCAACTTCGCATCGTCTTCATCGTGAATGTGACAGAGGACTAGAGCTCGCATGACGACTCAGCCCTACAGCACATTCACTGATGAAGACGATGAGAATCGTCGAAAATTCTGACAATTTATACCAATTCTGCTGAAGGTAAATTTATCACTATAATTATTTATTTGTTTCATTAGCATTTCTTGATAGTTCTCCCCGGATCAAGCAGTTCATGTCTGACCATTGTCATAAATATATTGTTACAAGTTAACAATTTCTTACAGTGGTGATGATGTTATATAAGCTCACCTAGCACAAGAACAGCTCATTCTGTTTGGTGCTCCTGTCTCGGGCCGCTGGGTGGCCAAGTGGCTGAGGTGCCTGCCTGCTCCGCTGAAGGTCTTGGCTTGCATGGGTTCAAACCCCAGGTAGGGAGCCTAAAGTTTTCAGGGAACCTTCATGAGCAAAATCCCAGCTGGATGTCATTCAGATGAGACGTTAAATTTGCGGCCCCTTGTATCAGTATCTATGCTGGGCAAGTAAAAGATCCCTCACATGGGGTATGTGTGTAGCATTTTAAGGACTCCTGCTCTCTCTCCCATCTCATCAATCAACCCTCGTGAGTGCCCAGAACGGCTTAGAGGGCTGCACTTACCATATCTATCTATCTATCTATCTATCTATCTATCTATCTACTGTGACTGCCTAAACAGGAAGTGCCAGTAGTTGCTATAAAAAGTGGAGCTAATATTTAAGTCACAGTTAAGTTTAGTAATTTATTTAAATACCGTAATATGGGGTGAATAGGGACACTGGGGTGAATCGGGACAGAACAGAGAATTGTTTTATTTGCTCAAAAACAACTGTTTCTACTAGACTTAGGTATTTGATTTTTGGTACATATATAGTACACATACCAGCACATATTGTGATATAATTTTGTACTTCTTACTGCAGGCAGTGAGGAGCTGCAGCACCTTAAACTTGGCACTGCAGAAATGACTTTTTCAAGCTGGTAAAAACTTTGCTTGTATCATTTAAAGTATAAATACTAGAGCCAACAACTTGCAGCAAACTTTAAAATCAGTCTAACATATTTTTAGGGGACTGTAATTAAAGACTGTATACGGGATTGTGTATGTTTGGTCCCAAGTTCAGATCCTGGTCAATGACAACATTTTGGGATTAAACCAAATTAACCCTACACATTTTCGTTTGCGTCTACTGGCGTAGCTTTTAGATGAATATTATTCAACTCAGCATAATTTAGAGTGGATTTAGTCTAGAATTATCAACAACTAGAAAAATTAGAAGAAAATTGCAGTTTTTGATAGTTTTCTGCCTTTTATCAAATTTTTAAAAATTTGCATATTATCTATGTAATTGATTTCAAATAATCTTCAAAAATTAATTTTTGGCATTTTGAACATGTTTTCTTATGTTTATTCACAAGTAGCAGTCACTCAAAGAAGGTAGGGAGTATTGATTGTGGAAATAATGGAGTGTCCCGATTCACCCCAAAGTAAGGGGTGAATTGAGACAGTGGTTTTCTAGGCCTTGAGCATTGGGAATTTAAGATATCATATCAAGCTCCTAGGGGTACTTAGACCTTGTGTTCAGACACAATTTGACACCAAATTTTGATTTCTAGATTGATTTTTGTCCATGCTATGACAGAAAAACGGCCAAAACTGTCCTTATTCACCCCATATTACGGTACCTTAAATACCTTCCAAAATAGCCTTAAAATTTCAGTCTTGTCTATAACAACATCTAATGAAACATTTCAGGGATTAAAATCAACATATAAATGTATCCGACATTGAAAATAATCATTTCCATACCCCCAGATTGTAAGAAATGAATAAAAATTAAAAGTTAATGGCTGAAACGGATCACCCAAGTAAGAAATCATGACAACGCTTTGTTGATAATCAAAATTGGATAAAAAATAAGAGTGATAAGCAAAATTGTTGGGAAATGAAGTGTTACTATATCAGAGTTAGGCCCACAAAGTTACAACATTATCGGAACTCAATAAAACTTCTGAAAATTTTATTTATAGAATTAGACCTGTGATACAAAATGATTATTTTTGCAGACAAAACTTTGACATTTTAACTATGGATATTTTATGAATTTTTACAGAAATTTGGAAAATTACAGTTTTTGAAATGGCTGAATTTTTGAAAATTCAAATTTTCCCACAAATTTCTCACCAGATATATATGAAATCAAAGTATTCTGCCAATTTTCTGAACAAATATAGTCAATATGAGTGCTCACCAATTTGAGAAATTGCCCTGTAAACATGGGATGTTTTTCAAATTTTGAAAAACAGAAAAATCTGCAGTTTCGGAGTGACCCCCCTGGAGTATCCATATTTTCAAAATATCTGCATTTCCCACAATTTTTTCCCCTGATTTACTAAATATAGATGTTTTTTTCATGAGTGATCATGTGAAATGGCTAAAATGGAAGTGCTGCAATGTCAGACTTGGGCCCACAAAATTGATACATTTCCGCCAACTTATCAAATTAGTGAAAAATTAAATTTTGAAAATTAGCCCTATGATACAAATTAATTTTTTTTTTTCAGATGAAACTATGACTAATTTACTGTATAATCGTTTCTTTTTATTAATTAAAATCAAATTATGAAAATAGGGTTGGTACTTCATTGACCTTTTGACTGTGGGAATTTAATGATTATTTATGGAAATTCGGAAAATTACAGTTTTTGAAATGGCTGAATATCTGAAAATTCACATTTTCACACAAATTTCTCAACAGATATATAAAATCCAAGTGTTTTGCCAATTTTCTAACCAAATATGGTCAATATAGGTGCTCATAAATTTGAGAAATTGCCCTGTTAACAAGGCATGTTTGAAAAACAGCAAAATCTGCAGTTTTGGAGTGACCTCCCTGGAGTATCCATATTTTCAAAATTTCTTCATTTCCCACAATTATCTCCCCTGATTTACTAAATATAGGTGTTTTTCCATGAATGATCATGGAAATTGTTTAACATGGAAGTGTTACTATGTCAGACATAGGCCCACAAAATTGATACATTTCCTGAAACTTATCAAAATTTGTGAAAAACTAAATTTTGAAAATTAGCTGTTTGATACAAAATAATTGTTTTTTCCAAATGAAACTTAAATAATTTACTGAATAATTGTGATTTTCATTCATTTCAATCAAAATTATGATAATAGGGTTGGTACTACTTTGACCTTTTGACTATGGAAATTTCATTATTTTTTACGGAAATTCGGAAAATTACAGTTTTTGAAATGGCTGAATTTTCTGAAAATTCAAATTTTCCCACGGTTTTCTCACCAGATATCTAAAATCCAAGTATTATGCGAATTTTCTAACTAAATATTGTCAATCCTAGACCCGCACAAGATTGAGAAATTGCCCTCAAAACATGGCATGTTTTTCAAATTTTGAAAAACACAAAATCTGCAGTTCCGCAGTGACCCCCCCAAAGTAGCCTCTTTAGTGAAATTAATAAATACAGGTGACTTATTGTTAAAAACAATGCTAGTCTTATTCCAAACCCAGTTTGGATAGTTCTTGTTAATTTTTTCTAGCATCCAGAGAGGGCTGAACATCGACCACTTTTTTGTTGAAGAAATGAGGATTTCTGTGAAAAATGGCCTCCCGACACCCCTATTTTGAGGCCCCCCTTTGAGAAAAGCATTCTGAGTTTTGAAGTTCCAACTTCACATTTCTTCGTTTAAGAGGTGGTCTGGTCACTACGTAAAATTTTAGGCCATTCCGAGAACGTCATCCGAACCAATTCCCTGATATTGCATGATTTTCTCTGAGACAGCTCATTAAACAAGATAAAAATATAGTCGAGATCTTTGATTCCAAATCAAGTATTTATAATTATTCATTCAGTACACCATATATTTTTTTGATTTTATATGAAGCACTTAAAGGAAAAACCATTTTGATTTAGATTTATTTTTGATCACATCAGCCGTCTTTGCAATTTTCACAAATTTGGCGTAAATCAAAACATGGTAACTTACAGGCTGATACTGTTCAGAATACAAACAATGTGAAAATACTGTATTTTTTTGCGGAAAATACAGTATTTTTACTCCAATCATTGTATTCAACTACTTCTAAATGATATATTTTTAATTCTGTTTTTAGCCCCACTTTAACCATATCTAGAGCCATTTCCATTTTAACCTTTCTGGGCAAAAATGGACACTTTTACGGAATTCGGAAAAAAATATTTAGTTTACTGGCTCACCAAGGCTCTTTATCTTAACTCTAATAAGTGTGATTGTAAGGAATTAATGAATTTTAATCGATCATATTTATGATTTACATTTGTGTCAGTTATGCATGACTAAGATTACCCATTGTAAATGGCAGAACTATAATATTTAGCGGGCTTATTCTGCTTGGTGTATCGCGGTAATGGCTAAAAGTGTCTGTATGTGCAAAGTGAGGAACCTTGGTGCAGTGCTGGCTAAAAACCTCTTGAAGCTAAGCAAATGTTGCCTTCTGGGTAGTGCAGTTCACGACTGACTCATGTAGTTTATTCCACAGTTTGATGGTGTCGTAGTAGGAGTGCTGCAAGACTGTGGCTCATGCAAGTGGTACTTGGAACTTCTGGCTGTGGCCACTAGTTGCTACATTTGATGGTAAGTGTTGATTAGGGTGTCCCAGAAAAGAATAATGTCCTAATTTTTGATGGGGCGCCCCCTCATTTTGTGATATAACCTATAAAAAGGACCTATGCAAAATATTAAAGCATTTCAACATGATTAACTGGTGCCTCAAGAGCCTTGAAGTTTAGTCGTTTTTGCTAATTTTAGACGATTTTCGCAATACGCGGTTCTCTATAATTTTGTCAATTTTTATCATACAACATTCTAAGTGCCATGGTTGGAAAAGGCTCAAAAAGACCTTCAATTTGCATACCCACATCAATGGTCTACAATAATTACATGACTCCTATCAGCTCTCCAGCTGACACTTACATTATATGAAAGTGTGTTAGAGTCATTAAACCTAAAAAAAAAATTTAATTATTTCATTTCACTGCCAGCTGTTGTTATTCTCAATCTACAAATGGCAGGATGACCATATATAACCTTTTAAGATATTTTGGTTCATGAAAATGTCTGCTTTATTAGCCATACATTTTTTATCATAGATCATGTCAAAAGAGCTGGAAATGTCGGACGGGACAGTTAAATTTCATGTTACATCTTCATCAGATTTGATTCAGCATACCATCAGTATACCAAGAATTGTACCATATAAACAGAAATTTTGTTATTTTGAATGTTTTGTTACTTATGTGGTCCTTAAGCCCATTTTGGGTTGATATATATTTTTTTTAAATGATAAAACTTGTCGAAGAGCTGAAAATTGATGGACGTGTTATTTGTTATATCTTCACCGTATTGGTTCGGCACTCAAAGAAAAAACATTCTCTTCCGCCAGTTGCTGTGATTCTCAATATAAAAATGGCAGGTTGACAGTATCTATAATTCCTAAAACAAGTTTGCTTGCTTTATGAGCCATGTAGTTTTTATGGTACAACTTGTTAAAAGTGCTAAAAATATCAGATGGGGCTGTTATATTTCATATTTTATCTTCATCAGATTTGATTTAGGAAACCAAGAGTGGTACCATATAAATGTATGAACAACAATTTTTTTTTTCATGTGTTATCATGTAAGTTGTCCTGAAGTCAATTCTGAAATGATATAAATATTTTTTCAGCGATAAATTTAGTCAAAAGAGCTGAAGATATCAGATTGACGTGTATATTTTGTGTTATATCTTCATAGGATCACAATTTATTCAGTATACCAAGAAAAAAAAAGTATTTCACTGCCAGCTGATGTGATTGTCAATCTACAAATGGCAGGAAGACCAAATATATAATTTGTAATACAAGCACCATTTATACAAATGAAAGGTGACATATGTGTGAAAGAGTTGAAAATAATATCAGATGGGGCTGTTGTATTTCATGTCATATTTTCTCAGAATTGACTTTAGGAAAACATAAATAATGCCACCTGAAAATAACAAAGTTGTCATTCATATGGTACCACTCTTGGTACGCTGCATCAATTCTGATGAAAATACAAAGTGAAATATAACCATTTCATCATATATATTCAGCTCTTTTCACTTTCGTTCATATTAGTGTCAGTTGAAGGGCTGGTTACTTTACATAATTATTGTAGACCATTGATGCGGGTATGCAAATTGAAGGTCTTTTTGAGACTTTTCCAACCATGGCACTTAGAATGTTGTATGATAAAAATTGACAAAATTATAGAGAACCGCGTATTACGAAAATCGTCTAAAATTAGCAAAAACGACTAAACTTCAAGGCTCTTGAGGCACCAGTTAATCATGTTGAAATGCTTTAATATTTTGCACAGGTCCTTTTCATAGGTTATATCACAAAATGAGGGGGCGCCCCATCAAAAATTAGGACAATTTTTTTTTCTGGGACACCCTAGTGTTGATTCACTGTCATGTCTACCAGGTTGTTCAGTGCTTTGTAGACTGTAGATGGTGACATTGGCAATGGCACTTCTCTTAGATAGTGGTGTCCATTTCAGGTCTTGTAGCATAGATGTAACACTGCTCATTCTTCGGTGATCCCCTCACATCTCTTCTTTGAATGGGCTCTAATTTGCTAAAGTTGTTTGCTAGATTGAGGTCACAGTCTTCACGTTGCTGTAAGCAACATAGACTAAGGACATACCACTTGCTGAGCACTCGTGGATGCAGAATTATGTTACTTTAGATTCCTTGAATTGGACTATTATCAGTGTCTTGTTGCAATTCTGTGGCCACCTGGCATCGTGCATTCAAAATCTCCAAAAACTTAAGGGAGTGTTTGCTCAGAAACGCGTAATGAACATTTCAATCTTGGACCAAGTCAATCACTGCTCAAAGTTTTCTTGAGAAGAAACCCAACAACCGATCAGATCAGAATCAATTGCATGGCTGATGATGATTAACATCTACACTGTTCACAGTTTCAGTTTTGTTGTTTTTTTACTCTTCACTAATTTCACAGT
This sequence comes from Platynereis dumerilii, assembly GCA_026936325.1. Taxonomy (NCBI): domain Eukaryota; kingdom Metazoa; phylum Annelida; class Polychaeta; order Phyllodocida; family Nereididae; genus Platynereis; species Platynereis dumerilii. The sequence goes on from JAPTHN010000034.1 coordinate 390,489, forward strand.
TTATGCTGTTTACAAGTGGACTGCTCTTGCATCGCCACAGATCAGAACATATGCTGTGTGTTGTGTTGCCACCTACTGATTAGTGTGCCATTCCGCGAGCTCCTGCAAGCGTCCACATAATTTCAACCAGAGGAACACACACAATTTTATCTGGAAGACACCGGGGCTGTTTCAGAGTGTGCTGATGGCCTTGTCTACTTCCTTAGAGAATGTGATTGCCGAGTCTGACTCTGGTACACATCAATGTTCAATAGAACTTTTGTGCTAGGTAGCAGCAGCATAAAGTTCTCATTTTCACCAGACTGCAGTTTATGTTACTTTCAGGTGACATTTTCTTGTTTTCAGTATGTTTGTTTTGTTCTATTGTTCATTGTTTGCAGTGACTTGAAATATGTCCAATCATTGATATGAAAGCTACTTTCTGATTGGCTAAGCATCCAGTTCTCGATTAAACTAATATCACAGGAAAAACTGTCTACAATTGTGTCAGAGGCTTGCTGTGCCAGCTCGCACAAGAGCTTCTGACTGTGTGAGAATGCCCCCTACCCCACCCTTGTGAAAGCCAATGAACTGATGATTAAGAGAAAGGTGGCAGCACCTTACAGTGCATTGCCATGATGCTGAATGAAACCTGTTTGAGAAATCCTCCTAACATTTGAGCTAAAAAATCAATCACATGACCATCTCCCTTGCCAGCTATAGACACCTTCCCTTGACATTCCCTACACTAAAAATGTTCACCAACTCTTCTTCAAACATTAAATGCTTCACATGATCATCCATTTGTCCCATAATACTGTTTTCTGTCAATTTTTGTGTCCACGCTCATTTTCACCGCCAGGATTGACACATGTCATACCACAGTGCACCACAGTCCTAAAAACGTTCACCCTTTCTTTTCTGTCTTATCCATACCATCTAAACGTATTTTCCATACTAAATGTCAACCAAATAATATCAAATCATTATCAGTCAGCAACTGCAGTATTAGCAGTATCTCATCACATTTCCACGATGTTCCACCCTCTTCAACCAGAGGGGGCACCTGCAAGCTGCCATTCCATTTTCATAGTCCAGTATTGAATATTCTGCCACCAACCAGTTCAGCTTGATTGCCATCGACAATGATCAAGTGGCATGTACTGATTCATTACTCCATTACTAGCACACCTCTACCATCATCATCATCCTTCCATGTGGCTTTGCCATTGTATTATCATTGGCCTGTAATTACTAATACCTGTCATTGGTATGGCTGCCTCACAATCTCAGTCCCATTGACTGTCGGTGTCAAAGGGTCAACTTTATCATTGGCTTTCCACAACTTTCACTCATTACATTTTTCTTTTAATCATCTATTTTACTGTCTTTCCACACTAATGTCGGCCAACCACACTCTTTTAAATGATATAATGGGCAATTTCTAGTAATACAATGTAAATAAGAAACTAATGCAGGGGGTATACTAATGCCGTGGCCTCAGTCTTGGAGGACGATGTTTCGTTCTCAGCCTCGGACTCAAAGGGTCAATCCTCACTCTAAATGCAGGTATATAGCATGTTTCACTGCTACTGAGAAGCTGCTTTATCAGACTGCTAATCGGTATGAAAAAGAGCATCGTTATACCGGATGTACAAAACATCCCTAAATTCTATGATGACTTGAACAATTTCCATACTCGCTTTGATAAGGTTGATTTCTCCTTGATAAGAAATGAGTTGGTAAACTTCCATCGAGCAAGACCATCCCATCCTATAGAAATATCTGAAGTTGAGGTGGTGAGGTGTTCACGATCTCTATAAGCAGGTAAGGCAGGAGGGCCTGACAAAATTAACACCAATGTCCTCAAGTTGTGTGCACTTTCTCTCGCACCATCACTGTGTAAAACATGCAAGCATTCATTAAATGAATGTGTGTGAATGTAATTTATACTGGATAAAAGTCGCTGCATGAATGTTTATATGTAAATGTGCAAATATTCACCTATGCATATGTGTGATGTTGTATGAATGGACTATGCATGTTGTGAGGTCATTGATGACCACAAACTACTTTTCTGCAAGCACTCGTTTATCGTCTACTGTAAAACACATCTGTCGCTTGAATATGCCATGAAGAACATACTCGTACAATGATTGCCACAACGTGCACATACGTACTACACATGCAGAACGCCCTTGAAAGCCAAATATAATGCATTGACCCAATTGTATGATCAATGCACTTCAGGATTCCATGTGAATGTAACATAAATCATATTCTAGCATTCGCTCTGGGCGACTAGTTGTCTACCAATGCTATGTGATTGCCTGTCCCAAAGGTGTATTTGCCATGGCCTGCGGCAAGATTCACTTGGGCAATATACATCCGTCTATCTATCTATCTTGTACCGAAATTATCAAAGATCATGATGAGATTCCTTTATCACTCTGGAATGTATCTCAAAATGGGCTCGGGTTTGGTCTGGGATGCGGCAGCAACTATTGTGGGCTTCAGTTTGTTTTTTCAATGAGCATTCCAGGAAACATTGAAGAAAATAGTACTTTAGGAAAATGATAGAAGGATAACATAATAATATTATGTAGATATCACTTTAAGGTCTCTAGTCTCCCGGCAAGGCTCTGCATCCATGCACAAAGTGCATTTAGCTCTTCTGCTTTTCATCTATGCAGAGTTTGGCAGCACCTCATTGATTGGACTTGCACTGCAGTGGTACACAGCTAAACGTAACTTGCAGGCCCAGCCATAGGAGGCTCCGCTTGGGCTGAAGCTCGGACTGCTTGCGGTTCCCTGCAGCGTAAGATTCTCGCGTCAGTTGCAAACATCTTTGGTATAGTGTTGTGCACATAAGAACACATGCATTCTGCTATGGAAGCTGATGGAGCTGAGATGAGGATGTCAGTTGCTGATACAATAACAAGAAACAGCCGGAATTAACCAACAGGCCACAGTCATGGCTCCCGTATAGAATGATTGAACTCTCAAGTGCATTGATATCACCGGCTGACTGATACACGCCTGCATTGTGTGCTCCAATGGTTGAACAATGCAGTTGCAACTAGAGAGAAATACTTTAGTGTTTGCTCAAATAACATTGGAGAGCTTTGGAGCATTTGGCTGAGTGCACTGGATCCTAATTGCTGTTTGTTTATTTGATGCTCTATCCTGCATTTCTAATGTGGACATTTGCTCATGCTTTCATATAATACCATAGAGAGACATTGGATAGATTTACAGGCAACCACTTGAATACCATGTGCTTCTCCTTGCTCCACAACTAGTGATGTTTTCTATCGACCAGTTTATGACACCACTGTGACCCTCTGTTTTCCTGCAGCTGCTCACTTGTCACACCTGGCTTTAAGAATATATGTAACGTCCAAAATGGTTGAGAGGAAAATGTACAGAAATTCTGGATTACCTTTTACACTTAACGTAATGCAGTCTGAATAGCAGTTAGTATTCTCAGTTTATGAAAAATATATGATAAAGATATTCTGTGCAGTGACTTTTTTGATGCTTGGGAATTATTTGTCTGCCTGCAACAGTGCCTGCAAAGGTCCTGTAGACCGAGTTGGACCAATGTCACGGAATCCACTGGGAGATCAAAGCAAACATTGTCCAGGAAGAAGACCAGAAAGACAGAGACAAGATCACAGATTGATAAAGTAAGGGCCTTTGCAGCATATTATTAGGATATCCTGAAAGACAACCATCCTGGATTAAAGTGTGTTACAGCAAAGCAATAGAGTCAGAATTGCCAACAAGAGCCATGACAAGCAGCAAATTGACCAGGATGGAATAATTGAAGCCAAACCACACGGATTGTTGATTGGTTGCCCCAATCTAATGCTCGGCCATCAGGGTATCATGACACAAGCTGCTGGTGGCAATTCAGTTGCTCTTGTCACACAATTGAATTGCATCACCATGGATGTTCTTTATAATCTGGCTTTTTCATGTGGAATGCTATCACGTTTATATTGAACCTCAGCCATTTTACCGGTTGTGTGGCAATTTATGCCATTGAATAAAAGCCCAGTATATATAGTCTCTAATGTATATGCTCTTGCCGTGAGGGTTGCACATACAAATGCATCAGAAATTGGCACACTGTTACTTTATGCTTCACGCCATTTGCAGGAAATTGCTCATGAATAAAAAATGATGCTTACACTCAGGTGGATAATGAATTGCGTGTATGATATTTCAATTAAACATTTATTTACTCCTATACAGTGCTTATATCTTTCATGAGGTGAATACTGACAGACACTCAAGTATTTTACACTCTCTCATTGGTATGGATAATACATACACAGTGAGTGCATAGCTCATTATAGCAGACTCGCACTATGGCCCACCAGTATGATGAAAGGGAACACCATTCCTCCTTGGTGAGGACCAATGACCATCAAATTCAAACGAGGCTGACAAAGCATCGAGACACAAAGTCATGTTTGCAGATGCTTCGCCCTGTGCTCACAATGGCCAAGTTTGCTGGTCTCTACTATGAGCCAGTCAATCGACCATGTCATCTCAATATCTCCTTCTGCTACTGCGTATTGCTGCTCCTTGTGATGTTGTTTGAATTTTTTCGCTTATTCTTCATCTACGATGAAAGTGACGGCTTCAACACCAAGATGTTCAAAGTGCTCATGCATGCCTTCCTCATTCAGGAGATGCTGGGGAACATCATATTTGTGTTCCGAGTGACCCCGCGTGTCAGGAAGTACTTCACAGAATATGATAACTACAGAGCTCATGCAGACGTCATCAACAATGACGGCAGAATCAAGAGGGCAGTCCGACGTAAGGTATTGGTTTTCTGTCTCCTTACTGGTCCTTTGAAGTTAGCTTTCTGTCTTGTGACAGTCATCTACCCTTCAACTGCTTACAACTACCTCCGGCCCTACTATCAGGGTCCTCCTGAAAACCTCCCCTACACTGCAGCCTGTATGTTTGTCTTGAGCCGACTTTTCCACTCCTTCAATGACATTTCAATTGTTGTCTTTTTGTTGTCAATATGTCACCTGCTGAATGAGGAATTTGACCTCACTGCGTCGCAATTGGAGAAGTATTCCAGGAAGGAACATTTGGAGGATGAAGGAACGCAGACGTTCAACAGCATACGTCAGCATTACCTGCGACTTTGCAAACTGGCAACCACCTTAGATGGAGCAGTGGGTCCTTTTGTCCTTGCTGCCTGTCTCACTGATCTTCTTGGAGTCACCTTCCATGTTCTTCCTCTGATGCTCAACAAACCCATCATCCCTGGCCACGAGACGCTAAGTGTCATGGTTGTGGTTGCCTCTGCTCTCGACAGGTGCTTCCATCTGGGGGGTGTGGTCTATGCCGGGGTCAGCCTGACTGCCAAGGTAGAAATTTATTTGTTAAATAACAAGTATGAAAGATTTGTGGCTGTCTTGTCTCTTTCTCTTGAAAACATATAGTTTTCATTTAACTGGAATGAAAATTTAAATTGTAACAATAAGCAGCTATGTGGAGAGAGATTAGATTTCTCTTTAATGAAATCAATATATAGCCTAACAGTTGTAGTTGGAAATCGTATACCAATCATCACCTGCTGCAATATGTGTTACATATTGAGATGTATCAATGCTTTTCTGTTTGCAGACGTGCAAGATCCAACCTCTCCTGATGCGTCTGGACGTCAGTGCCATGTGTCGCAGTTCCTGCCAGGTGGCTCAGTTGTTCCTTCTTAAGGTTGCTTATGATCATGTGGGTCTGACTGCCTGGGGGTTGCTCAACATCAACAAACCGTTTGTTGTAACTGTGAGTTCTTTTTCTTGAAATTATGCAAATCTTACAGTACAATGTATATCCTCATTTAGCTTAAACTGCTGCAGGATGTACATAAATCATCAGAGGAAAACCTTACCACATTATTTCCATGACCAGCTGAATCTGGTATCCGATATTTATAGCTATGCCCACCTCCACAAAGTAATGCACACATCCCTCATGTCAAACTCCAGATTCAGAGCCAAAATTTAATCTGAAAATATCTAAAGCATGGAACAAAATTCCTATCCCCTTAAGACCTTCCTCAAACATTTCTACAAAATCCTCTGTCAAGGCATTAAAAATATACTATGTTCCACTATATCCCATATCATGTCAAAAATTAAAATGTTATATCTGAAACAGACATTGAAAGTGATGTTCAATCCATCCCATAGTCATCAATGATTCTCTGAAGTTCGCCTGCATAGATGTACCTACTTCATTGATTTTTTTTTTCATATATTTCATTATTATTACTTTTCATTTATAAATCTATTTTATTATACTTTCTTTTTTCTTTTCAAATGCTAAAATAACTTACTTTGCTTTACAATTGCTATATATAATGCATGTACCTTCTTTTTTTTATTTCCTTTTTTTTTGCAATAACTATGAGGTAATTACGTCACGGGCTAACTAGTCCTAGTAATTTTCCGCAAGTATGTAAAAACGATCTGATACTTAAAAATAAGTTGTCCTATCCTATCCTAGTGGTAATTTTTATCCAAACATAATATGAATAAGCCCACATCCATGCATGTTTGCAAATTTGGAAAAAGAAATACGCGTGCAGTTCTAAATTTAACCTACTGGGTTCAAAATTTATAATGGAACATTGAAGAACCTAATTTCCCGAGATAGAACATGTGATAAGTGTTATACGAAAAGTCTCAATGTGTGTGGAGAAGAAGTGCAATTATCTGATGAGATAAGATACCTTGGTGTTTGCATGGATAGGCACCTCACCCTTAAGCATCATCTTCAACTGAAATGTCGCACTTCATGAGGAATCTCCGAAGAATCAAGCTAAGGATGCTTGTGAGACTTTAGTGTTGGGAACAGCTATGGCACATTTGGACCATGCAAATGCACTTTACATTGGCCTACCTAAATGTGACATCATGAAACTGCAAAGAGTCAAAAATATTGCTGGCAAACTAGTCCTACAAACATCGGATAACTCCATCACTTACTTAAAGACTCTCCATTGGCCTACACCTCAGGATCATACACAAAGTATTGACTCTGCTCTTCAAATTCTTAAATGGTGAATCTCCATCATACCTGAGAGATTTGGTGTCGCTTCATCCAGTACACAGAGCAGGACTGAGATCAGAGACTATCTATCAAAGACTGGTGGTGCCATCAACCAGAAGAAAAACCTTTGCCAGCCGTGCCTATATGTTGGAATGAACTTCCAAATGCTGTGAAACATTCACCAACAATTGACATTTTTAAAAGCAGATTAGAAACGTATCTTTATGATCAATTTTAACTATTTATCACTTTTAAAGTACTACTGTTTTTAATTGTTGTTTTACTCTTATCATTTATAATTGTTTTTAAATTATCATTTTTTTACATCTATATTTGTAAATTACTATTTACTTACTTATTTCTGTAAAGCTCTTCTGATGATGTTTTTTTTTTTCCTAGATAGCGTTATATAAAATAAACAATTTGAATTTGAATTTGCCAAATATTGTGACTGGCCAATTTCAAAAGCATAGCTGTAGCGCAAAGGTTGTTCAGCGTATAAGAATTTATATTGCTTATTTACTGGTGTAGTGATTGGAGAAAGGTTTTATTCAGTGCTATTAATTCAATGTAATTCTCCTTTGCAGGTTGTTTCCTTGGGTCTAACATACTCTGTCATCCTCGGCCGATTTGGATTGACTTTTGGTGATGAGACACCAGCACAGGAATTGTTTACTCAAGTCATAAACTACACCACAGTCACTGCTAGTGCTACTGTCCTGCAGTAGGAGATGTTTATAAAGAGTGGATTTTGACCTAATATCATTTCGTCATTCACTTCAGAGCAGCTTCTGATGCAATCATACTGATTATTACTTTTATAAACTATCTATTTACTTGTGCATTTACATTTTTTACACATTTCATTATTGTTGAGATCATGAAAAATCTATCACGAGACATCTGGGTATATTCTCACTTTTAATCACCTCATTTGTACTGAACTATTCCCTCATTATCTTATATACAAATATGCATAGAACAGGCATTTTATCCAAATCCAGTATTTGTTTGAGAAAGTTGCATTTGTTTGTTGTTTGTAATGAGTTGGTATCTTGCATCCTGACTTCATGATGCGTCTATTTTTTTTGCTGAGACAAAAGAAGAAAGACAACCTTGTAAATGCAAATAAAAAACAACTGTTTTTTTTAATTCAAGCCGGCTACAATTATAAGAGAGCCTAAATGCAAAGAAAGAAACCTTACTTCATGATTAAGCCAAACTACAATCTTCAAAGGCAATATTTTGTAATACTGGCCATTGTCCAAGTTGAAAGAAAATTATCAAAATCTACTGTAGTCTGTATCATGTCTGTCATGCAGTTAACCAATGTTAGTTGAAGTTAGGTATTTTCTTAACTATTTGATAATATGATGGAGTTATTAGTAAAAACACAGCAGCCCCTTGATGCAATTTTAACATATCATGACTTCATGATGGTTGATTGAAAATATGTTTATTCAGGTTAACACATTCAGTATATATATACACACTCACAAACAAGTAAAAGTAGTTAAAAATAGAATCTAAAATACTGTAACAAGTTACATATCGATGGTGAAAGTGCAAAACCTCGTATGTCAAAATTTTGCTATTTTTAGATTTTGAGTGGAATGACTAATTCAATATCAAATACATGTTGTCAATTGGTCACCTTGCCTCTTTGCTATTTTTGGAAGCTGTAACAGACTGATTTCACCAAACCTTGTATAATAAGTAAGTAAGTAAGTAAAATTTTATTTTCTGTCGGCAATTTCACAATATAACAATAACATAAGCGCACAGCGCTTGTCTCCGACAATAAAATGAAATAAAAGATGATGATAATGACTGATGAATATGTACAATGAAAAGTAAAATAATTTAAAACATATCTATACCTGACACAGCAGGCAGAAGCCACATTGACACTTGTTTACATGTTTTACCACATTGTTTTTAAAGTTAATAAAGTCTTCACTTTTAAGTACATCAGGCATACCATTCCATAATAAAGAACCTTCATATCTTAATTATTTAAAACCATACTTTACGGAATTATATTTTGGTTGAACAAGTAAATTAGTATTTCTAAGATTATACATAGTTTCAACATTGCTTTTTTCATAAAAAGTTGGTTCTATTGGTGGATAATTGTTGGTTATAATTTTATGGACTGCCTCTAGAATTAGCCTAGTTCTCTGTACATACAATGGACTCTTTTTAGCTTTAATTAACAATTCACCATAAGAAGAGTTAAAATCTAGATATACATAACGTAAGGCTCTTTTAAATAAACGTTCTAACTTACAGGCATCAACCATTCTACAATAATGATATGCTAAACTGCAGTAGTAAAAATTTGATGAAATAAAAGCATCTAAAATCTTCAATTTACACTGTTCACTGAGATTACGAGACAGACGTGCAAGTACATTAACTTGTTTAGCACCTTTAGAAACAATAGAATCAATATGCTCTCTAAAGCATAGACCTTTATCTATAAATACGCCTAATAATTTGATAGTGTCTACAGGATGAATTATAATATCTGTTAAATTTAGAGAAAAACTTTCATTACAATGGAGTAACATAAATTGAAACTTGTCTGGATTCACGATATAGCTATGTTACATGCTTTTTCTAGAGTAATTTTAACAATATTTGGATCACTGTGTACACATGACAAGGTATTGTCGTCAGCATAATTATAAATAACACATTCTCGTTCAAGTTTATTAATAAGGTCATTTAAGTAAATATTAAAAAGAACAGGCCCTAAAATACTACCTTGAGGAACTCCTCTTACAATATAAGACCAGTCGCTGTTACATTCATTAACTTTAACTCTTTGTTTTCTACAAGATAAGTAACTATTAATCAATTTACATGAATCAAAAGTCGTACCATACGCTTCGAGTTTGGCAATTTGTAGGCCGTGAGGTATTGAATCGAAGGCCCTCGATAAATCAATTGCAACACAACCAACAGCTTTTATGTCATCGAGAGCTAGTCTCCAATCTTCTAAACATTTAAGTATAACATTATTAGTACTGTACAATTTCCTATAGGCTGACACAGACTGAGACATAATATTGTCAAAATAACACATAATCTGATCGCACATCAAACGTTCTAAAACTTTTGACAAAGACGACAATACGCTAACTGGACGATAATTTTGTTTATCAAGATTGTTATTCGTTTTATATAAAGGTGTGACTTCAGCATGTTTAAGAATGTCTGGAAATACACAATCTTTAATACACCTATTGACAATACTTGTAAAAGATGAAACTATGACATTACTGCCTGCTTTTAAAATACAAGCAGGTATCCTATCATAAACACAAGATTTGTTCACTTTTAACTTCTTAATTTTGTTCATTACTTCATCAGTTGTAACAGTACAGAAACTAAAATTGTTATCAACAGAAAAAGATCTGATATTTGACACAGAGGAATGATCCTTATAATAACTTAAAACATCTTCAAGAGGCTTACCCAAAACATCATTAGACTCACTGTGGTCTTTTGCAATATTGACAAAATAACTATTGAATATGTCGCAAACATCAGTAACATTTGATACAAGATGATCATTCTCAATTAACATGATATTGCTAACAACACAACTTTTATTATTGAAAAAGGGCTTCACAGTATTCCAAAACTGTTTAGAATTAACATTTGAATTACATTTAACATTAAAATATTGAGCAAGTGATTTGCGCTTGAGATTTGTAACTAGATTACGTTGTTTTTTATACAATGACCAAGCATGAATACTTTTGTATTTGTTGAACTTCCTACGTAACATAGCCTTGACATTAATTGCTTTACGAAGCTCACCATTCATATAAGGTAATTGCGGTTTACGCAAAGTCTTAGATTTTACCGGAGCGTGAGTATTGATAACATCACTCAAAAGAATATTATAAGCCCACATGGAATCATCAACATCATCAAAAACCTGACAAATATCAAAAGGAACATTGGTAAGGTCATTGACAAAGGAATCATTATCAAACTTCTTATATGATCTATATATAAGTTTACGTTTATAACTTTTTGGAGCAAACATCTTAGTGGCTGCACATACAAGATTATGAAAATCGCTTATACCAACACAAGTATTCAGATGAGAAGCTACTCTAGAAGGTGTATTAGTTATAATCACATCAATCAAAGTCAACATTTTCAATCATATCTGATGGTGACATCATCGCTAGGGGTCAACGACCTCTGACAAAAAATTATTCTAAAACAGTGTGTCACTTTCTATAAATCAAGTTGAGCCTAACTCACATATTGATAAACATTACCATAAAAAAAGATCGGTGATAGTTTTTTACCAATTTCTGAAAAATAGCTTTTTTTGACATACGAGGTTTTGCACTTTCACTATCGATATACAATTTACTTTAAAAATGCTCCTTAGCCTTAATAATAGTAATAGTAAATCATTTATTTTTTAGAGTTATTTTAAACCTTCAGATGCGCTTTAAAATGTAAAAATAGTTTAACATTGAAATAATTAAATAAAAATGTCTTTAATTAAGATTTAAAAGAGTCGATGGTTTCAGCATGCTTGACATGATTTGGCAATCCATTCCACCATGTTGGGGCCATCACACTGAAGGATCTACTAGCAAATGTCTTATTCCCTTTGAAAGGCACTTTGAGACGTTTGTAGATGGTGTTCGATCTGAAACCAGCTATTCCATTATTATAAAATTCAAGTTTGTCTTGAAGATATTTGGGCCCTTTGCCAGCGTAGTGTAGGGTCTTATGTAAATTTCTGTTTTTTTTTTTTTAGTAAATCAAAAACTTGATTTTGAAAGAAGACATCATAAACTTTCACAAAAAAAAATAGGGTGCCAATTTTTCTTTACATTTGGTCTCCCAGGACAGGTTTGGTCTCTCAGTCATTGCCAAAATGGCATCACTGGGAGACCAATTTTCACATTTTGTGAAAAAAGTAAAATAAAATTTTGAGTGAAAAATAAATTGAGAAAAATCATAAGGAACATTTAGGTTTAAATGCATCTTAAGGGCCTGAAATTTATAATCATGTAGCCTGGAAATACCTGTTTAAAGAGTATATCATATGAAGCTCCTCTGGACTCAAATCGTACAACTACACTAGCAGAAATTTGGAAGAAAAATCATAAACATTTCGTGAGATAGTCTCAGAAATTCCATGATTTTTCCTAATTTATTACAGAAATATGGAAATAACTGAGGAGATTTAAGCAATAAAAATAATCGTTTATATTTCTGCAATAGTCTTAGAAACTTTTCGTAAGACGTACGAGATTTCTGTAATTATCATGTCCAAATTAATATGATTATTGCTAAAATTTATGCCATGATGAGAATTTAAAATATATTGAAAAAATTCTTCAACTGTTGTGAACAATTTTGCGGCTATTGGTGAAATCTCTGTATATGTAACTGTGTCAGAAATATTGGTGCAACAATTGGATGTGCTATTATATATATTTAGGAATAAATGTAAAATTTCCTGCTCTTTCTGTGATTTTAGTGCATTTTTTGGCATGTTTTCCTGATTATTGCAAAAAAATACAATGCCTGTCCAAATTTTTGCAATTACAGTTTATTAATTGTACAGTAGATAACAAAGGAGTTGCGTAGTGTCATAAAATTGAGCCTGGGAAATGTATATGAATTCAAGTAGAACAGGCTCAAATGGACTTAGTTGGTCAAATGCAGTAGAGACAGAGACTAATTTATTTCTGCTTTGTTATTACCGCATTGTACAGAACATTTTTATGATCAAGAAATCCATTTACAGTGAAACACTTTGATATAGGAAAAATCCTTTCAGGTTCATGATGATTTTTGCATTCTGTGAATCATGATACACCATGATTTGTCATGACCATTGCATTAGTATAGGAAGCATATATGCTGTTGATGATTCATGATCGAGATTACATGCCATAGCTGTGAATCTGTAAGATCCAAAGCTGTGCATGAAAGATATTGACATGGGATGATTGGTCATCATTGGGATGATTTGTCATAACCAGGCTCAGGCAGTGATTGGTCTTCCTTCATGATGACAATTTCCTATTCATTACCTATTGGGGGGGAGGTTGGAGGAGAAACTACTGCATTGTGATACATGTACCAGAGTCAGTTATTTATTTCAAGCACTCCCTGTACAAAACTTGATTTCAAGATCGAACAACACATTGTAAATAAGAGAAAGAAGGAATGATTTTTTTTTACTGAGCCTAGACAGGACATTATTGTTATTTAGGCCAGACTTTTAAAATTTTTTGCTTCTCAGAGCGACAGACCCAACCGATTTTCTGCCTATGGAAAAGAAAAATATCATACCAACAATTTGTATCAAATTGACATGTATAAAAAACTGAGATTTCACCTTCTTTTTCTTCCTGCCGACCTACCCTAGAAAAAGTGCCTTGAGAAGATTAGAGAAACTAAAGATCAATTATGTCTGGCCTTACAGAAAGCACCAAGCCAAGCCAAGGCCGATTCAACATTGCAGTACCCAGGCTAATGATGGAAGTATATTTTTATATTATCCATAACCGCTACTCCTATGGCATCATCCTGTTGGCCTCAAGTTGCCTTGGACTGGCATTGGTGCTCTCAACAGCTGACAGACAAAATCTCTTGAGCGTATGGGCTGTGGTTATGCAGTTATGTCAAATCATGCTATGATGACTCACCATCCCATGTCAAAGTGTTTCACATATTTAGTCACATTTACAACTATATTACATGGTAGTGATCATGAATCATCAGCTGCATATATTTTTCCAATACTAATGTAATGATCATGACAAATCATGGTGTATCATGACTCACAGAATGCAAAAATCAACATGAACCTGAAAGGATTTTTCCTATATCAAAGTGTTTCACTGTAATGGCTTTTATGATAATTCTTTTAATTCAAATTTTAAGCCCACAAACAGAAAGTGGGAGTCATAGGGAAATTCTGTCGTGATTGGCGGTCTCAGGTCAGGTCCAGCAAGGGGGCCTCACATTGAGGTTCAGCCTAGGGCCTCATACTACCTTAATCCGGCCCTGTGTGAAATGTAACTACTTTGAAAGACCTGGCAGATGCGTGGTCTCCAAGACAAAAACAGGCCTATAGACTTTTTTAAATCAGTGGCGTATTTAGGGGAGGGGCATTGGGCCATGCCCCCCGTCCAAAATAACATGGAAGTGATTGGAAATGCCGCAAAGCGCCCCATGTTCACCCCATGCAATGACCCCCCCCCCTCAGGCCATTTCTAGATACGCTCGTTTAAAATGTTTGTCAAATTCGCAAAATTTAAAAAGCATCATGCAAGAAACAATATTTTCAAACACCAAGATGAGATTAATCAAAACTGCTTTGTCTAGAAAAGCTTTGGTGCTTTCAGTGAGTGAACTTTTCATTTGTTTCATTTATCTCTCTGCCAATCTATTGTTTTTTCCTTCTTTCTTTTTTACATCTATCTCTCTGCCAATCTATTGTATTATATATACCTGCCTTTCTTTCTTTTTTTCATCCATTACTCCGGCAATCTAATGATTTATCGATCTTTCTTTTTTTGCTCATCTATCTTTCTGCCGATCTATTGTTTCATCTATCTTTCAGTCAGTCCATTGATTTTTCTTTATTTCTTTCTTCCTGTTTTTAATCTATCTCTCAGCAAATCAACTGATTTATCAATCAATCAAGCAGTCCGTCTCTCTCTTTTCCTATTTAAAGTGTCTATCTCCGTTTGGCTATCAATGCAATCTCTCTCTATCCATCTGTCTTTCAACAATGACACTGTTATTACTGTTCTTCTTTTCTTGTGACTTCTTTGAAACTAATGGTGGATGCATTAACCCCTTGACCCAGACCCTTCAATGTCAAACAAAAGTGCATTTTTTGCTTTTGTTATCAGATGGTGTCTACAGTTCAAGCGATGTAATGTCACTCCAGCACTGTAGATTCTCTGGGTGTATAATGTACATACCATCACAAGAGTGGCAGGTCAGTGGCAGGACTAACCATGGTATGGGAACCGTGCAGGGTGTGTCTACAAGTGGACTGCTCTTGCATTGCCTCAGATCAGAACATATGCTGTCTTGTGTTGCCACCTAGTGATTAGTGTGCTATTCCGCAAGCTCCTGCGAGCGTCCACATCATTTCGATCAGAGGAAAACACACAATTTTGTCTGGAAGACACCGGGGCTGTTTCTGAGTGTGCTGATGGCCTTGTCTACTTCCTTAGAGAATGTGATTGTCGAGTCTGACTCTGGTATACATCAATGTTGAATAGAAATTTTGTGAATGTGCAATGAAATTGGAACTATTTCTTTGGAGCTCAATGCTGAAGCATACAAAACTAACTTTTCTGCCAGGTGGCAGCAGCATGCAGTTCTCATTTTCACCAGACTGGTGCAGGGTAATGTGTGTCATTGACAAAACAAATCACAAGTAGTGTAGCCAGGTAATTTCCAGGGGGGGGGGGGGGGGGGGGGGCAGGGGGCAAGCGGTCTTTGGGGGAGGGGGAAATTAAAGGAATTATAATTTTTTTTACATAAAATGTACAGGCCAAAGAGGGGGGGGGGTTAAACCCTCCCCACCCCTCCGGATCCACTACTGAGTGAGAATGCTACACGGAGCATTGCTTTCAAGATACACACTAACTTGCACCCTCAGGCCGCATAGTCTGGATCTGCCCCTGTGTTGTAAGCCCTTTTTCTGGAACAGAGCAAAAGGAAGTAAGACCATCTATTCTATTAGCAACTGAATACAACAATGTGTATGTACTCTTTGGAGACATTGTGATGTAGAACTCCCACAAGATCATGATCACTTGGCAGCACAATTATTCAGCCCCTCTGATGTCTTTCCAAAGAAACTAGCCTGTCTTTTTGCGCTATAGGGGGAGAGTAAGCTCAGTGGTTGCATGCTTGGCTGCAAGTCACTGGGTCCATGGTTCAAATGCAGCTCTTGATGGGGCCCCCTTGGCCTATGTTGGACCTAGGGATGTTGGACTGCAGTTCAATCATTCTTTGCCTCATTGCCATGTCCTCCTCCTGTTCTAGTTTGGGGGCCATCATTTGATCTTAAGGGGGTTGAAATAATTAATTTCGTTCTCAGTTTTAGTGAAATAAATAAATTATTTTTTGGCAGTCTTCTGCCAGGGGTATTTCTTAATAAGACGTTGCTTGAAATTTTGGGAATGATTTTTCGGGGACTTCGCGCGCTATAAATAAATAATTATGGCCGCCGTCACCGTGAAATAAATAATTTCCCGCCAAGGAAAACTCCAAGCCCCCCTGATTATTAAATGGTTGCCCCTTGTATTAGTCTACCAAGTGTATAAACACATGACGTAAAGCCCCAATCACCATTCATCATCTTTATACTACAAGTAAAATCAGGTATAACTTGGCAATCGTGTAAACTTTATTTGTCAACAATTTTCGTCTAAAGGTAGCTAAGTAAAACCAATTTATTTTTTGCAGTAAATCTCCAAAGAAATTTGAGCCAAACTTTGAAATTCAAAAGTAGCGAAAGTCAATTTTAAAACTTCTAACTTCTGCTGGGGTCCAGAATAATAAGTGTATAGCCTCTTTGATAATACATTGCCAAGCTGACACAAATGACAAATTACTACATGGGGGTACTAGGCTACTGGCAGACTAAGGGGGGCAACCATACGTTATTGGGGGGGGTGTTGAAGTTTTCCTCGGTGGGAAATTATATTTATTTTACAGTAGCGGTGTGGAGTGTGGAGTCTCCGAATATTGATTCCAAAATCAAGCAACCTTGTTAAGAAATACCCATAGAAAAAGAATTATTAATTTCACCAAAACATGAGCTACATATCATTTATTAAAAAAACACCGCCCCCCCCTCCAATACCAAATGGTCACACCTGTTGAAACTGGGTCATTACACTGCATAATAGCATGATGCCTAGATGGCATACCTGAAAGAGGTCTGTTCAACACTGCTTGGATGGTTAGCAATGGTTAGGTGATTTCCCAAGTATGGTTGTTTATGGTTACTTACATTTTGAGTGAATATAATACATGAGACAGAGAAGAAAGACAGAGGGGTGAGGACACTGGTTGGCTTCTCATGCAGCCAGGAGCTATAAGGTTAGTATATCTATCTATCTATTAAACATTAAACATTTGTATAATCTCAGAAAACTAAAGTGGTATAGATCTATATAAATAATGTAGCTCACGGAGAACTTGAGGACATTTCAGTGAGAGCTGCCAGGCTTGTTTCAAGTAGACTGTTTAATAGTGTTCATTCTTCACAAAGGTAATATTTAAATGGCACAGCCATGAAATTAACGCAGCTCTTAAAAAGTTTTTTTTGGACTTATGGTTTACCATAAATTCATTAAATTTATTTCATACTCAATGTATGAAAAGCAGTGATGTACCTGTTTGAAAAAAAAGGAAAGACATATATATAGAAAAACAGAGAGAAATTTAGACTAGAAACTATTAGAAAGATAAAATAGATCAAAAAATAGAATATATAGATAGATATCATAGATAGATATTTAGATAGATAGATAGGATAGCAAATAAATAGGATTAAGAATAGGCCTAAATAGGATTGATAGATGATCAGCTAAATAGTAAAAAGGAAGACAACACTGACAGATGCCAAATTTAAGTCTATGCTAGATTGTTGATATTACATAATAGTGGTAACAAAAACAATTAGTAGACGTAACCGCGAGCGGTAACAAAACTTCACCTACTGCAGTACCAGTGACTCGAAATAGACACAGGTAGATGAGCAAGTAAAAAGTACATGGAAAAGGATACAGGAATCCTACTGTAATACATTGCAGTACATGCAAGTATCCAAAGAAAAACACATAGACCTGTACATGAACCAATACATGAGCCAGTACCTGCACCAGTTCAATGTACTCATACAGTGCACCAGTACATGTAGTGATGCAGACCGGACCGCCTTCAGTGGGGTGGTCCGGTATTTTGAAAAGTGGTCCGGTCCTGGTCCGGTCCAAGGTGAGGTGGTCCGGTATCAACCCAGGACCGGTCCAGAGGCGGTCCAGAGGCATTTCCGAAATTATTCGAAATTTTTATTTTAAAAAAATTATTTAAACATATCAAGAGTTAAGACCTTTAATTCTCAAACATGTTATTGTTAAAGGAATTATGACAAACTGTTAGCACATGAACATACTAATCGAAAGGTGACTAAAAGTAACAACATCATTGATATATATCTACGAGTGTTGAACAAGACTTCAAAAGTATCGAATTAAAATAATCATGGATAAATGGTCTACAAATATCAAACATCATGTCTACGAGTATCGAACCAGACTACAAAAGTGAAAGAATATCATGGATATATATATAAATATATAATTATTTATAGAATAAGAATTTTAAAATATTTGAATTTAAAATCATAGTTAATAAAATGTCATGGAAAAATTGATAGTCTTCGAGATTCAACATAATACTTGATTGATGACAAGTTTTTGGCACACAGAATAAATCAAAAGAAGACGTAAAAGTAATAAAGTTACAACATCCTGGATAAATACAGTCTTTGTGCATCAAACAAGATTCAAATATCAGAGTTCCTTTTGCTAATGTTGTCATGGAGCAGACAGAGTCTGTTGGTAGTCTCAGGTAACAATCTGCTCCTACTGGCTGAGACAATCTGACCAGCAATGGAAAAGAGACATTCGCTGGGCACACTCGTGGCAACAATGCATAAGTATTTCTGTGCCATCTTTGACAGATGCGGAAGTGATGTTTCGTACAGCTTCCACCAGGCCAAAGGATTGGTACTGAGTGTAGCAACTGGTAAGGCACTGTAACGCCCAAGTTCTCTGTGTGCAAGTTCCCTGCCACTATCCACTGTGCTGCTTGGACCGGCACCATCGGGTGCCAAAGAAGCCAGCAAGCGGTCAAGACCGCTACTTCCACTTTCAACTTCAGCAACTGCGGCCTGGTTAAGAAATCCTGGAGCAGTATTTTCCAACATTGTGGTGAGTTCACTCAATACTCTACTTTCAGCACTGATTTTTGATTCAGGTTTGTGTTGAAAGGTTCTGAATCTTGGATCCAAGAATGAGCATAAATCCAACAATTTCTGTTCTTCAGTATCATCAAAATATTTGTCAAGTTTGGCCTGAGCAGCCTCCTTACACCGACGTACCACTGGATTGTCAACATCAGATACAACCAGGGTTTGCTTCAGAACTGTAAGAGATGGACCAGCAGCTGATATGGTCACATACGAAGATGCACTAATCCAAGTTGTTATGTCATAGAATGGACGGAGAAGGCCCATGATTTGGTGAAGGTTCCTCCATTCTCCTTCATTTGGCACATATGCAGGCAATGGAGCATTTTCATGAGTCAGCTCATCCTTGACGACAGAGATCACAGCATCTTTCAGCTCAAGGAGTCTTTCAAGCATTGCAAAAGTTGAATTCCACCTTGTGGGCACGTCTTGGATCAGCTTACGTGGCTTCATATCTGCCTCTGCTTGTTTAGCTTTCAAAGCTTCTGAAGCTGCACGGCTTTTATCGAAATGCTCAACCAGTCTCCTGCAACGTGCTAGTGGTTCTGTTATTCCACGAACTTTGAGAGCGTCATGAACTGCCAAATTTAAAACATGGCCAAGACAAGGAGCTCTTGGAACCTTGAGATGATCTCTGAAACATTTCACATTGTTGCTGGCATTGTCACATGTGGCGGCAGTCATCTTCTCAAAGGGGAGATTCCACTCTTCCAGAAGCTCCATGATTTTGTCAGCAATTTCTTCAGCCCCATGTCGACCTTCAAATTTGTAGACACCTAACCTCAAATCACAGAGCTGCCATGTATTTTTGTTGACGTAATGTATGGTAAGACTGAGGTAGGCATCCTGAGCCCTTGATGTCCAGATGTCGAATGTCAAGCAGTAATTGGAAACTTCAGTCTGCAGCTTGTGTATAATGTCTGCCTTGGTTTTCTCATACAAGTCCCTCACTTCATTTTCAATCACTGGCATGGAGTGAACTACAAATATAGGATCCAATGTGAAAGAGTACTTCAGAAAGCCAGAGTCATCAACAATGGACAAAGGCTGAATATCCGCGCAAATCATCTCCCCTAATGCTCTTTTACACTCTTTGTGTCTCTCGCTGTCTTTCCTGTAATAAAAGCTGTAGCCGAAAGCACTATCCAGCGGCACTGCCAGAGAGCGACCAGTTGTTTGCTTTTCTTCCTGCTTCTCAGTTTCATGATTTTCATCGGATTTCTTTTGCAAATAATTGTCCAGCTTATTCGTAGCCTGAAAAGAAAGAAAAAATTAAAATAACTTTTTGCTAATAGTAGTTTGGATATTATCATTATTTTTATAACTTAACCTCGGATGAGGTTGCTTCAGCAGAGTTGATGTTTTTAGTCATAGACTAATGTGAATTACCCATGTATGACCCATAATTTTCTTCCAATATATACATTTTATGTAATCGATATAATTATATGAATAATGCAACAATATTTGAAATTGACAATAATATTAAATAAAGCACTTGAGTAGAAAATAATAGTTTCCAGACTCTATTGAAAAAATTAATTCATGGTGGATTGAATTTTAACACTTTATTATGATATTGTCTGACTTTTAAAACCTAACTGAAAATTCCAGACTGACATCACTGTCATAAGACTGCATCAAAATGAATATTTACCTGAGGAATTGGCTTCATCTTCTCTTTGTAAATAGTTGGATGATATCTTTCATAGTGTTTTTGGCTCCGCCCCTGGGCGAGAGCTTATGTGACAAGTTACACATTCCTCTGTAACGCTGTGCACGAGTTCCTGACAATATTCAAGATCGTATAAAGTTGTCCTTTGGTACCATGTTTTCAAATCACCAAATGACTGCTCTTTTCTATTTTGGCTACAGTTTGTGCATTAAAAGTGTCAAAAACATAGGAATTAGAAATCCATCAGGCCAAGCCAATGGTTGTAAGGCCAAGCCAAATTTATTTTTATGGTCAACTAGATCAGCAGCACACACCAATGCTACCATATAAACTGAGCTCAAGTCTGACAGACATTACGTGACATCTGGCCTGGCCTGGCAAGTTGTGGCTGGTGTTTGTCAACACACCAGCACTCCATGTGGTTTCCACAACATGTGCACACAGCAACATACAAGCTGTATGGATTCAATGATAGGTAATGAGTCTAAAAAGTGTCACTATGACAATTTGAATTGCTGTTATTCAACTCTACTAGCTTCATTCTAGTTGTGACAATTTAGAAATATTTTTGTCCTACCTGGCCTTAGTGGTGTTTGTGTAAGAATGCAGTGAAATGTATTCACTCAGTCAGTAGTGGTAATCCAAACACATGGCCATGGCCATGTCCTAAACTGTTAAATTCCATGCCAATTAACTGAATTATTCCAACTCCAGATGCAAAGCAGAATATAACTTCAATGTCAGACTGGTAATTTCTTTGGAGCAATCATGAAGATAGGTCCATAGAATGACTCAAATAACCTGTTATACTGCTACACTTGGCAGCATGCTGTTGCTAGTCCAAGAATGTGATGACATATATATTTAGGTTTGACCTGCATTTGTTTTACCCTAAAGTCTACTCTGCTACTGTGCTGCTGCAAATCACTGCGCTGAGATGGGGAATGCAAGAGGGGGGGGGGGTTAACTGCTGAAGGTAGGAATCTGGAGGGCTAAATATGTGTCAGGCAGACCACAGGGGCCATTCAGCTTGGTACTTAGTACAGTTTCCCAGGTCTGTGACAAACCAAGCAACTTGCCATTTACATACAAGATAGATAGATAGATAGGCAAACAGATAGATAGATATAGATAGATTGACAGGTACACAGACAGGTAGATAGACAGATAGATAGACAGATAGAAATAGACAGATAGACAGATAGAAATACACAGATGGAGATAGACAGATGGAGAGATAGACACACGGACATGGATGGATGGATGATTGGGGCTTTATGTCCTGTATTTATGCACTTGGTAGGCTAATTAGGGCAGGAGAAGGACACGGCAATGAGGTGAGGGATGATTGAAACAGCCATCCAACATAGGCCCAGGTGACCCGGCAACAGCTGGATTCGAACCCGGGACCCAGCGATTAGCAGTCCAGCGCGCTACCACTAGACCAACCCTCCCCCAGACACACGGACATAGATAGATAGATAGATAGATAGATAGCTAGATAATATTTTATGCAGCATGTGACACTCATCGGGTGGCGTCCCTATGGGGGGCACGGGCCCCCCACATTGGACCTGTGCCCCCCCAGGTGCCCCCAATATGAACTTTCCATCTGGCTAAAATATAGCCCCCCCCAGAGAATCGCGTGCCCCCCCCCACCCGCTCGAGACACCCTAGTTACGACACTGCTAATAAATTGTAATTGTAATTGTAATTTATTTGGTTTCCAACAATAGATGTTACAAAGTTGGAGGCTGGGCACGCTTAGACAAACGTCTGTAATTTGGCCCAGCCTTGATTTGAGAAAAAGAAAAAAAAAAGAAAAGAAAAGAACGAGGAAAAAGCAATACATCATTAAGTTAAGTTCTTGTTACTACAATTTAGTAGTAAGAACAACAATGTGCATGAAATGCAACTACTCCCTCACAAACTAGACATGTCATAATCGCATAGCGATGAGTGATGCACTGCGCTATACTGAGTTTGCGACATGACGCATGCGTTCGAATATCAGAATGATATTCACTAATAAATGTTTATATAAGCTTTTACATAGCTGTAAGACAGGCTTTCATGCACCAGGTCTCCTAAAAAGCACTCCCACAGTTCCCCAAAGGCACACTTTAACATGGAGGACTTAGACTTGGGTGTGCCATTTAGGTTACAGTGTATGTTTCCTGGCTTTTGTTGTGCAAAACCATAGGGCATTTTGGATTTTTTTTTCTTAAATTTGCCTGAAAATAAAACAAAAAAAGACATGTTGTAGTCTCCACATGATCTCCACCACCATTATTGCCAGTACACCAGCTTAAATGTATGGAAATCTCATAAGAAATGGAGCCATTTTCACCAGTCCTTGTTTATGGGTAACCATGCTAAGCAGTATTACAAAATGTGATGAGATAATTCTATAATCAAAGTATTCCCTTCCTTCAGTTCAATGTTAGCCATGCATCTTTTTTCAAGTACCCATTTTTGTCTGACCAGTTCATTTTATTTAACCGAAGAACCTGGTTGACCTGGTGCATTCACTGTACCCCATGCAACCGATTAACCAGGTGCATTGTGCAGCAGCCTGCAGGCCTCAATGTGCTGAGTAGTGAACAGTTGTGAAATGTCGCAGGCACAATAGTTGGAATATGACACAATTAACCCCCTAACACAAGTCTAAACATGTGGGGGAAAAACTTCATGATAGATACAGAACATACATGTGAAGGAGAACATTAAAAGTTATGTCAATGAACCAGGAGCTAATACATAAAATTTGCATCAAATGTTAGTTGACGAATCTGGAAGCCTACGAAAACAAGGGCACTGCTATAGCCACCTGGCGGTGGGCTAGCGCAGTGCAATAAACGACCACATTCTCCTTCTAATGCGAATGGCATGCACTTTTTACATCTGACAAATTGTCAAAAAGAAGCAGCTTTTGGGTTGGCGGAGCCATGTGCTCTCCGAGCGCCCGCTCTAGTTTCAAATTAGTTTGTCCACCTTTGCCTTTCTTGACAACCTTGTCACACTCCATGCAACGAAACATCTCCTCAGCATCACTAGCAACTTTGAAGTAGTGTTTGTAAAAGTTGGGCTTGAAATTTTCTATCACCTTTCTCATAGAGGGAAACACGTTTCCTAGCCACTGGTGATCTATCTCTGAAGCCTTGCTCCACTTCATCATTGTCATGATGATCAATTTCTTCATCTGACACATCCGACATCGTTTGCTTTTTGTTGACCAACTTGACCTCAGAATTAGGTAACTAGGTCATCCTAACTTTATTCCACGTGCGTTTGACACTAATTACTCACTAGGTGGCGGTCCGGTATTTTTGCAGTCCAGCGCCGGACCGCGGACCGGACCGGTCCAAGGCGGTCTGGTCTGCATCACTAAGTACATGCACTACAATGGACCAGAACACAGACCAGTACATGCACCAAGTAATGCTCCATTACATTCACCAGTACATTCACCAGTACATTCACCAGTACATTCACCAGTACATGCACCAGTACATGCACCAGTACATGCACCAATACAATGTACCAGCACAATGTATCAGTAAAACGCATCGGTACAATGTAACTACATGGGCCAATACCAGTACATCCATTGCAATTTCTGAAAACATAAATTTTTCAGGGTAGGGCTATCTTTTTGGCTGTCAGAGATACAAGAAAATGTTCAAATTCGTTAGTTAGAGGAGAATCTGGGCTTTCCAAATCTGTTATAAGATTCTCTGTAACTTAAGCAGTACCGGAGGTACAGTGCAGCCATAATTCAAGTTGCCTGTTTTTGTTTTGTCATGCATCGTGTCCATGAAACAAGACGAAATCTGAAATCTCCCGCGAAACAAGACAAAATCAGAAATCTCGCTTGATTCTGTGACTCCCTGCTGAGTTTTAATTGACCATGCATTGTTTATTGACTGTTTCGTCATTTTTCGCCTCTTTTTGCTACTGTTTCCCTATTGGACTTAGTGTCTCTTTAAATATATATAGATTTTTATTGACATAAAATGCATCACACAGATACATATGTCATCATAAAAAATAAAATAAATAATAATAATAATTTTAAAAAAATCGATATATGAATAATATGAAAAAGCATGAAATCTAAAAACTACAAGCTACTAGGATATACAAGTAAAATATAATCATATGTACAATTCATTTTAAAGTCATCGATATATATCAGATATAAGTTAAGAACATAATCAGCACACATTCAGGTTAAATGTAGCACATCTTGTACGTCTGTAATATAAAGCATTAGAAACAGAGTTCAGTGTTTGGATTCAGAGCACCAAGTATTAATACTGTAAACGACAAAAAAAAGACAATGACAACCAAACAATATTACCAAAGATATTTACACAATTATACAATGATATATACACAGCAGCATAGACCACAGGTCACGCGAGGGAAGTGTCAGTGCCATTAGTCATCCATCTTGGAGGGAGCTAAATTTATTTAAATAATATTGTCAGTTTTTAAAACAGTATTTAAGAATCTACCTAGAGCGAATAAAACATCTTAATTTTTATGCGTTAAAAGTCTAAGGAACTGTTCGTTATTACTAAGCACTGAAAAATGTTCTATGCATTTATTTGCTACTTCAAATAGTTCTACCCTTATGTCTTTCAAACAGATGTCCCATGTGTCCTGTCAGTCATCCAATTAGGACCTCAACAGATTCCTCGGCTGATACTTATCAGCTGTCACTTGCAAGGTGGCCACGTGCCGCCAATGCACCCCAATCACATCAAAGGATTCTTATTTACCATTCATGTCCACAAAAAGTAATTTTTTGAGCTGCAGACCTTAAACCTGTTCTATAATACCGAGTGAAAAGTACTCACTTTTAGGGTCATTCCCATATGTATGTCAGTTGAACTAACAGCACTTATTTTCCTTTACCAAAAATATTTATCAAAAGATTAAAAAAGTCTGAGCAGCAGACCGAACACAGCACCTCCAACATAATGGGAAAGTGGGGGGGGGGTGTATGTCAGTTGAACTACATGTAACAGCCAACAAAAAAACAACTCCCACAGGTGGTCATTGACACACGTATTTATGAATAGATGATCAGTCAGTCGATCAATAAACCAATCAATAAATCTGTCTGTCTGTCCATCTATCTATCTAGCAGCTATCTATCATCTATCTTTGTATCTGCCTGTCTAACTCCCTGCCTATCTCTATCTCCCTGTCTGTCTGTATCTGTGTATCTGTGTATCTGTGTATCTATCTATCTACCTATCTATCAATTGATTTTTTCTTCGCTACCTGTCCAGCTATCTGTTGATACCACAGCACCTTCTTCACATTCTCCAAGCAATAATCCCTTGACAGTCAAGCTGCTGAGACCCCCCCCCCCATCCTCCTGTCCACTCCCCTTGAGACCCCCCCCCCCGTCCACTCCCTCCCCTTCAGGGCTATCTTCAATCTCAATTCACTTGTGACTTTAACATTGTTTAACTGTCTTGTGAATAAACCTGATATCCCAACAAACATCTGACACTTCTATGTACACGAGCAGGCATACACACATCATGTGTCATCCATTATCCATCTACAACTACACCCTAGAAGTTTAAGCCTATTGGCAGTTATTAAAGACATCACATGTGCATGTTCGACTATTGTTTCTGTATCAATGTCTTGTGTATTTTTTCATCATTGTTTTAATTATGATATAATATAAGTGAGCATCAGCAGCCTGATTGAATATCAATCTGTCTAAACTTTCATATAGTAACAAGAAAAGTACCCTTAAAAAAGGGTACTGTATCAATCTTATCATTAACTTGGGGGCATAAGGCATGTAATAACAAGAAAGTTTTTTTGAAAAAAAAAATAAGCCGATTTTGAATGAGGGAAGGTTTATGGGGTGCAGAATGGATGCTCAGTTGTGGTTGTGTTTAGCAGTATGTAGCGAGTAAATTTGGTAGCATTGCATTTTGGCCGCCATTTTTTCAGCTACCGTGTATTTCGGTAACCTAAATATAGGTTGATATTTGCACTGTGATTTACTGACTATTTACTGGGTTGATTACTTAGTTATTTGGTGATAATATGGAAATGCTGCAGCATAGAGGACGGTGCATGTAAATACTCGTTTGTTCAACAATATTCAATACAATACAGGAATTAAAATTCTAAAACAAACTCCGTTTAACCCCTGGAGTGAGATGAAGGTGACAAAAAAAAAAAAATTCCTTATCAAACCTTCATCGTAATAATTCATATCAGGACTTTGACCATCTCATGAAATTCACAGCTTTGATGCTTTTTTTAAATTCAAGTGCAACCTAAGATATTATCTTTTCTTTCACTGACAAGTCTCTTTACGTATAACAATTAAAAAGGATCCCTATGAACACAGAGGGCCTTTAATCCTGAAATCTTGAATAAACCAGAACGTAAATATACCGGCGAAAAGATACTGAATAGCCATGGCACGTGCTGCATCTACACTGGATTAAGGATGCCAATGGACATAGCTGCAGCAGCAGTATGTAACACTGCATTAGAAAAGTAATTATAACTGAACTGCACTAGTTAACAGAAAACCATGACACACAAATGACACAATTGTGTTCCTGGAAGTAAGAGGAGGAACCTCAAAGAAGAAGCCTTCAGAAAAATGTCTGACTGCAATGACACCAGCTTTGAAGGAAAAATCCAAAACAAAATAATAAGTATCCCGTTTGACTAAAATAAATCATATTTATTGCTGAAATCAGAAACTTAAGAAAAAATCCATTACCCAGAGGTTTGATGAAAATCATATGTCCAAGCATTTCATAAAGCTCAAACATTTTAATAATTATTCAGCTGTACAATAATAACTTTGATTAGATTCACATGCATGATTCAGCACTTTAATTTTTAAGTCATCTTTCAGGTAAATTGCACATTTAGGCCAAACGACATATCATATAATTATTTATTCAGATGTGCAATATTTTTCGTGCTTTGTAGGAAGAAAAATTTCAGTGGAAACTATAGATTTAGTTCAATGATGGTATTTACACAATGCATGTATCTGGAAAGTGAGGATAACCTGGAGCAGCATAATTTGGCCCAAATCATCTAATAATCTTGTGTTTGTCCAAATGTGCTTGCTGTCACTCATGTCTCATCTGCCGTATCGCTGAAAGTATAAATTTAGCATATTAAATATATGCATTTTTGTCCTTGGAAAAGCACTGTAAAAATATTCTAATTAAATCCTAAATACACGGATGGATGGATGGATGGATGATTGGGGCTTCATGTCCTGTATTTATGCACTTGGTAGGCTAATTAGGAGAGAGGGAGGACATGTTGGATTCGAACCATGGACCCATCGATTGGCAGCCCAGCACGCTACCACAAGACCAACCCTGCCCCCAAAATCCTACATAGATAAATTATAACAAACAAATATTAAGTGTGACCGTTTTAGCAGTCAATCACAATTATATAAATGATAGTTAATAGGCCTATGTTCATACTTATTTTTCTTTAAATTAGGCCTTAAAGTAATTACATCTTGCCAACACTTACATTACCCGAACTGATTCTTTTCCACATCAAACTCCCAGGTAGTGAAATCATGAGTCATTCTCTCTTCTGATGGACATGCCTGAAAAAGGAATTAATTGGCATGATCATAGTGAATGAAATTTAATATTTAGTGTCAGTTGCATAATATTCTATTCTATATCATACATTAATGCAGCTCCTCATTGGAATTTAAATTGCTCTTGTTCCATCAAAGATCATGAATTTCGATAAGGGGTAAACAAGATGATACTTTAAAGGGGGCTATAGACTTTTGAGTTTTTCAACACAATGTCATGACACTGAATCACTGAATTTTTTTTTTAGCACATGAAAATAGGAAACAAGTCAGTTTCCATCCTTTGCTCGGGTACCGTTTTATGAAAGTGCAAAAAATAAAGTTGACATTGCTTCACAATTGAAAGAAATTTGTTCCAGGGATAAGATCCACGACTACCTCCCCCCCCCCCAGGTTTCATTTGTGTGTGTTTTTTTTTGTGTTTTACGCCTCTGCAGCACCTTAATAGCCTCCGGTCTCATTTAGTTTGTCCCTTATCAGGAATGATTGTGTGAAAGAGTAATTACGAAATAGACCAATTGTGCAAAGGATAATCTGTATTGGAGCTGTAGAGTTTGAAGTATTTTTAGATTTCTTTTACAGCTATTCATGTCTTCCAAACATTTCAGATTCTGTAACACTCAGGAATTTACTTCCCCACTTCGTAAGATCAGTCTTGATATTTGGTCTTTGTATTATGCTCACATACTAACCCTTGTTCAGTGGAGTGTTGCAATTCAGCTGGTTGATTGATAATGTTCCAAAAGTTTGTCAAGTTATGGAAGGACTTGTCCATGTAGACTTTTGTAGGTCATCATATTTATTTTGAGCCAAGAAGCCATTGGGTTCTTTCAAATTGGCCTGCACACATCGCCAGAGAATTTTGCCTGCTGCAACCTGCATGCACATTCATGGCTCAGATTCAGATATTTGATGTGGATTCAACTCGAACCTGAAAAGATAAAAGTATTTTATATTGTACTGCTACAAATTTAATATATTTCATTTCTGTAATTCGTGACTAACGGATCGTTCAGAATTTACGACAGGGGGGACCGTTCAGAATTTACGAGTTCCATGCTGATTTTTTTTTTTGAAGAGCGTACAAAAAATACACATCAACCTTCACGGGGAACCTGCGTGAAACTAATAGAAGTTACCAATTATTTATTGGCGATTTCTGACAAAAGTCCCAGTCATAAATTCTGAAGTCCCTAAATTGCAACAATATAAATTTGTTTCATAATAATAACTCAAATTTCGCATATTTAGGGGCCTATGGCCATATAATAAGGTCACCCAACCCCCCCCCCCCCCCCAGGTTATTCCTGGATATGCCACTGCCCTAATTGATGACATATTAATTTAATAAAGTGCAGGGTATCAAACTTGTACTGAAGCTTATATGTTGGGTAACACCAAGTGGTAATATTGCAGCCTTTAAAACTCGCTCTGGTGTTACCAGACATGTGGGCCGGTGTATTTTTACTGGCCCATATTATTTTAGGTGTCACAAATTAGGGTCTATTTTCTAGTATTTTGCGACCTTTTCCACAATGAACATGCCAATGAACATGCCACTTTTTGTTGCAGCCCATTTGGCCCAAAAGCTTGGCAGACATGGCTTACATAACATATTACTTGAGTCAATCTGACAAATCTTTTGGAAACAATTCAACCCTCATCAGACTTAGATATGGACTTCAGTGAATCTAGATTTGCTAACTAACTAGTCTGAATGATATATATGAAAAATGGCAGTGGTGAAAACCCCCTGCAGTGGTGAAAACCACCTGCTAACAAGAAATCTGGTAAAGCCAAAGGAGTTCTGAACAGTTGCAGAATGACTAACATATTTTGGAATTCAAATGAAGTGTCAATGAGAAGAGAACAGTGTCTGTGTCATGCCTAACATGATTATGTGGGTAGACTCTCACAGTGCTTTGCAAATACACAGACCTGACACAGGTGCATTGAAACCTCTCCCCTCTGAGCTCACTGGCCAACTGATCACTGCAGCCAGTGGCTTAGCTGCCTGCTCCACCCATTTATAATGGGTCAGTCCAACTTTAGTATAGGCTACCATAATGGACTGGAAGGCAGGAGGGTCAATTTAATTTGTACACCAGCTTCAAGTATTCCTTGGCACATGGGCCAGTGAAATCTTTAGTTCACTGGATCATGGTCTTTATTACTGCCCAGTGGGAGTTTTAAAGGCTGATGGGTTGTTTTAAGTTGTTTGGTATTTAGCAATGACATTTATGATTTAACTATTCCACCACCTACCTGGCTAAAATTCCAGATCATAGCCTCACTGCCTTTCCTGTGGCTCAGCAGCAGCTGTCAGTCACTTCCAAGCAACACACCTGTCAAATGGATCCACTGAACTGGATACAGTGCATTTTGGGGGTCATTTTGACCTGCATCCATTCATTAATCATCTGCAATCATGTTTCACACAACTGTCGTGTTGTGGAGCGTGTAAATACAGTAAAATTGCTAAACTTTGAGACAATCCTAGAGTTCTTGCAACTTCAGCTCAGGAAAGTCCTCATGTGCATGCCACCAAGCGAGAATTCCCTGAACTAAAGGATGACATCACCACTTTCTGAGTGCTTCTCAACACAGAGCAAATCACCAAATCTTAGAGAAGCTTGAAAATGTAAATGGCAAGAAAATGTCAAATTTGCAGTGCCTGTGACTGTCTTGGTGTTATTTATGACACAGAAAATGCATAATTTAACCATTGGAACTGTTATGCTGTTTGAGATTTGTTTGGAGTGCCTCTAATTTTTGGTTTGCATGATATTAGCACCCCCCTGTGGGCCTCCTGTGGTCACCTATTAAAACCTCTCTTCGCAGATAAATGAATGTAACAAGATAGATACTGCGCTGGGCTGAAGCATCGGCTTAAAAAAGTTTTGATATCTCAAAGTAGGCATTTCTATGAATAGTAGGCCACAAAAAAAAATTCCAAGACCCCTCCCTTTGTTTTATTAAAATCTGATACAACTATAAGGATTTGTGAAATAAAAGTAAACTTCAGTTATTTCTGAAACCTAAAAAAGTAAATTCCATTTCTTAAAAAAAAAGGAAATAACTCCCCTCCAAAAAGTAATCTTGGTTTTGCAAATAAAAGAAGAACGTTTGTGTTCTCACTGGTTTCAGAAATTTTGCATCCTCACACCATTACGCGCCGAAACGCATTTTGCGAGCTTGATATTGCAAATAGAGCTAAATGAATGAGTGCATTGAATGCAGGGGAGTTTATTTGATATACGCAGGTTTTTAAATTTTGAAAATTGGACGTTTATTAAGGTTTTTATGGCAAGTTTTGCATTGAAAATGATGTACACAATCTTTAATGACGTTTCACACGCAAAAAATATCGCCAGCGAAATCCCTTATCTTGTAAAATCGATGTACTGTTAAGAATACTTATATATAAGTTTTTTTATAGGTTGAGACTTCGATACAAAAAGTCCACTTACTTTATTTCCCATGATCAGACTCAGAGCATCTAGGTAATGTGATCCATGAATACAAGTATGTGTGGGACTGTTTTGCAGAAAGAGGTATCCAAATGTATCCCTTATTATGGTGCAATTTATAAGTGACGTGTCCTCACTTTTTCTACTACACTTCTACACTAAAGGGCTTCTTACCCATAACTGACTTATAAGTAGGACAATTGCTATGTCTAGGTGTGAACCCCCACCCTCCCGTCTCTTATCAGCTCTCTGCTATTTACCCCCATCATAAAGTAATCTATTGGAAACGACCTCTATGATGTATCTCAATAATCTCAAATCTCATGGAGTGTACTTTATACAAGATCTTCGTGTAGAAAAAAGTTATACATGTATGCATGAAATACTTAACAGAGCCAAATAAAAAAATTAGCTTATTTTGCCGTAAAACACTGTCTACCTTAAATTCAAAGCAGCAACATTGACTGTGGAAAGACAAATGGATAGATAAGTAAATAGATAGTTGGACAGATGGATAGATAGAATAGAATGGAAAGAAAGAATAGAATATATAGAGTATAATATAATACAGTGTAAAATAGCATAATATATACTAATATGTAAATGGCACAGCCATGAAATTCGCGCAGCTCTTAAAACGTTTTTTTAGGACTTATGGTTTTACCATAACTTTCATTAAATTTATTTCATATTCAAAAGGCAGTTATATTACTGTTTCAAAAAAATTGAAAGACAGATATATAGAAAAATACAAAGAAATTTAGACAAGAAACTATTAGAAAGATAAAACAGATCAAAAATACAATATATAGATAGATAGACAGACAGATAGATAGATAGATAGATAGATAGATAGATAGATAGATAGATAGATAGGTAGCTGGTAGATAGATAGATAGATAGATAGATAGATAGATAGATAGATAGATGGATAAATAGATAAGACAGCAAATCAATAGGATTTAATAACAATAAATAGAATTGATATTTAATCAGCTAAATAGTAAAAACTTACTAAAAAGGAAGACAACACTGAAGGCTGCCAAATTTAAGTCTATGCTAGATTGTTGATATTACATAATAGTGAAAACAAAAACAATAACATGATCTGCATGTAGATTAATTGCTCACTGTTACATAATCATCAGTTGACAAAGATTATGTAACCTTAATTTTGTTATTTTTTCTTGTTGTCTGTTTTGAAATGAAATGAATCACATGTTAAGAATTTATTTTATTTTGTCAAAGCTTATAATTAACTATTCCATGAAAATAATAGATTCAAGGAATATTACTGGAGAATATTGAATTTTTAAGAAACTTTTCGAAGATGAATGTGTCATGTTTTGTTAAATTCGAAACTAAATCATTGATAAGAAGCTGGTCCCACTTGACCTAATTTCCTGCTGTCGACCATTGATGTTGAGACCATCACTGCACAGATTTTTGCAACCTTTCTTGTGCTAAGTTTCGCTTTGCGAAACGGCCTTCGGCCGTTTCGCTGCGCGAATATTAGATAGACAGATCGATCATAGATAAATAGATAGATAAATAGATGAATAGATAGATAGATAATGTAAACTTATGTAATCAATATGAGAGTGGATTTGCATATGGAACTTAATTCTGGTCAAAGAAAAACAAACTATATTATATACTGACAAATTTATGAGAAGTTGATACAATGTAAACATTTTGATATTATTCATAGTTTTTGGTGATGGGTTAGAAATTGCGCCTCACATGGTCATCACACTGCCTGAGTTACAATGACAGGAAAACGAAATTCGGAAATTGTAGTCCAAAGGCCTGGATGCAAGTTATCTTGTGATCATGGCTTAGTAGGGGCCTTGCTGGGCAGCATATCGCTTGGCCAAACTCAGTACCCCCATGCACTGTATGGTCACTTCGGTGCCCCCCTGCTATCCAAATTGGCTGCTGAATAGTGCTGATCTTTCTTTTAACTGTGATTCTCTTAAAAATGAAACCTCATTCAATTTTCCAGGATTATGTAAACAGATGTTAGAAATAGGTCCAGACAGGTTGATAAGAAAAGGATGATACAAGTCAAAATATTGATATATTGTGAAAATTTGACAAAAAAACACGAAATTTTCAGGGGCCGGCGATCTTTTTACCCATCGGAGCTACGTCAAAATGTTTAGAAATGAACACTAGAGGAGAATTTGGGCCTTCCAAATCTGTTTTCAGATTCTCTGTATCTTAATTAGAACCGCAGCTACGGCCGTTTGAAGATACGCTATCTTTGAGAAATCATACATTTTTTTTTCGTTTTTTTGACCTTGTGACCTTTACAGTGCAACGTAGGTCAATCCGAGGACCTTGAAAATTTACAGGAAGCCTCTAGAGTATTGTATAAAGTTTGCCTGCCATTTAAAAAAAAGTAACATTTTTTGTCATGTTTGACCTTGAGTTTGACCTTAGAAAACATTTTCTAGGTCACAATAAATATGATTTTCAGAATGGCAGTGTGTGACAAAGGGGGGGTCAGTCATGCATTGTTACCCTGAAGAATCAATATTTCCCTGTCAAGTATGCAGAAATGTGTCATTTTTTAGCATTTGTTGGTTAGAAATATTTGAAAATTTTCATAAATCTGGAGAAGGAAGTAGACAAAACATGATTAGATATTTTAAATAAGCAGGCCAAGGTTCGTCTGTCACCTGTAAATCACGCTGATATCTTGAAAATAACATCTGTATGGGCTTATTAGGTGTACATTTGGGGGGGTTTACTATGACATGTTCTGTTGCCCCTAAATAGCCCACATTGGTGCTGATGGGGCGTAAAACACAAACTCACTCACTCACTCACTATGACATGTTATGAGCTAAAATCGATATTTCAAGGTCAAATTCTCAAGGTAACGAATTTTGGTGATGCGGTATGACTTTATAATTACGTAACTCAAGAACCAGTACTGCAAATGACAAATAAGGAGTCGGGCAGATGTTCCGTGGGTTTGGGCACGTTTTGTCACCATCGGTATATCTCTACTACTTACGGATTCTGAGATCCCGCGATAGACCTCAAACCATGAAAATGTACTTTGAACAATGTGACTTTCATGAAAGTAGGTCAAACTGTAAAAAAAGTGTCTGGGACCATTCCATGTACAGGAAAGTGAAAACCAGTAATAACCGGATGAGACAGATGTATTTGAAATATTGCAAAATCTGAATTTGAAAGGCTCTGTGACCTTGAAAAATAGGTCAAGGTCACTCATATTCAGAATTTGTCATAAGGTCATTGTAGACCATGTAATCCTTTTGATTAGCAAAGTTTGAGCTGGCATTGTTTGACAATCCATCTTGCACTCGTGTCTGAACATATTTGTGCAACATCAGTGGTTTTGTTCTATAAATACAAGAGAATTACTATTTTGGAAAAAAAAAACAACTCAGTGACCAGCCCAAGTCTACTTCAACGCAAATTCCTGTAAGTTAAAGAACCCTAAAGAGATTGGGAACTAGTATGCCACATGGCAATTTGCTTTGACTATTTTACAAATAGTGAACAAAGAAATATAACAGTAAGTTATGCAATGGAAGTTTTCAATATATATATTACAATAAAGGCATGTGTTAATTATGCTTCTTGATGCATTTTACTTGTGCACAGTGTTCGCCTCATTGCCGTGCGCTCCTCCTGTCCTAATCAGCCTACCATGTGCATGAATACAGCACGTAAAGCCCCAATCATCCACCCATCCATCCATCCTGTGTACAATGCACTGATTGTCTTACTTTTCTCTAGACTTAGTTGCGTCACCATTTTCATGACATCGGTCAAGGATTTCAGTAGTTCAACTTTTTATTCCAAAGTTATTCGCAAACTCACACGCATTATGAGAGCGAGAGTTTCACTAAAACAAAACAAAATACAAATAATTAATACATGTATACAAAATAATAATACTTAATAATCATTAACCAATAATTTACTAAGTTTTAAGAATACTCTCACTGACAAATGACTGTCGAGGTGACCAACTGCTACCACAATTTAAGTTCACATCCTTCTTTTCTTTGCATTGTTGAGATCTGCAGGCACCATCACCAGGGAATCCATGTTTGATCTTCTTGTGGTGTTCACATCTCCTTGGTTGTTTCTTGGTGTCGACTGGTCCATTTCCTCATGGTCATCTTGGTCCGAACCACCATCACACACAGTCTCAGGAAGGACAGTAGCTTTAGATTCCTGGATGGGACAAACATTCATGGCTAATGCTGTATGGAATTCCTTCAATGTAGATGCCACATGCTTTGCGATGACTTCACCAGAATTTGCAGACCTCACGTCACACAGCACCTCCTTCATTTGTTTGAAGAAGGTGTCATTTCGCTCAGTTAAAATCTCTTCATGTCTTCTATAGTTACTTTCTAAATTATTCATTAAGCGCTCCTGGCTTTGGAAGAACCTGTCTTGGCTTATCTGTTGTTCACGAGCAGTCATACAAAGTGTCTCACTGAGCTTGTGCAGTCCTTCAACAATGGCAAGCAGACCGCGATGGGTAGAGTCACAGCTTGATGAAGAGTCATGTCGGTGGTGTCTTCGTTTCTTTTCTCTGAAGACGGTATCTTCTTTTCGAGGTTTTGACTCCATATCTGATGTTAGCATGGTTGATGTTCCCGGGGCCGCCCCCGTACTGGCCATTAATTGGTGTGCGACTTGACTCCCAAGAAGTGGGGGCATTTGGGGGTGCTTGGCATGCATCAAGCAGGGAGTAATCAAGGTCCAGTGGGAGGCCTGCACCACCCATGGACGAGGGGTCAACTTCATTGGGGTCAATTTTCATGGGCCGGCATGCGCCTGCCCTGGACATAGCTTTATTGCACGCACCAAATTGACTTAAGTTATTGAGCTGGCTTTCAATTAGGGGATCAAACATAGTCGCAACATCTAGACCATTATCAACAGTCAAGTTCTGGAAGTCACGAATCTGCAAAGTCACTACCCCTCTCTGGTGCCAAGCCAAAATGTCTCTTTTTGCCAACTTAGGCGCACAGAGCTGTAATTGTTCCCAAGTAGTAATTGTCCTACTGTCTATTATGGCTTTGGCAGAGACTGGGTCTATACACTACGAAGCATCATCAGTTCCTCCTCAGTGGCGAGGTCTAGATTAACCACCATAACTGTTTGATATATCCCACTAATTGTGCAACAAAATTACCAAGTCAGTAAAATTAGTAGGAATGATGGATGAATGGTGATACCATAAACAATGGAATAGGAAAAATGAGAGTAATAAAATATTTTTGGTATTTGGGTGTACATAAGATTTTTTTTACAAATTTTAGTGAATAAATTATGCAAAAACACAATGAGTAACACTACCAGGGTGAGAGGCAACCAAATAAATCAATCAGTTTTTGCTGCTGCACTCAAATAATGGTAAGTGTGCTACTATTTGAATAAATTAAAAAAACAACAAATATTTTTGGAAAAAAAACTAGGTAAAGTTTTTGAATGATTAGATGATTGGTGAGGGTTGTTGTAGATCAAAAATTGAATGAGAGGCCTTAAAAAAATAACATTGGCTGAATGACCATGTTTTGATTGGGTGATAATGATGTGGTCAGGTTGAGATTGGAATGGAAAAATATGAAAATTTACAAGATGACAACATAAAATAATGAGGTAGAAATGAAGTATAGGTAGTAGTTTCTCAGATTATCAATGAGTTTGGTTAGCATGGGTTAGTATCTTTGTTTATCTTGGAGGATTGACTTGGCTGACAGCTCAGCTCAGGCCAGCACTATTTTCTGCTGCCTTAGGGGAGCGGCCCTAGGAACAATTCCACAAATACCGGCTTGTAGAGGCTTCTTCCTTGTCTAGAAGATCATTTTCCTGTAGAAATCCCACTCTGACATCAATGTTGCAGCGCGTTGGACGTGGGGTCAAGATGGCACTTACAAGCAGGACATGTGTAGTCTTCGGTTGTCTGTTCCACAATGCACTGAGCCACTGTGTTGCATGACCCAGAATCACTGATGCATGATGACACTAGATGGCACATTCTGACAGTGTCTCTGGCAGTGCTGCCGCCTGCCACAATATACAGACTGGAAACATATTTTAGTTATATTTCAGTTTCAGTTTTTGTTGAGCAATATCTATGGAAATACCTATAAAATGTTTAAACCCCCAAGAGGGCTCAAGTAGGATAATGCCAGAATAAGTTCTCATTGTAAGATTCAGGATAATTTAAGATATATTCTATTAATTGATACTTTAAGAATTATTACTCAAATAATTAATATCTTAAGAATGAATGAATTGTGATTTACACCTCATTAGCACCAGTGTGGGCTATTTATAGGCATAGAACATCTTAAAAAGTAAGGTAAGTAACTTAGAAATAAAGTAAGTAACTTAATAGTCCATGAGCTGGGTTGCCCAAAATTCAAAGTCGTAGCATCGGCAACCGAACCAAGGTTGCAGGGTACCAAATTAAAGCTAAGAATGTCTAGTTTTAGAATCTAAATGTTGATAAGTTCAAAAGTGGTTTGCTAACTCACCAGTACAGTATATGTGAGGCAATGTATAAAAACGTCAAAAATAATCGAAATCTTTGTATCTTGAATGGTTGAGGAGTAATGCCATTTCAAACAGCATCATTCTGTTCAGAGGAAAATGGGTGAACGGAACATGCTTCTTTTTAATTGAAATGCCATTACTTTCCTAACTGTAACACATAGGTCATGTTTTTCAGATAAAGTGAACAGCAGACATCTTACTCTTTCATTTAAATGTACAACCAAGCTTCTAGCTTAAATATTAGTGAAGATATGGAAGCTAGAAAATGCATGTTTCTGCTCGCGAAATTCACAAATTTAGCATATATTTGAGGTAGTCTATCAGGTGGTTCGTAAAAAATTTGCCATTACACCCCCTTTCTTCCAGATATATCCAGTTAAACATCTTGATAAGTGTTTTTGGGGATGCTGAATCCTTTTTCTATGCCTTCAAATCATTTAAAGGTCAGGATTAAGTGAAATTATGCCACTTCTTCATTAAAAATGTTATGGAAATTGGTCTGCATGTTTCTGTCAAGGACATGTTACTTCAAGTGAATCCCTAGGTTGTCTAAGTACTTCATTTGGTATTTACAACATCATTAAGGATCCACAAAAGTTTTGACTAGAGACTGCATGCAGTTTAAGATGTCTAAAGTCTTGGCCCGATTGCACTTTTTGGTGAAAAGAATCAGGCAGAGGCAAAATTGTACTCAATTTATGTCACTGAATGGCACATATATACGCTGGGTTCATTAATTCTTTTTGTTGCCTCTACATACATGCAAAAGGTTTATTTGTGGCCTCTGAGACATCTGTAGGGCTCATTTTATTAGATATCTGAATGGTCAAAGTGTAAAAGTGTTCTGTTTAGGGTCCACTGAGACATCTGTTGTAAAGGCTAATTTTTTGGGGATATCTGGATTGTCTGCAGACAATGGATAGATATATCAGTGCTACAGACTTCCATCTTGATCCTAAATAACAATTTTCTGGGGTCCAGAGATGTCTGTATATTATAATTTTCAGTGATATGTCTGAGTTTGGTGGGTATTTTTATTATTTGGAGATGTCTATAAAGTTTCTAATATGGTTTACAGTCATCCTCATATCTATGTGGAATCTCAAGTTCTTCTCTATGCTGTTGAACTGTGATTTCAGAGATGACTCTATTCCAGCATTGCAATATATGTGATGTCATTTTAATACTGGGTCAGATTCTCTCGCTCCTAGCCAATGTGAATCCGCTTGAACTGAGCGTCACAGTTTCAACTTAATGTCAGAGTGAAAGTTGGGTCTGGGAAAACCCATGCAAGTACGACATCATAGCCAGAACAAATATACTTCCAGAACAAATATGCATCACATAATCCATGTGTTGACAAAAAAATTGTCAAAGCTTTTTGTTTATAGCAACTGCCAGCAAAGTTTAAAGATGTAAAAAATTAGCAAGTTATAGTAGACTAATCGATTACAACAGTTGTCTACTGTGAATGCTCAAAAAGCTACCATTAGGATAAGACTGGTTATTGCCTGTGATAGATCAAACATTGATATATTGAAGGAAGCATTACATTTGTGATCCCAATGAACTGTAATGATTGGTTTGCTGTCAGGCCATTGGCTATCAGGCTGTGATGATGTGGTTGCAGGGGCTACTCCTGATAAAGTGCTGCCTGACATTGTGTTGAAACTATAATGCTCAGTTCAGGTGGATCCCATTGGCTAGAAGCTGGGGAATCTTGACCCAGTTCAAAATGACATCACAGCTTGCAGTTAATTTACATATTGCAGTTCTAGAATAGAGTCATCTCTGACATCACAGTTCAACAGCATAGAAAAGAACTTGAGATTCCACGAAAATATGACGAAGACTGTAACATTGACTCTCCATTATACAAAGAATTTTGACTGTTCCCGACATCTGTAATAGCTTTGAAAAGAACCTCTAATGACATATGACCTCATCTGGAAAAACAAAAATTAATGATTTCCAGATTGTCTTGATTGGCCAAATATTGACCACCAACAGATGTCTCAAGCAGTCACAAAAGTAATGACTTGAGACACTCTAATCTGTATACCCCTGTTTTGGGTCCTGTTTATAAAGCTCAAGGAGAATATCCATGAAGTGGTTCTGTGCCATTCACTTATGTGACAGTGTGATGCCATTTTGGATTATTACATCTATAAAGTTTCACTTGAAAAGTTGACATCACAACCTTATGTCCACCTGTAGAATTAGCCCCATTACAATTCCAACCAGGGTTAAATTCCAGTACAGTACTTTCAAAAACCTCAATTACTCGGTAATGTATCCAGAACCTTTTTGGTCAAGGTTCTTATGTCCAGTATCTAGTAATTTCTATGTTCATCTCATACCCATCAAAGAAAAGGCAGGATAACTCTCATTCAAGATGTGAAATATAACGAAAAAGTAATGCATCGTTGGCAAGAGTTCATGATGCTATGACATATTAACCTTGGACAATATTCCTATATCCTCTGCTATTATAAATTGGAGCTGCTCTGTGGCCGCCCTGAGCTGTAAGCTGTAGAAGGCTCACCAAGAATTTCCCCAAACCGGGGGACAAAGTTGATATACAAATCTCCAAACAAACTCAGCAAATATATATAATGTATAATGAATATTGATTAAAAATAAGCAATTGAAATTAATTTTAAGATCCTGTTTAATAGCCTGTGTCGTATTAATTGGTGAGGATCAAGGTTGTCTTCATAAGACAGATGGATGAAACATAATGCAATTTACTGTACAGGCACATTTTTTATGGCCCCCGGTAAGTGAGTATATCCCTGTGCCACCCTAAAAAAATTGCCAATAATAATTCAGCATGTGAGTGAAGTAATCCAGGCAAGTGAGGACTTGGTATCTTCGGACTTAAAGAGAGTGTCCATATGACAGTAAAAACCTAACCTAGCCTATACTTTTACTTTATATGCACTCGCTGGTTAATGGAGAAGTATAAAGAAAAGTGTTGCAAAATAATGAGTACACCCAATACAATACATGAATGCATTTCATTGCATTGGAGTGATCTGAGTAATTAAGTGTTACATATATTAATGGCATGAAAATTAAATTAGTTCATTAGTATTAATTTAGTATCTTGTCAAATCTTAATTTGCCATTTCTAAAGAGCAACAAATTTGTGAAGCCACAGTAAAAGTTGAGGTTCAGCACAACCCATATTTTTTCATCCTTCCATGCCCTTTGGTTATTAACCTCACCCTCTTCCATTCCTTGATTTCCCAGCTCATTTCATAAACAATTCCCAGCAAATTCTTACATCAGCTTATAGACAAAAAAAAACACTGGTTTGGTAATGCCATTGCTATTTGGTACATACAAATCACATTAAAATTCTTTGGTACCAGATATTGACGAGATTGATGAAGTGTGCATCAGTGGGTAAGAGACAATCCAACCCACATTATGCCACATATGGTGCCATAACTATAGAGACGTAAGTGTACAGTTGCCTCAAAGGTTATGATGTCAGGCAGAATTTTTAAAGCATGCGGTCTCCAGGCAAAACTGTTGTGGATCCTTAATGATATTGAAAATACTAGAATGAGCTATTTAGGAAACCTAGGGATTCACTTGAAGTGAGATATGCTTGACAGAAACATGCAGACCAATTTCCACAACATTTAAATGAAGAAGCGGCCCATTTATTAAGTTCTAGAAGGTAAATTGAGCATGATTTCACATAATCCTGGCCTTTAAATGATTTGAAGGCATAGAAAAAGGATTCAGCATCCCTAAAAACCCTTATCAAGATGTTTTAGTGGATATATCTGGAAGAAAGGGGGTGTAATGGCAAATTTTTCACAAACCACCTGATAGACTACCTCAAATATGCTAAATTTGTGAATTTCGCGAGCAGAAACATGCATTTTCTAGCTTCCATATCTTCACTAATATTTAAGCTAGAAGCTTGGTTGTACATTTAAATGATAGAGTAAGATGTCTGCTGTTCACATGACCTATGTGTTACAGTTAGGAAAGTAATGGCATTTCAATTATAAAGAAGCAGATTCCGTTCAACCATTTTCCGCTGAATAGAATGATGCTGTTTGAAATGGCATTACTCCTCAACCATTCAAAATACAAAGATGCAATGCATACCATATGACAGATAATAAACTCAGCTTTCATATGGCATATAACAAGTTATTATAGGAACAGTAGAATTCATACACCACCATTTTCAATTTTTAAAGCCTATTTCGATTATTTTTGACGTTTTTATACATTGCCTCACATATACTGTACTGGTGAGTTAGCAAACCACTTTTGGACTTAGCAACATTTAGATTCTAAAACTAGACATTCTTAGCTTTAATTTGGTACCCTGCAACCTTGGTTCGGTTGCCGATGCTGACAACTTCTAAAATAAGGCCCTTTTTGGATTTCAGCTCATGGACTATAATATTAAAGTAACATATGTAAGATAAATAGCCTAAGCATAAGATTACTTAAACATGTACATGTTTAATACAAGTTTTATGAAATATAAAAAAAATAATGGCAAAATAAGAATTAACACCACAAAAGTTAATGAACTATAAAACATAAAAGTAAATTAGTCTTCTAGCTATTTAAAATAACCTTGCGGTTTAAGAATTGTCCAACATCAGAAGCTGGGTTGCTTCAGTCCTTGAAGAATTGACAAACAACTGCCGAATGTTTGAATTTAAACTGATCACAGCAAAACAGTAAACTTTAAAACATTGATAGGACAATCAATTAGCACATAGAAACATCGCTATGTACAACATATTTAAGTAATTGATATCTGATATCATTATAACTTTACAGCATAGATGTACAATGATTAATATACATTGTATATACAACTAGAGAAATAATGTTAACTTACATTATGAAATGTTTCCAGTTTTAAGACCCCAGAGAGAGAGACCTTTTCACTTTCAACTCTGTTCAGCAGGTGATTTAAGACAGTAAACACAACAAACACAACACTTTGTGGATGTTTTTTACAGTTTCAAAACAGCAAAACTGTCACATACTATGAGGTTATACCATGGGTAGGTGCAGTACATCCCCGGTATACTCCCCGAGACCCCAGTATATTCCCGAGACCCGAAGGGTCGAGGGAATATACTGGGGTCGAGGGGAGTATACCGGGGATGTACTGCACCTACCCATGGTATAACCTTTTTATCCCATGTCTAGGCACATTTTTGAGATATAAAGTAAAAAACGGCCATGGAACTAAATAAAAAAACGTCGATGCAAATCTATGATTTTACGATTGAACTGAAAATTCTTGTTTCACTTATGATTTTTTTTGGCATTAGTTTTTGAGATATCGCCTTGAAATTTTGGATTTGTAATCTGTACTATATGTAGGAAAGTACTGGAGAATTTAATAGCTCTGCTGCATTCAGGTCCTGAGATATAAAATAAAACGGCCATGGAACTAAAAAAAACGTTGACTCAAATAAGCGATTTTACGCTTGAACTGAAAATTCTTGTTTCAGTTATGATTTTTTTGTGGCAAGAGTTTTTGAGATATCGTCTTGAAATCTATACTATGTATAACAATATATGCTAATTTTTATACATCTGGGTTGATTAGATCCAGAGTAAATAAATAAAACGGCAGTGGAATGCAGAAAAACGTTTCTGAAATCAATGAACAACATAGCTGGAACTACACCAATCAGCAAAATTTAATATCATTACTTTGTCATGTGTTGCAAAATACTGTCTAAAACAATATAACAAAATAAAAAGGGGTCCTCATCACGATGGATTTTTTTATAAATCAGTATTTGTACAACAAAGTCATTTTGGAAAAACTTAACGAATTTCCCGAAAATCGCTTTGGAAAATTTTCTATACCAAATAGAAAGTCAAAACTGCACCAGTCTAATGCATTTTTTACTTCTGGATCTAATGCTTCAAACCGCTAGTCTCTAGCCCTAATAGATCCTTCTAAAAATGGAAAAGACTGTTCATTTTTTAGTGTCGTCAAAACTACAAGAAAAGATGCCGAGCAGCAGCACAGGTTGAGACGCTATACCAGATTTGTGGGGGTGTGTCTGAATACTGCTCTCTGATTGGTTGTTTTCAGTATATTCCCTGTAATTACAGGGAGTATACAGGTCAGGTGACATATACTGCTTTTTCTCCCCGATACTGACTTTTTCCCTGCTGTATTGCCCAGGGAAAAACACAGTATCGGGGAGAAAATGTGCATAGACATGGGATAATACTACTTTCTCCCTCTGTGTTTCAATAACAATTTATGAGATCTTGCATGTG
This sequence comes from Platynereis dumerilii, assembly GCA_026936325.1. Classification (NCBI taxonomy): domain Eukaryota; kingdom Metazoa; phylum Annelida; class Polychaeta; order Phyllodocida; family Nereididae; genus Platynereis; species Platynereis dumerilii. The sequence continues at coordinate 435,257 of JAPTHN010000034.1, forward strand.
TTGACATCTGGTGTCAATCACTGATAGAGTGACGAATGGATATAGGCATACCATCACAACCATGTTCACTCCCTGACTAGCTCAAAAGTGTGCAGCAGAGTGGCGCAGCGTCAAAATTTGAAAACCTTGAAATTTCTGCTGAATAAATTTTGAAAATTGTTCGTTCAAGAAATGCCTTTTTACCCTGCTGGCTATGCAATAGCCTACGGGGTACTGCAGTCCTCAACAGGGTTGCTGGACGAGGATTTCGTCAAGCATAACTCACTTTGTGATGCACATATTTCCTTCAAACTTTGCCTGTTCATTGATTTTGTCATGATGTCGGGAATGACAAGTTTCCAGCCATTTCCAGCTATTACATGTGTGTCTTTCCATGTTATTTCAACCAATTTCAGCAATTTTCCGAACTTGACCCCCTCAGATTTGTCTAAAAAATATTCTCAGACCTGCCTTTAGTAATGTAATAGATGTGTGCAGAGTTTCCGCTCTATATCTTGAATAGTTTACTCTATAAAAATTATCAAAACACAGTTTTTAGGCCTTTTTATAGGCCTACTCATCTTATGAAAGTCATTTTTCAAATGTTAATATTTTGGATTTCATGAAACATGCAACATTGATTGTTTCCAGACATGACATCTAAAAGTGTATTATTATTAATGCTCATTATTAATATTAGTTTCTTTGGAAACAATACTGGATAAATGAATTTATTAATTATTTTATGCAGTGTCCTGATTGTCTCAGTGGCTTCATATATAGCCAGCGGGGTTTATGTGCTTGCATGGTATTTTAAGTTTGCGTTGGGTAGGTCAAACAATCAGCTATCAACGCACTTTCATTTCCAAGGGTCCCAATGCTCTGTTGATCTGTACTGAGTAGGATGGCCCAAAAATGTACAGGAAAATATTTTTTTCTGAAATTCACTTCGCATACCCCCTCATTTTAGGAGAAATGGTGAAAAAAGCACCTTGTTAAAATTTCATGAAAATCAGTCAAGTCTAAGTGGTCTCTCAAAGCCCCTCAATTCTCTCTAAAAAGAAACATTTCAACCATTTTCGCCAATACGCGGTTTGCCAGAACTTTGTCAATTTTTAATGAACAACATTCTAATTGTCATGGTTGGAAAGGTCTCAAAATTAGCTTCAATTTGCATACCAACATTAATGGTCTAGGATGATATCTTGACTCCCATGGACTCTTCAGCTAACAGTGCTTATGTGCGAAAGTGTTTACTGAATGACTAAACCTGTTCAAGAAAAGATTTCCATTAAATTTCACTGTCAAGTAAGATATTCTTATTCTCCAAAAGGCAGGATGACCCGATAAAACATAAAACTTTTTTTTTTACCATGGAGAAACCCGCTTTAGGAGCTGTAAAGTTTTAATGTTAGATTTTGTCTAAAGTGCTGAAAACATCGGAGAGGGGCTGTTGCATTTCATAGTTTAACTTCATAAGAGTTAAATATAGGACAACATAATTTATATCATGTGAAACATAAGAATATTGTCTTTCAAGTGGTACCCATCATGTTGCCCTGTAGTAAATTTGGATGAAGATATGAATTTGAAATACTACAATTCCCCCCTGCTATTTTATGAGTTTGCGACAAACTTCAACATAAAATTTCATCACTCATAAACCGGGCATTCCCACGGTCAAAAATCTTTTTTTTAAAAATATTTGGTCATTCTGGAACTGGAAAAATAAGAATCACGGCAATTTACAGCGAAAAAAGATAAAAGCCTGGCTTTTATCAGGATCAGTCGTTCAGCAACAATTTCATTCATGAAAAGTGTAAACTGAAGAGACCATGGGAGTTGAGATATTATCTTAGACCATTAATGTTGGTATGCAAATTGAAGCTCTTTTTTAGCCCTATCCAACCATGGCAATGAAAATGCAGTACTTCACAAATTGACTAACTTATGAAGAACCGCGTATTGGCGAAGATTGTTGAAATTTTCCTTTTTGCTAAGAATGGAGGGGCCTTGAGAGACCACTAAGACTTGACCGATTTTCTTGAAATTTTTACAGGGTGCTTTTTTCACAATTTCTCCTAAAATGAGGGGGTGTGCGAATAGAAAATCAACAATTTTGTTTTTTGGGCCACCCTAGTACTGAGGTGATGAACATAGATGTAATGTTTTTTGACTTTCATTAAAATCACACTTATAACTAAAACATTCTGACCACTTAGGGATAAAAAAATCTATTGCCAATGATAAGGCAAGTTGCTTGCACATCTTGGGCAAAGTTCCAAGTCTCTAGTGCCAATTATTTTGGAGAAATTTTGATCAATTAAAATACCAAATATGTGTGTCATTAGCACCATGCCTATAACTTGAAATCTGCACCACTTAGAGTTGAAGAATGTATTACCAAGGCATGGGAAAGTGGCTATTCTGCATACACGGGTTCTCCGTGGCCTAATGGTTTAAGGTGCTTGTTTGTGCTACCAGTTTGGCTTTGAGGTCGTGGGTTCGACTCCCACTCCTGGAACTCAATTTGGTCCGAGCCCATGGGACATTAAATGGAGGTGGGTTGTATCCAGTGTTCTGTGCTGGGGCAACTGAAAGACCCTGGACATCCCTGAATTAATAGGTTATGTACCAGACTCACAGTCTTCTCATCAGTCATCATCATACGGCGGTCACCAACACTGGAGAGTGCTAAGGCATGGGAACCTTGGGCAATGCTCCCCTTGTCTCTGCCCATGGGCGCCGTACTATGGCTGCCCTGAGCTGTATCATTGTGGAAGGCTCACCACGAATTTCGTGCCTGCATTGCAGAGCATGACTGAGAGTATATACAATACAATACAATACATTGAGCTATATTTCAGGTCTCTATGACCAATATTTATTGAGATAGAACATACTCTTGAACCAGAAATTTACAAACACAAACAAAAATACTCTTTTCGTCAATAGTCTCGATTCTGAATAATACAAATGATCTCCACCACTCCCTCCAGTGCTCAATGCCTTTGCTAAACCACATTTCAGATGCTAGACAATGGTAAAATATTACTGGCAGCCCATATATGATTAATAGTTTCAGAGAAGCTTCAAACTTCCTACTAAGCAAGTCAGATGCTAAGAAAATGCAAAAATGTTATGTAATATTCTGTTGAAATATTTATTGATAATATATATTCACTAATTTCAACTCCAGTCATCTGCAAAAAATTTTAGTGAGGTACAGGCAATTAGCCATTTTTGACATGATGATAAAGACAGTGTGATGCTAATGATAACAAGAACGAACACTCAGAGAGTGCATACGTAGGTCTGCCAGCCTGCTGTAATTAATAATCTATTCACCAGTTGATGTTTGTATGTTGGCCTATATCTGTGTATCTATGTAGTATGTACATCTGTGTACAGATACATCCTTCCATCCATTTGTCTATATATGTATCAATCAATCTGTTAATGCATTGAGTCAGACTGTCCCTCCACCGATGGTGGAGGCCAAATATGCAGAGGGACAGGTACAGTCTGGGCTGGCACTGAGCTGCTGCTGATGCTTCGGGTCCTGCTGCAGCAGGATAATGGTGCGAATATGGACATTGTATAGGGTGGCAGAGTGGCACTGAGCTGCTGCTGATGCTTCTGGTCCCACTGCAGCAGGATAATGGTGCGAATATGGACATTGTATAGGGTGGCAGAGTGGCACTGAGCTGCTGCTGATGCTTCTGGTCCCACTGCAGCAGGATAATGGTGCGAATATGGACATTGTATAGGGTGGCAGAGTGGCACTGAGCTGCTGCTGATGCTTCTGGTCCCACTGCAGCAGGATAATGGTGCGAATATGGACATTGTATAGGATGGCAGAGGTATATTTTTGATAGATACTCAGTGAATATGTCATGGAGAACGACCAAAATCGAAATTTAATTTTATTAAGAAACAAGTCCGGAGTGATGCTAATGATGCAATATGGAGACATTGCCGCAACAACCTCATGCTCTTATACAGAATATCATTTCAGCTATTGGTAACTAGATTTTAGAAGACTAACAGTCAATGTATGATAGAGTTTAATTGAATCAGGTTCCTGTATTAGTTTTTGCGATGCGATTTTTCAAAGAAAATGTTGGTGGAGACAGGCCATTTTCAGGGGGGTTTGACACTTCAATGCTATTTTTGGATGGGATAAATATTCTGCTAAATCTTTTTGGTGTTATACGTTTTGCTAATATCCTTGTCTATGACAAAGGACAACAAGAGGTGCTCCATGTGCCTTTTATAGAATTTCAGACTTATCAAAATTTGGCCCACCTGCTGCTGCTGCCCACTCTGCTGCAGCTGGGCCTCTCTTCATGCAGAATTTCAACTGTTAGGACAGTTTTGCCACTCTTTCAGTCTCTGTATAAATGACTTAATGACACACCGACCATCTGACACATCAAATAGCTATCCCTGAATGTTGTCTACCTTATTGAATTGCTTTATCTCATCATACTTTTACTCAGGGGTCGAAATAGGCCATGTTATATGGGGGGGGGGGGGTCTCTCACTCCCTCAGTTGCAAGGCCCGAAAGATAGAAGCCCTTGTAACCAGTAGTCTGCGGGCCGTCAGTGAGCCACCAGAAGCCCAATAGCCTCAGATGCTCTAAAAATGAATTTTAAAGTCATGTTTTATCACAGAACAAACCCCTTGACCCCCCCCCCCCCTTATTTCGAAAACTGCTTTTACTGTGAAGTTTAACAGTGTGTTGGGGCAATGGAGCTGTCACCTGTCAAAAGAACAGATCTAATTTTGGTGCACATAATCGTACTCAGGATACCACAACACCTGGATGACATCATGCCCTATACTTGCTGAAAAGATGTGTAACTGCTTTTATGGTTACAGCTTGATAATAAAGTCAAGTAAATATAGGCAAATATGAGGTAGGGTAGGGGATATGCTCTTCCCATGAAGAACATTTATTCAGCCTCATATGTATCACTTTGCTGTCTAAATTCAAACAAATTCATTATAATTCTTGATATTGGATAACCAGATTAAATGCTTTGCAAAAAAACATGATTTATAAGCATGGAAATGAATCAAACGGAGTGGACCTTTTTAGTGATAAAAAACAATGTCCATTGAATATTATATCTTACAGCAAATTCATTTACTATGAGTTTCTCTCCTCCAAATCCTTATGTTGCACGTAGCAAGAAAAGATATATTAACATTCTGCCTCAATGAGCAGCTTAGTTTTGAAAAAATCCTATTTTACAGTGTGGTACTGCGAACATCTCTCCGCACAGTCAAAAATTGGTAAGTCAAGCTTGAAATCAATGTTTCTCAATTTACATTCAAACCACGGGTTGCCTGGACTATTTGTTACGAATGACGTGGGATTAACTAACAGCAAAAGCATGAGTTTCTTCAAAGGGATGGTAACATGTAGGAAATGTAGTTCATGTGATTGGTTGAGGCACTGAATTGCATAGCATAAATCTAATTTGAATATCTTAAAAACGTGTATTGAAGCCACTGATGTATCTGGTGGTGGTTGTGGCAGTTGGCCTTTCCCTGCTAATCTTATCTACTTTTCAAAACTAAGCCGCTCATTGAGGCAGAATGTTAATATTTCTTTGTTTGCTACGTGCAACTGAGGGATTTGGAGGATGTATTTCTAGCAAGTCATGTGCATTTCTGAAATCCACACGAAACGATACTTGGAAATAAATGTTTTTAATATGTGTTCTCCAAGTTATTGCTACCAAGAATCTCATGTACACTGTCAAAAATTACTGGAATTATATATTTCTTCTACATGCTCCAAAATAGTGATGTCAGTGTCAATAAAATCTTCAGACCTGTCAGAATCTGAAGAAGACGGACACACGGACGGACAGACACAGGGACGGACGGACGGACACACGGACGGACGGACACACGGACATACGGACACACGGACGTACGGACACACGGATGGACGGACACACGGACGGACACACGGACGGACACACGGACGGACACACGGACGGACACACGGACGTACGGACGGACGGACGCACGCACGGACGGACACACGGACGGCCGGACACATGGACGGACGGCCGGACACATGGACGGATGCACGGATGGACACACGGACACACGGTCGCACGGACGGATGCACGGACGGATGGACGGACGGATGGACGAACGCAAGGACACACGGACGGACGGACGGACAAACAGCTAGACACACGGACGGACGGACGGACACACGGACACACGGATGGACACACGGACACACGGTCGCACGGACGGATGGACGGACGGATGGACGAACGCAAGGACACATGGACGGACGGACGGACACACAGCTAGACACACGGACGGACGGACGGACACACGGACACACGGACGGACACATGGACGGACGGACACATGGACGGACGGACACACAGACGGACGGGCGGACGGACACACGGACACACGGACACACGGACGGACACATGGACGGACGGACACACAGACGCACGGACGGACGGACGGACGCACGAACGGACACACGGACGCACGGACACACGGATGGACATACCGACTGATGGACACACCGACGGACGGACACACCGACGGACGGACACACGGACGCATGGACGAATGCACGGACGGACAGCTATACATACTAGAGAGACTTGTGGGATGATGCACTTGTGGGGAGCAACCTGTAATAGAGGTATTTCTGGGCTTCACCTTCAGACACCAAAAGTTTGGGCTGCGAACAGACAAATGTCTGGGCTGCGAAAGAACAAAAGCCTGGGCTGCGAATGGACAAAAGTCTGGGCTGCGAATGGACAAAAGTCTGGGCTGCAAATGGACAAAAGTCTGGGCTGCAAATTGAGAAAAGTCCGAGCTGCGAATGGACAAAAGTCTGGGATGCGAATGTACAAAAGTCTGGGCTGCGAATGGACAAATGTCTGGGTTGCGAACGGACAAATGTCTGGGCTGCGAATGGACAAAAGTTTGGGCTGCGAACAGACAAAGGTCTGGGCTATGAATGGACAAAAGTCTGGGCTGCAAACAGACAAAAGTCTTGGCTGCAAATGGAAAAATATCTGGGCTGCGAACGGATAAAACTCTTGACTTGGTGGTATCTGGGGTGCAGCTCTGAATTCTTAAACATTTCATCCCATTGAATTATGGTGTCTATGATTTATGAGATGTGCACCTCCAAAATCTTGGACATTCAAAGAGAGAGATAGGAAACAGAAAATTTTTACTTTAAAAATACGTCTGACATGGTGGTATCTGGGGTGCAGCTCTGAATTCCTAGACATTTCATCACATTGAATTATGGTGTCCATGATTTATGAGATGCGCACCTCCAAAATCTTAGATATTAAAACAGAGAGAAAGGAAAATTAAATTTTTGATTTTAGAAATATGTCTGACTTGGTGGTACCTGGGGTGCAGCTCTGAATTCTTGGACATTTCGTCACATTGTATTATGGTGACCACGATTTATGAGATGCGCACCTCAAAATCTTAGGCATTAAAACAGAGAGACAGGAAAATTAGATGTTTGATTTTAAAAATTTGTCTGACTTGGTGGTATCTGGGGTGCAGCTCTGAATTCTTGGACATTTCATCACATTGAATTATGGTGTCCATGATTTATGAGATGCGCACCTCAAAAATCTTAGACATTTAAACAGAGAGATAGGAAAAATAAATTTTTGACTTTAAAAATATGTCTGACTTGGTGGTATCTGGGGTGCAGCTCTGAATTCTTAGACATTTCATCACATTGAATTATGGTGTCCATGATTTATGAGATGCGCACCTCCAAAATCTTAGACATTTAAACAGAGAGATAGGAAACAGAAATTTTTGATTTTAAAAATATGTCTGACTTGGTGGTATCTGGGTTGCAGCTCTGAATTCTTGGACATTTCATCACATTGAATTATGGTGTCTGTGATTTATGAGATGCGCACCTCCAAAATCTTAGACCTTAAAACAGAGATAAATAAAGCTCCAATTTCTTAGACATTTCATTAAATGGAATTATGATGTCTATGATTTATGAGATGCGCACCTCCAAAATCTTGGACATTTACTCATCTGCCAGGGGTCGCCACTTGACGGAGTTTGCTCAAACATTGTTGGACACCACAGCTCACAGTTGATAGACATCAGACTGAGTCCAACTGACATGTGTCTGAAAAATGTTCCGGGGTGCAGTCCGGAAATCAACTGAAAAATCGTCTGAACACATGATTTTTTGGGGGTGCACCCCATAAGTCCAAATCACCCCAAAACTACCAATAATACTGGCAAATCACCCCAAAAGTCCTTCTGGTGAGAGCACACGGACGGACACACGGACGGACACACGGATGGAATGGATACACGGATGGAATGGATACATGGATGGAATGGATACACGGATGGAATGGATACACGGACGGATAGGATACACGGATAGGATACACGGATAGGATACACGGATAGGATACACGGATAGGATACACGGATAGGATACACGATTGATAGGATACACGGACAGGATAAGCAGACATGATGAACGGACACGATAAACAGACAGGATAAATGGACATGATAAACAGCCAGGATAAAGCCATGATGAACAGACAGGATAAACAGACATGATAAACGGACAGTAAGCAGACAGGATAAACAGACATAAACGGACATGATAAACGGACATGATAAACGGACAGGATAAACTGCCAGGATAAATGGACATGATAAATGGACAGGATAAATGGACAGGATAAACGGACAGGATAAACGGACAGGATAAACAGACAGGATAAACGGACAGGATAAACGGACAGGATAAACGGACAGGATAAACGGACAGGATAAACGGGCATGATAAACGGACATGATAAACGGACATGATAAACTGACATGATAAACGGACATGATAAATGGACCGGATAAACGGACAGGATAAACGGACAGGATAAATGGACACGATAAACGGACAGGATAAACGGACAGGATAAACGGACGTGATAAACGGACGTGATAAACAGACGTGATAAACTGACGTGATAAACTGACGTGATAAACGGACGTGATAAACGGATGTGATAAACGGCCATGATAAATGGACAGGATAAACGGATCAACAGGCGATCATTTCGTCCCTGTGGGACAGCATAAGGCGATCGATCCAATCTCTGCACTGTCTCTAGTTTAGAATTTATTGTAGGAGGGCCCAATATCCAGTTACCGACAAAATGATTAGCTGAGTGATTTGCAAGTACAAAATAGCTTAAACATGCTCCTGCAGGCCTATCAGTCAACATGTATCCAGTTTAATCTCAAGACAGACTGTATAAGCTGTCAGTTCAGAAAGACTACAGAAATGTGGATCTCCACCTTAGGCAATGTGAACTGTCACAGTAAACAAGAACAAGTAAGTTGCAATGTGAACTGTCACAGTAAACAAGAACAAGTAAGTTTTTACAGCAAATCCTTCACAGTGCACGTGCTTATCTGTCATGTGTCATGATGTGGGAAAACAAACCAATAAATCGTCAATCTGAGGTGCCAGTGACATGCCACATGTGTTGTGGAGGGGAAGAGAGTTGGGTAAAAATACCTTTCAAATCCTGTTAATGCATGACCTGTCAACACTGAGATAAGAGGGTGCATGGTGCAGTGTGTTTTGTTGAAGGTCCCATTGTTTAAACAAGTCAGGAAAAAGAATTACCGCAGACAATAAAAAAGAGCAGTGCATTGTTATTGTTTGCAAAAACACTTTAAACAGTTCAAATGGGAAGTATTCAGCCTCCTTTGAAGTAACAGAGCAGAGGTGATGCATAGATCTGCAATTCTGCATCAATGGACCTATGTACCAAATGAATCATTCAATGAGTTGTCGGGATTTTTAAAATTCCCTGGTAGAAGGCATATATATATATATGTGTACCACAGTCTACGAAACCTTCATACTTTCTCCACTCCATTCATGGTCCCAAGTGAACACAATTCTTGGCCGTCATGAAAAACAACTGCTAGCACATTTTATAATGGTTTCAGGGTAAATCAACCAAATTAAAGTGCATTCTGGGACTTTTGGTGATGTCTTTACTTCATGTGTATTGCACTCCCAGCCATGCCATGATACTGGAGTTGTCTGTCGCACTTTGCAACCGAGTTGTTTACGTGCTTGCACGGTATTTTTTTTCTTTGCAAACAATACTGGAATTTATTACTTTTGTATGCATGTAACAGTATCCGAATGGTCTCAATGGCTTCACATAGAGCCAGCGGGGTTTAAGTGCTTGCACGGTATTTTTGAATGTGCAGAGATGTTACCAATACCACACTGTAAAATAGGATTGTCTGATATCCGAAACAACAACCGCCTGATTTATGTCCATTCTTTACAATTATTTTCTAAACCAGACGATTCAATTGTTCAAAATTTCTGACAATTTGATAGAACTTTCCTTACTTTAATTGTCCAAATCAGATACAGCTCCCGAATTTGGGAAGACTCCAACCACCTACTTTAAAGTGAAATAAAGTAAAGTAAAATAGTTTTAGAAAGAGAGCAGAACTCCAAACCAAATGTTTAGAAGCTGAATGTGCCTATCAAAAATATTACCATTGGATATCACCAGGAGGCTTTTTTTATCAGTGCTTGGATTAAGGTGGTCTTTTTCATATCACAATTGTTAATAATTGTGATATTTTTTAAATGAATAACATGCTAGAGTGCATCACACAATTTCTTACCCCCACACCCCCCAGGTGACCCCCAATCGACACCCCCGAATATGCCATTAATTCAAATAATTTCAAATATATAATGAATATATAAAATCAAAGTTAATAAGATTGAAAAGGAAGTTTAAAACTACACAAAATGCATGTAATGGGACAACACCCATTTTGAAATAGTTGAATTAAAATAAATCCGTGATGACCATGTTGTCTGTCTGTCAATTCAAAAGATTCATTAACATTTGGCCAACGCCACACATCCTCAACCAAACTGCTTGTGGAAACATGACTCCTCATCTGATGAGAGGAAAATATATTGGGTCATAAAAGCCGATATTTGAGACATGTGGGATGACAATAGCTGCCAACTGGGTAGGGGTCAAAGACTTTGATAAGTAAGTGAAACACAAACCCGATGTTACTTAATAGGGAAGGGTCAGGATCCGCCACTGATTATGGTACAGTTTCATACAGGTACAAAGTATAGGTTGTGAGCTGTCGATTTGAAACCCAAAAATATAATGCTGTTTTTTTCCAATCGTTCAAAAAGTGTTAAATACACATCAAATGGTAGGGGGAACGGGGGCACATTGGGACGCGGGGCACTGTGGGACGGTGGGGTTTTCTTGGATCCTGGCAAGGTATAGGATATGGTAGTGCCACCATATCTTGTAATTTCACATCCTGATGTTTCCATGGTTTTATAGACAAATTACAGCCACATGCAGAAGTATGGCGAGCAAAAGTTAGTTTTCCTACCGCCAAAGTAAATATGGAAGGGTTCAATTCGAACCATTCTGTGGACAAACCATGAACAATGAGGCTTTCTAAGTGCTTGTATGAATTTTATATATCGTAATGAACAGTTATGAATTGCTATCGTGATAAACACACTCACTGGTGTCCGAGAAATTAGCATTTTGGTGTAAAAGTAATATCGGGGCTCATTGGGACAGTGAATTTGAGGCACATTGCGATGCCCTTAATATGGCAGAATTTAAGTGTCCAAGGCACACAACAGGTGTTCAGGCCACAGGGAATAGAGGCATAGTGGATTACCATGCTCTGTGAACAAATTTGTCGCAAAGCACTGTGTGTTACTTACATAGATGTCCACACCCAGGACAGTTTATGTTAAATGTTTAAAACTGTTTAAAGTCATGAACTATTGGCACTACAAAGTGTTAATGCACTGTATATTATCTTACACACTACTTATATGTGATATCTATTGCACGTGGAGTGTTAAAATGATTTTTTGATTGATGTCCCAATGTGCCCCGGCTGTTCTAGCCGGGGCACATTGGGACAGTCATTTTTACGACTCTCTGGCTGCAAAAGGGTAGGTGCAGTCTAGTTTATTATGCCTTGCATTTAAACTCAATAGTATTGGTGATATTCATCCAAACTTCTGAGTTCTTCAGTGCTTTCAGCATTGAGTAAAATTAGTAGACGTTAAAAGCGTCCCAATGTGCCCCCGTTCCCCCTACTGCTACAGGAACAGCCCTGCGAGTGAATAATAATATATCAATAACACTAGGGGGAACGGGGACACAGTGAATCAGCAAAGTTTAGTTTTACCATATCTCAATGAGTTACAATTTCAGTCCCAAAATGAATGGTGTCAATAAAAGGTACTGATCTCCACTACACATGTGCACTGTTAAAACAAAAATGCTGCTTTAGATCTTCGAGATATTGGGTGAAAAAGGTCAAGTGATTCACTGTGCCCCGCCAATAAATTCCAGGGGCACAGTGAATCGGTGCTATTTTGTTTTTAAAAATTACAAACTTAATATATCTTCACAGTGACAACATGATGACACAACATACCTAAGCATATTTCCTTTGAAGTACTGCCTTCTAGGACAAAAATATTTAAATCTTAAGAAGTTCAGCACTCAAAACATTTGTAGTCGTTGGTGTGTAACCAAATTTTGGCTCAAAATCTGACTTTACCGCATACTGACAAAACAATTCATGCTTCATCAAATTTCTTTACAGATTCATTAAGGTGTCCCTCTAAGTAACCCGACAAATCTGACATTTCAGAAATGCTGCTTATCAGCATCCTGTGAAATCTACTGATTCACTGTGGCAAGCGATTCACCTTGTCCCCGTTCCCCCTACTTTTGAGGGAGCTATACTGTTGAATGGCCCAAGGTTATGTCCAGCAGCCCAAGTGATTCAAAGTGGCACGATATTTATGGGCATTAGTGGCCAGACAATGTCCTCTAAAATGAAAATAATGTTCCATATGGAATCCACTTACTAATAATTGAACATGGAGAACTTTGTAGGTAGGCTAGCATCAACTAATGTCATTTTTAGCGGCGTCAGCCAGCTCTTACCCCAAGAATTTTTCCCTGATTTTTTTAGCACTGCTGAGATCGCCCTCTCTCACCAATCTCAAACTTGAAATACAGTCTCAATGGAATATTTGCTTAAGCCCAGTCGATTTTGGTGTTTCACTAAAGAAACTAAATCGACTGAAATTCAAGGGTCAGGGGTCATGCGAACATGTTTTGCTTTGTGCATTTCTGTGATGGGGCGTTGCATATGAGCAATGATATGGAGTGGGTCTATAGATAGCCTACATGACATTGTCATTGCAGCTGTATCTATTGACAGAGCTCTCGGAGGTGTTAAAGGTAAATTACAATTAAAAAAGTGTAGAGAAATTCAAATGCACATAGACATACAAATTACATAGACACACAGCTATTGCTGAATCTTCTTAATTGCAATCAACTTAATTGTTGTAATTGGCCAACACTGTCACTTAGGGATAGATTAGATCCATGCCTACTAAACAAATGATTCTGGTTCATTGCACTTCCAAAAGTTAAGTCTTCATATTCATGTCAAATAATTAATTCTTTGAGTCAAAATAATATATTTCATTTACTGATATCAAAACATTATCACACATGCTTTCACCACTCTGAGATTAATGGTCATCAAAATATTCCTTTATACTTAGAGACTGATATGCATGCAGACACACAGACAAGCATGAATAGATTAGGTAAAAACCCCTCAGACTACACATTTATATAGATAGATAATAGATTTATAATATATACTGGTAAAATTGCAAATGAATTGAATTAAAACCTCAATTCACAGCCTATCTCAATTCAATTCAATTCAATTCATTGCATTTTTTCAACATGGTCAAACAAACTCATTCAATTCATAAACGTTTTAAAATACAGATACAGATACAGATACAGATACAGATACAGATAATTTATTGGTCACATTGTATACATCGATATATATATATACAACAGTGAAATTTTGGTACTTGGTACAAGGTTAAGGTGTATTAATATAACATTACATTGAAGCATTTTTAAAACAAGGAAACAGATACAGGAAGGAAAGTGTCTTTAAAACGCTGTGTCCTGATAGAGGGCATTCGATATCTGTGCCCACTGGGCAAAAGCTCAAAGAGTTCATAAAGTGGGTGTGTAGAGTCCCGCATGATCTTATTAGCCAGGCTAACCACACAATTCTTATAATGAGATTCATTATTATCAATTACATAATTCCGTTTCAATAAACGTTCACAAACTTTTTCCTCCCTATCCCTCTCCTGCCCTTCTCATGTGTTAAACATTCATCATAAAAGTATTTTGTGTCATTTTGAAAAATAAAAATATGAATTAATTCGAATTAATTCAGTTAATGAATTGAATCTTGCCCATCACTGGTGGTAACCAACGAAGCAATAAAGGATTAAAGTAATTGTTTGCAGCTTTACTCTGAAAGGGAGCGTCAACAAAACTGCAAACAGTACATAAAATGCTTGAACGTGACAGCTCCATGTCCAATAAACTTAGACCAGAAGCATGTTTGTAAACCACTGTGATTTAAAATAGCCAGTTATCCTATTAACCATGCTCGGTTGTATTGCTGTTATTAGTTTCAGTGTCACCAAGAAAACAACCCCCCTCCCCAACCTTACACCTGAGTTTTTTCATTTATTGGCTAATCTGGCCATGACATAATTGCAGGGCTATGATGAAGCTGTCCATATGAAATGCTATTGGCCAGTTTCACCCATGACATCGCAGTGAAAACCAAAGTTGTACAAGGGATACAACTTTGCAATTTTTTCCCTTAAAATCAATTTCCTTTGTCATAGCTCTGTGAGAAATTTTGTATAAAAACCACTGTAGTTAAGTCTTTATTACAGTAGACAAACTTCGAGTGCTTACAAGTGACTGGTTTCAGAGTATCAATGAGGTCACTAAAGCTGTTGCTTCAATCTTTACCATTGAAACTGGTGGCTCTTTCACTGACTCATAGGACTTCTAATGACATGTATAGATGCAGCAGTGACCAACATCTGGCTCAGTGACATGTATCAGAGCAATGCTAAGAGAATGGGCAGTAGAACAGTTGTCATATGAAGTGCAGTCACTGAGTCATAAATCTGACCCATTTGACAATAATCATTGCTCTCTTCATGAAAGATGTGGTGTTGACACAGTCAGTCAACATGAAAGCTTATCCATCTGAATTGTGATAGTGAGTTATAAATCATGGCAGAAGTGCGACGGAATTATATGGATGCTTGTGTCTAAGCAGGGTTTTTGTGGAAATAAAATGTAGCAACCTGTTTGATGAACAAGGGAGCTACACAAGAAAGCCAGGGGCATCCCTCCATTGCATAGCTCGTTTACATTTGCCCTGCCAACAAGTTCAATAAATTCTGAAGTATTCTAATCCTTCACAGCTTTTTCTGGCCAGAAATATCTATAATTTAGATAATTGTTTGTGTTTTTCCTCAAAGAAATATTTGGAACAACAAAAAGACAACAATTAAACATTCAAACATAGATACAATTGCTTTGAATATCTCAAACTGTGAATTGTGTTTGTCACACCAGAGGAAGATTAATCTGTTTGTTATAACTTCGCTAAAATGAAGCACTTGTGGTCAGGATGGCCAGGAGTAGCAGATGCCAAGATCAGCTGGGGATCAGTAGCATTGACAGTGGTCAAGCTCTGTTGATTGCAGGCCTATTACTCAGAGAGACAGGAGTGAGGTCACTGGTGAATGCTATGACACCTATCACACAACATGGTATGTATGGGCTATAATAATAATAATAATAGTAATTTATATAGCGCCTTTTCCAGTAAACTGCTCAAAAGCGCTTGTGTGAGTTGGCTGTTATTTGTAAAATGTTTTAAACAAGTGGGTTTTTAGTTTTATCTTGAATGAATCCAGAGTCTCTGCAGCCATGACACTTCCTGGTAGCTTGTTCCAGAGTTTTGGTGCTGCAAAAGAGAAAGCTCTATCTTCAAATTTATTGTGGCTGCTTGAAGCTGGTTCCATCAACAAAAGTTTGCTGTTGCTCCATAGGTTATGGTACAGGTTGGGTTTGAGTTGGACGAGTTGCCGAATGTATGTTGGTGCTTGGTTGTTCAATGCCTTCCAAGTTGTGGTCATCAGTTTGAACTGTATTCTGGCAGGAATTGGCAGCCAATGAAGTTTCTTTCTGTGTGGTCCCACACTGTCATGTCGTTGTAACCTCTCTATGAGACGAACTGCTGAGTTTTGGGCTACCTGAAGTTTGTTCACTAGATGCTGAGATATTCCATACAAAAGGCCATTACCATAGTCCAGGTGGGGTGTGACCAAAGCATTTACTGCAGTTTTTACTATGTCTTTGTTCATAGACTTTCGGAGTTTGGAAATGTTTCGCAGATTAAAGTAGGCATTTCGGCACATTTTGTTTACTTGTTTCTCCATTGTCATGTTTTTGTCCATGGTCACACCTAAATTTCTGACATCCTCTGCTGCTTTGATTGAAACATTATCAACTTTGATTGATGAAAGCTGAAGTTTATTCAGTTGGTGTGGCGTGCCAATCAAGAGAAGTTCTGTTTTGTCACCGTTATTGCACAGTTTGTTTTCATGGAGAAAATTTCTAATTTCCGTAATGCATTTCTCCATTTTCTCAATTGCTATTTCTTGATCTGTGACGTTTGGCTTAAATGATATAATGAGTTGCTCGTCATCAGCGTATTTCTGATCCTCAATTTGGTTTCGTGAGGCAACTTCACTAAGTGGGGCAATGTAAGAATTGAATAGGATTGGACCAAGCTTAGACCCTTGAGGGACACCAAATTTGAGATGAAGCCTATCTGATGTTTGGTCATTTACCAAGACTGATTGTGATCTTCCTGAAATGTATGACTTAAACCAGTTGAGAGCTGAGTTGCACACGCCATATCTGTTTTTCAATCTTGCCAGTAAAATATTGTGATCAATTGTGTCAAAAGCAGCTGACAGATCTAGCAGTACAAGCATTGTAATTTCACCCTTGCTCATATTCAACATTGTGTCATTGTGGATCTTTGTTAGAAGGGTCTCTGTACTGTGAAATTGCTTATATGCTGATTGCTTGTCATCATCAAGTTTGCTACGAGCAAGGTGATCCATGTATTGTTTAATAACTGCACTTTCAATTATCTTTCCAAGGAAGGACAAGTTTGATACTGGTCGGTAATTTTTCTTGATCAGATCAAGTCCTCCTTTCTTTAAAAGTGGCTTAACCAGTGCATGCTTCAGATCAAGGGGCATCTCCCCTAAGGTCAATGATGTGTTGACTATTCCAGTTATCAATGGAAGAAATTCGTCGATGCACTCAAGCAGTAACCATGTGGGGATGGGGTCTAGTTGACAGTGTTTGACAGGCATATTTTTTATCAATTTCTTAATTTCCGATTCTGATAGGGTTTTGAACTGAAATAATTTGTTGCCTGTAAAATTGTCACTAACTGCAGTATGGTTGCTGCCAGAGTCCAGTTGCGTCCTTATTTTCTTGATTTTTTCATCAAAGAATGTGTTGAAGTCATTTGCAAGGTCTTTGCTATTTTCATGACTTGGCAGTGGCAATTCTTGTTTCCTGTTCAGGTTAGAATTAAGTACCTTGAACATGGCCTTTGAATTTCCCTTAGTATTCTCAATCTTTGCCCTCAGATCATCAGATTTCAGCTGATTGAGATGGTCATTTAATGCATTTCGTTTGAGCTGAAAATCTTCCCAATCTTTCTCAAGCCCAGTTCTTCTCCAAGTTCGCTCTGCTTTTCTCTTAGCTGTTTTTAGATTTTTTATGTCAGCATTAGTAAATGGAGTAGGTTTGCGCAGTGTAACCTGCTTCGTAATCAGAGGTGCATGTTTGTCAAGTACCTCAGTTGATGAATTGTAAAGCAGAACCAGTTTTGACAGGTATTCAGATGAGATTTCTTTTTGCAATTTCATGTACAAGTGTTTGTCAATGTCTTTTCTAAAAAGATTCAAATTGATGTTGCGCAGTTTTCTGAAAGCAATTTTCTTTTTGGCACTTTTTATTTTCCCCATGGCTACATTGAAAAGTACACAGTTATGGTCAGAGAGCAAGTCACTGACAACACAGTCTCTTAGAATTGAGTTCCTTTGTGTGATTACGAGGTCCAATGTGTTCCCCTCTTTGTGGGTTGGTGAAGAAACATGCTGTTCAAGACCATACATTTCAAGGATGCTGTTGAACTGTCTGACTCTGGCATCGTTAGGCTTGTTCATGTGAAAATTAAAATCACCAGTTAACACAACTTCATTGTGATATGATTGATACTGAGCTAAGAATTGTGTGAATTCCTCAAAAAATTCTGTTAACCTGTATTTGTTTTTGTTTGAGGGTTCAGGCCGGTACACAAGAAGAATCGTGATAGTTTTGCCATTGTGATTTATTTGGATTTCCATATGCTCAAAAGTTTTGGTTTTCTTGCTGTTGATTTTTTTTGCTTTCAAGCCTGACCTTAAAATGCAGCCAACACCACCACCAGGTCTGTCTTCCCGAGGTGTGCCAATATAAACATACTCGCCATTTCTTTCCAAGTTTCCAATTTCTACAATATCATCTGCCTTCAACCAAGTTTCTGTGAAAAGAAACAAGTCGAGATCAAATTCATCCCCAAAATTCTTCACTAATTCAGTTTTTTGTCTCAAACTTTGTGCATTCCGTACACAGGCCTTTAGAGTATTGTTTTTAGTACTGTCGGTTTGTTTTTTTGTTTGGATAGGCCTACAGTGTTCTTCGGGTTTGTCTGAGTGCATCAAAGGATCAAATCTGTTCTGTAATTTCAGAGAGTCTGAGTTGCTTGACCTCTGTTGGACATAGGGTCTGGGACCTGGATTGTATATATGTCTTTGATTGGAATCATTTATACCAATGTGCAGGACATCAGAGTATAGCTTTGCATGTTCGGACATCATTTAAGTGAAAGAGAATTGCACTCTGAGGTCTGTCAGAGGCTTGAGGTTAGAGTGCGAGTCTCTCCGGTTTGTCAGAGGCAAGAAGTTAGAGTAACAAGGCTCTGAGGTCTGTCAGAGAGAAGAGGCAAGTTTGAATCTGAAGTCTGTCAGAGGCAGGAGTAGCGAGGCTTTGAGGTCTAATAGAGACAAGAGGTACAATTTGCGGTGCTCTGAGGTCTGTCAGCAACTAGAGATAACAGTAGCGAGGCTCTGAGGTCTGTCAGAGACAGAAGTTAGAGTGTGAGTCTCTCTGGTCTATGAGAGGCAAGAGGTCAGAATACAGAGGCTTTGAGGTCTGCCAGAGACAATGAAGAGATTAGGTGTGAGTCTCTCAGGTCTGTGAGAGGCGAGATGTAGGAATAGTGATGCTCTGAGGTCTGTCAGAGACAAGAGGTAACAGTAGTGAGGCTTAGGTCTGTGAGAGGCAGAGGTGAGAAGAGTGAGCTTTGCATGTTCGGACATCATTTAAGTGAAAGAGAATTGCACTCTGAGGTCTGTCAGAGGCTTGAGGTTAGAGTGCGAGTCTCTCCGGTTTGTCAGAGGCAAGAAGTTAGAGTAACAAGGCTCTGAGGTCTGTCAGAGAGAAGAGGCAAGTTTGAATCTGAAGTCTGTCAGAGGCAGGAGTAGCGAGGCTTTGAGGTCTAATAGAGACAAGAGGTACAATTTGCGGTGCTCTGAGGTCTGTCAGCAACTAGAGATAACAGTAGCGAGGCTCTGAGGTCTGTCAGAGACAGAAGTTAGAGTGTGAGTCTCTCTGGTCTATGAGAGGCAAGAGGTCAGAATACAGAGGCTTTGAGGTCTGCCAGAGACAATGAAGAGATTAGGTGTGAGTCTCTCAGGTCTGTGAGAGGCGAGATGTAGGAATAGTGATGCTCTGAGGTCTGTCAGAGACAAGAGGTAACAGTAGTGAGGCTTAGGTCTGTGAGAGGCAGAGGTGAGAAGAGTGAGGCTCTGAGGTCTGTCAGAGTCAAAAGGTAAGATTAGTAAGTCTTTCAGGTTTGTGAGAGGCTAGAGGTGAGAAGAGTGAGGCTCTGAGGTCTGTCAGAGTTTAGAAGCAGTGAGTCTCTCTGGCCTGTGAGAGGAAAAGTTAAGAAGAGTAAGGCTCTGAGGTCTGTCAGAGTTTAGAGGCAAAAGCAGTGAGTCTCTCAGGTCTGTTAGAGGAAAAGTTAAGAAGAGTGAGGCTCTGAGGTCTGTCAGAGTCTAGAGCAGAAGCAGTGAGTCTCTCAGGTCTGTGAGAGGAAAAGTTAAGAAGAGTGAGGCTCTGAGGTCTGTCAGAGTTTAGAGGCAAAAGTAGCGAGTCTCTCAGGTCTGTGAGGGGAAAAGTTAAGAAGAGTAAGGCTCTGAGGTCTGTCAGAGTCTAGAGGCAGAAGCAGTGAGTCTCTCAGGTATGTGAGAGGAAAAGTTAAGAAGAGTGAGGCTCTAAGGTCTGTCAGAGTCTAGAGGCAAAAGCAGTGAGTCTCTCAGGTCTGTGAGAGGAAAAGTTAAGAAGAGTGAGGCTCTGAGGTCTGTCAGAGTCTAGAGGCAAAAGCAGTGAGTCTCTCAGGTCTGTGAGAGGAAAAGTTAAGAAGAGTGAGGCTCTGAGGTCTGTCAGAGTCTAGAGGCAAAAGCAGCGAGTCTCTCAGGTCTGTGAGAGGAAAAGGTAAGAAGAGTGAGGCTCTGAGGTCTGTCAGAGTCTAGAGGCAAAAGCAGCGAGTCTCTCAGGTCTGTGAGAGGAAAAGGTAAGAAGAGTGAGGCTCTGAGGTCTGTCAGAGTCTAGAGGCAGAAGCAGTGAGTCTCTCAGGTATGTGAGAGGAAAAGTTAAGAAGAGTGAGGCTCTGAGGTCTGTCAGAGTCTAGAGGCAAAAGCAGTGAGTCTCTCAGGTATGTGAGAGGAAAAGTTAAGAAGAGTGAGGCTCTGAGGTCTGTCAGAGTCTAGAGGCAGAAGCAGTGAGTCTCTCAGGTATGTGAGAGGAAAAGTTAAGAAGAGTGAGGCTCTGAGGTCTGTCAGAGTCTAGAGGCAAAAGCAGTGAGTCTCTCAGGTCTGTGAGAGGAAAAGTTAAGAAGAGTCTATAAAACTGTAAGACTTCAGAAATGATCCCTAAAAGTATGAGTCAGTCACACGTTTATGAGGTATCAAAGTTATGGTCACTTCACTTGGCAGGGATAGGGCTGTGATGTCAGTAACAGCCTAGAAGTGTATTGCATGTAAACACTCGAAGTTAGTCGACTGTAACTATCTTCAAAAAATTTCAACCATGAACTCATGTTTGTGTTGACCATCTACATTGTATTATAGCCAGAAAATGGAAATCTTCCACCGGTTGAGTACTTTATCTCATCTCATTGCCTTTTGTGTGTTGAAGATACAGCAAATAAAGTAATACCAAATTAATGCTGTTTGTTTGTGTTTTACACCTCTGCAGCGCCTTAGTGAGCTATATCGAGGCAGACTATTGCCATATGATGATGAGATGAGAAGACTGTGTGTCTGGCACACACCCTATTAATTCAGGGATACCCAGGGTCTTTCAGTTGCCCCAGCATAGCATACTGGATACAACCCACCTCCATCTAATGTCCCATGGGCTCGGACTATGGTGAGTTCCTGGGTGAGATTTGAACCCACGCCCTCAAAGCTTCCAAATTAAAGCATATGAAATTAGGGGGACCATTATAAGACACTTCATGTATGACATATTACCTTGTATGTGCTAGTATTATGCATTTTCCTTCCAATTTTATCATTTTTCTGATGAAAATATAATGGATTTGTCAACTCTTTTGCAGAGAATTGTGCTATAGTATTATTAGAGGTTTCTGATGAAAAACACAATGCAATAGTACTATTCCATGCCACCACACATTGCCAAAATCAAATTGGAGTGAGGATGAAACTCACTGATAGCACTGATAATTGGCTGGGGAAGGATTCCAAAGTGTCAAGAGACAGCTCAACAACTTTTCTTGTTAACTTTTCCTATTTCTATTTTCTAAACTTTGAGACACTTTCCTTACTTTTCCGGTATTCACATGCATGTCTTTTAGTCCTCTACATAATATATGTGTATTTAAACTATCGTTGCAGCATTGTAAACTGTCAAATTTCAGGAATTTTGCTTCTTTGGCCATGTAAACAATATTCTTTCTTGAAATGTTTTCCAAGATGTTGTCGCGTCATGACAAGATCATTGAGGCTGTCACAACTATTTCATGAAAAATATTGCTAATCAGGAATGGTGTTATAAAAATATATATAAAGTCATCGAACATAGTTTTCAAAGCACATTATATTCTTACTGCACTTCCGCCCAAGCATTTTTCGTAAATTTGAGTGAGACTGTGAGAGTTCTGCACAGATACAGAATTTTGTTCGCTGGCCACTGCTGATGGTGGGTTTGTCCATCAAAAAAAGTTTTGAAGTTTTTCAGAAGAACAAAGAGAAATTGAAAAGAAACCATTCCTGTTAATCTGGAAGTCATGTGCCTGTAGAAAAGAAGTCTCAATGGCTAGAAGAAGCCAAATTGCGCTCAGGAAGAAACATCTAAAGGAAATAGTTATGAGGTGTTTCAAGAACATGTTGATTAAACTGGAGAAATATGGCGAATTATGAATAAAGTAGTCATGCGGGGCACAGTGGATCAGGGAGCAGTGAATCGCTATGTACTCCCTTGTAACATAAGAAACTTCTTGCAAAATGCACCAAGAATAGTGTTTTTTGAAGACCGCATATGGGACATGGCACATTGGCACACTTATACGAGTTCTGTAATTACGAGACGAACAGCAACCATAAATTTGTCTTGTTTAACTTGCCACAGCGAGCTTGAACAAACTTTAGGGTTAAAGAAATTGACCAAGAAAACGGTTAGCGCAGTGATGTAGAGAAAGGTCAGACGAAAATTTTGATGTATCACACTAAAAAATCTGTTGGGAATATTTTGAGTTATTGGAGTTTTATTGTTTTTATTTATCACACCCTATGCTAAGCATGTGATCTTGATCAAAGAATGCTCAGAATCACCTATTTTCCCTGTTTAGTAATATCTAAGATGAAAGTCATTATTCAAAAGTAGAAATATACAGTCATTATCTCTGCAGAAAGTATGCACCACTTCATCAAGACTGACAGGGTGTGATAAACCTATAACAGTAAACATTTCGGGCTAGAGGTTCGAGAAATGTATGAAATGCCAGGTTGTGTTAGTTTTATAATTCTGGTAAGTAATTTTAGCAGATTCGGTGTCATCATATCATTTCATCAAGCTTTGTTGATTTTTTGCGCATTATATCACAAATTTTGCCACTGTGAAACAAACATTTCATGACACGGTAAAAGGATAGACAAAGTTAATTGAATTTTTGGACAACACATGGATGGAATGTTGGTAAGTATCTACTTTACTATGAAGTTGAATCCCCTGACATTACACGAAAAGTCTTTGCGATATGACAATATACAAAAATAACGTTAAAAACTATTAATAAACAGTAAGTTTCATGCTTAATGTATTTTGGGCACTTAAAATGGATGTTAAGATGTTTAATATTGTTGTAGGTTATCTGGCACCCAAAATCAATCAGCCTTTAATAGTACAGAACAACAAAAATATCATTAATTCAGAAAATCAGGTGAAAATGTAGTTAATAAAAAAATTTACAACTACTGATTTCTAACATGTAATTTCAAAGGATTCTACTCCATACTTAACTAAATGCTTACAAACACTCTTTCCACGTGTTTTCTGATGATTCACTCGACATTAGCTACACTTAACATGGTTGCGAAGTACTTATTTCACAGTGGTGAAATTTCTTATAAAAACAACTAAAAACCTCAATAATTCACCATATAGTTCAAAAAAGAGGTAGATTCTACTACAATTATTCAACAGTATGATGAAACTTAGGACTGGCGGGCAAAAAAAACATATTTCAAACATTTTCCACGAAGTGTTTACAGTTATAGGTTTATCACACTCTGTCGGTCTGGATGAAGTGGTATTTACTTTCTGCAGAGACAATGACTGCATATTGTTGATTCTGAATAATGACTTTTATCTTAGATATTACCTAACAGGAAAAATTGGCGATTCTAAGCACTTTTTGATTGAGATTCCATGCTAAGAATAGGGTCCCTGTCAGCATGCCTCGTTGGTCCAACGTCGGCCCAGCGTCAGTCTGATGTCAGTAGCATCGGACCAGCTTCGGGCCGATGTTGGACCGCCGAGGCACACGAGGGGTTAGATAAATAAAAACTTTAAAACTCAAATATTTCAAAAAATTCCCAGCAGATTTTTTAATTTGATACACCAAAATGTTCGTCTAACCTTCCTCTACATCACTGCGCTAACCGTTTTCTTGGTCAATTTTTTTAACCCCTAAGTTTGCTCAAGCTCGCTGTGTTACATGTTTCCTTTTGCTGTCCATGTGTGTAGCGATAATTCAAGACCAATGAGGACAAGACATTAGATATCAAATAACTAGCCTCTTTTAAAATTACAGCATATCTGCTTTTTTATGTATCACTTCACATATTTAGTGATTGGTATTTCTGCTCTCCTTTATTTGCAGCTTGAGGAGGAGGAGTTCTACATTGAGGCAGAGGAGTTCTGCATTCAGGGAGAACCACAATGGCTTCCCCACAGGAGTCAGGGTAGGAAGATGGAATCAAGACCAATAAAATTCATTCTCTGAACAGAGGTGGCTAAGAATAGACATTTTAAAATTGCAATCATCCATTTGTTTTGGCAAGCTTTTGCCTCTTTGGTAGTGGTTTAGTTGATTGTACAAGCCGGGAGAGTCAGAAAGGCATCAGCTCAGGAGTCAGGGATGGACGATTTGGACATGGCCAAGTGAGTTGTGGAGATAAATGACTGATTTATAATTTTAATTTTCTGGGTACAGGGAGTGGGATTGCTTTTTTGTGCTGCCCATTTTGCCCCCGCAGGAGGACTCCATTTTGCCCCAACCATCCGAGTTATAAGATTATTGACCTACTTGCACATGGCTAAGCACCGGACTACAATTTTTTACTTAATAAGCAAGCTTACAGTACAACCCAAAATAAAGTATGATTACCCCAGCAGGAAGGAAGAATCAGCCACTACTTTGCCCTTTCACACCTTTTGACTCCCCCTGAATCACTTCCTACTTTTACCTACCTGAAACTACCTTTTAAAATTAGATTTAAATCACATTTAAACAACACCAATTTGAACTCAATCACCTCCATTGTATTTGATTTACTTGACACTTGACCTCTGCTAATTGCAGTTACATTGGTAGCTGTCTAAATAGAGTTCTTAATGTGGACTAAGGTTGTTGTAAGGAGTCAAAGGGAGTTGTAAGGAGATTTGGGGTGGAGAGGAGAAAAGAGGGCAAAATAGGTAAACAAAGGACTTCTGACAGAAAATTTTCTTACTTTATTTTGGGTTGTACTGTAGTAGTCCTCTTATAACACTGACTTTAATTTATTCTACTGGAGACGTCATTGGAGGTACTACAGCATTTCCAAAAATTATGATTTTTTTACGAAAATCGATCAAAAACTTCAAATTAATATAGCTGTTTACCTGTTACGTTCTCATCAACGAAACTTTCAACCAAAAAATTAGAAGGCTTGTCAAAATGTTCCGAGAAAACGCAAAAAACCATTTTGCCCCGCCGGTCCATTTTGCCCCTCGTTCCCCTGCATGTTAAAAGTGCATTGAGATGTTTTGATTTAATGTGCTTAGAAGAAATAAAATTATTATTATTATTATTAATATTATTTACATATATCATCTTATGAAAAATTGTTTGAAATAACTAGTAAAAGCACTATGCTTATATTGAGAATTAGACTTTTAGCTATTGAGATGTATAAGGTAGCTTGTGGTTACCGAATTGCACCAGATTATATTTGTCAATTGTTCGAACTGCATATTATACTATTATGAACTTCGGTTGAGGTTAATATCAGGTTTTATGGAACTGACCTAGTGATATTCACCTCAGCATTCGGCCAAAAATGCCTTCATTCAGGTCCGTAAAGCCTGATATTGACCAAACTCAACTCCAACATTGTTTTGTTCCATGACCTTTTTTTTTTTTACTTTTTTTCGTTTTTGGAAATCTTTTTTGTTTTTTTGGAATTTTTTTTTTCCGGCAAAATTTTAATTTCTTTTTCTTGGAAAACTTTTTTTTAGAACTTTTTTTTGGGCGATTTTTTTTTCCAGGGAGGTCAATATCAAATGTGATATTCACTGATCAGTAGTAACGCTTCCCATATTGACCTGCCTGTCACACACAGGTGAACATCACAATATGAAGGTGGCTTGTTGGTCAATGAGGAGCCTTGTTACACTGGCGTCATGGAACAATATAAATTATGGACTCAGGGACAATAACAGACTTACACAGAGTCCATTCAATACTATTAAATTTTGCCTGAAAAGTGTCAAATACATGGGAGAGAAGCTGTGGAACAACAGCCCCATGGGCACATCGACGTTGCAGCAACGTTGCAACGGCGTTACACTTTTCGTCAAATGACATGGAATTGTATGGTTGAAATCATGTTGTCAAAACGTAGTGAAGCAATGTCAAAGATATGACGTTAGCATGCAACATTGTGGCGACGTTTTACAACATTGCGAGGAAATGTCAGGAGTTCGACGTCAGCTTGCGACGCTGTGGCAATGTTGTAAAAAAACCCCGACGTCGTGCTCACATTGGGGCGACATAATCTCTACCATACATATCTACATGACCAACAGACCAGCCCTCCACCAATTAGCAAAGTCGTGGTTTACGTCGTGTGCCCACTTGGCTACAGGTCAAGTTAAAGAACTCAGAAAACCTGCCAATTTTCAAAAAACCTGTTTAAAAATTGGGACTATGAAGACTAAAGTTGTAGGGGAGACCGGGGCTGGTTGTCACAGGGGCAGGTTGTCACACTTTTTGTTGCACTAAACTATGGAGTCACACAGCTCAACCAATCATTGTATACTGCTTTTATAACCCACTGGAGTCTTTTTGAAAAATCTTGACCCCTGGAAGGGAGTCTGGTAGGCACACGGTCTGTTAAAAATTTCTGGTCACAAAAAGTAAATTTTTGCCTGCAACTTGCATGTCACCCTACTCTTTATGAAATAGTTGTTGAAAAAGGTACAGTTCATACACTTACCATGAAAACATTTCTTTAAATCATCATTAGAACAAATAGTGAACATTTTGATAACAATGGCCTTGGTCACCCGTTTTTGGAATTTTCATCAGTCGGGGCAGGTTGTCACAAAAAGGCGGGGCAGGTTGTCACACTTTTTGGAGCTGGTCGTTACCTATTAGAACAAGGCTTTTAAACCAAAAAAACTAACACAAATATAAATTTGTGCTTTATACATGCTATTGATGACTGAAGATGTATGCAGATATTGCATTGTGCTTAAATAAATCGATTTAAAATTTATATATAAAATTTTCGAAAAAAAACGTAAAAATCCTACTCCAGATCAGAATGCTTTCCTGCTGATTGGTAAGCCTTCATTTGTAGCACCCTTGTAAACAAAGCGTGTTAGTTAAGGTCTTCAATTGGCAAATAAAGGATTCCTCATATATGTCCAAAATGACTTTTCTTGGTCAAGATCTGCCCTACAGAGTTCCACTTCCTGCATTCGAGCTCATAACCAAAGTGTGACAACCTGCCCCGAGAGTGTGACAACCTGCCCCGAAAATGTGACAACCTGCCCCGAATTCTGAATTTTCAAAAAATGTCCAATAGGACATCAAGATTTCGAATGATATAGGTATATATTCACCAGATAGGTTTAAGTCACTCCTCTTTTGCCATTCATACAGAATGGCGGTGATCCTGCATGCTTTATATAGAAACAGTAGCATGTTTAAGTTTTACACACTGTGACAACCTGCCCCTGTGACAACCAGCCCCGGTCTCCCCTAATGCTAAAATGTGGTGTTGATTTAATTAAACTTCACCTACACATAGGTGAAGTTTCTTGTTTTCGGTATTATTTATTATTTATTCAAACTCATCGGAGAATTTTCAACCTAACTACAAATTCTGAATATGAGTGACCTTGACCTATTTTTCAAGGTCACAGAGACTTTCAAAGTCGGATTTTGCAATATTTGAAATGCATGTACCTCATCCGGTGATTGCTGGTTTTCAATTTTCTTGTACATGGAAAGGTCCCAGACACTTTCTTCACAGTTTGACCTACTTTCATGAAAGTAGGTCAAGGTCACATTGTACAAAGTCCATTTCTATGGTTTGAGGTCTATCGCGGGATCTCAGAATCCTTAAGTAGTAGGATCATACCGATGGCGCCAAAACGTGCTCAAACTCACAGGACATCTGCCCGACTCTTTATTTCCCATTGGCAGTATCGGTTCTTAAGTTACGTAACTTTAAAGTCATACCACTTCACCAAAACCAGTGACCTTGAGAATTTTACCTTGAAATATCGATGCTAGCTTATAACATGTCATAGTAAACCCCCCCCCCCCCCAAACATACACCTTATTAGCCCAAACTGACTTTAAATTTGACCTTGACCTCATTTTTCAAGGTCATTTGACCGGAAAAAGTTTGAAAAGGAGCCATTTTCAGCAATTTTTTTTACCATGTTACTTTTAAGATATTATCGTGATTCACAAATGACAGATGAACATTGGCCTGTTCATTCATAATATCTAATCATAATTTAATTACCTCTATCCCCGGATTTATGAAACATTTTTAAATATTGCTACCTGACAAATGTCAAAAGATGACACATTTCTGCCTTTTTGACAAGGAAATATTGATTGTACAGTGTTACAATGCGTGGCTGACCCCCCCCCCCCTTTTTCACACAATGCCATTATGAAAATCATATTTATTTTGACCTACAAAATGTTTTTCAAGGTCAAACTCAAGGTCAAACTTTTTGACATTTCATATTTTTTTACATGTAGAGAAGGAATCAAGATATTGTTACAAAATTTGTAGACATACTTGGTACAATACTCTAGAGGCTTCCTGTAAATTTTCAAGGTCCTCTGATTGACCTACGTTGTACTGTAAAACTAAAAAGTAATAAAGCTTGTGGTATTGATGGGATACCAGCTGAATTCTATAAATATGCTAGTGAAAGACTTGTGGTGCCATTCTGTGCTGTGTTTAATCATATTTTTGATAAAGGGGAATATCCTTCTCAGTGGTCTGAAGGGCTTATCAATGCCCTCCATAAAAAGGGAAGCCGAGCAGACCCAGATAATTATGTACAGAAAAATTACCATAAATGTAGTTATGGGCAAAATTTTTGATTCAATCCTGAATAGTCGGTTATACTTCAAAAATGAGGCTCTGAACCTTGATGACCCCTGTCAGTTTGGCTTCACACCGGGAGCCAGCACCACAGACTGTGTTTTCATTTTGGATACAGTCTTAAGCTATCAACAAGCAAAGAAAAAGCCTATGTACATGTGTTTTATAGATTTCACCAAAGCATTTGACTACATAAACAGGAATGCTCTGTATTTCAAACTGAGGCAGCAGTGCACAGGAGAAAAAATGCTCAAAATTATTATAAGTATGTTTGACAAGGCAAAAGCTCGAGTTCACCAGAGTGGAAATACTAGCGACACGATTGATAGTCAATGTGGGGTCTTGCAAGGTGGAATTCTCAGTCCGAAGTTATTTAATGAATTTATGTCTGACCTGCCCCGCTATCTAGACAAATCAGATGGGATAACATTGAACAACTTTACCTTAACACACATATTGTATGCTGACGATATTGTACTTATTGCTGATTCTCCAAAGTGCCTGCAGAACAGTATAAATTCAGTGCACAATTTCTGTAAAAAATGGCATCTTATAGTAAATGTTAGTAAAACAAAGGTGATGCAAGTTGGTACCAAAGCAACTGACTCCTTCTTTTGCAATGGTGAGGAACTAGAGAAGGTGGACAGTTTCAAATATCTGGGTCATATGCTTACTAACAAACGTAAAGTGCACAGCAAGATGACAGAATACCTGTCGGTGCAAGCTAACAAGGCACTTTTTGCCCTGCAAAGTGATTCAAAGCAAGTCTTAGGACATACTGACCCAATTATATCTCTGCGAATGTTTGATACTTATGTTTTACCAATCCTTGAGTACAACAGTGAAATATGGAATTGTGAAAAACCTGCATCTGAATTAGAAGCTGTGCAACTTGGCTATCTAAAACGTATGTTAGGCGTAAGAAAACAAACACCATCCCTGGCTGTTTATGGTGAAAGTGGTAGATTTCCATTGCATGTTAGACAAAAAGTTAGGATGATCAATTATTGGATGAAATTAGAAAATGCACCAGATGGCAGCCTCTTAAGGAGATGTTTACAAATTCAGAAAGATGCGCAAATAAACAGAGCTAATGAAACTAATTGGTTCAGTAAAGTAAAAAACATTTTAAGCACCTGTAATATTGAATTTGAAACCAGTGACAATACAAACTTAACAATTGACAGTATTTGTAAAAAGGTGAAATCAAAACTTTACGAAATCGAACAGGAACGATTATTCATATCCATAAATGATAGTACACAACAACCAAAACTTAGGACCTATAAACTTTTTAAGACTGATTGTAGAGTAGAGCCATATCTCAGGCTGCGACAAAACCGCAAAATGTTAACTAAGATTGCCAGATTCCGGACTAGTTCTCACAGCTTACGAATCGAAACAGGTCGACATCAAAAACCAGTGACTCCTGCAGAAAATAGAATATGTGAAAAGTGTTCATTAAATATGGTGGAGGATGAAATCCATTGCCTTATAGTATGCACTGCTAATGAATCTTTCCGTCAAAATTTGTTCTCAACGGCTGCTAAATTTATCAACAATTTTCTGTCTTTGAATGATACTGACAAGTTTACATCAATAATGAAAAGTAAGGAACCTGACCTACTAAATACACTTGGGAAATTTCTACTTCAGGCTGACGTTTAAAGCAACACATCTCCTACATCCACATGGTCATTGAACACAATCTTGATTATTATGAAACTGATAATATGCCTACAATTTACACCTTAATGAGAGGAATTAATTTTAACATTCAGTGAACTATTTTGAATTTATATATATATATATATATATTTTTTTTTTTACTTATTTGTTAATTTTATTATCATTATTGTTTTTCAATCAATTTTTATCACAGCACTGTTAAAGCAACAGTATATGTTACTTGATGCCTGCCTTGTAAATAATGTTTGGAATAAGAATTATCGTGCATTGTTAATTAATCTGTATAATTTGCTATCTTGTATGTCTATTCTCTGATCTAAATCAATTACAATTTTACTTTTCTTACTATTTGGGTGGCTGGAACCTAGTTTGTATTGCTTATAATCCTGTGTTTGATGCTCCTTTATCCAAAAGTATTTATATTCATTCATGAATTTGAGCTATTTATTATATGTATATAATTATTAATGTTATAAATGTATATAGTTAATAATGCGTATAATAGATATCATTTGATTTTATATACTTTATATTCCCATTACAAATGACATATGTATCAATTGTGATATTTTTGATGTCAATAAAAGCATATATATGTAAAGGTCAAAAGGTAGAAAAACAGGCGAAAAATTTATAATTTTTTTTTTCACATTTCTCAAAGATCGCGTCATTTCAAACGTCCGTAGCTCCGGTCCTAATTAAGATACAGAGAATCTGAAAACAGATTTGGAAAGCCCAAATACTCCTCTAGTTTTCTTTTTTGAACATTTTCTCGTAGCTCTGACAAGTAAAAAGATCGCTAGACCCTGAAAATTTCATGTTTTTTGTCAAATTTTCACAAAATATCAATATTTTGACAAGGAAGGAATTATCCTTTTTTTTATCAACCTGTCTGGACCTATTTCTAACATCTGTTTACATAATCCTGGCAATTATGTGTGTGTTCGTTGAACCGTTTTGGTTGTACAGTGATTTTAAGTTAAAAACTAATTTTTTTCCGATGTTTCTAAAGTTCGTATTCCTCAATTGTACCATAATTTCAATCTGCGATAACTCCGGTCCTAATTAAGATACAGAGAATCTGTAAACAGATTTGAAAAGGCCAAAGTCTCCCCTAGTTTTCATCTTCGAACATTTTGTCATAGCTATGACGGTTTAAAAGATCGCCAGACCCTGAAAATTTCTTTTTTTTTGGTAAAATGTTCACAATACATCAATAATTAGACAAGGAAGGAATCATCGAATTACAATGAACCTCCTTAGACCTATGTCTAACTTCTGTTTACATAATTCATTTAACCATTTTGGTTCTATTCCTAATTTTAAGTTAAAAACTAAATTTTTTCATGAATTCCTGAAGGTCCATATTTCTGAATTGTCATCATTTCAATAGGCCGTATCTCCGGTTCTATTTCATTTACAGAGAATCTGAAAAAAATGATTTGGAAACGCAAATTCTCTAGATGTACTGATTTATGTACTGGTGGATGTACTGGTGGATGTACTGGTTCATGTACTGGTTCATGTACTGGTTTATGTACTGGTTCATGTACTGGTTCATGTACTGGTTCATCACTGGTTCATGTACTATATATAAAGTATTTATTTCATACACAAATACAATTTGGTATACAGCATAGTATTGATGAAAATAAAGAGGGTATATAAACAGGTAAAAACAATTTAGTCAGTACATAAAAACGTTAAAATAGTAGACAGTTCTTCATCATTAAAACCAGGTATTACATTATGTCTGATTTCTAGAATCTGATTTGCACACAATATATCACATTCTTTTTGTTTAAAATAAAATTTCTCTTTAATAGCAGAGTCATTAAAACCGATCACAGTTTTGATATCACAGTTAATATTTCTACAGACTATCTGGATGTTAGCACCGATTGTAGAATTAGCTTTTCTTACACTTAACTCAGCCAAATATTTTATTTTAGCATTTTTAGAAACTAACATTGATTGTATTATTTTGACAATTCTAATCTGTATTTGATCATATGCACTGAATGTATTCATCAAAATTGGCAGTAGTTTAGTGTGCGTACAATTAGGCAATTTAAGAATTCTTCCTACACATCTGTTCCACATTACTTGAAAATCTTTTACACACCGATCTGATAAATTCCAGCTCTGACAGCTATGAAAGTGGGCACATTTAGAATTAAACACAGTTCTGACAATTTCATCACTACAATTACCTAATGTGGACACAATATAGTTTACTCTTTGAACAAGATCATGTTTTTTCTTAAATATTTCGGTGATCTCAGACATATTGGAGTCTAAATATGTACCCAGATGCTTTACAGATTGAACCCATTTCAGTTTTATACCACATAATTCGACAATAGGTTTTTCTTTATCTTTTTTGCTAAATATCATACAAACAGTTTAATCTCCATTATACTTGACACTATATTCTTCAGCAAACTTTTGACAAATCTGAAGCATTGTTCTTAAGGCTGTAACACTTGGAGATAACAAGGTGAGGTCATCAGCATAACCTAATGCACCAAAAAAGTGCTTCCCGACCCAACATCCAGAACCTTCATCAGCCAATCTTAATAACAACTCATCAATTGATGTATATGCAAAACAATACCGGTGATATCACACCGCCCTGCCTAATACCATTAGTTGTACTAAATGTTTCAGACAACTGACCTCTCCACCTTGTCCTCATAAGTTGATTTGTATACAAATCCAACAGAGACCTCACTATAATAGGTGGCATTCCTCTCTCCATCAGCAGAGTAAAAAGCTTGTCATACCTTACTCTATCAAAAGCCTTAGAGGCATCTACATAAGGGTTGTTTTTCAATCGGGGTACGCTCTGGAAAGTCACACGATATCCAAAATACCAGAAATACCATGCATATATGTGCAGTCAGGGGAAAAGCTGGATTCCCAGTAATGGTAAAGCATTACCAGTTCCTCGGGAATGGTAGAAATACAACAATTCCCAGTCAGGGGGTAATGATTGCCAGCATTCTGCTGTAGCTGGTAATGACAGAACCCGTGTTTTTGCCATTTCTTAACTATCAAAGTCCATTTTGAACCACTTCTAATTGTCGTATCAAAACGATTTTTTCACTCAAAGATGCGGAAAATTCTCCTCTTTCATCATGAATTTTTACAACAAAAGCGCTCGTAGGGAAAAAAATGCGCTCGTAAGAGTTTGAAACAACTCTGATTTAACTTGTGTGTAAAATTCCAGCATTACTCTTTGGTCGGGAATTGTAGAATCCTCACCCCATCTGACCTCTTTTTGGCCCCACTATTAGTTCCAAGAAAGTCTACCAGAGGACAGGGGGATGCACTCCACTGTTATCTTAAAGCCCCCCCCCCCTTTAACATTATACCCCCTCCCAAATCAGTGTGTTCAGAAATATGTACCACAGATGCACCCTCCCCCTCTACTCTTATCAGTGTTAAAGTCTAGAATGGTCCACAGCAAACTTCACATACTCCATGAAAAGGCAGGCCTGTCTTTCTCAAGATGTGACAGGGGGTAATAGGGAACAGCACTGAGAAGGAGGATATAAGGCCCATTAGATTTATCATGTCAAATACTATTTGTTCTTTGGAGATGAAATGAAATCATTATAATTTACTGTAAATCTGTCTGTGTGCAGCCACCTCACTGTGTAAATCAGTAAATTAATTAGCATTGAATCTACTAATTAATCAAGCAGTCAATCAATCAATCCATCTATCTATCTTTCTATCTATCTATCTATTAGTTATCTTTCTATCTATCTATCTATAAACTATCTATCTATCTATCTATCTATCTAGCTATCTATCTATCTATCTATCTATCTATCTATCTACCTATCTATCTATTTATCTATCTATCTATCTATCTATCTATCTATCTATCTATCTATCTATCTATTTATCTATCTATTGATCGATCAACCAATCAATCAATCAATCAGTCAATCAATCCCTCTGTCTATCGATTTATTTATCTATCTATCTATCTATCTATCTATCTATCTATCTATCTATCTATCTATCTATCTGTCTATCTATCTATCTATCTATCTATCTATCTATCTATCTATCAATCTATTGATCAATCAATCAACCAATTAATCAATCAATCAATTAATTTATCAATTTATCAAACCTTGTTCTTCGTGGTATTACACTGTAGTGTTTATAATATATGTCTCAGCCAGTTATAAAGGATTACATTATGACCTGCAGTAAATCTTGCAATTGATGTTGAATTCAGGCCAACAAAGGGATATCAATCAACCAATTTATCAATCAATCTATCTATCTACCTATCTATCTATGACCTGTCTCTTAATAGCCCTGGTCAATTTTCTAAGCTCTATTTTTCCCTTACATTTAGTATGACAGTTACCAGATAACTGTCATGCATTTAGCATTGTTTAATACTTCTCAGCTGAGGACAAGAATAGTGCCCTCCGCACAAGTTTACACTTCATTCTTTACACACCAAATTTAGCAGAAGAAGTGCACAAGCAGCAATGCTGGACATCGTTGTTGGCTCAGTGCCAATTGCGAGTCCAAACCTACAAGTAGGCCTACGATGTAATTACCGCCCATGCTATGCATAGGCCCAGCCAGACCATTCCAAGGGTTTATTTAATCATGGATCTATTAGTTATATATTTCTCAATTATAACATTGGAGATTGTCCCAATTGTGTCTTTTTTTAGTTAAATGCAATAATATTAGATTTATTAACATCCCCTATAATGGCTAGCACTGGATGTTGATATCTTTTATTGTATTTGCTCCATTCCAATCAATAACTGCTGTTCAATGATGAATTCCTCTAAACCATGTAGGCCTAAAGTGCAATTCACTTTCACACCTGCCTGTCATCTGTCAGCTTGCGCCCAATATTTTCAATCAGACAGACAGACAATAGACATTTATTTGCATAATGAAAATACATATATACACGTTCATTTATAGGAGCAAATCACACATTTATACAAAAGAAAAAGAAAAACAAAAAAAACCTTCATTATGTAGGGAGATTCCTCTAAGGCCAAAAAATGAACGCTATCGAGGAACCATCAGCTTCAAAATTATTTAACTCCATGCATAAAATTATATTACTATTCGGAAACATAGAAGTATTGACATATCTTACAAAATAAACATCATTTCAAGAAAAAACTAGACTGAATTTCTATGCATAGGATATTAAAACAATTTTGTACCTGAAATTGGAGGCACAATGAAAAGTAACAGTTTTTATGAGTAAGTCATTTCTGGTATTAATTGAAAATACACCCACGTCACCAGGTTATGGAAAAATACTAATAAATTAAATTTATGTTTATTTTACCCATCCACCATGCATGTATATTGATCATAGCAATTCCACTGATAGAACATGTACAGCATGGCCAGTGCTGTGCTCTAAGAGTGCTTGTTTCTGCAGCAGAAAGAAAACCGTCCCTGAGTGACAAATTAATTTTTACACCATAGGTAACATTGTTCACTTTGCTAGAACAAATACAATAACCTTTAAGGTACATTTGCAAGTGAAACACAATTATATTGGCCTGTCATCCAGATCTAAATCAAATGCAATTTGAATGAATAAATGACCTGAATTAGCGAGTGAAAATTCACTTTAAAAAAATACTTTTTTATTTAAAAGTACATCAATTTTTGGTTGTTAAGGTCATAAGTTATTAATTTTTCCGTAGCTGCGTGGTTATTGATATTTGTATAATATAACTACATCTACATATCTCTTTTTTGATTAGGCAACACTTTTGGACTCATAAATGGTTTTTTGGTTTTTTCACAAAACTATGATTTTGCACTGAATTTATTGCCGGTGGCAATATCAAATCAATCAATCAATCAATCAATCAATCAATCTATCTATCTATCTATCTATCTATCTATCTATCTATCTATCTATCTATCTATCTATCTATCTATCTATCTATCTATCTATCTATCTATATATCTTTATATCTATCTATCTATCTATCTATCTATCTATCTATCTATCTTTCCTGCTTTCTTTCTATCTCTCTATCTCTATATATCTATCAATATCTATCTGTCTATCCTTTTTGTCGGTTCTGTTCTTTCTTTTTTTCCATTTCTTCCTTTTCTGTCTTTCTGTTCTTTCTTTCTATTCTTCTTTCTTTTCTTCCCTTTTTCTTCTTTTCCTTCTTTTCTATATTTCCTTTCTTCTCTTTCTTTTCTCTTCTTCTTTTCTTTTTTCTTTCTTTTTTCCTTTACATATTATTTATTTCAATTGTCTCTTTATTTCTTCATTTATTCTGTTTCAATTTGCTTGATTTTGTAAACAAATTTTCCCTGTCTAGGATTCAGCCAATCTTGATATTGTACATGATTAATTGATTAGATACAATTTATGTTCCCTGCCATCCAGCTTGGATGAATCAAGTGACCAAAGCAGTTAAAATTTGGGTCAGATAAGGGCATACTCCCATGCAGTTGTCTTGGCAGGGTGGATAAGGGCACTTAGGGCAGTACACCAGCTTTGGTACATGAGTAGTGAGTGTTTCAGAATGACCTGCACAGGGGCGTATCTAGAAATGGCCTGGGGGGTGGGTTCATGAGGTCAATATGGGGCGCTCCGCGGCTTTCCCTGTCTCTTCCATGTTAGGCCTGGGGGGGGGGGGCAATGCCCCCTCCCCTAAATGGACCTGCACCTAGCATACTGTACCTGTTTCAATTCATTAGTCATTAAATAAATAAACTAATCCTATTTTTATACACAGACATATTTCATATCAATCAATCAATCAATCAATCAGATCAATCAAGCAGTCTGTCTGTCTATCTTTTTTTTCAATATTCCCTGTTTCCTTCCCCAGACTTTATCTTGTTTTTGTAACATTTTCTTACTTTCTTTCTATAAATACCTTTTTCCTAATGTTTTTGTTTGTCCAATTTTAAATAAATTTTCAAGGAACTTTTACCAGATGTGCTGCAAATGTTTCTCCTAAATGTTTTATTACCATTTTTTTTCTTCATATTTGGTTTCTTTTCTCTACATTTCGTTTTTTCACAGTTTTTTTTTTGTCCAAATTTTCTTTTTCAAACTTTCGATTGAACAAAGCGGAATAGTATGCATGATTATAGGAGAACCACCAGCAGCATACAAAATGTACCTTAAAACAAAAACTGGTTGTTGGTTGCTTCAAGAGCAGCTGAAGAGCTTACTTATTAGAGGAAAAAAGGAACAAAATAAAGTAAGATCTCTAACAGTCCCAGGACTACCTATCAAGGAGCATTTTACAGCCTCCTCAGTTGACAAACCACAAACCACAAATATGTTTCTGTGGCATTTGGGTTGTCAAATGTACTTCTGCAGATTATATACCTTTGAAAGCAGATTATACAGCACTTGACCAGCAGTTGCAAGCTTCAACTCAAAATGAACGCCATGGCTGATTTCATATTCAAAGAAATTTATTCAAAGGGGGGTTCAGAATCTGAGCAGGAGAGGTTTGATTTGAGGGGCCTCTATTCAAGGGCCTTATAAAGTAAGGAAGGAAGAAAAGAAAAAAAGAAAAAGGTAAGCAGAAATAAAGGAGAGAAAACAAGATGAGAATAAAATAAGAAGCGAAGAAGGAAAGAAAAAAGAAGGAAAAAATGGAGGAAAGAAGAATAAAGAAACAGGAAAGAAGAGCAGAAAGAAAGAAAGAAAGAAGAAAACAAGAGGAGAACAAAAACAGAAGGAAGA
Organism: Platynereis dumerilii; assembly: GCA_026936325.1. Taxonomy (NCBI): domain Eukaryota; kingdom Metazoa; phylum Annelida; class Polychaeta; order Phyllodocida; family Nereididae; genus Platynereis; species Platynereis dumerilii. The sequence goes on from JAPTHN010000034.1 coordinate 474,002, forward strand.
AAAGATTGAAGGGTGAATGGAAAATATGGGCTATATGTCCTGTATTTATGCACTTGAGAGGCTAATTAAGATCAGAGGAGGGTGGAGGACACAGCAATAATGCTAACGATGATTGAAACTGCCGTCCAACATAGGACCACTTGACCAGCAAGAGCTACATATATACCTTGGACACTGTTATGGCAGACAACTAAACACGCTGACACTGAGCTAGGCTCAGATAGCCCCCCCCCCAAACCTAAAAGAAAAGAAAGAGGAATGAAGAAGAGAAGACAAGAAGTTGGTGAAAGAAGAATATAAGAATATAATAAGAGACAAGAAACAAGACAATATTAAAGAGAAGAAGAGTAGAAAGGAATATAAACAAGAAAATCTTTTTCAAAAAAAAGATCAGCTGGCTGTAGTAATAACAGATTTCAAAATGTATAATTGGTGGTTTTGTCAAAAAATATAATCTAAATGGAATGCGGAAATCACCTATGGCAACCCCGTGGTCAATAATATACGTCTATGTACATGTCTATGCGTCTACCGATCTATCAAGCTATGGTTATGGTCACTAACTGTTGGCAACTAACTGTTGGTCAGTTGGTCATTAACTGTTAGTCATTAACTGTTGTTCAGATGGTCACTAACTGTAGGTTACTAATTATTGGTCACTAACTGTTGGTGCACTAACTGTTGGTCACTAACTGGTGCACTAACTGTTGGTCACTAACTGTTGGTCACTAACTGTCAGTCACTAATTGTTGGTCACTAACTGTTGGTCGCTAACTGTTGGTCACTAACAATTGGTCAGTTGATCACTAACTGTTGACCACTAACTGTTTGTCAGGTGGTCATTAACTATTAGTCATTAACTGTTGTTCAGTTGGTCACTACCTGTGGTCACTAACTGTGATCACTAACTATTAATCACTAACTGTTGGTCATTTGATCACTAACTGTTGGTCATTTGATCACTAACTGTTGGTCAGTTGATCATTAACTATTTGTCAGATGATAACTAACAGTTTGTCTTTAGCTGTTAATGAGTTTGTCATTCACTGTCGGTCACTAACTGTTGGTCACTAACTGTTGGGTGCTAACTGTTGGTTACTAACTGTTAGTTACCAAATATTGTTCAGTTTGTCACTAACTGTTGGTTACCCGCCATTGGCAACTATTGGTCTACCACTAACTGTTTGAGACTAATTATCAGGCATTAACTGTCACTAACTGTTGGTCGCTATCTGTCTGTTAGTCAGTTGGTCACTGTTTGTCACTAACTGCTTTTCGGTTGGTCACTAACTGTTAGTCACCAACTATTGGTCACTTACTGTTGGTCAGTTGATCACTAACTGTTGGTCCTAGGGCTCTCATGATTAACCGATTAATCACCGCCGATTAGATTTTAGTTAAAAATCGATTCCAGTTTGCAAAAACCAATTAATCTTTTATTTGTATATTTGCACCTGGAAGGCACTGCATGGCATTCAAATTCCAAGTGTCAAGAACGAATTGCAATTGGATTGGTCTGTTGGATTGACTCATTTACCTGAATGAAGCAGATTGGAGTGAATGAACTCAAAGAAGAAATAAAAAGAGATATGAAGGAAGAAAAGGAAGGAAAGCATTGAAAACAGAGAGAATGAAATGAAATGGAGCATAGAAAGACAGGTAACAAAGAGAGAATGAAAGAAGGAAGAAATGAATAAAGGAAAAAATGAATAAAGGAAGAAAGTTAAAGAAAGGAAGAAAGAAGGAACAAAACATGGAAGATTAGAAGAAGAATGGAACAAAAGAAAAAGGGGAGAAGGCAGAAAAAAACAAGAAAGGAAATAAGGAAGGATGTAGAAAAGAAGGAAGAATGGGAAAAATAGGGAGGGAAGAAAAAGAAGGAATAAATAGACTGGGGGGAAGAAAAAGACAGTAAGGAAGAAAGGAAGATAGATAGATAGGTAGATAGGTAGGTAGATAGATAGATAGATAGATAGATAGATAGATAGATAGATTATCAGTATGGTACAAGCAAGTCAAAATCAAATAAATATGTCATCAATGATATATCATAATAATTATCATTATCATGACTTGACTGATATATATCCTAGTTGTAGACGGTATTCCATACCAAATAAAATTATGATTTTTCTTTGTGTAGTCAGAGACCGTAATTCATCCTTCCATTTCTGCCTTTAGAGGTAAATCACCTAATTTTCATTCATTTGTTAATTCCCCCTCATCTTTACATTAATCTTTTATTTCTTCCAACCTTAAAGCTATTTTTGTAATCTATGTACATCTATTCCTTTCTTTTTCGTTTCTTCCTCCTTTCATTTATTTCTGCCTTCTGTCATTTCTCATTTTCCCTAGCTGTTCATCAGTTCCTTCATTCATTTAATTGCATTGATATATTCCTTCCCTAAATTCATGTATCATTCCACTTCCACCTTCCTTCATACCTCCAAAAGATAAAACTTTAAAAGGAATGCATTTCAAAACCTGGTCAGCTATGATTGTGACATTATGGTGATTGTTCCACTGACTTGACTTTCAAGAGAAGTGATAAGAATCTATTTGACTAATTATCTTATCAAATGAATTTTCTGACACTCATAGAGCACTATCAGACAACAGTGCAGTTACACAGAGGCGTTGTGCCTTCTAATTTATATCAGAGATAAAACTTCGGAATTAGATACGGTTCATTAAAAAAGGGAGGGGGCAACAAGTTAATATTGTGCAGATGTAGACTTATGGTAGAAAAAACAGAGCTAAGTAAAATTATACATACTTTTTTTCAAGTAGCTATATTTAATCAACAATCTAATACTTAACAATTTGCCTATTTCATGAGAAAAAAGGGGTTGTTAACAAAAGATTGAAATTATATGAAACAATGTTTGCTCTGTGTCATGAAGATATCTTAGTTGGAAGCTTGGAAGGGTCTTTGGCTGGCCAATACTTACTATGGATGACAGAATCCTTCATTTACCCTGTGGCAAGGTATTAACAGTGCTTTAGGATTTTAGGGAGGTTTATCCATTACAAATGCGGGTGCACATAGGGGACTATTTTATCAGATTTAGTGATGTACCCAGAGAACAGCCCAAACATTTAGCAACACGGAATTTAATATTTCAATGTTTTTGGTTTTAAGATATATATGTTAATTGACTGATTGATTGATCTACTGATCACTTTATTTATGGATTGACGGACTAATTGAACCTAATTGATGATTAAGAGTAAAATTTTGGGATATTAAAAAAATAGAACTTTAACATGGCTTTTTTTGCCACAACATGTAGTGACTATGATATTAATTCATTAATTATATTGTATTGTGTTTTATGGCATACACTCTCACAGAGTCTCTCAGGCATGCACTAAAATGTAAGCACAAAACTAAATTTGTGGTGAACATTCCACAATGATACAGAGCTCAGAAGTTAGAACTGGCAGAGAGAAGGGGAACTTACTGGGGCAAATGAGAGACCCCAGTTACATTTGAATGAATGGGACATGTGCCTGACTCTCAAGTCAGTCTTCCCATCACACATCATCTCATGGCAGGGCAGTCACCATACTGGAAAATTTTATGGCTTGGGACCTTAGGGCAATATTATATGCTAAGAGGACAGGATACAACCTACAACAGTAGCGGATCCAGGGGGGGGGGGGTTTAGGAGTTTTAAACCCTCATCCTCTTTGGCCTGTACATTTTAATGTAAATAAAATTAAATTCGGACTTTTTTAGTTCATTTTCATTCGTAAACCCCCCCCCCCCCCGTCCGACATTTTATGGATCCGCCCCTGTACAACCAATTAATAACTAATTAACTATTAGCCACAGGAAGCCCTCTGAAAATAGTCTGATTGATTGATTGAATGGTTGATCAGTGATTGATTGAGCAGGCAGACCTGCAGAGAGAGATAGATAGATAGATAGATAGATAGATAGATAGATAGAAAGATAAATAGTTCAACCTGTAGATAGATAGATAGATAGATAGATAGATAGATAGATAGATAGATAGATAGATAGATAGATAGATAGATAGATAGATAGATAGATAGATAGATAGATAGATAGTGAGGGTACAGAGTGGGTAAGCATGTCTTCAAAACTCTGCCCTTTTATTATCTCCATTGTTTTATGCTATGACAAAATGTGAAACTTACTGTGAAAAAAGAAATCAGAGAAATTAAACTGCTAGCTAACTTTATTTTTAAATAAATTACCGTTTTTCTATTATAGTTCATCAGGTTGCAAACACATATCATGACCGTTATCTGTCATGCACATATTAAGGCAGGGTTTTGATCCAGCTACTCCCAGTGCTTGAAGGTCAACAACTGCTGCACCTGTTTCAAGTCTGCTAGTGTCTTCACATAGTACTGAGTGAGAAGTTGGGTGTACAGAAAGTGGGTCAGTTGGGGTAAAAGTGGCACTTTCAAGACTACTGCTGCTGCCCTCTCTCATAGAACCCTTGCAACTCAATCATTACCACTTCAGCGGGAACACTGAAAAGCTTCCTTCTGAATGGGAATGGTCCAGTGTACCCAGCCTGCCACTATACATTGCAGCATGTCCTTCTCCTGGTGATTACCCTGACTGATGTGGAAAAAACGTTGCACACAAAGATTAAACATACTGAGACGGACCTACAGTAGCGAAAAAATTATTGAAATTGGTTGATAACTGCCCGAAAAAAATTTATTTGTGTCATTTTGACCAAAATTGACTGTCTCATTTGCAAATTAGGCAAATATCGCTTCAGATTTTTCAGTCCTGACCTAACAGTAAGTTTTAACCAATGTGAAAATGCTTTCAACATGGTCCCAAGAGTTCAACATTAGAACTACATGCAACAACTATGATTAGTCTCTTCAGAATCCTGCATTGAACATATGAAGGTCAATTCCGTCAAATATTGTCCTCTCCGAAATAGGGTCAGCAAGACAGCAATAACATTAAATTAAGAGGATTTTTATTTTATAGAAATACTCCTTCAATAGATTAGACAAAGTTTTGGTAAGTGTTTCACTTCAGTTGTACGAACTGCGCAATGCTCGTAGCGGAAAACACCAAAAACAGCTTCGTCAAATAAACTGTCCTCTCCGTCCTCTACGAAAAAATCTGTTTTCCTTGACACGCACAAAAGTTCTTGGCCAAAATTAAGCAAGTAAGATGATTTTTCATTGTCAGACATATATCTATCCATTCAGCACAAGCCCATACAACTGGGTGTTCTATATATCCAGTAATAGAGGGATGAGCAGAATATTGAATTTGGTCAAATTATCAAAAAGTAAAATAAAAAAAAATTCAGAATACTTGTAGCCCTAAAATTTTCAGAAATCCATGGCACGGTATATAGCAACAGGAAAAAGTCAATTTGGCCCGAGAAAGAAGACCTTTATTTTTTACCCCCGTGAGACAAACTATGTACCCCGATTGAAAAACAACCCATAACATGAGTATACATCAGTATTATGATTAGCATAGTGTTTTACCACCTCTTTTAATACCAACGTGCACATCACAGTGCTGTGGTTTTGTTTAAATGCATACTGCATATTGCTAGTCAATAATAATTGTTCATACCTTCGCATAATGATAATGTCCATTAATTTTTGTATTGAATTACATAGTGTGATACCTCTATAGTTACTACTAACTCGAACATTTCCCTTACAATCTTTCGGGATGGATTCTATTGTTCCTATTAATAGCCCCTTTGGGTGGTAACCATGAGTGAAAATAGATGTAAATAATAGAGACAATTGCACCAAGAAATGATCACCTGATAACAATAAATGATTTGACATAAAATTCCTATCACCATCACTCTTATTGTGTTTTAAACTTGTGAGTGCATCATGTAATTCTAACAAAGTTACAACTCTATCCTTGTCTCCACAAGATTTTGATTGTTCAACATAATCAGTTATAGACTTCATACATTCATCATGTGATGGAACACAGTTAAACAGATCTCGGTACTTATCAGCAAAGACATCAGCAATTTCTTTACAAGATGTTTTACCATCAATTATAGAAGCACATGACTTTTTTGGCTCATATCTTTTGAACTCCTTGAAGAAGTCTCTAGTGTTATTACTTGATATTGATACAGCCATTCTTTCCTTCCTGTTTGCATCAATTCTCCTTTTATTTCTTCTAGTGAAGTTTTTCAGGATAAGGGAACTTAGCTGGCTACTAAGACACTAAGGCCCCTTATGCTTGGTGGAGGTTCCTTAGAGGGATTACAGAACTGTTTTTCTCAGCTTTTATATAATTTCATTGCAAAGTTTCTGTGTTTGTCATAATATTGAGATTAAGTATAAATATCCCAATGTGTGAAATAAACAAAGACCAGATTGTGTGCAAGCATAGACTGTGCTTGAGCAAACCCAAAATGCAATATGACAAGGTTTACACGCATTACAGCAAATATGACCATTTAAGCCTCCGGCAAAGCTTTAAATTACGTACACAAAAATCAAACTTAATCGATCCATATAAGACCATAAAATATGCATTGTTAAACCGAGGCCTTCTGTTAACACCATGAATTTGGTGTATGCATCCTCCTTCTTCAAACATGTACAATAACATAAATATTGTGGAATGGATATTTCTAACATTTGTCAGTGGGGCCTGGTACATGTGTAGTTGTGTATTATTCAAATTTTTACAAAAAAAAAAAGTAGGGGAGACTCAGATAAGTTGTGTCATTTTTGCCTTGGGGTGATTTTCTATTTAAAAAACTTACTTTGTGAAGCAATTAAAATAATGGGACATAGCAATTAGGGAGATAATGGTGGACCTTCCCAAAGAGTTCTAGGTTGCACATCTGAACCCTGTGTTGCTGTAAGGTTTATCACTCGATTAGTCAGGTTGGTTGATCCCCTTTTTTTTAAGCTTACATTGTATTTTACCTTTTTTTTACATATTTTAATCATTCATATAATATTAGCAGCAGATAACTGGTTTGTTATAGTATCTTATATTGACACAATTTATTGGTTGTCTAAATGTATCATATCATGCCACCAGTCACTCCAAAATTGGTTTGGGGACAATGTCACTCAAATTACAGCTTAATTGTTACTCACAATTCTGACAACATTTCAGTTAAACATGTTAAATTATAAGTTACATGGCGCAAGAGACATTCATGTTGCTAATTCAGCACTGACCCATTGTAAGTTTTATCTATAAATTTTGAGTTCAGAATTTTCACAATCAAAAATGACATTTTTGTCTGGTGCAGCTGACACTGAGCCAGGACCCACACCATCAGAATATGACCATCAATGGAGGCAGGGCTGGAACCTCCAACACTAGCTCCATGTATCAAATTAGGGAATCATCTGCCTGAATTAGTTTCATATTATCAATGGTTTATAAAAGTTACAACTTGCCCCAGTCTCCCCTTGTGAGAATTAGAGTCAATACTGGAAATTCATGCAGCATTTAAAGCACAATTTAATGTTTTTGGTTTTGGAAGATTATCTATCTCATTGATAATTTTATTCAATTCAAACCAAAATTATTGATTTAGAGGCACTGAAAATCGAGTAATAGTGTTTTGGTCTAGACCCCACCCCCTCATCCAACATCTTTCCAATAAACAGTTTGATTGTACATATCTGATACTTTGGCATGTATATCTAGGTATTTTCTTACCGAAAAATTGATGGCACATGCTCCATGACATTGTTCCAGCTACAGAACTGTGCAGTTGTGGGTTTGCTGCTGCACCTCTTGATTTGTCAGTTTTATCAAGATTATGTATGTGTTGGTAAAACAATGCAAGTCAGTTAACTGGTGTGTTTTCCTCAGTATGGGCTTGATGAACCAATGCGAAATGAAATCTGCAGAGTTTGTCAAACAAAGGATTTTCACCTTAGGCATTCTCACTTCTGTAATCCTTCTAAGGGGACATTTTTAGTAATAGATAACGCCCTCGTTTGTGACAATATGCAATATATCCGAGGGCTTTAGCCCGAGGATTATTGCATATTGTCACAAACAAGGGTGTTATCTAACTTATACCACTAAGTACAAAACAAATTAATTTAAATCCCTTTGTTTGCCTTCAATCCTTCTTGTTTGATAACATTTCATTGTATTTGTTGCAAATTCATGTTCCTCAGTTCATTTGAAGGTTGGCAGCCCTGAAGGCAACAGGTCAGAATTCTTTGTTCTCAGGACTTAGGAAATAATACAATACATTTTATAGATAGAGAGATAGAAAGATTGATAGAAAGATCGATAGATAGATGGAAATAACACAATACATTAATTTTATAGATAGATATGGATAGACAGATAAATTGATAGACGGATAGATAGATAGATATAAAGATAGATAGGTAGGTCGATAGTGCAGTCATCTCAGCCTAGGTCACTTTGGGGAGGTTGATTATTACAGTAGCTTAGCAAATGTTATTTTTAAATTATGAAAGATATTTGAAAAATAACAGAAAGCAAGGAGCAGGGGTTCGGGGGCGGCAGCCCCTGAAATAAGAAGAAGCAGGGGTTCGGGGGCAGCAGCCCCCGAATTAAGAAAAAATAATTCTTTGCACTTGCCAAATGGGGCCAAAATTGTTGGTCTGCTGCTCCGCTATTTTTTTTGCAGCTTACATATCCCAAATGTACTATTTTATCAAGTGACCTTAAATTTGATCATTATTTCAGATAATGGTATTTATAAAAAAGAGTGAATATAGCTTTTTTATTGAGACCAGTTACTCTTGATACAATCTTCCTCCTTGTTTACTGTCTGTGTTCAGTTTAAATCCTTTGTTGGTCAGTTTTGTTTCAGTGTTTCCTTCAATTTTGTCAACTTGTAGTCAGCCTAGCATGCAATATCATGGTCAGGTGTATGAGCTGTGATATGCATTATATCAGAGCGAAATCCTGCCTTCTGATTGGCCAGAAAAAGCAAACAGTGGTATAAGTAGATTTCATACTCTGCAAGTGGATGGAACTAACATAAGCACCCATAAATACTTATGTTTGGCTGTTAGTGGATTCTTCGGTGCCTTACAGTTGTCATAAGTAGCCAAATGTGCTGTAAGGACCCATTTAAGGGGCCTAGGCTACTAGTGTTAGTACCTAAGTAGCTCATAAGTGGGTGTTTCATGTCTTAGTAACCACCTTAGTTCCCTTATCCTGAAAAACTTCACTAGCATACAAATATTGGCGCTTTGTGTCCTTTTAATATCATATAAGACACCTGCTTTAGGAATACCAGCCTCAACCCAAAGTTTATGCCAAAAAATACAATCACCTTTATATGGCTTCACATCAGCAGACCATTTTGGTCTGGCATGGCATTTGCTTACTCTTGGCAAAGTTTCACTAGCCACAATACAGCAATTAATCAAATCTTCACGAAACATATCAATCTGTCTTTTGTGCTCAATGTTTTTACAATCAGGATCAACACAATGAAGCACAGGTGGCAAACATAGCGCCTTCAAATACCTTTGTTGTTCTTGCTGATAACATAAAACATTGAGGTCATTAACCTTATGCCATGCAATTGGTATGGAGAAATCGTTTTTACTTTCATCAAGTACAACATATGACTGTGAACAAGTCAAACTCATTAAGAGAGGACTATGATTAGGTGGGTTCAAAGGCTCATCACACTTTGAAATGTTTGTAACAGATTGACTGATACCATAACCAACACAAAAATGATCAATACAAGTGAAACAATCATTACTCTGATCATGATATGTATAATCTACCTTTGTAACAGGAATATCTAGCATTGAAACAAGAGCATACCTTTCACACAACTCTTTAAAATAGAAATCATGAGCATTTTTTCGACTCATGTCTAAATTTAGATCACCACCAATGACAACCTGTTTGCCACTACTTGAACACTGTTGCACAAACATTTCTACAGCATCACATGTGTCAAGAAAGTCACTATTTACGTGTGACTTGCTATAGTTGTCTGTTGGCATATATACATTTATCAAAACCAGTACACTGTTAGACAATTCAATTTGAATAGCACAAGTTCTATTAGTGTTAGGAATAGGAATATATTTACATTTTATACCAAGGCTTTTCTTCCACATTATACCAAGACCACCTTTGGGCCTTCCAATTAATATATCATTCTCATGAAAAGCTGCTACACCGTCAGCCTGATATTCATCACTAATACTTCTAAGTACAGGATTTTTTCTTGATTCTATTAACCATGTCTCTTGTAAAAACAACACATCTGGCCTATATTTTTGTGTTATATGTTTGATAAAATCAATTCTGTCTGGTGCCATACCAGTACTGTTAAAAGTTACAATTTTAAAATCAGATACCATATTAAGAACAGTTTGAGTCTTTTAAAATTTTGCACCACCAGGAGTCTTCTGAGGTCTGTAAGGGAACCACCTCTTGAAGTAAATCTTCTTAGGCCAAAAGTCCTTTGACAACACTTTATCTGCATCTTTAGCCTCGAAAGTCAATACGAAACGTTTGGTTTCCCATCCGTCTGATGTTTTGTCCTCAACATTATTTACTTGTATAGCTCCATCGTCAACAGATGCAATGTAATCCTTAATATCTTGCTCTGAGAGCTCTTTGCTTACTTTTGTAATTTGTACCTGTATTGCTGTCGGACCTGCTCGCAGTAGTGCACTATCAGAAGTACCACTAACTCTCTGCAACCAAAGTGAAAAATCCTAAGTTACTACATAATCCATCAGCTTCATCATGATTTGAGTAGCCATTATCAGAAAAGTTAGGTATGTAATTAAGGCCTGGTGCAAATTTTTGCGTATTTCAGGTGAAGCCAGCATTGTATCTGCTACAAAACCATACAGAATATGTATGTTCCATTCCACAGTAGTTCGTTATGTTTAAAACTATTTTGTCAGTAAATTTTCAAATTTCAGGGCAATCGGAGTATTTGTTTCAAAAATCTGAGGTCTCGAACATCCGGAAAATGCCCATATTTTAGCATTCTAGCGTGACATGCGTATTTTGAGCAATGTTTAACCCTTCATTTGGAAAATAATGTCAACAATTTGTCAATCGAAAGTATTCTCAACTGTGGCCATGGGAATTCTGGTTCTGTGTCTATCAATTGCAATCTGATGCTCTGTATTTTTGTCAAATAGTGTCAATGAGACTGCAAAGTGGCAAATGAAACCAAAAATTGAAATTTTAGCAATTTCTGTTCAACAACTCTGTGTATCTGTAAGTTCTAAGTATTCTATGCAGTATTAGGTCTCCCAGCATAGTTTGAGAACCTTATTTCCATATATACATGTCATAGCTACTTGTTAGAATCGATTTTTCTTGCTTTGTAAAAGTTGTCCCGACCCTAACACTAACTTTGTAGTTGCTCTTAGTCTAACACAGGCTGGCTAAATACACTTTTTCACTGCAACATTTTTCCTCTACAGTGGCTTAACAGTTTAGCATAAAAAAAGATGCATCTGCCTTTCTAGATTTTCAGCTAATGTTGAAAACTATTGAATGTCCCGACCCTAACACCCTCTGGTTTGCATCCCCAAGTAACCTGCAACTTGCAGGTTTTGGGCTATGATGGAATCTTCAAGTCCTGTGTGCTATAAGAGATAGGAAAAAGTGGCAAAATTGCTTCAGAAATAGTCTAGACCAGCAGGAATAGGGCAAATAAAGAGTAATATTAACATACTTCAAGATTTTCAAATAACCTTCTTTGATGAATGTAAAAGCTACCAAAAGTTAAAAATTGACTAAGGAGTAATTTTAGACAAGCAAAGTGAGTTATCCATGGCCACTGGTTGCAGTTAATCCATGTATTTTTGTGATTTTCAGCAGGGTGTCCCGACCCTGACGTCCCCAACAAAATTTTCAGTGCCATACACGGCCAATTGTGCAGCGTACGTAAAACGTACGTTGCTCTTTCTTGTGTATTTCGTACATAAATCAGTTGTTTTCACGCATGAATTACGTACGAAAATTTACGTACGTAAAACATACGTAAATTTTCGTATGGATTTCATATTTTTTACAGGTAATTTCATTAGTATGTGATTCTTGAGCTCTAGACCCACTAAATACATGACATTTTTAGTTAATCTGATTGGTTCAGAAACAACAGAACGTCACACATTGGAATTATCAAACGTAGTAAGTACTAGTTTAGCATTGATTCCTCACAGCCAAGTGTGAATGACAAGAATCGCATGGTAAGGAAATCACCTGTAAGTTGGTTTTTGGGGCATTAACTTGATTTTTTTACTGATTTTTTTCAAATACGCCAATACAAGGTCTAACCTTAAACCGTTTATGATAACCATATTGCACTAAAATGGCCAAAGTAACTGAAAAGTGCCTGTGTGAAATTTTTATGAATTCGTACGAAATTCGTACGAAAACGTACGTACGTTTTACGGATCGGCTCTTTTTTTTGAGTTTCGTACGTAGAATTTACGTACGTAATTCGTACGCTGCACAATTGCTAGTGTATGAGCATGTTATATATTCAATATTACTAACTATATCTACTGGAAATTTAAATTTCATACTAGGCTTCATATGTAGAGCAAATTTTCGTCATCTTTATCAGTTTTGAAATATGTAAATCTTTGTTTGAGAAATATTCAATTCTATCTGGTGTTAAAATGGGCTAATTCTTGATAAACTGTAGTTTTGAATATTGGAACAATTTAAACTGTTCTGTGTCCCACCAAAATATGCATGCATGTCATTCATGGCCTAACGGTTTCAGAAAGTGATTAGATATGACCAATACAATAATTATAATATAACAAAATCACACCAGAATTTTTGGCTTCATTGTTGCTTCTTCCACTGAAAATATCACAATAACTATGTTGGAAATCATTACCTAACCCTGATTTTGCTGTTTATTTACTGCCACATATATGTCCTTTAAATTTTAGCAAGAATCCAAGAAAATACAACACCTTTATTTTTCACCATCTTGTCTCGCTCTTCTTTGCACCAGGCCTTAACCATTTGAGTTTTGTTTAGTCGTTACAGATGGATTGAGCAAGAGATTAAATTTCTAACAAGATCCAACATCACACAGAAGTATGAGGCAGTTCTGGAAATCTTGGCTGAAGGAGAAATCTCTCGTCCCACAGAGGGAACTTCCCTTGGCAAGTGGCTGGCTTTCCATGCTAATTATTTGTGCGAGGAGCCTACTTTTGCAAAGCTGGTAGAGGTAGGCTGGAAATTTTGTGTCCTTGTGAGTTGTCTTTGACTTTTCTCACAGATGACATAATAAGCTAACATACCAATATTGCTTCAACTATCATTTTACGCAACTGACATTCGTGATACTGACTGTATGACATTTGATGTGTAATTTTAAGATAACCAGGATTTCGATCCAATTCCAAGTTATAAATATAGGTTATACAACGAATTTGAGGTGTATAACTAACATTTCAGGTGGTTAGCCCGAGGTAAATTACCCCTCAAATGTTAGTTATACACCGAAAATTAGTTGTGAAATTAGACGCCATATGACTCCCGAAAGATTTTTTAACTGAATTTTGTGACTTTGTTGTCATTTTTAGGTGCATTGTTTGCAGAAATGAAGTACAACAAGCTAACTTAATCCCCAACATTGGTATAACTAACAAATCCGTTGGTTATACCACGGCAAAAGATAATAGAAAACTGTCTGGGTGGAGTATGACAGGAGTGCCCCATCAAGTAATACGTGGAAAGACAACCTGTCACAGCTTCTGCTGTTATTATTGCTGCTTAAGATGGCTAATTAATGTGCCCAGATGATTAGATTAATGAATAGAAAACAGTAGTAAGATATTGATTGAACATGCTTAACAAAATCTAAATCTCGTAATTTTGCCTTGCAGGTACTCCTACCCCTCGAACCTGACTTGAGCACAAGGTAAATAATCTATGTACAGAATCTCCCTCTTATACCAAGACAGTTATTTAGACTTAATTCACAAAGTGATTGAATCTGACATTACTTGCTTAAAAGATTGTGTATAGAACCTTGGCAGATGTCTTTAGTTCAGATGATTTTGGCTTTATATAAAGAATTAGTTTAATACACAAATAAAATTTGGTACACAGTATATAAAGTGCAGTAAAAATAAGCAGGGTACATAAAGAGTCCTAGTATGTCTCAAACCTCCTTACACCTGACTTTGGTTTGTTCTGGCTCGGGTCCTCTGCACTCGGGTTCTGGGATCTCAACATTATGTGACAATCTGTTTTATTGTGTCTTTTCTCATGTAACTTTATATATAACTAGAAAATACCCATTAAAATGGAAAAAAGGGAATGAAGAATGTGAGTAAAGTGTCAGATTTCTATTCATAAAAAATTACCCACTGCAATGGTGCAGGTAATGGTTAAAAGCCCTCAATTGCATGTGTCGCGCCTGGTGGAAATGGAAAGAAATGCATGATACAGCAAGTTAGAGAACGAATTAGGGAAGAAAAAGACTAAAGAGGTGAGTAGAAGAAGAAATAATGATAAGAGGTTAGAAAGTAGCAGCATTTGATGAGGACAAGGAACTTGGACAAAGAAAAAGGCCGGCCCCTGGTGCTACACTTCCGTATAGATTTATATTTACATACATACATGTATAAAAACACATTATCACAATCCAATTTAAAACAACACGATTTAAAAACAATTTAAATCACAGTTGGTGTATACATATATATATAATGTGCGTCGAGGGACATATTGCATGTAAGTGGAGGGATTAAGAAAGGATTTATAATGTTGTATTTTCATGTTGTATATTGCACTAATTTTTATGAATTTATACTTTCTAAAGTTTTAAACTTTCTCTGTGTATTCTCAGATTGTGCTCCATTTCAACTTTCAGCTACTTCTGTTGCAAGATTTCATCAACCAATTCAATGCAAAGCATAAGAGCTGTGAAAACATTGGAGGGGAGGGAAGAACATAAAAAACATCACTTCTATTTCTGTGACTGTAATTACAAATAGCAAAGAAATAGCAAACCCAGCTAAGGACCTTGTAGGTAGTGCATAAAAGTTGCTTGCAAACTTTAGATTGATTAGATTAGATTTTGTTTATGTATCCACAGCATGTAGGCCTAATATATTTTTTTACAAAATATAACCCAAAATCAACATGTTATTTTAGTACATTACAGTGTAAAAAGGGATGCATTTCAGTATTTCTACTATAACCCAAGGGTGAATGCACATTATTGAACAATCAGCAGTTTGGCTACATTTCATCGTACAGGCCTAAGGCCTACTAGACGACGGAAGGATAAAGTAAAGAAAGCACCGCATTTTAATGCCGTAAAGATGTCGGTTTTCTTTAACATTTTACAAATTTGTTAGCATTCCAGGCTTCTTTGTTGCATCATTATTCTGCCTACTGTTTTATTCTAAATTAAATAGTGCGATATAGTTCAAGATGACAGGGACTGAGGTGTGAAAGTGAATTGCACTTTAAAGAGTCAGTGCTTAACACCTTTGACAGGAATCAATTAAGTTGATTGTTTGAAGATTAGTGTCAGTGTAATCTTTGACAGGAAGCAATTAAGTTTATTTGAATGCAATTAAAAGCAAACA
Source organism: Platynereis dumerilii (assembly GCA_026936325.1). Classification (NCBI taxonomy): domain Eukaryota; kingdom Metazoa; phylum Annelida; class Polychaeta; order Phyllodocida; family Nereididae; genus Platynereis; species Platynereis dumerilii. Next base: position 489,581 of record JAPTHN010000034.1, read on the forward strand.
AAGCTATCATCACACATAGCCTATAGGAAGATCACTATCCAGGCTATCCTGTCGTGAATAGGCAGCAGAAAGGCGCGAAAATGCAGCCTGGATCAAAACAGACTCTGCAGACCGGAAGTATAATCACGAAGGAATGGCGTGGTTGTTGGGCATTGCTTGTTCTATATCAATCCATGGACATTTGAATCGAAGGGGAAGGGGCATCAGTAATTGATTTTCGAGTGAATTCATCAGAAAGGCATGTATGAAAAAAGAGGAAATGTGCACATTAGATGGTGTGAGGAGTGGCAGGGCTCTTGAAGACCTTGGACAAAAGTGGACTATGAAGGCAGGCAGAGGCTGATCTTGATAGTGGGGAGGGGGCTAAAAAGAGCTGTGTTTAAAATGAGAAATTTGGGTGGTATGGGTAAGTATTAGAGCCCTGCGCGGGCCTAAAAACTAGGCCCAAGCCCGGCCCGATTTCGGAGTCAAGCCCGTACCCGGTCCGGCCCAGAATTAAGAAGAGAATGTAGGTCCGGCCCAGAATTAAGAAGAGAATGTAGGCCCGGCCCAAGCCCGGTCACTTTTTCCTGAGCCCAAGCCCGGCCCAAGCCCGGCCCAAGCCCGGAGTTGTTAGGCCTGGACCCGGCCCATACCCGGGAAATTTGAACAACTTGCAGCCCAAGCCCGGCCCAAGCCCACGGGCCTGGTTTGGGTAAACTCGAAACCCGCCCGCACTAAATGTCTACTGAAGATAAATGAAGATCAACCAGAAGATTCACAAGAAAAAATGTATTAATGTCAATTTTAACATTTTAAACAGCCATCCATCATCACAAAAGGTCCGCATGCAACTTAGATTTATCTAAATTACTAATCATTTCTTTGACCTTAGCAGACAATTTTGCTTGTCTTTTCTATCCACAGGTTAAGAAACAATGTCTGATTATTTAAGTCATTTAGAATGAGTGCAATTAAAACTTGTGAAGGGTCATTATATTGCCCAATGAAGCTGAGACCTAACCCCTCCTTCATAAATTGCAAACACCAATCATATTTGCTTTGAAATTTAATGACATCTAATACATGTATCTGGTCTTATGGCAGTTATGACTTTTGAAACATTTGTGAGGAAACGTCTGGTATTACATATTTTGCCTTGTTTTTTGGTTAATTTGTTCAATGCTAGTTTGGGTTTAAGTGGCCACTTTGGGTTATTTGCACAATTGCATAATCTGACCATTGTCCCACCCCTATAAATGTAGACAAAATTTGAAGCCCAGCAAGAAAGCAGGGGTACCAAATGACATCATGCAATAAGCTTGGTAACATGCAACACTTTATAATAAACATCAAATTAAAATACATTGCAGTGTTTTATCAGTGTTATTAAGTAAAATTAAATCTTTAATTAAGAATAAGTTTTATAATGTCGAATATTTTAAATATTGTAATGTATCAACAACAATTAGTATAAGATATACATAAATCTACCTATCTATCTAGCTATCTCTCTATCTACATTTCTATCTAGCTATCTATCCATCTATCTGGTATATATGTAGCTATCTATCTAGATATTTCATAACCAACAAATGAGGTACTGTGTATAATGAAATAATCTCTTGAGTTATGCCACACGTTTAGTGGCTCCATCAATGCTCTTTCAGCAGCATGTACCTCTGTGAGAATGTCTCTTTATCTTTTACAATGTTAGCATACAACATTTACAGGCCTACTTGGGAGTGTTTACTGAGGCATTATATTATGCCCTGTGATTGGATTTAGCTACCTTCTGGATGCACGAAATACAGTTTCAGCCAAAAGTGGACAGATTTACCCTCCTTGACTGTACTTAGGGGAGGGACTGGTTTGCTGACCGAATGGGACCTTGTTGGCTGGTACTCCTCAATTAAGTCACATCTATAATACTGGGGCGCCAGACCTTTAAAAGTGTAAAGCAGCACTTTATCAGTTGAAGTCTGTTCCACTGGGTCACACTCCAATGCACACAAAATACTATGATCCAAAATACGAAAATAAATCCGCAAAAAGTCACACAACAAGATGATATCCAGTTACATGATATCACAGCGAAACACTTTGATACAGAATTAAAGTGGACTGTGGCACTGTGAAAATGGCACTTCGTGACTCATGATAGCCGATGAAGTGTCATCTTCTCTATTTTCAACATGGGAAACATAGAGGCTGTTTGATTAGTCATGATCAAGATTAAGCCATTTAACTTCTCCTAGCAAATTTTAGAGTGAAAATCAGATGCATAATCCTTTCGTTTGGCTGTCACCAAAAAGTGGGATAAGTCTCCTTCAATCATATTAACATTGAAAGTATTGGGTTTGATCATGACAAATCATCAGCATGATGACACACGAAGTGCCATTTTCACAGTGCAACAGTCCACTTTAATTCTATATCAAAGTGTTTCGCTGTAATACATAATGTTGACTAATATCCTTCATGTGACAGTATAATAATAATAGGCCTAATAATAATAATTTTTATTTCTTGAAGCATTACATAAATGAATCTCAATGCTTTTGACAATGATAATTGATAATTGAAATAAAACCATACACAGTAGATAAAATATAAAATCAGTTAACATTATAGTGACATTTAAATAAATAAGTTTTTAACTTGATCTTAAATTGTTCGTAAACTTGAATTGTCCTCAGCTCAACCGGTAGATCATTCCAGAGTGCTGGGGCTTCTATCGCAAAAGCGTGACTACCGTTCGTAACAGTTTTTGGTGGTGATGGTCTTTTGAGAGTTACTGCTGCATTGCTACGTAGTGACATGTAATTTCTACAGTTGACAAAAATAAGATCCTTCAAATAAACAGGTGGTGTACTAAAATAAATACCCTTAAAAACGATACAAATAACTTTAAAAGATCAAAATTAAATTTTTTGCTAAAAACACAGCCCAAAAATTAGCTGCTAGCTGCTGCCAAGGAGGGGCATTTTCCAAAAAAAAAATTGATGATAAGGTGAACAGGAAAATGGTTTTTCAATATGAGGAAAATTTAATAATCAATAATTAAAGTAAAAAACATCTTTTTGATCAACAGCGAATATAAATAATGACATATTTACCAATTGTAAGTATAAATAAATACAAGTTATGATCAATATATGAACATCTTCATCAGCTTTTAGATTGCCAATGCCAGACCTTTATTTGCACAAGTAGCTTTACCAGGAGATTAGTGTTATCCATATAATTGGTTTGACAGTTGCATTGAGATATATTTGGCTGTTATTGGGGTGAATTCAGAAAACGTAAGATGGAGGGTTCACAACGCAAATTCTGAAATGACAAGTTATTTGCTCTAAAGACATGTATATATTTTTTCATTTTTTTCATGTTCACGAATTTGTGGAGGTGTAAAAACGAGCATGTACGAATTTGTGGACATGAAAAAACGAACATGTAATAAATAACACTCATGAATGTGCTTTATTATTCATTCATGTATCTGCCAACACTAACATTCATGGAAGTGCTATATCATTAGGGTTTAGTTTTAAAATTAGGTTTAGAGTAAGTTTAGGCCGATTTTTTGATTGCAATGTTCATGGTCATAATCACACATGCACAAATTTGTGAAATGCAATATTTGGCACGTACACGAGTGCCCTGGTCGTGTATATGTTCGTTATTACAGTTTAACAAATTCGTCTATATGCCAAATAATAAAAAATATATACCTCCTAAATCCCCATTAGTTGTTTGTTTCCATTGTTTATTATTTCTTGCAGTTTAATGGAGATGATTTCCAGCATGATGGATGATACAGTGAAGAGGGAAAACAAGTGTTTGTTAGATTTGACAACACTTCTTGTCCAAGAAGGAGCCAATCCATTTCATAAGTTCTATATATGGTTAAATTTGGCTAACAATGATTCATCATTGCTGCCCTCACTTTGGGCCTTTCTTGAAGCAACTTTCAGCAAATGGGGAGTCTCCAATACTAATTTCTTGAATGATGTCATCAAGGGAGTTCCAAGTCACATTTTAAAAGATACTTCCTATGCTGCAATAAAGGAGCTCATTGTAAAAGAATGCCTGAACATGATTGAGACAAATCCAGCTGTATGTGATCATGTGGATGAGGAAGGAAAAACTCCACTTCACAATCTCATGGAAAAACTTTTGCTTGATGGTTTGTGGAAAAGAATGCCAAAATTAGTTGCAGCAACTGACATTATTTGGGACCTCTTGTCTCAAATGATAACTGAGAAGAACGTCAACGCCAAAGACAAAGACCAAGTGACTCCTTACACTTTGCTTCTCTTGTGGCAGGATTCAATTTCAGACTTTCAACCAACAGATGCTTCCAATCAACAGAATTTAGAGAAGAATGAGAAAATCAAAAGGCCAAAATGGAAGAGTTTAAAAGAAAAGGTCAAGGAAATTGACATCCAGCTTTTCCAGAAGAAGGGAGCTAGAAAGGACGATGAACTTCAAAAAATGAAATCTGTTCTGTAAGTAATCTTTATAGTAAAAGTCAAAAAGGCTGTTTTGCCTTTAGATTGATACATACGTAAAATGAGTGATTGCTAATGGCTGAAAGAGTCCATGTACATAGTTAAATGGTCTACATGTAGCTGAACATCGGTAAATGCACGACCAATTAAAAGCAGTGTAAAGCTGTTATAATCCAATAGAAATGCCTTGACAATGTGATGTGCTCATCCGCCTCAACCAGTCAAATTTAGCATTTGTCTGTACTCTTAACTTACTGAACAGATATCTTATGTTTTATTGCACACCTTTATAGGGATGTTTAATAATATTATGAGCATAAGAGAGGTTTCAAAAATCTGTGCTGTGATGGTCTCAACATCAATGGTCGACAGCAGGAAATTAGGTCAAGTAGGTCCAGCTTCTTATCAATGATTTAGTTTCGAATTTAACAAAACATGACATATTCATATTCAAAAGTGTCTTAAAAATTTGATTTTCTCCATTAATATTCCCTGTATCTATAAAATATTAGCCTTGACAAGCTAAATTAAATTATTAACATGTGATTCATTGCATCACAAAACAGACAACAAGAAAACATAACAAAATTAAAGTTACATAATCTTTGTCAACTGATGATCATGTAACAGTGAGCAATTAATCTACATGCAGATCATGTTATTGTTTTTTTATCACTATTATGTAATATCAACAATCTAGCCTGGACATGAATTTGGCAACTTTCAGTGTTGTCTTCCTTTTTACTATTTAGCTGATCATTTATCGATTCTATTTATCCTTTATCCCATTTATATCTAATCTATCTATCTATCTATTCTATCTTTTATCTATGTTACCTTTCTAATATATTTTCTAGTCTAAATTTCTCTCTATTTTCTATATATCTTTCTTTTAAATTTTTGAAACAGCCTGTCATACATTGACTATGAAATAAATTTATTGAAATTTATCATAACACTATAAGTCCTAAAAAGACTTTTTGTATCGATGTCTTAACCTATAAAAAAACTTACATGTAAGTATACTTAACAGTACATCGATTCAACAAGATGAGGGATTCGTCTGGCAATAGTTTTTGCGTGTAAAATGTCATCAAAAAGTGTGTACATGCAGTGGCGAAGCTAGCAATTTTTCAGGGGGGTACAAAGTACAAATTGGGCTACAGACCTTAATACAGAGAGAGAGAGAGAGAGAGAGAAATTCTTCATTTATGTGAAATGGGCTCACATTCTAGCCCCCAGCCCTCTTGGGCTTACAATTCGCTTCAAAAACAATAATACATCAAAATAACAGAATTTTCGTTGAATAATACAAATTGGAATTAAATTTGAAATGATTTGTTGATATACATATATACATTAGTCCAATATGTAATAGCAATCCCAAAAAAAAAAAAATATATATATATATATAATCTTTGTTCGAGTTATACTATTAGATATATAATTCAAACTCTTGAAATGTTAATTTTCATTAGGCCTATTTACATATTTACAAATATCATATTGCTAATTTGAGGTCGACATATATAATTACAAGTATCGTATTGTTATTGGCTAGTATCGACAATTACGTAAATTAAACTATGTATACAAAGCACTTTGTCTTTTTTCAAAAGCGTTACATATAAAATTAGCTGTTTCTTTAATACAATCATCTTTCATCAGGAATTCAATTTTTCTGTCATCATTTATTAAGTCAAAAAAGAAATTAATTTGTCTTATCCTGTTGAAGAACTCAAATCTAATATCATTATAAAAGGGACAATGAAAGATAAAGTGCATTTCAGATTCAATGTAGTTGAAGTTACAAAAAAGACAATATCTGTATTCTATTGGAGTGTCTTGAAAACGTCCAGTTTCTATTCTTAATGGTAGAATACCGTACCTAAATTGTGATAAAAGGGCACGCTTTCTCCTATTTTGAATATTGATTATAAAATTTTCTACATTATAGCTCTTTTTAAAAATACTATAAAAACGTAGTTTTGGTACAACAGTGATTTCATTTCGCCATCTCTCACAATAATTTCTATGTAGAATTTCTTTGGCATTCTGTACATTGATAAAAGTGTTATTTTCAAAATTTGTCAACATACTGATTTCTTCACAAATTAATTTGATTTCTTTACTCCAATTTTTGCATATTGACTTATCCCATACAAATATTTTCTTAACTATTCTATCATTCTCAATGTTCAATAATCTGTTCCATAATCGCAACATTTCTAACTTATGAGGTGTTATACAAGAAATCCATCCCATGTCCCCATTAATAGCTAAATTTGATGCAAATCTGTGAACTCCTAAAAAGAATCTTATGGCTCTGTTCTGGACAATTTCACTTCTTTTAGAAACATTAAAACCCCAAACTCCAGCTGCATAATCTAAAATTGGAACAATTCCTGAATCATATAATTTAGTATAAGTCTTGTATCCAAAACCATTGTTTGCTTTGAATTTTGTACATAAACTTCCTAGTGCTCTGTTAGCTGAATTTGCCAGTGAATCAGCTGTTAATTCGAAGTTTAAATTAGTATCTAGAATTGTACCTAAATACTTGTATTTTTCCATGTAACAAACTTCATCGTCAGCATAAACAAATTTGTAGTCTGATTTAGTTTGAGTCTTATTTCTGAAATGCATTATTTTTGATTTATCAATGTTAACTTTCATTTTCCATTTACAACACCAGTTTTCAAGTTTACATATCATATTCTGTAAATCAGTCTCAGTCTCACTTATTAACACTATATCATCAGCATATAACAAACATTTCAAATTTGTGTCTCCTATTTTAACACCAATGCAATCATTGAACTCGTCCACAATATCATTTATAAATAAATTGAACAGAGTTGCTGACAAAGAATCACCTTGTCTTACTCCTTGATTAACTTCAAACCAATTGCTAATATATCCATTAACACAAACACCTGCATTTGCATCAGTATAAATACATTTCAATATATCAAAAAATTTACCAGCTACACCATAATTCAGTAATTTGTGAAATAGCAAATTTCTATTAACTCTGTCAAAAGCTTTTTCAAAATCAACAAAACAAACAAATGTAGGTAATTTTTTAATTTTCCTATTCCTAATAATGGATGTTATACTGAAAATATGTTCTAAACATGACCTTTTCCTTCTGAAACCATTTTGTTCGTCTTTATACACCTTTTCATTCTCTGCAACATTTATAAGTCTATTGTTCAATACACCAGTAAAAATCGTATAAATTGTTGATAAGAGTGTAATGCCACGGTATTGAAGGGGAATTCTAGGATCAGAAAGCGAAGACTTGGGTATAGGCATAATAATTCCAAATTTCCAATATTCGGGGATGATACACAAATAAAAGATTTTATTAAATAAAGAGGTTAAAGTTTGAATGGATATCATATTTTTTAGAATTTCATATGGTATACTATCAAGACCGACAGCCTTATTATTTTTTGTATTCATGACAATTTTGTGAACCTCATATTCAGAAAATTCATGATTCAAACCTTCTAAACCAATTGTAACATTTCTTAAATATGACAGATTATCATTTACTTCTTGATAAAAGTTCTCATCAAAATTACAATTAACCAAATTATCATTATATAATCCATGATAATCATTTTTCCATTTGTTCATTACAGCATGATGTGAATTAACTACATTTCCATTTTCATCATAAATTTCAAAAGGAATACAAAATTTCTTTTTAGGACCAAGATTTTTCAATAGTTTCCAAAATTCATTTGGATCTTTGACAGAGATATTTTCAATTTTTTCCAAGTTTTCCTTTTTAAATTTCCTCTCTAGTTTTCTATACGTTCGATCAAAATTATTTTGAGCATCATAAAAATCAAGTCTTTCCTCCCTTCTGTTATTTTTTTGTTCTTTTAAGAAAACATCTTCTTTTTCTCGTAAGATATTCCATAAAGATTGCAGTTCATCACACCAAAAAGGTTTACAAAATTTTTTTAAACCTTTTTTCTGATTTGGTAATATCTTCTTTTTTTTAAAACACTTGTCCATTTCTTGATAGTAAATTTCACATAGATTAGCATACACACTATCTATATCGTTGAGATTTGAACATTGTTCAATTTTTTCTAAAATATAATGAAAATCAAAGTTTACTTGGTTTGATGAAAGAAATTGTTCAGGAATATCAGTTATTTGAAATCGCTTAAAGTAAGTATATGGTACGTGATTAAAAATATCATCACTTGTTATATCAATGGAATCAGGAGTGTGTATTGTTGACAGATCTATTACTGGTATTCTAACAGTTATGTTTAGTAATGAGTGGTCAGGAATACAACCAGATATATCAGCATTTTGGATATTACATACATCTTCAAATATATTTTTAGAATTAAATACTTTAAAAGCTACACAAGTATTAAAGCTGTCAATGGATGTAATAAAATAATCTACAACAGATTTCCCTCTGGTAGAAATAAAAGTATAATTATCATTTTCATTATTCAAACGTCCATTTATAACACACAATTTGTTTTCCAACAAAAATTCAATTAAAGCTTCACCGTGTTTGTTTGATATTTTGTCTAGATTTTTCCTTTCTGGTACATTGTCTAACACTGATATAATATCTTGCTTGGATCCAATTCTAGCATTAAAATCACCACACAAGTACACAGAATCACATTCATCAGCATTTTGGTAAATCACATTTGTAATAAATTCAAAGAATTCTTCCGCATTTCTACCCCATGGGGAATTTTCAGGTGGTATATATACAGCAACAAATAAAAATTTATAAGAAGTATCCTCATGTGAAATTATAAATACTGAGATACCTTCAAGAATACCTTTGCATTCTATCTTGAATTTGTTTAAAAAAGAGTTTTTAAAAATGACAGCAATTCCACCAAAGTTACGTCTTGAATTGACATGTCTATGAGTTCTATTATTACAATATGTTTCATATCCGGAAATTTCAATTTTATCATTTGGTTTCAGATGTGTTTCAATTAAAACTAATATATCAAAATTCAATTCATTAAAAATGCTAATAAAATTGTCACTCTTTCTATCTGTCCATCCATTTATATTCCATGATGTAAAATTTAAATCACAAAAAGAGGGCTGGGGATTGTCCTAATGTCTTTGGTTCCAAAAGTTGTTTCTGAGGGGGCGATCATCTTGTCCGATTTTCAAAATTTAAAAACCTGGATACATCAAATAAACTCCTCCGAATTCATTGCACTTATCAATTTTGCTCTACGTGCAGTATTAAGTTCGCAAATAAGCATATCGGCGCATTACGCTGTGAGGATATAACTTCAATTGCTAAAACAGAGTGGCCAAATTGGACCAGTGGCATATCTAGGGTCTTTTGCAGGGGGGAAAATCAACTTTTGTTGAATAGGTGTGAAGTTGAATTGAAAGATACAGTTGCTTTGAGAAATGCATAACATAATAAAAACAAACATTACACAGTTAATTCAATTGTACAAACAAATTTGCAGATTTCTACATGCATAGCAATTAACAAAATAACAAAATGCACCATTTTCATTCAAATAACTGAGGTTTAATTTTATTTGCAACCTTCCTGGTTAAGTAAGATATGCATGAAACAAGGGGGAGGCTTAGACATTTGTTTCATAAAAATGCCTACTCATTTCAGATATTAAAACTTTTTAATTACATGCCACATGCCTTCAGGTTCATGATAAAATCGATACAGTACCCTTTTTAAGGGTACTTTTCTTGTTTAGTGCTGTGCGAATATCTTGGCTATGCCATTTACATAATATCTAAGTAAAGTGATCGGGTTAATCGACATCACGATAGGTCTTTAATGAACTGGCTTGTGATATTTTCTTACATGGGACAAGTGGCGTCATCTATAATGCAAAGCTTTTCGCAATAAATTTTTCAATTGTTATGCACGTGGCTCCATCCATAACATACCTGAACTTGTAAAATTGGTGGCTACTGATGCCTTTCAGAGTCCCACTTCCTGCATCCTAGCTCTTAACCAAAAGCGTGACAATCTGCCCCGAGAGTGTGACAACCTGTTCGAAAGTGTGACAACCTGCCTCGAGTGCTAAATTTTAAAAAATGTCCAATAGGACATCAAGATTTTGAATGATATAGGTACATATTCACCAGATAAGTTTAAGTCACTTCCCTTTTGCCATTCATATAGAATGGCAGTGCTCCTGCATGCTTTAAATAGAAATATAGCATGTTCAAGTTTTACTTACTGTAACAACCTGCCCTTGTGACAACCAGCCCCAGTCTCCCCTAATTTTAAAATTTAATTTTACATGTTCTTATTTTGTCTTTATTATGTTCTAGTTGTGTCACACAATGACCAAAGGATAATGTTCCCTGTTTTTATGTGTGGTGGTGGTCCACATTTCAATGGGCAAAATAAAATCACCTAAATTGATGACCACCTAAGTAAAACAAACACATGCACAATTTCAGCCAAATCGGTAAATATTTAGAGGCGGCACAAAACCCAAGAAGTTCATAATCTAATTCCTCATTCTTGCAACTAAAGAATTGGTCAATTTCCCAGATCTTTCTCAGAAGTGAAGGTTTTTTTCCAGACTTTTTTAGTAGAGAGTGGCACAGGCATGCAGCCCCCCTTAACTTCGAGGTGTGATTTGACCTACTTTTTATGGCTGATTATTTAAATGCTTATGCTGTCAAGAAGGGATCACTTGACTCTACTTAAATAGCTAGTGAACAAATGTCTATCAATTTTAACAAAGGAGTTACAGCCATTTTGGTAAAAAAATTGCAAATGGCCTTCTTACCCCACCCATCGGGCAAGAAGCCGCCCTATTATAATCCTATGGCAATTTTTTTTGTGAGCGCATTCAGCGTGAAAGTTATTTCTTGGGGTTCTTCTATCATATTTAAGGCATTCTATTTACTTTTGCCGAATATCAGAATTTTTCTGTTCATACTTTTATTTTTTAATATTTTTTGCCCTTTTTCGATTTCGACCAAATTTTTTCTATTTTAATTAGCTATTCTATCAAGATTTAAGGTAAAGTACACATTATTAAGTGGTTCCTGATGCAATTTCGAGGCTTCGGTGAAGGGGGCCTCATGCCCCATACCATTGTGGGGCCTCTCGCCCCAAACACGCATATTTTCATTTATATCCCACAATAGGCAGTGAAGTTCAGGTCTGCTGCAAAATAAACACTCGTCCTTCGGACTCGTGTTGTATTCTTCCGCGACCTGACATTCATGAGGTTCATTACTGTGAACCACACTCCCATTAAGTTTTATTATAGACCTCTATATTTTAAACTAAAATGCAAAGAACATGATCCAAATCATATTTATATGATGGTCACGAAGTGAAGCAATGCAGATATCTGTTACACTTTTAAATATTTCCAAAGTTATTTCTGACAACCCCTTTCAAGGAATTACTAAAAGTTACAAAAACCATGCATATTTTTTTGTTTCTTTAATTTCTACTATGGTTTGGTGTTGTTTGTCCGGAAAAATTGTGACATCACCTAAAAAGCCTCTAGCTTCAATCCTATCAATATGGAAACGCACCAAAAATGCTAGTTTAGATATTGTAGTGTATTGTATTTGACTTCGGTCATGATTACTAATGATCACTCCAGCCGCCAGGAGGCTATGACATCATAGGTGTGATGTCACGTTGGAATAAAGGAATTTGGATCTTTATCGTTCGGTCATGTTTTGTGTCTAAAACAATATGGACAAGCGCAAGCCTATTGGATAGGGCTGCAAGATGTCACAATTGGCGACGAGGATAAACCGGAGCATGTGCTGGACAGAATGAGCCATGCGTTGTGGCCGTGTGGTTGATCTGTGGATGATGTTGAGTGGACTTGTGGAAATGTAGCAGCCAGACGATTGAAGGCCCAGCCTTCAGAAAACTCACCAACAATGCCAAGTAAATGGAACCAGGAATTCGACCAGAAAGTTGAGTCTTTCGAAAATTATGTTGAGCGGTTGGGACATTTTTTTGTTGCCAATGGTATTGATGATGGCCTCAGGAAGGCAACGTATATGTCCAGATGTGGGCCCGTGGTTTATGACACTTTGAAAAATCTTTGTCACCCGGAGACTCCAGACACGTTGTCCTATCGTGAAATTGTCAAAAAGCTGAAGGAACATTACAAACCAGCCCCTATGCTCATTTTTGAGAGGTACCAATTTTCGAAATGTACAAGACCAGACGGTGAGAAAATTTCTGATTTTGCTGTGCGGTTGAGGAAGTAAAGTACTACTTGTCAGTTGGGGATTTCTGGGTATCTGCCCTGTGTATGCAATTCGTGGTGGGGTTAAACATGCCCAAGGCCCAAGACAAATTGCTACAAGAAAGACAATTAACCCTCAACAAAGCTGTCGGTATGGCACAGACCGTAGAGTCTGCTAGTTCTACTTTCGCTCAATTTGAGAAAGCCAGTGTGTCAAATTCAAAGGCTACAGCTGATGTGAACAAGGTCACTCGAGGAAATTCAAAGAAATATTTCCAGAAGAAAACGTTCAAGGATTCACGAAACAGCCAGACACAGAAGGATTGTTGGAGGTGCGGAAAGTCGGATCACCACCACCGTTCGTGTTATTACAAGTCCAAGAAGTGTAACGAATGTCGGAAGTTCGGACACGCTCACTGGAAGTGTGCGGATGTTCAGAGGTTCAAGGCCAACAAGGACAAGAACGAGAAGCCAAGAAAGAAAAATGTTGCCGCCATCGAGGTCTCGGACGAATCCGATGACGATGCGTTTGGACTGTTCGCCATTGAACTCTGTGAAAGTGACACTCTTTTACATGAATCAATCAAATCAATTTCATATCATTAATGTGAACATGTGCAGTGATGAGGTGTGTAATGATGTGATTTGTCATGATGATCTTGAAAATGATAGGGATTTACTCCTTTGTCAGGTTGATTCAGGAGTTGCAGGTGACCCTTACTATGCTAGTGTCAAGGTCAATGGTAGAAAGGTCAATTTCGAAATAGATACAGCTGCTGCATTCTCTGTTATCAGTGAACAATTGTTCAACAAATTGTGGAATGGAGATAGCTTACGTAAACCATCAGCGGTTCTGAAAGGTTATTCAGGGACAAAGCTAGAGGTCGTAGGTGAATTTGAGGCGAAGATTGAATATCAAGGTCAAAGTGTCAGTAGTGTACTTAGAGTTATCAAGGGCAATCGTCCTGCCTTATTTGGGCGTGATCTCCTCAGGTGTTTGAAGTTAGACTGGGAGAATATTTTTGCAATCCGAAATGATGCAAAACTAGATGCAATGTTAGACCGCTACAAGAGCGTTTTCTCAGACAACCCAGGTTCTATTACTGGTTATGAAGCAGATATACCAGTTGATAGGGAAGTTCCACCGATTTTCAAGAAAGCTTACCCAGTTCCATTTCCATTGCAGGCTCAGGTTAGAAAGCAGTTGCAGGAAGAAATAGATAGAGGTATCTTTGTTCCAGTTAGTAAGTCAGAGTGGGCTAGTCCTCAGGTTACAGTCGTTAAGGAAAATGGTTCTCTTAGAATCTGTGGTGACTACAAGGTTACAGTTTAAAACCAGGCGTTGGAGAAAGACCCGTATCCTCTACCCACTATTGAGGAATTGCTAGCTAAGTTAGGCGATGGTCGTGTCTTTTCTAAGATAGACTTGAGAGATGCGTTTCAGCAACTTAAGCTAAGTGAGAAGTCTAAAAGTCTCCTGACAGTCAATTCTATTGTAGGACTGCTACAGTATGAGCGTATGCCGTATGGTATCAAAACGGCTCCGCAAGTGTTCCAGAAAGTGATGGACAAAATGTTGGCAGGTCTAAACAATGTGGTTTGCTATATCGATGACATTTGGTGTGGTCTCGAAGCAAAGAAGAGCACTATGCTATTGTTGAACAGGTGTTACGCAGATTGCAAGAACACAATGTCAGAGCTAGGCTTAGTAAGTTCACTTTCATGGAGAATTCTATTGAGTATTTAGGTCACAAGATAGATCAGAAAGGAATTCATCCGTCAGAAGAGAAAGTTAAGTCACTTAAGTTAGCTCCAGTTCCTACCAATGTCTCAGAGTTGAAAGCATTCTTAGGCTTAGTTAACTTTCATGGAAAGTTCCTCAAGAACTTATCTTCATTGTTGCATCCGTTGAACCAATTGTTGCGCAAAGATGTGAAGTGGCGCTGGTCTCAACGTTGTCAGTTTGCATTTGACGAATGCAAAAGACTGATTTCTGCTGATAGTTGTTTGGTAGCTTACGATGTGACTAGACAATTGAAATTATCTTGTGATGCTTCAGCATACGGGTTAGGTTCAGTGTTATCTCATGTCATGGATGATGGCAGTGAGAAACCTATTGCAATGGCTTCTAGAACTTTGACAGTAGCTGAGAAAGGTTATTCGCAGTTAGAAAAAGAGGCTCTTAGCTTGATATTTGGAGTTAAGAAGTTCCATAAGTATATCTATGGAAAGCGGGTGACTTTAGTTACTGATCACAAGCCATTAGCGGTGATATTAGGTCCAAAGACAGGTATACCTACTTTAGCGGCTGCGAGGTTACAAAGATGGAGTCTGATTTTGTCAGCTTATGATTATGACATAGAGTACAGAAAGGGTTCTGAGCACTCAAACGCAGACGGACTGTCTCGTTTGCCAGATCCTACAGAGTCAGTACCTAGAGTATCTGTTAAGCGTGTGACACTAGATTCATTACCAGTAGATGCAGAAAGGATTCAAACTGCTTTAAAGCAAGATCCTATTCTGGCCAAGGTTTATGACTATTGTTTGCATGGATGGCCCGCTCATGTCTCGGAGTCGGAGCTAGACCCATATTTCAGAAAGCGCAACGAGCTGAGTATTGAAAGCGGTTGTCTTTTGTAGGGTTTGAGAGTTGTAATTCCAGAAAGTTTGAGAGAAATCTTGTTGCAGGAATTGCATGCTGAACATTTTGGAAATTGTCTCAATGAAAAGGTTAGCAAGAGGTTATTTGTGGTGGCCTGGACTTGATTCTTGTCTTGAAGAAATTGTACAAAATTGTGAGATTTGTCAGTCTCTTAGGAACAGTCCTGCCTTAGCACCTTTGCACCCATGGAATTACCCAAGTGCAGTCTTTGAAAGAATTCACATAGACTTTGCTGAGAAAGAGAAGTCATTTTATCTGATTCTAGTTGATTCTTACTCGAAATGGGTGGAAGTTTACCCAATGAGAAGTACAACAGCTGAGAAGACAATTTATTGAGGTTCTTAGGGGATGTTTTTCTAGATTTGGTCTACCGCAGATGTTGGTTTCAGACAACGGTCCTCAATTTACCTCTGGTCTCTTTAGAAATTTCATGCAGTTCAATGGAATTGCACACAAACTTGTGCCTGCGTATCATCCGAGTTCAAACGGAGCCGCAGAGCGCACAGTTCAGATTGTGAAGCGAGCTCTAGAGAAGATTAGTAAGGAGAAAGAGAAAGATGGTTCTTATCGATACTTGTCTCAATTCTTGTTTACTTATAGGATTACTCCTCAATCAACAACAGGGAAAAGTCCCGCTGAGCTATTCTTGAAGAGAGTGCCTAGATCAAGATTTTCGTTGTTGAAACCTAGCTTAGCACGTCAGGTTGAGAACAAGCAGAAGAGTCAAATGAGGAATCACAAATCTTCTGATAAACTTAGAGAGTTTCAGATTGGTGATCATGTTCAAGTTAGAAACTACCGTGGTTCAGAGAAATGTGAGCCAGGTGATATTGTCAAGAAGTGTGGTCCAATGACTTACATGGTAGATGTAGGGACGCATCAGCGTTTCATACATGTTGATCAAATGGTTTCTAAGTCAAAGCAAACTTCTTTTGACTTTGATTTCAGTGGTTTGGATAAGAACAATTTGAACACTGACAGGGGAGAAACTCAGGTTACTGAGAACTTGGAGGCAAATATGCCTATGCGAGAAAATGTTGAAGTTGAGAATGATGGAACAGGTGAACCTACACCTACTACTACTACTTTGAGAGATGTTCCTCAACAAAAAGTGCCTACTCCAAAACCTAAATTTAACACTCCTAGACGTAATCCAACTAGGAATAGGAAGGCACCAGTTAAACTTGATTAGTAATTTTCAATGTATGTTTATGTTACGTTTAAAGTTTCATACGAAGTTTCTGTACTTTACAGTGTTAACTCAAAAAAGTTAAAAAATTAGAGGAAATCTAATTGTATTTGTAGACTTTACAATGTTGACTTGTAAAAGTTAATTGCAGATTCTTTGTACCTTAGTGGATTAAGAAGTTGACTTTTGAAGTTTCTGTATGTTGAAGTTATATAGATTCGAAAGTTTTTCTAATCAATTGTATAAGTGAATTTACAGTTTTGTAAAAGTTCAAATTTACAGTTAAAAGTAAAAAGTAACAATTTGACAGTTTGTGAGTAGTAGTGACAAACTTTTGTAAAGGGGGAGGAAATGTAGTGTATTGTATTTGACTTCGGTCATGATCACTAATGATCACTCCAGCCGCCAGGAGGCTATGACATCATAGGTGTGACGTCACGTTGGAATAAAGGAATTTGGATCTTTATCGTTCGGTCATGTTTTGTGTCTAAAACAATATGGACAAGTGCAAGCCTAATGGATAGGGCTACAAGATGTCACAGATATAAGCATGGTGGGGCCTATCACCTAACCCGGGCTTCTTGCCCGGACCTACTCTATGATAAAATTGGCAAAGTGATATCTGAAGGTTATCTTTCATTTATTATTCCTCGTTAGTGAAATATTTCCCGGTTTTTATGAAAAAAGGCTTGATAAAAAACCTATGTACTCGTAATATCTATGCTGACCTGCTACGAAACATCGTAAGTCAGAAAGAATATCAGGATTCGATTGGGCATCCTGGACATACTAAAATAAAGGTTACTTGATCAAAATAATACACCGTAACAGCAGGATTTGGAAATACTGATGATTTTGAGGTCTGCCAATTGGAAATTGTATGTTGAACTTCAACGCTTTGTGCCATGCACCTCTAAATATTAATTGATTTTGCTGAAATTTTTACAGAATACCTTCTGCCCATATAAGGTCAGAATGCAAGATTCAAATCAGCGAAATTCAGGAGAAAGTTGTTTTAGTCCACCCTAATGCGTGACGATAAACAAATTTGTTATTGTTATTGTAATTATATAATGATTACAGCGGTTCCTCGTTTCAGAGAAATTTGAATAATTGGCAAATTAGCTGTTTACCTGTTTACGTCTATGTAACGACTTGTTTATGTCAACAACCTCAGAGGTCACCAGAGGTCACCAGAGCTTTTGCTTGGGTAAAACGTTGAAAGAGATGTATGATCCAACAATGTGCCAAATATAAAGATGTACGAGATGTAGTTATGGCATATTGCTATGGACACCAAAGTGGAACACCCCAAGTACTACATAATCCATCTGCATTATTATGATTTGAGTAGCCATTATCCGAAAAATTAGGCATGTAATTAATCATTTGAGTTTTGTTTAATCGTTACAGAAGAATTGAAGAAAAGATTGAATCTCTCACAACATCCAACATCACAAGGCAGTATGAGGCAATTCTGGAAATCTTGGCTAAAGGAGAAATCTCTCGTCCCAGAGACGGAACTTCCATTGGCAAGATGCTGGCTTGGAAATTTGATGCTTTGTGGGAGGAGCCCACTTATGCAAAGCTGGTCAAGGTAGGTTGGGAATCACAAGTCCACAAGAGTTCTCTCTCTCTTTCTCTCTCATCTTTGTCACCTGATGATTTTCTTTTTTTTCACAGAATGCATAATAAGCTAACATACCAATATTGCTTCAATTATCATTTTACATAACTCACATTTTTGATGCTGACTGTACGACATTTGATGTGTAATTTTAAGATAACCAGGATTTCAATCCAATTCCAAGTTATAACAGGAGTGCCCCATCAAATGATACGTGGAAAGACAACCTGTCACAGCTTCTGCTATTGTTGTTGCTGATTAAGATGGCTAAGTTAACTGATGTGCCCAGATGATTAATTAGATTAATGAATAGAAAACAGTAGTAAGATATTGACTGAACATGCTTAACAAAATCTAACTCTCGTAATTTTGCCTTGCAGGTACTCCTACCCCTCGAACCTGACTTGAGCACAAGGTAAATAATCTACAGAATCTCCCTCTTATACCAAGACAGTTATTTAAACTTAATTCAGACAAGGTGATTAAATCTGACATTACTTGCGTTAAAGATTCTGTTTAGAACCTTGGCAGATGTCTTCAGTTCAGATGATTTTAGCTTTATATAAAGTATTTTTTATATCCTATAATGTTTACAATACCACATGAAAAGCAGTGGTTATGTCCCATGTGGTATTATAAAACCAAATGACAGTGTAGTTCACAGCTATGAACATCATGAGTGTCAGGTCTGCTTTGAATTGACACACTCGTAGGTACAGAGGACTCAGGATATCGTCAACTCATGGAGTACATCTCAAAATACCACCATACCCATTTGGTCTTATCATAATACACAAATACAATTTGGTACACAGTATATAGTAGCATCAGTCTTGAGCCAGACTGCTTCCTTCCCCATCCCCTTATATGTTACCAAAACAATTAAAGTTATTTAAATAACTGGATGCTCCCTCTTATGAAATACAGTATGCTCCCTAGTATAGGGTAAGTTCTTTCCCCATCCCCTTATTTACTTCACAACAATTAAAAATTATTAGAATAATTGGATGATCCCTCTAATGAAACATGGTATGCTCCCTAGGATGAGTTGCAAACACAGTTTGCAGTCTCGAAAAATCCAGCATGAATTGGAATCATAGGGGGGGAGATAGAAAGTGAGTCCACTGGGACACCTTGTAATGTTACATAGTATCCAACTATTCATTCGTTTTTGAGAAACAGACTGTAGCAAATTGTATGAGGCAGTTATAAGTTTAAATATTAGCAGACGACCAATGACAGTTATTTGTTTCATTTATGCCACATGTGGCGTCATCTATACCTGTAGCCCTACACAGGCTTTAATAAAGTCACCACCTTTTTATCTATTATAAGTAAAACATCATATTTTATCATGCTACATGGGGGATACATACCAGATACACAACTTCAAATCATTACTTTGAGTTTTTAGACATATTTAAAGCCTGTTTACAGCGATTTTAAGAGAGCACTTTTGTGACAAAATGTTTGACTTGTGATTTTGATAAGTCCTACCAAGACCCTCTGTTTAAAGTTCACTTTCCTTCCATCAGTCTGGACTTGGCTTGGGCAGGCATACTGATTTTAGTTTTGTTTGAGCTGACCTCCCATTTCTGACTGTCCCTCCGCTGAGGGTGGAGGCTTTTGATCAGAGGGACAGGTACAGTCTGTGGTAGCAGTAAAAATATGCAGGGTACATAAAGAGTCCTGAGTCATTCCATGCCAACTCACCCAAAATCCAGATATTTTCCAGTATGACCATCTCAGATTTTGATTAAACGAATCACATGATGACCTTGAAGTCTTTAATGGAGACATGCCAAATATGAGGTCTGTAGTGCAAATAGTTTTAAGTTATGACCAATTTCGCAAAAAAGGTTTTGTTAAATTTTTTGGTCGAAAATGTTATATGTGCTGAGAGCTGTTTTTTGGATGGTCACAACTCAAGATTGGGCAGGGATATCAACTTGATTTTTTTTCTAAGCCAACTCATGATACAGTAGATTTGATTTCTCAGCCCAAATGTGAAAAACTGCTTTTGGTTCTTCAGGGGAAAAAATCCAAAGTTGGTTTTTCCATACAGCGTATATGGTTTTTTCAAAATTGGGAAGTTTTGTTTAAGAAAAACAGGTTTAGAACTGGAATAGTCCCATAAAAAAAATTCACAGAAATATCTCCATTATTCAAGGTGTAGCAGCTGTCCAAATCAGGGTTGGGCACGAGTACACAAGTACTCGTGTACTCGAGTACATTTTTCCAAGTACTCGCATGTACTCAGTACTCGTGCTAAATCATGAGTACAGTACTCATACTCGTACTCGAGTACATTGCTAAAGTACTCGCACTCGTAGTGAGTACATCACGAGTACATTTGAAGCTTCAAAAGAGGAAAATTGAACAAAAGCAAGTGTCTAACATAACAAAGTGTTTTATTTAATGCCATAGTTTAATTCTAAAAGCCATCAAAGATGCTTTTTATATTATTTCACAGTTAAAGTAACATATATTAAATGTGTTATGTGAATACCAGAAGTCCAAAAAATGGAAGTGATATAGGGAGCAGTCCTTTGTAAGCTTGGACTAACACATTTTGTGAGTCACACACCTAACAAGGATGGCATTGGCCAAAATTGTGGAATATCTACCACATTTGTTATCTATATATAACTACTTTTTTCCAAATCAAGTCTTACATAAATGATTCATTCAGTAAAACATATATATGATCATATTTGAAGCACTCCAAGGATACAACATTTTCATCTTGATTTGACCACATGGCCATTTGCTTTTTTCACACCTTTTAGCGCAAATCAAAACATCATAATTTACAGGCTGATACTGGTCTAATTGTTAAAGATATTGCAATTTGGGATCCACCTTCGTACTCAGGAACTTCTAAAAGCTATATCTACGTCTTTAAATGATGTTTCTAGCCTTATTTTAACCTTAACTAGAGCTGTTTCCTTTTTAACCTTTTTTGGCTAAATTGACGCTTTTACGGAAATCGGAACACAATAATCTACAGGCTTATCTTAAATCTAAATAGTGTTAATTTAAGGAATTACTGAATTCAAATTGATCAAATTCATAATTTCCATTAACTTTTGTTAAATCATATATGGCTTGTACATTAATTTATTTTCGTTTATTTATTAAATTGTTAAGTGTGCATACAAACTTCGTGTATTACAGGTAATTTCATTAGTACGCGATTCTTAGGTTCTAGACCCACCAAATACATGACATTTTCAGTTAATCTGATTGGCTAAGAAACAACAGAACGTCACACATTTGATTTATCAAACGTAGTCAGCACTGGTTCAGCATTGATTCCTCACAGTCAAGTGTGAATGCCAAGAATCGCATGGCAATGAAATCACCTGTAAACACAAATTGTTATCACAATCTATGTATTAAACAACAACATTTCTTTTGAAGGCTACCAGGCCAGTACCAGGGCTTAATCTCTTCTAATTTTCTAGCACTGTATTATGACATTATCTAACGAAAAATGTTCTTAGCTGAACGAAAAAAACATTTCTATACTTGCTATAAATTTATATTGTATTTAATTTTCAGTAAATCTGCCTTGCCAAGCTTTGATATGTATGTGTTTTTAACGAATTCTTGGGATTAAGAAAAGATATTGAAATGAAATTAACACTTGCAGATAGCATGGGAATGTCCTGACAATGATTATGGCAATCTTGAACATTCATTTCAAAATAACCTGCAAAAAGTTTATTTTCTTCCATACTTCACCACTGTAGTCACTTAGTTTTAATTTCACATTTGAATGCCAATCTGAAGTCCTATAGACTAGATCTCAATCCAAATAGATTCAAAGGATGGATGGATGATTGGGCCTTTACATGCTATATCTATGCACTTGTAGAACTAATTAGGACAGGACACGACAATGAGTGAAGGATTACTGAAAGTGCCGTCCAACAGCTGGATTTGAAGCCCTGCAAGTTACTTCAAAACATCATTTTTAAGTGACCCTGTGCACTTTTGATTAACAAATGAACATAAGTAGTAGCCTTCACTGACTATATTTGTTGCTTCTCAATTGTTTTATCTCAATAATATTTTATTTTCTTCAAATATTGCACAAATAAGGTTCAAAACTGCATAAATGTACTCGTACTCGTACTCGAGTACATTTGAAAGTACTCGTACTCGAGTACATTCAGAAATAGCTGTACTCGTACTCGTACTCGTACTCGTAGATGTGGCAAGTACTCGTACTCGAGTACATTTGCTTGTACTCGTGCCCAACCCTGGTCCAAATGTGTTTCCAGTATGAAAAACATCTAAAAATGGGAATTTTGTATGAAAAATGGCCATGTGGGCAAGTGTTCACACTTATGATTATTTTTTTGTGATTACATGTGGTAGAGATCTAACTATAGCCAAAAATTTGTGAATGTGTCTCAATCCCTTCATAGCGGAAACAATTTTATAGAAAATAGTCGTTTTTGGTGCACAGATTACCATGTTTCTGTCGGATGTGCTGAGTATTGCTCTTTGGAGGGTCACAACTCAAGATTGGTTTGGGATATCAAGTTGATTTTTTTTCTATGCCACCTTATGATACAGTAGACTTATTTTCTTAGCCCTAGAGTGAAAAACCCCTATTGGTTTTTCAGGGGAAAAAATCCAAAGTTGGTTTTCCATACAGCGTATATGGTTTTTTCCAAAATTGGGAAGCTTTGTTTGAGAAAAACAAGTTTAGAACTGGAATAGTAACACATAAATCTTTTATTGTAGGTAAAAAAGTGCCCACTCACAAAGCTTCTCACAAGTATCTCCATTATTCAAGGTGTAGCAGCAGTCCAAATGTGTGTCCAGAATGAAAAACATCGAAAAATTGGAATTTTCTATATCCAAAACTTTGTGAATGTGTCTCAATCCCTTCATAGCAAAAAAAATTTTATAGAAAATAGTCGTTTTTGGTGCACAGATTCCATGTTTCTGTCGGATGTGCTGAGTATTGCTCTTTGGAGGGTCACAACTCAAGATTGGTTTGGGATATCAAGTTGATTTTTTTTCTGTGCCATCTTATGATACAGTAGATTGTATTTCTCAGCCCATATGAGAAAAACCTCCATTAATTCTTCTGGGAAAAAAATCCAAAGTTGGTTTGCCATACAACGTGCAGTAAAACGACTATTTTCTATAATTTTATTTCTCTATGAAGGGATTGAGACACATTCACAAATTTTTGGATATAGTCAGATCTCTACCATATGAAATCACAAAAAAAAAAATATCAGTGTGAACACTTGCCCACATGGCCATTTTTCATACAAAATTCCCATTTTTAGATGTTTTTCATTCTGGAAACACATTTGGACAGCTGCTACACCTTGAATAATGGAGATATTTCTGTGAAATTTGTTTTATGAGCACTTTGGAGCCAACAACAAAGGAATCATGTGTTACTATTCCAGTTGTACACCTCTTCTTCTTAAACAAAAATTCCCAATTTTTTGAAAAAGCCATTTACGCTGTATGGAAAACCAACTTTGGATTTTTTCCCCTGAAGAAACAAAAGCGGTTTTCACATTTGGGCTGAGAAATCAAAATTACTGTATCATGAGTTGGCTTAGAAAAAAAAAATCAAGTTGATATCCCTACCCAATCTTGAGTTGTGACCCTCCAAAGAGCAGCCTTCAGCACATCTGACATTTTCGAGCAAAAAATTAAACAAAACCTTTTTTACAAAATTGGTCATAACTTTTAAACTATTTGCACTACAGACCTCATATTTGGCATGTCTCCATTAAAGAGTTCAAGGTATTTTTGTGATTTTTAAATCCAAATCTGAGATGGTCATACTGGAGGCTCTGGGTGAGTTGGCATGGAATGACTCTCCTATGTCCCACACCTCCTTACACCTGACTCTGGTTTGTTTTGGCTCACGTCCTCTGCACTTTGCCAGGTCATGTTCTGGGATCTCAACATTATGTAATGCACCAGACAATCTGTTATACTGTGTCTTTTCTCTTGTAACTATAATATAATGGTGAAAACAATTTAGTTAGTACTTAAAAACATTAAAATAAAGGACACTCACTAAACAATTTATGTGACTATAAAGGGGGTCTCGAGCGGAACGGGGGCACCAGGGGGCACGAGATTCTCTGAGGGGACACGAGTAACACTAATATATTTTAGCCAAGGTTGAAAAGTTCATATGGAGGGCACAGGTCCAATATGGGTTGCACGTACCCCCCCCCCCCCGGTGCCCCCCCCCCATAGGGCCCGCTCGCAGCCCATTCTGCGCCCATGAGAGAACTGGGGCCCACTTCAGGCCAAGCTTTGGCCTATCAGTGGCACTATATCTGAGGTCCATGTGCTGCCAATTCTGTGCCCATGGAAGCTTGAACTGTGACCCACTTCGGGCCCACCTTGGGGGGGCTATATATATTTCCTTCATGGGCCTGTCGTGGCCCCATCTTGGGCCCAAGCCCACTCAAGGCCACTGCGGGCCCCTGTGACAACCCCCCAGCTTGGCGCAAGTGGGCTACCGCAATGGGCTGCACTTGGTAGCCCGGCTGGGACCCAAGCGAGGTCTACCTGGGAGTGTTTACTGAGGCATTATGCCCTGTGAACGGATTTAGCATCCTGCTGGACGGAGTTACAAATACAAGATGTATCTGTTATAATTTTGCAAGAAATACAGTTTTAGCCAAAGTGGATTGATTTACCTTCCTTGACTCCACTTAGAGGAGGGACTGGTTAGCTGACCGAAGGGACCTTGTTGGCTGGTACTCCTCAATTAAGTCACATCTATACTGCACCGGGCGCCAGACCATGTAAAGCTTTAAAAGTGTAAAGCACCACTTTATCAGTTGAAATCTGCTCCACTGAGTCACACTCCAATGCTCACAAAATACAATGATCCAAAATACGAAAATAAATCCGCAACAAATCACACAGCAAGATGATATCCAGTTACATGATATCACAGCGAAACACTTTGATACAGAATTAAAGTGGACTGTGGCACTGTGAAAATGGCACTTCGTGACTCATGATTGCCGATGAAGTGTCATCTTCTCTACTTTCAACATGGGAAACATAGAGGCTGTTTGATTAGTCATGATCAAGAGTAAGCTATTTGACTTCTCATAACAAATTTTAGAGTGAAAATCAGATGCATAATCCTTTCGTTTGGCTATCACCAACAAGTGGGATAAGTCTCCTTCAATCATATTAACATTGAAAGTATTTGGTTTGATCATGACAAATCATCAGCATGATCACACACAAAGTGCCATTTTCACAGTGCAACAGTCCACTTTAATTCTATATCAATGTGTTTCACTGTCATACATAATGTTGACCAATATCCTTCATGTGAGAGTATAATAATAATAGGCCTAATAATAATAATATTTATTTCTTGAAGCATTACATAAATGAATCTCAGTGCTTTTGACAATGATAATTGATAATTGAAATAAACCATACACAGTAGATAAAATATAAAATCAGTTAACATTATAGTGACATTTAAATAAATAAGTTTTTAACTTGATCTTAAATTGTTCGTAAACTTGAGTTGTCCTAAGTTCAACCGGTAGGTCATTCCAGAGTGCTGGGGCTTTTATCGCAAAAGCGTGACAGCTGTTCGTAACAGTTTTTGGTGGTAATGGTCTTTTGAGAGTTACTGCTGCATTGCCACGTAGTGACACGTAATTTCTACATTTGACAAAAATAAGATCCTTCAAATAAACAGGTGCTGTACTAAAATAAATACACTTAAAAACGATACAAATAACTTTAAAAGATCAAAATTAAAAATTTCGCTAAAAACACAGCCCATGATAAGGTGAACAGGAAAATGGTTTTTCAATATGAGGAAAATTTAATTTAATAAATAGTTGAGGCTATCAAAAGTAAAATACATCTTTTTGATGATCAGCGAGTATAAATAAAGAAATATTTACCAATTGAAAATATAAATAAATACAGGTTATGATCAATATATGAACATTTTCATCAGCTTTTAGATTGCTAATGCCAGACATTTATTTGCACAAGTAGCTTTTCCAGGAGATTAGTGTTATCCGTATAATTGATTTTACAGTTGCACTGAGATTTGGCTAATTGGGTAAATTCAGACAACGTTAGATGGAGGGTTCACAACGCAAATTCTGAAATGACAAGTTAATTACTCTAAAGACGTATTACTGTGCCATGCTAAGTTTGTTTTATCCCCATTAGTTGTTTGTTTCCATTTTTATTATTTCTTGCAGTTTAATGGAGATGATTGCCAAAAGGATGGATTATACAGGGGAGAGGAAAAAAAAGGGTTTGTTGGATTTAACAACACTTCTTGTCCAAGAAGGAGCCAGTCCATTTCATCTGTTTAAGGAGAAGAGTGTTTTTCATTGTTGTCTTGAATATGCTGACA
The DNA here is from genome assembly GCA_026936325.1 of Platynereis dumerilii. NCBI lineage: Eukaryota > Metazoa > Annelida > Polychaeta > Phyllodocida > Nereididae > Platynereis > Platynereis dumerilii. The sequence continues at coordinate 516,199 of JAPTHN010000034.1, forward strand.
ATCATTCATCAGTGCTGCCCTCACTTTTGGCTCTTCTTGAAGCAACTTTCAGCAAATGGGGAGCCTGCAATACTAAGTTCTTGAATGATGTCATCAAGGGAGTTCCAAGTCAAATATTTGAAGGTGATTCCAGTCGTGCTGCACCCATAAAGGAGTTCATTGTAAGAAATTGTCTGAAAGTGATTGAGGCAAATCTGGCAGTCTGTGATCATGTGGATGAGGAAGGAAAAACTCCACTTCACAATCTCATGGAAAAACTTGATGATTTGTGGAAAAGGATGCCAAAATTAGTTGCAACAACTGACATTATTTGGGACCTCTTGTCTCAAATGATAACTGAGAAGAACGTCAATTACAAAGATAAAGACCAAGTGACTCCTTACACTTGGATTCTCTTGTGGCAGGATTCAATTTCAGACTTTCAGCCAACAGATGATTCAAATCAACAGAATTTAGAGAAGAATGAGAAGGTCAAAAACCCAGAATGGAAGAGTTTAAAAGAAAAAGTCAAGGAAATTGACATCCAGCTTTTCCAGAAGAAGGGAGCGAGAAAGGAAGATGCTCTTCAAAATATTAAATCTGTTCAGTAAGTAATCTTTATAGTAAAAGTCAAAAAGGATGATTTGCCTCTAGATTGATACGTGTGTAAAATGAGTGATTGCTAATGACTGAGAGAGTCTATGTACATAGTTAAATGGTCCACATGTAGCTGAACATAGGTAAATGCACGACCAATTAAAAGCAGTGTAGAGGTGTTATAATCCGACAGAAATGCCTTGACAATGTGATGTGCCCATCTGCCTCAACCAGTCAAATTTGGCATTTGTTTGTACTTTTTACTTACTGAACAGATATGTCTTATGTTTTATTGCAAACCTTTGTAGAGATTGTTTAATTATATTCGCGTAGCGAAATGTCCAAAGGCCGCTGTGCGAAGCGAACCGAGCATAAGAGAGGTTTCAAAAATCTGTGCAGTGATGGACTCAACATCAATGGTTGACAGCAGGAAATTAGGTCAAGTAGGTCCAGCTTCTTATCAATGATTTAGTTTCGAATTAAAAAAAAACATGACATATTCGTATTCAAAAGTGTCTTAAAAATTTAATTTTTTCCATTGATATTCCCTGTATCTATACAATTTATGGAATAGTTAATTATTAGCATTGACAAGCTAAAGTAAATTATTAACATGTGATTCATTTCATCACAAAACAGACAACAAGAAAACATATAACAAAATTAAAGTCACATAATCTTTGTCAACTGATGATTATGTATCAGTGAGCAATTAATCTACATTCAGATCATGTTATAGTTTTTTATCACTATTATGTATTACGTAATATCAACAATCTTGCCTTGACTTACAGTCCTTGTCATATTTACGTGGAATCTCAAGTTTTTTTTCTATGCTGTTGAACTGTGATGTCAGAGATGACTCTATTCTAGCATTGCAATATATGTAAATTAACTACAAGCTGTGATGTCATTTCAAACTGGGTCAGATTCCCCAGCTTCTAGCCAATGTTGATCCTCCTGAACTGAGCGTCACAGTTTCAACACAGTGTCAGAGTAAGAGTTTTGTCAGGGATAGCCCCTACAACTACGTCATCACAGCTTGATAGCCAATGGGCTGACCATAAACTACGTCATCACAGTTCAAACATTGATATAATATTGAAGGAAGCATTACATATTTGATCCCTATGATTTATCACAACAATCACCAGTCTAATCCTACCAAATGGCAGCTTTGTGAGCATTCACAGTAAACAACTGTTATAATCCTCAGAGAGTTGTTTGATAAATCTACAAACTTGCACTTACAACTTTGACAATTTGTTCGTAAACACATGGCTTATGTTATGTATATTTGTTCTGGCAGCCCATTGGCTGAGAGGCTGTGATGTCAAACTTGCATGGGTTTTTCCCAGACCCCAATTTTAACTCTGACACTGTGTTGAAACTGTGATGCTCAGTTTGGTGGACCGCATTGGTTAGAAGCTGGGGAATCTGACCCAGTTTGAAATGACATCACAGCTTGTAGTTAATTTACATATATTACAATGCTAGAATAGAGTCATCTCTGACATCACAGTTCAACAGCATAGAAAAAAAAACTTGAGATTCCACGTAAGTATGACAAGGACTATAAATTTGGCAACTTTCAGTGTTGTCTGCCTTTTTAACTATTTAGCTGATCATCTATCAATTATATTTATCCTTAATCCCATTTATTTTATTCTATCTATCTATTCTATTTTATTTTTTATCTATTTTATCTTTCTTATAGTTTCTATTCTAAATTTCTCTCTATTTTCTATATATCCTTCTTTTAAATTTTTGTAACAGTAACATAACTGCCTGTCATACACACTGTGTACCGTTTGCTCTATGCGAAGCGACCTAGTTAATCATAAAATCTTAAATTTTAGACAAGAATCCAATTTAATTACAATATAACATAGACAGTATACTGTATTTATGTACCGTACAACGGGGTGACTTTGAACAGCCAAGGGTGACTTTGAACACTTTTCAGAAAAATATTGATCCTCTGTGAATGCGAAGTTATGTGAGATATATCGGAAGTATTTGATTTCTGATTATATTCTACTAAGGTCTATTTTCTTTCTGCATAAAGTCATTGTGACTGGACTTTTTTTCTTGCCTTTGATAAAATAAACTTACCAAACCATTTTTTTGCAAGTTGCCATTGCATGTAAACTTCTGTGTCTACAACAGAACAGAATAAGCATGGAATCATAAATACCTGCCCCATTCCAATGTCACTCAAATTTATGCTTCCAAAATTATCGCAAGCTATTCGAGGAGACTGACAAGAAATATAATTAGTGGATGATTTCAACTTGCGACACAATTTCAGGGTGACTTTGCACACCGCATTGTGTAAGAGAGTGCAGAGACCATCACATTTTCGGGTACACTATATTCACTGTTGTATGATATTTCATAATACTGTGCATATAATTTAATGTGTGAACATTTTATCACACTGATATTAATTATCTAGCTCCAATGGCATAGAAGTATACCAAGAATAAAAATTTCAGAAAGTATAAAAAAAACAGACACAAATTTTCAGGCAAAGGCAATCAAGCCCTAAAAAATTCATAAATACAGATAAAACATTTGTTTTCTGAGTATTGATGGTTTTCTTTCACTGAACCACACTCTGTTCAAAGTCACCCCATATCCTCGGGCTGAGTTTCAACGCCCATTTATCCACTAACATTGGCATATATGTGATGTAAATCTCAAAATGCCGATGCGCAGTTAAACTAGATGCCAGTAGCTTACATTTAATTGCATTAAACACTTTGAGGACCTTGTATACTTTTAAAGGTGAGCTAATTAAGGCGAAAACTGTTCAAAGTCACCCGTTGTAAATTTCCAGCTCTAGATATTTAGCAATCAAAAGATTTGGTGATTCTAGTAAAAAATTCACAAAAATTTACTAAAACTGCCTAATCTTCTAGAAAACTTAACTGATTGATTCCAAATTTTCATGTGCATTGTGTGAACTATAAGACAGCATACTGGCTATATGGCAAAGTTTGTTGCTAACTCTATATATGAAAACTGGCAAAATGTAAACAAAGAAAATCCTTAATTGGGTCACTTGGTTGGTACAATGGTACACAGTGTACATTGACTATGAAATAAATTTAATGAAATTTATGGTAACACCATAAGTCCTAAAAAAACTTTTTTAGTGCTGTGCGAATTTCATGGCTGTGCTATTTACATAATATATTTAAGTAAAGTGATCAGGTTAATCGACATCACGATAGGTCTTTAATGAACTGGCTCGTGATATTTTCTTACATGGGACAAGTGGCGTCATCTATAATGCAAAGCTTTTTGCAATAAATTCTCAATTGTTATGCACGTGGCTCCATCTATAACATACATGAACTTGTTAATTGATGGCTACTGATGGAGGACACTCCCCCGCGAACTCCGTACCATCTATGGAAATTTTGTCAAGAATCAAATACACTGAAGGAAGCGGCAATTATTAGAGCAAAGCTCCTGACCGGGAAATTCAAAACAGCTGTTGCCAAGGCCAAATTTCAAGGATAGGAGATATCAGGTGTCTGCAAGATTTATGGCAATGAAGATGAAGATGTCCATCACCTGATTCTGAAATGTCAAGAGAATACTCACCACCCCGGGCCAAAATTTATGAAGAGGAAGGAAAGAAGGAACCACAGTCAGCAAGTGAAATATTCTCTGCGCTGCTGAATGGAGACAAATACAGGACAGATGAAGGAGATACAGTTCGATTGGAGGATCCGGACTATATTTGTAGGGCAAACCAGGGTTGTAGCTTTTATTGCAATACAGTAGCTAAAAATAGAAACTTTATACTTGATGAGTTTCGCATTTGTACAGGCGGGAACCAAAACAGAAGAAGAAGAAGAAGAAGAGCTGGTTGCTATAGGATTCTTGGCAAAACAGGGAGGTTTCAGTTTCTAAATGGTTAACAATTTATACTCTGCATGCCTACATGTATGTATTTAAGAGTTGATACTTTCATGGAAAAATAGGCCTATATTTTTCAGTAAATTAGGGTCTGAGCAAATGACTGAAGTGTTACATTAAAAATGTGGGGGAATCGGAGGACACTGGGACGTTTTTAACGTCTACTAATTTTACTCAATGCTGAAAGCACTGAAGAACTCAGAAGTTTGCATGAATATCACCATGAGAGCAAATTGTGTGTCGTAAAAATGACTGTCCCAATGTGCCCCGGCGTGGCACATTGGGACATCAGCCGGGGCAGACAGACAAGAAGAAGTTTATTCATAACAAAGAGAGAAGCTATATACAATAATACATATAATACATTTTTACAGAATTAAAAAGAACATAGCAGTAGTATGCTTTGTCTCTTCATTATGGGGAGACCTCTCTAAGACAAAAGAGCCGCTATCGAGAGGCCACCCCAGCGGGGCACATTGGGACATCGATTAAAAAATCATTTTAACACTCCATGTGCAATAGATATTACATATAAGTAGTGTGTAAGACAATATACAGTGCATTAGCACCTTGTAGTGCCAATGGTTAATAACTTTAAACAGTTTTAAACATTTAACATAAACTGTCCTGGATGCGGACATCTATGTAAGTAACACACAGTGCTTTGCGACAATTTTTTTCATAGAGCATGGTAATCCACTATACCTCTATTCACTGTGGCCTGAATACATGTTGTGTGCTGTCCCAGGTCATTCAGTTGACTTGGACACTTAAATTCTGCCATATTAAGTGTGTCCAAATGTGCCCTGAATTCACTGTCCCAATGAGCCCCGATATGACTTTTACACCAAAATGCTAATTTCTCAGGCACCAGTGAGTGTGTTTATCACAATAGCAATTCATAACTGTTCGTTGCAATATATAAAATTCATACAAGCACTGAGAAAGCCTCATTGTTCATGGTTTGTCCACAGAATGGTTCGAATTGAACCCGTCCTTGTTTACTTTAGCAGTAGAAAATACATTTTTGCTTGCCATACTTCTGCATCTGGCTGTAATTTGTCTATAAAACCATGGAAACATCAGAATGTGAAATTACAAGATATGATGGCACTACCATATCATATACCTTGCCAGGATCCAAGAAAACCCAATCGTCCCACAGTGCCCCACGTCCCAATGGGCCCCGGTTCCCCCTACAGGTCATCAATTGTGGTCCGCTCCCTTCACTGTGCTCATTTGTCGGAGCGCCACTTACATGTAGTAATAAACCATTTAGTACAACCATTTTGGTAGTTCTAGAGTGTGGATAGACCAGTGGTTAACCACCCACAATTACCTCAAATGTGAGATATTATATATTGTCATCTTTATATTGTATGTTTTACAAGTATTTACACAGAATTGTGTGGATGGAAAGAGGGGAATGAAAATGAAGCACATTGTCCTTATTCATTTTATACATAAAACATAAATCATCATCTGTGAACTGTCGGAGTTAAAATACATTCATTCAAAGAGTCTATAGTCCATCAATCAGTAGAGCATTTAGGGGAAATTATTTATTTCACAATAGCGACAACAGTAACAGGGACGGACGCAGGGGAAGATGGGGGGATGCATCCCCCCCCCCAGACCAAAATTTATATATTTTTAAATTTAATTTTATCAGCGAGCAGTCACGTTATGTTGCAAGCTATGTGTTTCGCGATGGGTTAGCCCAATAGACCCCCCACCGGTCCCCCCCTGAACAGTAATTATTTATTTCAAGCAGACAAAGTCCCCAAATGTTCATTCCTAAATAAAGCATCACCTTGTTTTATAGTCTGTCACTTTGATATAGAAAAATTGAGGACCAGTTCAAATGCACTTTGTGATTCATGATAGCCAATGAAGTGTCATCTTCTCCACTTTCAACATTGGAAACATAGAGGCCCTTTGATTAGCCATGATCAAGAGAAGGCTATTTGACTGCCGGCCATCTTAGTGACCTGCCGGCCATCTTAGTGACCTTCAGTTTGGGTTCACTCGGAATAGGTCCCCCAGCATGGCAAGTCTCATCATCACCGAAGCCATCGCCGAAGTAGTGAGCTCCAAAGAAGATCTGTTCATATCCAGTCTCGACGCTAGGAAGGCCTTTGACGTTGTGTGCCAGCCCCTTCTGCTCAAGAAACTGTATGACATGGGATGCAGTGGAGCCATGTGGGAAGTGGTGGACAGCATCTACTCAAACTCCAGCTAAGCTATACGGTGGGCTGGGCAAGATAGCCGCAAATATCCTGTGCAACAAGGGGTAAAACAGGGTAGCATTTTATCCCCAACCCTCTACAAAATCTACATCAATGGGCTACTTGTACTCTTACAGTCTCATGGTTTAGGCAGTTCCATTGGATCGATCTTCACAGGTACACCCACCTGCGCAGACGACGTACTTCTGATGTCCAATAGCAAACATCAACTTCAAGGAATGCTGGATGTGGCCCATAGCTACTCTGTCAGCCATAGCTACGAAATTCATCCACAGAAGACCACGGTCAGTGAACTAGTAAGTAGGAAGAAAGGCAGAGAGGATCCTCCAGGGTGGCAGCTTGGAGAAGGCCTACTTCAACTTAGTACTAGCTGCACTCATCTTGGACTCGACTGGACTCAAGGCAAAAGGTCGCGGGACATCTCGTCTCACATTAAGAGTGCTCGCAGGTCTGCATATGCTCTTATGAAGTTTGGACTGTACGGGACTGATGGGCTGGGTCCAGCAGCTTCCCTAAGCATCATCCGTACCTTCATCATACCCAGGCTCCTCTACGGCGTGGAAGCTACACTACTCAACAGTAGAGATTTATCAGCCCTGGACGAATTCTTCAAGAAAATACTCAGACAAATAAAGTATCTTCCACAGTCGACTGCTTTAGAGGCCATATACTTGCTTTCTGGAGAAATGCCTATTAAATTTCACTACCACCTCAGGGTATTAACCCTCTTCGGAAGTATTTGTAGATTACCCCAAGACCACCAGCGTCGCGCATTGGCAAGAAGACAACTCGCTACGAAGGACTCCAAGAGCTCCAGCTGGTTCTCCATGGTGTCACTCATCGGAGAAATTTACCAGGTGAACATCCACAAACAGTGTCTATTCCCGTGGCCGAAATCCGCTTGGAAGAAGCATGTCCGTCTCAGCGTACGAGAGAAGTGCCTAACAGAGCTCTTGGAACAAGCATCAAAGTAGTCGTCCTTAAGATGGATGCTCATGCCAGAAGCGGAAGGACTATATCCAGATTGGAGATACTGCAGCGCCAACATTCAGATGCTCGCCGCAGCTCACACTAGGGCGAAGATGCTGGTTGGCAGGTATCAGACGCAGCAGCTCCTCTCTAAGTTCCATAAAGATACTCCAGCTACCTGCCAGCTATGCCACTCCGAAGAAGAAGACATCCTCCACTTACTTGCCACATGTACTACCTCGGAAGCCAACCGAAATGAATTCCAGGAGTTAGGGGATCTCTATTGTGAAGAACGACTTCCAAAGCCTTCAACTACTGAACAGTTCTGCACTGCAACCCTAAATGGAGGATCCTATCTGAGGAATGGTGGTGTCATTGCGCTTAGAAACCTTGCCGCAAGAGCAAATCAACTAACAAATATGTACTGCTGCAAAATAGATAATTTCAGATTAAGCCAAATAGCAACTCAATAATCGATGAACATTATTTTATGTCTTATAACTCCATCAGGAGGTTTGCCTACTAAGAGGCAGGATTTAACAAAGAAGAAGAAGAAGGCGACTTGTCATAACCGATTTTGGAGTGAAAATCACAAGCTTAATCCTTCCGTTTGGCTGTTGCCAACAAGCGGGATTAGTCTCCTTAAATCAAATTACCTTTAATCTCCACAGCAATTGAAATTTCATGAGATAACAGTTCCTCATCCCTTGGAAGCAACACTGTTATGCAATGACTAATATTTAACTGTAACAGGCTCACTGATTGGTGCGAAAACAGTCCTTCGCATGCAAGTTTCAAAACCACACTATTTGCAGCCCTCCAAGTCAGAGGATCACTGAGCTTTGACTGATCAATGAATGTAACTCTCTGACGTATTGCCTACATGTAGATTCACTGAGCCAGAATTCTGTCACCAATAGCTCTTACTTGCAATTGACATTGATCTCTAAGTTTAACAGATTGTTGACATAAAGGACCAACCAAATGAATATGTTTGGGGAGGCTCTGGATTTTAACATTATGATACCTCAGATAATGATGGCTTTTCTACTTTTCATGAGCTGAACAAACTATTTTTCATCAATCTGACAGCTGCCAAAAAAAATCTATTGAGCATGTTATGGACTGCCCTTGGTCCTCTCACCAAAACGTTACACTGCAACATCCAGAAATGAAATATAGATGGAGCCACTTGTGTCATGGTGGATGTCTTGATGCAAGTGGGTGAACGAAGGAGAAGTGTATGCCTCATCTGCCTGTGAGCAGCGGGCTGTGGTTACGACAAATCATGTTGGTGATGACTCATAATCTCATTTCCAAATATTTCATTATGCAGCTTTGGATCTTACAAACCATGCAGCAGGTATCGTGATCATGAATCTTCAACAACATATGTTTCCTATACTAATGTAATGGTCTTGATAAATCATGGGCGATTATGACCATCGAATAAAAAATCAACAAGAACCTATACTCATTTTGTCTATATCAAAGTGACAGAATGTTAAGGCTCTACAGAAAGCATTATGACAATTAGATGGACAATGTAAGCTTTTTCGGCTTCACTGGGAACTGGGGATTAATGCAGAGAAAACCAGATCAAGATATCTTTTGTCATTGCAATATCACTTTTAAGATGAATTTTTAATATCTGATGTAACGTGCGACACAAAAAAATTACCTGTTTTCTCAAGGTTTTTGGTGGCTAACAGCCTTATTCTGCAAGGAAATTAAATTTTTTGAAGTCAATATGAAACAAAAGAAGCTAAGCTTTTCAGTTATGTGTAATAAGCCTTGGCACATACACAATATGTACAAGTAATCATTACATAAATGTGAAATTTCTCAAATTGCATGATATGATGACACACCACCATGTCCATAATTTTCCCATTTAACTGGGATTGATCCAATCAAGTGCGTAATTGTGTGAAATTTTCTTTCTGATATTACGTATATTCAGTTATTTTACAATGCCTACGCACAATAAAAAAGGTAATTTTTCAGATTTACAGATGATTTCATATTTGTAGACACTGAGATTGAAACTGAATGTTAATAGTGAAAAGTGACATGACAAAAATGTATAACACAATATACAAATCATACAATGGCCAAAAAAAAATTAAATGCACCTGTCAGAATGATGTTCAAGATATTTAGAATTTTAAACAGTGGTTTAAGGCTTGCCCCCAAAAGCACTAATAGTACATTATCCCAACCAGACAATCATTTATCAAATAAGAAAACCCTTTAGGAACACTTGAGTAGCTTTCACATAATTTTTTTTTTTCATGTTTTCAGAGAAAGACATCTTGAAGGACTGGCGAGGAAGTTGCTGGTATTTGACAAGATTCTCAAGCATCGGCTGGTACGGAGTGAAAGGCCATGCACAGAGATAATGGCAGAACTTGAAAGGGAAGCACGTGAAGATATTGAGACAGTCAGAGACCTGAAAAGAAAGGGTTGTGGAGAATGCCTGGGACGTCTTTCAGAAATGGATGAATTCAAGGATTTCTGCTTCGAACCACCTAAAACATGCAACAAACAAATGCTTCAGATTAATATAGAGATATTACAAATTCTGATAAGTGAAAGCAATGCTCAGGCAATTTTCAATTTTATCAATTTTCTTAGGATGCACACGAAGGAACAGTTCTCCCATACAATTAAATATTTGTTCGAACAGTGCATTGACAAACATGCTTTTGCAACCAAAGATGATTTTCATTATTTGCTGAATATAAAAATACTCTCAAGGAATGAGACCTTCTTGCCTGCCCTTCGACTGATAGATCTACATATTCAGTCATACAGAAACAATGGCAACTCTGACCCAATTGAAATATACCTGAATCCTATGCAAGATCTATACCAAGTCAAGGAAGACTTGAGATTAGTGGCTCATCGAGTCATTAAAGGTGCATATTGCACACCAAGCAATTGCCTGGAATCTAGAAGTGTGATCAACACTTTACTCTTCTTAGGCTGTGGAGAGAATGACTATGTCAATGCCACAATCAAGGAATGCTTGGAAACTACAGATGACTTTCAACAAAGAGACATAACAGACTCATCTTATCTATTCTTCAGCCCTGACGAATTGACAAGAAAATTATTTAAAGGAAATGATGGCTGCCTCAAGAGGAGTGTGTTGCACTTACTTGCCATTTTTGTGCACGATGAACAAGTACTGAAACGCATTCCTAAGGAATTCATTGAAAAATGGAAAGATGAAAGGGACCTCCAGGGCTGCACTCCCCTGCACATCGCACATCTCCATGGCAACCAGTCATTTATCTCATTCTTGGCATCTCATGAAGTGAAATTAGTCACAGATTACTTTGGAAGAACTCCTGAGTCATTTGCAGATCCCTATGAATATTGTGAGGGCAATTATACAGAACATTGTCAGAACATTACAACTGCGAAGTCTTCCGTATTTGATACAATGAAGGAAATGCTTGTCTTGCCAGTAAATGAGTGTGAAGCTATCGAAGATAATTTCAAGATATTGTTTGAAAGGATCATTGCACATGATGGATTTCCGGATGCTTATATACAAATAGCAGGATCAGTGCGTGAAAAACTGAAGGTGGGCAGATTTAATGAGGTGGATTTGCAGATTTGCATAAGAAGAAATGACAGTAGTCATTATAGTACTGATAGTGATGATATTGAATTTTTCATATTTCATGAGAGCCTAGTCAAGAACATGGGCATGATTGAGTGGGAAGACATTTTCTTGAGACCTGTTTCATTTTCATGGCATTCTCCATGGAAGTTCATTTGGGAAAAGAAAGGCAGGTACAACGGCCTTGTAATATCAGTTGATGTTGTGCCCATCCTTGTTGACAATGAAGAACTGGTAAAAGAAGAAAGACAGCAATTGTTGATCAACAATGCTCCAGATTACAAACAACTTAAACGCTGGCATGTCGTTAAGAAGGATACAGTATGGTCCCTTACTGTATGCATGCAGGAATGGGACATTCTTGATAACGTACCTCCTGGTTGTCGCTTGGGAATCCTGATTGCCAAAGCCTTGTTGGAGGTTAGTATATATGGTCATTTCATTTGCTTAATTTGTGAATATTATTATTATCTTTTTTGTCGCAAATTTAGCAACTAATAAATGCTATTCATACCTGAGCCATAAATCATTAATTTAAAAAATCAACAACATTATGATACATTCCATAATTGTTTGAAGAAGCAAAAATGCATAGTTGTAAACACACTGTCTGCCACTGTCTAGATGTACAGACTCTAAATGTTAGTAGTGGTGACTGGTAGAAATGCTTTTTTTTTATATGTAGGCCTGTAAACATTTATTAACCGCAAATAATACACCCATTTTCCTGATATCTTTCTTGAAGGTCCAGGACCAAGTGAATGAAAATGACGATCTCAGTCTGAAGGCTCCAATTACTTCTTATGTCATCAAGAATGCAGTTTTCTGGATTCTTTCTGGGAAAACAGTATGTTATATTTCTACTTCCATATATATAATTCAACTATAACTTTAGAAACAAATACTGCAAATAAAAACCTTTTTTCTTGCAAATGAAACCCCCACATGTTTCATGTGAAACCTCGTATAATATGTACAGTGTTGTCAGTGATCAGAATACAAAATTATCCAATTACGTAATCAGATTACAGGTGGGATAAAGAAGGAATCTATTTGACAGCTAGCAAAAACTGCAATAGGCGAGACCAGGGTAAGTTGTGCCATGGGATAAGTTGTGCCGCCCAGTGTTTGAGTGAAATGAAGAACTGGGTAAAGAAAGCAATGCTACTCATATATACCCACTTGGTCAACATTCTTAGGCACCAAGAAAAAAACTACCAAATTGATGGAATGAAAAGTTACACTCATAAATTCAATTTTGTTGCTGAAAACTTGATGTGCTGAGAACAGACATTCTTGTTTCTCAGTCATTTGGTATTCGTAAAAGGATTATGTCCCTCTGGTAGGATGGAGTCAGGAGGTATATCTAGACTAGACATTTGTGTTGTTAGATTTCATCTCTCATCGTTTGTGTATTTTTGATAACCAGTTTTATCCATAAAATTAATTTGTGGTAAGTTGTGCCATTTGGATTGGGGTGAGTAGTGCCAATGGTATGACAAGGGATGTAATTTTTTATTCACATTTTTTGGTCTTCATTTTACGCAAATGCCTACCATGATCGTCCACATGGTCGGACTGCCCTAAAACTTTGGTTGATTCTGGCCAACATGTTATATTTTGATGCCTGATTTTCAGATCACATGATTGAGCTTTGGTTTTGTCGGAAAATCAGCCTGATGCAAAAAATGGCACAACTTACCCCAGTCTCCCCTACTCAGATAACAGTTACTTCTATTTTTTTGTGGAAGTTACTTTTAGTTACTATTACAAAGTCTTATATCGTTGTCAATTGTAAAATCCTCACAACTCAACTTTGTTTGGCTACTTTTTCACTGCAAAGCACAATACTTCTGTATTACAGTGGACGAAAAAGAAGTGCTTACTGGCAATGCTCTTGCAGGCTGTCTGTGATGTCGTCCCAATACTTATCATGTTAAATGCCAATGTTTTATTACCCATAAATGACTGACTGCTCATTGCCTATACATACCATGTAATCACCAATACCCTCATAAGCTTCTCTATGAGTTAGAAGCCTGCAAGTGCATGATAGCCAATCAAATCCCAAACATTTCACAGTTTCACAGAAGAGTAACCAGACAGCACATTGAATGTGCACCTCCAGGGCTAGATAGTTGACTCTGTGAGCAGAGTTGAGGAAAGGGTTAACGTCTTTTGAAGTAAGGCAGGTGAGATTGGGGCAATGGGGAAACTGTGGTAGAACATGTGGTAAGGCGTATGAGCCACTGCTGGAATTGAGCCCAGATCCGTAACAATTTCCAGCTACAAACTGAGCCAACCATGTCCTTAAACTTCACTCATTATACGGTAACATGATAAATGTACTACTGTAAAATGACTAAATCAAAACTAATTTTATCACCCGTGCACCCACAAAGATACATATTTCTGTTTACAGGCCTCCATAGATGTACCAGGTATACAATTAAGTATTTTCTCCAAACACAGAAAAGGTTAGGATTGGCTACATCATAAATCTGGAAAGCATTGCTTCCTTGAGAGTGCACTTGAAACGCGTGGACGATCGTCATTTAGGCGATATTACAATGGTTCAATGATTGACACTGTATTGACAAATGACAGAAGACAGTAAAAATCCTGTGTTTTGCCACACTTATCCCAGATTAGGCCTAACACTCAGACATATTTTATTTCAACAGCATAAAAAATTACATTAAAAACCAATATATAAAGACAGAGGAGACCTTCCCAAAGCACTGTGTGCCACTACTGGAGGGCCACCTACACATCATCATAATTATTGTCCATGTGAGTCGTCAGGCATCCAGTTGCCCTTCAGGTTTAATTTGTAAAAAAAAAAGTAATTAAGTTTTTTTGAATGTTATAAGATTTACATGAATAGTATTGAATACCAACACGGTACATGTATGTTTCTAGGAGGTTTAAAGGTGCGCTTTTATGTTCTGTTGCAAATATAGCAGTCTTGAATATCACAGTCACATGAAGAATTATTATCTTATTTTTGGTATATTGCTTCAAGCCATCGAGTGAACGAGTATATATTTTGTCTTTAATAGAACGATCTGAAATATTCTGAAGGAAGTGTGAAATTTTGTATCTGATGGATTGTTCTACAAATTCTTTACTAATTGTAGGTAAATGAAAACTATTTTGATTTCTGACGTAATGATCATGAATATTTCGTGTTTTTATAAATATACCTTAATGAAAGTATCCCGGCAACATTCCATTCTGCAGCTTGAAGCAAAACCTAAAAGCATGCAGTGCACTTATGTCATGACATTTTAGTACATTTAAATTTTTGTATAAAGTTTCTGACATTTTTTCTCCCATGATAGTGAACCATAATTTAGATTAGGAAGTATAAGAGAATTATACAAAGTCAAGAGAATATTTTTCGGGAGGAAATGCTTCAATTTGTTCAGTATACCATTAACTATGGAAATCTTCTTGAAGATAATATTGATATGATAATGCCATTTCAGATTAGAATCAAGATGTATTCCTAAGAAGTGTAAATGAGAGACAAATTCAATTTGGTGATTGTCAGTATATAATTTTGGGTAATGAACTGTCTTTTGAGTTGAATGAAATAACATAGATTTAGTTTTCTGAGAGTTAAGAGACAATTTATTGACTTTCATCCAATTACTTATTTGTTTTAGTTCAAAGTTAATGTTGTCATCTGCTGCAACACCAGAAGAGTTCAAAGATGCGCAAAGAGACGTATCATCTACATAGATTATAAGTTTGAATTTGTCACTTACAACAGCAAGGTCATTGATATAAATAATAAAGAGCAGTGGGCCCAGTATTGATCCTTGCGTTACCCCTATGAAGATTTTTATTATTATTATTATTTAATAGATTTATATAGCGCTACAATGTTATTTCAAAGAAACAATTCTAGTGCACTGTACAAGAACAAAAAATAAATTATATGTTGAATGTCTTCATAAAGAGATATGTTTTTAACTGCTTCTTGAAAGTCCTGCATATTTCTGAGTCTTCTGGATATATATAATATTAAATGCGGGAAGAGTGTTCCAAAGACACTGAAAGATCTATGGGCAAAAGTTGTACGCCTTGTGAATGGAACAACCAGAGTTATATGTTGGCACTACTGGTGGATCGAGTATTAGTGTAGCTATTCTCACTTTGATAACCTCAGACAAATATGTTGGTGCAGCTTTTGTACATATTTGAATACGATGCACAAGATCTTAAAATGTTTCCTCTCCTAGATTGTCAGCAAGTGAAGGACTTGCAATGCATTTGAGGAACTCTCATATTTACTTCTGCACAAAACCACCTTGGTAGCCCAATTTTGAACCCTTTGCATCTTATTAATGGCATTAGCAACATGGAGATCAACATGGATTTCAAAGATGTCTCATTGTACTGAACGCATTGATATCTATTTCGCAAATAACTATTTAATAAGTATAGAGAATTGTATTGGATGCCAGAGTAGTGCAATTTATGAAGTAAAATTTGGTGATCTATTGCGTCAAAAGCTTTGGATAGATCAAGGAATATTGTTAAGGGAGTGTTGTTTTTATCCATTTCACTCAATACTTGGTCTATTAATTCTAAGGCAGCAAATTCAGTAGAATGATGACTCCGAAATCTATGTTGACTCATGTAAAGCAATTTATTGTTGCTGAAATGCTTAAAAATTAGTTTATGCTTTATTTTTTTCAAATACTTTGGGCATACTAGGAAGTATGGAAACAGGCCTATAATTACTGAAGTTTTTATTGTCATCTGTTTTATATAGTTGAATTATTTCAGTGGTTTTCATTGAATCAGGAAACTTCCCCTCTGAAATTGATAGGTTCATTATGTTCCACAATATATCTGCAACTTCGTGTTTGATATACTTTAAAATATATTGGACAGACGATCATGGCCGAAACTTGTCTTAGTTTTCAAACAATCTTTGGTTTTAATTATATCAATTGTCTCAACATGTTTAAATTGGAAGGTATTTAAAGATGGGGTATTTAAATATTTTTTGAAGTCACTATTTTCGGGTTGTACTATTTCCAATGCTGACTTCGGTCCTATGTTTACGAAAAAAGTATTGAAACCATTAGCTATTTCTTTATGATCATATAACTTAGTGTAATTATTCATAAAATACTCAGGGAAATCAGTTTTAGGCTTGGAATTGTTAATTATTTCCTTGATTGTTGACCATGTATTTTTGATATCATGCTTAAATTTTGAGAAACAATTGTTACAGTGGATTCGCTTGGCTTGTCTTATACCTTGCTTTAGTATTTTATTATATATGTTTGTAAGTTAAGTTTGGTGGACTGATAAGAGGGGTGCTGACTATCTATAGATTTCAATTTCTTATACAATTTGTCTCTGTATTTGATAAAATGCATAATTCCTGTTGTGATCCAAGGACATTTTCTATGCTTATATTTATCAAACTAACATAATTTCATTGAAAAAAAATGTATCCATTGCCTTTGTAATTGTATTTGGCAAATTATCATACTTCTCATTACAGCTCTCACAATTGCTCTGAAGAAATACATTTTTTTCATAGTGTGGACCTATGATGTCAAAGCTGGAGACTCCCTTGGAACCTATACAACTTTGGTGCAAGCTATGGTGTCACAGTTAAAACTGGCAAATAGCATTTCATGAAGACAACTTCATCATAGCCTTGCAATTATTTCATGGCCAGATCAGCCAATAATACCGCAGCAAAAACTCGGTGTTAAGTGGGAGGGGGGATTGTTTATTATTTGGTAATACCAAAAGTGCTTGATATTCAACCAAGCATGGTTAATAGGATAACTGGAAATTAATCCCAGTTGTTCACCAACATGCTTCTGGTCGAAATTGGATCTGATATGGAGCTGTCAAGTCAAGCATTTTGTTTACTTTTGCAGTTTTGTTGGTGGCTCCTTTATTACTTTAATCCTATATTGTTTTATTGGTTACCACTATTTACAGCAGTAAATATGGAGACATAAGGATCAATTGACAGCTTTTGAGCAGAGTGCCCCCTCCCCAGGAGTAGTCAAACCTTGCACCTGAGTTGTTGTGATATTATTGGTCGCTCTGGCAATGATGTAACTGCAAGGCTGTGATGAAACTGTCCACAACGGATGCTATTGGCCAGTTTGACCTATGGCATCATTGATTGCACAAATTTTGCATATCCTCTAGTGCTTGGCAATGGAGTATCCACCTATGACATCATAGGTCCACCCTGGCACTGAGAAAAAAAATAGCATGCAATGCATGCACCGTGTCCTCGAGCAATTTGATAACCCCTTATAACTCAATGGGATATGATCATTACATTGACACATCTCTATAAATTGTTAAAGGTTACATTCTATCCATCTATCTATCTATCTATCTATCTAGCTATCTATCTATCTATCTATCTGTCTACCTTTCTCTCTGTCTGTCTGTCTTGAGTGGTTGGCTGAAGCATAAATCTCAGGTTGTGGTGCGCCCCACTATGTCCCAGGGCGGAAGGGCCAAAGGGAAGAAGAAGAAGATGCTTCTCAGAAATTGTCTGCTCAGCAAAGAGGAATTTGGGGGATTAAAGTTAACTATTTAGAGCAGTGAGTCATAAGATGAAAGCTAAGGCATCTTATGCAGCAGTGTAAACACTGGGCATCATAATGGCATCATAACTTTGGGTGGTTCTTGCATCTGTGAAATGCTTTTCGATCCACACCAACTTTGACATGTCAATTCCATTGATGACGACAAGGGCCCGAGGCCCTGCTCTCAGACACAAAAAAAAAAGGATTTCTTCAGATCAATTGCTAGAGCTCTAACATCAGAGTTGGAATCAAAATGGACACTTGGTTTTCAGCCAAATAAGTCTTAAAATCCATCATAGATTGAGGTTTGTTATTGGAAATCTTTACATTTTTGGTTTATCCACACAAGTAATCTAGTGTAACAAAATAAGACAAATGGTCAGAAACATTTTATAGTAGAACGCCTGCTGTTGTATGTGAGGAATTGTCAGATATTTTAATGAGAAAATTATCAATTAAAGTCCCAGTCATTTCTGTTACAGGTGATTTCATTAGCACACGATTCTGGTCATTCACGCTTGATAGTGAGAAATCAATGCTAAACAGGGACTTACTATGTTTGATATATGAGATGTGTGACGTTCTATTGCTTCTAAACCAATCAGATTAACCAAAAATGCTATGTATTTGATACTGTTATTATTTCTGAATTTTAATAAGTCAATGTTGAAGTCACCTGTGATTACAAAATATTTGAAGTTATTCAAACTACTGACTCATTTCCTCTGTGAATGCATTAATTGCATCTGCATTTGAGCAAGGAAGTCTATAAATATTTTTCCTATTATCAATTGCTTTGTGAAAGAACCTTTCAATTTCACAGAAATAAATAAGGAATCAAAATTATCAGACTCATCAAATTCTAAGATGTCATAGTCATAATCACTACGTAGATATATTGCTACGCCGCCATGTGCACCACATCAGTTCGGCAAACGTTAAAATACGGCCATATTTTGACAATTTCTGGTTCAAAACAGTAAAATAACAACAAGACAACTATTCTTGCATGTATTTTTGCAGTTGTTACTGTCAGTGAAGTAAAGAAGAACCTGATTTGAAAGTACCTATGTACAAGGGTGCCGGACAGGGGGGGGGCAGCGTCAGTAATTAATATAGTCAGAGATGAGTTTCAAGGTTTATTCCACAGCACATCGAACAACCAAAACACGTGCTACAACCGGAAGAGACGAAACAGGAACTAGCGGTAAAAGTATGCACACAACAATACTAAACGAACGTTGCAACGCCACATGGCGTGACTCATCTTCCCTTTTTTTTGTTAAGGGAAAGAGACTAAGAGAACTATACAAGCGCATACATACATTTGACTTAAAAGATTACTGGCAATTAATACGCAAGAATTGGATAGAAACACAAATGATATAATAAAATATAACTAGATTATTATATGGGTTATGAATAAGAGGTGCAGTGAACTATCAAAAGGTCAAACAGTGATAGGCAACGTGAAGGGCCTAACGCACACAACAAGCGCAAAGACTTATAAAACTATATACAGTTTTACCGAAAGAAAATGTGAAGAGTTGTAATGGACAAATAGTCAATTACACAAATACTCTAGAGAGGGACCTGGAGATCATCCTCGACATCGCTGTCATCAGGATCAACGTGCCGCAATACTGGTGGGACTTGGGATGGGACGACATAGCACTCACGACGATGCACTTTGTATGACTTGGACCTGAGCTGCTTGCCCACAAATTTCGAGATGTAAAGATACTGGGGCTCCCCGTCAGTGACAAGATAGCGGTCACGGGCCTTGGATTTGTCACGATCAGAACGTATGTACACAATGTCACCAACACACAGGGAAGGTGGCGTCTCAACTGGGTCACTGAGAGATTTGGGGAATTTGGATCGGACACTAGGGAGATGATTATCAGTGCGTCGCAAGTGTTGGTCCTCGATCAAAGCCAAGTCCGAAATAGGGATCTGAACACCACTGAACTGATCTCGCTGATAGAGGAACTCACGGGCAGAAATTCCGTGAGAACGGATTTTGGAATTTAAATTTGACGTAGTCACAGCCAGTTGTGTAGATGTTATAGGCTGGTCCCGGGGATCAATCTTGCGAAGGTCCTCACGTAGCTCTTGGATAGCCTGTTCCGCAACAGGATTTTTATTAGCGTTTTTAGCCTCTCCTATTTCAACCTGAAGGCGGTTAGCAGATAACAAGGGGTCATTTACCAGAGCCTGAAAGCCTGGAGCCGGATCACATCGAATAATTGCTGGGGGGCCATTCAACAAACGTAGTGGGGTACATAGGATAAGTAGGCCATCTCGGAGACTGCAAGCCCATTCATCGGGGATATGAATGGTACTGGTATAGGAGGAACTGCATTCACGAACTACTAAGACAAGTTGTCGGGCTCTCTTCATGACATCCACAGCGAATGAGGAGAGGACCATCTCACGAGGGGGCTGGGTGGTAAATGAGGGGGTGATGGCGGGTTGACTCTTGAGAGATGCGCATTGATCACATGCTTCTGTGACTTGGCGTAGGACGTTCTCCATGCCGAGGATGAAGAAATATCGTGTAAACACAGCCTTTAGTTGGTGTTGGGACGGATGGCCAAGTAGCAAGTGAATAGCTGTGGATAGACCATGGGACACATGACGAGGTACAACAATGCGATCTCGGGAAACGCCAAACGTATCTGTAGTAGGTACGATAAGGAGACCATCTGAAGCAATTGTGACATGAGACAGATACGATTTCACATCCCGAATATTTGTCTCTTTCTTTGAAGGACGTGTAGATGGGAAAATACCCGGCGCAATTGGACACAATTTGACACCATATTTTGATTTCTGAGTTTATTTTTGTTGGTGGTATGACAGAAAAACGGCCAATTCTGTCCCAATTCACCCCATATTACGGTACTATTATGGTACTATTATTGCTTCTTCTGCTTGTTTTGAATCCGTAGGCTATTCAAAACTAGAAGCTTCACAAATATAGTTACTCTAAACTGATCACTTTTATTACGATACTTAAAGTTGCTTTCTCCAGGAATGACTATCAGACCTTTTCATAAATAAAACACAAATAATTCACGTGGAATGACACTGCCATTAGTTCCCTTTGCAAGAAATTCCGTTTTAAATCAAGAGTTCCATTGTGGTACTATTATTGCAGATATAGTTACTCTAAATTGACCACTTTTATTAGGATCAGGTGACTTAAAGCTGCTCTCTCCAGGAATGACCGACTATTAGACCCGATTTCCAAAACTTTTGGCTTAATTTTCCAAGTTTTTATTATCTGTCAAGCGTTCATAAGATCAGTTTCACAGAATTATTTGAATAATAGCGTATACAGCGATCGTTTTGTATTTGTTGTGTACACCTCAAACTCGTTGTATAACCTATACTTAGAAATTACACATATATAATAGGGTAATGTGGGGTAAGTTAACCAGCATGTAATTTCAGTAACTGGGGTATGTTTAAATACTTAATTTTTAAGAATTTGCTCTTTGTGAAGCGTTCCTCAAAATTTGGGGCCAATTTGTCTAAAAAGGCAATAACCAATAACAAATTCGCTTTAATTTTGTAGTTGCTTGCATTTTTCATCTAGGTACTACTTGTAGTGCATATAAATTCGATTTGGGTCAAAACTGGAACATTTTTGTAACTTTCATGTAACACCATTACTTAAAATCTGGATTGTTGTGTGGAAAAGAGGCCAAAAATCACATTTCTATCATCATTTTCTCCTCTCCTACTCACTTCCAAGGCACTTTTTTTTAACCAATGTGAAGCCCACATACAGACGCATAACATAGGATAAGTGAAATCATTTTAAAGTAAAATATGTACCTCTGAGATGAAAATATGTACGTTTTTAAAAAGATATTGCCTTAAAACTTTGAAAAATAATCTTTTTATCATAAAATATTAGCTGTATTTGGATGAAAATTTCCCTGGGGACTTCAGAGTATATGACCTTTGTCATCAAATAATAAATTAGATTTCGTTTGTGAGATAAGTTACCAATAAGACCAGTTTTCGTGTTCTACAATGGAAATTAAAACTTTTAAAATTTTGTAATATCCAGCTTCTATCAGTTATTTCTGCACAACATTGCACAATGGTTAGAAGGGTTTCTGGAACTAAAACCAGTCTTTTACAATATCATGTGGTCATTTGACACACAAATACATTTTAAAATTCTGAAGGTATCGTCACACTTTGGCTTCATTATTTTTGATTTGAGCCTTTGGTTAAGCAAGGTCGTACCCTGCGGGAGGCAGGGGTAGGATAGCTGCTAGAATTTGGCCAAAAAAGGTGCATTACTTGTGAATATTTCAAATTTTCTGTATTTTTCCAGGGTGCGCATGCCTTCTGACCAGTCTCTACCCCCCTAGGGTTCATCTCAGCCTGTGGCCCTGAACCATTATGCAAACATATTATATATGAAAGCAGTTCAGTTTACAAACATTTTGAATTATACTTCATGCATTTTATGACCATAACAAACTGTGGTATTTTCAGCCAAAGGACATTAAAGAAAAGCATGGAAATGTCATAAGAGAGAGATACGGGCACCTTCAGCAGCAGTTGGACTTCAAGGGGACCAGACCAACATGGACGACTGAGGAGGATTTGGAGAGATACGGAGAGGAAGGGAGACTCTGGGCTGAGACCATATTCAACACCATCCATATGCTGGCAAGGAATTACGAACAAAAATTTGACAGCTTCATCAACCGATCACCGCGTAAATATGAGCTCATTGACTTGGAATCTCACGAGGTATATGATGTGATGCAAACCTGTGAGAAATGCTTGGAGCGGCTGAGGAAAGAAGTCTTCTTCGATGAACAAACAATAGAAGATGAAACTCATCAGGTGTCTTCATGAACATCATGGTCATAATAAATGACTTGATTTCAAAAACACATTCGCACTTCAAGTGATAGCATGACATCACAGGGTTTCACTTCCTAAAGATGTACTCACATAACTTTTAACAACCAATTATCTTATAGAAAGGGAAAATGCAGATTATGAGAGGAATGCACTGGAGCTGTGAACCATTTTTATAATGTAATATTTTGCATACCTGATAATCACTACGTGTAAATGAAACCATGATTTTTACATATTTATATGTCAGCCAATAATATTCATTCCGTAATTATTCAAACAATGTGAAGTTTCATGCTTTTCACAACTACGGACTTTTTTGAAGTTGCTTCTTCAAAATGTCATCTGTACAGTCATTGTGTTGTTACATCAATATTATAATAATTATTATGCCATTGATGTTATCATGTATATTCTTGTATATTTGTTGATTGAGGTGATATCAAGAATCTGTAACATTTGAAATATCTAAGTTGAAACATGATCTCAGCTACTATATTTTGTTATCACTGTGTGGTATCAATATGTCTATTTCCTATGTTAAAGCCCTGTGCATATTATGATGTAATATGGTTGAGTATATGTGACTATATAGGCTTATGATAATCACATGATCGCTATATCTCTACGGCTCAAATGGGCTATATTTTGTTATCGTTATTAAATAATATGAGCTGAGTATATATGACTATGTAGGCTTACGTATACTATACATGTACATATGATAATCACATGATCGCTATATCTCTATGGTTCAAATGGACTATATTTTGTTATCGTTTGTAATTAAAGTATTTTAAAATAGGTCTATTACCACTGTTAAAAACCCATATAGAATTACTATGCATAGTATAAGGTATGGGCTAGGTATATGACTTGTTGGTTTATGATTAGCACCATATTGCTATATAGTATAATCTATGGTTGAAATGTTAGAATAGTTTGCAACTTGACATGGTTTATCTTTTGATTTTTTTTTTTTGCTGTATTGTGTCAGACTGCATAAATGTACAGTTCGGGTGGGATGAAGCCTGCCAAAAAAAATCGGAAAATAAATTTTATTTCAGGCAGTATATTTCGTGAATTTTCGATTTTGGGGGAAACCTTTTAATGAATTTCGGCGCCAAAATATATTTATTTCTATGCCTTTGTCCAAATCTGTTTTCTGTCGTACAGAATGTGTACATACATGTACATTGCACTTTTAAACAAATGAACAATTTTCTGTATAACTTATACATGTATGTATATATGTATGTAACAAATCTTTTGTGTGAAATGATAATATAATATATAATAATAAATGTTTTGTCTGAAATCATACATTTTGTGATTGTTTGTTCATCCACCAGTATATTCAATGTAGTAAGGGGCCGACCAGACAATAGTTGGGGGGGGGGTTATGGACTTTACCCCCTGGA
Source organism: Platynereis dumerilii (assembly GCA_026936325.1). Classification (NCBI taxonomy): domain Eukaryota; kingdom Metazoa; phylum Annelida; class Polychaeta; order Phyllodocida; family Nereididae; genus Platynereis; species Platynereis dumerilii. The sequence continues at coordinate 540,467 of JAPTHN010000034.1, forward strand.
CGAATTTTTTTTTGTTCCCAGTGTGTCAACAAACAATTTTTTCGCATGCGCACTCACGACAAACTTTTTTATCGGAATTTTAACATTACAGTACCCTAGCTACAGGTAGAAACAAACTTTTTTTTATTTCCATGTGCTGAACAAACTTTTTTTTTCAGTGTCAAGTGGGAAACAATCTTTTTTCAAATGTCCATAGCCCCCCCCCCCTCAAAGATCATATGCTCAGCCCCTAATACAGTCGCCGACATAAGTTATCAGTGCAGCTTGAATTCTGCATAAAATGGGATTTATTTAAGATGCAGTGTTCATTCCTCCAATTAATTACATTGTATCCAATTAATTACATTGAATCCTATTACTTACATTGTACCAATTAGTTACACTGTTTCCAATTAATTACATTGTATCCAATTAACTGTGTTGCATACTCCAAAATGTGGAGGTTCAAATTTGGTTTAAAGAAGACAAATGCAATGTGTATCGGTAAAAATTTATCAAATTCTGTTCCCTCTGTTACTCTTGACGGTGAAGTAATATCAAACGTAGATAAGTTGGAAATTCTTGGTGTTACTGTGGATAAGAAATGTTCGTATAAATTACCTATAGAAAATATAATTAGTTTGTGTAGAAAAAGTCTGTATAAACTGTCATGTTGTGGTATGATGTATCCAGGTTTACATACTGATGTCAAATGTTACCTTTGGAAATCTGTTGGTGCTCCAACTTTATTATATGGATCAGATTGTATACCATTGTCTAATAATGATGTGCAGAGTTTAAGATCTACTCAAACAAATATCATTAAAAACGTCTTAGGTCTCAGTAAGAGAAATCATCATTCTAATCTTTTGTTAGCTCTAAATATCCCGATAATAGATGATGTTATCATAAAAAATACACTAGGATTTTATTATAGAGTATTTAATGTTGAGTCACCAATGGTGCATATGCAAATTAATTTTCTTCAACATTATATGATATATGGTTGTACTTATAAAAATACAATTCTTGAAAAAGTCGTATCTATGGGATTTTCCCCTATGTCTGCTGCCTGTAATACCGCATTTAAGTGCAGGATTTCCTATGACTGTAATGAGAATGCAGGTGTGGTTGATTCCTTACGCCATTTATTGTTTCATGACAACTATATTAAACCGCGGTCAGATGAACACATTTTAACAAATTTACTTACAAGTTCATTTTAGACTATACTCTCAATATATTACCATGGCCTAGTTCTATTTTTACCCTGTTACATTTTATGTTTTGTTATTCTGATTTCATTATCATGGTTGTACCTCTTTTTTGTATGCGTTATCCTCTTAAGTTTTCCCCAAATATGGGGGGTGAATAAAATAAATAAGGGACCGTTCAGAATTTATGACGGGGGGATGGGAGTTTTGTCAGAAATTCCCATCAAACATTGATACCCCCCCTTGAGATTCATGCGGATTTTTAGTACCCCACCCCAGGGAATCATGCGGATTTTTAGTACCCCCCTTGACATACAAAGCAATACATACCTATATTGTTATACATATATGCCCGTTGTACAGTCACGCGTACAAATTCGCGGACATTTGCGCGTAAAAAGCGTGTTTTATTACATATATGTTTCGTTAAATTTTCTTACCCCCCTCGGACATCTTGTCAAAAATTAGTACCCCCCTTGAAACTCGTGTAAAAAGTTGGTACCCCTCGGCCAAAACTCCCCCCCCCCCCCGTCATAAATTCTGAGCGGTCCCTAAATAATTAACTACATTGTATGCATTCACTGTATCTTGAATAAGGCTTAGAATGGACCAAAATATAACTTGACAGTTACATTGTATCCTATTAATTACAGTGTATCCAATTAATTACATTGTATCCAATTAATTACATTGCCTCAAGAAACACCAAAGACAGCATTCACTGTATCTCGAATTCAGAATGGACACATTGTAAATTGACAGAAAGATCTAAGTATTCACACACAATTAGCGACATTGAGCATCCCAGAAGAAAATGCAGGCAACTGCTAAAATTTCCTAGCAAAGAGTTTGTGACCATGACTATTCCGAGTACGTGCCGAGTACTTGTGACCATGACCGTCCCAATGGGAAATGGAACCAACTGCTAAAATTTCCTTGCAGGAATTTGTGACTTTCTGTAGCTTGTTTGGATCAATTGGATTTCAATTTCCCATAATTAATATTCGGTGTAATTTTACGATTGGTTTCATTGGACACTTCTCCCAAGAGGCTGTCATGCTATACTAAATGCCTAATTGCCTGTACATAATGATAGCCTATCCAGTTTCATGGCTGGCAATAATTCTGAAGTAAGATAAAATAAACTTGTGCATGCAGAAATGTTGTGCACTGGCACATGGTCGAAAAAATCTGAAAAAGCTTGCAATACCATATTTCAATGGGCAGATAAGAGATGCGTGACCATAGTACAATTTTTAAAAAATACGGAAAAAGAAAAGTTAATGACAAAATGATGAAACGCAAATCCATTTATTATTTCATAATCAGATTGCAAAAAATATCAAAATAGAACTTTGGTATACAAGACAGTTTTGTGTCTTATGCATTATCAACCACCTGCGAAAAAACATTCGAAACATTTACAAATAATCTGAAGACTAGAATGTTTGGACAAAATTTGCTGACAAACAAAAGTGTTAGAGTATTTTTGAAGGATTATCATCTTGGAGACAGCAGAACCAAGTATGCATAGCATGGGCGGTAATTACGGCTCTTCAACAAGTTTTGGTTCTTGATGACATTTTTGAGTGTGGACTGCGGAGCTTTCCAAGTATCTTCAGAATGGGTGAATTTGAAGAAAAATGTCTGGTCATGGCCTGTTTCAGAGTTGATAATGGTAATTGTTACCTTTATTCTGATAAAATATACTAAAGTGGAACCCAGGCACCCAACTTCTTTTGCCCTTGTCAATAAAAAAAAAAAAAAAAGAGGTATTTGATTTAGGAGCCTGCTACCTCAATGGTCGTCTATGGTAGCAAGGAATGTTTTAGCGTAAGTTCGAGCTGACACAAAGTGGCAACCTTGATAGTAATGTCATCAACAATTAATTCAGAGCCAATTGCATCACACATATATGTTTGTACAGCATTGCACCATTGTTTTTGCACAAAACCAGAACCATTCAATTGATCATGCGGCATTCAGACCCATGCCTATAAAGAGAGCACCAATACTGGCTTTCTTCCTTGTCGTATTTCACTTTTAAAAGTAATACCACTGTATTTATCAGAAAAAAATATGTGATTTTGATATGAAACATCTATGGAGGAAATTATTAATCTGAAAAAAAATTGACTATCTAATGTTTGCCCTCTTATCAAAGGAATTTTGCCAAAAAAAGCTTCTTTGTTTGTTAATTCATTTCTCTGTGGAGGTCCCAAGTAAAGCCAAGCTAAATTTCTCATCAAGACTGTTTTGTACATCAATGAATATAATTATTATTGATGTGTGTACATGTGGCTTCGTGGTACAGTGGTTAGCATGCCTGCCTTTTACAATATGAGGATGTCGATTCAAACCCCACTCCGGCCATGTACAGAGGTTATCACTGTAATGATTGGTATGATTGCCATTCAGTACATCAATATGGTGAGTACTGGTGAGCAGATATATCTGGAATGGGCGCTATATAAAACCATAGGGGGAACGGGGGCACATTGGGACGCGGGGCACTGTGGGACGGTGGGGTTTTCTTGGATCCTGGCAAGGTATATGATATGGTAGTGCCATCATATCTTGTAATTCCACATCCTGATGTTTCCACGGTTTTATAGACAAATTACAGCCACATGCAGAAGTATAGCGAGCAAAAGTTTGTTTTCCTACCACTAAAGTAAATATGGAAGGGTTCAATTCGAACCATTCTGTGGACAAACCATGAGCAATGAGGCTTTCTCAGTGCTTGTATGAATTTGATATGTCGTAACGAACATTTATGAATTGCTATCTTGATTAACGCACTCACTGGTGTCCGAGAAATTAGCATTTCAGTGTAAAAGTCATATCGGGGCTCATTAGGACAGTGAATTCGGGGCACAGTGGGACGCCCTTAATGTGGCAGAATTTAAGTGTCCAAGGCAACTGAATGACCTGGGACAGCACACAACAGGTGTTCAGGCCACAGTGAATAGTGTTATAGTGGATTACCATGCTCTGTGAACAAATGTGTCGAAAAGCACTGTGTGTTACTTACATAGATGTCCGCACCCAGGACAGTTTATGTTAAATGTTTTAAACTGTTTAAAGTTATGAACTATTGACACTACAAGGTGTTAATGCACTGTATATTGTCTTACGCAATACGTTTATGTGATATCTATTGCACATGGAGCGTTAAAATTATTTTTTGATTGATGTCCCAATGTGCCCCGACTGTGCACCCCGGGGCACATTGGGACAGTCATTTTTACGACTCTCTGGCTGCAAAAGGGTAGGTGCAGTCTAGTTTATTATGCCTTGCATTTAAGCTCATCATCATCATCATCATCATTGTAATACTCCAAAAACATCAGGCTTGATGACTAACTTTGGAGGCGCATGCTAGAAAATAGAAAAAGTGAAGATAAAGAATAAAAGTGGAAGTAAGGATATGTACATATATACAGGTATGAAAGAAGAAGTCTACATGAGGCTAGGTGGGTTGTAGGTGGCCAGTGCTGACTTGAACTGGTCTACAACGTTGATGTCTGCGATGTTAGACGGCAGGATATTCCACTGGGGGATGGTCCGTGGGTAGAATGAATATCTGTGGTAATTGGTGCGGGTCGAGATGTGTTGATACGTGTGGCTGTGCATCTGCCGGGTCGGTAGGTCGATGGGGACAAGGTATAGCTGGCTGTCAATTGCTACGAGCTGGTGCGTCGCTTTGTAGAGCAGGGTCAATCTCATTTTCATCCTTCTGGTTTCGAGTGACTCCCATCCTAACTGGTCAATCATTGCGTTCACACTTGACGTCTGATGATACCGACGTAGGACAAATCTGGCTGCACGACGTTGGATTTTCTCTATGGTGCGAGTCTGGTCTTGGGTGTAGGGATCCCATACTGCGGCGCAGTACTCCACTTGCGGGCGAACCAGGGTCTTGTAGGCTGTTACTCTGGTGGTTTCAGGCGCTTGCTTCAGATTGCGTTTTATGAAGCCCAAGGTCTTGCTGGCTTTCTTGGCGATGGTGTTGATGTGGCCTTTCCACTCCAGCTTGTTTGAAATATTTACTCCCAAGTACTTGGTGTTTTCTACTTTCTTCAGGGTGTGTTCTCGGAGGGTGTATGATGACTCGATGGGTGCCTTCTTCCGGGTTATTGTGATATGTTCACATTTGTCAGGGTGGAACTTCATGCCCCAGAGATCTTCCCATTCGGTGAGGCAGTTGAGATCTTCCTGTAGCGTCTTGATGTCATCTTTGTTCCTGATCTGTCTGTACACTAGAAGGTCGTCGGCGAATAGCTTGCAGGGGCTCTTGATGGTTGCTGGCAGGTCATTTATGAAAATTAAAAATAAGACCGGGCCCAGAACCGTTCCCTGTGGGACGCCGGATACCACTCTACAACTGTCTGAGGCTTCTCCGTCAACCAGTACCCGCTGTGATCGATCGCTTAGGAAGGAGGATAGCCACTTCAGGGGGGAACCTTCGATGCCACAGTGCTTGGATTTCTTCAGAAGGAGGCAGTGGGGGACACGATCAAACGCTTTGGAAAAATCCATCACGTTGACGTCGTACTGGTGGCCGGCAGCTATGCCCTGTGTGAGCTCTTGGGTGAAGTTCATCAGCTGCGTCTCGCATGATCTTTTGCGACGGAAGCCATGCTGATTGTCCACGAGTATGTTGTTGTCTTCGAGGTGGGTCATTATGCTTTTAGCGATAATGTGTTCCAGGAGCTTTGATGTGATGGCAGTTAAGGATACAGGGCGATAGTTTGCGGCTTCGTACTTCTCTCCCTTTTTGAATACTGGAGTCACATTTGCTGTCCTCATCGAGGGACTTCTGGAACAGAGCCGTTTAAAGAGGTGAAAGTTCTGTACTCACTTCTTTGAGGAACCTAGGACTTAGGTTGTCTGGGCCTGCTGCCTTGCTGGTGATAAGGCTTGATAGCATTGGTGATATTCATGCAAACTTCTGAGTTCTTCAGTGCTTTCAGCATTGACCAAAATTAGTAGAAGTTAAAAGCGTCCCAATGTGCCCCCGTTCCCCCTACCATATTTATACTATATCATTATGCAAGAAATGCTTAAAAGGGCAAACGTTTTAGTTTATGCCTAACATGGATCTCAATGAAGGGTGAATGATTGTCAGAAGGCAGAAGGTCAATTTAAGGGACCAGAGAGGAACCAGAAAACCAACACTGTATGCCAGACTCCACTTTGAACTCTCTCGTCCCTGTTGAGGACATATGCATGTGCGTATTAGTTAGACACCGATTTGGAATAGGGGGGGATGATAAAGTGGCTTTTTCGCTGGGCCCATGCGGGGACGCCTTCAAATCAATCTTTATTGTTTTAAAAGTTCATTCATACTGAAATTTCTGGATTTCGGACCTGCTTCTAGCTGCTACTGGCACTTTTGTATGACAGGAAAAGTGACGTTTTTGTGAAATTTCGCCTATTTGCGATATTTGATAATTTTAACATTTTTAATGATAGGAAGTTGATAATAACACCATTAAACAGAGTGTAAAGAGAGCTTTCATTTGCATACTAACACTTATAGTCTGTGACAAACACAAAGTTCAGATAAATATTCTTTTAAATTATATTATTAGGAAAGTATCAAAGACATAGTGCGAAAATGATGGCTTAAATTATGACTAGTCATTTTTAGGAAATCAATGACACTGTGGACTGTAGAATCATGTTAAATAAACCCTTAGCTTGAAAATGCAGTATCCCCAGTCACATGAATATTTTTGCCAATCAGTAAGGGTCCAACTGAAATAATCGAGCTAAATCAGGATAAGATAATTATGGTAAACCTTGTACTTCAATGACTATCTGTTACTTTGGAATACTGTGCACTTAAATATTTTTAATTGGTAAATAATGAATTACAAAAGTGCTGCAAATAAATGACTAAACCCTGAAGTTAAACTTCTCTTGTAGCCTGCATGGGCGAGGTGGCAGTCCTGATAACTGTGTGTACATTTATATTAAATTCTATTACTAGTTTGCACTTCTGAGAAGTAAAGAAAAGCACAAAGTGTACTGACATTGACCAATTGGCATTGGAATTTTAAAGGATCAGCTTCATAATATTAATAGCATCACATATACTAGAACAAACTGCAAATTTGCAGCAAAATCATAAGTTATGGAGCAGAAAATTTGGATTGTGCATGGGTAGGATGAACCTGTAGATTCTGAAGTAGAAGAGCAACAAAATAATTAAATAAAAATCATAACTTTCAAAATTGAAAATTAATCCATGTCCCTTTGGAAATGGTATTTATTCAAGAAAGTTCCCAAATCCCTTATGTTACCAAAAAAAAAGGATTTGAACAACTCTTGAAATTGTTGTCTGGTTGAGGCAAACCAGAGATCAGACATATTATATTGTACAAAGTTCTATTGTTTGATATCAGACAATCCTTTTTTTTTCACTGTGTAAATAGGCCAACTGGACTGGTATAATGTAACATTAACAAATGTATGTTATAGGTGTGAGATATGGCAAGCGAAGGTCTGCCACAATACTTTTGTAACTATTTTCCAAATGGTAATCACAATCATAATATTAAGACTTGTATGTGTAGAAGTGAACAAAACCATCAGAATCATTGATTTATAGATTCTGACAACTTTTTTTTGGGGGGGGGGTAGTAAATGTCAGCAGTAATGGTGACACTATTTGGCCTATAATGTTGAAAATAATTTAACTCTGACATATCTAATGACAAATTATTCAAGCCAGAGCAAAATCGACCATCACTACAACCATTCCCAGCCCTAATACTTGCCACTGTGAAACCCGTGTTGTGGTTTACAATGAATGCCATGAATATTGGCAAAGCATTCATTATGGCTTTCATTGATTTGCAGTATAAGTAGTCTTAACAAAACTATTGCATTTTGTATGCTTCTACCATTCAGAGCCATACAATTCTGGGGGGGACCTCCAAGTGATTGACTGCTTATTTTGGAATTTGCAACTGCCACTATACTAACTCGTGCTTTCGGAATATAATTCTACATTCTGTTTATGAAAGCACAGCAAAGAAGTGGCAGAGACACTGCCCTTTCCACACAACCTCTGAAAGAGCCATCACCAATGTCTTCTCCTTTCCCTTTACTTCAAGCAGTCAGTATTGGCAATCCCCGAATGTGCAGTTAGCTGAATTAGCTAATACAAGGGAATGAAGTGATAGTGATAGTGACTTGCAACTCAATATCCAGAGTATTTTTCTATTTCTTGATGATGTTATACATATTTTCAAGATCCAGGTCCACATGATTATCAATCTAAATTCTTGTCATTCTAAGACTCAAACAACATTTGATGTTTTGTAATTTTCATGGAACTTCTTTGAAAATAGACCATAAATGGCCATATCTCAAGAACCAGTGCACCTAGAAAGTTGAAATATACACCAAAATGTTCGGAATGCCCCATTTCCTATTCAATGTCAATACATTTATATGACTTAAAATCAATATTTTTCAAGTTCTGATTTAAAATACTATTTTCGACATTTAAAAAGCTGCGGTATGACATTTTGGCCAGTAGCAGGCTGAATAAGCCATGAAATTCAATTTGGTAAAAAGTTTCTTGATTCTGGAGGCAATGAGCAACTTTTAAAGGCGTCCCCGCAAATTTCCAGGATTATCATCCCCCCCCCTATTTGGAGGGTTCTAACATGCATTTTTGTCAGTTAGATCCCAACCGGAGGGAGGGATCTCATTGACAAAAATGCATGTTAGGACCCGACAAAGAGGTGTCTGATTGACTTAGACATCATATGCTTCTTCTGTATTTTGTTTTAACTTATAATTTTAGCAAAATAAACAATAATCTGATTGTTTGTTTGCTGTTGTAAACAGTGTTAATCCTTAGCAGGGCGCTAACATGCAATATTGTCAGTTAGATACCGGTTTTTCCAATGGTTGACCTTCCTACCTCTAATGCCCTGCTTTAATGCACAGTTACCCAATAATGTTGAAATAGTTATGTGAAATGTTTTAGGAGTGAGCGACATTTTCCCAAATATCATGATCCAAATTTTACAATGACAAATGAAATCCATTGGAAAGCACTGATTATTATTTAATCATATCTTTTAGCCTCCTTGTGCGCATTTTGGCCATTCCTCAAAGTATTGGTGGCTGCCCCCTCTGCCTCCCCTCTGGTATGCCAACGCAATTTTGCCTTTAAACACCTATATACATGTATAGTAATAATAATAATAGACATTTATACCTATGACCAGCATCTCCTCTCTATCTTTGCTGATCTTGTCACTCTCTGTCTCTTGTCTCTTGTCCTTTGAGAATTATCTAATGCTCTATTGTAATGCAAATGCAGTGACCCAGTAATGTTGCCTTTTAAAGCACAACCAGTATCTCCTATCTATCTTGCCTTCCAAGAATGACACATGCACGGCATCACTTTAGTCAAGTCCTCCAGCCAAGGCTCTCCTTCCACAATGTCTCTTTAACTCTTTTGCCTTTCGTCCACATAGAGTTCTGCTGCACCTCATTGATTGGACTTGCACTGCAGTGGTACGCAACTACATGCCACATGCAAGCCCAGCTGGGAGGCTCCGGTTGGGCTGGGCCAGGACTGCTTGCAGCTCCCTGCAGCGTAGCATTCTAGCATCAGCTGCAAACGTCTTTGGTCTTGCTGTGCAGATGAGAGGCTCATGCATTCTGCTGTGGAGGCTGATGGAGCTTGGATGAGGATACTGGTGGCTGGTACAACGACAAGAAACAGGCAAGAATGAACCAACAGGTCACCGTCATCGCTCATGAATAAGAATATTGAACTGTCGTGTAGCATGGATATCACCTGCTAGCTGATGCAAGTCTACATAGTGTACTCCAATGGAACACACATCTAGAGAGGAATGCTTTAGTGTTTGCTCAAATAACACTGGAGAGCTTTGGAGCATTTGGCTGAGTGCACTGGATCATAATTGCTGTTTGTTAATTTGATGCTCTAACCTGCATTTTAAAGTGGAGCATGCTAAAATGATACCATAAGACACATTGGATTGTTATACAGGCAAACCAGTTGGAAATCATTTGATTCTTCTTGCTCCACAACTAGTGATGCTCTCCATCAACCAATTTATCACGTCACTGTGACACGGAGATGGTGTTTTAGTGTTTGCTCTAATTACATATCAGAGCTTTGGAGCATTTTGCCGAGTGCACTGGATGCTAATTGCTGTTTGTTTATCGTATGCTCTACCCTGTATTTCCAAAGTGGAGCATTTGCGGTATGATAATTATAATGCCATTGGGATTCATTGTATCACTATAAAAGCCCATCAGTGGGTGACTATGTGCTTCTCCTTGCTCCACAACTAGTGATGCTCTCCATCGACCAGTTTATCACACCACTTTGACTCGGAGATGGTGTTTTAATGTTTGCTCAAATAACACGATTGCATGACTGCATGAGCTTGCTCCATGGTGACATTGGTGGTTTCTCTGTTGGAGATTAGTAAAGTATATATATATATCATATCTTAGAGCTTTGGTGCATTTGGCTGAGTGCACTTGTCCTAATTGCTGTTTGTTTATTTGATGCTCTAACGTGCATTTCTAACGTGGACATTTTCTCAAGTTCAAGTTCAAGTTCAAGTTCAAGTTCTTTATTGGAAAATAATTACTTAGCAAAAATATATAAATCATGTACAATTATTCAACAATCAAATTTTCCTTAGTCAAGATACAAAAAAATGTATATTTTGACGTATGATTAATATTACAAATATATTTTACGTTACATTGGCTAGAACTTCTAACAAACTAAACTAATACCTGTATAAAAATAATATAACATATACTGAAAACAAAATAATAATAATCTTAATATATCAAAAAAATTAATATAATTATATAAATTAAGAAAATTTTAAAAAAATAATAATAAAATTACAAAGTAACAATATCACTGCTAGTTATTACAAAAATCTAAATCATTTACAAGGAGGTACTTTTTCAGGTGTGTTTTTATAGTGGATAATGTAAAATTACTCATTATAACGTCAGAAAGAAAATTCCACACAATGACTACCTTATATCTCAAACATCTTTGACAAAAACTACTTCTAAAAACGGGCAAGTGTAACTTATCACGTAACCTAGTATTATGAGCATGATACTGGGAATTAGAAAGAAACATGTCATTAAAAAAGTCAGGACTTTGTCCTTTCTGCAATTGAAACATAAACAAGGCAACCTTAAGAACATAGATTTTGAATATATCTAAAACTCCATATTTCAGGAAGAGGGGAATTGATGGCGTTCTAAGAGGTGAAAATGATATAATCCTTAAAGTTCTTTTTTGGAGTTTATGAAATGAAGCCAAGTTTGTAGATGGCACTGAACCCCATACCTCTATGGCTTAATTAAGGTATGGATAGACAAGAGAATTGTAAAGACTGAGCAATGAATGTGAATTAAGGTGATGTCTGGCCTTTAATATTATGCCTATGGCTTTAGCTATTTTCTTTCTTATAAAATTTATGTGGTCGACCCAAGCAAGTTTCGAGTCAATAATAACACCAAGGAATTTTGTAGACTCAACATGACAAATTTCTTTGTTTGCAATCTTAATTTCAAAGTCACTGGAAACATTTTTCCTTTTGGATTTAAATAACATGCAATTTGTTTTACTTACATTTAGGGAAAGTTTGTTAGCATTAACCCAATTATACACATGGCTTAATACATCATTCAAAACATCTGTCATAACTGTAACATTCTTGCCTTGAACAAATAAGCTGCTATCATCAGCAAACAAGATTGGCATAACGCTATTTGAAACTAAATAAATGTCATTAATGTATAATATAAATAACAGAGGGCCCAAAATCGATCCCTGGGGGACACCACAATTGATGGACATTAGTTCTGAGTAATTTCCATCAAAAGATACAAATTGTTTTCTGTTATCCAAGTAACTGCAAATTAATCTATTAGCCACCCCTCTTATCCCGTATTTATTTAGTTTACGTAATAATATGTCATGATCGATGGTGTCAAAAGCTTTACTAAAATCCAAAAATGTTCCTAATGTCATTTCATTCCTATTCATACCTGCTACAATCTTATCAATAAGTGTTATCAAAGTCATTGTTGTATTATATTTTCTTCGAAATCCAAACTGAAACTTGTAAAGAAGATTATTATCATTTACAAACTTAATTATTCTATTATAAATTATTCGTTCAAAAATCTTTGAAAATATAGTGAGGACAGAAACTGGGCGATAATTTGTGACAAGTTTACTATCACCACTCTTATATAACGGAACAACCCTTGCAATTTTCATTTCATCAGGAAATACCCCTTGTAAAAGAGATAAATTAACCAAATGAAGTATTATATTACTGATATTGTCAAATGAGCATTTGACTACTTTGACATGAACATCATCCCAGCCTACACTCGTGGTACTGATATTTAAGACAATGCTACGTAATTCGTCAATATTCGTCGGTACAAGATAAATAGAACTGGCCACATTTATATTTCTCATGTAAAAAATAGGGTCAGTGTCAGCGTGTGGAATCTTCTCACTGAGATTCTTACCAATATTAGTGTAAAATTTATTAAATGCATCAGCAATTTCTTTCCCATTTGTAGTGTTTACACCATTAATAAGAAATTCTGAAGACCTATTTGATGATTGTTTCCGATTAATGACATTTTTAATAATTTCCCATGTTTTCTTAATATTGCCTTTGTTTATTTCAAAAAGATCCTGGAAGTGCTTTTTTTCAGCGTGTCGTAGCAACTTTTGAAGTTTTGTTTTATAATTTTTATATGTTTGAATATTTCCTTCACTGGGATTAGTTTTTGATAATACATAGAGTTTATTTTTAGTTTTGATTGAGCTTTTTATGCCTTCAGAAACCAAAGTTTTCCTTGTTTTATAACCATATTTGAATGTCTTAACTGGGAAACAATCATCATAAACAGATTTAAATTCCCTTTGGAATTGAGTAAATGCTTCTTTACAATCTGTTGAAGTTAAAACATTATTCCATGAGTAATTCTGGATGGCATTTTTAAACTTGTCTAAATTTAGTTGTGAATAAAGCCTTTTCCTTATCTCAACAGGTTTGTTATTGATACAATTTTTAAGAAGAATTGTGAATACAGGGTAGTGATCAGAAATATCCGTACAAAGAATGCCATTACAAGTTTTTGTCTCATTCAAACTGTTACAGAAAATATTGTCTATCAATGTAGCGGAATTATTTTGTACACGCGTTGGCTTTGTTATCAAAGGGAAAAAACTGTTTGCATAAAGAATGTCAAGAAATGCACTCGTTGCTGAATGAGTTCCATGATTCAGCAAATTTATATTAAAATCGCCTAAGAAAAAGCAAATTTTCCTTTCATTTTTAAGTTTTGAACAAATGTCAGTCAATATTTAATTGAATGTATCAATATCAGTATTTGGAGGTCTGTAAATCATGCCAACAATAACTTGTTTAGAATAACCGATTGCATTTCTTGGCAGTTCTATGAAAATACTTTCAATAAACTCATTAAATATGGCAATATCACGTCTTACAGTGTAAGAAATTCGGTTAGAAACCATTATTGATACACCACCTCCAATCCTACCAGGTCTATATGCATGTTCACAATTATAATTCTCATGCTATGACATTAACTGGATTCATTTGATTATTATAAAAACCCATCAGTTGGATACCATGTGCTTCTCCTTTCTGCACAACTAGTTTATCACACCACTGTGACCCTCCCTCCCCCTGCAGCTGCCCACTTGCCACACCTTGGAGTCAGGGTTGAACCACACAAGTTGCAGATTGATTGTGTCAGGCCAACATTGGGCAGGATGGCATGACACAAGCTATTGATGTCAATTCACTTGTACAGGATTTTATTGCATTGATGTGGATATTCCAGGTCATCTGGCTTTTTGATGTGGAATCTCATTGCTTTTTCATTCACCGTAAGTGGCCTGGTTAGATAACAGGACATACAGGATTTGAAAATGCATTAGTAATATGTCATATTGTTGTTGCGTTCTTTTCAGCAAAATGTTCATGAATATTTATATATAATGGTGTTGCCACAAAGAGGCAATAGTGTGGACTTCAATGAATCATTTAGGACACAAATTCATATTTCATGATGAGAGTACAGAATGACTCTTATGCCTGTTGAAATTAATCATTGCTATTGATTTCAAGTAAACCATATAAATTATAGAAAGGCCTGCACGATGGCCCGGCAGTATGACGAGATGGAGCACCATTCTTCCGTGGTGATGAAAAGTGACCACCAAATCCAAACAAGGCTGACGAAGCATCAAGACACTAAGCTGTGTTTACAGATGCTTGGCCATGTGCTAACGATGGCCAAGGTGGCTGGTCTCTACTACGAGCCAGTTGGGCGGCCATGTCGTCTCAACATCTCCTTCTGCTACTGCGTATTGCTGCTCCTTGTGACTTTCTTTGAATTCATCCGTGTGTTCTTCATCTATGATTCCAGTGATGGCTTCAACACAAAGATGTTAAAGGTTCTTATGCACGCCTTCTTCATGCAGATGATGCTGGGGAATGTCATATTCTTGTTCAGAGTGACTCCTCGTATCAGGAATTACTTCAAGGAATACGACATGTACAGAGCACACGCAGATGTCATCAATGATGATGAGAGAGTCCAGAGAGGAGTCCGACACAAGGTGCTGGTTTTCTGGTTCCTCTCTGGTCCCTTGAAACTGATTTTCACCCTCCTGACAGTCATCTACCCTTCAACAGCTTACAACTACCTCCGACCCTACTACCAGGGTCCCCCTGAAAACATTTCTTATGCAGCCGCCTCAATATTCGCCATCTGTCGACTTTTCCATTCTTTCAACGACATCACAAATGTTGTCTTCCTGTTGTCAATGTGTCACCTGCTGAATGAAGAGTTTGACCTCACGACATCTCAATTGGAGAAGTATTCCAGGGAGGAACATTTAGAGGATGAAGGAGCGCAGACGTTCAACAGCATACGTCAGCATTACCTGCGACTTTGCAAACTGGCGACCACCTTAGATGGAGCAGTGGGTCCTTTTGTCCTGGCTGCCTGTCTCATGGATCTTCTTGGGGTTACCTTCCACATTCTTCCTCTAATGCGGGGTCAAAATGGGAAGCACAAAAAAGCAATCCCAGTCTAGATAAGGTTGAAGCATGATATTGAGTCAATTAAACGATGACATTTAAACATTTTCTGGCCATATAACAGGCAAAATTTTGAACAATCACAAGAGATTTGTGGATCTAATCCATGTCCCAATAATACCTTGAGGATTTAGGCTTAGTGGTAAAACCCTGTATTGTTGAAACTGAAAAAATCAAAAAGCATATTCAAATCCAATACCAGTTAAAATTGTTAAGTTATTAAGAAAAATCGGAAATCAGAGTTATGTGAATATTCATAAAAATGTCACATTTCCACAAAATTTAACTAACTTTGTTTCTTTTGTAACCTAATATTTATGGTTAAATAATTTGTCAAATAATTACATAGAATGTAGAATTACTAGCATCACTCCCCAGCTATAATTGTATCCTGTATTGAGATGTTGATTTCATAATTTATTGCCATGTTTACTCTTAGTATTCTGCAATATTCTTACATCGCAATGACATGAATTAATGCATTTTTGTTTGTCAACACGCTTCTTAGTTAGAATGTTATCAAAACAGCTGATTTATTTCAAAACTTTTGCAACTTTATTTCTTCCCATTTTGCCCCGTATGAAATTCCATTTTGCCCCAAGCATGGGGCAAAACGGTATAAAGTTGCATTTTTGAAAATAGGGAAAAATTTGAATTGGAAGTATTCGAAAAGCACTTTTCTGTTTTTGAGCAAGTGGTATTGGTACATCTTCATGGATCAGACCTAACTTTGCATTCGCATGATAAACCACCTTCGTGCAGCGAGCCTTCGAAGTTAGACGGCCCGTTTTGCCCCTCGTTCCCCTACATTTCAATGTTGTCTGTTGTGAGTCTGTCTCATGAATTATAAGATACCATCTTTTGAAACTGAACTATTACTAACAATTGTTCATAAAAAAGCTATTGTACATGTGTAGAGGCATTATTTTCACTCACAATCAAATCATTGTTAATTTGCAGACACTGAGTGGATGCACTAGAAATGTGCTCTATTATTGCTAGCCTGCAGCTCGAGGTTTAATAATTGATTTAGTGCCTGCGAAGTAGGCCATCCAATATAATTATCCAATATGCTGATCCTGGAAAAAAAATTGCTGCTGCAATAATATCCAGGGTATGTTGGAATAATTATTGTTATGTTCCCAGAAAAGTGTTGAAGGGTGACAATGGGAATGAAATATGTCTCAAATGTTACTTATTCTTTTTTAATGCTTAAAAGTATGTATATCAGGGTTGGAGAAATTGAGGTAGCTTCAGTATTCATCTTGGTCTCAGTACATCCATTGATTGCGACAACCTGCGCATTACAGGGACGGACTGGCAGAATTTCGGTCCCCGAGGCAAAATAAATCAATGGGCCCCTACTTCCCTACCATCGGCCATATTTAAAATAGAAAATAAAAAATACGGCAGACCCGATTTTGCAAATTGTTAAAATTAGGGTAGGGTTCCCCACATGAGATGGAGTAGTCATCTCTAGTTATATTAGTGTGGTTGCAACAAAAAATCATGAACCTTATATCAGCACGAAATTTCTTTTTTTTTTTAATTTCTTTTTTTTTTTGCATCTTGCGTGGGCCCCACTGAATTTATGGGCCCCTGGCAGCTGCCACTTTGCCACATAGGCCAGTCCACCCCTGTAGCAGCGCTTAATGTAAAAGCAGAAAGCCATTGAAAGCCAAATATAATGCATTGACCAAATTGTATGATCTATGTACGCACGGATTCCATGCAAATATTCTAGCATTTGCTCTGGGCGTCCAGTTGTCTACCAATGCTACTTGATTGCCTCTCCCTAAGGTGTATGTGCCATGGCACCTGCAGCAAGTTTCACAGGGGCAATATTAAGTATGATATCTGTCTATCTGCATCTGGTACCATAAATGATATCTTACACAGCTAACCACAGCAATCACAATGAGATTCCGCCATCAGTCTGGAAAATACATTGTATCTCAAAGTTGGCTAGAGTTCGGCCAGGAATGTGGCAGCAATTATTGTGGGTTCCGGTTTGTTTTTTCACAGAGCATTCCAGAACACGATGAAAAAAAAACACACTTTGGGAAAGTGAAAGAAAGATGGCACATGCAAGATACCACTTTGAGATCTCTAGCATTGCTGCCAAGGCTCTCCGTCGACAATGTCCATTTGGCTCTTTTGCTTTTCACCCTTGCAGGGTTCTGCTTCACCACATTGATTGGACTTGCACTACAGTGGACCAGTGGTACACAACTACATGCTACTGGCAGGCCAGCTGAGAGGCTCCGGTTGGATTGGGCCAGGAAAAAAATTCCAGCATAAGTTGCAAACGTCTTTGGTACAGTGTTGTGCAGATAAGAACACATGCATTCTGCTATGGAAGCTGATGGAGATGAGATGAGGATGTCAGTTGCTTGCACAACAACAAGAAACAGCAGGAATTAACAAACAGATTACAGTCATTGCTCTCGTATAGTATGATTGAACTCTCAAGTTGCATAGATATCACCTGCTGACTGATACAGGCCTGCATTGTGTGCTCCAATGGTTGGACAATGCAGTGGCAATTATAGAGAAATACTTCAGTGTTTGCTCAAACAACGATGGAGAGCTTTGGAGCATTTGGCTGAGTGCACTGGATCCTAATTGCTGTTTGTTTATTGGATGCTCTATCCTACATTTCTAAAGGGGACATTTTCTCATGCTTTCATATTATACCAAAGGGAATCATTGGATAGATATGCAGGCAACCAGTGATGTTCTCTCTCGACCATTTTATCACACCACTGTGACCCTCTGCTGCTCACTTGTCACACCGTGGAGTCTGGCTTCAGTAAGAATATAGGCTGTATGTAACATCCAAAATGGTTGAAAGGAAAATGCACAGAAATTCTGGAGCACCTTTTACACTTAACGTAATGCAGTCTGAATAGCAGTTAGTATTCTGATAAATATATGATAAAGATATTCTGTGTGGTGACTTATTTGACTCCTGGGAATTATTTGTCTGCCTGCAATAGTGCATGCAAAGGTCCTGTAGACCGAGTTGGACCAATGTCACGGAATCCACTGGGAGATCAAAGCAAACATTGTCCAGGAAGAAGACCAGAAAGACAGACACAAGATTACTGATTGATAAAATGAGGAATGCCTTTGCAGCATATTATTAGGATATCCTGAAAGACAACCATCCTGGATTAAAGTGTGTTACAGCAAAGCAATAGAGTCAGAATTGCCAACAAGAGCCATGACAAGCAGCAAATTGACCAGGATGGAATAATTGAAGCCAAACCACACGGATTGTTGATTGGTTGCCCCAATCTAATGCTCGACCATCAGGGTATCATGACACAAGCTGCGGGTGGCAATTTAGTTGTTCTTGTCACAAAATTGAACTGCATCGCCATGGATGTTCTTTATAATCTGGCTTTTTCATGTGAAATGCTATTGGGTTTATATTGAACCTGAGCCATTTTACCGGCTGTGTGGCAGTTTATGCCATGGAATAAAAGCCTAGTATATATAGTCTATAATATATATGCTCATGCCGGGAGGGTTGCACATACAAATGCATCAGAAATTGCTCATGAATGAAACATGATACTTACACTCAGCTGGATAATGAATTGCCTGTATGATATTTCAATCAAACATTTATTTACTCCTATACAGTGCTTATATCCATATTTCATGAGGTGAATACTGACAGACACTCAAGTCTTTATACTCTCTCATTGGTATTGATAATACATACATAATACATAGCTCATTACACTAGTACTCTCTCACTGGTATTGATAATACATACATAATACAAAGCTCATTATACTAGACTTGCACAATAGCCCACCAGCATGATGAAAGGGAATACCATTCCTCCTTGGTGATGACCAATGACCATCAAATTCAAACGAGGCTGACAAAGCATCGAGACACAAAGTCATGTTTGCAGATGCTTCGCCCTGTGCTCACAATGGCCAAGTTTGCTGGTCTCTACTATGAGCCAGTCAATCGACCATGTCATCTCAATATCTCCTTCTGCTACTGCGTATTGCTGCTCCTTGTGATGTTGTTTGAATTTTTTCGCTTATTCTTCATCTACGATGAAAGTGACGGCTTCAACACCAAGATGTTCAAAGTGCTCATGCATGCCTTCCTGATTCAGGTGATGCTGGGGAACATCATATTTGTGTTCCGAGTGACCCCGCATATCAGGAAGTACTTCAAAGAATATGATAACTACAGAGCTCATGCAGACGTCCTCAACAATGACGACAGAATCAAGAGGGCAGTACGGCGTAAGGTATTGGTCTTCTGTCTCCTTACTGGTCCAATGAAGTTAGCTTTCTGTCTTGTGACCGTCATCTACCCTTCAACTGCTTACAACTACCTCCGGCCCTACTATCAGGGTCCTCCTGAAAACCTCCCCTACACTGCAGCCTGTCTGTTTGTCTTGAGTCGACTGTTCCACTCCTTCAATGACATTTCAATTGTTGTCTTTTTGTTATCAATATGTCACCTGCTGAATGAGGAATTTGACCTCACTTCATCACAATTGGAGAAGTATTCCAGAGAGGAACATTTAGAGGAGGAAGGAACGCAGACGTTCAACAGCATACGTCAGCATTACCTGCGACTTTGCAAACTGGCAACCACCTTAGATGGAGCAGTGGGTCCTTTTGTCCTTGCTGCCTGTCTCACTGATCTTCTTGGAGTCACCTTCCATGTTCTTCCTCTGATGCTGAACAAACCCATCATCCCTGGACAGGAGACACTAAGTGTCATGGTCGTGGTCGCCTCTGGGCTCGACAGGTGCTTCCATCTGGGAGGCGTGGTCTATGCCGGGGTCAGCTTGACAGCCAAGGTAGTCATTAATTTTGTTAAATAACAAGTATGAAAGATTTGTGGCTGTCTTGTCTCTTTCTCTTGAAAACATATAGTTTTCATTTAACTGGGATGAAAATATAAATTGTAACAATAAGCAGCTGTGTGGAGAGAGATTAGATTTCTCTTTAATGAAATCAATATATAGCCTAACAGTTGTTGTTGGAAATCGTATACCAATCATCATCTACTGCAATATGTGTTACATAATGAGATGTATCAATGCTTTTCTGTTTGCAGACCCGCAAGATCCAACCTCTCCTGATGCGTCTGGACGTCAGTGCCATGTGTCGAAGTTCCTACCAGGTGGCTCAGTTGTTCCTTCTTAAGGTTGCTTATGATCATGTGGGTCTGACTGCCTGGGGGTTGCTCAACATCAACAAACCGTTTGTTGTAACTGTGAGTTCTTTTTCTTGAAATTATGCAAATCTTACAGTACAAGGTATATCCTCATTTAGCTTAAACTGCTGCAGGATGTACATAAATCATCAGAGGAAAACCTTACCACATTATTTCCATGACCGGCTGAACCTGGTATCCGATATTCATAGCTATGCCACCCGCCAACAAAGTATTGCACACATCCCTCATGTCAAACTCCAGATGTAACAGGGTGACAGGTGTCCCCACTGTACAATATAATTTGTATCACAAGGGGGCAGCAGTTTCTAGTTTAAACTGTTGGCAGCCAGGTGGTGCTGTCGAATAATTTGCCACTCACTTTTGACACAGAAGCCATGTGAGAAGCATGTGGCCTGCTTTGTGGTGTTTGAAGATATTTTACTATACTTGCTAATTAGGTGAGTTGAATTTATATTATTGTTAGCCTAAATTCAATAAGGTTGTATTTGTGAATTAATTATTGGTTTGGTATAATTCAGAAATTATGTCAGAACACATGGTATATTTAGTCTTGGTAATTTTCCAGTTCTGGGGATCCATGCTGTGGATATTCAATATTGTGCTATACAAGTGTAAACCCTGACCAAGCTCAGGTTGGTCTAGTATTTATGATAAATGCAATTATGATATTTTGTATTATATATTTTGTGGGTAAACACATGACTTATAAATTCATGTATATTGCAGGGTTTTATTTATGGATTGGAATTAAAGCCTTGGTGCAATGAATTGGAAACTGGTGGTTCCTAGTCGATCTGTTATACTGGGGGCTCGTCCGGGATTCCCTCATCGCTCCAGAAGAAGCATTCCAGGGGATTCCATTGAACTGGCAGAATCTACAAGGAGTCATCAGCTGGCTAGATCAAGATTATACTGCAAATTAGACTGCATCTACACTTCACTTAAGGACTTAAGGGCTGCTAATCCTCAGGAGCAAAAGTTGTTAAGGCCAGTATATAACTGTGAAAACTGTGGAAGGTCAAAGCACTGAACTTTAATAGACTTGTGCAATCTTATGCAACATTGAGTAATCCAGTTGTTTACATGCTGAATGACCTGACCTGGCCCATATTATTGTTTACATGAACTGTCAAACTCAGCTGAGCTGCAATAATTTGAAGAATTTGGACATTTTCTTCAACTTTAACACTTTTAAAATAATTTAATTATAAGACTGACATTACTACGTGATTGCAGCTGCCTGTGGATTTATGCTCTGAATTTCAGAATTATTTTTCACCAACTTTTGATTGTTTGAGAATTAATTTGGACTTTACAATTTTTTTTGTGGATTGAAAATTGACTTATGCTTGTTGAATGTGAACATTGTGGGGATTGTTTATTTCTTGTTGACCATTGATTGCATTGATGATTATTGATGGTTATTGAATTGATGAATGTTTTGCTTATGTTGACATTATTGTTTGATTGTGATATTGTACATTGTGAACTTGTACATTGTGAACTTAGATATTTAATTTTTCACAGATTTGCCTTATTTTAGAATAGTACTTGGACTTAGAAATATTTTGAAGTTTCATTGATATTGTTTAGTAGTTAGTTATCCTTGTTGACTGTTAGCATTGTTGATAGTTACCATTGTTGATAGTTACTATTATGGCAGTTATCACAGGTAATAGTTACTATTGTTGATAGCTACCATAGACATTGAATTAGTTAACCACTATTGTTACATACAACCATGGAATTCTCGGAGGAGGAGAAGAACCAGTTGGTGGAAGTCTGCAAGCAGTTGGGGGCTAAGCCGAAGTTTGACTCCAAGGATGACCTTGTCAATTGGATGAAGGACTATGTCAAGGGGTTGGAACCGGGTGAAGGAGGCGGAGGAGATGTCAAGCCTGAAGAAGTCAACACTAATGATCAGCAGCCTAAAAAGGAACTTCTACCGAAAGTCCCCATCTTTTCAGGACACCCACCTGTCAAGTCGGATCATGTGCCCTTTGAAGTTTGGCTTTATGAGTTACAGTGTCTCATGAATCAGCAGCGCTTCACTAAAACGGCAATCCTTAGTGCCGCAAGGATGTCACTTCGCGGGGATGCCAGCAAGGTTGCAGTGCGCCTTGGCCCAGACGTCACCATTGAACAACTCGTGGGCAAGATGGAACATTTGTATGGCACCATTGATAGTGGAGAGGATTTACTAGCCAGATTCTACTCTGCCACTCAGTACCCGGATGAAGATGTTGTCACCTGGTCTGGGAGACTGGAGGACCTAATTACACAAGCCATAAAAGAAAAACTCTTCACCAAGGACTCAGCAAAGGAGCCATTGAGAAACAAGTTTTGGGGCGGCCTCAAACATCCACTGAAGGAACTCTCCAGCCACAAATTTGACAGTATCAATAATTATGAAGATTTATTGGTGGAAGTGAGAAAGATTGAGAAGTCTCTTGAAGCAGAGAGCAAGTCAAAAGCTAAAGCGAAACAGTTTGTTCATCAGGCAGCAGACACCGAGACTCCGGAAGCAGAATCCACCACTTCGGCACCCACTTTGATTCAACTTCAGGCACAGATTGCGGAACTATCGACGCAAATGAACTTGTTGACTACAAGGAAACCACCTAAGTGCTGGCGGTGTGGAAAAATTGGGCATGTCCAATCTGTGTGTCGCAACCTGAACCAGCCTTTAAACCAGTACAGACCAGCAGAGAGGGGCAACTGTTGGCCGTACAACCCAGCGCCCCAGAAGGATTAATTGGACAGAGTTGTGAAAGCACCTTAACCATCCAAGGAATCAAGACTTCAGTTCTTCTTGATACTGGTGCTACCATCTCCACAATTGTTCATTCATATTATATGAAACATTTCGCTAATCTGCCTATTGTTCCGATTGACTCTGCTATGAATGTAGAAGTAGCCGGTGGACATTCTTTACCTTACTTTGGTTATATTCAAGTTGCTATTGTGCCTGATGTTTTAGACATTTCTGAATCATTCACTGGTTTATTGCTTGTTGTGGAAGACACAGACTATGGCAAGAGGGTACCTGTGATCATTGGTACTAATGTGTTGTCAAGACTCAACCACCTCAGAGGACGCCGCATTCCAAGTGCCTGGCATATGGTTTTCCGCACCCTGAGTTTGAACGCAAGGAGACTTCGACGCACCAAAGGAAGGATAGCATCACTCCATTGTGACCAGTCTACCACCATTCCAGCTAATATGGTCACCACAGTTGATTGTTCTGTTGTGAATGATGTTGCATTTACTGGTGCAGTTATTGTTGATTCATCACCAGGTAGTAAATTGCCCAATGGACTTGATGTTCTGCCTATGCTTTACCACCATGTTGTGCCTTGTGACACCATTTCAGTGAAGATAGCCAATTACAGCAGCCGGCCTGTTACCTTGTAGTCCAAAGCCTTGTGTGCCCAACTTGAAGTTGCTGATGTGGAACCAGTGCAATGCAAAGAGCCAACTTCTGCTACAGCACCTACATTCAAATTTGACCTGCAGCACTTGTCGTCCAAAGAGTCTACCAGCGCCATGGGACTACTTGACAACTGGCAGCCTGTGTTCTCCAAGGGTGATACAGATGTGGGATATACGGATGTTGTGCAGCATAGGATAGATCTTCTTGATGACCGGCCATTCAAGCAGCGTTACCGCAAAATTCCACCTGCCATGATCAAGGAGGTACGCGATCACTTGCAACAATTGTACAATGCAGGCATAATTAGACCATCATGTAGCCCTTATGCCTCTAATATGGTGCTGGCTAGGAAGAAGAATAATTCACTTCGCCTGTGTATTGACTTTAGACAATTGAACAGGATAAGCAAAAAAAGATGCTTATGCTTTGCCACGAATCACTGATATCTTTGATTACCTCTCAGGCTCCACTTACTTCAGCGTCCTAGACATGAAATCTGGTTATCACCAAGTTCCAGTACACCCTGATGATATTCATAAGACAGCCTTCACCGCAGGGCCACTCGGACATTGGGAATTCCGCCGTCTTGCTTTTGGCCTCTCTAACAGCCCTGCAACCTACCAGAGACTTATGGACGCCATGTTTGCTGACTTCTCTCCTAATTTTGTTCAAGTTTACTTAGATGATGTTATTGTGTTTTCAAGGAGTTTTACTGAACATTTGCAACATTTAGAATCTGTGTTTCAAAGACTTTGTGACTTTAATTTGAAGCTTGCTCCGAAAAAGTGCAAACTTTTTCAGAGATCTGTTCGGTACTTAGGACATGTAGTCAGTGCCGAAGGAGTGGCCGTGGACCCTGAAAAGACAGATAAAGTGAGAGACTGGCCTACTCCCCAAAACCATGTTGATTTGCAACGATTCACTGGATTTGCAAATTATTATCGCCGTTTTGTAAAGGACTATGCTCGCATCGCCAGGCCATTGACCCAGTTGTTGTGTGGTAACAAGAAAACCAGAGCTGAATCACCTGCGTGGATTTGGAATAGTGAGCATCAAAAAGCCTTCACGGATTTGAAGCATTACCTGACACACCCTCCAGTGCTTGCCTTTGCAGATGGGAACCTTGATTTTGAGCTTCATATTGATGGGAGCCGCACTGCTCTTGGAGGTGTGCTCTATCAGAAGCAGGATGGAGCTCTTAGAGTCATCGCTTATGGCAGCCGTACACTCAGCCCATCAGAAGCCAACTACTCTGCTCATAAGATCGAATTTCTTGCTCTTAAATGGGCGGTGACTGAGAAATTCCATGACTATTTGTATGGTGCCAAATTTAGAATACTTTCAGACAATAACCCATTGACGTATGTCCTTACAAGCGCCAAGTTGGATGCTACTGGACATCGTTGGCTTGCTGCCTTAGCTGCTTATGATTTCACTATTAAGTACATCAGTGGACAACAGAATCGTGATGCTGACGCACTCTCCAGACTGCCTGTAGAGATTAGGCAGGATGTTGTTAAGTCAGTATGTCAATTACATTGTGCAGGTCATCTGATGCAGCATCAGGATGCTCCTGCAGAGCCCACATTTGCATTTGCTTCTAGCTCCTTTACTGGATGGAAGGAGGCTCAACGTTCTGACCCAGCCATAGGACCTCTCTTCCCATTTGTTGCACAGCAATTATCACCTGAGAAGTCGCAAGTTCCTTCAGCTGCTTTACCACTACTTCGTGAGTTCCCCAGACTTCGTATTGAAAATGGAGCCATGTACAGGTGTGTAACTATTAATGACCAGGAGGTGAAACAGATTTTGCTACCCGCCAGCTTGAAAGCTGAAGCTCTTCGATCATTACATGATCACTTGGGACATCAAGGTCGTGATAAGACTCTAAGCTGGTGCAAGGAAAGATTTTATTGGCCCAAGATGATGTCAGATGTTGAAGCGTATGTGTCAAAGTGTCAGCGTTGCATACAGAGGAAAAGACCACCATCTACTGCACCTCTAGTTCCCATTACCACTTCCTACCCGTTAGAAGTTGTCAGCATGGACCACCTATCGCTTGAAAACTCAAAAGGAGGATATCCATACATTTTGGTGATCACGGATTTGTTCACACGCTATGCAGTAGCTGTGTCCGTCCGTAACCTGTCAGCGCTTACAACTGCCAAAGCATTCTTTGAGCATTTCATTGTGCACTATGGCATCCCAAGTCGCATACACTCGGATCAAGGAGGTGCCTTTGAAAGTCGTCTACTCAAGGAACAGCGTGATTTTTTAAATATGAAGAAATCCAGGACAACTCCATGTCACCCATCTGGAAATCCTGTCACTGAGAGATTTAATCACAGCTTGCTGCAGATGTTAGGAACCCTTCCAAATCAGGACAAGGCTGATTGGAAATCACATGTTGCTCCCATGGTCCATGCCTACAATTCTACTCCGCACACAGCCACTGGCTTTAGTCCTTATTATCTCATGTTCGGACGGCATCCTAATCTACCTATAGATGTGGCAATGGGGATCACTCGGTGTGAACCAGATGACAGTCATCACTACGTCTCAAGCCTCAAGTCCAGGCTTCTCAAGTCCTATGATCTTGCACGAAGGTCTTCGGAGTCTGCGAAGCTTCGTCACAAACACCTGAAAGATGTGAGTTGTCGTGCCGCTACCCTGGAGATAGGCGACAAAGTTCTAGTGCGGCAACTGGCTTTTTAAGGAAAGCACAAGTTAGCCGATGTTTGGGAACCTGATGTATATGTTGTGATTGAGAAACCTAACCCGGATATTCCTGTTTACGTTGTTGGGCCTGATGTCAAGCAGGGGGGGAGAAGGCGCAGACGCACCTTACACCGCAACCACTTGTTGCATGTTGGAGATATGTTGAGCTTAGATGCTAAATCCGATTCTGTGGTGGATACTGCGGAGACACAATTTGAGGATGTTGCATCTACGGTGGTTTCTTCGGAGCACGAAGATTCGGACGGAGATGACACACTAGACGTTCCGGATGCTGCTTCAGAGCAGGATCCAAATGGGATTGTTGAGGAGGAAGATTTAGCTATAGCAGCTGAGGATCAACCTTCTGAACCAGAAGAAGAGAGTGAAGATGAAGATGGAGCTGCCGCCAGACGTTATCCTCAGAGGGAACGTCATCCCCCTGATCGATATGAGGCTGTCATGTCGCTTTCAGCTAAGAAGCTGAAGATCGCACAAGATTTGATTACTTTTCTGAACAAGTAGATATTGAGCTAGTTAGATACTTAGGAATATGTACAACCTTTTGTTGGTTAACCTATTGTCGATAAACGGTGTGTGTTCAAGAATTTTATTAACCTATTGTGTGTAACCAATTGTTGATAAATACATGTATTGACTATTGAGGAGTACTGTTTGCAATTTAGTATGTTGATAAGTTTTGAAAGTTTGTAATTGTGACTTTGATTATTGCTTTTCATGTTCCGAACTTTACAGTCATGATAGTTTGACTTTGATAGTTTGACTTTGTAGTACAGTATTATTTTAACAGGGGGGAGGGTGTAACAGGGTGACAGGTGTCCCCACTGTACAGTATAATTTGTAACACAAGGGGGCAGCAGTTTCTAGTTGAAACTGCTGGCAGCTAGGTGGTGCTGGTGAATAATTTGCCACTCACTTTTTGACACAGAAGCCATGTGAGAAGCATGTGGCCTGCTTTGTGGTGTTTGAAGATATTTTACTATACTTGCTAATTAGGTGAGTTGAATTTATATTATTGTTAGCCTAAATTCAATATGGTTGTATTTGTGAATTAATTATTGGTTTGGTATAATTCAGAAATTATGTCAGAACACATGGTATATTTAGTCTTGGTAATTTTCCAGTTCTGGGGATCCATGCTGTGGATATTCAATATTGTGCTATACAAGTGTAAACCCTGACCAAGCTCAGGTTGGTCTAGTATTTATGATAAATGCAATTATGATATTTTGTATTATATATTTTGTGGGTAAACACATGACTTATAAATTCATGTATATTGCAGGGTTTTATTTATGGATTGGAATTAAAGCCTTGGTGCATTGGATTGGAAACTGGTGGTTCCTAGTCGATCTGTTATACAGATTCAGAGCCAAAATTTTAATCAGAAAATATCTAAAGCATGGAACAAAATTCCAATCCCCTTAAGACCTTCCTCAAACATTTCTACAAAATCCTCTGTCAAGGCATTAAAAAGATACTATGTTTCACTATATCCCATATCATGTCAAAAATTAAAATGTTATATCTGTAACAGACACTGAAAGTGATGTTCACTCCATTCTTGACATCATATCATCTGCAACTCAATCCATCTCATACTCATCAATTATTCTCTTAAGTTCACCTGCATAGATGTACCTACTTCATTGATCTTCTTTTTTTCATATATTTCATTATTATTACTTTTCATTTATAAATCTATTTTATTTTTTTCTATTATACTTTCTTTTTTCTTTTCAAATGCTGAAATAACTTACCTTGCTTTACAATTGCTATATATAATGCATGTACCTTCTTTTTATTTCCTCTTTTTTTTGCAATAACTATGAGGTAATTACGTCACGGGCTAACTAGTCCTAGTAATTTTCCACAAGTATGTAAAAACGATCTGATACTTGAAAATAAATTGTCCTATCCTATCCTAATGGTAATTTTTATCCAAACATAATATGAATAAGCCCACATCCATGCATGCTTGCAAATTTGGAAAAAGAAATACGCGTGAAGTTCTAAATTTAACCTACTGGGTTCAAAATTTATAATGGAACATTGAAGAACCTAATTTCCCAAGATCGAACATGTGATAAGTGTTATACGAAAAGTCTCAATGTGTGTGGAGAAGAAGTGCAATTATCTGATGAGATAAGATACCTTGGTGTTTGCATGGATAGGCACCTCACGCTTAAGCATCATCTTCAACTGAAATGTCGCACTTCATGTGGAATCTCCGAAGAATCAAGCTAAGGATGCATGTGAGACTTTAGTGTTGGGAACAGCTATGGCACTTTTGGACTATGCAAATGCACTTTACATTGGCCTCCCTAAATTTGACATCATGAAACTGCAAAGAGTCCAAAATATTGCTGGCAAACTAGTCCTACAAACATCGGATAACTCCATCACTTACTTAAAGACTCTCCATTGGCCTACACCTCAGGATCAAACACAAAGTATTGACTCTGCTCTTCAAATTCCTAAATGGTGAATCTCCATCATACCTGAGAGATTTGGTGTTGCTTCATCCAGTACACAGAGCAGGACTGAGGTCAGAGACTATATATCAAAGACTGGTGGTGCCATCAACCAGAAGAAAAACCTTTGCCAGCTGTGCCTATATGTTGGAATGAACTTCCAAATGCTGTCAAACAGTCACCAATAACTGACATTTTTAAAAGCAGATTAAAAATGTATCGTTATGATCAATTTTAACTATTTATCACTTTTAAAGTATTACTGTTTTCAAATTATTGTTTTACTCCTGTCATTTACAATTGCTTTTAAATTATCATTTTTTTACATCTATATTTGTGAATCACTTTTATATATTTTACTTACTTATTTCTGTAAAGCTCTTCTGATGATGTATCTTTTTTCCTAGATTGCGTTATATAAAATAAACAATTTGAATTTGAATTTGCCAAATATTGTGACTGGCCAATTTCAAAAGCATAGCTGTAGCGCAAAGGTTGGTCAGCTTATAAGAATTTATATTTCTTATTTACTGGTGTAGTGATTTGAGAACGGTTTTATTCAGTGCTATTAATTCAATGTAATTCTCCTTTGCAGGTGGTTTCTTTGGGTCTGACGTACTCTGTCATCCTCGGCCGATTTGGATTGACTTTTGGTGATGAGACACCAGCACAGGAGTTGTTTACTCAAGTCATAAACTACACAACGGTCACTGCTAGTGCTACTGTCCTAGCTGCAATAGGAGATGTTTATTAAGAGTTGATTTTGACCTAATATCATTTCGTCATTCACTTCAGAGCAGCTTCTGATGCAATCATACTGATTGTTACTTTTATAAACTATCTACTTACTTGTGCATTTACATTTTTTTGCACATTTCATTATTCTTGAGATGGTGAACAATCTATCACCTGATATTATAATAGAGGTATATTCCCACATTTGATCACCTCATTTGTATTGAACTTTTCCTTCTATATCTTATAATAGAAATATATATAGGATATGCCTTAAATTTATCCAAATCCAGTATTTGTTTGAGAAAGTTGCATTTGTTTGTTGTTTGTAATGAGTTGGTCTTTTGCATCCTGACTTCGTGATGTGTCCATTTTTTGTGCTTATTCAAAAGAAGAAAGACAAGCATGTAAATGCAAATTAAAAACAACTGTGTTCTGGAATTCTAGCAGGCTACAATTATAAGAGAACCTTAATAAAGAAAGAGAACCTTACTTCATAAATTAGCCAAACAACAATCTTCAAAGGGAATATATTTTCAAAGAAAATATTTTGTAATACTCGCCAAGTTGAAAGAAACATCAAAATCTACTTCTCGTAGGCTTCTTTAAAATGCATAATCCTATATAAAAATATCAATTAAATTACTGCAGTTTGTTATATAGGCCTAACTTGGGCATAGTGCAGTTCATTATATTTCACGTCCAGTATCATGTTTCTCAGTTAATTCAGGTAAGTGGAGGTTGGGTGTCTCATACAATGGTGTTATTAGTAAAATATGAAGAAAAAAGGAGAAACTGAAGAAGAAGAACAAGCAGAATAAGAATATGGCAATGAAGAAGAAGGGAAGATGAAGAAGACAGGAAGAAAGTAAGAAGAAGAGCAGAAGGGGTAGGCCGTTGGGTCTAAAAGCTGAAGAAGGAGAAACAATAGGGATGCCATTAAATATGTGGGTTTTCCAGCCTGAAATGACGTTATCAATGGACAAGCGCAATTGACTTCACAAGCGTACACTTTGCAGGATGGACAGATTTCATGAAGAACAGAACCCACTCCAGTTGACAGACTGCCACTGCCCCATGGACTGATCAGCAAATCCACATGGTCCAGATCTTCCATTATTTCCAGTCCAATTGTTCCAGCACCTGAGAAAGGGAAACCAGAGGAAAATATGAAAATTAGACAAAAGCTGATATATGAAAAACAAGCACTGATTAGGTAGATAGATAGATAGATAGATAGATAGATAGATAGATAGATAGATAGATAGATAGATAGATAGATAGATAGATAGATAGATAGATAGATAGATAGATAGACAGATAGATAGATAGACAGATATACATCTAGACAGATAGACAGATAGACAGATAGACAGATGGATAGATAGATGTTTGATAGATTGAATGATTGATTGAATGATTTATTGATTAAGTGATTGAATAAATGCTCGAATAAGTGCTTGAATATGTGATTGAATAAGAGATTAAAATCTGTTCAAAGTATATTTTGTGCACAAAGGCATTTTACAAGCTTTTAAAAGGCCTACATCTTACACTTTCGATATATTCAGTAAAAGAATTTAATCAAAGTTTATGATGATGGACATATAGCGATATCTAGAAATAGCAGGTTATCATATATTACAAGCACTTGTTGGACTTAAATACAGGATATTTAAGATTAACAGTTGGCCAGATTGTAGGGATAAACAGAATGACAAACTCTACAACAGATGAAAAAGCATTGCCCTTGGCCTTGATGCTCTAAATTAATGGATTTTATACTTGGAAATTGCATAATTGCTCAATAAGCGGATACATGTAGTTTCACCTGCAATCACATTTCGGTCACACGTTGGATGGATGAATCTCCCATGGTCTCCTTTGACACAGGTGTAGTCGTTAGTGACCACAATATGCCACCATGTGTCATAACTGACATACACAATTTTTGCCCCATTTCTCTGAATTGCATTGCCTTTTATGTCAGGAGCAGTGTTTGGTATGATGACTGTGCAGGGAACTCCAAGTTTCTTGCAGACGTGTGAGAGACCAAGGGCGAAGTTGCCTGAACTACTCGTAAGAACTCCACTCTCAAAGATGTTGCTGCCCTTTTCTTCGATCAGAGCCTTCACGGCATTTCCAGCCCCTCTGACTTTGTAGGCCCCTGGTTCTTGGAGGTTCTCTAGTTTAAGAAATACCTGGAAAGAGAAAGAGAATAAAGATAAAACAAGACTAATGAGCGTTTACCTCCCCCCCATTAGACATTGTAGGCCCCCGGTTCTTGGAGGTTCTCTAGTTTAAGAAATACCTGAAAGATGACAGAAAATAAAATTGTAACATAATTTGTGTGCATGCATCAGAACATTGGATAAATATATTTTATTTTATCTGGAGCAAGATCCATGATATCCACCACACCCTTCTTCTATCTGGAACAAGATCTGAGACATCCAACTTATCCTTTTTTTGATCTGAGACATCCAACTTATACCCTTCTTTTATGTAAAACAAGATCCATGACATCCAACTTACCCTTCTTTTATCTGGAACAAGATCTGGGACATCCAACTTATCCTTTTTTTGATCTGAGACATCCAACTTATACCCTTCTTTTATGTAAAACAAGATCAGAGACATCCAACTTATCCTTTTTTTGATCTGGGACATCCAACTTATACCGTTCTTTTATCTAAAACAAGATCCATGATATTCACCTTATCCTTCTTCTATCTGGAACAAGATCTGGGACATCCAACTTATCCTTTTTTTGATCTGAGACATCCAACTTATACCCTTCTTTTATGTAAAACAAGATCCGAGACATCAAACTTACCCTTCTTTTATCTGGAACAAGATCTGCAACATCCAACTCTATCAAAGGCGTCCTTGTGATGAGTCCTTCTATTCTCTCTTTCGCCTTTTCTATTTCTTCTATCGGAATGTACTTTAGGCTTTTCACATCTGCCATTGCAACCTCAATCTGCAATGAGACACTACATTTTGATCTGCTGTTCTTTTCTGGATTTCAACAAAATAACAACAGCAATTTTTTTTAATTATCTAAACATGAATGACGACAAACAGATAAAAATTCACTTGCACTTCCCTGAACTTAACTTTACAGTTCAACATAAACAAGGAAAATAGAATAATAACTATGTTACTCTATTCCTGGAATGGTGGGGGGATGTTGAGCAAGAATATTCTTTATACAACCGGAGATAAATTTGTCAGTTTTACAAGGCATTGTTGCTCCCCCGGCTCATAATTTCAGGCTATTTCACTGACTGGATAGTAGGCAATGAGGGACCATTCAGAATTTATGACTGCGGGAAGGGGGTGGGAGTTTTGGCCTAGGGTGTACTAACTTTTCACACGTGTTTCAAGGGAGGGGTATTAATTTTTGACAACACTTCAAAGGGGGGGTGGGTCAGAAATTTTAACAAATAAAAAATGTTTAAAAACACGCATAAACTCATTTTATTTGGACTTTTCTACCCTCAAAAGTCCTCGAAATGACATGAATCTCCCTTTTTTCAGTGCTGATTGCCTTGTAAATTTGTGACATCACCTGAAAAATATCCAGCTTCCATCCAGTCCAGTAGAAAAAGTCCTGGAATTTTCATGACACTGCGAAAAAGTCCTAGAATTTTCATGACACTACGGAACCATTCACTCCCGGGATGCAATTCATACAATTAGAATGACATAAAAGGACAAACCTGTATTGTTCTGTATTCCTGGAATTCTCCTGAAGCTGTAGAGGAGTCTCTCATGAAGATGTAAAGCAGCTTCAACTTGTGAACTGTGCTAATTTTATAGCCATATATCTTCTTTTTTTTCAGGAAGGCCAAGCCCCCAGAAATACAGTACTTCAGAAAGTTAATCTGACTTTTGTGAATACTTTTGTCTCTTTTTTGTTTGGCGGGCAATTTTTCAGAGTTTTCCAAAACATAGTTTCCTGGGCAATGTCAGCAGCCACATATCTGTCTCTCCGGCAACCTAATTTCCGGGAAATATGCTGCCCAAGAAAGTTTCTCTGAATTCTTACCTGGATATTTCATAGTTATTTTTGAAGTTCTTGGAGTTACATCTTATCTGATCTTACCCTGTGGGCATTCTGACGTCACCTGATGTCAGGATAATGTCTGTGACGTCACAATGACATCCCTGACATCAAAATAGGTCAAATTGACCATAGGGCACCTTTATCATGATTAGATATGACTTAATCAAGTCAAATTGATTAAAATTTGGAATGTTTTTTTGTCTAATTTATTATCGTTTTCATAGCTATGTGTTTTGCAGTTAAACCGTGACATCATTGGGTATCGGTCAATATGATTGGTCTAAACTTCAATCTGTGACATATCAGTTCAGAGTTTGACATCACAGTTAATGATAAAGGAATTTAAAACTGTCAGGCAATGTTACTATTTGTGTATAACCACAACAAACAACGCATGTCTAAGCTGAGTGTAGCACCTCATTGTTTTCCAAACAAAATGAGTTGCTGTTTTTCACAAGACACCAGTCATCACAATTTCAAACAACTTTTTTGTCAGTAATTGCAACTCTCCTTTGAGGCTAAGTAGTCTGTTTGGTTCAGTTCATTGAAGCATCTTTCAGCCAGGGCAAGCTAAACAAGTGAAACATATATCGTCCATCATGATCCATGTGTCGCGACACTTTGTCAGTTTCCTGAAATCTGTGCTTGTAATAAACAAAATTATTCAACTAAATCTCTGACATCACAGTTTTGGAATGAAGCAAATTGCAAACTTGAAAAACACGTAGCTATGAAAACGATAATAATCAAGTAAGTCTATGACTTCTCTTCGCATAGTGATCTGTAATCGTAAATATATTGACCATTATTAATTATGTGAGTCTTGTGTTTTTATTTTGAAGTTTTTCAAGATTTAAAACACACTTTATATGCACTGTGCGTATTGTGTGTAAGATTTCAGTGACTTCCTTTTCTTAACTGCTTTTTCAATAGAGTTATCTTAAACTTTGAATCACTCATGTGAAGTAAACTTTAAAATTTGCTTGACAAGCAACAGTTATAGCTAACATACTCATGAGTCATGACATTTTATTGTAGATGACCATCAAGTTCTCTTTGGATCCAAACTATAGGTAATGCACAAGAATCGTAACAATGGAGTCCAATTTTGAAGATAAGCTTTACCATAAATTGATCAAGGTCTTTATAGCAACAATGGTACATATCCTGCTTTTCAAACGTCTCCTTCAGGAGTTTTCTGGGTACCATTCCATTATATATATATACTTCTGACTATCAAATGTCACACCGAAATAATGACAATGTAGTTCACATTGCTTCCAATTACATTGTATCTTGGTAATTTCACATTATTTTCTCAGCTTGAAACTACAGAAAAAGGCTGAAATGGCATGGTTCACGTTTTGACTGCAAGCACACTCAATATAACTGCATTGGAAGTAGCCAAGGTTTATCCTGATCTCTTATCTGTTCGTGATGACTTATACAGGGGGGGGGGGTCAGTTTCATTTTAAAGTGGCTGGGCAAATTAGGCTAAAACAGGGGCGTCACAAGAAATGCGAGTTTGGGGGGGGGGTTGTAGCCCCAAAGTCTAGAAGCGTTGTTAGAGCTTAGAGGCCCTAGGATCCCAGCGTGAGCCGCCGCAGAATCTAAAGGATTAAGGTGTCTGTTGATCTATGGGCACATAATAAATAGATAAACCTAAAAAATTATGACACTTAGTGCAAAATATATACTATGTACAGGGTTTTTTCTGGGCTCTGGTTATATACTACCACTAACACACAAGGAAAATTTCCTTTTTTTTCCCATGATTTTTGGGGGGCTGAAAGCTCCATTTGGGAGGGGGCTGAGCCCCCCTAGCCCCCCCCCAGTTAGTGATGCAACTGGGCTAAAAAAAGAGGAAATGTGATTTACTTGAGTGACATCACAAAGGTCAGATGTCATGCTTCTGTGGCGTCATGAATATCATTGTGATTCCTCAAGCAAGATCATTAGATCAGGCTAATGCTGCTCTTTTTGGTAATAAGACATTTTAGGGTAAACAACTCATTTCAGAGTACACAGAACTACTATCTAACAATTGACAAGCATGTCAAATAACATTTTTTTACAACATTATACCTTAAACCAAATTGATTCAGAAAAAAATGTGTGTCATAGCTGTCTATTCTGCTTGACAAAATTGAAAATAGACCTAGATATAGTTAATTTGCATATACATATATGTAACTCACTTCCTGATGCGAAACCAGGATCTGGCAGAGTCCAATCATTGAGAAACTAGCTGATGGTGTGAACTGGGTGGGCCCCTGGTCCAGGGTAAGTGTGTTTATTCTTATAATATTTTATGGTACATTCGAAAGAATTCTTCTTAGTTTTACGGGAATCATTTATGTTGTCATCCTCAATATGACTGTGTTATTTATAATGTTTTATGCTATAAAAGATTATAGTTCTACTTTTGTTTTCATGAGTATCATTTATGGCGTGATAGTCTATGAGTGTGTAACAGCAGATTCATTTAGTATGAGTTTCTCTCACTAGTTTTCTCAGTATCCATGTAGCATTTTCAGCTTGCCTGATTGGCCCATAAGCAATAAAATATCCTCCAAATCCCTCAGTTGCACGTAGCAAACAAAGAAATATTAACATTCTGCCTCAGTGAGCGGCTTAGTTTTGAAAAGTAGATAGGATTAGCGAGCAAAGAAATATTAACATTCTGCCTCAGTGAGCGGCTTAGTTTTGAAAAGTAGATAGGATTAGCGAGCAAAGAAAATATTAACATTCTGCCTCAGTGAGCGACTTAGTTTTGAAAAGTAGATAAGATTAGCAGGGAAAGATATATTAACATTCTGCCTCAGTGAGCGGCTTAGTTTTGAAAAGTAGATAAGATTAGCAGGGAAAGATATATTAACATTCTGCCTTAATGAGCGGCTTAGTTTTGAAAAGTAGATAGGATTAGTGAGCAAAGAAATATTAACATTCTGCCTCAGTGAGCGGCTTAGTTTTGAAAAGTAGATAGGATTAGCGAGCAAAGAAATATTAACATTCTGTCTCAGTGAGCGGCTTAGTTTTGAAAAGTAGATAGGATTAGCGAGCAAAGAAATATTAACATTCTGCCTCAGTGAGCGGCTTAGTTTTGATAAGTAGATAAGATTAGTGAGCAAAGAAATACAAACATTCTGCCTCAGTCAGCGGCTTAGTTTTGATTAGCAGGGAAAGATATATTAACATTCCGTCTCAGTGAGCGGCTTAGTTTTGAAAAGTAGATAGGATTAGCGAGCAAAGAAATATTAACATTCAGCCTCAGTGAGCGGCTTAGTTTTGAAAAGTAGATAAGATTAGCGAGCAAAGAAATATTAACATTCTGCCTCAGTGAGCGTCTTAGTTTTGAAAAGAAGAGAAGATAAGATTAGTGAGCAAAGAAATATTAACATTCTGCCTCAGTGAGCGGCTAAGTTTTGAAAAGTAGATAAGATTAACAGGGAAGGATATACTAACATTCTGCCTCAATGAGTGGCGTAGTTTTGAAAAGTAGATAGGATTAGCGAGCAAAGAAATATTACTACAGGGGAAAAAAAAGTGCAACGAAATGACAATGTGTTTGGTGCTCAAGTAGCTTTGCCACGTCACAAATTTTCACAGATGACTGAGCACATTCAGTATATCACACTCCAATATTATTCCCAGTAAAGTGAGACAAAACAATCTTCTACAATAATATGTTATGCTTTGAAGCAACTGTCATCAACAACTGATACTTGTTGGGACAACATAATGCATCCACCTCACACATGTTCAGGGGTGTACCCAAGGGGGGGGGTTATATTCATTATATCATTAAAAGTCAAATATTATTAAAAGTCAATAGTACCCAAGATATGCTAGTAGTAAATCTTGAAATTCAAACAAATGTTTGCCCAGACAATAAATACATCAATCAGTTTATCTCTCAATCTCAACAGTTGCATTAGACAATGAAATTTAGTCCTATATTTGTGCACTCTATTAGGCAAATTACTACAGATGACAGCAATGGGGTGAAGGCTGGTTGAAACTGCTGACCAAGATAAATCCAGCTGCCCAGAGCTGGGATTAAACCTGGGACTCATTGTTTGGAAGCACAGGACACTAACTACCAACTGAACTAACCCCCTCACCATACTGGGCATGGATGGATGGATGATTGGGGCTTTACATCCTGTATTTATGCACTTGGTAGGCTACTTAGAACAGGGGGAGGACATGGCAATGAGGCTAAGGATGATTGAAACAGCCGTCCAACATAAGCCCAGGTGACCCGGCAAGAGCTGGATTCGAACCCTGGACCAAGCAATTGGCAGTCCAGCACACTACCACTAGACCAACCCCCCCCCCCCCACCATACTGGTGAAGAGGAATAATTCATTTATTACATTTTAGTTGAGAACAGATATTCCTTCCAGGTAAAATGAATTATGATCAGGGAAATAATGCATTTGGTGAGACATATGAACAAAGATGTTGTTCACAAAAATTGGTGTTTCAAGGGCGAGCATTCGATTTTCAAGAGGGGATATCTAGAGGGTTTTGAATTTTTCTCAATAGGAAATTATTTATTTTACAGTAACGAACTTGCAACATCCACAAATTTGTTTGTTTCTAAATGAAACAACACAATTTTTCTAAGAAATATTTCCTTCCGGAAATTATCTGTAGGCCGATAATGACTGCCCAGAAAGGTTACACGGTAGGCCTTCTTTATTTCACGAAAACTGAACAAGAAATTATTTATTTCAGAAAACATCCAACTCCCCCCTCCCCTCAAAGGTTGCACCATTACGTAGCATTTCATAAAAGAAAGGTGTTACTAAAACTTATGGATTAAAGTGTTGTATTCAGCTTGGGAGATATTTACACTCTGTGCTCAGTGGTGCATAGAAAAATTGCTTGTCACAAGACCACTTGAACAGCAAACCACATGGTCATTTCATTGCACTTCTTGTTCCCCTGTAGTAACATTCTGCCTCAGTGAGCGGCTTAGTTTTGAAAAGTAGATAAGATTAGCAGGGAAAGATATATTAACATTCTGCCTCAATGAGTGGCTTAGTTTTGAAAAGTAGATAAGATTAACAGGGAAGGATATACTAACATTCTGCCTCAATGAGTGGCGTAGTTTTGAAAAGTAGATAGGATTAGCGAGCAAAGAAATATTAACATTCTGCCTCAGTGAGCGGCTTAGTTTTGAAAAGTAGATAAGATCAGCAGGGAAAGATATATTGACATTCTGCCTCAATGAGTGGCTTAGTTTTGAAAAGTAGATAAGATTAGCGAGCAAAGAAATATTAACATTCTGCCTCAGTGAGCAGCTTAGTTTTGAAAAATAGATAAGATTAGCAGGGAAAGATATATTAACATTCTGCCTCAATGAGTGGCTTAGTTTTGAAAAGTAGATAAGATTAGCGAGCAAAGAAATATTAACATTCTGCCTCAGTGAGCAGCTTAGTTTTGAAAAATAGATAAGATTAGCAGGGAAAGACCAACTGCCACAACCACCACCAGATACATCAGTGGCTTCAATACACGTTTTTAAGATATTCAAATTAGATTTATGCTATGCTATTCAGTGCCTCAACCTATCACATGAACTACATTTGCTACATGTTGCCATCCCTTTGAAGAAACTCATGCTGAATTTGCTGTAAGTTAATCCCACGCCATTCGTTACAGTAGTTCAGGCAACCCAAGGTTTGAATGTAAACTGGGAAACATAGATTTCAGGCTCGACTTAACAATTTGTGAATGTGCATAGTGATGTTCCAAGTACCAAACCGTAAAATAGGATTGTCTGATATCAGAGACAACAACTGCCTGATATATATATGTCCATTCTTTATAATATTTTCCAAATCAGACAATAGAATTGTTTGATTGTGACAATTTGATTGTTCCGTACTATAATTGTCCCGAATTTGGGAACACTCCCACATTCTACTTTAAACTAAAATTTAATAAAGTAAAGTAATATAGCTTTAGAAAGAAATCCAAACCAAATGTTGAGAATCTGAATGTGCCTATCAAAAATATTATCATCAGGAGGCCTTTTCTCAGTGGTTTGATTAAGGTGGTCTTTTTCATATCACAATTGTTAATATTTGTGATATTTTTTTAGATGAATAACATGCTGGAGCGCTTCACACAATTTCATACCCCCACACCACCCAGGTGACCCCCAATCAACACCCCCGAATATGCCATTAATGTCTACTTACAGTGCTGCCTGTAAAAAAGTGAAACGCATGACATTGTGCCATTGCAACAATGCTAAACAGCCTCTGCCAAACTGCTTGTGGAAGCAAGAATTGTCATCTGATGAGAGGAAAACATAGTGGGTCACAAAGGCCGATATGTGAGGCATGTAGGATAACGATAACTGACCATTTTACTTTGCTGCAGTCGTAGTTAGGTATGGGTCAAACTCTTTGATAAGTAAGTGAAACGCAGAGCCATTTTTAAATGATAGGGAAGGGTGGTTCACTTACTTACCCAAGACTTTGACCCATACCTAACTCCGACTGCAGCAAAGAAAATTGGCTCCCATTTTTATCCCACGTGCCTCACATATCAGCCTTTATGACCCAATATATTTTTGTCTCATCGGATGAGAATTCATACTTGCAGAAGCAGTTTGGTTAAGGATGTTTAACATTGATGCAATGGCACAATATCATGCGTTTCATTTATTTACAGGCGGCACTTTATACTATAATAATCATTGGAAAAATGTATTAAAACAAATTGATATCCTGTTTAACACTGCATTATGTGGGACAACAGTTAATCCATCATGGGTACATATTGCATGGAAACAACCTAAACATCATGGATGCGAAACTGGTAGTCATTGTATTGCTGAATCCTGGTTAGGATTAATTGTCTAATGCTTAGGGGGGTCCTCATGTCAGCGCCTTTTCAAAAGGCTTAGTGAGGCCCTCCTGACCTATCCTGTACTCAATGCTTATTATACTTTTTCTCTAAAAACTGTGATTCTTACTCTTTAAACTCTTTTATTTAATTTTCTTTATCAAACTTGTGTGGTCGAAATAAAAAAAATATCTATCTATCTATCTATCTATTAGAATGGCACATTGATAACAGAACAGACAGAGATTTAGTAGTTTATTTATTCTATTCATCTTTGCACCAGAGGAAAAATTATGTTTAAAACATTAAAGAAATGATATATTATATGATATTTTTTACATGACTGACTTACACACAGGACGTTTGAACCGTAGTAACATCAATACAAAATGGAGATAAAGTATTTTGAATATATAATGAATATATAAAATTAAAGTTAATAAGATTGAAAAGGAAGTTTAAAACTACACAAAATGCATGTAATGGGACAACACCCATTTTGAAATAGTTGAATTAAAATAAATCCGTGATGACCATGTTGTCTGTCTGTCGATTCAAAAGATTCATTAACATTTGGCCAATGCTAAACATGCTCAACCAAGCTGCTTGTGGAAACATGACTTCTCATCCGATGAGAGGAAAATATATTGGGTCATAAAAGCCAATATTTGAGACATGTGGGATGACAATAGCTGCCTATTGGGTAGGGGTCAAAGACTTTGATAAGTAAGTGAAACACAAACCCAATGATATTTAATAGGGAAGGGTCTGGATCAGCCACTGATTATGGTACAGTTTCATACAGGTATAAAGTATAGGTTGTGAGCTCTCGATTTGAAACCCAAAAATATAATGCTGTTATATTTTTCTCAAATTTTTTTCCAATCGTTCAAAAAGCGTTAAATACACATCAAATGATACTGCTACAGGAACAGCCCTGCGAGTGGATAATAATATATCAATAACACTAGGGGGAACGGGGACACAGTGAATCAGCAAAGTTTAGTTTTACCATATCTCAATGAGTTACAATTTCAGTCCCAAAATGAATGGTGTCAATAAAAGGTACTGATCTCCACTACACATGTGCACTGTTAAAACAAAAAATCTGCTTTAGATCTTCGAGATAATGGGTGAAAAAGGTCAACTGATTCACTGTGCCCCGCCAATAAATTCTAGGGGCACAGTGAATCGGTGCTATTTTGTTTTTAAAAATTACAAACTTTTATATATGTTTACAGTGAAAACATGAT
The DNA here is from genome assembly GCA_026936325.1 of Platynereis dumerilii. Taxonomy (NCBI): domain Eukaryota; kingdom Metazoa; phylum Annelida; class Polychaeta; order Phyllodocida; family Nereididae; genus Platynereis; species Platynereis dumerilii. The sequence continues at coordinate 582,660 of JAPTHN010000034.1, forward strand.
GACACAACGTACCTAAGCATATTTCCTTTGAAGTACTGCCTTCTAGGACAAAAATATTTAAATTTTAAGAAGTTCAGCACTCAAAACATTTGTAGTCGCTGGTGTGTAACCAAATTTTGGCTCAAAATCAGACTTTACCTCATACTGACAAAACAATTCATGCTTCATCAAATTTCTTTACAGATTCATTTAGGTGTCCCTCAAAGTAACCCGACAAATCTGACATTTCAGAAATGCTGCTTATCAGCATCCTGTGAAATCCACTGATTCACTGTGGCAAGCGATTCACCTTGTCCCCGTTCCCCCTACTTTTAAGGGCGCTATGCTGTTGAATGGCCCAAGGTTATGTCCAGCAGCTCAAGTGATTCAAAGCAGCACGATATTTATGGGCGTCAGTGGCCAGACAATGTCCTCTAAAATGAAAATAATGTTCAATATGGAATCCACTTACTAATAATTGAACATGGAGAACTTTGTAGGTAGGCTAGCATCAACTAATGTCATTTTTAGTGGCGGCAGCCAGCTCTTACCCCAAGAATTTTTCCCTGATTTTGTTAGCACTGCTGAGATCGCCCTCTCTCACCAATCTCAAACTTGAAATACAGTCTCAATGGAATATTTGCTTAAGCCCAGTCGATTTTGGTGTTTCACTAAAGAAACTAAATCGACTGAAATTCAAGGGTCAGGGGTCATGCGAACATGTTTCGCTTTGTGCATTTCTGTGATGGAGCGTTGCATATGAGCAATGATATGGATCGGGTCTATAGATAGCCTATATGACATTGTCATTGCAGCTGTATCTATTGACAGAGCTCTCGGAGGTGTTAAAGGTAAATTACAATTAAAAAAGTGTAGAGAAATTCAAATGCACATAGACACACAAATTACATAGACACACAGCTATTGCTGAATCTTCTTAATTGCAATCAACTTAATTGTTGTAATTGGTCAACACTGTCACTTAGGGATAGATTAGATCCATGCCTACTAAACAAATGATTCTGGTTCATTGCACTTCCAAAATTTAGTCTTCATATAAATATCAAATAATTAATTCTTTGAGTCAAAATAATATATTTCATTTACTGATATCAAAACATTATCACACATGCTTTCACCACTCTGAGATTAATGGTCATCAAAATATTCTTTTATACTTAGAGACTGATATGCATGCAGACAGACAGACAAGTATGAATAGATTAGGTAAAAATAGATCACATGCCCAAGTCTAATAAGTCGTTTATTTTTCACTAGTATATTTATCTTAATGACACAATTCAAAAGTGTAATGGCCAAGGGACATGGGGACATCAAACCCCATCCAGAGCAGATCGAGGGACAGGGAATGAAAATTCAATAAGAAAAATTGCAAAGGGACAGGGAATTCAAAAGTAATATGGCCAAGGAATAGGGGGACAAAAAACCGAATTCACATCCTCACTAGTCATGAACCGTTGGCGCCGCTTAAAGTGCTTGCACGTTATTTTTCAAAATGACACAAAATACTTGATGGGTGTTTAACACATGAGAAGGGCAGGAGAGGGATAGGGAGGAAAAAAACCTTGGACAAACCAAGGCAGCAACCCCTCAGACTACACATTTATATAGATAGATAATAGATTTATAATATATACTGGTAAAATTGCAAATGAATTGAATTAAAACCTCAATTCACAGCCTATCTCAATTCAATTCAATTCAATTCGTTGCATTTTTTCAACATGGTCAAATAAATTCATTCAATTCATGAACGTTTTAAAATGTGAATTAATTCGAATTAATTCAATTAATGAATTGAATTTTGCCCATCACTGGTTGTAACAAATGAAGCATTAAAGGATAAAAGTAATTGTTTGCAGTTTTACTCTGAAAGGGACCGTCAAAAAAACTGCAAACAGTACACAAAATGCTTGAACTTGACATCTCCATGTCTAATAAACTTAGACCAGAAGCATGTTTGTAAACAACTGTGATTAACAGCCAGTTATCCAATCAACCATGCTCGGTTGAATTTCTGTTAGTTTCAGTGTCACCAAGAAAACAACCCCCCTCCCCCAACCTTACACCTGAGTTTTTTCATTTATTGGCTAATCTGGCCATGACATAATTTCAGGGCTGTGATGAAGTTGTCAACATGAAATGCTATTGGCCAGTTTCGCCCATGACATTGCAGCGAGCACCAAAGTTGTACAAGGGATACAACTTTTAAATTTTTTCCCTTAAAATCAATTTCCTTTGTCATAGCTCTGTGAGAAATTTTGTATAAAAACCGCTGTAGATAAGTCATTTTATTACTATCTTCAAAAAAGTTCACACATGAACTCATGTTTGTGTTAGCCATCTACATTGTATTATAGCCAGAAAATGGAAATTTTCCACAGGTTGAGTACTTTATCTCATCTCATAGCATTTTGTGTATTGAAGATACAGCAAATAAAGTAATACCAAATTAAAGCTGTTTGTTTGTGTTTTACACCTCTGCAGCACCTTAGTGAGCTATATCGATGCAGGCGATTGCCATATGATGATGAAATGAGAAGACTATGAGTCTGGCACATACCTTATTAATTCAGGGATACCCAGGGTCTTTCAGTTGCCCCAGCATAGAATACTGGATACAACCCACCTCCATTGAATGTCCCATGGGCTCGGACTATGGTGAGTTCCCGGGTGATATTTGAACCCACGCCCTCAAAGCCTCCAAATTAAAGCATATGAAATTAGGGGGACCATTATAAGACACTTCATATATGGCATATTACCTTGTATGTGCTAGTATTATGCATTTTCCTTCCAATTTATCATTTTTCTGATGAAAATATAATGGATTTGTCAACTCTTTTGCGATAGTATTATTAGAGGTTTCTGATGAAAAACACAATGCAATATAACTATTCCATGCCACCACATATTGCCAAAATTAAATTGGAGTGAGGATGAAACTCACTGATAGCACAGATGATTGGCTGCGGAAGGATTCTCAAGTGTCAAGAAACAGCCCACCAACCTTTCTGATTAAACTTTCCTATTTCTAAACTTTGAGGCACTTTCCTGATTTTTCTGGTATTCACATGCATGTCTTTTAGTCCTCTACATAATATATGTGTATTAAAACTATCGTTGCAGCATTGTAAACTGTCAAATTCCAGGAATTTTGCTTCTTTGGCCATGTAAACAATATTCGTTCTTGAAATGTGTTACAAGATTTTGTGGTCGCATCATGACAAGATCATTGAGGCTGTCACAACTTTTTCATGCTAAATATTGCTAATCAGGAATAGTGTTATAAAAATATATCTAAGGGACCGTTCAGAATTTATGACTGGGGGGGGTGGGAGATTTGGCCCGAGGGGGTACTAACTTTTCACACGTGTTTCAAGGGGGGGTATTAATTTTTGCCATTTCCAAGGGGGGGTAAGAAATTTTAACAAAGAAAAAATGTTATAAAACATGCATACACTCACTTTATCCGCACTTTTTTACCTGCAAAAGGCCGCGAAATGGCGCAAATTTGTGTGCGTGACCATATATATATATATATATATATATGTGTGAATTACTTTGTATGTCGAGAGGGGGTACTAAAAATACACATGAAACGTAAGGGTGGGGTACTAAAAATCCGCATAAAACTCAAGGGGGGGTATCAATTTTTGACGGGAAGTTCCAGCAAAACTCCCACCCCCCCAGTCATAAATTCTGAACGGTCCCTAAAGTCATTGGACATTGTTTTCAAAACACATTAATATTCTTGCTGCACTTCCTCCCAAGCATTTTTCTTAAATTTGAGTGAGACTGTGAGAGTTCTGCACAGATACAGAATTTTGTTCGCTGGCCACTGCTGATAGTGGGTTTATCCATCAAAAAAAGTTTTGAAGTTGTTCAGAAGAACAAAGGGAAATTGGAAATTGAAAAGAAACCATTCCTGTTAATCTGGAGGTCATGTGCCTGTAGAAAAGAAGCCTCAATGGTCAGAAGAAGCTAAATTGTGCTCAAGAAGAAACTTCTAATGGAAATGATTATGAGGTGATTCGAGAACATCTTGATTAAACTGGAGAAATATGGCGAATTATGAGAAAAGTAGTCATGCGGGATACAGTGGATCAGGGAGCAGTGAATCGCTATGTACTCCCTTGTAACATAAGAAACTTCTTGCAAAATGCACCAAGAATAGTGTTTTTTGAAGACCGCATATGGGACATGGCACATTGGCACACTTATACGAGTTCTGTAATTACGAGACGAACAGCAACCATAAATTTGTCTTGTTTAACTTACATGTTTCCTTTTGCTGTTCATGTGAGTAGCTATAATTCAATTCAAGACCAATGAGGACAAGACATCAGATACCAAATAACTAGCCTCTTTCAAAATTACAAAAAGTCTGCTTTTTTTAGTATCACTTTACATACACATATTTAGTGATTGGTATTTCTGCTCTCCTTCATTTGCAGCTTGAGGCAGAGGAGTTCTACATTCAGGGAGAACCACAATGGCTTCCCCGCAGGATTCAGGGGAGGAAGATTGAATCAAAGCCAAGTGAGGGGTGGAGATAGACCAATAAAATACATTCTCTGAACAGAGGTGGCTAAGAATAGACATTTAATTGCAATCACCCATTTGTTTTGGCAAGCTTTTGCCTCTTTGGTAGTGGTTCAGTTGATTGTACATGCCGGGAGAGTCAGAATGGCATCATCTCAGGAGTCAGGGACGGAAGATTTGGACAAAGCCAAGTGAGTAGGGGAGATAAATGACTGATTTATGATTTTAATTTTCTCAGTATAGAGGTTGCTAAGAATATACTTCTGTGGTCTCTACTCGTACTGAAAAAGATTTGTTTCAGCAGTTGTCATATAATTGATAGTACTCTCAGGAGAATCACAGCCAAGTGAGTAGTGGAGATAAATGACTGATTTATAATTTTAATTTTCTGAGTACAGAGGTTGCTAAGAACATACTTTTGTGGTCTCTGCTCGTATTGAAAAAGATTTGTTTCAGCAGTTGTCATATAATTGATAGTACTCTCAGGAGAATCACAGCCAAGTGAGTAGTGGAGATAAATGACTGATTTATAATTTTAATTTTCTGAGTACAGAGGTTGCTAAGAATATACTTTTGTGGTCTCTGCTCGAATTGAAAAAGATTTGTTTCAGCAGTTGTCATATAATTGATAGTACTTTCAGGAGAATCCCCAAGGCCTCAATGCAAAAGTCTGAGGAGGAAGACAGAATCACAGCAAAGTGAGTAGGGGGATCCGGGACACATTGGGACACTTTTAACATCTACTAATTTTGCTTAATGCTGAAAGCACTGAGCAACTCAGAAATTTGCATGAATATCACCAACACCATTGAGCTTAAATCCAAGGCATAATCGATTACACTGCACCTACCCTTTTCAGCCAGATAGCAATATGTGAGTCGTGATCATGACTGTCCCAATTGGGACATCAATTAAAAAATAATTTTAACACTTCGTGTTCCCTAGATATTGCATAGATATACGTAGTGCGTAGTTAGACTATGTGCAGTGCATTAACACCTTTTATTCCATGACTAGCAATGTATTGGCCCCAAAAACACTAGACATGCCCAGGGAAATAACAACGTCATTTGAGGGAAATACAATATTAAAACTAGTGGCCCTCAGGAAAATATGGGCTGGCAGGGAGAATAGTCGGGTCAATACAAAACAATCCATGTAATAATATATACGTATTGCCCGCCAGGGCTATAGAATTTGTCAACAATAATTGTGCTTTTATTCATACATGTTGTAAGGTGCATTGAGATGTTTTGATTTAATGCGCTTAGAAGAAATAAAATTATTGTTATTATTATTTGCATATATCATCTTATGAAAAATTGTTTGAAATAACTGGTAAAAGCACTATGCTAATATTAAGAATTAGACTTTTAGCTATTGAGATGTATAAGGTAGCTGTGGTTATAAACCAAATTGCATCAGATTATATTTCTCAATTGTTCGTAACGCATAATATACGAATACGGACTTCGGTTGAGGTCAATATCAGGTTTTACGGAACAGACCTACTGATATTCACCTTGGCATTTGGCCAAAAAAGCCTTTATTCAGATCCGTAAAACCTGATATTGACCGAACTGTAGTCCAAAATAGTTTTGTTCCTTGACAAATTTTTTGTTTTGGAATTTTTTTTTCGTTTTTGGAATTTTTTTTGGAATTTTTTATTTTTATTTTTCAATAACACATGTGATAATTCAGTGATCAGTCAATAACCCTTCCCATATTCTTCCTGTTACAGATACAGATACAGATACAGATACAGATATATTTATTGTCACATAAGTGAAATTTGGTAGCATGAAATGTATCACAAAAGAGGGAATGTGCAGAAATTTAATAAAATAAAATAATATAATCAATGAAAGAGTTCAAGATTTGGCACGATTCAATTGTCTTATAGATGCAGGTATAAAGGATAGTCTATAGCGCTCAGTTCTTGCTTTAGCTTGCCTATATCTCCTTCCACTGGGCAACATGGTATACTCGCTATGCAATGGATGGCCTGAGTCCTTTATGATTTTTCTAGCTTGTTTATCAAGCCTAGTTCTGTATTCATTACCATTGTCTGTTAGATGAAAGGTTTTGTTGATTAATCTTCCACATACGCGTCTAGGTTTATCTGCTTCCCTCTTCAGATACTCAGGTAAATTACCATAAAAAGTCAGCCCGCCGTAGTTAATCACAGGTGGAATAGTGCTGTTAAAGAATAAAGCAACTATTTTTGAGTCGACCCTCATTTTCACCATAGCTCTTACAAAATACATCCTTCTGTTCACCTTCCGCATAACTGTTTTTATATGCTCAGTAAAGGTTAACCTGTCGTCTATGATTAGTCCCAAGTATTTGTAGGACTGTACCTGCTCAACAACTGCATCATTTAACTTTACAGGAGCTCTATCTGGAGGGTCTCTACGAAAATCCCAAATCAATTCCTTTGTTTTGGCCACATTCAACATCAAAAAGTTTTTATCACACCAGCTCTTGACCGTCATAATCAATTCCATATAATCAGTGTCATTATCCTCATTTACAAATCCAGCAATAACGGTGTCATCGGCGTACTTTATAATGCAAGAATGATCATTGTTACATGATAAATCGTTCGTGTAAAGTACAAACAGGATGGCTGACAATGCACATCCTTGCGGTGCTCCAGTAGATATATGTAAAATACTCGATGACTCATGTCTTGTCCTTACAAATTGCGATCTCATTGTCAAGAAATCCAATATCCACAGTTGGAGAAAATTTGGAACACCCAAGCTACCTAGTTTATCAATTAGGATGTGTGGTTGCATGCAGTTAAATGCCGAACTATAGTCTATCATAAGAGCCCTCACAGTGTTGGATGTTTTGGCGTCCACATGTTTCATAATTCTATGAAGTAGGTAAGTTGTAGCATCATCTGTGGATCGTTTGTTGATGTATGCAAATTGTAGTTTATCCAGTTTTGCATTAATGTGTGGCATGAGTAGTGATCGAACAATGCGTTCCAAACATTTAGCTAAAATGGATGTTAGAGTGACAGGTCTAAAGTCATTCATTACCTTGGGCATATCTTTTTTGGCAATGGGAACAATCTCACCCATTTTCCACAAAGTTGGAAATACACCAGTTTGTATAGATGTATTAAAGATGTAATAGAGTATTGTGAATAAGCTATTTCTACATGCCCTTACTACCACACCACTGATCTTGTCTGGACCTGGCGCCTTTTTAGTTTTAATTTTTGCAAGGTGAAATCTCACCAAGCTTTCAGAGATGTCATTGTTTACTGGGGCTTCAGATCGTAATTGTTCTCTTTGATGTTGCTGCTCTGTGCTGAAATCTTTATCATAAGTGCAGAGTGATACACACATGCAGGCAGCCACTGAGCGGCGCCATCTGTTACACACGGGTGAACATCACAATATGAAAGTGGTTTGTTGGTCAACGAGGAGCCTTGTTACACTGGCGTCACTGAACAAGTGCTAGTTATATCCCGCGTTTGAGGGAATATGTGAAATATTCGAGGTGTCAGCATATTCTCGAAAACAAGGGATATAACTGACTTATACCTCAAACAAAACAAAATAAAACAAAAACTTAAGAGATTTAAAAAAGAAAATAAAACAAGAAGGATTTGAGAGAAAAAGAAAACAGCTACAAACAATTTGTCAAGTGGGATTAATTTAATAACATGTAAGCATCTGAAAAGAATCACGTTTTATACTGAAAATTCTTTGAATAAAAGAAATTTAAAAAAAAAACAACACAAAATTTGGAAAAAACGTAAGGAAAAAAATTTGTTGAAAAAAAGGTGAAAAGAAAAATTTGGGGGGAAAATGTTTGTGAAAAAAATTTAGGGAGGGGATGGGAAACTAAAAAAAAAGTGTATAAAGAAAAAGATTGGAACAAATAATTTTGGTAAAAAATTAGGGGGAGGGGAATTTGGAAAAAACATGTATATGGGGGAATATTGTAGGCAAAAGATAAATTGTGGACAAAAAATTGTTAAAAAATCAGAAGAATATACGCATTTGGATTGCTAGGTCGCAACCACCAGATGAGAAAGGGGGTTGGAGTTTTAATAGACAAGAAATTATTTATTTCATAAAAACTGCAGCTGTAATTGGGCCCATTTATTTTGAGTGTATGACGTCCTCAAATATTTGTTTCTAAATCAAACGAAATATCTCCTCCACTTATTTCAAGACTACTCAAAAGGAATTAATTTATCTTACCAAAACTAGACAGACAAGGAATTTTTTTTAACTTCGAAGCTTCCTCCCCCTCCCCGAGATCTGATATGGTTGACCCCTTAGTCATGTTATTGACATTAAAATCTGAACTGGGGTCAAATTAAAGGATTAATGGATTTTGTTTTATTTCTGTTAAACTTTTGTTTGTAATTCACTGTTTGGTACAGTTTTGCTCTTATGTTATGAGCTTTGTTAAACAATGAGGCTACTCCCATGGGCATATAAGTGAACAACAAAGAATATATGATATATACCAGCCAAGTATGGTATAATATAAATTATGGACTCAGGGACAATAACAGACTTTTGCATTCAATACTTTTAAATTTTGCCTGAAAAGTGTCAAATACTTGGGAGTGAAGCTGTAGAACAATCTACCGGTCAAATTAAAGAACTCAGAAAACCTGACAATTTTCAAAAAACTGATTAAAAATTGGGACTTTGAAGACTGAAGTTGTAATGCTGAAATGTGGTGCTTAATGCAATTTTAGAATTTAATTTTACATGTTGTTATTTTGTTTTTATTATGTTCTAGTTGTGTCACACAATAAACCTAAGGATAATGTTCCCTGTTTTTATGCGTGATGGGTGGTCCACATTTCAATGGGCAAAATAAAATCACCTAAAACCCCCAATTTGAAAGTGGAAATTGATGACCACATAAGTAAAACAAAGACATGCACAATTTCATTCAGCCAAATCTGTAAATATTTAGAGGTGGCACAAAGACCAAGAAGTTTATATTTTAATTCCTCATTCTTGCAACTGAAAAATTGGTCAGTTTCCCAGATCTTTCTCAGAAGTGAATATTTTTTCAGTATATGATAAAATTGGCATGGCAAAGTAATATCTGAGAGTTATCTTTTATCCTTGTTAGTGAAATATTTGCCTGTTTTTCCGAAGGTACGTGTTTTTCTGAAAAAGGCTTGCTATATAACCGATGTAATATCTCAGCTGACCTGCAACGAAACATTGTAAGTCGGAAAGAATATCAGGATTAGATTGAGCATCCTGGACATACTAAAAAAAGGTTACTTGACCAAAATAATATGCTGTGACAGCAAGATTTGGAAATACTGATGATTTTGAGGTCTACCGATGGGTAATTGCATGTTAAACTTCAACAGCTTTTTGCCACCTAAATATTAATTGATTTTACTGAAATTTTTACAGAATACCTTCTGTCCATGTAAGATGAAAATGCAAGATTCAAATCAGAGAAATTCAGAAGAAAGTGTTTTAGACCACCCAAATGCGTGATCCAACAATGTGCCAAATATAAAGATGTACGAGATGTAGTTACGGCATATTGCTATGGACACCAAAGTGGGGCACCTACAGAAGAAAGTGTTTTAGACCACCCAAATGCGTGATCCAACAATGTGCCAAATATAAAGATGTACGAGATGTAGTTACGGCATATTGCTATGGACACCAAAGTGGAAAATCCCAAGTTACAAGATAATCCATCAGCATTATTATGATTTCATTATCAGAAAATTTAGGCATGTAATTAACCATTTGAGTTTTGTTTAGTCGTTACAGAAGGATTATAGAAAAAATTGAATCTCTCACAAGATCCAACATCACACAGGAGTACGAGGCAATTCTGGAAATCTCGGCTGAAGGAGAAATCTCTTGCCCTGCACATGGATATTTCATTGGCCGGAAACTAGCATTCGTAGTCAAATATTTGTGCGAGGAGCCTACTTTTGAAGGAGAAATCTCATGCCCCACAGCGGGAGCTACTGTGTGACCAAAAAAAGTGTTATTGTTATTATTATCAAATCATGTGAAATAGATGTATGATCCAACAATGTGCCAAATATACATTATTGTAAATATGTACGAGATATAGTTGCAGCACATTTCTATGGACACCAAAGTGGAACACCCTAAGTTACTACATAATACATCAGCCATTATCGTAAAAGTTAGGCATGTAATTAATCATTTGAGTTTTGTTTAGTCGTTACAGAAGAATTGAAGAAAAGATTGAATCTCTCACAAGATCCAACATCACACAGAATTATGAGGCAATTCGGAAAATCTTGGCTGAAGGAGAAATCTCTTGCCCTGCACACGGACCTTCCATTGGCTGGAAACTAGCTCTGGAAGTTGAACTTTTGTGTGTGGAGCCTACTTTTGCAAAGCTGGTAAAGGTAGGCTGGAAATTTTGTGTCATCGTGAGTTGTCTTTGACTTTTCTAACAGATGACATAATAAGCTAACATACCAATATTGCTTCAATTATCATTTTACGTAACTGACATTCGTGATGCTGACTGTACGACATTTGATGTGTAATTTTAAGATAACCAGGATTTCGATCCAATTCCAAGTTATAACAGGAGTGCCCCATCAAGTAATAAAAGGAAGACAACCTGTCACAGCTTCTGCTGTTAGTATTGCTGATTAAGATGGCTAAGTTAGTTAATGTGACTAGATGATTAGATTAATGAATAGAAAACAGTAGTAAGATATTGATTGAACATGCTTAACAAAATCTAAATCTCGTAATTTTGCCTTGCAGGTACTCCTACCCCTCGAACCTGACTTGAGCACAAGGTAAATAATCTATGTACAGAATCTCCCCAGAGCTTATACCAAGACAGTATTTAAACTTAATTCACAAAGTGATTAAATCTGACATTACTTGCTTTAAAGATTGTGTTTAGAACCTTGGCAGATGTCTTTAGTTCAGATGATTTTGGCTTTATATAAGTATTTTTTTAATACACAAACAGTGGCGGATCCAGACACAGTAGTCTACGGGGGGCCCTGGACGTATTTTTCAGCATTTGCGGGCCCGCGCTATCGCAATTTTTTTTAAATGCTACTATTAATCTTGGTGGTCTGGGGGGGGGGGGGCCGGGCCCCTAGGCCCTCCCCGTATCTGCCACTGAACAAATAGAATTTGGTACACAGTGTATATATGGTAGCAGTAAAAATATGCAGGGTAGATAAAGAGTCCTATGTCTCACACCTCCCTACACCTGACTCTGGCTTGTTTTGGCTCATGTCCTTTGCCAGGTCTGGTTCTGGGATCTAAACATTATGTAATAATGCACCAGACAATTTGTAATATTGTGTCTTTTCTCTTGTAACCATAATATAATGGTGAAAACAATTTATTTAGTACTTAAAAACATAAAAACTAAAGGACACTCACTAAACAATTTTATGTGACTATAAAGGGGGTCTCGAGCGGATTCTCTGGGGGACACGAGTAATACTAATATGTTTTAGCCAAGGTTAAAAAGTTCATATGGGGGGCACAGGTCCAATATGGGTTACACGTACCCCCCCCCCCGGTGCCCCCCCCATAGGGACACCACTGTATCTGGGGCCCGCTCGCAGCCCATTCTGCGCCCATGAGAGAACTGGGGCCCACTTCAGGCCAAGCTTTGGCCTATCAGTGGCACTATATCTGAGGTCCATGTGCTGCCCATTCTGTGCCCATGGAAGCTTGAACTGGGACCCACTTCGGGCCCAGCTTGGGGGCCAATATATATTTCCTTCATGGGGCCATCTTGGGCCCAAGCCCACTCAAGGCCACTGCGGGCCCCTGTGACAACCCCCCAGCTTGGCCAAAGTGGGCTGCAGCAATTGGCAGCACTTGGTAGCCCGGCTGGGACCCAAGCGAGGCCTACCTGGGAGAGTTTACGGATTTAGCATCCTGCTGGACGAAGTTACAAATACAAGATGTATCTGTTATAATTTTGCAAGAAATACAGTTTCAGCCAAAAGTGGACAGATTTACCCTCCTTGACTCTACTTAGGGGAGGGACTGGTTTGCTGACTGAAGGGACCTTGTTGGCTGGTACTCCTCAATTAAGTCACATCTATACTGGGGCGCCAGACCATGTAAAGCTTTAAAAGTGTAAAGCAGCACTTTATCAGTTATCAGTTGACGTCTGCTCCACTGAGTCACACTCCAAAGCACACAAAATACAATGATCCAAAATATGAAAATAAATCCACAAAAAGTCACACAACAAGATGATATCCAGTTACATGATATCACAGCGAAACACTTTGATACAGAATTAAAGTGGAATGTGGCACTGTGAAAATGGCACTTTGTGACTCATGATAGCCGATGAAGTGTCATCTTCTCTACTTTCAACATGGGAAACATAGAGGCTGTTTGATTAGTCATGATCAAGAGTAAGCCATTTGACTTCTCATAACAAATATGATTACATGAATATCCATAGTATCCACAAAAGTCTTTTAGTTTTTGCTTACCAGAAGCTTTCAGTCTTGTCACAAGGCCTTCATCAGCTGTTGTGTTTCACAGCTCTGGTAAGCAAAAACTAAAAGACTTCTGTGGATACTATGGAAATTCATGTAATCATATTACGGAATACCAAAAGTCAGGATCTAACATACATCAACTGTTCTCATAACAAATTTTAGAGTGAAAATCAGATGCATAATCCGTTCATTTGGCTGTCACTAACTTGTTGGATGAGTGTCCTTAAATCAGATTAACATTGAAAGTATTTGGTTTGATCACGACAAATTATAAGCATGATGACATGCAAAGTGCCATTTTCACAGTGCAACAGTCCACTTTAATTCTATATCAATGTGTTTCGCTGTCATACATAATGTTGACCAATATCCTTCATGTGAAAGTATAATAATAATGGGCCTAATAATAATAATATTTATAATTTAAATAAAACCATACACAGTAGACAAAATATAAAATCAGTTAACATTATAGTGACATTTAAATAAATAAGTTTTTAACTTGATCTTAAATTGTTCGTAAACTTGAATTGTCCTCAGTTCAACCGGTAGATCATTCCAGAGTGCTGGGGCTTTTATCGCAAAAGCGTGACTACCGTACGTAACAGTTTTTGGTTGTGATGGTCTTTTGAGAGTTACTGCTGCATTGCTACGCAGTGACATGTAATTTCTACTGTTGACAAAAATAAGATCCTTCAAATAAACATGTGCTGTACTAAAATAAATACACCTAAAAACAATACAAATAAATTAAATATTTTGCTAAAAACACAGCCCATGGAGGGGCATTTTCCAACAAAATAAATTGATGATAAGGTGAACAGGAAAATGGTTTTTCAATATGAGGAAAATTTAATTTAATCAATAGTTGAGGCTATCAAAAGTAAAAGACATCTTTTTGATGAACAGCGAATATAAAAATTGATAATTTACAAATTGAAAATATAAATAAATACAAGTTATGATCAATATATGAACATCTGCATCAGCTTTGCCAATGCCAGACCTTTATTTGCCCAAGTAGCTTTACCAGGAGATTAGTGTTATGAAAATAATTGGTTTGACAGTTGCACTGAGATTTGGCTAATTGGGTGAATTCAAAAACTGTTAGATGGAGGGTTCACAACGTAAATTCTAAAATGACAAGTTATTTACTCTAAAGATGTATTACTGTGTCATGCTAAGTTTGTTTTATCCCCATTAGTTGTTTGTTTCTATTATTTATTATTTCTTGCAGTTTAATGGAGGAGATTGCCAGCATAAGTGATAATGCAGTGGTGTGGAAAAAAAGGTGTTTGTTGGATTTAACAACACTACTTGTCCAAGAAGGAGCCAGTCCATTTCATCTGTTTAAGGAGAAGAGTGTTTTTCATTGTTGTCTTGAATATGCTGACAATCGTTCATCATTTCTGCCCTCTCTTTGGGCCTTTCTTGAAGCAACTTTCAGCAAATGGGGAGCCTCCAATACTAATTTCTTGAATGATGTCATCAAGGGAGTTCAAAGTCACATTTTAGAAGGTCATTCCGGTCATGCTGCAGCCATGAAGGAGCTTATGATAAAAAACTGTCTGAAAGTGATTGAGACAAATCCAGCTGTCTGTGATAATGTGGATGAGGACGGAAAAACTCCACTTCACAATCTCATGGAAAAACTTTTGCTTGATGGTTTGTGGAAAAGGATGCCAAAATTAATTGCAGGAACTGACATTGTTTGGGACCTCTTGTCTCAAATGATAACAGTGAATAACGTCAACGCCACAGACAAAGACCAACCCTGTCAGCGTGCCTCGGCGGCCCGGCGTTGGCCCGGCGTCGGTCCGATGTCTGCAGCATCAGACCAGCTTTGGGCCGATGTTGGGCCGACGAGGCATGCTGATAGGGAAGTGACTCCTTATACTTGGATTCTCTTGTGGCAGGATTCGATTTCCGACTTTCAACCAACAGATGCTTCCAATCAACATAATTTAGGGAAGAATGAGAAAATCAAAAAGCAAGAATGGAAGAGTTTAAAAGAAAAAGTCAAGGAAATTGAAGAGCAATATTTCCAGAAAAAGGGAGCAAGAAAGGAAGATGCTCTTCAAGGAATGAAAGCTGTTCAGTAAGTAGTCTTTATAGTTTTAAAAGTCAAAAAGGATGACTTGCCTTTAGATTGATACGTTCGTAAAATGAGTGATTGCTAATGGCTGAGAGAGCCTATGTACATAGTTTAATGGTTTACATGTAGCTGAACATAAGCAATTGCACAACCAATTAAAAGCAGTTTAAAACTGTTATAATCCAGAAATGCCTTGATGTGACGTACTCATCTGCCTCAACCAGTCAAATTTAGCATTTGTCAGTACTTTTACTTACTGAAAAGATATATATCTTATGTTTTATTGCACACCATTATAGGGATTGTTAAATTTTATTCGCTAAGCGAAACGGCCGATTGCCGCTTTGCCAAGCGAATTGAGCATAAAAGAGGTTTCAAAAATCTGTGCAGTGATGGTCTCAACATCAATGGTTGACAGCAGGAAATTAGGTCAAGTAGGTCCAGCTTCTTATCAATGATTTAGATTCGAATTTAGCAAAATGACATATTCATTTTCAAAAGTGTCTTAAAAATTTAATTTTCTCCATTAATATTCCCTGTTTGTATAGTAAATTATTAGCATTGACAAGCTAAATTAAATTCTTAACATGAGATTCATTTCATCACAAAACAGACAAGAAAACATAACAAAATCAAAGTTACATAATCTTTGCCAACTGATGATTATGTATCAGTGAGCAATTAATCTACATGCAGATCATGCTATTGGTTTTTATCACTATTATGTAATATTAACAATCTAGCCTAGACTTAAATTTGGCAACGTTCAGTGTCTTCTTCTTTTTTTTTTTTACTATTTAGCTGATCATATATCAATTCTATTTATAAATCCTTAATTCCATTTATTTCTATCCTATCTACAGGGTGACCCACCTCAACTTGTGCATTGATGTTGCAACCAAAAAGGTGTTTGCAAACTGAAACAGTTTGGGATTTCCATTGAAAACATCAAATTAAAGTTTCACTGGCAAGAGCCAAGAGAAGAGCATTATGCAAGTTTGGTTCATTTTCGGTTAAAATTGGACTCGGAAAAAGAGTTCAATTTATGCATAGCTTTTTTCCTGATTTTTAACAATTTAGCTCTGTCAACCTTCGGAAAAAATTTTGGGATCACATGTAATGCATGTACTGTATTACAGAAGCTATAAAAAAGTAGTGCCAGGGTTTTTCTTTGAAGGAGGTTTGCGTTTATTAAGTCAGGAAGCCCAAATACTGTCCTGGCGCAGTGCACTATTTTCATGCTGGTAAATTAAATTACTGAGGTCAATGCCAAGGCTGGCTGGGAAAAAGTTGTTGTTACCACTCATAATAATCATTAGAATAGCTTTATCTTACATGGAAATATCATTTACCACTTGCAATTTCAGCATTGATGTGTGTATCGGCCACTTTAATCATTGTTCCAATAATGTATGCAAATTGTCAACCATGGATCTTATATTTCCAATAAAAATGACTTGGCTTGGATTTCTAGGTCATATGACATGATGAATTTATTGTGGGGAATATTCTGCACCTGGTAGTATTAAAAATCCATGTGTTTTCATCACAAATGTTGGTCAAATTAAGACTAGATTTTGGGGGATGAAAATTTGTGACTTTCCAGACGACATCAAAAATAGATTTTTGTAGAGGTGTTGCTATACTTTTTCTCTATGCTTTTAAAAACCAAGTGTCATGTTTTACGTTTCTAATGACTCAGACAATCACAACACCTAACTATTTTGTGTTTGCAATCATCTGACTGTCAGTTATGCAAATGGTTTTGCCATATTTTGACTTGTTTGTCTCCGACAGGTTGCCACTCTAAATTTGCTGACCTGTTAACATACACCTGACCCTAAAACTCACAAATACCATCTATTCACCTCCCTAAGAACCTCCCTTTGCATATCAGTGTTATTTCAGGCAGTTGCTGAGGTTTTGGTTGACACTGGTGCAATTTGAATTCTTCTCAGCTGATTTTTCGGCACAAACAAAAATGACGACAAATTTTCACCTGCCTGTCATTTTTGATAGAATAACTGCAGAAGCTTACAACTCACTTTTTGTAGTAGCCATAACTGCCAATTTAGACAAATGTGTTTCGAAAAATTAACTGTAACATTTTTGTTGTCTTCTGTTAACACGTTAAAGTCATGCACAAGTTGAGGTGGGTCACCCTGTATTCTAATTTTTATCTATTTTATCTTTCTAATAGTTTCTAGTCTAAATTTCTCTCTATGTTCTATATATCCTTCTGTTTAATTTTCGTAACAGTAACATAACTGCCTGTCATATATTGACTATGAAATAAATTTTTTAATGAAATTTATGGTAACACCATAAGTCCTAAAAAAACTTTTCTAGTGCTGTGCGAGTTTCATAGCAGTGCATTAATTATGATATATAAGTAAAGTGATCGGGTTAATCAACATCACGATAGGTCTTTAATGAACTGGCTTGTGATATTTTCTTACATGGGACAAGTTGCGTCATCTATAATGCAAAGCTTTTTGCAATAAATTCTCAATTGTTATGCACGTGGCTCCATCTACAACACTCATGAACTCGTAAAATTGGTGGCTACTGATGGAGGACACTCCCCCGCGAACTCCGTACCATCTATGGAAATTTTGTCAAGAATCAAATACACTGAGGGAAGCAGCAATTATTAGGGCAAAGCTCCTGACCGGGAAATTCAAAACAGCTATTGCCAAGGCCAAATTTCAAGGATGGGAGATATCAGGTGTCTGCAAGATTTATGGCAATGAAGATGAAGATGTCCCACACCTGCTTCTGAAATGTCAAGAGAATACTTACCACCCAGGCCAAACTACAAAATTTTACGAAGAGGAAGGAAAGAAGGAACCAGAATCAGCAAGTGAAATACATGTATGCTCAGCGCTGCTGAATGGAGATAAATACAGGACAGATGAAGGAGATACAGTTCGATTGGAGGATCCAGACAATATTTGTAGGGCAAACCAGGGTTGTAGCTTTTTTGCAATAGAGTAGCTAAAAATAGAGATTTTATATTCGATGAGTTTCACCTTTGTACAGGCAGGAACCAAAACAGAAAAAGAAGAAGAAGAAGAGCTGGGTGCTATAGGATTCTTGGCAAAACAGGGAGGTTTCAGTTATGTACATTTGAAACCAAAGTGTTTTCATTCCATATCAAATATGTTCCTCACTGTCGTCACAATATAATTTTGCTTATTTGTATCTTTCTGATTAACAAATTTTATATAAATTTGTCTAATTTTTTGTCGGAGCTTGACTCAATTCATACCTCTTAAATGCAAGCGTATAAGAAGCTATAATTATTAATATGTTATATGGACTTCCAACTGATCTACAGAATCTGATGTCAAGCGCCATCGCTCTAAATATAATCGTTTGCGGTCATTCCGTTGGTCTCCCATTCAAAAATCCTTAAAAAATGCTCTGAATATATTTGATATGGAATGAAAACACTTTGGTTTCAAATGTACATAATTATTAACTTCAAAATTAAGACAACCATAGGTGCAATTTAAGAGACTGTCTCTCTCTCAAAAATTTGGTCTCCCAGTGATACCAATTTGGCCATGACTGGGAGACCAAATCTGTCCACTGGGAGACCATTTGGTCTCCCAGTTACTATGTTAAAAAATGCACTGAAATATTCCTCACTGTCGTTACAATAAAATTCCGCTTATTTCTATCTTTCTGATTAACAAATTTCATATAAATGTGTTTAATTTTTTGGCGGAACTTGATCCAATTCATACCTCTTAAATGCAAGCGTATAAGAAGCTATAATTATTAATATGTTATATGGACTTCCAACTGATCTACAGAATCTGATGTCAAGCGCCATCGCTCTAAATATAATCGTTTGCGGTCATTCCGTTGGTCTCCCATTCAAAAATCCTTAAAAAATGCTCTGAATATATTTGATATGGAATGAAAACACTTTGGTTTCAAATGTACATAATTATTAACTTCAAAATTAAGACAACCATAGGTGCAATTTAAGAGACTGTCTCTCTCTCAAAAATTTGGTCTCCCAGTGATACCAATTTGGCCATGACTGGGAGACCAAATCTGTCCACTGGGAGACCATTTGGTCTCCCAGTTACTATGTTAAAAAATGCACTGAAATATTCCTCACTGTCGTTAAAATAAAATTCCGCTTATTTTTATCTTTCTGATTAACAAATTTCATATAAATGTGTCTAATTTTTTTGGCGGAACTTGATCCAATTCATACCTCTTGACTGCCAGCGTATCAGGAGCTATAATTATTAATATGTTATATGGACTTCCAACTGATCTACAGATGTCAAGCGCCATCGCGCTAAATATAATCGTTTGCGGTCATTCCGTTGGTCTCCCATTCAAAAATACTTAAAAAATGCTCTGAATATATTTGATATGGAATGAAAACACTTCGGTTTCAAATGTACATTTATAATTATTAACATCAAAATTAAGACAACCACAGGTGCAATTTGAGAGGCTGTCTCTCTCTCAAAAATTTGGACTCCCAGTGATACCAATTTGGCCATGACTGGGAGACCAAATCTGTCCACTATGTTACAAAATGCACTGCTTTTCAGTAAATTAGGGTCTGAGCAAATGACTGAAGTGTTACATTAAAAATGGCACATTGGGACATCAGCCGGGGCAGACAAACAAGAAGAAGTTTATTCATAACAAACAGACAAGATATATACAATAATACATATAATACATTTTTATAGAAATAAAAAGAATTATGGGGAGACCTCTCTAAGACAAAAGAGCCGCTATCGAGAGGCCACCCCAGCGGGGCACATTGGGACATCGATTAAAAAATCATTTTAACACTCCATGTGCAATAGATATTATATATAAGTAGTGCGTAAGACAATATACAGTGCATTAGCACCTTGTAGTGACAATGGTTAATAACTTTAAACAGTTTTAAACATTTAACATGCCCGTCTCTTTGACTTGAAAGAAGGTTGTGCAATTTAACAAGTGCATAAGTGTTTTAAATTTATTGTTTTCTAACGAATTCTTGACACTGAGAAAATATATTGAAATTAAATTAAATCTTACAGATAGGCTGAGATAGCGCCAATTCATCCTTAATTCCTTACTTCTCAGTACAATCTTTTGAAAGGTTCTCCTATTCACAATGTTATCATACACTGTTTTTGTGAAGTTGTACTAACAAAAAGATTACAGATGATTTCATATTTGTAGACATTGATGAAATAACAAAATATTTTGCTAAATTTCTAGTCTGACATCAGAAAATCCTGCCAGGTGATTGGTCAAGTTGCCTATTGCGTGTCACCTTTTCAGCTAGCTTCAAGCAAGTGATGTATTGAAGGAAAAATGCTAACCAATAGTATACTGCGAAGGCCAACTTGGTTTTGTGGCAGTTGTTTACACGTGTCAAACTGCAATCCGCATGAACTCTTTCATTTCTTCATGAACTATTGTATCTCACACTCCTGTGTACAACAGTTGATTGTTTAAATTGATGTTAAATCTGGGTTGAGGGGGAGACTGGAGTTTTACCTGAGTTGGTGCTACATGCTTCAAGAAGGGAGGGGGGCAGTACTAATTTTTGCCTTTTGTCCAGAAACTATTTACCTTGCAAGCTAAATAGAATTTATGACTGGGGGAATGGAAGTTTCGCCCGATGGAGCACCTATTTTTCACACATGTTTCAAGGGGGTACTTATTACTTGCAACATGATTAAGGGGGGTATGAAATTTTAACAAAAGAAAGGGGACATAATAAAAATCTGCTTGGAATGTATGAAGGTACAAATAAGCATGAAAATAATGAGGGGTATACATTTTTGACAGAAAGTTCCAACAAAACGCCCAACCTCCCTCCCCCCTTCCCTGGAATCATTAATTCTGAATAGTCCCTGCGAACAGGATGGTGGCCCAGTGATGTGTCCAACATTCATAAGAAAATCACAGTGGGAATCAGGTCAGGGAACCCGCGATTGGTAGACCATTGTCCTGCCGCCTGAGCTGCGCCCCTCCTCTGAGAAAATATTATATTCACAATTATACATGTTTATTTGCTGTATAAATAGTCATTACATTGATCACGGTCACCTGATCCCAATTGTCTGAATGCACAGTAGCCTATTGGACTTGCAGAATGTGTGAACTAAAAATGCGTGAAACACAAACTAAAACTCTCACTAGAAACTGCTAAAGTCAGTCCCTGTTAGGAGACTAATGGCTTAGAATGCCATGGTCACCCATGTAAAATGCTATGTCACTTTTCAGGAGAGAGTGGTGTCATACCTTCTCATGACCAATGGAAATTGCAAGAAAAATGATGTATTTTCTAACTCAAATGTCTACAAATATGAAATCATCTGTAACCCGCAAAAAAGTTGACCAAGGATTAGAAAATTTCAGTATTTTGTACAGGGCGAGTGTAAACGAGTCCTGCAATGGGAGGATGGATAGCATGCAACTGCGCCGCTCTCAGAGCCTAAAATGACGAATGCAGAACAAATAGAATCTGAAAAACAGCATCCATCTCTACCAATATGAGGGCAGCATTCACTTCTGACATCGTAAGGCTACTGCCGGTCACTCAGTTAAATTTCATTTTGCATTTGAATGCCAATCTGAAAGTTCTAAAGTCCTATAGACTAAATCTCAATCCAAATAGCTTCAAAGGATGGATCGATCATCATCAATGGATGATTGGGGCTTTACGTCCTATATGTATGCACCTGTTGGGCTAATTAGGACAGGAGGAGGACAAGGCAATGAGGCAAAGGATGATTTAAACTGCTGTCCAAATAGGCCTCCACGGGCAATTTGACCTACTGTGATGTCAGGGGACATCAGCTGACGTCACAGATGTTATCGTGACGTATATATTAATACATTTCACTTTTAACAAAGCAGCATATAAGTAGTAGCCAACACTGATATTCTTTATTGGTGCTTAATTATTTTATCTTAATAATGCTTTTATTTCTTTAAAATTGCATAAATGAGATTTGAAACTGCATAAAAGTACTCGTACTCGAGTAAATTTGAAAGTACTCGTACTCGTACTCAAGTACATTCAGAAAAGGCTGTACTCGTACTCCTATACTCCTACTTGTAGATGTGGCAAGAACTCGTACTCGTACTCGCTTACATTTGCATGTACTCATGCCCAACCCTGGTACCAATGTGCCCTGAATTCACTGTCCCAATGAGCCCCGATATGACTTTTACACCAAAATGCTAATTTCTCAGGCACCAGTGAGTGTGTTTATCACGATAGCAATTCATAACTGTTCATTGCGATATATAACATGCATACAAGCACTGAGAAAGCCTCATTGTTCATGGTTTGTCCACAGAATGGTTCGAATTGAACCCGTCCATGTTTACTTTAGTAGTAGGAAAACAAACTTTTACTCGCCATACTTCTGCGAGTGGCTGTAATTTGTCTATAAAACCGTGGAAACATCTGAATGTGAAATTACAAGATATGATGGCACTACCATATCATATACCTTGCCAGGATCCAAGAAAACCCAACCGTCCCACAGTGCCCCACGTCCCAATGTGCCCCGCGTCCCAATGTGCCCCGGTTCCCCCTACAGGTCATCAATTGTGGTCCGCTCCCTTCACTGTGCTCACTTGTCGGAGCGCCACTTACATGTACATAGTAAAAAAAATTTAGTACAACCATTTTGGTAGCTCTTGGGTGTGGATAGACCAGTGCTTAACCACCCACAATTACATCATATGTGAGATAAAATATATTGTCATCTTTATATTGTATGTTTTACAAGTATGTAGCCTACACAGAATTGTGTGGAAGGAAAGAGGGGAATGAAAATTAAGCACATTGTCCTTATTCATTTTATACTTAAAACATGCATAATCTTTTCATTTGGCTGTCACTAACAAGCTATGATCATGCCAAATCATCAGCATGATGACACACAAAGTGACATTTTCATAGTGCAACAGTCCACTCTTTTTCTATATCAAAGTGACAGACAGTAAAAGAAATCCCCACAAGAAATTATCTATTTCAAGATTGCCCAATAAGAATTTATTTATTTCACCAAATCTGAGCAAGAAATTATTTATTTAAAAAAAATCCAACCCCCCCCCCCCCCCCCTTGAGATTATATGGTGGCTCCCTTAGATGTTTTGTTTAGTGGTTCTTCACAAGTATTTGGCTGTCAGATTGTTGGCTTGTTTAAGACTGTCTTTGCTTTTGAGTGGTCAGTGATCCCCTTAATCTCCACAGCAATTGAAATTTCATGAGATAACAGTTTGTCATCCCATGAGATAACAGTTTGTCATCCCTTGGAAGCAACACTGTTATGCAATGATGTTAAAATGCTAACCAGGCAATTACCGCCCAGTTAGCATTTTAACATCTGTGTCAAAAATTCTAGAAAGATCTGTATATGTTCAAGTAGACCAACATTGTAAATCGCAAGGTATTGTTTATCCACTCCAATCGGATTTCAGAAGAAGTTATTTTACAGACACTTGCCTTATACAAATTCATGATCACATCAGAACTGAAATATCAAATGGAAATTATGTTGGAATGATGCTTTTAGATGTTCAGAAAGCTTTAGACAGTGTAAATCACCAGATGCTCTGCGAGAAAATTAATCTCGATGGTATAGACAACACCTGGTTTAAATCTTACTTAGAAGGCCGAAAACAAACTGTTAATGTAAAAATGCCATGACATCTGAAAAAAAAATTAACTGTGGAGTCCCACAATGGAGTCTTTTAGTACCATGGTGCTACTCGATTTATAGCAATGATATCGCTTCATGTGTAACATGTAATCTAGTCCTTTACGTTGACGACACTATTATTATATGTGACCTGCTCCACCAAAATGAGTTCAAAGTAGGCAAGCTGCATTTTCCAGAAATTAGCAAAATGTGTCAAAAGGTCACATTTTGATGATTTTTAGCTGTTGGTACCACATTTTGGTAAAAGTAATTTTCTTTGATTATTTTAGACCGTTTTAACCAAAAGCTGCTTCTAAATTATCAAAATTGGACATCATTCTTGATTTTCCTAGTTCTTTTATTGTAATGGCGGGAAATTCATATGCCATTTTCTTATAGTTCGATGTTACGTATCATCAATTATTTGAGGTGCCATATCTTTTGATTGGGTGAAGATATCAAGACAAATGAAACATCATTTTAAAGCCAAATTTCATTAGAACAAAGCCATTTTCACAGCTGAATATGATAGCAGGCCGACTTTGAACCCATTTTGGTGGAGCAGGTCACATATTCTGTTAACTAGTCATAAAAATGTAGACACTGTCACATCAGAACTCTCGGAGGCTGCTTGTAAATGTTTTCATTGGTTGTCAAACAACAACTTGTCCATGCACATGGGCAAAACAGAAGTTATATTTTTCAGTTCTAAAAGAAAACGCTGTCATACTAGAAATCTTACTATTCATTTGTACGACAATGTAATAGAGCCAAAGCAAGAGGTCAAATACTTAGGTCTCAAATTAGACAACGTCCTATCTGGCGATTCAGTTGTCAAAGTCATCTTAGCAAAATGTAACAACAGATTAAAATTTCTGTATAGACATAGAGAAGCACTTGATACTAGATCAAGAAAAACTCTTGCTTTGGCACTATTACAATTTCACTTTGATTATGCTGTCTTGGCATGGTACAATTTGGTACATGGGCTTATCAAAAGCTAATAAGAAATAGCCCAAAATAAAATTGCCGATTTATATTAAATCTTGGTCCAAGAACATCTACTGGCCAACAGGAACTGGACAAAATTGGATTTCTAAACACACGTCACCATGCAGTTCAAATGATATTAGGTCATATCTTTAATATCAAAAATGACCTTGCTCCAAGCTATCTCAAAATTTCACTCCAATACAACATGAGTACTCAACAAGAGGCTCCAGTCATAATTACACAGTTCCTCGGCCTATTGGTGTTACCTCTGGAAATTTCAATTATAATGGTACAAAATTATGGAACGAGTTACCTTCCTGGATAAAATCCATAAATAATAGACTGTTATTCAAGAAGAAAGTCAAAGCTCACCTCAGAACATTAGCTGCATAACATGAATATTTGCATTAATTTATATTAATATATTTACTCGTATAACTAGTCATACAGTCTATATATATATAAATTATACATTGTTATGTTTGAACCATGATACCATTTTGTGATTTGATGGACCACACTGGAAATAAGTCTCATGTGAGACTTTTGTGTGTAATCCAAGATTATTTTACACTTAATACTTCTTGTCTTTTTTATAAAAATGTATGTATTGACTGCAAAAATATCTAAATAAAATCAATCAATCAATCAATCGACTAATATTTAACTGTAACAGGCTCACTGATTGGTGTGAAAACAGTCCTTCGCATGCAAGTTTCAAAACCACACTAGTTATTTGCAGTCCTCCTAGTCAGAGGATCACTGAGCAAGCCAGTGATCCGATGACCACGTGAGAATGGCTTGCTTGAGACATGCTTTGACTGATCAATGAATGTTACTCTCCGACATATTGCCTACATGTAGATTCACTGAGCCAGAATTCTGTCACCAATGGTCACGTGTCGCAATGTCATACAATTTCAGAAATTTTGAATTTAAATGATGATTACATGTACTTTACAATTATGTACTATGCTATATTATACACCACTGGAAGGCCAGACTTCTTCTACACCATATTAGGTTTTAAAAAGTCACCTTTATCACAAAATAAGGCTTCCAGCCATCAAAAACCTCAGGAAAACAGGTGATTTTTTTGTGTCCCGCGTTACGACAGATTTGAAAAAATTATCTAGAAAGTGAATTTTCATGCCAGCGACAAAAGATATTTTAATCTGGTCTTCTCTGCCATCTTACTATTACAGTGCCTTCTGTAGATCCTTTAATGTGCAGCGACATGAACCTGTCCCGCTGGCAAAAAAAATTCAACACATTTTCTTAGATTTAGTCTGTAACTATTAATATTAAAGTTAGGACATTCAAATATATATCAATTAAATGCTCTTAAGTTTTATTTTCAAATGCATTTTTCAGATTTTGGACTTCCAAAAGGACAAAAAGGGCAGGCCACATCATTAAAGGAATAAATAACAATCACATTTAATAATGTTGCTCTCATATAGCCAAAAAAAGAGATACATATGGGTTAAATCCACAGATAGCTCCAAAATGGTATGCTCACATGAGATGTTGATTTCTCATGCACTAGACAATAACTGACATAAGATATATTTGCAACATGTCATGTAAATATCTTATAACATCTTATTTGCAATATCAGGATTTGTTCTCAGGTGTCTTGGTAGTTTTTTTAAACATTTTACTTGAGATTTTGACAATAATCAGGCTCCTGGCACGATTTTAAGCATGATGACTGAGAAAGGTTTATTCTCTGTCGCAGTAACACAAGTTCATTGACATATATAAAATATTTTGTGGAAGAGGACGTATTTTTTGTTGCTTTGATTAGTAGGAACATCTTCTCAACTAACTTCAGTGAAAATTTCATTGGGATACAAGGAGTACTTTGTACTTTATAGTAACATTACTGAAATTCGTTTTTGAGAAAAATGCCTTTAAAGTTTGAGCTTTACATTGATTTGTATGGTGAATAAAATCAAATAATAAGACGGACAGCCATAATTTTTATGAAATTATGCTGGTTTTTGGTTTGAATAGGATATTATAGACCAAATTTTGATATTTTTGATGAAAAAAGTTCTGGTCCAAAATCGCCATGTAACGCAAATTGCACGACCTTGTGACACGCGACCCAATGGCTCTTACTTGCAATTGACTTTGATCTCTAAGTTTAACAGATTGTTAACATAAAGGACCAACCAAATGATATTTGGGGAGGCTCTCGATTTTAACATTATGATACCTCAGATAATGATGGTTTTTCTACTTTTCATGAGCTGAACAAACTATTTTTCATCAATCTGACAGCTGCCAAACAAAATCTATTGAGCATGTTATGGACTGCTCATGGTCCTCTCACCAAACAGTAACACTGCAACATCCAGAAATGAAATATAGATGGAGCCACTTGTGTCATGGTGGATGTCTTGATGCAAGTGGGTGAAGGAAGGAGAAGTGTATGCCTCCTCTGCCTGTGTGCAGTGGGCTGTGGTTATGACAAATCATGCTGGTGATGACTCATTTAATCTCATTTCCAAATATTTCATATGCAGCTTTGGATCTTACAAACCAACAGGTATCGTGATCATGAATCATCAACAACATATATGTTTCCTATACTAATGTAATGATTAATCATGGGCAATTATGACTCACAGAATGCAAAAATCAACAAGAACCTATACTCATTTTGTCTATATCAAAATGACACTGCAAATGCTCTATAGAAAGCATAATGAAACTTCTAAAGATAGACAATGTAAGCTTTTCCAGCTTCACTTGGAAATGGGGATTACTGCAGAGAAAACCAGATCAAGATATTTTTTGTCATTGGCATGCAATCTCACTTTAAGATGAATTTTTCATATCTGATGTAACGCGGGACATTAAAAAAATACTCAGAGTTTTTGGTGCCTGACACTAACAGCCGTATTCTGCAAAGAAAATGATTTTGTTAACATCAAAATGAAATAAAAGAAGCTAAGATTTTCAGTGATGTATAATAAGCCTTGGCACATGCATGATATGTACATGTAATCATCACATAAATGTAAAATTTCTCAAATAGTACGATATGATGACGCATAACCATGTCCATAATTTGCTCATTTAACCGGGACTTGATCCAAACTAGGGCATCATTGTGGGAAATTTTCTTTCTGATATTATATTGATTTATTATGAAAAAAATATGACACAATATACAAATAATACAGGGACCTACAAAAAAAAAAATTAAATACAGCTGCCAGAATGATGCTCAAGATATTTAGAAGTTGAAACAGATAGTGTTTGAGGCTCGCCCAAAAAGCACTAATTAATAGGTGTACATTTTCCCAAAAATACAATCATTTATCAATTAAGAAGACCCTTTAGGAGTAGCTTTCACATAATAATTATTTTTTCAATGTTTGTAGAGAAAGACATCTCGAAAGACTAGTGACGAGGTTGCTGCTCAATGAGGCTCTTGATCAGCGACTGAAAATTACTGAAAGGCCATGCACAGAGATGATGGTAGAAGTTGAAAAGGAAGTACATGAAGATATTGAGACAGTCAGAGACCTGAAAAGAAAGGGTTGTGGAGAATGCCTGGGACGTCTTTCAGAAATGGATGAATTCAAGGATTTCTGCAGCAGACTATCTAAAACATGCAATAAACAAATTCTTCAGATTAATCATGAAATATTACAAATTCTGATAAGTGAAAGCAATGCTCAGGCAATTTACAATTATCATATCAATCTGCTTAAGATGAATGTAAGCCTCCACATCTCCCTTCCATTTTATATCAAACAGTGCATTGGCAAACATGCTATTCCAACCAAAGATGATTTTCATTATTTGCTGGAAATAGAAGTACTCTCAAGGAATGAGACCTTCTTGTCTGCTCTTCGACTGATGGATCTACTTATTCAGGCAAACAGGAACAATGGCAACTCTGACCCAATTGAAATATACCTGAATCCAATGCAAGATCTATACCATGTTAGTGAAGACTTCAGATTAGTGGCTCATCGTGTCATTAAAGCTGCATATGGCACACCGAGCAATTGCCTGGAATCAAGAAGCGTGATCAACAATCTACTCTTCTTAGGGTGTGTAGGGAAAGATTGTGCCAATGTTACAATCAAGGAATGCTTGGAAGCTGTGGATGGCTTCCAGCAAATAGATTCATCTTACATGGAATATCTGGAAAAACGTGGTCACATTGAGAGCCATGTTTTGACAAGTGAATTATTTAAAGGAAATTATTGTTGCCTTAAGAGGAGTGTGTTGCACTTACTTGCCATTTTTGTGCATGATAAAGAAGTACTGGAACAGATTCCTCTGGAACTAATTGAAAGATGGAAAGATGCAAGGGACCTCCATGGTTGCACTCCCCTTCACATCGCATATCTCCATGGCAACCAGTCGTTCATCTCATTCTTGGCAACTCAGGGAGCAAAAGTGGCCACAGATTACTTTGGAAGAACTCCTGAGTCATTTGCAGTTCCCTATGAATATAGTGAGGGTGATTATACAGAACGTTGTCAGAACATTACAACTGCTAAATCTTCCGTATTTGATGCAATGAAGGAAATGCTTGTCTTGCCAATCAATGAATGTGAAGCTATAGAAGATAATTTCAAGATATTGTTTGAGAGGATCATTGCACATGATGGATTTTCAGATTCTTATATACAAATAGCAGGATCAGTGCATGAAAAACTGAAGGTGGGCAGATTTAATGAGGTCGATATCCAGATTTGCATGAGAAGCTCTAAAGATTTTTTATTTGGATTCCTAAAATTTCATCAACAACTAGTCAAGAACATGGGCATGATTGAGTTGGAAGACATGTTCTTGAGACCTGTTTCATTTTCATGGCATTCTGCATGGAAGTTCATTTGGGAAAAGAAAGGCAGGTACAACGGCCTTGTAATATCAGTTGATGTTGTACCCATCAATGTTGCCAATGAAGAACTGGTAAAAAATGAAAGACAGCAATTGTTGATCAACAACGCTCCAGGTTACAAACATCTTCAACGTTGGCATTTCAATCTGTTCAGGGAATCTAGAATGACCCCCACTGTGTGCATGCAGGAATGGGACATTCTTGATAACATGCCTCCTGGTTGTCGCTTGGGGATCCTGATTGCCAAGGTCTTGTTGGAGGTTAGTGTGGTCATTTCTTTTGTTTTATTTGTGAATATTATTGTTATCTTTTTGTCACAAGTTTCGGACCTAATAATTGGTATTCACACCTGAGGCATAAATCATGTAACTTAAAAAATCAACCACATTATGATACATTTCATATTTGTTTGAAGAAGCAATTATACACAATTGTATACACACAGTATTTGGTGACTGGTAGAGATCCCTTTTTGTTCTATGGTAAACAACAACAAATAATTACTACTAGATGGACCGACTCCATTATGTAATTTATGTTAGTATCTCGTACTTAACTGGTAGAAATGCTTTTTTGTTCTATGGTAAACAACCACAGATAGTACAACAATTTTCCTGATATCTTTGTTGAAGGTCCAGGACCAAGTGAATGACAATGACGATGTCATTCTGAAGGCTCCAATTACTTCTTATGTCATCAAGAATACCGTTTTCTATATTCTTTCTGGGGAAAGGGTAGGATATATTTCTACTTGGATATATAAAATTTAACTACAGGTTGGGGACGTGAAACATGCACTATTTGATAGTTTTAATTTTTTGTGGAAACAGAATAATTAACCAGACTACAACAATTTGATATTAACAAGGCTGAGAAACAAGAGATTAAAGGATGTGTTCATGTAGTTTGGCTCATATTATATCCAACCATAAATTCGACATGGCCACCAAAAAGGAGACTGTTTTTCATGATGACAGTCTGGATGATGACAACACCTTGGTGACAGAACTTGTTGATGACCTGATTTATCATGATAACAAACTAATTTTCTCACTGTCTTTCATCAAGCCTTGGTGAGAGTCAGAAGTCTGCAGATCGGGTATTAGCAGATCTAGCTTTTTTTCTTGGCTAACAAGTGTTGCTTTAAGTATTTTTTTAGCCCAATTTCATAAAAATCATCTTCATTACACCTTTTAAACATTTTACCAACGTGCCATTTTGCATGAACCTCCTGACATAACGGCTTGCATCTCAAGCATATGCAAGTGAGATTATAGAAACTTTAAAAATCTTGTTGTAACTCTGCTACGCATTGTATAACTAATTCATTTTCGATTTCTATGAGACTAGTGGACATGAAAGTTGATAACATTCTTTAAATTCCTGCTAAGTTACAAGGTCCTTTGACTTTTACTTTTGAAAATTTCCTACCGTAAAGTTTGGTGAATGATTCGCGTCCACACCCTGTATACTTTTTGATGCAAAGTCTGACATTAACAAGAAATTCTTTAAAAAAAGAATTGTAGGGACCTGAGGTTTCTTCAAACACATATTTTATTTTCCAAATATTCAAAAAATGTTTTATGTATGTGTAGTTGCATCTATACCTCCAATGTACCACTGTGAGTGTGTGATTTAACAAACCTAATACATGTTACATCATGATTAGGCATGCCTAATTACAGGTGTTATTAACATAGACAGCAAACCAAGCAATGAGAAGCCCTTTTAAATTCTTTGTCATGAACATGAAATTTCTATTTCCATTACAACAAACTAATTGTGGCCTGCATAATATTTGGATTATTACACTTTTAGACTGGCCAGTTTGTGAGAAGTTGAATATCTAATGTTCTCATACAGTGTTTTCTTTTATCACTTGTCTTATGTCGTCTCAAATGTTTATACACTTAGGCTATATAATTTTTTGAAGGAAATCTCTATGGGATAATATTATGATCCAGGTGTGCTTTGGATATGGTCCCCAATCACTCAACCATGACAGCTCCCAAGGTCATGCAGTGAAGGAGCTACTTAGCATAAAGAGGGGCAAATATATACTGGATTTGTAAATTGTAGTCACAGTTACCTCTGCTGTAGCATGAGTATCCTCCTAATATTGGAGGTAAATTTGGAGGGTACTCCTGCTATAGGGAAAGTATATCTGCAAGGCAAACTTCCTAGTGGCCCCCTCCAGAAACTGAAGAAGCTCCACCACTGCAGTACACATAAATTGATGACAAATAGCACTTGGCTGATTATTTTTGCCCCTTTAGTTAGGGACCTCCACTGTAAAATCTTTCCTCATTTGGAGCTTATAACACAGATCTGAGATGGTCCCTACAAAAAAAACATGTTTTCTAGCATACGGGACCTTCACATGCTGCATGTGAAACCCACGTGTAGCATCCTCCCCACGCAAGCCCTGCTAAAATGGCCTGGGTTTTCTGCT
The DNA here is from genome assembly GCA_026936325.1 of Platynereis dumerilii. Classification (NCBI taxonomy): domain Eukaryota; kingdom Metazoa; phylum Annelida; class Polychaeta; order Phyllodocida; family Nereididae; genus Platynereis; species Platynereis dumerilii. The sequence continues at coordinate 614,826 of JAPTHN010000034.1, forward strand.
ATTTCCAACCTCTTCTGTGATTGGCTGCTTATTTAGGTCATAAGCATTTTGCAGGCAGATTTAGTCCGATTATGGACACTTAGAGGATTACTGGCAACTGAGAAAAACAGTGTAAAACAAGCAAACTTTCAAACAGTTTCATTTCAGAACTGTGATAATACATAATTCAATGGAATTTTTGGAACTGTGATAGCACCTTTCAACAATACACAATTTCTCTATTTGTAACAGTGTGAAACAGAAGCAACAATTTCAAACTGTGAGCCAAAACTGGGTCAGTTAATTAAGTAATCATGAATTAGCAAAGGTTATGGGCCATTTTGTCATGGTATGACTTGGGATGATGACGTGTAGATACTGTAGCCAGTGTTGTCAGTAATCTGAATACAAAATAATTTGATAACTTTTTTAAGGTAAAAAATAATCTGTTTGATTACTTGCAAAAACTGTCATACTCATATCACAGTTACATGTACTTATTTTTTCTGGATGTTACTTTCTAGTCACTTTTTCCAATTTGCATATGGTAGTCTATCACAAAATGTGTGCAAGTGTGCAACAGTGACAGTCAAACTGGGGTTTCTTTGTAATGTGTGTTGCAGATTGATACGAAGATCCTGGAACTCTTTTATACAGCAATTGTCCAATCTGTAATCGCATTCTCTATCATATGTTGGTACGGTAACAGCAGCCTAGACTCAAAGAGAAAACTCACCAGAATCATCAAATCATGTATCAAACTAGGAATTTCAGGTGCTATGTCTCTGGACGACATCTTTAAAAAAGCAACTTTGCAACGATGCAAGGTTATTGTAAATGATGTAGATCACCCATTAAATCAATTGTACAACTTGTTACCATCAGGTCGAAGATACAGTTCCATCAAATGTAGAACCTCTAGGTATTCCATCTCATTTGTTCCATCAAGTGTTAGGCTCATCAATGACCTTAAAGTCAATCTATCACAAATTTAAACCATATCATCAATCATCCATCTATCTCTTGTATAAATGATGTGTGAATCTGACTGTTTGCATGTTTCCTTGAGTGAATGCCTATATTTTGATTGTACACAACAAGTTTCATGTTTTCATGATTAAATAAAGTATTTATTATTATTATTATTATTATGGTTTGGATCCTTCTGCAGCTTGAAGTTAAAATTTTGATTTCTGGTGGTAGCATGCTAGGCTGCCATTCGCTGGGTTCAGGGTTCGAATCCAGCTCTTGTCGGGTCACCTGGGCCTATGTTGGATGGCTGTTTCAATCATCTTTTGCATCATTGCATTGTCCTCCTCCTATCCTAATTAGCCTACCAAGTGCATAAATACAGGACGTCAAGCCCCAAAAATCCATCTCCTATTCGTATGTTCATTTATATACAATTTATTGGTCTAAATCTGATTAACAAATCTGAAAATCCCTTGATATTTGAGGTAGGTACTGTCTAAAGTATTAAGAAATATTTTCCTGTTTGCATTTTACAAATATTTGCATTAAAATTTTTTTTTTCTTAAGTGTATCATATAAAATATAATGCTCGCAAACAATTTTTTCCATTGCAGATTAAATGGCAACTTTCATAGTCTACAACAATTAAGCTGAAGCATGGCGTATCTAATTTCTAAAGTTTATATATTATGTTTTTTTTGGTATTTTATCTTTTCCAGCACTTTCCTTGTCAAGTTAATTTCCTTTTTACAAAAGGAAAATTGTTCTTTAAAAAAAAGTAATACATTTTTTGCAAACATTTTTTAATTTAAATCTTTTTCTCCAAGGTTTCTCCCCTGAATTTGTTTAAATTTTTCGTTCAATTTGTTTATCCTCATACGTTTTCCAAAACAATCAATGAAGAGTAGGTCTTTTTTTTTTAAGCTGTTTTTATTCCCCCAATTTTAGTATAAGAAATAAGACATCTGTTCCTTTGTTTGTTGAAAAAGTTTGTTTTTGTTTTAATGTAAAAAGTTGAAGTAAAAACTTTACGGTCAATCATGGAAGACTGATCCAAAGTTTTCAAAACATCACATTAATTACATGAAGATCACATATTAAGTTTCTAGACAAATCAACTTTACACTTATTTATTTAAGGCCCGGTGCAAATTTGTGCGTATTTCATGTGAAGCCAGCATAGTATCTGCTGCAAAACCATACAAAATATGTATATCCCATTCCAGAGTACTTTTTTATATTTAAAGCTATTTTCTCAGTTAATATTTCAAATTTGAGGGCAATCGGAGTATTGGTTCCAGAAATCTGAGGTCTTGAACATTCAGAAAATGGCCATTTTTTAGCATTTTAGCGTGACGTGCATATTTTGAGCAATGTTAAACCCTTCATTTGGAGAATAATTTTGAAATGTGTCAATGGAAAGTATTCTCAATTGTAGCCATGGGAGTTCTGGTTCTTTGACTATCATTTGCAATCTGATGTTCTGTGTATTGGTGAAATAGTGTCAATGAGACTCTGAACAGGGGGGGATCCAGAAAATTCCGGTGGGGGGGTCTATCGGGCTATCGCGTCGCAGAACACATAATTCGCGACATAACGCGACTGCGCACGGATAAAATTAACATGTAAAAATATACAAATTTTGGTCTGGTGGGGGGGAATGTATCCCCCCCATCCCCCCCCCTGCGTCCGTCCCTGACTCTGAAGTGGCAAATGAAGCCAAAAATTGAAATTTTAGCAATTTCTGTTCAACAACTCTGTGTACCTTTTCGTTCTTGGTATTCTATGTAGTATTAGCTCTCCCCGTTAAGTTTGAGGACCCCTCTATTGCATATTATACCTTATTTCCATATTTTCATGTCATAGTTACTTGTTTGAATAATTTTTTCTTGCTTTGTAAAAGTTTTCCCGACCCTAACACTAACTTACTAGTTGCTCTCAGTCCAACACAGGCTGGCTACATATACCTTTTCACTACTACATTTTTCCTCTATAGTAAGCATAATTGTTTGGCATGAAAAAGGATGCTTCTGACTGTCTGGATTTTTATCTAATGTTGAAAACTATTGCATGTCCCGACCCTAACACCTCTGTCCCGACCCTAACACCTTCTATTTAGCATCCCCATATGCCCTGAAACTTGCAGGCTTTAGGCTATTATGGATTCTACAAGTCCTCTGTGTAATTAGGGATGGAAAAAAGTGCCAAAAGAACTCCAGAAGTAGTCTAGACCTGCAGGAATGGGCAAACAAAGAGTAATATTAATATACTTTAAGATTATCAAAAAACCATCTTTCATGAATGTAAAAGCTATTAAAAAATAAAAATTGAGTTCGGAATAACGTTAGACCAGCAGGGTGACTTATCTATGGCCACTGGTTGCAGTTTATGCATGTATTTTTGTGATGTTCAGATGGTGTCCCGACCCTGACACCTCCAAAAAAATTTTCAGTGCCATATCAGCATGTTATATCTCCAATAATAACAACAATATCTATTAGAAATTTAAATTACATACTAGGCATTGTATACAGAGCAACACTTCATCATCTTAATTTGCTAAATTTTAGTTTTTTGAGAAGTCATGCCAGAGTTTGTCACAAACAATGTTATTCCAGTGAAACAATGCATCTATGGAAAAAGGTCCTCAAACAGCTTGAGAGTGGCAAAAGGCTTAGGGTCCATAAAAAAAACCTTACGGGTCCATAAAAAAAAACCTTACGAGGGGCGTTCAGAAAATTCGAGGCTTTTTTTTTTAAAGACACTTATTTTCAATCTAGAATTATGAACTTTTCACAGGATAAAATTCAGGATATCTGGAATGGATTTCCAAGATTTTGGACAATTTGGACATTTTTAAGTCATTCTGTTGTTGCCATGTAAACTGAAAGTTCAGCTTCTTGGGGCAGATAATACTGAAACCACTAAAGCCAATGAATTTTGGCTGTGAGAGGCCTCTCTCTATCACTTGCATTAGTGAGATTGACAATATTTGACACAAGAAATATAATAGTAGCCTTAAAAAATACTCCCAAGCTCACCAAAAGCATTGATTCATATACCTGACCAATTGAAGTAATGTTCATTGAAGTCCTCCAAACAAAGTTCTGTGAAAGAATTTCGGACATCCAAAGCCTTTTCTCCTCTAGTGGCTGAAACTATAGCCCCATGGACTAAAGTAAGGGAAAACCAGGACTTATGTAAAGCAGAATGTCACAGGAATAGCTAGGATGGAAAATGCTGTCCATTTTGGTCTCTAGTTCATACTAGTGAATCCATGCTGTCACAAGTCCTTATGTGGTCCGGAAAACACACCTTTGCCTCAAGATTTTCCCTTGCCAAATCTGGCATGCAGTAGTGCTATCCTACATGGGATCAGTGTAAGAATACACACATTTGGTGTGCTTGAAAGCATATTTAGAAGCTAATACCATATTTCTTGTGTCAAATATTGTCAATCTCACTAATACAAGTGACAGAGAGAAGTCTCTCACAGTTACAATTTCTTGGCATTCTTGGTTTCAGTGTTACCTGCCCCAAGAAGCTGAACTTTCAGTTTCCATGGCAACCACAGAATGACTTAAAAATGTCCAAATTGTCCAAAATTTTGGAAATCCATTCCAAATATGCTGAATTGTATCATGTGAAAAATTCATAGTTCTAGATTGAAAATAAGTGTCCATATGAAAAAAAGCCTCGAACTTTCTGAACGCCCCTCGTATATATGTGCATTCTCAATGGTCAGGAGAGTCAGCTGTGTGACATCATGCAGTTGCTCTGAAGTTGTACTAAATTAACATTGTGAGGGCTCATGTGTCATTATTATGTAGTCTATGGCATTCATGGGTACTCAAAGCTTGCCATGTGATGACAGGGTGGCTTGATTTTCAAATATAATTGGAAGAAGATGGGAAGTAGAGAGGAAAGTTTTATAATATGTAACAAAGAATATCTGTCCTCAATATTGATCCCAATATCTGCCCTCAATATGCATCAACTGAATGAATGTCACTCAGCTGAGGACGGAGTGTAGTGAATAGCTTCAAAACACAAACAAGTCTTGCACCAAATCTCACTGCCAGTCAAATCCATGCTTTAGAGGCAATGCAGTCTATTGCCATGCTCAATCACCAGGAACCTAAAACTATAACTGAACTTTGACCTACTGTTTTGGTACTCATGTGTAATGAATACCTAACATGAACCTACAATATTCCACTGACTGGAAACTGATAAGGATTTGCTTTAACTATTTGTCGTTGCTAATTATACTAGCCAATTAAAAGATAAAAGGATAAGTAAGATAAAATTTTATTTAACGTCGGTGGTTATAATACAAGCTTTTTACCGACAAGTTAAAACAAAACAAAATGAATTATAAAACTAGTACACTTGTAATTGTGCACAATTACAAAGATAAATTCCCCCCTTCCCTTCCTCTCCCCTGCCCCCTTACATCCCCCTGCCCCCTTACATCCCCCTGCCCCTTCCCTTCTACCTTCCCCATCCGATGATTCACACAGAAATGTAATTGGGTCAGCATTTATTTCAACAAAGAAAATGTGCAGCCAGTGAAGTATGAGAAGCGATGAAATTGGCATATATGGCCAGGAAAAAGTGTTTCCAGCCATAAGAAGCATTTGGGGCGAAAAAAAGTGAGATAAAATTTTCAGGGTCCACCGCGATTTTTAACGGACGGCGCTACAGTAGAATGCTATATACCATGTGAAAGCTAAGAAACAGAGCTTTCTGATGGTGTTTTTAATTTTTCTGTAGCTTTAACAGAAGCCGAGTTATCTGCGCTTGAAAATAGCGTTTTTGTGGTGCTATAGCGCCGATACCGTTAAAGCTAGAAAGTTGAAATTCTAATGGATTGTTACACTATAGTATGACTGTAACTGCATATAATTTCAGCTTGATTGGAGCATTTCTTCCTAGTTTTTGGAAAATTTTAGTAACAATTTTGGGAATTCCCTTATTTGAAAAATTCGCATAAAAAAAACTTTTAGAGATATTGCCAAAAGCCGCCTTTCCGCACTGCGTATATCTTTAGAGATTATTGTGTTACAATTTGGTGTAATTTCGTATTGTGGTTATTCCAGAACCGTTGACACAAATTTTTTATGAATTTTGGACGTAATTTCAAGAGTACTAGAAATTACGCTCTGTAATTCCAGGATGTTAAAGTACTTTGTAAGTGCATTATAGGTATGTATTTTTATAAAGATATCATAAGTAGTTCCAGAAATATGAGCTCTCAAAAGTGGTGATGAAAAATAAGAAGCGGAGGAGGAGGAGGAAAAAAGATGAAAAAAAAAAAACGAACAAAAACAATATAAATTCCCCTAACGGGGGAATTTATAATTATATACAAATGATAAAATGAATGGAATGTAATTAAAGTTCTTTTCTTACTTTTGACACAATAACATAAATTTGACATAGTTTTATCAATTACAGATAATTTCTCAGACATAGTATACATGCTCCACATTCACATTTGTTAAAGTAGTTACTTCGTCGTAAGTCGGACTTGAAAGTGCCTATTTCATCCAATAATTTTACATGAGAGGGTAGAACATTCCATAATAAAGGACCTTGATAACCAATTGACTTCTTGCCATACTGAACAGTGTTAAAAGTGGGTTGGATTAATTTGTTGTTGTCTCGCATGTTGTATGGAGAAATTTGTTTTTCAAAGAATGAACTTTCTAAAGGGGTTGCTAGACCATTTAGTACCTTGAAAACAAATTCAACTAAGTTGTTCTTACAAGTTACATGCAGCATCTTTTTATCGGTCTTTACTAATAGGTCATTATATGTGCTCTCATAGTCATTGCAAACAAGTCTTAGTGCTCTTTCATTGAGTTTTTCAATTTTCCTATCTTGTCCGAGGGAATAGGTTTGGTAAACAATTGAGCAATAAACAAAATTTGAAGCTACAAAAGCCTCGTAGATTCTAAGTCGTCCTTCATAATCAACATATTTACATAATCTTTGGAGTGCATTTATTTGCCGAGCGGCCTTTTTACAGATTAGCGAAAGGTGATAATTAAAGTTCAGTTGATTATCTATGTGTACACCTAACAGCTTGACCACTGTTTCTGATTTGATAGCATTAACATCAACTTTGAATTCAATTTCGCTGTTGCTTCTGCTGAGGCATATGGCCTGAAACTTTGATGGATTAGCCTTCATATAATTGTCTTTAAACCAAGTAATAGCCTGTTCAGCTGCCTTCTCAAGAGTATCTTTGACTTTTGATTTATCAAAATGAGAATACGATAGCGTGTTATCATCTGCATAATTGTAAACATCACATGTTTTCGTAAGTTCAAATAAGAAATCATTGATAAATTTCGCAATTAAAAGTCCATGCGGTAAGCTGTCAAAAGCTTTAGAAAGATCTATTAATATACAACCCACATGACAATTGTTATCGAGAGCTTTTCTCCAATTTTCAATACATTTGACTAGTACATTATTACAGCTATACTGTTTACGATAGGCAGATAGATCATTTGACAAGTAAGTTGAAATAAATCCTAGTAACTGATCACAAAGTACTTTCTCAAATATCTTTGAAGTGGAAGGGAGAACACTTAATGGTCTATAATTTTCTTTGGCCAGCTGGTCTGACTTCTTATAAAGTGGCGTCACTTCTGCCTTTTTATTGTTGTTGGGGAATTCACAAGTTGCTATGCTTTTATTAATTATTGGAGTGAGAGAGTTGCTAATATATTTTGATCCTAATTTTAGGAATTTAGGGGATATTTGATCTTATACCATTCGACACCTCTGTCAGCCAATCACATTACAGTATTTCAGGGGAATAATTCCCATATTCTTTGTTGTCCAGTTATCCTCTCATGTTTGACTGAGTGTTTGTCTCATGGTATAAGCCGGTTATTCACCATGGGATCAGGAATATGTGTTTATCACACCTCGGCCTAAAGGCCTCGGGTGATAAATCACATATTCCCTCTCCCGTGGTGAATAACCTTTACAAATCCTGTAGCTTTGTTTGGTTGAAGCAGTTTAAGTAATAGATAACGCCCTCGTTTGTGACGATGTGCAATATATACGAGGGCTTTAGCCCGAGGATTATTGCATATCATCACAAACAAGGGTGTTATCTAACTTATACCACTAAGTACAAAACAAATTAATTTAAATCCCTTTGTTTGCCTTCAATCCTTCTTGTTTGACAACATTGTATTTGTTGCACATTCATGTTCCTCAGTTCATTTGAAGGTTGGCAGCCCTGAAGGCAACAGGTCAGAATTCTTTGTTCTCAGGAAATAGTACAATACATTAATTTTGTGGATAGAAAGATAGAGAAAAGATAGAAAGAAAGATCGATAGATAGATAGAAATAACACAATACATTAATTTCATAGATTAATTTTATAGATAGATAGATAGATAGATAGATAGATAGATAGATAGATAGATAGATTGGTAGATAGGTAGGTCGATAGTGCAGCCCTCTCAGTCAAGGTCTCTTTGGTGAGGCTGATTATTACAGTCGCTGAGCAAGTTTCATTTTGAAGTTACGAAATACATTTGAAAAAGTAATAGAAAGCTAGAAAGCGAAGAGCAGGGGTTCGGGGGCAGCAGCCCCAGAAATCAGAAGAAGCAGGGGTTAATTAAGAAGAAAAAATAATTCTTTGACTTTGCCAAATGGGGCCAAAATTGTTGGTCTGCTGCTCCGTTATTTTTTTTTTGCAGCTTGCCTATCCAAAATGAACTATTTTATCAAGTGACCTTATATTTGCCATTATTTCAGATATTGGTATAAAAAAGAGTGAATACAGCCTTTTTATTGAGACCAGCTACACTTGATACAATCTTCCTCCTTGTTTTCTGTCTGTTTTGTTCAGTTTTAATCCTTTGTTGGTCAGTTTTGTTTCAGTGTTTCCTTCAATTTTGTCAACTTGTAGTCAGCCAAGCATGCAATATCATAGTCAGGTGTATGAGCTGTGTTATGCATTATATCAGAGCGAAATCCTGCCTTCTGATTGGCCAGAAAAAGCAAACAGTGGTATAAGTTTGCTTAGCACTGTTGATTGATTTGTTGGAATGAAATTGAACTGTTGTTCATTGTCAGTAAACTCATGGATTAGTTTCACGCTTGGGTGATCTCTGTTGTGGTCAATGACCTCATCAGCTGACATTTGCTCAACTTCAGTTGATTCACACAGATCATTTGTGACATTGACAAAATATTCATTGAAGGTGTTGCTAACATCTAATGGCACGCCCATCAATGCACCATTTTCGCATAATGAAATGTCATGACTGCTCTGTTTAACATTGTTGGTCATAAAAGGTTTAACAATTTCCCAAAAATGCTTTCCTTTACTTTTACTAGCATTGCAATTTTCTTCAAAATATTTTACTAAGGACGTCTTCTTTAGCTTAGTGACTAGATTTCTCTGCTTCTTCAAATTATTCCATGACTCCTGGCTTTTATTTCTATGAAATTTTCTTCTCATTGATGCTTTAACATTTATTGCTTTTCTCAAATTGTCATTCATATAAGGTAGTTGTTTGCACTTTATAATTTTCTGCTTTTTAGGAGCATTTTTGTTTACAATATCTAAGAGCAAAGTGTTGTGAAACCATAACTGATCATCAACATCATCAAATAGCTGTGAGATATGAAAAGGTGCAAATTCTAGATCTTTTTTATATGATTCTTCATTTTTATGTTTAAATGTTCTGCAGATAACCATCTTAGGCTTGTCAGATGGGCAAGTTAATTTAGTTGCAGCACTGATATAATTTTGAAAATCGCTTATTCCTAAGGAGATATTCAAAGATTGCTTTATTGATTTCGGATTATTAGTTAGAATGACATCAATAAGTGTGGGGTTCTCTGCACTTTTAAAGCATGTTGGATTTTTCACTAATTGTTTGAGGTCATAATTGTCACAAATGTTACTCAATTGGTTAGGTTTTTGGAGAAAGTTCACATTGAGATCTCCTATTACATAAACACAATCACTCTCTATGAAACACTTATTTAGCATTGTTTCTAAAGCGGAATTGAGGACAGAGATATTTACATTTGGCGGACGATAGATGTGCAGGAAGAACATATTTTTTGAGATGTTTTGATTTGAATAACAATACTTTATATTCCAGAATCATTTACTGCTATGTCTGACCTGTTTTTATGTGGGATTGTGTCTTTGACATAACATTTAAGTCCACCACCATGGGCATTTCTGTCAAGTCTGTGGATTAAAAATTTATCAATGTGAAATTGAGCGTTAGGGAAGGAGTTATCTAGTTTAGTTTCTGACAAAAATAGGACATCGCTTTGACCTTTAGTTAGTATATCATATATCTCCATAAACTTGCATGACAAACTATTAATATTCAAGTGCAAGAAAACAAGGTTTTTTGCATTATTTTTGAAAATTTGGAAAGGTCCTCATATGGATTTTCTACACTATCATTTTAACTTTCTTGACAATCATTTGAACTTTCTGGACAATCATTTGAACTTTCTGGACAATCACTTGAACTTTCTGGACAATCACTTGAACTTTCTGGACAAACATTTGAACTTTCTGGACAATCATTTGAACTTTCTGGACAATCATTTGAACTTTCTGGACAATCATTTGAACTTTCTGGACAATCATTTGAACTTTCAACATCATTTGCACTTTCTATACAATCAGTTGGATTTTCTATATAATTATTTGAATGTAATGTGGAAACATATTCTGAAATATTTTCTACTACAGGGATAGCACCTCTTATAACATCACAGGTTTGTGGTACATTACTTTGTATACTAGTACTATATGCATTTGGTTTAACTGAAGCGTCATTTTCTAATCTATTGACGATCGGCTTATCATTTGACATTGCATCATTGTTTATGGTAAAACAGTCAACAACATTAAAATCATATTTGTGCTTGATTCTGGCGACTCCTGTGAGCTCCGTTTGGCTAAACACAAACAAACCGTGTTGTAGTAAATGTCATTTATTAATGACGATGTAATAAAAATACAACAATGAAAATGACAGTTTACATATATATAAATTGTGTTAGCCAAAGGTGGGGGCCAACAGCGGCCCAACACAAAACCACACTATACTGTCCTGAGAAAGGGGAATAGATAACAGTGAAACGGTAACTCGAGTAAATACCAAACATACAGGTAGCTAGGGTAAACACCGAAAATACATACAGAACAAAGTAGGATGGCCAGTGACAGCCGGAAACACTAGGAACGAGCAAAAGGTTAATACAGGAAAAAAGGGGACGAACCCGAACATATATACATGTACATGAGAAAAATAATACGGAACAGTGACAAGGATATATAGATTTGGCAACTGGGAAAAATTAGGAGGCACGCAGGGCTCCAACAACACTTGGTGATAAAACAAATACATGGTAGTGGAACAAACGGAGAGGGGATTACAATTAATGCAAAACAACAAGGATAGGTGGTAAGCGGTAAAGAGTCATGACCAGTACACAACGACAAAAACAGGAAAAGAGTCAGTAAATGATCCAGCGGCGGGCGGGTGGGAAAAACTTGACACAGGAGAAAGGTTGACTTGCGGTGATGGCGTACGTGACACAACTGGCATGCGCATGCCCATCGCCACCACCGCACAAACACATTTCCCGCCGAAATTTCCTTTGTGCTTGATTCTGGCGACTCCTGTGAGCTCCGTTTGGCTAAACACAAACAAACCGTGTTGTAGTAAATGTCATTTATTAATGACGATGTAATAAAAATACAACAATGAAAATGACAGTTTACATATATATAAATTGTGTTAGCCAAAGGTGGGGGCCAACAGCGGCCACAGTTCGTAGAACGCCCCCACCCCACAGGAGCCGCCCGGGAGAAGGATGCAGGAAGGAGGTGACTGTCCAACCTAGGCCAGTCGACAACATCGTAGGAACAGCTTCCAGGTCTAAGCCCAGCACCAGCTGACAGCTTAGGGATGTTTCCAGGACCAGCCCTGCTGAGACCCAGAATGACGAGATGAGAAGGACTGAAGGTGAGCCCAGCACCAGCTGAAAGCCCAGGACAAGACCTAAGTCCCAGCACCAGCTGAAAGACTTAGCTGTGAGAGGCGTTGGGCGCAGCACAAGCTGAACGCCCACGAACATTGGGCGCAGCACCAGCTGAACGCCCACTGGCGTAGTAGGTATCCTGAGGAATGCGGATGGAGTCGATACGGATGTAACGTTGGAATGCCGATGAATGCCAGCGACCCATTTGCCGGATTTGAGTGTCGGAGCATCCTTGAGCGGCAGCGAAGGTCGCAGCCCCGATACGAAAACTGTGACCCCTGAAGAGGGAAGAATTGTAGCCGGCCGCTTGAAGGATATTGGCAAGGGTAGTGGTGACAAATGATTTGCTGATGGGCCGAAGATCCGGGAAACAGAAAAGGGGGCCTGGCTGATGACCTCGAAATGTCAAGAAGCTTTGGAGCAGTGTAACCGGGCAAACGGGGGGCGGCTGTGGGCTGATGGCAAGGGTGCTTGGCGGCCTGTTACCACTGTGTTTGTAAGTGTGCATGGTGAGGAGCAAAAGATCAGGCTTGATCGCTATGTCGCCCAAGTTGATAACTGGAGTGGGGCGATTGGCCGAGGGGACTGATAGCTCCCCCAGACGCAAGAAGCCAAAGAAAGCCAAGGTGAACAAAGACTTGAACATAGCCTGCTGGTAGCAGGAGTAATTGAGGCCTGAGATGGTGTGGATAATGTCCCGAATGATAGTTGGGGTAATTGACAACCGCGAGTCAGGCTTGCTGGTGAGTTTTGAGGCCCCAGAGAGTAGCTTGCGTATAACGAAATGGTCCGTGGGGTCCGAAGCACCAAGGATTTTATGACAGTACGCAATGGCCGACAGATGGGTGGCGATGGAAGGGGACGAATAGCCCCTCTCAAAAAGGTGCGCAACAAAGCACATCACTTGAGGGGTCGAGGCAGGGATGGTGGCTGGCCTGATAAAGTGATAGAAACGGGATAGGTTGGCATTATAGGTAGTTTGGGTAGAAGGTGCCAGTGACGCATTCAGCAGGCCCAAGATAGTATCTCCCCAGGGAGTAAGTTGGTTGGTACGGGCGTAGGTTGCGGGTCCAACCATGGTGCCAGCTGCTTGGCCCGCTGCACCTGGAAACGAGAAAGAAGGTCGGGGATGATGTTATGGGCACCAGGAACATGCTCAGCAGCGAAAAGGATGTTACTCTTGAGGCAAGCGACCACCAAATGTCTGACAAGGGCCATTAGGGCAGGAAGTTTGGAGGTCTGGGAGTTGATGGCATGGACTACGTTGCTGTTGTCACAATGAAAGACTATGCATCTGTTGGCCAGGAGTTGGGGCCAAATGGATAATGCCAGAACGATGGGATACATCTCCAGGATAGAGATGTGGAGGTGTCGCCAGTGGTCTGGGAAGGGCCCGGCGATCCAGTGAGTGCCCAAAATTGCAGCATATCCACACGAGGCAGCGGAGTCTGAGAACATGTGTAGGGTTGCGGACGTAACCCAGCGGATGTGGCGTAGTGTGGAAACGCCGTTGTGGGAATCCAGAAAGCGTAACCATGCAGCCAGGTCTGCTCTAGCCGATCGAGACAGTTTCACCATATGATTAGGGTTCTCCAAGCCTTTGGTGAGGTCCGTCAAGCGCCGGAGGAAAGCGCGACCGGGAGCAACAACCTTACAGGTGAAATTCAGGAAACCTAGTGCCTCCTGAAGTTGTTTAAGGGTGGCCTTTCTCCGGCGTGTAAGTCCAAGGACAAGTTCACGACCCTTTACAAGCTTGTCCTGTGGAAGCCTGGCTTCTTGTGCAACAGTGTCAATCTCAATGCCATGGAGGACTGCACAAGTAGTTGGCTGAACAGTTTTTTCGTGCTTGATGGGTATGGATAGTTGATTGGCAAGATCGTAGAAAGCAGAGAGACCGGCTTGGGAGGAGGAGGAGTGCTGGGGGCCAAAGAACATAAAGTCATCGAGAATGTGTGAAATGAGAGTGCCCGGCACCATGCGGCTGAGGATCCATTGAAGAGCTGTGCTAAAGGCCTCGAAGATGGCACAGGACTGTGATAGTCCGAATGGCAGGAAAGCGTCAAAATAATATTGGTTGTCGCAGAACATGCCCAGCAAGTGGAGGGACGAAGGATGGATAGGTACAATACGATATGCACTTTCAATGTCAGTTTTGGCAATTAGGGCATTTGGACCAGCCCCGATGAGGAGGTTCATTGCGTGGTCCAGCGATTCATACTGAACTTTGGTGAAGTGGGGCGGTATGTGAGAATTGACAGAGTGGCGTTTGGGGAAAGACAGGTCATGGATCAAACGGAACTCCCCGGGTTCCCTCTTTGGCACCAGACCGAGCGGGGAAATAGCATAGTTAGAGAAGGGTGGTTTAGCAAAAGGACCGAGGACACGGCCCAGGGCAACCTCCTTAAGGATCTTCGATCTGCCCACTGAAATTTGGTGGTTGAAAGAATCATGGCTGCGAAAAATAGCGGTGGGAGGTGGGCCTTCATAATTAATCTTGAAACCATCACGGAAACCCTCGATGAGGAACTTGGAAAGACGAGGGTCGTAGCCAACGAGTAGTCTAGCGAGGACCTTGTACTTGACTGGGCTTCTTGCTGCTGTCTTGAGGGAGATGTTGACCTCTGCGGGCTTGACTTGGGTTGGCTCCGGAACTGCGGCCGGAGGCGCGGTCGGAGTTGGTCTGCCTGCGGTCTGAATTGATTTGGTGTGGGAAGGGGCAGTTTTCCTTTGAACATTTTCCGTCATTCCAGAGTTGCCAGCAGGTTCCGGGGGGGCCCCTACGCAGGGATTTACGGGGAGTCGGTTTTTGGGCATAGGGAGCAGGCCGAAAGGGAGTGGTAGACTGGACCAGACAGTGGAGGTACAGCTCATGGTGTGTTACTCCCCAGGACATGGATGAGGTTTGGGCTTTAAGGCGTCTGAACTCAGAGTCGTGGTAGAGCCACCACTGGGGGAGGCACTTGCGGGCCAGATTGGAGACTACACTGAAATACTTAAAGAGACCCGGAGCCTCCGAGGGGTGCCTTTCTGAGTAAACGGATGCATAGATAATGAAGAGGTCAGACCACTGGGAAATCGACAGACGAGACCCCTTAGAGGAAGATTGGGTCTGAGGATCGGGCTGGTTAGGCTGAGTTGGGGGTGGTGGGGCAGTAACGGAAGGGGAAAGAGTTGTGAGGTCCACAAATTCCCCTGCCCAAATTTTGGCCTTGACCTTTGGTGGGAGGGTGGCTCCCAACTGAAGTGTGGTAGGATGGAAAGAAGGTAGGTCGCTAGCCTCCTGACTGGGGAACTGTGAGGGAGGGGACTGACCTGCATGGAGGGAGGCGACATCCAAAGGTGGAGCCATAGGCGGCACTGGAGGCGGCACTGGAGGCGGGAGTGTAGACGTGGATGGTTGCGGTGGTGCTGGAGGCTGAGCGGCAGCGACGACTGGGGAGGATGATGGGACCTGCGCCGCGTTCCCCGCGTTGGGGGCCGGGAGGAGACCCATGTTCAGCAGGTTGGACAAAACATCCTGAGTCACCCCGGACCGAATGGATGCGATCATAGCTTGGTCGATCTGCTGCGGGGGGTTGTCCCCGGCCGTTTGGGGGGGCGGCGGGCCGGCAGGTGCTCTCTCTGGTGTTGGTGATCTGAGGCGGCTTGGCCGCCGGACTGTTCTTCCCCGTCTGGTGGCAGGCATCTGCAATGAGAAAGGGGAAAAAACCCAGCAGACAGAAGGTAACACCTGGGAGCGATAATAAAAAAAAACAGCAGGCATGGTTTATGTTAAAAACCAGCCAGGTGAAAAAATATTTGGCATAAGACCCTGCATGAATAGTGTATAAATATCCAGAAATAATTAATAAACTGTTTAAGTATTGCCCATAAGAGAATAGAATATATATATATAAATTATATGTGTAATGGCACATAGGGCCACAAAATGAGAGAAGACAGGGCAAAAATTTGAGAAACTGTAAAAAAGAGTTGGGCAAGACGGGGGAACCAGGCAAACACAGGAAAAAGGCCAATGGCAGGCCAAACAGAAAAATGGCACACGAAAAAGGTCAGCGCAGGAAAAACCATTGTGGGGTGCAGGTGGCCCGGGGCCCATAAGCACAACCCAGAAACAGCTGACAGGTGGCCAACATACACAGGGGGCCCTGAAAGGCAAGCCCTGGAGCACTGGTCCCCCAAAAGCACCAACCAAAGAGAGTAAATAGATAATATATGGCAGAGTAAATTAATAAAATATGCCAGAGTTGGTAGAAAAGGTTAGGACGGACCTTGAGGATTTGTGGGCAGTGGTGTGAGGAATGACCACTGATTTCACAGCTGAGATAGCCTTGAACCGTAGGGTGGCGCCACGTACACTTCTAGCTAGGAGGTGGTGCCCTCTGGAGTTCAGGTGTACACCATCGACCGCAAAAACACAACGTGGATTACTCCAAAATCCCCGGTGAGACCAGATGACAAGATTGGCAATATCCAGAGTCTTTAATAAACCATTTGTCAGCCACAGTTTGTCACAGTACACGTCAGCAGGGATCCTAGGGGAAAGGCGGTGAAGCAGTTGGCCCCAGAAGATCTGCCTAACTGTGCGGCAGGTCTGAAAAATGGCGGCAGTGAGCTGCCTAACTGAGTCAACAATGTCTGCGGGTGAGCTGCTCTGACGGTCCAAATCGTTTTCCCCCAGTTGGATGAACACAAAGTCTGGTTGAAGGGAAGTCAGAGCTTCCAAGTGGCAGTAAGCTTTCGGGATGGTGAGGCCACTAAAGCCAAGAAAAGATACTTTATAAGAGTCCTGTGACAAGGATAAGTTCAATGGGGACGCCACGAGGAAAGATCGCAGGTGACGGATGAAGGAATGTCCGAAAACGACGATTTTCAACGGCTTGGATGGCATAAGAAATAGCTCAGGTAAGTGACAGTCCCAGGAAAAAAGTCCAACGAAGGTAGGCAAACTAAATCCACAAATTATGAGCAAAAACTTGACACAGGAGAAAGGTTGACTTGCGGTGATGGCGTACGTGACACAACTGGCATGCGCATGCCCATCGCCACCACCGCACAAACACATATTTCTACAGTAAAATCATCAATGTTAACATTTGAGTTGACGTTATAGTTTTTAAAATTCACTGACATATTTAAATTCCTGCACCATGTAGCACAGTCAGTAAAATCACATAAAGTCTCTGTGCTATATACAAATCTGCAATGACCGGCCACCGCTCCCTGGCCTGATCTCTAACATGAATTATTACAAAACTTCTTCTTGTGGCCGAGTCCATTGCAGGCGAAACACCTTAGATTTGCTTGTAAGCATGTTGTCATGCTGTTCAGCTGCGCACTACACAGAGCTGCCAGACCAATAGCTATCCTGAACCAGCATGACATCATGCTGTCAGTCTGAGGAAAAAAATGAAGGATACATAGTTTTGGATAGATTACAATATATATTCTTTTTTTTTTTCTAATGCTAAAATAACTTTGCTTTACTGTTGCTACATACATAAATTATTGTATCTTTTTTTTGTGTGTGATAACTATGAGGTAATTATGACACTAGTCCTTGTAATTTTCCACAAGTATGTATTACAGATCTGATACTTAAAAATAAATCTACCTACCTACCTATTTCAAGAATTATCAAGGCACAAAATATTAAATTTACACCAAAACTCTTGTCTATATTTTTATCATTTAATATCATAACATTACAAGAACCAGAACATTAAACAGTGAATAATTCTCGCAACCACAAACTCCAGAACTAAAAATACAAACAGCGAAATTTAATTGTGTCTATTGACACTGTATTTTATCCTGAACTGGAATAAATCAATCATGAACATGAAATCTGAAATCTTCAGCTGCATAGCATGTGTTTTATCACAACCATAACACAAACATGTGTATATTATATATAAAAGCAGCACCATATAAACTTTTGAAATCATATCTTATGCAAACAAGGACCCTTATCAACAGTGGTGATTTTAGCCAAACCGCATTAAATGAGAACATGGAAATGTGTATAAGAAAGAGATGCACGCAGAAACTAGACTCAGGTTATAATATTGTTACTTGATTTTTTGTTTATTTATTGCCATAGATATATACATGAAATTGCACCAAGATTCCATGCAAAAGCAACTACTTTATTTTTCACCCTCTTGTCACGCTCTTATTTTCACCAGTTCGTGAGTTACAAGCACCCTCAACTGCAGCAGGCGCTGGCCATGAGATACAAGCACCTTCAACTGCAGCAGAAACTAGACTTCAAGGGGACCACACCAACATGGACGACTGAGGAGGATTTGGAGAGATACGGAGAGGAAGGGAGACTCTGGGCTGAGACCATATTTAATGCAATCTGTTTCTGTGCTAGGAAATACAAAATGATATTTGTCAGCTTCCTAAAAGAAAGATATGTTCACTTGGAGACTCACCAGGTATATGATGTGTTGCTAACCTGTGAGAAATGCTTGGAGCGGCTGAGACCATGCGTCTTCTTCAATGAACAAACAATAGAAGATGAAACTCATCAGGTGTCTTCATGAACATCCTGGTCATAATAAATTATTTGATTTCAAAAACACATTCACACTTCTAGTGATAGCATGACATCACAGGGTTTCACTTCCTAAAGATGTACTCACATAACTTTTAACAACCAATTATCTTATAGAAAGGGAAAATACAGATTATGAGAGGAATGCACTGGAGCTGTGAACCATTTTTATAATGTAATGTTTTGCATACCCAATAATCACTATATGTAAATGAATCCATGATTTTTACATATTTATATGTCAGCCAATAATATTCATTCCGTAATTATTCAAACAATGTGAAGTTTCATGCTTTTCACAACAAAGGACTTTTTTGAAGTTGCTTCTTCAAAATGTCATCTGTACAGTCATTGTGTTGTTACATCAAGATTATAATAATTATTATGCCATTGATGTTATCATGTATATTCTTGTATATTTGTTGATTGAGGTGATATCAAGAATCTGTAACATTTGAAGTATCTAAGTTGAAACATGATCTCAGCTGCTATATTTTGTTATCGCTGTGTAGTATCAATATGTCTATTTCCTATGTTAAAGCCCTGTGCATATTATGATGTAATATGGCTGAGTATATGTGACTATATAGGCTTATGATAATCACATGATCGCTATATCTCTACGGCTCAAATGGGCTATATTTTGTTATCGTTATTAAATAATATGAGCTGAGTATATATGACTATGTAGGCTTACGTATACTATACAGTGCCACCTGTAAGTAAGTGAAACGCATGATATTGTGCCATTGCATCAATGTTAAACATCCTTAATCAAAATGCTTCTGGAAGGACGAATTCTCATCCGATGAGAAGAAAACATTTTGGGTCATAAAGGCCGATATGTGAGGCATGCGGGATAAAAATAACAGCCAATTTTCTTTGCTGTAGTTGGAGTTAGGTATGGGTCAAAGTCTTTGATAAGTAAGTGAAACGCAGGCCCAATGTTAAAAGATAGGGAAGGGTGGTTCACTTACTTATCAAAGACTTTGACCCATACCTAACTCCGACTACAGCGAAGAAAATGGGCTGCTATTTTTATCCCACTTGCCTCAAACATCGGCCTTTATGACTCACTTTGTTTCCCTTTCATCCGATGAAAATTCATGCCTCCACAAGCAGTTAGGCTGAGGATGTTTAGCATTGATGCAATGGCACAATGTCATGCGTTTCACATACTTACAGGCGGCACTGTACATATGATAATCATATGATCGCTATATCTCTATGGTTCAAATGGACTATATTTTGTTATCGTTTGTAATTAAAGTATTTTAAAATAGGTCTATTACCACTGTTAAAGACCCATATAGAATTACTATGCATAGTATAAGGTATGGGCTAGGTATATGAGTTGTTGGTTTATGATTAGCACCGAATTGCTATATATCTATGGTTGAAATGTTAGAATAGTTTGCCTCTTGACATGATTTATCTTTTTATTTTTTATTTTTATTTTTTGCTGTATTTTGTCAGACTCCATAGATGTAGGGTGTGGGTGTGCTGAAGCTTGCCAAATAAATTTGGAAGATAAATTTTGTTACAGGCAGTATATTTCATGAATTTTTGATTTTGGGGGAAACCTTTTAATGAATTTTGGCCCCAAAATATATCTATTTCTATGCCTTTGTCAGCATCTGTTTTCTGTTGTACAGATTGTGTCCATACATGTACCTTGCACTTTTAAACAAATGAACAATTTGCTGTATAACTTATATATATATATATGTAACAAATCTTTTGTGTGAAATGATAATATAATATATAATAATAAATGTTTTGTCTGAAATCATACATTTTGTGATTGTTTGTTCATCCACCAGTAGATTCAATGTAGTAAGGGGCCGACCAAACAATAGTTGGGGGGGCTATGGACTTTACCCCCTTGGAGAACTTTTTTTTTGTTCGCGGTGCGTCGACAAACAATTGTTTTGCATGTGCACTCACGACAAACTATTTTATCGGAATTTTAACATTACAGTACTCTAACTACAGGTAGAAACAAACTTTTTTTTATTTCCATGTGCTGAAAAATTTTTTTTTTCAGTTTCAAGTGGGAAATAATCTTTTTTCAAATTTCCATAGCCCTCCCCCCCCAAAGATCATCTGGTCGGCCCCTAATACAGTCGCCGACATAAGTTTTCAATGCAGCTTGAATTCTGTATAAAATGGGCTTTATTTAAGATGCAGGGTTCCAAGTGGAAAACTATTGGCTTTCATTTCATTCCTCCAATTAATTACATTGTATCCAATTAATTACATTGAATCCAATTAGTTACATTGCATCCAATTAGTTACACTGTTTCCAATTAATTACATTGTATACAATTAACTACATTGTATGCATTCACTGTATCTTGAATAAGGCTTAGAATGGACCAAAATATAACTTGACAGTTACATTGTATCCTATTAATTACAGAGTTCTGTAATAATTCTGAAATAAAGTAAAATAAACTTGTGCATGCAGAAATGTTGTTTACTTGCACATGGTGGAAACATCTGAAAACACCTTGCATATTTCAATGGGCAGATGAGAGATGCATAACCATAGCACAATTTAAAAAAATACAGTATAAAGAAAAGTTAATGACAAAATGATAAAACGCCAATCCATTTATTATTTCACACTTCAGCAAAGCCTTCAGTGAATAAGTCAGACACACCCCCAAGGCTGGCCAATGAACATGAATGTAAGCATGTTATGCAAATGAGGATGATATACGTCTATTCACGCATTTCTCTCAGTCGTACAGTTCTACAATTCTGCAATAGATAGATTTCTCCGAGATCTTTAAAATGATAGGTCATAGCCCTCTGAGGATGGAATAGTTCTCTCGCAAATCGCCGGTAAACATTTGAACTGGGCGGAAATACTGCTCGCTGATTGGCTGTGACGCTCATGACGTAAATCTATGATAATACGCTAAAATGGAAGGATTCGTCTAGGGTAGATTCTCTGGGTGTTATTTCATAATCAAATTGCAAAAAAAAATCAAAATAGAACTTTGGTATACAGTGTTGCATTACTGTCCAAAATATGACATAACATTGGAGTGCATTGAGATCGGTTTATTGGATACAGTGTGGTCAGATAGAATACATTGCGCATGACATGAATGATTACGTTCTTGAACTTCCTGAACGGTATCTACGATATCACAACATACAGGACAGTTTTGTCAGTCTTATGCATGATCAACCACCTGCGAAAAAAACATTCGAAACAATAACAAATAATCTGAAGACTAGAATGTTTGGAGAAAATGTCCTAACAAACAAAAGTTTTAGAGTATTTTTGAAGGATTTTCATCTTGGAAACAGCGGAACAAACAAGTATATATATCGGGCCATTGTGCGCAACATGTATCGATCAGCTGAAAGATGCCTTTATCAGAAATATTTATTATTTATGACTCCTCATACTTAAAAATGAATTCAAACTGACACCAAAAGTAGTTCACCACTTATTAATTTGTGATAATCAAAAATTGAAAAATTTACATTGATCACTAGAAATATAATTGTACAAACTGAGAAGAATATTTTTTATTTAAAATAAAACAAAAGGATCTCGGACTATAAGATAGGACAACCAAGTGTGCAATTAAAGAGAGTATCTGAAAAAAAAGCAACAACAACAAACATTTAGCAATGATTGGAATACCAAATCTCTCCACTGGAAAATATTTTGATGTCTCTGCAATTTGCTCAACTGATAAATCAACTCATGAATCAACCGATAAATCAACTCATGAATCAACTGATAAATCAACCAATAAATCAACTGAGGAATTATATGATGAATCAACTGACAAATTAACTGAAGAATCAACCGATAAATCAACTGATAAATCAACTGATACTAAATCCACTCTGTCATTAGCACATGAATTCCAATCAAGGCTGAATTTCTTAAGATTAGGACGTTTTGTGGCATGTAGTGACTGTGTACTGACAATTTCCAATATCTTTTCCTAAAATAATTATTTCTGATCCAGACAGATAGATAGATAGATAGACTTTATTCAGCCACATTAAAAGAGGGTACAGATACAAATAGATATACATAGATGTAAAAGTACACTGTCGTAATGCAGTTGACATGTTGGATCACTTGTTACTTTTATTAATTTTTGAGATTTTGATGCTGGGTAAATTTTTCTCTTTCGATATGTCTCAGTATCTGATTATTTTTTCGCGTCACTGTTTATTTTAATAGAAAAATCTTTTTAAAAATGTCTATTTTTCAAGCATCAGTTCAGATCTTGATGTTTGATTTTGACGTCAAGTAGTTTTCAAATTGAATTTTTAAAAGAATTTTCACCACATGAGCTAGATTAAAATCAAGGTAACTCCCCAGGTGCTACACAAAGCTGGAAATGCTTAATGAATAATTCTATCATCAGCACAAACAATAGATAAGTTTTGTTTCGTATGCAGTATAGCAAAACCTGCTTATTCCTTTACATTTTGTGAGCACTGTAATCTGGAATGGACAAAAGTGCACACCTAGTAGCTGTACATCAAGCCTTATATCTAGAATTCAGTGAAAGACTAAGAAGGACAGAAAATCGTTTACCTGATGTTGAGGAACCCCGAGGTGATCAGACCCTTGAGTTCGCAAGCAACGTTAACAAGAAACAACTGAACCACTTGCCAGGAACTGTGACGTATGGCGATGACGTCCAGAAGCATCAGGAGAGATCGATCTTTGTGAATCTGAAAAATAAATTTGGAACACTTCAAATCCAAAACTGTCCTGTAAAGGAGGCGGGTCTTCTTCTTCTTCTTCTCGTTATATCCCGCCTTTTGATAATAGGTGAACCTCCCTTGGGAGTTTGTTTTCAGTCCATATCCATAGAGTTCCTCATGATGTCTATTTTTAGACATACAGAGTTTGAAACCTTATTGGCTTCACATAAAAACTTGTTAAAACTATTCAGTTTAAAACTATTAAGACCACTAAAACCACTAAAATCACTAAAACCACTAAAATAGCTGCCACCGTTTAAAATTGCCTGACATAATTCCTCCTTGGTTTTTGGCACCGCAATGCCTTCAGATGTATATAGCTTTTTCAGCTTTTCAATGCCCTCCTGTCTGCTCTCCTGCGTGTGTGGGCATGCAGTGATCATGTGTAGAGTGTCCTCTGTTTCTTCTTTGCAGAGTTTGCAAATGTCGCTGCCAGTCAGTTGAAATTTCCTTAGCATCTCTTCCATTTTGTAGCGCCCTACGAGCATTTTTGCTCTGATGTTTGCCGACTCGGTAGCTCTCTTGGTGTTTTCCACAGTTGCAGTACTTTAGAGGCACTTTTGAGGCAAAAAGTTAGTCACAAGGCCAATTACAGAGTCGATCTTAAGTTTTTAAACGGTTTCTGGCAGTGGTTAAAAGTGATAAATAATCTAGTGGTCTACTAAAAGCTAGCTAAAATTTGCTAAAACTACAGAGCTAGGCAAACCCTTCTTCTCTCGGCGAACCGGAAGCAGCCCCTCATCATGATGGCGGGTAGGTATGTATTATTTCAAATGTTTATAGAGACCGTAGGTACCAGCCTGTGCCAAACGCAGAGAGTGCACATCATAATTCATCACTGTGATAATATGACAGGAGATAATTATCTTATCCGCACAGGGTTATACCTTCAGCGACATTTGATTTAGACCACCAGGTGGAGTTGTATGTCAAATGCTACTTTGGAGCCACCTAGTACAGTGTCGAAATCAACTGTCATGTCTAAATCAAGGTTGCAGGTCCAAAATTCTGGGCATTCATGGGAGTTTGTTTGTTTGTTTGTTTGAGTTTTACGCCTCTGCAGCACCTCAGTGGGCTATATCGAGGCAGGCGATCGCCGTATGATGATGAGATGAGAAGACTGTGAGTCTGGCACATACCCTATTAATTCAGGGATGCCCAGGGTCTTTCAGTTGCCCCAGCATAGAATACTGGATACAACCAGCCTCCATTTAACGTCCCATAGGCTCGGACTAAACTGACATTCGTGGGAGCAGTTCCAAATGGTTTAAAGTCCAGCAGTGGACAACAATGTTTCTTCTGATTGCATATTAATTGCATTGACTTTTTCTTGTAATTCATGATGTAGAATAGCAATTAAAACAAAAAAGGGTGAAATAGAACTGTTTTTCCTGAAATTAAGGCTCTTCAACAAGTGTTGGTTCTAGATGAAAATTGTTGCGTGTGGACTGCAGAGATTTACAGGTAGGCCTATCTTCAGAATTTGTAGGAAAAATGTGTGGTCAAGGCCTGTTTCAGAGTAGATAATAAAATTTTTACCGTTAGTTTTGACAAAATGTACTAAAGTGGCACTCAAGCTTGCATTTTAACTTTTTTTTACACTAGTCAATTAAAAATTAAGAATAAGAATTTTTTGATTTAGGAGCCTGCTACCTCAACGGTCGTCTATATGGTAGTAGGGAAATTTTTAGCATAGGGTCGAGCTGACGCAAGGTGCCAACCTTAACAGTGATGTCATCAACAATTAAGCCTAACTCTGAGCAAATTGCATCAAACATACATGTTTCTACAGCATTTTGCCATGCCTGCAACCTTGATTTCGACATTACAGTTGATTTCGATACTGTACTAGGTGGCTCCAAAGTAGCATTTGACATACAACTCCATCTGGTGGCCTAAATCAAATGTCGCTGAAGGTATAACCCTGTGCGCGGAGAAGATAATTATCTCCTGCCATATTATCACAGTGATGTTAAGCTATGCACTCTCTGTGTTTTGCACAGGCTGGGACCTATGATCTCTTGTTAAACTTTGTGCACAAAACCAGAACCATTCAATTGATCAGGCCCATGGCTTTGAGCAGAGAACCAGTACTTCCTTGTCAGTATTTCACTTTTAAAAGTAATACCACTGTATTTATCAGAAAACAAAACAAGTGATTTTGATATGAAACAAGTATGAAGGAAATTATTTATCTAAAAAAAGCTGACTGTCTAGTGGTTGCCCCCTTATCAAAGGAATTTTGCCAAAAAAAGCTTCTTTGTTTGTTAATTCATTTCTCTGTGGAGGTCCTAAGTAAAGCCAAGCTAAATTTCTCATCAAGACTGTTCTGTACAGCAATGAACATATTTATTATTATTGATGTAAGTGTGTACATGTGGCTTCGTGGTACAGTGGTTAGCATGCCTGCCTTGTACAATATGAGGATGTCGATTCAAACCCCACTCCGGCCATGTACAGAGGTTATCACTGTAATGATTGGTATGATTGCCATTCAGTACATCAATATGGTGAGAGCTGGTGAGCAGATATATCTGGAATTAGCGCTATATAAAACCATACCATATTTATATCATTATGCAAGAAATGCTTAAAAGGGCAAACGTTTTAGTTTATGCCTAACATTGGTCTCAATGAAGGGTGAATGATTGTCAGAAGGCAGAAGGTCAATTTAAGGGACCAGAGAGGAACCAGAAAACTTACACCTTAAGCCAGACTCCAATTTGGACTCTCTCGTCACTGTTGAGGACATATGCATGTACGTATTAGTGAGACACCGATTTGGAGGGTTCTAACATGCATTTTTGTCAGTTAGATCCCGTCCGGAGGACCCGACAAAGAGGTCTCTAACTGACTTAGACATCATATGCTTCTTCTGTTATTTGTTTCAACTTAAAATTTAAGCAAAATAAACAATAGTCTGATTGTTTGTTTGCTGTTGTAAACAGTGTTAATCCTTAGCAGGGCGCTAACATGCAATATTGTCAGTTAGATCCCGGCTTTTCCAAAGGTTGACCTTCCTACCTCTAATGCCCTGCTTTAATGCACAATTACCCAATAATGTTGAAATAGTTATGTGAAATGTTTTAGGAGTGAGCGACATTTTCCCAAATATCATGATCCAAATTTTACAATGACAAATGAAATCCATTGGAAACCACTGATTATTATTTAATCATATCTTTTAGCCACCTTGTGCACATTTTGGCCATTCCTCAAAGTTTTGGTGGCTGCCCCCTCTGCCTCCCCTCTGGTATGCCAACGCAATTTTGCCTTTAAACACTTATATATAGTAATAATAATAATAGACATTTATACCTATTGACCAGCATCTCCTCTCTATCTTGGCAGATGTTTTCACTCTCTGTCTTTTGTCTCTTGTCCTTTGAGAATTATCTAATGCTCTATTGTAATGCACATGCAGTGACCCAGTAATGTTGCCTTTTAACATACAACCAGTATCTCCTATCTATCTTGCCTTCCCAGAATGACACATGCACGGCATCACTTTAGTCATGTCCTCCAGCCAAAGCTCTTCTTCCACAATGTCTGTTTAACTTTTTTGCCTTTCGTCCACATTGAGTTCTGCTGCACCTCATTGATTGGACTTGCACTGCAGTGGTACACAACTACACGCCACATGCAAGCCCAGCTGGGACGCTCCGTTTGGGCTGGGCCAGGACTGCTTACAGCTCCCCGCAGTGTAGCATTCTAGCATCAGTTGCAAACGTCTTGGGTCATGTTGTGCAATGAGAGGCTTATGCATTCTGCTATGGAGGCTGATGGAGCTGAGATGAGGATGCTGGTGGCTGATGCAACGACAAGAAACAGGCAGGAATGAACTAACATGTCACTGTCATTGCTCATGGATAGGTGATTGATCTGTCAAGCTGCTTGGATATCACTTGCTGACAGATGTAGGCTAACACAGTGTGCTTCGCTGGTTGGATGATGCACATCAAGGGAATACTTTGGTGTTTGCTCAAATAACACTGGAGAGCTTTGGAGCATTTGGCTGAGTGCACTGGATCATAATTGCTGTTTGTTTATTTGATGCTCTAACCTGCATTTCGGAAGGGGGCATTCATTGGATTGTTATAAAAACCCATCAGTTGGATACCATGTACTTCTCCTTGCTCCACAACTAGTGATGTTCTCTATCGACCAGTTTATCTCATCACTGTGACCCTCCCTTCCCCTGCAGCTGCCCACTTGCCACACCTTGGAGTCAGGGTTGAACCACACAAGTTGCAGATTGATTGTGTCAGGCCAACATTGGGCAGGATGGCATGACACAAGCTATTGATGGCTATTCAATTGTACCGGATTTTATTGCATTGATGTGGATATTCCGGGTCATCTGATTTTGGATGTGGAATCTCATTGCTTTTTTTTTCACCGTAAGTGGCCTGGTTAGATTACAGGACATATAGGATTTGAAAACACATTAGAAATATGTCATATTGTTGTTGTGTGCTGTTCAGCAAACTGTTCATGAATATTTATATATAATGGTGTTGCCACAAAGAGGCAATAGTGTGGACTTCAATGAATCATTTAGGACACAAATTCATATTTCATGATGAGAGTACAGAATGACTCTTATGCCTGTTGAAATTAATCATTGCTATTGATTTCAAGTAAACCATATAAATTATAGAAAGGCCTGCACGATGGCCCACCAGTATAACGAGATGGAGCACCATTCTTCTGTGGTGATGAACAGTGACCATCAAATTCAAACGAGGCTGACGAAGCATCAAGACACTAAGCTGTGTTTACAGATGCTTGGCCATGTGCTAACGATGGCCAAGGTGGCTGGTCTCTACTACGAGCCAGTTGGGCGGCCATGTCGCCTAAACATTTCGTTCTGCTACTGCGTATTGCTGCTCCTTGTGACTTTCTTTGAGTTTGTCCGTGTGTTCTTCATCTATGATTCCAGTGATGGCTTCAACACAAAGATGTTAAAGGTTCTTATGCACGCCTTCTTCATGCAGATGATGCTGGGGAATGTCATATTCTTGTTCAGAGTGACTCCTCGCATCAGGAATTACTTCAAGGAATACGACATGTACAGAGCACACGCAGATGTCATCAATAATGACGAGAGAGTCCTGAGAGGAGTCCGACACAAGGTGCTGGTGTTCTGGTTCCTCTCTGGTCCCTTGAAACTGATTTTCACCCTCCTGACAGTCATCTACCCTTCAACAGCTTACAACTACCTCCGACCCTACTACCAGGGTCCCCCTGAAAACATTTCTTATGCAGCAGCCTCAATCTTCGCCATCTGTCGACTTTTCCATTCCTTCAACGACATCACAAATGTTGTCTTTCTGTTGTCAACGTGTCACCTGCTGAATGAAGAATTTGACCTCACGACATCTCAATTGGAGAAGTATTCCAGGGAGGAACATTTAGAGGATGAAGGAGCACAGACGTTCAACAGCATACGTCAGCATTACCTGCGACTTTGCAAACTGGCGACCACCTTAGATGGAGCAGTGGGTCCTTTTGTCCTGGCTGCCTGTCTCACTGATCTTCTTGGAGTCACCTTCCATGTTCTTCCTCTGATGCTGAACAAACCCATCATCCCTGGACAGGAGACACTAAGTGTCATGGTCGTGGTCGCCTCTGGGCTCGACAGGTGCTTCCATCTGGGAGGCGTGGTCTATGCCGGGGTCAGCCTGACTGCCAAGGTAGAAATTTATTTGTTAAATGACAAGTATGAAAGAATTGTAGCTGTCTTGTCTCTTTCTCTTAGAAACATATATTTTTTATTTAACTGGGATGAAAATATAAATTGTAACAATAAGCAGCTGTGTGGAGAGAGATTAGATTTCTCTTTAATGAAATCAATATAAAGCCAAACGGTTGTAGTTGGAAATCGTATACCAATCAGCACCTGCTGCAGTTGGTGTTATATATTATGAAGTATCTCTCCTTTTCTGTTTGCAGACGCGCAAGATCCAACCTCTCCTGATGCGTCTGGACGTCAGTGCCATGTGTCGCAGTTCCTACCAAGTGGCTCAGTTGTTCCTTCTTAAGGTTGCTTACGACCACGTAGGTCTGACTGCTTGGGGGTTGCTCAACATCAACAAACCGTTTGTTGTAACTGTGAGTCTTTTTCTGGAATTAATGCAAATCTTACAGTATCTAGTGGTAATTTTTATCCAATGCAGACTATGAATAAGCCCACACCTATACATAGTACATGAATAACTGAATATTGGTGTCTTGTAAATTTGCAAAAATTAATACCCATGCAGTTGTAAATTGAACCTATTAGGTTCAACCTTTATAAAGGAGACTTGAAGAACCTCTTTTCCCAGGATAGAACCTGCGCCACATGTTGTGACCATAAATCCAATATGATTGGCCAATTTCAAAGGCATGGCTATAGTACAAAGTTTGTACAGCCCGTCAGAAATTATATTGCCTATTTATTGGTGTAGTGATTTGTGAAAGGTTTTATTCGGTGCTCTTAATTCAGTGTATTTGTCCTTTGCAGGTTGTTTCTTTGGGTCTAACCTACTCTGTCATCCTCGGCCGATTTGGATTAACTTTTGGCGACGAGACACCTGCACAGGAATTGTTTACTCAAGTCATTAACTACACAACAATTACTGCTAATGCTACTATCCTGCAGTAGGATATGTTTATTAAGAGTGGATTTTGACTTAATATCATTCGTCATTCACTTCAGAGCAGCTTCTTATGCAATCATACTGATTGTTACTTTTATAAAATATCTACTTTCTTATGCATTTACATTTTTTACACATTTCATTATTCTTGAGATTGTGAAAATCTATCAGCAAATATAGAGGTATATTCCCACTTTTAATCACCTCATATGTACTGAATTATTCCTTCCTTCAATATCTTATATACAATTACGCATAGAACATGCCCTTTATCCAAATCCAGTATTTGTTTGAGAAAGTTGCATTTGTTTGTTGTTTGTTACGAGTCAGTCTCTTGCATCCTGACTTCATGATGTGTCCATTTTTGTGCTATCTATCTATCTATCTGTCTATCTATCTCCCTTCCTTCCTCCCTCCGTCCCTCCCATCCTTTCTCCCTTTCTTCCTCTCTTCCTTCCCCCACTCATTCCTCCCTTCATTCCTTCCTTCATTCCTTCATTTACACATTCTGTTGAATTTCTGAAAAAAGGATCTGGCTGACACTGGGCTGCTGCTGTGTATCACTGCAGCATGACATTTGAAATTTCCGCCAAAAACTAACATTTTAATTTCGTAAATAAAAAATGTAATGTTATGGCAGTGCACCAAAAGTTTTACCAGGCAAGATAGAATTATGTAGAGTCGGCATAAAAAGTTTGAATTAGATTGGTGAAACAGTGCAACCTCCAGAATGTTGACAAGCTTTATCATCCTGCCTCCCTGCTCGAGACCCCCCCCAAGTTGCGCCACTGAGTATAGCATTAATTTTGTATTGGCAAAGATTACATGTGAACATAGTATACAATGTCACCTGTCAGTAATTGAAATATTTTGCCAATGGGTCTTTGTGAAACATCTTCAACCAAACTGCTCCCCAGTCAACATTGTGAAGGTGGCTGGATGATGGCCTAACGTCCGTGTTTTCATCGGCCCAATATCGGCGGCCGAAATTGGCCCGATGTAATTTTGCTCATCGGCCCGACACATGGGCCGACGATGGCATCGGCCCAATGGTGTTGGGATGTCGCACCACCTATTAGCCCAGCATTCAGCCACCATTGATCTGCCATCGGCCCATCATTCAACGTTGATATCTGCCCGATGGTGGACCGATGTTGTGCCACCTGTTAGAACCAACATCCTGCCACCATTGGCCGGACTTCTTCCCGACATTGATCTCTGCCCGATGGTGGCCTGATGTTGCGCCACTTATTTGAACCAACATCCTGCCACCATTGGCCGGACATCCGCCCAATGTTGATATCTGCCCGATGGTGGCTGGATGTTGTGCCACTTATTAGAACCAACATCCTGCCACCATTGGCCGGACATCCGCCAAATGTGGATATCGGCCCGATGTTGTACCACCAATCAGAACCAGAATTCTGCCACCATTGGTTGGACATCCGGCCAACGTGTTACCTTTGGCCCATGGTCGGTATGCCAGCACTGGCCCAACATCAGTACACCAATATTGGCCCGACATCAGTAAACCAACATTGGCCCGATGTAATTTTGCTCATCGGCCCGACGCGTGGCCCGACATTGGTATCAGCCCAAAGGTGGCCAAATGCTGGCCCAATGTTACACCACCTATCAGGCCAACATGCTGCCGCTACTGATCCTACTTCAAAACCACTTGGTCGGTAAGCCAGCATTGGCCAGAAATCAGTACAACAATGTCAGCCCGACGTTGTCTTAATTGCTCAACGTCAGCATCTGCTACACATTGGACATCTATACATGCTTACAGTGACAGTTGTGTTACAAAAAGGACACCAATGTTACTTTACAAGTTAGTAAGAAAGTGAGTCAAATTTTATTTACAGATCAGTAGCAAAAGAAATCCAATAATAGAAGGTTGTTCTGCACCCACAGTAATAAGACAGAAATGAAAATTATGTTTAAAAGCACAACGAACAAAGAATTCATAAGAAGTAGGGCATGAGTTAACCACAAAAATCATGAAGCTCAAAAAACACGGGTAAAAAATTTCGTAGAAGTGCACCTTGCTTGGATTCAAATAGTATTTTAACCATACGTATGTCACAATGTTAAAATCACTTAGTCTTTCTATTACAATGCTATGAAAATTATAAATTATGTTTAATCCTTAGAATTTAGTCAAAATACAGTTTGTACAAAAAAGACAGTGTGAATATCAAAAATCTTGTGTAAAATAACAGAGCATTTGTCAGTCTTGATCATTGCCATGTGTATTTCTCAATGATGAAAGGCTACCATTTGTGATAATTCCAGTCAGCTAGTTTCATCTTCAGCCTTGTCCGTTTTCTTGATTTAATTTCGTCTTTCCTCTAATAACTAAGA
Organism: Platynereis dumerilii; assembly: GCA_026936325.1. Classification (NCBI taxonomy): domain Eukaryota; kingdom Metazoa; phylum Annelida; class Polychaeta; order Phyllodocida; family Nereididae; genus Platynereis; species Platynereis dumerilii. The sequence continues at coordinate 647,163 of JAPTHN010000034.1, forward strand.
TCCAGTCAGCCTGAGAGGGAGGGTTAGCTCAGTGGTAGCGTGCTGGGCTGCCAATCGCTGGGTCCAGGGTTCGAATCCAGCTCTTGAAGGGTCACCTGGGCCTATGTTGGATGCAGTTTTAATCATTCTTCACCTCATTACTGTGTCGCCCTCCTGTCCTAATTAGCGTACCAAGTGCATAAATAAAGGACGTTAAGCCCCGATCACCCATCCAATGGCGTCCATCCATCCGGTCAGCTCAGAGAGACAAGGGTGTGTGGGTTCACACAATCCAATATCCTATCTAACTTCAAGTTTGTTGACTCTGCAATTAAAGTACACAGTTCAATTCTTAATGAGTAACACAATGATAAAATGTAAACATAAAGTTTTTTGCAGAATGTTTACTTGCACCAAAGTATGACAGGCTTCATGGCAGGATACACCCTGACACTCACGGGTGACCACTGTTTTTTTATGGGGTAATTAAGGGAAGCATAGGGAAAGCTTAAGCTGTTGAAGGGAGCTTGGGGTAGTTAAGGGAAGAGAGGGTAGCTGAGGGGAGCTGAAGGTAGTTGATGGAAACCAAAGTAGCTGAAGAAAGCCAAATATAGTTGGAGAGAGCTGATGGTTGTTGAGGGATGGAGAGGGGGGTGAATCCAGCCACGAGGCCTCATGACCAAGTACTCAAAAAAATTGACATAATCTAGACTGCGCAGAGGAAAGAAGATCAAATATCAGGAGTAAGTTGGCATTGCAAGCACCTTTAAGTGAAATCAGTTATATTAAAACTTATATATATTAGTATCAGTCGTAGATAGATCTATATAGATAGATATATGGTAAGTGCAGCTCTCCACGCCAAGTTCTGAGCGCTCACCAGGGTTGATTAATGAGATGGAGTCCTAAACATGCTTTTACCCCATGTAAGTTATCTTTTACTTGCCCAGCACAGACACTGATACAAGGGGCCACCAATTTAACATAAAAATGACATCCAGCTGGGATTTCGGGTTCCCCAAGACCTTTAGCGGCGCAGGCAGGCACCACTCAGCCACCCAGTCATCATTGTGTTCATGTTATTGTTAATACAGGGGGACACAAGGTAAGTTGTGCCATTTTTTACGTTGGGCCTCACAGTGAGATTGAACAAACTTTGGGATTAAAGAAATTGACCAAAAAAAAAAGATTAGTGCAGTGATGTAGAGGAAGGTCAGATGAACATTTTGATGTGTCAAACAAAAAAATCTGTAGGGAATTTTTAGAGATATTTGTGTGTAAATTTTTTTTATTTATCACACCCTATTCTTAGCACGGAATCTCCATCAAAAAGTAATCAAAATTGCCCATTTTTCCTGGTAGGTAGGGGGAACCGGGGCACGCGGGGCACTGTGGGACGGTGGGGTTTTCTTGGATCCTGGCAAGGTATATGATATGGTAGTGCCATCGTATCTTGTAATTTCACATCCTGAAACCAAGAACAATGAGGCTTCCTCAGTGCTTGTATGAATTTTATATATCGTAACGCACAGTTATGAATTGCTATCGTGATAAATACACTCACTGGTGTGCGATAAATTTGCATTTTGGTGTAAAAGTCATATTGGGCTCATTGGGACAGCGAATTCGGGGCACATTGGGACGCACTTAGTATGGCAGCATTTAAGTGTCCAAGGCAACTGAAAGACCTGGGACAGCACACAACAGGTATTCAGGCCAAGGTGAATAGAGGTATAGTGGATTACCATGCTCTGTGAACAAATTTGTCGCAAAGCACTGTGTGTTAGTTACATAGATGTCCGCACCCAGGACAGTTTATGTTAAATGTTTAAAACTGTTTAAAGTTATGAACTATTATATTGTCTTATGCACTACTTACGTGTGATATCTATTGCACATGGAGTATTAAAATGATTTTTTTAATTGATGTCCCAATGTGCCCCGGCTGTGCCACTTGGGGCACATTGGGACAGTCATTTTTACGACTCTCTGGCTGCAAAAGGGTAGGTGCAGTCTAGTTTATTATGCCTTGCATTTCAGCTCAATAGTATTGGTGATATTCATGCAAACTTCTGAGTTCTTCAGTGCTTTCAGCATTGAGCAAAATTAGTAGACGTTCAAAGACGTCCCAATGTGCCCTGGTTCCCCCTAATATCTAAGATAAAAGAAATTATTCAGAAGAAGAAATATGCAATCATCACCACAAGAGAAAGTACATACTACTTCATCCAGACTGACAGAGTGTGATAAACCTACAACAGTAAACATTTCTCAGAAAATCTACAAAATATGTTTGTTTGCCAACTTTTCCTTTATAGTCTCATCATTCTGGTGAATAATTGTAGTATAATCTACTACACTTTTTAACCTATGGTGTGATATTGTCTTTTTGTGTGTTTTATAATGGAATTTCACCACTGTGAAAAATATACTTTTGCGACCATGTAAAGTGGAGCCAAAAGTTGTGTGAATCACCAGAAAACACATGCATGGATAGAATGTTTGTAAGCATTTAGTTAACTATGAAGTAAAACACTTTGACAAAACAGTCTTGATATGCAAAAGTTGCACATGTTTATATTAACTACATTTTCACATAATTTACTGAATGTATTCTATTTTTGTTGTTCTATTTGATTAAAGACTGATTGATTTTGGATGCCAGATAACCTGCATCAACATTAAACAACCAACATCCATTTAAGTACTCGAAATTCATTAAGCACAAATAGTGTTATTTATTTATAGCTTTAATGTTGCTTTTGTATATTAGCCAATTGCGAAGACTGTTCTTGTAATATCAGGGGATTCAACTTCGTAATGAAGCAGATACTTACAAACAGTCTATGCATGCATTGTCTAAACTCAAATGTGTCCATCCTTTCACATAGTTATGAAATGTTTGTTTCACTGTGGCAAAATTTGTGATAAAGTGCACAAAAATCTCAACAAAGCCTGTTACAAAGAGATGATGAATAATATAACTAACACAACTTGGTATTTGAAACATTTTCTCAGCCCTTTAGCCAGAAATGTTAGCTGTTATAGGTTTATCACACCCCATCAGACTGGATGAAGTGATACATACTTTCTGCAGAGACAATGACTGCATATTTTTACATTTGGATAATGACTTTCATCTTAGATATTACTTAACAGGAAAAATAGGTAACTCCGAGCTTTTTTTGATGGATATTTCATGTTAAGAATTGGGTATGATGAATAATAAAATTAAAGCTCCAGCATCTCAAAAAGGTCCAAACTGATTTTTTTGTTTGATACATCAAAATGTTCATCTGACCTTCCTCTACAGCACTGCGCTAGCCGTTTTCTTTGTCAATTTTTTTAACCCCAAAGTTTGTTCAAGCTCACTTTGGCCTATTTTCTGAAAAACCAAAGCTTAAAATCATGCAATCTGAAAATCCGGTATTACAATATAATACATTTGTCAGAATCGACCGAAGTTTCAGGGCAGTCTGACTATTGGAAAGATCGTGGTAGGCATTGGAAAAAAGTAGGTCAATTAGCACAACTTGGCCAGGTGCCGGGTAAGTTGTGCCGCATGCTGGGGTAAGTTGTTCTGCTTAATTTATTCAAAAACACCTTGTAGTTCACGTGTTTCTTCCGATAGATCATTTGTACCATGTTTTTAACTTATGGCTGACATGTTACATGAAACTAATGAAACATTTATGAGCCATTTTATGCAAAAATTTAAAATGCTGCAAAAACTAGAATTATGCTGTCTACAAGTTGACCGCTATTTGCTGCCACCTATGGTGCAAAATTCGCGAGCTCATGTGAGCGGTCAACAGAATTTCGACCTCTTGAAGAAACCAGGACAGTGTGGAAGAGACCAGGACAGTTCCATCATTTAGTGATGGTCTAATTTATTTCCAAAAACGCTGCAAGTGTCTAATCTGACTTTTGTTGGCTTCAATTTTAAGCAGACAGCTTGTAAATACCAAAACAAGTTGGAACTATTTTTTCTCATGGAGGATGTATACATTGTAGTTCACATATATTGCCAGTATAGAGGGGGCCACTTTTGGCATGGACAAGACATTTTGCTGAGTGTAACACAGCTTTTATGAAATTGTGAATTATATTATTGTTCTAGTTCATAAATCTCCATAAAGTAACAGAATAAATACAATTGAGCATTTTTGATATCACAAAACAAAAACATCGGCTTTGTATGGACAAGTGAATAAGTGAGAATGCATTCTTTTTGGACCCTTTTCTGACCACAATTTATTATGTAGTAAATGGCATAAGTAGATTGAATACCAACAAACTTCTGATGAGTAAAATCATCCCTTTCACAGGCAAAGTGTATGCTAAAGTTTCAAAACTTTCTATTTGTCTCATGATTTCCCAACATTTTCATTCAAAGCACTGGACTGGATATTTGCCAGCAACCATGCATTGTGAAAGTAGTTTGGCGTAGTAATATGGACAGCTGTTGTTTGACCTGATCTGGTGATCTGTCCAAAACAGATCAAATTATTGTTGACCCAATTCGATTTTTCCAGGGACTGTCAGCATTCTGCTGCCACTTGACAGTCCCGAACAGAGAGAGAGAATTATGTATTGTTTAGAGGGCGGTATAGCACTTTTGACACATGTTCCTTTCAGTGTAATTTATTTCACAACACATGAAGCCCTTGCGTAAAATGAAGACAAAAAAAGATAAATAATTTTATGTCATACCATTGGCACAACTCACCGCAGTCCAAACGGCACAACTTACGCCAAATTGATTTTCTGGATAAAACTAGTTGTCAAAAATAAACAAAGAATGCAAGATGAAATCTAACAAATATCTGGATTTGCCCCCTAACCCCATCTTACCAGAGGGACATAACCTTATTGCAAATACCAAATGACTGAGAAACAAGAATTTTGGTCCTCGACACTTTAAGTATACAGAAAGGAAATTGAATTTATGAGTGTAGTTTTTCATACCTGCATACTTGGTATTTTTTTCTTGATGCCTAATGATGTTGACCAAGTGGGTACATATGGGAGGCATTGCCTTCATAGAATTCCGCCGCCACTTCATTTGACAAGATCATCGTAATCGTCATCATAAAGAATCATATCACAATCACGATCGGTGAATCTAAAATTGATACAAAGAAACAACTCAAATACTATGTTAAAACAAACATTTAAGTCAATTATCTTATCATTAATGTAAATCAATTATCTTAACATTAATGTATTATGAATGGACATTTATGAGGGTTTGCTGCCGCACAGTCTTTGCAAATCAATCATAGATAAGTGCTGGGTATAAAAGTAAACTCTTAGCAATACACAATAAATTATGAATTTGCTTAAATGTAGAATTAGCTTTTAAGTATCATAATGACTTAAATGTATGAATTATTAGAAAGTTAACAACATTAAAATCTTATCAAATAAAACACTACATAATGTTACATCAAATATCAATCAATAATCGTCTAAATATCAAAGTTATCCAAACACAATAATTTACTTACGAACTGTAGCAACCCTTGCATCAGATCCAGAATTGGTGTTGTGGTAGTCTTCAAATGTTACCCTATAAACAATAAATATGTTGTTTAGCATATAGCTACTATCAAATTGAAATTTCTGACAGTCAGCTGATCAATGGAATGTACATGTAAAACAGAGAGATTATAAAGTTAGTAGGTAAAACAACAATAAACAAACAGTTAAAGGTTTCGATAAACATACATACAAACTCCCAATCCATATGAAAAATTCTACATACCATTTCAAATAGTTAAAGCTTGAGCAGTTATCCCTTTGGCTGTTGAAAGCCCACTGATTTGAAATTAGTTGATTGCTAATAGGAACTGCTCATGCTCAAAGAGGCTTGACCAGCAGGGCATTAATTAGGTCACACTGCTTGGCTATTAATAGACCAAAGCTGTCTGCTAGTGAACAGAGGCTGTTTACCACAGCCTTCTTTGCCAAGCTCTTCATTTCACCCCAACAGTGGGCGGCACAATTTACCCCGTGGTACAACTTACCCCGGTATCCCTATTGTTTCCACCTCGCCAGCTTTGTCACACTGTTGTACGAACTTCATCCAAGCTTTGTGCGGCTTTAGGTCCTGCTTAAGGTCCAGCTTTAGGTCCAGCATTAGTCAAATGACAGTCTGGTGTTGGTCCGGCATTACCTAATTAACAAGTAAATTATTAATTTTTATGTTTATAAAAGAAAATTATCACACACATTCTAAATCATAAAATGATTTTGACACCAATTTCTGCACTAACATTAATTATTTCAAAAGACCAAACAGCAGCAGCATGCCAGAAAAATGTAACATCGGCTAAACGTCGGCCCACCATATGAATGCAAATTGTTTACATGCAGCAATCAGTTGTCCAAAATGGCTTAAATTCCATTTAATAAATATATACATTTGTGGCTGTCTGAATCTCTGAAACCCATTGACATAACTCATAAATGTAGGAAATATAAAAACTCCATCTACCACTGAGAATCCAGCAAATCTTCATTCTTCATGGAGCAGCTTTCAAGCTGCTGCTTTCCAAAATGGGGAATCATCCCGCAGCAAGATCTTCAGCAATTATTTTCTTCAATTGTAATTGCATCAGATTGCTATGAAAAGTCATGTATGATGTTCTAAAGAAAGATAAGTTTCCTTCATTGGAGCTTGGTGCACTTGTGCACTAATTCCACACTGCATGAAATGTCATAAAAGAATTAACTTTCGAGTGCGAGACTAAATTCTATTGTGGGCCAATGATGGTTCCACGTTGGTCCAACGTTGGTAACACAGGGGTGGGCCGATGTTAGGCCATGTCTATCAATGTATCAGCAGCTTTTGGGTTTCTGACATCAGGCTGTTAGGGATCGAGTATTTACGCGGTCTTTTCCTTCGCGCCATTATTGTATGACCTACTTACATATAATTAAAATAAACCTAAGTTCCCGGATGTCGGGCGAAATGTCAACGTTGCGTTCGTGTCTTGGATCTTTGATTATGTCATTCGTAACATAATTGGGGGCTCGTCAGCCGATTTGAATCACCCACGAGTGTGATGAACTATTGCAGAATGATTTAAGAACGTTCAGGAGGCGGATTACTCCTAAATTCGGCTCCTGGCCGGCGACTTTCGCCGCGCCATGGAAGGCCGACGAAACTCTGGGTTATCGCTCACTGACCACGCGGTCATGCCCGGACTATCTAGAGCGTTTTAAAGCACGATTGTGTGCATATTATGCCACATACAACTTTGTCAAGTGGATTATTCATTCTGCAAGGATTTTCTACACGAAATGTACAGGATTTTGGTTCGTTATGAGCGCTGGATGCGCCGATTTGACACTACAAAGTGCGGACCACGTGCGTCCCTTTTGTTACATTCCAGCTCGCTTGTCAGCGACTTTTGTCAAGTTTTCAACAGCCGATTTGACAGTATTTTATCATGCCGATTATGACACCTATCCTGCGAAGGAACTGTCGTCGATGAAGTCAGGTGTGTGTCTCATTTCTGTCACATGAGAAAACATTTTTTTCTGTGAATTTTGACACCTCGATTGTCAATTGTCAAGTCGACTATATGTCATGTTGAATGACACTTCTACAATTTCACGAATCTATGATCTATTATGATGCCTGTCCTACGAAGAAACTGTCGTCTGGGAAACCAGGTGTGTGTTTTGTTTCTGTCAAATGAAGAAACGTTTTTGCGAGAATTTTGACAGTGAATTGTCATTCAACTTGCAAGCTCGTCTGCAGCTGTCAAGATCGAGATTCTACATTTAAATACTTCTAACGATGTTAAATTCACTCTACAACGTACGAACTATCGTCGTATATACTCAGATGTATATTCAACATTTCTACTGTCGTTTTTTGTGCATTTTGAGACAATTTGAAATCACAATTATCACTCGATGTGCATTGATGCCGATGCACCACGTGGACTGTGCTCAGCATGCACGCTCGTCAGGAGCTGTCAGTTGTCCGTCAACTGCTGAATATTTCTACGATGCTACAATTTAACAATGCAAGTTAATCTATTCAACGATTCTACAAACGAACTATCGTCATGAAGAAATCGAAATTCATGTGCCTCTCAAGGTCACGCTTAATTACCTGTCAAAACGATTTGACAGTTCTACAACATGTACAAATTACTACAATGCATTTGTTTACATTAACTAATGCTCGCCGATCGTCGAAATTTTCTACAAGATGACTTTCACTTTGTGGATTCGCAATCCGCAAATTTCTACAACAGTGCTGACAAAATTTTGTCAAATTTATGAACTGTCATTTGTTGTTATTAACTGTCAATTTCATGAACTCTTGATGTTGATTGTTGTTTTCTGTCATTTTGAAATTTATGTTTTGTGATTGGATCTGTCATTGATTGATTTTGTCATGAACTATTTGAATATTCACAAACTATTTTATTTGAAAATTATTTTCATCTGTCATTTAAATGTCTCTGTCATTTGTGACCATGCTTTGTGAAATTATTGTCATGTTCTCATGATTATTACTACATGTCATTGTCAACTGTCAATGAATGTCATTTTACTATGTTTTCAATAATGTCACTTTGATTGTTGTTCGGAAATTTTGGTAAATTTTCATACATTTCAAGGAATGTTTTATGTTTGAATAGTACTACTGTCAAACTCTACTGGTTTATAAGAATTGTTATCATGTACTACCGTACTTTGTTGATGTATATTCGGTGAACATACTTTTACTCCAAGTGCTCAACTGCATTAGGATATTTTCAGTAACCCTTTTTATCAAGTGTCAGGATTTTTACTTAAGCCTAATCTATAGGTTATTTCTGTGACACGATTTATTACTAAAGTGATTATTATTATTGCTTTATTTGGGTGAATTTCTCTGTATTGTTTACTACTTTCACAACATCATTATGATAACTGCTTACTTACCATTTGTCAACATGCATATTTGCATTTAATATATTCAAAGTTCAAAATGTTCATTGAGTATTCTAGCATATTCTATAACTCTGTGGGTATTACAATGTTGGTACACTACTTATATATGCTTTAGTCTCCCTTGATCATGTCAAGAGATGGCTTATAACCCTACAAGGTTTATTATTATTATTCTTCTTTTATCTCAAGTTTAAACTTGACTCTTATCACTATGGAGTTCTCTGTAGATGAATTTGTTCCCAAATTGGAACAATCGAGGTCTCATGTAACCTTGAAGCCTCTCAGAAAGAAGGATTTAGTGGCTGTGTGTAATCATTACAGTCTAGACTCTCGTGGTTTACGAAAAGATGAGGTCTTAGAACTTTTGACTAAGGAATTAGTCAAATTAAGTATTCTTGATGTACCAACAGATGATGGTGCTGGCACACCGCCAGTAGTCCAGTCCTCCGAGAAGGACAGTGGGGATAAGTCTAAGGATGCAGCTGGTGAGGGTCAACCTAATGGTTCAACTGGTGGGGGATCACCTAATGGATCAGTTGGTGGAGATAAACCAATTGCGTCTGAAGACTCTGCTTCATCTGCTGCTGATTTACAAAATCTACAGCTTCAGTGCGAGTTACAGCGGATGAAGAACAGGGAAAAGGAACTTGAGCTACAGCTTCGGTCTATGGGTTCTGGTGCATTTTCAGCCTCTGCGAGGCCACCGCCTGCTTTTGACCCCACCAGGTGCATCCGTCTTGTCCCCCCTTTCAATGAGAAAGAGGTGGACAAATACTTTTTACATTTTGAGAAAGTGGCAACCAGTCTCAATTGGCCCAAACAATTTTGGCCAATTTTGCTACAAAGTGTATTTGTCAATAAGGCTCAAGAAGCCTATAACACTTTGTCTATTGAACAATGTTCAGACTATGAAGTGGTTAAGTCAACTGTACTCAAAACTTATGAGTTGGTGCCAGAGGCATAGCGCCAAAAATTCAGGAATATTAGGCCCAACCATAACCAAACCTACCTTGAGTTCTCCAGAGAAAAAGAATCTCTGCTGAACCGGTGGTTGACTTCTATTAATTGTGGGTCAGACTATGAAAAGCTAAGACAAGCTGTCCTTTTGGAGGAGTTCAAGCGTTGTGTCAGTAATGACATCCAAACTTATTTGGAGGAAAACAATGTGCAAACACTCTATGATGCTGCCAGTTTGGCAGACAATTATGCTCTGACTCACAAGCCCAAAAATTCTTACCAGAATTCGGCGAAGTCTACCACCTCTCACAACTCTGCATCTCCAAGCAGCCACTCCAGTCAAACTAAGACTGCACATTCAGGGAAACCCTCTGATTCTAAAGTTGGTAAAGCCCCAGAGGTTACTTGTGCTGATTGTAAGAAAAAGGGTCACCTTATTTCAGAGTGCAGAACTCTTAAGCGCAAGAGTGACAAGTCCACTAACCCAGTGGCTAGTGTTTCTAACAACACATTTTCTCCTGCGGGCTCATACAAGTCTTTTTGTTTTCCAGGTTTGATTTCAGCTGGCGGAGAGCAGAGAGAGGTCACGATTCTGCGTGATACTGCTGCAGATAGATCTTTGTTGCGCCAAGGCGTCTTAGATTTTTCTAAGCTTGTTAATGTTGGTCAGTGCTCAATTTTGGGCATGGAGTGTCGTCCCATCTCTGTCCCTTTACACAAAGTTAATTTACAGGCTAAGTCCTTACAGGGGGAGTTTGTCGTCGGCCTTCGTCCGTCTTTACCCTTCAGGGATGTTGATTTGCTACTGGGCAATGACATTGCTGGAGACACTGTCCACTTTACTGCAGATGATTCTGCTACTGTCTGTGCCATTACTAGGTCTCAGACCAAAGCCATTACGAAGAGTGATGCTGAGGAATATTTATTCCCATTTCATGATGTTTGCGATGCTAGTCTGGAAAATCTAGACATTTTTACTACAAAGCAAACTTTAGCTACTGAACAACAGTCCGATCCTGAGCTGGCGCCTATTTATGACTCTTCCATTTCAGAGGAGGAGGCGCAGGATGAGGCTTGTGTTTATTTTCGCAAAGGAGAGATCCTGATGCGTAAATATCGTCCCCCGGCTGTCCCAGCCAACCATGAGTGGTCAGTTATTTATCAGGTGGTTGTCCCACAGCGAATTCGGCCTGAAATTCTGAAACTTGGCCATGATGTTTCTACAGGTGGTCACCTTGGAGTCAACAAGACTTTTGAGAAGATCACTCGTCATTTCTATTGGCCTGGGATACGTAAGTCCATCACAAATTATGTGAAAACATGTCACACATGTCAGGTGATAGGAAAGCCTAATCAGACTATTCCTGTTGCTCCACTCAAGCCAATTCCCGCTTTTGGGGAACCTTTTTCTAGGGTTTTAATTGACTGTGTAGGACCACTGCCTAAAACCAAATCAGGCAATGAGTACCTACTTACTATCATGTGTGCTTCTACTCGTTTCCCAGAGGCTATTCCTCTGAGGAATATTAGTGCTAAAAGTGTGCTACGAGCACTCTTAAAGTTTTTCACTACTTTTGGTCTGCCAAAAGAGGTCCAGAGTGACCAGGGTTCCAATTTCATGTCTCAGGTTTTCCAGCAAGTCTTGCATGAATTGGGTATTACTCAAATTAGGTCTAGCGCCTATCATCCTCAGTCGCAAGGAGCGATTGAGCGATTTCACCAAACATTGAAAACAATGATGAGGTGTTACTGTAGCGAAAATGAGAAAGGTTGGGATGAGGGCATTCCCCTACTCTTATTTGCTACAAGAGAAGCCATTCAGGACTCATTGGGTTTTAGTCCATTTGAGTTGGTTTTTGGCCATTCTGTGAGAGGTCCTTTAAAACTTTTGAAGGAGTCTTGGCTCAGTGAGCAACCTCCACAGAATCTATTACAATATGTAATTTCTTTCAGAGAAAGACTTTACTCCACCAGAGAGTTGGCTCGAGAACATCTCAGCAAGGCCCAGGAAGCCATGAAGTCCCAGTTTGACAAGAAGGCTAAATTGAGGTCATATTCTCCTGGTGACTATGTACTTGTGTTGTTACCTATACAGGGACAACCACTTTCAGCCAAGTATCATGGCCCTTATGTGGTTGAGTCAAAGGTCAGTGACACTGACTACACTGTCTTGACCCCAGATCGCCGCAAGGCTAGGCAACTTTGCCATATTAACCTTTTAAAACCCTATTTTACCAGGGATCAAGGTTCTACGAACCAGTTGGCTACAGTAGCCGCTAGTTCTACTAATGATACTTTAGATTATTGTGACCAAACGGTCAAATTATGTGTTCCCAAGCTGGAGAATCTTGAAGCAATTCAGGGTTTACCTGAACAGCTTGGACACTTACTAAGTGATCAAAGACAAGATGTCTTGTCACTTATCGCTGACTACCCCTCCATATTCTCTGATGTCCCTGGCAGAACTACTGCCATTGAACATGATATGGATGTGGGTAGCGCGAAACCTATTAAACAGGGTCCCTACAGGGTCAACCCTTTAAAGCTCGAATCTATGCGTGCTGAAATTAATTACATGCTCGCAAACGATATTATCGAGCCGAGCTCCAGCCCTTGGAGTTCTCCCTCCATCTTGGTTCCTAAGGAAGGGGGTGGGGTTAGGTTTTGCACTGATTTTAGGAAGGTCAATTCATGTTTGTTATCGGATTGCTATCCGACTCCAAGAATCGATGACTGCATCGAGGATGTCGGTAGTGCTCTGTATGTTTCAAAATTTGACCTCAATAAAGGTTACTGGCAGATTCCCTTAACTGCAAGGGCTAAGGAGGTGTCAGCCTTTGTAACCCCAGACGGGTTATATCAGTACAAAATGATGCCGTTCGGCACTAAAAATGCCAGCGCTACATTTCAACGTTTGATGAATCAGATTACTCAGAACCTGGAAGGTTCGAAAGTCTATATCGATGACGTTGTAATTTTTGCTGACGACTGGGAGACTCATATCGCGAGATTGCAAGAGTTCTTCCGTCGCCTGGCTGAGGCCAATCTCACTTTAAACTTGAAAAAGTGTGAGATTGCCAAAGCCACAATTACTTATTTGGGTCATGTAGTAGGCCAGGGAACTGTCAGTCCTAGAGACGTCAAAGTTCAGGCCATTCTACAATTTAAAGTACCAGAAAACCGGAAAGAAATCCAACGATTTCTCGGTATGGTGTCCTTCTATAGGAAATTTTGCCCAAATCTATCAGTTATTGTTCATCCGATAACTGAACTGCTCAAAAAGAACAAACCATTCTTACGGTCTGATGCTTGCCAGCAGGCTTTCAGCCAAATTAAATTGTTGCTGAGCAAGGGTCCAATTTTATTGACCCCTGACTTTGCTAAACAATTTCACCTGGCGGTCGACGCCAGTGGAGTTGGGTCTGGAGCGTCTCTTATGCAGAAAGGCGGAGATGGTATATTACATCCCGTCGCATATTTTTCAAAGAAGTTCTCTCCAGCCCAACAAAATTACTCCACCATTGAGAAGGAGTTACTGGGTTTGGTTCTGGCACTCCAACATTTTGAGGTCTACCTCGGAGTGACCAGTGAACCCACCATGGTCTATACTGACCATAACCCTCTTGTTTTTCTCGACAGGATGAGAAACAAGAACCAGCGTATTTTGCGCTGGGCCCTTTTTGTACAGTCCTTCGACTTGAAGGTTCAGCATATCAAGGGAGTGGACAATATTGTCCCTGATGCTCTGTCAAGAGCCTTTTAGTTTTTACTAGTCTGGATAACCGGTTCTGACCTTTTTAGGACAAACTCGTTAGTCCTGCTATTTTGTAATTTGTAGTTTTAAAATTAATTTTTTTTTTCTCCTTTTTCAACTAGTCTTATTAGCTAGTCTCATAACTCTTTTTGTTAGGTCTTTATATAAATTTTAATAAATTTATTTGGTCAATAGCTTTATTTACTGGTCTAATACTTAATATTCATTATGATGATACTCTCACAGTATCTTGTACTATTTTATATTTCTAGTACTATTATTACAGTATTTCGTATTTTTACTGTACTTTGCACTGTTTCAAATATATTTTTGAGAATTAATATACTCACTATTTTTGGTACAATTTCAGTACCTTGTACTATTTTAATATTTTAGTACTATTTGTACAATATTTTGTACTTCTGTGGTATTATGGTGCTATTGCTGTATTAATACTCACTATTTTTGGTACAATTTCAGTACCTTGTACTATTTTAATATTTTAGTACTATTTGTACAATATTTTGTACTTCTGTGGTATTATGGTGCTATTGCTGTATGTCATATTGTTTCAATATATTTTTGATACTATTACATATTTTGTATTAACCACTAAAGTATTTTGGTGCTATCTCAATATTTTTGTATAATTACAATATTGTTAAAGGTACAGAACCTCTCTTAAATAGGGGGGTGTTAGGGATCGAGTATTTACGCGGTCTTTTCCTTCGCGCCATTATTGTATGACCTACTTACATATAATTAAAATAAACCTAAGTTCCCGGATGTCGGGCGAAATGTCAACGTTGCGTTCGTGTCTTGGATCTTTGATTATGTCATTCGTAACAAGGCCAACACTGAGCCAGCCTAGGGCCATTTTTATAAAAATTGTGTGCTTCTGCATCGAATATGATTATGACCGTAGTTGGTTCAAAGTAGGGCCGGGCCACAGGAGTGGACCAACATCGATAGCGGCCCAGCATTTATCCGATGCGTGTCTACTGCCAAATATTTCATGCATAGACCGAGATAGTTAAACCAGTGTTTGGCTGAGCATAGAACCAAGAAAGTGGGCCAATATTGGTAACTCATTGGATTATCAAAATTAGACCCTCTTTTTAGATTTTCTGCATTCACCAAAATGGCTATGACAAACGGCCCAGAGGAAAAAAGAGTACATTTGACGCGCTCAAATTATTCAAATTACCAATATTGGGAGAGCATAACCAATACTGGGACACTTTGATATTCTCAATTTAAGATAGTAAGAGTAGTGGTTGGCCAGACGTTGGGCCAATAGGTTGGGCCAACATCGACAACTCCTCACATAACTGATATCGATAGAGCGTTGAACCAACATTGGGCCACTTTTATTTATTCTGTTTAAGGTGGTTATAGTAATGGTTGGCCATATGTTGGGCCAAGGGCTTGGGCCAATATCGGCAACTCCTCTGGAGTGCTTGTGTAACAGATATCGGGAGAGTGTTCAACCAACATTGGACCACTTTTAAACATCGGCACCTTCTCGCATAACTGATATCGGAAGAGCGTTGTACCAACATTGGGCCACTTTTATATTCCCAGTTTGAGATAGTAAAAGTAGCAGTTGGCCAGATGTTGGGCCAATAGGTTGGGCCAACATTGGCAGCTTGTCGCAAAGCTGATATCGGAAGAGCGTTGAACCAACATTGGGCCACTTTTATATGTTCAATTTGAGATGGCTCTCGTAATGGTTGGCCAGATGTTGGGCCAATAGGGTGAGCCAACATCGGCAGCTCCCTGCACAACTGATATCGGAAGAGCATTGTACCAACATTGGGCCTCTTTTATATGTTCAATTTCAGATGGCTATGTTAAAGTTGCCCTGAATGATAAAATCATTGGCTAAATATGGGTTGTTTTCTTTGAACTATATCGTAAATTTGAGATCCTAAGTATTTATAATTAATTTTTTAAAGTATTCCCTTGACAACATAAATTATTTAGTATTTTCCCATACATTTTCTAGATAGTGACTGCCTCCTCCAGGACATCCATTATAGATGACGTCACAATATCCATTGTTATAAATATATTGTTATAAGTTAACTAAATCCGACAATGGTGATGACGTCATAAAGTTGAAAGCAAGCAGGACAAGTGATTTTTTCCGTGCGTACCAGAAATAAATCTAGGGGTCATTTAGGACATATGTTGGGTCATTAGAGATAGAAAAAAAGTTCCTACAGCACAGAAAATTTATGTACAGTTCAATATAACCACGTCACATCAGAAAATGTAAAAATTAGAAAAAGTTTTGATCAAAGCTGACTTATCATTCAGAGTAACTTTAATGGTTGGCCAGATGTTGGGCCAAAAGGTTGGGCCAACTTTGGCAACTCGTCGTGTAACCAGTATTGGGAAAGCATTGAACCGACATCGGACCACTTTTATATTATCAGTTTTTAAGATAATAAAAGTAATGGTTGGCCAGATGTTTGGCCAATAGGTTGGGCCAACATTGGCAGCTCGTCGCATAGCTGATATCGGAAGAGCGTTGAGCCAACATTGGACCACTTTTATATGTTCATTTTGAGATCGCTCTAGTAATGGTTGGTCAGATTTTGGGCCAATAGGGTGGGACAACATCGGCAACTCATCGTATAACCAGTATTGGGAAAGCATTGAACCGACATCGGACCACTTTTATATTCTCAGTTTAAGATAATAAAAGTAACGGTTGGCCAGATGTTGGGCCAATAGGTTGGGCCAACATCGGCAGCTCGTCGCATAGCTGATATCGGAAGAGCATTGAACCAACATTGGGCCTCTTTTATATGTTCAATTTGTGATGGCTCTAGTAATGGTTGGCCAGATGTTGGGCCAATAGGGTGGGCCAACCTGTTGGGCCAACATCGGCAACTCATCGTGTAACCAGTATTGGGAAAGCATTGAACCGACATCGGACCACTTTTATATTCTCAGTTTAAGATAATAAAAGTAACGGTTGGCCAGATGTTGGGCCAATAGGTTGAGCCAATATCAGCAGCTCGTTGCATAGCTGATATCAGAAGAGCGTTGAACCAACATTGGGCCTCTTTTATATGTTCAATTTGTGATGGCTCTAGTAATGGTTGGCCAGATGTTGGGCCAATAGGGTGGGCCAACATCGGCAACTCGTCGTATAACCAGTATTGGGAAAGCCTTGAACCGACATCGGACCACTTTTATATTCTCAGTTTAAGATAATAAAAGTAGCGGTTGGCCAGATGTTGGGCCAATAGGTTGGGCCAACATTGGCAGCTGGTCGCATAGCTGATATCGGAAGAGCGTTGAACCAACATTGGACCACTTTTATATGTTCAATTTGTGATAGCTCTAGTAATGGTTGGTCAGATTTTGGGCCAATAGGGTAGGACAACATCGGCAACTCATCGTATAACCAGTATTGGGAAAGCATTGAACCGACATCGGACCACTTTTATATTCTCAGTTTAAGATAATAAAAGTAACGGTTGGCCAGATGTTGGGCCAATAGGTTGGGCCAACATCGGCAGCTCGTCGCATAGCTGATATCGGAAGAGCATTGAACCAACATTGGGCCACTTTTACATGTTCAATTTGTGATGGCTCTAGTAATGGTTGGCCAGATGTTGGGCCAATAGGGTGGGCCAACCTGTTGGGCCAACATCGGCAACTCATCGTGTAACCAGTATTGGGAAAGCATTGAACCGACATCGGACCACTTTTATATTCTCAGTTTAAGATAATAAAAGTAACGGTTGGCCAGATGTTGGGCCAATAGGTTGAGCCAACATCAGCAGCTCGTTGCATAGCTGATATCAGAAGAGCGTTGAACCAACATTGGGCCTCTTTTATATGTTCAATTTGTGATGGCTCTAGTAATGGTTGGCCAGATGTTGGGCCAATAGGGTGGGCCAACATCGGCAACTCGTCGTATAACCAGTATTGGGAAAGCCTTGAACCGACATCGGACCACTTTTATATTCTCAGTTTAAGATAATAAAAGTAGCGGTTGGCCAGATGTTGGGCCAATAGGTTGGGCCAACATCGGCAGCTCGTCGCATAGCTGATATCGGAGGAGCATTGAACCAACATTGGGCCTCTTTTATATGTTCAATTTCGGATGGCTATGTTAATGGTTGGCCAGATGTTGGGCAGAAAGGTTGGGCCAACCTGTTGGGCCAACATCGGCAACTCATCGTGTAACCAGTATTGGGAAAGCATTGAACCGACATCGGACCACTTTTATATTCTCAGTTTAAGATAATAAAAGTAACGGTTGGCCAGATGTTGGGCCAATAGGTTGGGCCAACATCAGCAGCTCGTTGCATAGCTGATATCAGAAGAGCGTTGAACCAACATTGGGCCTCTTTTATATGTTCAATTTGTGATGGCTCTAGTAATGGTTGGCCAGATGTTGGGCGGGCCAACATCGACAACTCGTCTTGTAACCAGTATTGGGAAAGCATTGAACCGACATCGGACCACTTTTATATTCTCAGTTTAAGATAATAAAAGTAGCGGTTGGCCAGATGTTGGGCCAATAGGTTGGGCCAACATTGGCAGCTGGTCGCATAGCTGATATCGGAAGAGCGTTGAACCAACATTGGACCACTTTTATATGTTCAATTTGTGATAGCTCTAGTAATGGTTGGTCAGATTTTGGGCCAATAGGGTAGGACAACATCGGCAACTCATCGTATAACCAGTATTGGGAAAGCATTGAACCGACATCGGACCACTTTTATATTCTCAGTTTAAGATAATAAAAGTAACGGTTGGCCAGATGTTGGGCCAATAGGTTGGGCCAACATCGGCAGCTCGTCGCATAGCTGATATCGGAAGAGCATTGAACCAACATTGGGCCACTTTTACATGTTCAATTTGTGATGGCTCTAGTAAGGGTTGGCCAGATGTTGGGCCAATAGGGTGGGCAAACCTGTTGGGCCAACATCGGCAACTCATCGTGTAACCAGTATTGGGAAAGCATTGAACCGACATCGGACCACTTTTATATTCTCAGTTTAAGATAATAAAAGTAACGGTTGGCCAGATGTTGGGCCAATAGGTTGAGCCAACATCAGCAGCTCGTTGCATAGCTGATATCAGAAGAGCGTTGAACCAACATTGGGCCTCTTTTATATGTTCAATTTGTGATGGCTCTAGTAATGGTTGGCCAGATGTTGGGCCAATAGGGTGGGCCAACATCGGCAACTCGTCGTATAACCAGTATTGGGAAAGCCTTGAACCGACATCGGACCACTTTTATATTCTCAGTTTAAGATAATAAAAGTAGCGGTTGGCCAGATGTTGGGCCAATAGGTTGGGCCAACATCGGCAGCTCGTCGCATAGCTGATATCGGAGGAGCATTGAACCAACATTGGGCCTCTTTTATATGTTCAATTTCGGATGGCTATGTTAATGGTTGGCCAGATGTTGGGCAGAAAGGTTGGGCCAACCTGTTGGGCCAACATCGGCAACTCATCGTGTAACCAGTATTGGGAAAGCATTGAACCGACATCGGACCACTTTTATATTCTCAGTTTAAGATAATAAAAGTAACGGTTGGCCAGATGTTGGGCCAATAGGTTGGGCCAACATCAGCAGCTCGTTGCATAGCTGATATCAGAAGAGCGTTGAACCAACATTGGGCCTCTTTTATATGTTCAATTTGTGATGGCTCTAGTAATGGTTGGCCAGATGTTGGGCCAATAGGGTGGGCCAACATCGGCAACTCGTCGTGTAACCAGTATTGAGAAAGCATTGAACCGACATCGGACCACTTTTATATTCTCAGTTTAAGATAATAAAAGTAGCGGTTGGCCAGATGTTGGGCCAATAGGTTGGGCCAACATCGGCAGCGCGTCGCATAGCTGATATCGGAGGAGCATTGAACCAACATTGGGCCACTTTATATGTTCAATTTCGGATGGCTATGTTAATGGTTGGCCAGATGTTGGGCAGAAAGGTTGGGCCAACATCAGCAACTTGTCGTCTAACCAGTATTGGGAAAGCATTGAATCGATATCGGACCACTTTTATATTATCAGTTTAAGATAGTAACAGTAGTGGTTGAGGCAACATCTGCAACTCCTCGTATAACTGATATTGGGAGAGTGTGGAGCCAACATTGGGCCACTTCTATATGATCAGTTTAAGATTGATATCGTAGTGGTTGGCCACATGATGGGCCATTATATATTATAACATTGGGCCACCATTGGGCCAACATTGGGCTGATGCCAACATAGGGCCATGCGTCGGGCCGATGAGCAAAATTACATCGGGCCAATGTTGGTTTACTGATGACGGGCCAATGTTGGTGCACTGATGTCGGGCCAGTGCTGGCATACCGGTCATGGGCCACATGTCGCACGTTGGGCGGATGTCCAGCCAATGGTGACAGGGTGCTGGTTCTGACCGGTGGTATAACATTGGGCCACCATCGGGCAGATATCAACGTCAGGCAGATGACCGTCCAATGGTGGCATGCTGTTGGGCTTATAGGGGTATACCATCGGGCCACCATTATGCTGAGACCAACGTTGCGTCATGCGTGGGGCCGAGGGTGACAGGATGTTAGTTCAACCAAGGGGTACGACATTGGGCCACCATGTCTGGCCATTGGTGGCAGGATGTTGATTCTATCAGGTGGCACAACAGCGGATAGCAGATATCAACGTCGGGCGGAAGTCCGGCCAATGGTGGCAGGATGTTGGTTATAATAGGTGGCACCACATCGGGCCAGATATCAACGTTGTGCGGATGTTCAGTCAATGGTGTCAGTATGTTGGTTCTAATAGGTGGCACAACATCAGGCCACTATTGGGCAGATATCAACGTTGGGCGCATGTCCAGCCAATTGTGGCAGGATGTTGGTTCCAACCGGTGGTATAACATCGACCACCACTGGGTAGATATCAACGAGGGCCGACGGCAGATCAACGGTGGCTGGATGTTGGGCACAACATCGCGCCCCCATTGGGCCAATTTCGGCCGCCGATATTGGACCGATGAAATCGCGGACATTAGGCCATCATCCAGCCATCATCACAATGTTGACTGGGATATGCTCAGCTCAAGAGTGTTATGGTAGTGGTTGACTGGATGACTGGCCAATAGATTGGGCTAACATTGGCAACTGCTCATATCACATATATTGGGAGAACGTTGAGTTGAAATTGGACCACTTTTATAAATTTATGCATCACCTAATATGGATAGTATGAACAGTTGTTTGACCATGATCGGCCTACAGAGAGCCACCATTGGCAAATCATCAGGGAATAGGTATTGGGCCAGCTTGTAACAGACGTTAGGCCACTTTCATAATTTCTGCATATAACAGCAGCTGGTCCGATGCAGGTCCACTAGAGTGGGCCATAATCGGCAAACCATCAGGGTATGGATATTGGGCCAGTGTGTAATAGATGATGGGCCACTTTCATAATTTCTGCATTAATCATCATGCCTATAACAGCAGCTGATCCGATGCAGGTCCAGTAGATTGGGCCGCCATCGGCAAACCATCAGGGTGTGGATATTGGGCCAGTGTTTAACAGACGTTGGGCCACTTTAGTAATTTCTGCATTAATTATCATGCAAATAACAGCAGCTGGTCCGATGCAGGTCCACTAGAGTGGGCCACCATCGGCAAACCATCAGGGCATGGATATTGGGCCAGCCTGTAATAGATGATGGGCCACTTTAATAATTTCTGCATTAATTATCATGCCTATAACAGCAGCTGGTCCGATGCAGGTCCGCTAGAGTGGGCCACCATCGGCATACCATCAGGGTATGGACATTGGGCTGGCGTGTAACAGATGATGGGCCACTTTCATAATTTCTGCATTAATTATCATTCATATAACAGCAGCTGGTCCGATGCAGGTCCAATAGATTGGGCCACCATCGGCAAACCGTCAGTGTATGGATATTGGGCCAGCATGTAACAGGCTTAGGGCCACTTTCTTTTCTTTTGGCATTGATCAGAACGCCTATCATCACAGGTGGTCCAATGTTGGGTGGACATCTGTGAGCCGACAGATATTTGCCTAACTGAAATAGACGTAGGGCCGATGGGTGCATGTTGAGTGGGTCGTGGAAGCATGAGTTTTCACCCAATGAGAGGAAAACATTATTCACAGTAAAGCGTGATTTTCCCTTCTGATGTTTTAGGCCCCTGGTTCTTTGAGGTTCTCTAGTTTAAGAAATACCTGGAAAGGGAAAGAGAACACGGTTTTCTATTTTTTGTATCGGAATGTACTTTACGTTTTTCATGACTGCCATGGCAATCTCAAACTACAATGGGACACTTCATTTGATCTTTCTTATGATTTGTTGTTATTTTTTAGATTTCAACAAAATAACAACAAAAATTCCTTTAAATTACGTGAATGAGGACAGCAATTTTATATTTCACTTGCAATTCCCTAAAACGCGTCACATAACAGTTCACTGTCCACACCAATGATTATGAAGAATATGCTAATCATTGATCAATAATATCCTCCTTCATTTTCTTATTGGTGCTGTTTGCCTTGCAAAAGTTGTGACGTGACCTAAGAAATGTCCATTTTCAATCCAATCCAGTAGGAAAGTCCTAAAATTTAAAACACTGGATCCATTTACTCCCAGAGGGGCATCTTGCCCAAAGTTAGTTTTCTGGACAGTGTCAGTAGCCACATATCATTCTGTCTCCCCCGGAAACATAATTTTCCGGAAATGCACTATTCCACAAAGCACAGCTGGCTTCTTACCTGGACATGTTATTGTTATAACTTTAGTTCTTCGAGTTACATCTTATCTAATCAAATAATGCTCCTTAAGCCGCATAAGAATCTCTCATAAAGATTCAAAGCAGCTGATAATGCTTCTTTTAAAGCTGTTGGGGAATCTATCATCAAGATTGAAAGCAGCTGATAATGCTTCTTAAGCTGTAGAGGAATCTCTCATAAAGATTCAAAGCAGCTGATAATGCTTCTTTTAAAGCTGTTGGGGAATCTATCATCAAGATT
Organism: Platynereis dumerilii; assembly: GCA_026936325.1. Classification (NCBI taxonomy): domain Eukaryota; kingdom Metazoa; phylum Annelida; class Polychaeta; order Phyllodocida; family Nereididae; genus Platynereis; species Platynereis dumerilii. Next base: position 669,838 of record JAPTHN010000034.1, read on the forward strand.
GAAAGCAGCTGATAATGCTTCTTTTAAAGCTGTTGGGGAATCTATCATCAAGTTGCAAACCAACTTACAGTCCTCATATTTACATGGAATCTCAATTGTCTTCTATTCTTCCAATGGTCACTGTTATAGTAGGCAAATCTTGTTTTACAGTCCTGGTCATATTAACATGGAATCTCAACTCTCTTCTATGCTGTTGAAGCGTGATGTCAGAGATGACTCTATTCTCTAGCATTGCAATATATGTAAATTAACTGCAAGCGATGATTTCATTTTAAACTGGGTCAGGTTCTCCGGCTTCTGGCCAATATGAATCCACCAAAACTGAGAGGCAGAGTTTCAAAACAGTGTCAGAGTAAGCATTTTATCAGGGATAGCCCCTGCAACCACATCATCACAGTTTGATAGCCAATCGACTGACAGGAAAACTACGCATCACAGTTTCAACATTGATATATTGAAGGAAGGCTGTTAGACCCCGAAGTCAGTTGTCAGCTAAGTTGTTGAACTTTGACTTCACTTGACATCAACAAACTTCAGCTGACTTTGTGCAATTTCCTAGGGCATTTCTGTTAAATGTTTCCCAGGGCATTTCTGTTAAATATTCTTCAACAGTATATTTAATTTCAGAAATTTCAAAATTTTTGCATATGGATTATGGTGTAGTAAATGAATGTGTCAATTTTTAGGGAGTTTTTATGTTGTATATACTTTACCAAAGTCCTATAGGAGTTAGACATACATCATCTTGAGCTGTTTATGCTGTTCAGAATGGTACCAAAACCAGTTCTGTTGGGTGAAAATTGGCTAAGTTATGCAACTATGACTTGACTTTAGCTGACTCAAGTCTGACTTGACCAGATTGAACATCAACTTGCTGCTTGGGAACCTAACTATGACTTCACTAGTCAATTTTATACAGTCGACTTCGGGGTCTAAAGACTGTTGATGTGATCCCAATGACCTATCACTGGCAATCACCAATCTGATCTGACTAAATGGCAGTTTCATGAGCATTCACAGTAGACAACTGTTATAATCCCCACAGAATTGCTTAATCTGCAAGCTTACAACTTCGCAATTTTTAACTTAAATAGACCTTGCTGTAAACAAAAGGCTTCGACATTTTTTTGTACACACATGCATTATGTGATATGTAGTTATCCTGGTAGACCGTTGGCTGACAGGCTGTGATCTCAAACTAGCATGGGGTTTTTCAGACCCAATTTTAACTCTGACACTGTGTTGAAATTGTGACGCTCAGTTTTGGTGGATTCACTTTGGCTAGAAGCCCCCCCTGCATACCCCCCCCCCCCTCCGATAAGCCTATGTGTACGTGCGTGATGTTCTTCTAACGGGGGTAGCAGTGACAGAAATTGGTGCAACCACACAAAATGGTTTTCATTACTTGAACAACTATATTACACAAGTTCAAACATTTTCTGCTCTAAAAATGGAATCAACATATGCATTAATCAGCTGTATCCTATTGCTAACATGCATCCTCATCTGCAGATCTATAGCAAAGCAGGATCTGGTTGAGGCCAGTCAGTGAGAGTGAAGCTGTCCTTGCGAAACTGTGAAGGGTGCCAGGTCCAAGGTATGTTATCACTATAGAGTATTGCTACTAATCCTCTTATATCTAAGGTCAGAAATTTATTAATTTATCTGTAAGATGCTGCATTACAGAATTCACTAGTTGAGTTAATTAATGACAGTTGTCTCTGTCTTATATATCTAGGACTTTAAAATTCTGCTTTAAAATTTAGAACCCTGCTTCAGAAGTCAAATTGTATACAGCTGATGATCCTTTTCTTGTGTGATCAAAGACAGTGTCTTTGGTGTGACTCTTTGGACTTTTCAGCTCAAAAAGCCCATAAAACACAACTAAATAAATAGGCCTACAAATGTATTGCTACCAATCCTAGACTGGCGGGATTTTCGAAAAATGGCTTTATTTAGAGAGGTACGAGCATTTTAGGGTAAAAGTCGGAAACCCATCTTTTTTGCATATTTCAGGTATGCCGATTCCGAAAAAACCGGTTCCCAAGCAATATTCCGGGTCCTTCACCTCCTAATTTGCATAACAAAATGGGCGCCAAAATAAGCAAGTTTTTGATCGTTTTAAAGCAGTAAAGTTCTATATTTTACTGTTTAGGAAAGCAAAAAAGGCGAATTAGTGGCTCAATCCATGTTATTAAGACTAGGGAATAAGACCTACCATTTTAGAATTAATTATACAAGTATGATGGTCAATGATAAGCTAATTAGTAGCCGCCATGATACAATAATGCCTTTTCTTCAATAACTTCCTTAATAATCAACCAAATTTAACAAATTAAGGTTCTATACCAATGTTTTGAGGGTCAATGAAGATGATGAAACCATCTATTAAGTCATAACACTCATCAAATATTAATTAGGCAAGAATAATGGTCATAAGTATGGTAATTGGCATTGAAATATTGCAAAAATACCAATCTTCGCAGTGTCTTCTCTGCTAATCCAGGAATCTTTACCTATTAAAGGATAAAGGTCTATACCAATGTTTTAAAGTCTATGAAGATAATGAACTTATTCATAGAGTCATACAGTAACTGTCATCAAATATGAATTATGGAAAAATGATTGTCATTAGTATGCTAATTAGCATGACATATTTCAGAAGAACATTTTTTGTTATAACGATGCTGCTAATCCTGCAAACTTTACAAATTAAAATGTATATACCAATATTTTAAGGGCCAATGAAGAAGCCATTGACAAAGTCATTACATTCATCATATAACTGAAAATAAACAAGTGTATTCTTATATCTTTCCTATGCATCAAGCAAACTTAAGCAAATTAAGTTCTCCAACAATTTTAGTTTTTTTTTCAAAATTAGTCTGCAATACTTCAAGGGTCAATGCAGATCATGAACTCAACTCATAACGTAATAATATATCAGTGATATCGACCTAAATTTTGTTTGTTTGTTAAGTTTGCTGGATTAGCAGGGAAGATCAGGGCTGTAGCTGGAATTCTGTTCTGGGGCAGGCAAAATTAGGCAGGAGCTTCCATTATTCAACAATGTATCATGCATGTTGGCCCGAAATGCCTTCTAAGCAATCTGAAGCACTAATTCCCCATAAAAGACAAGGAATCACTGTATTATCATTTTATGTAGTGTCCAAATTAGTAAAGTTTGAACACCATACACATATTAAATGGAAATCCTGCAAATCATTATTTTGATGACTTCTAGATATGGTTATATAGTGGGATCTGAACCATCATCCAACATACCCATGCAGGGTAGGCATGCTAAGCAATGGCCTACAGAGCCGCACAAAACATGAAACAGTCACTCAAATACTTTGAATCAAACAATTATCATAATTGAACTTTCATGGATTCGGGTGATCTAATAGCCTAAGATAGAGAGCAGGATTCCAAGACAAAATTAATGTTTAGAAGCTGAATGTGCCTGTCAAACATTTTACCATTGGATTACGAGGGGCGTTCAGAAAGTTCGAGGCTTTTTTTTATGTGGATATCTATTTTCAACCTAGAACTATGAATTTTTCACAGGATAAAATTCAGCATATTTGGAATGGATTTCCAAAATTTTGGACAATTTCAACATTTTTAAGTCATTCTGTGGTTGCCATGGAAACTGAAAGTTCAGCTATTTGGGGCAGGTAATACTGGAACCAAAAAAGCCAATGTATTGTGGCTGAGAGAGACCTCACTCTATCACTTGTATTAGTGAGATTGACAATATTTCACACAAGAAATATGATATTAGCTTCTAAATATAATTTCAAGCACACCAAATGTGTGTATTCTTACACTGAACCCACGTAGAAAAGCACTCCTGCATGCCAGATTTGGCAAGGGAAATTCAGGCGGCAAGGGTGTGTTTCCTTAACTGCATAATGACTTGTGAAAGCATGGATTCACTGGCATGAACAAGAGACCCGAATCGACAGCATTATCCATCCCAGCTATTCCTGTGACACGTTCCTTTACATAAGTCTTGGTTTTCCTTTACTTTAGTCCATGAGGGCTTGAGTTTCAGGCACTGGAGGATAAAAGGCTTTGGATGACAGAAATGCTTTCACAGAACTTTGTTTGGAGGACTTCGAGGAACATTTACTTCAATGGGTCAGTTGTACGAATAAATGCTTTTGCTGAGCTTGGGAGTACTTTTAATGGCTCATATTGTATTTCTTGTGTCAAATATGGTCAAACTCACTAATACAAGTGATAGAGTGAGGTCTCTCTCAGCCACAAATCATTGGCTTTCTTGGTTCCAGTATAACCTGCCCAACTGGCTGAACTTTCAGTTTCCATGTCAACCACGGAATGACTTTAAAATGTTGAAATTGTCCGAAATTTTGTAAATCCATTCCAAATATGCTGAATTTTATCCTGTGAAAAATTCATAGTTCTAGATTGAAAATAAATATCCACATAAAAAAAAGCCTCGAACTTTCTGAACGCCCCTCGTATCATCAGGAGGCCTTTTTCTCAGAGGTTGGATTAAGAAGGTCTTTTGCGAAAACAGAAAAAACTAATTCCATAACTCGCGTCTTTCAACTCACTGCTCAGAAATTTTTATTTTTTTTACTGTCCATAACTTGGACCTTTTCATTCACTGCTCAGAGCAAGGGTATTTTATGTAAATGGCACTGCCATGAAATTCGTGCAGCACTTAAAAGTTTTAAGACTCACAGTTTTACCATAACTTTTATTTTTATTTCATATCCAATGTATGAAAGGCAGTTATGTAACTGTTTCAAAAATTAGAAAGACAGATATGTAGAAAGACAGAGAAATGTAGAATAGAAAGATAAAATATACGAATTAGCTAAATAGATAGATAAATAGATAGATAGATAGCCTAAGATTCATGAATTGATTGATAATCATCTCAATGGTAAAAAGGCAGACAATACTGAAAGCTGTCAAATTACAGTCTAGGTTAGATTGTTGATATTACATTATAGCATAAAAGTAATTAATAAAAACAATAACATGAATTGCATGTAGATTAATTACAACATGTTACATAATCATCAGTTCATGAAAATTATGTGACTTTAATTTTGTTATGTTTTCTTGTTGTTGTTTTGAAATGAAATTAATCACTTGTTTAAAACAATTAAATTTGGCTTGTCAAGGCTAATAATTAACTATACCATAAAAATTATAGGTACTGGTAATATTACCTGAGAAAATTGAAATTTTAAGACACTTTTTAAGATGAATATGTTATTTTATTTTTAATACCAAACTAAATCATTGATAAGAAGCTGGGCCCACTTGACCTAGTTTCCAACTGTGGACTGTTAATGGTCAGACCATCACTGCACAGATTTTTGAGTCTTCTCTTCCCTATCAGCGTGCCTCGGTGGTCCAATGTCGGCCTGAAGCTGGTCTGATGCTACTGACATTGGACTGACGCTGGGCCGACGTTGGACCGCCGAGGCATTCTGACAGGGTTGTGCTCAATTCGCTTCGCAAAAAGGCCTGCGGCCGTTTCGCCGTGCGAATATAATGCGTCAAATGTCAGAGAGAATTGACAAGAGAGGACATTAGTTACAGAAATTTAATGTAAAACACAGGGAAAACCCAAACACTAGCCATATACATAAACCTAACCTATAGTATTAACACAAATTTTACACCAAACCCCGGACCTGTTTCAAATATTATGATGTCATGACCATGTATTTCATCATTGAATCTCTGTCACAGACATCCTATTATGTTCATTGTTTATGACTTGTCATGCATATGTTTTGAAACAGCTTACTGGAATTGATAACATGGCCCAGCGGAAAAGGTATTTGTCTACTGGGCACATCATCATAGGTTTGAACCTCAGTCATGGCATAGGAACTAAGCAGATCCCTCTTTAATTATTACTTTACTCAACCCAGGTGTGCATGGGCACTTGGCAACAGGTAGTGATGGCAATTCCGGAATGTGCTTGACTAAGTGAAATTCGCTGCACACTTATGTGTGATTTAAATGAAATTGAGAATGATTCAAGCTTGGTCAACCCTGCAAAGGATTTAAACTGTTAAAGTTACCCTGAATGATAGGGTGGGATTGGACTAAAAGTTTATCTAGTTTTTACATTATCTTGCGCAGCCTGCTCATGTTGGCAACTATGTAAGATTTCTTAGACATATGATTATTTTTTCCTGTTGAAATGACCAATAAATACACTAAATGAACCCTAGATTTTATTTCAGATACTCACAGAACAAAAGAAGAAAAGACAAGTCTAGCCTGAGATCAACTTTGTGACATCATCACAATTGTTAGAATTTGATACCTTGTAGCATAATAGTTTTAGCAATAGGTATTGTGACGTCATCTACAATGTATGTGCTGGGGGTTGAAACAACTATCAAGAAAAAGTACATAAAATAACTAAATAATTTATTTAATAAGAGAGTTACATAAATAAATTAGCCAACAATGTTGATAATCACAAGTTTATATTATACTACACATGACAGCATCAATATTAAGCAAAGAATTTTATCATTCTGGGAAACTTTAAGTCAGCCGAGCTCATAGGAACACTGCAGACATTCAACATGATACATTTACAGTTACATTTTATCAATTCCTCTGCAATACCAACATAAATATACTATGTCATGTGTACTTTTTGAGGAGGATAATGTCCAATCGGCACCTTGCAGTAAAGCCCCATTCGCTCAGACAAGACTTTGGCAAGAGTGTGTTGCAAGAGCAAACTATCAGAAATCGTGAATCAGCTCCCAGAGTATAGTTTTTCACTCTCAAGAGCGGAAATCTTAAATTTTATATGCTATATAATTATAAACAACAAAATGTTTTGTGCAAAAACCCCTGTGCATCAGACAGACATCACGATAACATTTGTGACATCAGCTGATCAAATGAGTCAAAGTGTGACAAATTTCAAACTTGTTTTAAGGGCCACCCAAGTAATATAATATGTGCATGCTGAATTCTTCTCTTCTTGTGTAAATGGTTCATAACATATCACTTTTTGACAATTAAACAAAGTGTCACCAACTTCTTGCTAAAGTTACCCTGGATGACAAGTCAGGATTTGACCAAAATATTTTATGCTTTTTGCTCTGTCCCGTGTTGCGTGGTGATACTGCGGACGATCTTCCGAATGCACCATATATTACCCCTCATGGGCGTAATTTGTGGGGGATGAGGGGGACATGTCCCCCCCGCATATTTGATCTGGGGGACATAATATGAAATATCCCCCCACTTGTTTGTGAAGGTAAAATGTCTTGTTGAAATGGCCCTTGGGGTATATTTGGTAGGGAGCAGTTCTCTGAGACATGTAATGCACCTTTCTGTTCGAGAAAATTACCATGCCATACAAAAGTTGGAATTCTTGAACGTAAAAAATCCTGACTGACTGTTAATTAGCGCATCCGACGGCCGATTCCGACCATGTCACCGCGTGTCCTCCACACATTTTCTGTGAAAATGACGCCCCTGGTATTACCCCTGAATTTATTTCTTGAAAAAATCAACAGATTTGCTGTGAAATTTGTGACATCTTCACATCACAATTGTTAGTATTTGTGATATTTTTTAGATGAATAACATGCTGGAGTGCTACACACAATTTCATATCAACAGATTTGCTGTGAAATTTGTGACATCTTCACATCACAATTGTTAGTATTTGTGATATTTTTTAGATGAATAACATGCTGGAGTGCTACACACAATTTCATATCCCCCCCCCCTATAGTATCAACACTTAACACAGGTTATCCTAAAGTGGTTAACTCCTATAACTTTTCTTTTAACAGGGTTACTGGGAAAATAACTTAGCCATGTTTTAAGCTGACCTCGTGTTATATAATGACTAAATCACTTTCCCAGTAACCCAATTAACAAGTTATAGGAGTTGACCACTTACGGATAACCCGTGTTAAGCATTGATACAATCTGGCACAGGTGACCTTCAATCGACAACCCCAAATACCACGTCATTAATGTCTACTAATACTATAATTATTATTGGGAAAATGTATTAACACAAATTGATATCCTGTTCATTCCTGTTTAACACAGTATTATGTATTCCAACATTTAATCTATTGTGGTTTACATATTGCATGGAAACAACCTAGACATCATGGATGCGAAACTATTAGTCACAGTATTGCTGAATCCTGGTTACAGTGGTGTAACTGAGGGATCTCGAGGGGGGGGGCACCTGGGGGGAGCACGCGATTCTCTTGGGGGGCACCCACTATACTAATTGTATATTTTAGCTAGAGTTGGAAAGTTCATATGGGGGGCACCTGGGGGGGCACAGGTCCAATATGGGGGGGCCTGTGCCCCCCATGCCCCCCACAGGGATGCCACTGCCTGGTTAGTTATAAACTGATAAGGCCAATTAAGCTGGTCTAGCATCTAAAAGTGAGATATGTGCAACAAAGGAAATATATTATACCAAAGCCAGAATGAGGCTAGCTGGAAACAGATAGACAGGCCAGAATACACCATCAAGAGAAAAGGTATGTAAGGTATGATTATGATATAAATCAAATTGACAATTAACATGAGTCTCAAGTTAGAATGGCACATTGATAACAGAACAGACAGAGATTTAGTAGTTTATTTATTCTATTCATCTTTTTACCAGAGAAAAAATAATGTTTAAAACATTTTAAAAAATTATATTTTTTATCACATATTTTGAATGACTGACTTACACACCTGCTACATTTGAACCATAGTAACATCAATATAAAATTGAGATAAAGTATTCAAGTTTTCAAATAATTTTGAATATATAATGAATATATAAAATTAAAGTTAATAAGATTGAAAAGGAAGTTTAAAACTACACAAAATGCATGTAATAATTATTAACAGGAGAACACCCGTTTTGAAATAGTTGAATTAAAATAAATCCGTGATCACCATGTTGTCTGTCTGTCGATTCAAAAGATTCATTAACATTTGGCCAACGCCACACATCCTCAACCAAACTGCTTGTGGAAATATGACTCCTCATCTGATGAGAGGAAAATATATTGGGTCATAAAAGCCGATATTTGAGACATGTGGGATGACAATACCTGCCAATTGGGTAGGGGTCAAAGACTTTGATAAGTAAGTGAAACACAAACCCATTGTTATTTAATAGGGAAGGGTCAGGATCCGCCACTGATTATGGTACAGTTTCATACAGGTACAAAGTATAGGATGTGAGCTGTCCTTTTGAAACCCAAAAATATAATGCTGTTATATTATTCTCAAGTTTTTCCAATCGTTCAAAAAGTGTTAAATACACATCAAATGGTACTGTAACAGGAACAGCCCTGCGAGTGGATAATAATATATCAATAACACTACTTTTGAGGGTGCTATGCCGTTGAATGGCCCAAGGTTATGTCCAGCAGGCCAAGTGATTCAAAGCAGCACGATATTATGGGCGTTAGTGGCCAGACAATGTCCTCTAAAATGAAAATAATGTTCAATATGGAATCCACTTACTAATAATTGAACATGGAGAACTTTGTAGGTAGGCTAGCATCAACTAATGCCATTTTTCAAAATGACAAAAAATGCTTTTATGCTGAGTGTTTAACACATGAGAAGGGCAGAAGAGGGATATGGAGGAAAAAGACCTTGGACAAACCAAGGCAGCAACCCCTCAGACTACACGTTTATATAGATAGATAATAGATATAATATATACTGGTAGAATTGCAAATGAATTGAATTAAAACCTCAATTCACAGCCTATCTCAATTCAAATCAATTCAATTCAATTCATTGCATTTTTTAAACATGGTCAAACAAACTCATTCAATTCATAAACGATTTAAAATATGAATTAATTCGAATTAATTCAATTAATGAATTGAATCTTGCCCATCACTAGTGGTAACCAACGAAGAAATAAAGGATTAAAGTAATTGTTTGCAGTTTTACTCTGAAAGGGACCGTCAACAAAACTGCAAACAGTACACAAAATGCTTGAACTTGACAGCTCCATATCCAATAAACTTAGACCAGAAGCATGTTTGTAAGCAACTGTGATTAATAGCCAGTTATCCTATTAACCATGCTCGGTCGAATTTCTTTTAGTTTTAGTGTCACCAAGAAAACAACCCCCCTCCCCCAACCTTACATCGGAGTTTTTTCTTTTATTGGCTGATCTGGCCATGACATAATTGCAGGGCTATGATGAAGTTGTCACAGTGTCCTTGAACAAAGTCTAGGGTTAAAAAAAATGTACAAAGAATCTGTCAACACAGCGTTGTAGTATGTGGTCTCAGCTTCGATTTGATGTAAAGATCTAAAAAATCTGTTGGGAAAATTTTGAGAAAATTGAAATTTAAAATTTTTAGTTTTTCACTCCCTTGTCGCATGCAAAATATCAATTTTAGAACTATAAAATAGCATTGCAGTGTTATCGAAATATCACAGCTTATCTAGTTATACATTAGGTTGCTGAATCAGGTGAAAAATTTATAATAAAATGCATTTTATTTCAAATTTTCACATCATTTTCAACATTTAGAGGTGTTGCAAACTCACAGAATCACATAATGTGTCAAATCAAGTATAAACATGGCCATTTCGGCTTTATTATTTCTTTTACTAAAGAAAAGTCGCAAATGAACCACCAAGGTGTGAGAAAATGCCTTGATAAATTCAATAGTGAGATAAATTGAGATTTTTAGCATTTCACCAGTTAATGTTTTTCAAGTGGGATTCACAGAAACATCTGTAAAGTTATCGGACAACAAATAGTTGACAAATGTAGGAATACCTACTATCGGCATCTCGCAAGTGTGCATCTTCACCACAGCCTTGCATGTACATTGTATTTGACATCCAACGAAATAATATATTTTTATAGCAGTATTTCTTCAAATTAGCAAAAATAACTCTATGTAAGTGGTCTAATGGCTGAGATGATCTCTTCCGAGTTTTATTACAATGTTTCTGTCGATATTGAAATGAAGGTAGCAATTTGTGGTATTCTGAAGAATTTTGAGTGCTTCGTTTATGTCTTTTTTTGCTAATTGTTTAGATTATTTCATGAAATCTAGTGGTTACGTACTTCCAAAATTCATTTGTTCAGTTATAGCGTGCCTTGGTGCAATTGACAAAGTTTTTAATTGATAGTCAGCAGATTCTCTTCCATGGTCACACAATTAATATTGATTATCTGTGCATGCTAAAACTGAACAACTGAATTTCGGAAGTAAGCAACCGTCAGATTTCAAGAAATAATCTTAACAATCGGCAAAAACAGGTCAAAAAGGCACATAAAATTCTACAGAAGACCATTAAAATTGCTACCTACATTTCAATATCGACAGAAACATTGTAATAAAACTTAGAGGAGATCATCTCAGCCATTTGACCACTTACATAGAGTTATTTTTGCTGATTTGAAGAAATACTTCTATAAAAATATATTATTTCCTTGGATGTCAAATACAATGTACATGCAAAGCTTCGGTAAAGATGCACACTTGCGAGATGCAGACAGTAGGTATTCCTACATTTGTCAACTATTTGTTGTCCGATAACTTTACAGATGTTTCTGTGAATCCCACTTGAAAAACATTAACTGGTGAAATGCTAAAAATCTCAATTTATCTCACTAATGAATTTAACAAGGCATTTTCTCACACCTTGGTGGTTCATTTGCGACTCTTCTTTAGTTAAAGAAATAATAATGCCGAAATGGCAATGTTTATACTAGTCCTTGGCCTGGGGGACATTTGTGTAACCGAGAGAGGGAGAGCGTTTGACTTCATATTCTGTTACTACATAGTCTGGCCTTCAAGAAAAATCAGGGTAGACATCTGGCGGCATGGCAGGTTAGGAGAAATCCAAGATGGCCGCCAACATGGCTGCCGTGATGAAAAAAATGGCTTAAATTGCTCACAGTAACACTACAGACTTGTGTAATACATCAAAATAGGGGTTTTCTGGGCTGCTGAGTCCAACTATGTACAAGTGAAACCTCTTGCTTTGTTATCTTAGGAGATAAACAGGCTGGTAGCAAAATTAAACCGACAGGGCTGCCGTAAATGGAAAGTTCCAAACATTTTGAACACTACACAGGCATGTTATACACCAAAATAGGGGTTTTCTGGGTTGCTGAGTTCAAATATGTACAAATGAAACCTCTTGCTCCGTTCTATTTCCAAAACATATGGCTGCTACAAATTTGTCAAACATATATTGAGTGTATGATACGTCAAAAGAGGGTTTTTGGGGTCGAAATATACACGTACATGCATTAGAATGCTTGATATTTCCATCAATCCATATTGAGACATTCAAGATAGCAGTAGGTAAAAGAACCAGGGTAGACACCTGCCAGAGGTATCTTATATAGTGACTAATAACCAGACTTACCAGGGGTAGGGTAATATTATTTCCAAAGACAGGCAAATTTTCAACATTCGCAGGACAGTGCACAGTTCTTGACAACGTCCTGTGGCACAACTTCAAACAAGACTTGATGTTTCAATAATATCCAAGGGTTGAGAAATGTTAACCATTATAGCAGTGTCAGGGCCTGTAATTAGTCTTTCTCAGGCAGCGATCACCATTACTTGTCAGAGTATCTTAATCACACAGGGGGTTCAATGATTGACAAGACTTAGTGCCAAGACTTCTCTCACGGGTGAAATTGGTTTCCAGTCCATTTCTTTGTACAATGGCATTTCAAAACAAATAAGTTATTCTCCAGAATTTTTGTAGACACTTTCTGTTGCCTTGAAAGAGTGTGTCCTAAATTTGGTTGCATTCCAGCAATCCCATTCCCCATTCCTGCTTTTCAACTATAGGGCTGGCTTGTACACAGTAAGTTTCAGGAAGCATTGATCATTATGTTGGTCTCTTGAGAAGAAGGTATGTACTGTCTCGTACCATTCAACAAGGAGTCATGGCACAACGAAGGTTATTGTACAGCACAATTGCCAAGCATCTTTAGGTGGATGGCCTAAGTGTTGTGTATAGTTCCAAAACAGCAAGTTGATAAAACATCAAATTTATCTCTCTCTGCAAGGGAAACATTCATTTTAGCCCAGGTACAGCGCTCTAGGGTGTTGATTTGACCCTTAAATTTTTCTGCGGGAAGTAAGTGCCATACATCGGTTTGAATTTGCAAGCAATTCAGGAATAGAATAATCAAGTTAAATTGCTTTTAAAACCTCCAGCTGTACCAAAGTTAGAGGGGCACATGGTCTTGAATTTTCTCACCAATGTACTCTGACAATGAAAAAAAGGTGTGCCTTTCTTTTCAGGAGCATGTGCTATACTATTGTATAGTGTCTGAATTCGTATTACTAAGTTCACCACAACCCTATAATTCCCAACCAGGAAAATTAATGAAGTTGTAATTCCATGTAAAAGGAGTAAAATCTCTAATCGGTCTCACAAAAAAATTCTGAACATTTCACATTTATTATTATGTTTTTTTTTGCTTTAAAGTTTACAGTATCAAGAATCATTGTATTCTATGTATAGCACTGGGTTGTCTTATAATATCATTTATTTGGCCTCATTTAAGACTAAATGCAGAACTGTTTGATGGCCATGAAGAAGGCCAGAGAGCCCTTATTTTTATATGACACCCCTCTAGTGTCAGTGTGAGCAAATTACCCATTTTTTTGTTTCGGACCATCTTTAACGTTTAAAGCAAAATTCATTCCACTTGATGTGATAGAATTATGTGAAGTCAGTCATACAACACTCTTTATAGCTGTCAAACAGGCGTAGTCCGGTGTTTAGTCTTAAATGATGGCAGGTGGGTGGCAGAGTGGTTAAGGTGCCCGCCTGCTTCGCTGAAGGTCATGTTGAGGACTCACGCTCTCTCTTCTATCTCATCAATCAACCTTTGTGAGCACCCATAATTGGGCTTAGAGGACTGCAATTAGGCCTACCATATCTATCTATCTATCTTACAGACACAGCTGTATTGCCACTTGAAATAGTAATTTTGATGAGCCACAAAGGCTTAGTGCTAGCATATGCAACATACATTACATAAAGATGTTTTTCCAGGGCTTCATTGCAGCCACACTGGTAGCTGTATTGAATTTCACAAAATGCAAAAGAGCAGTAGCTTTATGCATGCATGTTTGGCCGGTACAGTGTTTGTAAAGGCGACTGAGGCTTTTTTCAGGACTTCACAGCAGTCTTACTAGCAGCAATCTTAAATGTGATCAAAATGCAATAATGTGTCAGGCTTCAAGCATGCTTATTTGGATGCAACAACCCAGAAAACTCCTATTTTGGTGCCTCACATGCCCGTATAGCGTTGGTTGTGAGCAACAAGTGCATTTCCTGAGTACTTTGTGGTAGCCATATCAGTAAAGTAATCTTGTGGATATCTTCATATAAACAAGAGCAAGAGGTTCATTTGTGCATACTGGGACTCAGCAACTCAGAAACCTCTATTTTGACGTATCATGCAACCATTTTGTGTTTGCTGTGAGCAACACAGTCATTTTCTGACAACTTTGTGGAAGCCATATAAGTGGCTATCTTGGATTTCTCAATATAGAAAGGAGCAAGAGGTTTCATATGGATATATTTGAACTCAGCAACCAAGAAAACCCCTATTTTGATGCACTACATGCCTTTGTGTTATTTACTGCTGAGCAACGTTGGCATTTTTCCATTTACGGCAGCCATGTTGGTTTAATTTTGCTACCAGCCTGATTATCTCCATAGAAAACACAGCAAGAGGTTTCATTTGTACATAGTTGGACTCAGCAGCCCAGAAAACCCCTATTTTGATGTATAATACAAGTCTGTAGTGTAACTGTGAGCAATTTAACCCATTTTTCTCATCACGGCAGCCATGTTGGCGGCCATTTTGGTTTTCTCCTAACCTGCCATGCCGCCAGATGTCTACCCTGATTTTTCTTGAAGGCCAGACTATGTAGTAACAGAATATGAAGTCAAACGCTCTCCCTCTCTCGGTCACACAAATGAACCCCAGGCCATGGACTATACATGATTTGACACATTATATCATTCGGTGAGTTTGCAACACCTCTAAATATTGAAAATGATGTGAAAATTAGAAATAAAATGCATTTTATTATAATTTTTCACCTGATTCAGCAACCTAATGTATAACTAGATAAGCTGTGATATTTCGATAACACTGCAATGCTATTTTATAGTTCTAAAATTGATATTTTGCATGCGACAAGGGTGTGAAAAACTAAAAAATTTTAAATTTCAATTTTCTCAAAATTTTCCCAACAGATTTTTTAGATCTTTACATCAAATCGAAGCTGAGACCACGTACTACAAGGCTGTGTTGACAGATTCTTTGTACATTTTTTTTAATCCTAGACTTCGTTCAAGGACACTGTGTTGTCCACATGAAATGCTATAGGCCAGTGTCACCCATGACATCGCAGCGAGCATCAAAGTTGTACAAGGGATACAACTTTTCAATTTTTTCCCTTAAAATCAATTTACTTTGTCATAGCTCTGTGAAAAATTCTGTATAAAAACCACTGTAGTTAAGTCATTATTTAACTATGTTCAAAAAATTTCAACCAAGAACTCATGTTTGTGTTGGCCATCTACTTTGTATTATAGCCAGAAAATGGAAATTTTCCACCGGTTGAGTACTTTATCTCATCTCATAGCTTTTTGTGTATTGAAGATACAGCAAATAAAGTAATACCAAATTAAAACTGTTTGTTTGTGTTTTACACCTCTGCAGCACCTTAGTGAGCTATATTGAGGCAGGCGATTGCCATATGATGATGAGATGAGAAGACTATGAGTCTGGCACATACCTTATTAATTCAGGGATACCCAGGGTCTTTCAGTTGCCCCAGCATAGAATACTGGATACAACCCACCTCCATTTAATGTATCATGGGCTCGGACTATGGTGAGTTCCCGGGTGAGATTTGAACCCACGCTCTCAAAGCCTCCAAATTAAAGCATATGAAATAAGGGGGACCATTATAAGACACTTCATATGTGGCATATTACCTTGTATGTGCTAGTATTATGCATTTTCCTTCCAATTTTATCATTTTTCTGATGAAAATATAATGGATTTGTCAACTCTTTCGCTATAGTGTTATTAGAGGTTTCTAATGAAAAACACAATGCAATATTACTATTCCATGCCACCACATATTGCCAAAATTAAATTGGAGTGAGGATGAAACTCACTGATAGCACAGGTGATTGGCTGCGGAAAGAATCTCAAGTGTCAAGAGACAGCTCACCAAATTTTCTTATCAAACTTTCCTATTTCTAAACTTTGAGGCACTTTCCTGACTTTTCTGGTATTCACATGCATGTCTTTTAGTCCTCCACACAACATATGTGTATTAAAACTATCGTTGCAGCATTGTAAACTGTCAAATTTCAGGAATTTTGCTTCTATGGCCATGTAAACAATATTCTTTCTTGAAATGTGTTACAAGATTTTGTCGCGTCATGACAAGGTCATTGAGTCTGTCACAACTATTTCATGCTAAATATTGCTAATCAGGAATAGTGTTATAAAAATATATCTAAGGGACCGTTCAGAATTTATGACTGGGGGGGAGTGGGAGTTTTGCCCGAGGGGGTACTAACTTTTCACACGTGTTTCAAGGGGGGTATTAATTTTTGACATTTCCAAGGGGGGTAAGAAATTTAAACAAAGAAAAAATGTTATAAAACACGCATACACTCACTTTATCCACACTTTTTTACCTGCAAAAGTCCGCAAAATGGCGCGAATATGTGTGCGTGACCATGTATATATATATATATATGTGTGAATTGCTTTGTATGTCGAGGGGGGTACTAAAAATACACATGAAACCTAAGGGTGGGGTACTAAAAATCCGCATGAAACTCAAGGGGGGGTATCAATTTTTGACGGGAAGTTCCAGCAAAACTCCCCCCCCCAGTCATAAATTCTGAACGGTCCCTAAAGTCATTGGACATTGTTTTCAAAACACATTAATATTCTTGCTGCACTTCCTCCCATGCATTTTTCTTAAATTTGAGTGAGACTGTGAGAGTTCTGCACAGATACAGAATTTTGTTCCCTGGCCACTGCTGATAGTGGGTTTATCCATCAAAAAAAGTTTTGAAGTTGTTCAGAAGAACAAAACGAAATTGAAAAGAAACCATTCCTGTTAATCTGGAGAAGCCAAATTGCGCTCAAGAAGAAACATCTAATCGAAATGATTATGAGGTGATTCGAGAACATGTTGATTAAACTGGCGAAATATGGTGAATTATGTGAAATGTAGTCATGCGGGGTACAGTGGATCAGGGAGCAGTGAATCACTATGTTCTCCATTGTAACATCAGAAACGTCTTGCAAAAAGCACCAAGAATAGTGTTTTTTGAAGACCGCATATGGGACATGGCACATTGGCACACTTATACGAGTTCTGTAATTACGAGACGAACAGCAACCATAAATTTGTCTTGTTTTACTTTCATGTTTCGTTTTGCTGTCCATATGTGTAGCTATAATTCAAGACCAATGAGGACAAGACATCAGATATCAAATAACTAGCCTCTTTTAAAATTACAGCAAATCTACTTGTTTTATGTATCACTTAACATATTTAGTGATTGGTATTTCTGCTCATCTTTATTTGCAGCTTGAGGCAGAGGAGTTCTACATTCAGTTCTACATTGAGGCAGAGGAGTTCTGGATTCAGGGAGAACCACAATGGCTTCCCCACAGGAGTCAGGGGAGGAAGATGGAATCAAAGCCAAGTGAGGGGTGGAGATAGACCAATAAAATTCATTCTCTGAACAGAGGTGGCTGAGAATAGACCTTTAATTGCGGTCACCCATTTGTTTTGGCAAGCTTTTGCCTCTTTGGTAGTGGTTCAGTTGATTGCACATGCCGGGAGAGTCAGAATGGCATCAGCTCAGGAGTCAGGGAATGAAGATTTGGACATAGCCAAATGAGTAGTGGAGATAAATGACTGATTTATAATTTTAATTTTCCGAGTACAGAGGTTGCTAAGAATATACTTTTGTGGTCTCTGCTCGTACTGAAAAAGATTTGTTTCAGCAGTTGTCATATAATTGATAGTACTTTCAGGAGAATTCCCAAGGCCTCAATGCGAAAGTCTGAGGAGGAAGACGGAATCACAGCAAAGTGAGTAGGGGGATCCGCCTATCCGGGACACATTGGGACACTTTTAACATCTACTAATTTTGCTTAATGCTGAAAGCACTGAGCAACTCAGAAGTTTGCATGAATATCACCAACACCATTGAGCTTAAATCCAAGGCATAATCGATTACACTGCACCTACCCTTTTCAGCCAGATAGCAAAATGTGAGTTGTGATCATGACTGTCCCAATTGGGACGTCAATTAAAAAACCTTTTATTCCATGTCTAGCAATGTATTGGCCCCAAAAACACTAGACATGCCAAGGGAAATAACAACGTCATTTGAGGGAAATACAATATTAAACTAGTGGCCCTCGGGAAAATATGGGCTGGCAGGGAGAATACTCGGGTCAATACAAAACAATCCATGTAATAATATATACGTATTGCCCAGTAGGGCTTTACAATTTGTCAACAATAATTGTGCTTTTATTCATACATGTTGTAAAGTTGCATTGAGATGTTTTGATTTAATGCGCTTAGAAGAAATAAATTATTATTATTATTATTTGCATATATCATCTTATGAAAAATTGTTTGAAATAACTAGTAAAAGTACCATGCTAATATTAAGAATAAGACTTTTAGCCATTGAGATGTGATCAAGGCTCCGATGTCCAGTTATGGCCGTTACGTCATGGACAGTTTGGTATCCAGCTTTTAAACCACCTTCAATATCATTGAAATCATAAGCCGAGGTAGACAGTACCATCTGCCATTTATATGTAATATTGCAAGATAGTTGCTTTATTATCTTGAGAGATTTTTTTTGTTTTTTAATTTGTGGATGTAGCATGGACAGCACACTGAAATTGTGAAAAATCAGACAGCAAAAAGCATCTGTCTACCAGATTAATGTATAGATGTACTTATCCTTCAAAAATAAACAATGACTTTCAATCTCTTGTGAAACCCAGTGAATTTTGAGGAATAAAATGGTAATAATATTCCATGATGTAACAGGACACCATTTTAAAGTATAAAATCATCATATGGAGGTTAGAACCTGACATAAGATAACACAATTTTTACTTTTTATAAATAATTTCAACAGAAGCAAAAATTAACGCCAGTATTGCATTGCTGTGAAGGATTTTGAACTGAATATTCACGAAACAAAAAAATAATGATGTAACATTGGACACCAATGTTCAACAGGAGATACAATTTCTCACCTAGCAATAATCTATTTCATGCATTTTGTATAAATTCACAATGGGGTTTAACCGCTGTAAAGTTAGAAAAATTTCTAATGGCATGACACCTGCTGGATATGGTCCACAAGGACATGCAGATTACATACCTGAAAACCAGAAAAAAATCTGTTGGGAAATTTTTGAGAAAAACACATTTTTATGTGTCAGCCATTTTTTAATGTTATAAACTGAAAAAAATTGTTCTAAAAAGCATCAAAAATTGTTTTAATGCATGAAACCTGCTCAATATTATCCACAACGAGATGAAGATTACATACCTGTTACCAGGAAAAAAATCTGTAGGAATTTTTTGAGGAAAATGCATTTTGATTCGAAAAAATGTTTGCGATGTGATAAATTCCATAAATAGATAAATTTTCAAATATATGTTATTTGTACACAGTCAGACTACACTCTTACTGCACCTTGCTGTGCTATAATTTCCAGTAATTATAACCACAAAGAAACATGTATTTGATTGGGACATATCTAGTTATCGGCACTCGGATACTATTTACAATATGTCTTTTGTTGAAGATGGAGCAGCCCAACCAATTTTTTCCCGTTTTCAGAATTGTGATCTGCATGTCCTGGTAGATTATGTCCTGCAGCATACATACCATCATTATATTTTTCATGCCTTTGTGACCATTTTATGGAGTTTATCACATCGCAAAAAGTTTTTCACATCAAAATTAATTTTTCTCAAAAAATTACCTACTGATATTTTTCCTGATAACAGATATGTAATCTGCATGTCCTTGTGGATAATATTGAGCAGGTTTCATGCCATTAAAATACATTTTGATTTATTTTAGAACAATTTTATGGAGTTTATCACATTAAAAAAAATCGCTGTCACTTAAAATTTTTTTTTTTCTCAAAAATTTCCCAACAGATCTTTTCTGGTTTTCAGGTATGTATTCTGCTTGTCCTTGTGGACCAAATCCAGTAGGTGCCATGCCATTAGAATTTTTTCTAACTTTATGGCGGTTAAAACCCACTGTGAATTGCCACCAATGATCTGTGAAACCATTATCTATGCCTCAAAATTACATTTTCTTGTATTTTCATTAATTATAACCGGACTAAATTGTTGCTAAAACACAGGCCCAATTTTTATTTTTTTTATGATTTGCTAAAATTAGCACACTTTTTGCTTTTCTGTAAAAGTAGGGGGAACGGGGGCACATTGGGACGCTTTTAACGTCTACTAAGTTTGCTCAATGCTGAAAGCACTGAAGAACTCAGAAGTTTGCATGAATATCACCAATACTATTGAGCTTAAATGTAAGGCATAATAAACTAGACTGCACCTACCCTTTTGCAGCCAGAGAGTCATAAAAATGACTGTCCCAATGTGCCCCGGCTAGCACAGCCGGGGCACATTGGGACATCAATTAAAAAATCATTTTAACACTCCACATGCAATAGATGTCACATATAAGTAGTGCGTAAGATAATAAACAGTGTATTAACACCTTCTAGTGCCAATAGTTCATAACTTTAAACAGTTTTAAACATTTAACATAAACTGTCCTGGGTGCGGACATCTATGTAAGTAACACACAGTGCTTTGGGACAAATTTGTTCACAGAGCATGGTTATCCAATATGCCTCTATTCCCTGTGGCCTGAATACCTGTTGTGTGCTGTCCCCAGTCATTCAGCTGCCTTGGACACTTTAATTCTGCCATATTAAGTGCATCCCAATGTGCCCCGAATTCACTGTCCCAATGAGCCCCAATACGACTTTTTACACCAAAAAGCTAATTTCTCGGACACCAGTGAGTGTGTTTATCACGATAGCAATTCATAACTGTTCGTTACGATATATAAAATTCATGCAAGCACTGAGAAAGCCTCATTGTTCATGGTTTGTCCACAGAATGGTTTGAATTGAACCCGTCCATATTTACTTAAGTAGTAGGAAAACAAACTTTTGCTCGTCATACTTCTGCATGTGGCTGTAATTTGTCTATAAAACCATGGAAACATCAGGATGTGAAATTACAAGATATGATGGCACTACCATATCACATACCTTGCCAGGATCCAAGAAAACCCCACCGTCCCACAGTGCCCCGCGTCCCAATGTGCCCCCGTTCCCCCTAATTGTCAATAAATGAAAATTTATCAAACATCCATTAAAGGCTGAATTTTCTTCAGTGCAGTCGAATAATATAAGACATCTATTTCTGTAGGAAAATTGATATTTCATGTTTTTAACCCCCACAGACGATAGTGTTTGTTGATGCATGGGAAGTAGAGTTTGACTTGAGGTTCATGGATTGCTTTGTGGATTTCATCCAATAAAAAGGCAATTGAAATTAAATTTCCTGTCCTATGTATCCTTATTTGACCTGCCAGGTACAAATGAAGCACTCAAAATAAATTGTTTGACCAAAAGTAATCAGGATTTCAAATTGGTGTCTCAGTTACATCCCAGTCTTGAAAAGTTATGTCCTCGGAATTAATAAGATATCTTGAGATTGTCTTGCACAAAAAGTACTAAACATGAATTCATGAATTCCGGACTGTGAAAGTGAAGTAAAATAATTGAACAAGTCACGTTTTACTCCATATAAGGGGAATTTTGATTTGATTTATGACCATGATGTAACTTATGACACCTCACATGCTGTCCGTGTTACGTCATTGCCAGGATTTGGCTATTTGCACTTACTTATAATGTTAAATGAATATTGTGAACCATCTTGGTATAACTCGTGGCTAGTTTTTCTAAAATCAAGTTTGCATAGCCTTCCATTCTGAGAAACTAAAAGAATTACAACTGCTTTTATCATGATGTAACATGGACACAAGATAGGATGAAGTGAATTTGGTGTCTCAGTTACATCCAGTTGTATTTTTAAAACAAACTGAGAAAAATAGTTCCTGTTGCAGGCTTTTTGAGCATTCAAATGTTTGAAGTGATCCAGATTACAGATTTTGTCAAGATGACTGTCTTTGGTGTAAGTGGCTAACATCTGTACTAAAATATTAAGAGTATATGACTTGAATGTAACATGGACAGAGTAGGTTACAGAGTGGAGCTAACTTTGGTCTGGATTTTCTCTTCCTAGGAATGGTACGCATTAAAGAAATGTGGAGAAACCCTTTGCAACATTAGTTGTGAGTCTGGTACAGCTGGTTTCAACAACATCTATGCTACTGTTAAAGTTGCCCTGAATGATAAAATTCTTTGAAAAATATTGATGGTTTCAAGTGTAGAATAATATAAATGTTTAACCAGTAATCTTTTTTACTAATTGATATAAGTGTCACTTTGATAAAATAAATTATTCAGTTATTTCTTTTACATTTTCTTGATAGTGCCTCCCACCTCCAGCACAACCATTGTTGATGACGTCACAATGACCATTGTTAAAAATATATAGTTATAAGTTAACTAATTCTAACAATGGCGATGACGTCTCAATGTTGATTGCACTCAGCAATGCCAGTTTTTTCCAAGCGTACCCGAAATAAATCTAGGGGTCATTTAGGACATAAGTGGGAGCATTTAAGCAAGAAATAAGACCCCAAACGCAAAGAAAATTTGCACATTGGTCAGTATGGCCACGCTACACAATAAAATGTAAAAATTGGACAAATATTTTTTTGAAACCTGACCTATCATTCGGGGTAACTTTAATTCAATATTATCAACTTTCTGTCAGCATGTCACTGCAGTTTGTGGACGTAACAAAGACCAGCCTCACTTTGCACACCAGGATCCCACTCTTATGCTAATTCCAGTGGGGATGTTATGAAATGTCTAAAAATAGAATATCCTTTGGCCAATAGCAAAACAGGAGGAAGATTAGGGACGTAACATTTGGACACCATCAGACATAATGATGTTTGATCAAGTATTCTGTGGTGCCATAGGGGCTCCTGTTATATATTATATATTAAGCCATTTTCCAAAGCCATTATAGATCTACTCAACACTGAGAGAAAGAAAATAAATCAGCTTGGTTAAGTTTAGCTGTCAGAAGCCATGTTATGGATGTAACAACATTGACACCAAATGTTACATCATGGTACCCACTGAAAATAGGCCTATATCTTATCAAATTTGGTCAAATTGGGACTTTTAAAAATTTGACACAAACTTCTGTTATTATCGTTTTCATAGCTACATGTTTTTTGAAAACTTCTTTTTGCAGTTAAACCGTGACATCATCAGGGTATCTGTGAATGTGATTGGTCTAATCTTCATTCTGTGACATATCAGTTCAGAGTTTGACATCACGGTTTATGACAAAGGAAATTAAAACTGCCAGGCAATGTTATCATTTGTGTACAACAACAACAAACAACTTATGTCTAAACTGATTGTCACACCTTACCAGAAGAGTCGCTGTTTCCCAAACAAAGCCTGTTTTATTGTTTGTCACAAGACACTCGTCATCACAATTTCAAATCACTTTGTTACATTTGTTGTTAGTCATTTTACACTGCAGGCCAAGAGTTTGGAAACAGAACATTGCTGGCGCAATCCCAGTTAAATGAGCAAATTCCTAAAAGAAAAAAATAGTTGAAGATTATTGGCTGTCATTTCTAGCAGAATCATTTTACAATTTGAAATTTGGCACTTATTTAGAAAACCCGTATAGAAAAATAGTCATATAAAACCTTCATATAATTTGTGATTGCAACTGGGGTAAATTGTACGTTGAATGACCAAAAATCAGGAAAATGGCATGTCCAACGATTGCCTGGTTTCATATAAGTTAGTGCTGTGGCACTATTTTTGCAGGTATTTATTTGGAAAGTAAATGGAAATGTCCTAACAGTAATGGCTTTCAAGTTCAAGGTGGTGGTGAGCAGCTTATCATTTCCAAAGTTTTGGCCAGCAGTGTAACTCTCCTTTGAGAATAATATAGGCCTAAGTGGTTGGTTGGCTTTAGTTACATTCTATTGAAGCATCTATCGACCACTGCGGGTATGAAGGCTAAACCAGGTAAACATGCCTTATCCATGTGTCAATGCATTTCGGCAGTTTCTTGAAATGTGTGCTTGTTATACAAAGTTATGCAAATGTTTCTATGACATCACAGTTTTTAGATGAAGCAAACTTAGCAAAGTACATATTGGAAAATCACGTATCTGTGAAAACGATAATAAATGTCTTCAAATTGTAGTTGAAATGATTGGCATTCAGTTACTAATATCTAACATATAATAAAATCATTTTTGTCTTACCAGATGGACACCACAAAAATGTCCAACTTTTTACCACTTTGGCAATTGGCCTGTCTAAACATTAATTAACAAGAGCAGTTATTGCCTTGGAGTTATCTCCCATAAAGGCATGTATTTCATTTGTAAAAAAAGATAAGAGCAGAGAGCAACATATTTCCAGTGAAATGCATTTATTTATATATTCCCATGACCTAACGGCCATACCTGGACATTGGAGCCTTGATCATGTATAAGGTAGCTTCTGGTCATATACCGAATTGCACCAGATTATATTTGTCAATTGTTCGACCTGCATTATACTATTTTGTACTTCGGTTGAGGTCAGTATCAGGTTTTACGGAACTGACCTAGTGATATTCACCTCGGCATTCGGCCGACAAAGCCTTCATTCAGGTCCGTAAAACCTGATATTGACCAAACTGAACTCCAAAATTGTTTTGTTCCGTGACATTTTTTTGTCCTTTTTTTCATTTTTGGAAATTTTTTTTTTCCGGCAAAATTTTAATTTCTTTTTTTTTTTCGTTTTTTTTTTTTTTCAGAACTTTTTTTTTAGGGATTTTTTTTCCAGGGAGGTCAATAACACATGTGATATTCACTGATCAGTCAATAACGCTTCCCATATTGACCTGCCTGTCACACACAGGTGAACATCACAATATGAAGGTGGCTTGTTGGTCAATGAGGAGCCTTGTTACACTGGCGTCATGGAACAATATAGATTATGGACTCAGGGACAATAACAGACTTATGCAGAGTCCATTCAATACTATTAAATTTTGACTGAAAAGTGTCAAATACATGGGAGTGAAGCTGTGGAACAACCTACCGGTCAAGTTAAAGAACTCAGAAAACCTGCCAATTTTCAAAAAAAAAAGTTTAAAAATTGGGACTTTGAAGACTAAAGTTGAATGCTGAAATGTGGTGCTGAATATAATTTTAGAATTGAATTTTACATGTTGTTATTTTGTTTTACTTATGTTCTAGTTGTGTCAGATAATAACCGTGATAACCTAGGGATAATGTTCCCTGTTTTTTATGTGTGATGGGTGGTCCACATTTCAATGGGCAAAATAAAATCTCCTAAAACCCCAAATTTGAAAATGGAAATTGATGACCACATAAGTAAAACAAAGACATGCACAATTTCATTCAGCCAAATCTGTAAATATTTAGAGGTGGCACAAAGACCAAGAAGTTTATATTTTAATTCCTCATTCTTGCAACTGAAAAATTGGTCAATTTCCCAGATCTTTCTCAGAAGTGAATATTTTTTCAGTATATGATAAAATTGGCATGGCAAAGTAATATCTGAGAGTTATCTTTTATTTACTATTCCTTGTTAGTGAAATATTTGCCTGTTTTTCTGAAGGTACATTTGCCTGTTTTTCTGAAGGTACATGATATTCTGAAAAAGGCTTGCTATATAACCGATGTAATATCTCAGCTGACCTGCAACGAAACATCGTAAGTCGGAAAGAATATCAGGATTCGATTGGGCATCCTGGACATACTAAGATAAAGGTTACTTGATCAAAATAGTTTAATAGATTTGGAAATACTGATGATTTTGTGGTCTACCAACGAGCAATTGCATGTTAAACTTCAACAGCTTTGTGCCACCTCTAAATATTAACTGATTTTGCTGAAATTTTTACAGAATACCTACTACTCATATAAGATGAAAATGCAAGATTCTAATCAGAGAAATTCAGAAGAAAGTGTTTTAGACCGTCCGAATGTGTGATCCAACAATGTGCCAAATATAAAGATGTACAAGATGTTGTTACGGCATATTGTTAGAGACATCAAAGTGGAACACCCTAAGTTACTGCATTATTCATCAGCATTATTATGATTTGAAAAGAAAATATCAGAAAATTTAGGCATGTAATTAACCATTTGAGTTTTGTTTAGTCGTTACAGAAGGATTATAGAAAAAATTGAATCTCTCACAAGATCCAACATCACACAAACGTACGAGGCAATTCTGGAAATCTTGGCAGAAGGAGAAGTCTCTTGGCATGCAAACGGATTTAGCTGGAAACTAGCTCGGGAAGTTAAACATTTGTGTGAGGAGCCTACTTTTGCAAAGCTAGTAAAGGTAGGCTGGAAATTGTGTGTCCTCGTGAGTTGTCTTTGACTTTTCTCACAGATGACATAATAAGCTAACATACCAATATTGCTTCAACTATCATTTTACGTAACTGACATTCGTGATACTGACTGTATGACATTTGATGTGTAATTTTAAGATAACCAGGATTTCAATCCATTCAAAGTTATAACAGGAGTGCCCCATCAAGTAATAAAAGGAAGACAACCTGTCACAGCTTCTGCAATTGTTGTTGCTGCTTAAGACAGCTTAGTTAACTAATGTGCCCAGATGATTAATTAGATTAATGAATAGAAAGCAGCAGTGAGATATTGACTGACTATGCTTAACAAAATCTGAATCTCGTAATTTTGCCTTTCAGGTACTCCTACCCCTCGAACCTTACTTGAGCACACGGTAAATAATCTACAGAATCTCCCTCTTATACCAAGACAGTTATTTAGACTTAATTCACAAAGTGATTGAATCTGACATTACTTGCTTTAAAGATTGTGTATAGAACCTTGGCAGATGTCTTTAGTTCAGATGATTTTGGCTTTATATAAAGAATTAGTTTAATACACAAATAAAATTTGGTACACAGTATATAAAGTGCAGTAAAAATAAGCAGGGTACATAAAGAGTCCTAGTATGTCTCAAACCTCCTTACACCTGACTTTGGTTTGTTCTGGCTCGGGTCCTCTGCACTCGGGTTCTGGGATCTCAACATTATGTAATGCACCAGACAAAGAACTTGGACAAAGAAAAGGCTACACTTCCGTATACAGTTTATATTTACATACATACATGTATAAAAACACAAAATGGATAAAAATAATAGGAAAAGAAGAAGTAATGATAAGAGGTTTGAAAGTAGCAGCATGCGATGAAGACAAAGAACTTGGACAAAGAAAAGGCAGGCCCCTGGTGCTACACTTCCGTATACAGTTTATATTTACATACATACATGTATAAAAACACAAAATGGATAAAAATAATAGGAAAAGAAGAAGCAATGATAAGAGGTTTGAAAGTAGCAGCATTTGATGAAGACAAAGAACTTGGACAAAGAAAAGGCTACACTTCCGTATGCAGTTTATATTTACATACATACATGTATAAAAACACATTATCCCAGTCCGATTTAAAACAACCCAATTTAAAAATAATTGGTGTATATATATTAGGGCTGGCCCTTTTTTCAACTTTTTTGAAAAGTCCTGCTCCACCATTTTAATATGAGGCCTTTAGGTCTTAGAAACCACCTAATACCAAAATTTTGCAAATTTGATGAAAAAAACCCAGGCCCCTGGGCCATTTTAGAAATTACGTTTTATACAATAAGAAAAAACGCAAAAATACGCTCTATCTTGAGAACTAAAGCAGATAGAGACATGATATTGACACCAAAATCTCAGGAATACCCACAGTGGCAGGGCTGTTGAACATGTTGAAGGCCTTGGACAAAAGTGGACAGTGAAGGCAGACAGAGGCTGATCTTGATAGTGGGAAGGGGGCTAAAAAGAGCAGTGTTTGAAATGAGAAATTTGGGTGGTATGGGTGAGTATGTTATGTGGATATGGCAAGTAAAAAATGTTTTGATACATATGGGGGGGTGGTCAATGCAAAAGGTTGAAAAGTTCATATGGGAGGGCACCTTTTGGAGGCACAGGTTCAATATGGGGGGGGGGGTATGTACCCCCCCCCTGTGCCACCCCATAGGGACACCACTGTATCTAAGGCCCGTTTGCAGCCCATTCTGTGCCCATGGAAGCACTGGGACCCACTTCAGGCCAAGCTTTGCCCTATCAGTGGCACTATATCTGAGGTGGCACTATATTCTGTGCCCATGGAAGCTTGAACTGGGACCCACTTCGGCCCCAGCCTGGGGGGGCAATATATATTTCCTTCATGGGGCCTGTCATGACCCCATCTTGGGCTCAAGGCCACTGCTGGCACCTGTGACAGCCCACTTGGGAGTGTTTACTGAGGCATTATATTATGCCCTGTGATTGGATTTAGCTACCTTCTGGATGCACGAAATACAGTTTCAGCCAAAAGTGGACAGATTTACCCTCCTTGACTGTACTTAGGGGAGGGACTGGTTTGCTGACTGAAGGGACCTTGTTGGCTGGTACTCCTCAATTAAGTCACATCTATACTGCATCGGGCGCCAGACCATGTAAAGCTTTAAAAGTGTAAAGCACCACTTTATCAGTTGACGTCTGCTCAACTGGGTCACACTCCAATGCACATAAAATACAATGATCCAAAATACGAAAATAAATCCGCAAAACGTCACACAACAAGATGATATCCAGTTGCATGATATCACTGCGGAACACTTTGATATAGAATTAAAGTGGACTGTGGCACTGTGAAAATGGCACTTTGTGACTCATGATAGCCGATGAAATGTCATCTTCTCTACTTTCAACATGGGAAACATAGAGGCTGTTTGATTAGTCATGATCAAGAGTGAGCCATTTGACTTCTCATAACAAATTTCAGAGTGAAAATCAGATGCATGATCCTTTCGTTTGGCTGTCACCAACAAGTGGATTAGTCTCCTTCAATCAAATTAACATTGAAAGTATTGGGTTTGATGACACACGAAGTGCCATTTTCACAGTGAAACAGTCCACTTTAATTCTATATCAAAGTGTTTAGCTGTAATACATAATGTTGACCAATATCCTTCATGTGAGAGTATAAGATCAAATATTAAAATTTTCGCTAAAAACACAGCCCAAATTGTGCTGCTCGCTGCTGCCATCAAAGTCTAAGTCAAAATGCTTTTATTTAGGCAGGGTAACTTGATTCAGTACAATATACTGTTTTTCAACAAGGCCCTGACAAATAACAACATATGTAATACAAAGACTAGAACATATTATAAATACTTGTAGGTATATATATAAAAGCAAGTATAAAAGAGTAAAATGCGTAACATGGGGTAAAAACTAGAGATATCAAATATTTTAAAATTCAATAAAATATTGTAAAAATCTCTTGGAACGAATGTGTTGTAATAATTTACTTTTAAAAATGTTTAGACTTGATGATGACCTAATGCCATGAGGCGGTGAGGAGCATTTTCCAAAAAAGAAATTATGATAGGGTGAACAGGAAAAAGGTTTTTCAGTATGAGGAAAATTTAATAATCATTAATTAAAGTAAAACACATCTTTTTGATCAACAGCGAACGTAAATAATGACATATTTACCAATTGTAAGTATGAATAAACACAAGTTATGATCAATACATGAACATCTTCATCGGCTTTTAGATTGCCAATTCCAGACCTTTATTTGCACAAGTAGCTTTACAAGGAGATTATTGTTATGAAAATAATTGGTTTGACACTTGCGTTGAAGTTTGGCTAATTGGGTGAATTCAGAAAACGTTAGATGGAGCGTTCACAACGTAAATTCTGAAATGACAAGTTATTTGCTCTTAAGATGTTTTACTGTGCTTTATCCCCATTAGTTGTTTGTTTCCATTGTTTATTATTTCTTGCAGTTTAATGGAGGAGATTGCCCGCATAATGGATGGTACAGGGGAGAGGAAAAAAAAGTGTTTGTTAGATTTTACAACACTTCTTATCCAAGAAGGAGCCAATCCATATCATGTGTTTAAAGAGCAGAGTAATACATTTCATGTGTTAAAAGAGACGAGTGTTTTTCATCGTTGTCTTGAATATGCTGACAATCATTCATCATTGCTGCCCTCTCTTTGGGACTTTCTTGAAGCAACTTTCAGCAAATGGGGAGCCTCCAATACTTATTTCTTGAATGATGTCATCAAGGGAGTTCCAAGTCAAATTTTAGAAGATGATTCCAGCCATGCAATAAAGGAGCTCATTGTAAAGAAATGCCTGAACATTATTGAGACAAATCCAGCTGTCTGTGATAATGTGGATCACGGACGAAAAACTCCCCTTCACAATCTCATGGAAAAACTTTTGATTGACAGTTTGTGGAAAAGAATGCCAAAGTTAGTTGCAGGAACTGACATTGTTTGGGACCTCTTGTCTCAAATGATAACTGAGAAGAACGTCAATTACAAAGATAAAGACCAAGTGACTCCTTACACCTGGATTCTCCTGTGGCAGGATTCGATTTCAGACTTTCAGCCAACAGATGCTTCCGATCAACAGAATTTACAAAAGAATGAGAAAATCAAAGAGCTAGAATGGAAGAGTTTAAAAGAAAAAGTCAAGGAAATTGACACCCAGCTTTTCCAGAAGAAGGGAGCTAGAAAGAGAGATGCTCTTCAAAAATTGAAATCTGTTCAGTAAGTAATCTTTATAATAAAAGTCAAAAAGGATGATTTGCCTTTAGATTGATACGTGCATAAAATGAGTGATTGCTCTTAGGTGAGAGAGTCTATGTACATAGTTAGATGGTCTACATGTAGCTGAACATAGGTAAATGCACGACCAATTAAAAGCAGTGTAAAGCTGTTATAATCCAATAGAAATGCCTTGACAATGTGATGCGCTCGTCTGCCTCAACCAGTAAAATTTAGCATTTGTTTGTACTTTTTACTGAACAGATATATTGTCATCTGTTGTTTGATTCTGTTAAAACAAGGTTTAATAATCAGCTTGGCTGTGTTAATTGAGGCCGGAACCGCACTCTGGCCGGTCTGATGTCATTGAACTTAAATACACAACTATGACTCTGATTTAACCTTTTAAATAATAATTTATTTAATTACATAACATTTGTAATTGATTTCCTTAATTACATAACAATCGTAAAATCTGCGAGTTGTTATGACATTCTGCAGTTGTTTCTATTGATCACATATCTGAACCCAGGAGCTGTAGCTCAGACTCCTTCATTAAACATAGTTAAACATCACAATATCTTATCTGAGAAAACAAGCTCTCAATCATTCCTTCTCTTCTAACAATTTACTCAGTTCACACAAACAATTATGAATTTACAGGCCAATTTGCTCCCTTAAATTTTAGTTCCCAAGGTAAAACTGCGATGATGACTGCCTAACTGATGGAATATAAATCATGATACTTATCTGATGTTACGATATAGACAGAGCTCAGGAACTGTTTCCTCTGCTGGATCTCTCAGCTCATCTCCCTGCCAGCTTGCTGATACACTCTGCCTAGCTATTGGATAACGGCTGCTAATAAGCAGAGCTAGGAGTTGAAGCCAGAGGCCCATAAGGGTTTTATCTCTGAGGCATCAGTTAATATAGCATGGCTATGCTGAGCTTGACAACAGAGCAATTCTTTTAGATCGCCTCTTTAGTTTGCTGCCCTCTGAGATATCCTTGAGACATGTACTGCTAGACATTTGGAGCATGCCCTTTTGATTTATAGCAGCACGTAGACGGCATGCTCGCCTTGAGTCCATTTCATATAATGCAAGAGGTTTTCCTAAATAATTAATTATAAAAAATGAAGTAATGTGACAGCACTTGTCACAATATCTTATGTTTTATTGCAAACCTTTGTAGAGATTGTTTAATTATATTCGCGTAGCGAAATGTCCGAAGGCTGCTGTGCGAAGTGAGCTGAGCATAAGAGAGGTTTCAAAAATCTGTGCAATGATGGACTTAACATCAATGGTTGACAGCAGGAAATTAAGTCAAGTAGGTCCAGCTTCTTGATTTAGTTTCGAATTTAAAAAAAACATGACATATTCATATTCAAAAGTGTCTTAAAAATTTAATTTTTTCCATTTATGGAATAGTCAATTATTAGCATTGACAAGCTAAAGTAAATTATTAACATGTGATTCATTTTATCACAAAACAGACAACAAGAAAACATATAACAAAATTAAAGTCACATAATCTTTGTCAACTGATGATTATGTATCAGTGAGCAATTAATCTACATTCAGATCATGTTATAGTTTTTTATCACTATTATGTATTACGTAATATCAACAATCTTGCCTTGACTTAAATTTGGCAACTTTCAGTGTTGTCTGCCTTTTTAACTATTTAGCTGATCATCTATCAATTATATTTATCCTTAATCCCATTTATTACAACGAGGTAATCGTTGTGTTGCAGAGGCACATGGCCAAAACTTGCATTTGCCCACACGGCTGCATACAATCTTTGTCCTAGCACAACTCATCGCATGTCGCACCTGCTGCTGTCAAACTACACATGTTGCTTTATTTCTGCCTAATTTCGGGAATGACAGAAGTTCAGTCATGTGCATTTCTGAAATCCACACGAAACGATGCTTTGAAATAAACCTTTTTAACATGTGTTCTCCAAGTTATTGCTACCAAGAATCTCATGTACACTGTCAAAAATTACTGGAATTATTTTCTCAAAACTATCTTTGACTTCTAAATATCTTACATTATTTCTTCTACATGCTCCAAAATAGTGATGTCAGTGTCAATAAAATCTTCAGACCTGTCAGAATCTGAAGAATCTGTTAAATAATCCTTTTCACCAGACATTCTGCGTGTTGCTCTTACTCTCTTTTTTAGAATTTATTGTAGGAGGGCCCAATATCCAGTTACTGACAAAATGACCAGCAGAGTGATCTGCAAGTACTAAATAGCTTAAACATGCTCCTGCAGGCCTATCAGTCACCATGTATCCAGTATATGTAATCTCAAGACAGACTGTATAAGCTGTCAGTTCAGAAAGACTACAGAAATGTGGATCTCCACCTTAGGCTATGTGAACAGTCACAGTAAACAAGAACAAGTACGTTTTTACAGCAAATCCTTCACAGTGCACATGCTTATCTGTCATGTGTCATGATGTGGGAACACAAACCAATGAATTGTCAATCTGAGGTGCCAGTGACATTGCACATGTGTTCTTGAGCTGTGGAGAGTTGGGTAAAAATACCCTTCAAATCCTGTTAAGCATGACCTGTCAACACTGAGATAAGAGGTTGCATGGTGCAGTTTGTTTTGTTTAAGGCCCCATTGTTTAGAACAAGTCAGGAAAAATAATTACCACAGACAATAAAAAAAGAGCAGTGCATTATTATTGCTTGCAAAAACACTTTAAACAGTTCAAATGGGAAGTATTCAGCCTCCTTTGAAGTAACAGAGCAGAGGTGATGCATAGATCTGCAATTCTGCATCCATGGACCTATGTACCAAATGAATCATTCAATGAGTTGTCACAAGACACAATGCAGCCTGGTAAATTTTAACAAGTCTACAAAACCTTCATACTTTCTCCACTTCATTCATGGTCCCTAGTGAACGAAATTCTTGGCCGTCATGAAAAACAACTGCTAGCACATTTTATAATGGTTTCAGGGTAAATCGCCCAAATTAAAGTGCATTCTGGGACTTTTGGTGATGTCTTTACTTCATGTGTATTGCACTCCCAGCCATGCCGGGATACTGGAGTTGTCTGTCGCACTTTGCAACCGAGTTGTTTACGTGCTTGCACGGTATTTTTTTATTCTATCTATCTATTCTATTTTATTTTTTGTCTATTTTATCTTTCTAATAGTTTCTATTCTAAATTTCTCTCTATTTTCAATATATCCTTCTTTTAAATTTTTGTAACAGTAACATAACTGCCTGTCATACACACTGTGTACCGTTTGCTCTATGCGAAGCGACCTAGTTAGTCATAAAATCTTAAATTTTAGACAAGAATCCAATTTAATTACAATATAACATAGCCAGTATACTGTATTTATGTACCGTACAACGGGGTGACTTTGAACAGCCAAGGGTAACTTTGAACACTTTTCACAAAAAGATTGATCCTCTGTGAATGCGAAGTTATGTAAGATATACTGGAAGTATTTGATTTCTGATTATATTCTACTAAGGTCTATTTTCTTTCTGCATAAAGTCATTGTGACTGGACTTTTTTTCTTGCCTTTGATAAAATAAACTTACCAAACCATTTTTTTGCAAGTTGCCATTGCATGTAAACTTCTGTGTCTACAACAGAACAGAATAAGCCTGGCCTCATAAATACCTGCCCCATTCCAATGTCACTCAAATACTTCCAAAATCCACCAAAAACTTATCGCAAGCTATTCGAGGAGACTGACAAGAAATATAATTAGTGGATGATTTCAACTTGCGACACAATTTCAGGGTGACTTTGCACACCGCATTGTGTAAGAGAGTGCAGAGACCATCACACAGGCGAAAACTTTTCAAAGTGACCCCGTTGTAAATTTCCAGCTCTAAATATTTAGCAATCAAAAGATTTGGTGATTCTAGTAAAAAATTTACTAAAATTTACTAAAACTGCCTAATCTTCTAGAAAACTTAACTGATTGATTCCAAATTTTTCATGTGCATTGTGTGAACTATAAGACAGCATACTGGCTATATGGCAAAGTTTGTTGCTAACTCTATATATGAAAACTGGCAAAATGTAAACAAAGAAAATCCTTAATTGGGTCACTTGGTTAGTACAATGATACACAGTGTAAGGTAAGGTAAGGTAAGGTAAGGTAATCTTTATTTTACATGGATTGGTACAATAACAGAAACAGAAGCACAAGTGCTTTTTATCCATGATAAAAACATTTAAAATATGGAATATATATACAAATGAGAGATGAGTTGATGAAAGGATGAAATAAGTGATACAAATTTCATAAAATTGACATTGAGAGTCATAAAATCATTAAAACATACATAGACAGAGGACATAAAAAACATCACCGAAACAAACATACCAAGCAAAAACCACAATTACATGCCGGTCCTAACCAGCTGTGTAACTGTTCCTTAAGTTCATTCACACTATTTGAATTTTTGTACCTTGTATCTAGTGAATTCCACAGAAAAGGACCATAATAGGAAAAATTATTTTTGCCATACAGAACTGTCTTATAAGAAGGAAGTACCAACACATTTTCATCTCTGAAAGTATAAACATTGTCTTTTTTCATCAGTAGTTCTCTTACAAAGATTGGTGACAACTATTTTGTAGATTTCCATTACAAATAGTCTGAGTCGAGTTAAGTACAAAGAATTTCTATTAGATTTCTGTAGTAAGATTCTATAGTCATTATCAACATCTTTCAATAATATTCTCAAGGCTCTTTCCTGCACCTTTTCTACTTTTCTTGAGTCTTTTGTTGAACACAAATGCCAGGTTAGAGGACAATATAGGAAGTTTGACACTACAAATGATACATAAATGTTAAACATGGTTTCTGTTGACAAATACACAGACAGTCTTTTTAAACCATTGACCTGAATAGCAG
Source organism: Platynereis dumerilii (assembly GCA_026936325.1). Lineage (NCBI taxonomy): Eukaryota > Metazoa > Annelida > Polychaeta > Phyllodocida > Nereididae > Platynereis > Platynereis dumerilii. Next base: position 705,733 of record JAPTHN010000034.1, read on the forward strand.
CCTTTTTGCATATATTTGTGATATGTTCACTGAAATTCAGCTTGGTATCAACAGTAACCCCCAACAGTTTTACGGATGGCTGGCTTTCTAGGACCACTTCGTCAATCTTAACCCTCGACAGCTTTAACAGAGGCTAGACTTAATTTGTTTTCTAGTTGTGAAATATCGTGATCACTCTGACTTATGGTGTCATCATCTGCATAATTATATAGTTTACATTGATATTCAAGAAAATAGAGGATGTCATTTTAAAAAATATTAAATAGTAGGGGACCTAAAACTGATCCCTGAGGAACACCCCGTTTCAACATTTGCCAGCTGCTTTTAATATTTCCTAGTGTTACTCTTTGCATACGTGAAGAAAGGTAATTACAAACTAATTTGCATGCAGACTCAGAAAGACCATAAGCATTCAATTTTGCTATCAAAAGTCAATGTGGCAAGGCATCGAAGGCCTTACTCAAGTCCATCAATACCCAACCTACATGTTTATTTTCATCTAAGCTTTTCTTTGTATCTTCTATGGCTTTCATCAGTACATGCTGGGTACTATAACCTTTACGGTATGCTGACAGGTAAGGTGACAAAATATTGTCAAAAAATCTCATTAATTGGTCAAACATGACATTTTCATAAGGCTTTGATAGCGATGGAAGTACACTAACTGGTCTGTATTTCTCTTTGTTTAAAGGGTCATCCTTTTTAAAAATTGGTGTGATATCACCACATTTTAGATTGTTAGGGAATAAACTTGTTTTGATTCCAGTGTTTATGACAGGCAGGAATGTATGGGCTAATACTGTCGCCCCAGCCTTTATAAGCTTAGGGGGTATTCCATCAAACCCCGTGGCTTCATTACTTCTGACACATTTGAGCTTGCTAAATAGCTCATCATATGTTATTTCTGTAAAATTGAAGTCAAATTCAGATCTGACTTGTTCTTTGATTTTCACTATACTTGGATGATCCTTATAAACATCAACAATTTCGCTTATGGGACTTTCCGAAGTAACTAATTCATCCTTGCTAAAACTATCTGTCATCTTGATATAGTAGTTGTTTAGAATGTTGCAGACTTCAGAAGCATCAGTGATGATTTCACCATTTTCACGCAGATTAATGTCACCAGTTCCTTTACATTGACTATGAAGTAAATTTAATGAAATTTATGGTAAGGCTAAAAGTCCTAAAAAAACTTTTTTAGTGCTGTGTGAATTTCATGGCTGTGCTATTTACATAATATAAGTAAAGTGATCGGGTTAATCGACATCACGATAGGTCTTTAATGAACTGGCTCGTAATATTTTCTTACATGGGACAAGACTTAGTGGCGTCATCTATAATGCAAAGCACGTGGCTCCATCTATAACATACATGAACTCGTAAATTGGTGGCTACTGATGGAGGACACTCCCCCGCGAACTCCGCACCATCTATGGAAATTTTGTCAAGAATCAAATACACTGAGGGAAGCGGTAATTATTAGGACAAAGCTCCTGACCGGGAAATTCAAAACAGCTGTTGCCAAGGCCAAATTTCAAGGATGGGAGATATCAGGTGTCTGCAAGATTTATGGCAATGAAGATGAAGATGTCCCACACCTGCTTCTGAAATGTCAAGAGAATACTTACCGCCGCGGCAAAACTACAAATTTTATGAAGAGGAAGGAAAGAAGGAACCACAGTCAGCAAGTGAAATATGCTCTGCGTTACTGAATGGAGAAAAGTACAGGACAGATGAAGGAGATATGGTTCGATTGGAGGATCCGGACTATATTTGTAGGGCAGACCATGGTTGTAGCTTTTTTTGCAATAGTGTAGCTAAAAATAAAGACTTTATAATTACTCAAAGAGTTTCACCTTTGTACAGGCGGGAACCAAAACAGAAGAAGAAGAAGAGCTGGTTACTTTAGGATTCTTGGCAAAACAGGGAGGTTTCAGTTTCGGAGGCGCATAGCAAAAAATCTAAATGGTTAACAATTAATACTCTGCATGCCTACATGTATGTATTTAAGAGTTGATACTTTCATGGAAAAATAGGGCATTTAGGGGGAAATTATGTATTTCACAATAGTGACAAAAGTATTATTTCAAGCACCAAATGTTCATTCCTAAATAAAGCATCACCTTGTTTTATAGTCTGTCACTTTGATATAGAAAAAATGAGGACCAGTTCCCAGTGAAAAACGCACTTTGTCATTCATGATAGCCAATGAAGTGTCATCTTCTCTACTTTCAAGATGGGAAACATAGAGGCCCTTCGATTAGCATGATCAAGTGAAGGCTATTTGACTTGTCATAACTGATTTTAGAGTGAAAATCAGATGCATAATCCTCGCATTTGGCTGTCGCCCAGGGGCGGACTGGCCCCACTGTGGGCCCCTGGGCGAAATCACAGATGGGCCCCTACTATCGCAATATTAGCAGCATTTTCAATTTTACTTCTAAATTTATTATGACCTTCATCAAAATCCTAGTGGACCATGTCTGAAACTGAGAGAGGGGCCCCTTACTTAATTGTTTATTATGGTTTTCAAGTTTAATTGAAGAATTTTCTATTTTTCTATTAGGCCCACAATTCGATTTTTACCTCTTTTAAGTCATTTTTAATAATTTAGATTTTTCCAATGGTTGCTGGTGGGCCCCCCTGAGGTGGTGGGCCCCAGGGCACTGCCCTCTGGCCCATAGGGCCAGTCCGCCCCTGCTGTCGCCAACAAGCGGGATTAGTCTCCTTTAATGAAATTAACATTGAAAGTATTGGGTATGATCATGACAAATCATCAGCATGATTACACACGAAGTGCCATTTTCATAGTGGAACAGTCCACTCTTTTTCTATATCAAAGTGACAGACAGTAAAATTAATACCCACAAGAAATTATTTATTTCAAGACTGCCCAATAAGAATTTATTTATTACACCAAAACTGAGCAAGAAATGATTTATTTAAAAAAAACCAACCCCCCCCCCCCTTCAGATTATAAGGTGGCCCCTTAAATGTTTTGTTAATTGGTTCTTTACAAGTATAAATTTGGCAGTCAGATTGTTGGCTTGTTTAACGCTGCCTTTGCTTTTGAGTGGTCAGTGATCCCCTTAATCCCCACAGCAATTGAAATTTCATGAGATAACAGTTCCTCATCCCTTGGAAGCAACACTGTTATGCAATGACTAATATTTAACTGTAACAGGCTCACTGATTGGTGTGAAAACAGTCCTTCACACTATTGGCAGCCCTCCAAGTCAGCGGATCACTGACAATGTGGCAAAACTGGACGAGGGTAAATGAGTTACCCTCGTCTCAATTTGTCAAAATAAATCGAAAAATCTAGGTCATCCCATTGGATCCCATGTTAAAAGAGGACGAGGGTAACTGCTTTTCCAATAATTGAATGACGAGGGTAACTGTGAATGATGACTTAGGTAACTGCCATTTACTAGGCAGCATTGAATGAGGACATATCAACTGCTGAGCACTTTTTGCAAGCAACCAGTGATTTGAATGACGCAGATGACTAGAACAAAACTTGCAAATAGAAAATACGTAAGAACAAATTGAATACAACAAAAGTAGACAAGTGCTCCAAAACAGACTCATGTTCTACATATCTATCTATCTATCTATCTATCTATCTATCTATCTATCTATCTATCTATCTATCAAGTGATTGATTTGTTTAATGACTATTGTATTAAAAAGGTTGTAAAACTTCTTAAAGATTCAGAGCACCCATTGTATGATCAATACGTATTTTTGAGATCAGGAAAACGTCTAATGGTGCCAAAGCAAAGAACAAATAGATATGGCAATACATTTGTACCATCGAGTTTAAAGCTGTATAATTATCAACTCACGAAGGGTAAAACAATGTAATTAGTACCAGTGTACATAAATGTTCTATTTTTACACAACTTATTATAATCACTATGTGCACTTGACTTTCTGTGTATTATGCTACAACAAGTTTCACACTGTGACTAAATAAAGTACTTCTTATCTTATTATCTTATCTTATCTATCTGTCTATCTATCTATTTATCTATCTATCTATCTATTCACGCTGTCAGTCTGTCTATCTGATCCTTCTATCTTACCCAACCCTTCTCATCAGCTTTTGTAGTTAAACATGTTTGAGAAAATCATTGTCACTCAGAAGTAACAGAAATTTAATGTCCTAACTTTGAATGCACAGCGGATACCTTTAAAAAGGACATCAATGCTGAAACTTTTCAATAGCGATCTCAGGCGGTGAAATGTTATATGAGTCAGTCAATGTATTTGGACTACATGAAAATCCACCTATCATAGTCTCAAACTGGATTATGAAAAAGACAGCTCAGCAAATGAGTGATATATACAAAATTAAGTTTCACTTTGAGCAGTTATCAAGTTAAAAATACATTAACTTAAATGCACATTTTTCACTTCAGCCAGTTTCACAATTTTAATGCACAGCAATGTCTGCCAATGATGATGCACAAATTCAATTCCTTCAACAAGTGGGGTAAATCAGTGAACATTTTCCGATAGCTAATAATCCCTCACTTTCTTCTTGAGTGAGTGAGTGAGTTTGTGTTTTACGCCCCATCAGCACCAGTGTGGGCTATTTAGAGGCAACCACTTTCTTCTTGAACGTTGGAATTGACAAGTATAGGTTATTCACCACATGGGGAGGGAGTATGTGATTATCACCCAAGGGCTTTAGCCCGAGGTGTGATAAACAAATTCCCAATCCGATGGTGAACAACCTGCTTATAACATGAGACAATGCCAAACCCTTGAACAGTGAAACATGAGGCGAAAAGCGGACAACAAAGAATTTTGGATTTAACGCAGTGAAATACAGGCTTGTCATCGGTTGACAGAGGTGTCGAATGGTATTATAAATTTGATGGCTTGATTAGGTGGTGCACATGTCTAAAAACCATCAAAAGATTAAATTCAAACAAATTGTGGTCAGCTACCGGAAACTACTTCAGTGAGATATAGTGCTAGCCCACTCAAGAAATATCCCATCTAATGGAGGTATAATAAATTGTTTCATGTGTATAAATGGGTGTTCAAATGTTCAAATTTTTTCAGGTAAACTTATAAATCTCGACCGCATTCGGGCAGATACGTTGCTACTAACTACGACTAACTACGAAATAAAGAAGGGAAATATAATGACTCGCAATGGTTGGCTTGGCTTGGCTGTGAGAAGATCCGAGATCTTGTTTGCATGACCAGTTTTTGAGCCTATTGGAAAGTATTAATCTCATCTACTCTTGTATTTGTGGGAAATGCGAGTAGAGCTCGGTGGTGTTAATGTGTCTCTTATTATTGGAAGTATTGATTTCCAGAATATGCCGCATTGGTCATATGCATGAGACTTGAACATTATTTCAGCTACTGTACTGCAGCTTGCAACTGATTGACTGCTGGAAATAATGCAAAATCAATCCTGCTTATTTATTCATTCAAGACCCAAGATTTTGATTAAAGTTTAAACATTTATTGTGCAAAACTATGGAACATAAATTATAAATACAGATAAGTCTATTGGACCCAAATTAACATTATAGCAAAAGCAATGGCACTGACATAGTTATAGAATGAGCTCAGTTTCATTTAACTCATTAGTGATAATTTCATTAAGTACAATATTACCAAAAGTAGTTTAGACATTAACAATCTGAAGGAATATCATATTACACTCATGTAGACATCTAAAATGGACATCAGCACAAAGCACTTCCCCCTAATAGACCAAGTCACTGATTCTCAGACAATTAGGCTTACTCTGACTGATATGATCACTGAACAGTTCTGACACAGTTCTTTGCGTTTCTTTACAGATGATTTCATATTTGTAGACATTTGTGGAAGAAAATACATCATTTTTCCTGCAATTTTCATTGGTTGAGAGAAGGTATGACACCACTCCCTCCTGAAAAGTGACATAGCGTTTTACATGGGTGACCATGGCATTCTAATCCATTGATCTGCTCAATGGAACTGACTTTAGCTGTTTCAAATGAGAGTTTCTGTTAGTGTTTCACACATTTTTAGTACACACGTTCTCAAAGTCTAATACAATGATTATTTTTTACAGAAAACAAACAAACATACATGTAACAATTTCTCAGATCAGGGCTCTGCCCAGACAACATGACAATGGCTACAAATTACTGGGACCCTGGTTTGATCCCTATTATGATTTTCTAATGAATGTTGGCACCATCACTGGATCATCCCCCTATTCTAAGGGATAATTCAGAATTTATGACTGGGGGGAGGGGGTCGGGGAGTTTTGATTGAACTTTCTGTGAAAAGTGATACCCGGCTGTAGTTTCACAAATATTTATAGTACCACAATTTTCTTTTGTTAAAATTTCATTCGACAATTAAGCATGTTGTGAAAAATAAGTACCCCCCTTGAAACATGAAATATTGGTACCCTGTTGGGAAATATTCCCATTGCCCCAAGTCATAAGAAGCATGTGCAAAAGGTGGTTCCCACTCAAGTAAAACCATAGAAACTACCACCCTCCCCCCTCGACCCACTCGTAAAATTTAATTCTGAATAGTCCTTTACTTTTATCACATACAATGCTTTTGGTCAAGGTATGATAATTTAGCTTTCAGAGATTTGAAGCCATTCAGAGTTGGCTTGAGACTGATTTTATATCAACTGAAGCAATCAACAGTAACACAGGAGTGTAAAATACAACAGTTCATGAGGAAATGTAAGAGTTCAGGTGGATTGCGGTTTTAAATGTGTGAACAACTGCCACAATACCAACTTGGCCTTTGCAGCAGTTTAAAGATTGACAAACGCACTACTGGAGTGGGCTCAGTTGCCATTTATTAGGCAAAACATAAATATATCAATTTACAGTTACAATTACACAGAACATAGATGACGACAAGACAAGACGTACAGGACAAGACAGACGACACAAAACATACAACATAAAGGTTAATCATTATCAGTGTGAGCACTTGGCTCCTTAGTCCAATGGCCCAAGACAAGTGTGAACGGTGTGTGCATACTTCCATCCGTGTTGATTAGTCCTTTCATTAATGCCGTGGTTAGTGTAAAGTTGTGGAGTGGACGAGAGACGCTGAGACTAGCGACGAAGCCACTCTAGCTTGTGTGGAATCTGACGGCCTGAGATATTGTTTATATACCTCTGATTTCCATCTTCCCAGACGTTTGAGTTCCGGTGCTGAGAAACCCTGGATTGCTGCATCCGTAGCTGCTCCGGCCCTAATTGAGTGTGGAGTATAGTTAGAATGATCATAACCCAACCCCCGCAGTGTCTTCTTCAGGAACCCATTCAGAAGCTTGTAGGTGAGCGGGGTGCCATCTTGAAGGGCGAACAAGATGCCTTGAGGGCGTCCTGATGTTAAATTAAGATATGCTAAAAGAGCACAATATGCACGTAAAGGCTTGCCTGTGCAGCCGACTACCGCCCTATAACCTTTTATGGAGGTTTTGGCTGATTTTACATTGACTACCACGTATGGTGGGGACGATAAAACGAACTTGAGAGAACTCCTAAGGAGAGGGGGAGAGACCAATGGGTCAAAACAATATTCAGCTGAGCGCATACAGGCAAAGTATGCCAGCAGTATGGCAGAAGTATACATGAGATTATCATGGGTGGGAAGCAGCGTATAAATTATGGCCTTGAGCATATGAGCCGAAATGGGTTTGACCTGGGTTGGCTCAGGGTGAGACTTATCAAGGGACTTGAGGGCCAGCTTAACTGCTGGTGTATAAATAGAAGGGGGTGGATACCCCTGAGAAATTAGCCATGCTCTTATTCCTGCGAGATAAACTCTAATGGATCTGGAAAGCAGATTCTGATTTGACAAATATGTAATAAATCTGAGTATATTTAGCTGCGTTGGTACTAACGGATTCAACCGGAACAACTGGCAGAAGTGAAGATATCGGGTCACTGCAGTAGAATACGACTTCCTGGAGTTGGGCGCCAATCCGGTCGCCACCAGCTGGCGAGCTTGTGAATCCAACTCTGAAATAAAATACATTAAATGACATGACCAAAATATAATACATCGCTGGGCCATATTTGACGTGCAGGCCTGGGAACAAGATGATCTACCTGGTCCAGCCAATTTCTACTCAGAGCATCTGCAATGGTGTTATCATGGGTTGATATATATACTACACAGACATGAAGGTGAAACTTTTCGACGACGAGGCACCATTCTCTGACCATTTCCATCAAATCCGTGGCTGGCGTGTACAGTTTATTTAGCATGCCACACACTGCAGAATTATCGATGTGGAATCAAATATACCTGCCGGCATAATGGGGCGCCCAGGTTACCAAAGCCTTAAGGGCCACATGTAACTCCCGCCAATTAATTGAGTGGTCTCTAAGAGACGCATACCTGCCCGAATAAGTCAGGGCAAACCATTCATCATTCATATATGCTCCAAAACCCACGTTGGAAGCATCCGTAAAACATTCCAGGACCTCCGTTGTCGACCAATCTTCCTTCATGATGGTTGTACCATTATGTGTAGCTACACATGCGGCCCACCATTGAATGTCAGCCCTAGCTGAAACATTTAATCTAATTGAATGATGAAGTTGCTTGACTTTTTTAGACAATTCTATCAACCGGCCCAGGAAGGCCCTCCCTGTCCGTACCACTCTAGCCGAGAAGGCCAGCTTACCAATTAGCTGCAACAACTGGCGTTTAGTGCATGTGCGAATATTTAACCATTCTTCAAGCAGCTCCTGTATCTCCTCCAACCTCTCTCTAGATATACGCAGCTCGCCTCTTTCCACGTCGATAATTATCCCCAGAAATTCCACTACATGGCTCGGCCGAGTCACCTTTGACATCTGAACCTGGAATCCGGCTTCTTCACATGTGGCGAGCATCACATCAATACTGGACTGGCAGCTTATCTCAGAGTCTCCAATTGTCAGGAAGTCATCGACGTAGCGCAGGGTCGCAGGAGATGCACCTTTGTAGAACATGAAATCACATAAAGCACAAGCAAAAATATCGAACAATGCGGGCGCGGATCTTAATCCAAAATTTAGCACTTTATAAAAGTAATAAAATTTTTGAGCCTGTTCATTTGTCCAGCTAATTCCAAGCATGTGCCAGTCCTCTGGGCGGACAGGCACATGCTTGTACGCATCTTTTAAATCAATCTTAGCTAAATATGGCGGTTCAGAAAATTTGTTACACATGCGAACTGCATCATCCACACTAGCATAAGTGAGTGAAAACTCTAGGGGATCAATTAGACAATTGACGGACTCATGAACAGGGTACGATAAATCGTGTATGACTCTAATTTTTGAGCCGTCTCTTTTCATAAATGCTCCCAGGGGGGAGATAATATAAGAATCAAAAGGGGGGGAAGAAAAAGGGCCTAAGACCCTGTTTTGAGCGACATCGTTTGCTATAGCTTCAGACACCTGAGGAGCATATTTGAGTGCTGAAGGCCAGTTGGGGGAATCAATGACCTTAGATGCTGGTTCACGGCCAATTTGGACCCTAGCTTTAAGTTTAGAAAAAATATCTTTTGTAGAAGGGTATACCTTGTGGAGCATGCTATGCCAGTAATCATGCTTTAACACCTGAACTGGCTCCATCAACTTGGAGCAACTTTCTACATCTACTACAGGTTTTGAAACCCTCGGGCCCCCGCACTCAAGACAAACATGTTTGTATCGACATTTGACACCAAATCTGCAGGAATTGTCCTGAAAACGCTGGCAGACCTGGGTACTCTGGGTTCCTGAAGCACCGGTACTTTTGCGGCTCCGAAAGGAATCACCCTGACTAGTACTTTTGTAAGGACATTCACCCACACTATGGTCTGTAGCTGCACATTTACTACATTTGCTAACATTACGAAGCGCACCAGCATCAAAAATTGTTATGTACAGATCATGATCAAGGCGTGTGAATTCCAAGGAAAAAAGCGAGGCTAAGCGAAGCCTGTGCTTTAAATCATAAGTGATAACCTGTGGGGCTTTGAATTTCTGGAACAGGCCCAGCATAAAACTTCTATAGTTGGCCATTTCACTAAAAATTTCATAACCATAATGCTTGGCCAATATGAGCTCATACACTCCCCACGCCTCGAGCCATTTGTACATGCCATTAACAGCTTTTTTCTGTTTTACAGTTTTAAAACTAATATTGCCATCTGAATCTACGACACTCTTGAACTCATCCACATCACTGCACGAACTCAGAAACTCACCAAGGTCCATATACTCTCCAGCAAGGGCGGCAGATGTCGTTCTTTGACTGACATGCTCGGCTCCTCTAATAGGAGCGTGAAGACCATGATAGGACTGTTCATTCCCCACATAGTCAACTCTAGGGCCCATGGGGCGGTTTTCACTAATAACGTCACTTCTTGGTTCACGAACTTCACTTGGACGGCCTTGAATGTGAGCGGTCTCACGCTCACATGGACCACGCCGGACTTCATCACATCCGAAACGGGTGCTGTCATACGGATGCTGTTTCGCATAGTCGTCCCAATGGATAACCTTCGTGTGCCTCGGGGGGGGGTCCCTGCGCAGTTGGTCTGGAAACGTCGGTCCTGACTATTGATGGATGACTTCTCACGGTCTTCCCAAAGGGATGCAACATACCCGGACCGGTTGGCCCCGTCATGCTGGTTCGACCAGTTACGAAGCGGAGAGGGGGGTTCTTGTGCCGGTCTGCCATGACCAGCCCCTGGGCTGCCCTGGAGAGACAAACTATCTTCTGGCCCCACAGAATAAGCACCCCTGCCTCTCCCTGCCAATGCCACGGGCGTGGCTCTTCCCCAGCCAGTTGATATGGCCCTGCCCATTCCAAGCCTGAGCGAAACATTAGGTCGGTGAGGTGTAAAAGCTGGATGCTCCTGGCTGACATTTCTTTCGTCCTGAACATGTTGACTGCCGTCTAGGGAGCAGTCATCCTCACAGTCTACAAATTGAGCACTGACCTCGTCACTGACCGGCCTTCGGGGACTGCCTTCTGCTGGCTCAGCCTGACATTTCCAACCCATAGGTCCTGGATGGCCCGTTCTTGGACACCCACACCTCGTGCATTTCGGAGTTTTTCTCTTGCTTCTTTTGCCCATGGTGCACTCACGGCTCCCGACGCCCGGTTGGGACACGCCTAGCCGGCTGTAGTATCTCGAGTTGCACCGCCTGGCACTTTCAAACAACATGTTCCACAGACAGGGCAGCAGTAGCACAACGGCTTAATAAGTCGAAAGTGTCAGCCTCTGTCATCCACTCCGGGTTAGTAGTGCATAAAGTGAAGAGCGATCTTTCACACGTGGCAAAACGAAGAAAAGTGATGAATAATGCTGTCCCGGAAGAACGACGTCAGAGGGGCCGGGCCACTTCCCGCGAGACTCCGTTCGCGAAACTCCGGACAGCACCAAAATAAATTGTAAATACAGTTGCAGACTGGCCACCCTGCTTTGTCATCTCTAACCCTTCTTACCAACGGTAAGACAGATTATTGGTTGAAATTATGACAACGTATTTCCAGCCAACATCACTTACTAGAAGCAAACTGAAAAAAAGTGACATGCTATGTGCAGCTAGGCCAATCACCTGGCAGGATTTTCTGATGTCAGATGAAAAATTTTGCTTAATTTTTTGTTATTTGATTTATGTCTACAAATATGAAATCATCTGTAATCCTGATCTCACATTTACACTAATTTTAAAATTATACTTCAATCTAGCAATCAAAGTCATTAATAAATCGCTGAGCATCTATACATAATAATGCATACATTATAAAGTCAATAATTATATTTCAACCATGCTCTTGCAATGGGTGAAATCACAAACTGTCCATCTGTCATCATGTGACAGGAATAACAGCAAACCGCCTTCTCTCGACGTAACCATGTGAAAAGCCCTATTCATCCCCCCTCAATAGATGCACAGGTCTGAGCTCATAAATGTTAAATCAGGTCGTTACTGCTAACTCACATCACTTCAGCCAGTTACATCTTTGTTAAGAATAGACAGTCTACTTGCAATCAAGTCAGATAGCTTCTACTAGTGATGCACGGATAGTGAAAATAGCCGGATACCAGATACCGGATAATCCGGCAACACCAACGGCCGGATACCGGATAACAACCGAATAGTTGGAACCGGATAGTAACGTGCGAAAAAGGACGTTTTTCAGCATTTTGAAGTAGATGATAAATTTTTTTTCTGAGAGCCGAGAGATAATCACTTCCAGCGGGAGATTGTTCCTCTGATTGAATGTTTTTCGTTATGCTCCATAACTGAATTCAAATTTGAAGATGGTTACTTCATGTTTTTGAATCTCTTCTTGTAACATTCTTTCATTTATTATCAACATTTTTCTAGCTTTTCCCTTATTATTGGGCATCCCAGATATCCGGTTCTGACACCCTAATTCTGCCGGATACCGGATACCTGCAAATTCGAATATCCGGCCGGATACCGGATACCTTGCCGGATATCCGTGCATCCCTAGCTTCTACCAAAATGTCCCACAGGTCTTCAAGAGGTACATGAATTTGTTCATTACTAAATAATGTTATACTTTTGTTGAAAAGAAGTTACTAACCTTACACAAAACCTGACCAGAGCCATGGCAAGTAGCAATAGCCACTGCCCTCTGGTCCTCCTGGTTCAAGCTTCTTTCTTAACTGCCGCACGCATAGTGTGTGATCCTGCACTGTTACCCAACGCCTTATAAATGCCTAGTGCCTGACCAGAGTCATGGCTAGTGGCAAGAGCCACTGCCCTCTGGTTCTCCTGGTTTGAGTTTCTTTCTAAACTGCCGCACAAGTAGTGAGTGATCCGGCACTGTTACCCCACGCTCCTTATAAATGCCTAGTGACCTAGACCACGCCCCAACCACGTTCAACCAGCATTATGGATATTAACTGATTATTTTTTAGTGTTATTCAGAGTACCTACGTCACTTGTAACCATCCACACCATCAAAATCACTGAAGCCACAGATATATTGATCATTTGTAGGCCTAAATTATTCCTGAGCTACAAGCACACAGGATATCTGATGTGCCCTTTACAACATCAACTCTATCTAATACATTAGGCCTATGTCTGATTGATCACGTCAAGTCAGGGACGAGTATAAATTTTGTCAGTAGTACTCTGTCAACTGTTCGTAAAATGTCAACAAATCAGTATGCTGGCGTTAGTTGGAACAAGGTTGAGTAAAACAGTACTGATCACTCACAATTTTGAAAAGTGTCTTATTAATCTCAATTTAAAATAACACAAAAACAATGGCAAAGAAACAACATTGAAATTGAACAACACATCAAATGTTTTTGATATTTTTTTTTCCTTTTTTTTTTTTTTATATTCGGAAACCACAAAATAGAATTTTAAACTAACTCAACAAGCTAAATTTATACTCGTCCCTGACTTGACGTGATCAATCAGACATAGGCCTAATCGACAATCATGGTTATCGACTTGGATCGTGCCTCAAGTAGCGAGCTAATGGAGCTTCGCAATGTGAGTCAAAGTTCTGCTGAAAATATTGTTCGTAACAGACCCATTACTACATGGTTAGAGTTGCGTAGCTGTGCTCCAAGGTTAAATAAACATGATGTTATAGACTGGCACAAACGTGGTGTAGTCAAATCTTCCATTCCTGAATTTCAAAGATTGAGTTCTGCCAGTGGTGATCAGGGTCTCTTTTCTATGTTCGATCCGTTGTGTACTGAGGGATTTAGTTTGAGAGAGATGACACAGCCTGAGTCATGGGTTCCAAAGTCAGCAGGGGGTCAGAATGGTATCAGGTCCAAGCCTGGAGAACACCAGGCCTCGCAACCAACTGGTCCTTATGCTCAAGCGCCCCCACAGTCCAAGTCTGGCGTACACCAGGCCTCGTATCCAACTGGTCCTTATGCTCAAGCGCCCCCACAGTCCAAGACTGGCGTACACCAGACATACGTTGGTGGTGAAAAGTATGAGGCTCTTGACAATGGATTGAAATATGAGTCATATTATGGATTTGGGGACCAGTATGACCAGTTTTCTGATGGGGAAGATGACAAACTTGGCTATGCTGGGTTAGGTGCAAGGAATGACCAATCAAATAAGCCCTCACATAAGAACAAGTCCGCTAAGCAACAATCTCATGTTAGCCCAGCTAGTGACTCTGATGAGGGCACCCAGAGGGGTTTCCTTGCAATTGTTGAAGGGTTGCATAAACTTGGAGAAACTTTATGTACAAATGCAATGGAACAACAACGTTCCCAGGAGAGATTCTTTAAAACCCAGGAACAATTCTTTCATAACCTTGAGACCATATATCAGAGACATGAAGCTTTTATGGTAGAGGAACGCAATCAACAAGCCGAATTCTACAAGCAAATGCAGGTGGCCCCTAGACCGGAGGCGGATGATTCACTCAGGAAGCAGTTGGAATCTGTGTTGGAAGAAGTTAAGTCAGGAAAAGCTGCTGTTGCTCTTTCCCCAATTAGGCGTCACTCGCCTACTGCTGCGCCTAGTAAGGAAGAACCGGAAGAGACGCCATACTCAAAACCACCTCCCAAGCAAGGATAACACAATCAATCTTCCAGCTCCAGGAACCGAGGGCAACGCTATAACAGATCATCAAGTCTCTACAGTAATCTTAAGCATGCTTACCCCTCAAATGGTGTCTACCAACCCCCTCACCAAAGTGACCATCATGATAATGGCAAGATCTGGTCATCGCCTGATATTGAGTCAGTGGATATTAGTGGTGATAGTCCGCATGAAACAGTGAGGCGACAATTAAGTTCATCTAGGAACAGTGAAAATCCTCTGCTGCTTAGGAAACTACAAGCTAACCTCACAGAGAACTTTGAGGGAAAACAGGAGTTGTGGGAAGGTTCGAAAAAGAATTTTTTGTTTGTGTCCAATGCTTGTAAGTGGAGTGATGAAGAGAGACTTCTGATGCTTCGAACTCACATCAGGGGGACCGCAGTAAATGCCATGCAGAACCTCCCAGAAACGACACTCTGTGATTATATGGCTATTCTTAATGCACTGGATGCAAGATATGGTTCGAGTAACGAATCTACCAAGAAGAGATTGAGAACAGAATTGTCGGCTGTGAAGCAGCTAGAGACCGAAGACTTGGAGACTTTCGGGGACAGGGTGTATGCGATGACAGTGGCGGCATACCCATCAACACTTGATGAGAAAGAAATTCAATGTTTTGCCGTGGATGCTTTCTTTGGAGGATGCAAGGACCGGAACGCAGCATTCTTGGCTGGCCTGGCTGAGTGTTGCACCATAAGAGATGCTGTCGATAAGGTTAAGTCTATCCAGGTGCAGAGTTTACGAACTGGTTCTAAGTTAGTCAGTCGTCAGGTTTCATTTGGATGTGAGCCGATGACTTTGAATGTCCGTCAGTCCTCAATGTCCCCAATGAGATGTTTTACATGTGATGGTTCTGGCCACAGGGCTCGTGATTGTGCAAATAAGAGGCGCCGCTCACCATCCCCATTTCGCTGTTATGAGTGTAGAGGGCAGGGTCATGTGGCGGCGGAATGTGCAAACCGGCTACGTCGCCCAGATAGATCATCATCCGGAGACAGGAATCATTCTGATGTGAAGGAAGAGGATTTCAGAGAACGCACAGGACGAAGGGAAGAGAGAAGGCCAAGGTACAAGAGTGGAGAAGACAGAAGGTACTCCCCCTATGGGAGCAAGTGGGACTGTGATGTAAGAAACTCTTCGCAGGATAGCCGAAAAAGCGAGAGGAGAGATGATGGGTGGAGATGTGATCATAACGGTGACAGGAGAAGAGATGACAGCAGGGGAAGAGGCGACAGGAGAAACGAAAGGACGTCTGCTTATGACCGGGAAGGAGACAGGAGGAGACAGTCCGGAGGTTATAGCTACAGTCCCAAGTCATCTGGATACAGCCCCAACTCATCCAGAGAAGCAAGCCCGACAAGGAGAGATGAGCGGGGAGGTGATTACCAGGATTACCAGGAGTCCAGTGGATATCACAACAATTACAGAGATTCCAGTGGAAGTGGACTGCTTGAAGGACTTTATCAAACTACAAGAGAACTCCCAATAAACACTGCTGAGGAGAACAAGATAATCAATTGCCGACTTCTTCCCAATGTTCAGTTTATTGTGAATGGGCAACCATTTATGCACTCATTTGCCAGTGGCCCAATCACGGATGACTGCATCTTAGGCCTGGACTTTCTACTAAGCTGTGATGCTGTGGTTGACCTCCCAATGAGCACACTCACTTTGAATGGATCTACTGTGGATTCCATGGTCCAGCGAAATATATCTGGTGAAGATTTCCAAATATGTCGTGTCGCAGTTGCAGAGAGTGTTATTCTGCCAGCTAAAGCAAAACAACTTGTGGAGGTCAAGTTCAGCAATGATTCTGGTGTGTCATTCGTGTCAAGTCCTAGCTCTGCAGAAGAAATACTTGTTGGCTCGTTTCTGTTGGATGGGAGCAAGGATAGCTTTGTGGAGGTTGTGAATGATTCTGCCAGTGATATAACATTTAAAAAAACCAGTATCTCACCAATGCTGTGGAGTTAAGAGAAATAATGTGCTCTTCCCATGTTGCCCCAATTTCCCATGAAGTCGCAGAGCTTCCGTCTCATTCCAATGAGGCCGAACAGTCTCCACGGATTTGTGGTGAATGCAGCTGGGTTTCTGATAAGCCTGTGGATTTTTCCAGGGGAGCTGAATGGTTCCCACCCGCTGGGGTTTCTGGGCAATCTTTGTCCGATGGAGCTGAATTGTTCCAACCTGATTGTCCTGGGACCTCAGGCCACAGAGTCCGGAAAGTAGCTTATGGGGACTTTCCTGTTTGGAAGGAGGTGGATAAAATAAACGACACAGAACCACCAGTTTATCACACCCTAGTTCCGCCAACCTCAATTTCTGAAAGTGATCTGCATGAAATGCACCTCAGTGCTCTTGAGGAAGTCCCTGAACATTTGAAACCGATGCTTCAAGATGCTAGTGTAAGGCTTAGCCAACGGGAACAGGTGGCTATTGCACGACTACTAACAGTCTATGGAGACACATTCTCGAGAGATAAGAGTGATTTGGGACTCTTCACTCTTCTTACCCATCGAATCAAGACCTACAACAAGGAACCGGTGAGGGAGAGATTACGACGCACCCCACTAAAATTCCAAAAGGAAGAGGAGAAAACCCTGAATGAAATGTTACAATCCGGTGTCATAGAACCATCATACTCAGAATGGGCTTCAGCTCCTGTGCTAGTACGTAAGAAGGATGGTGAAATCAGGTACACGGTTGATTTTAGAGGGGTCAACACCAAGACACTGAAGGACGCTTATCCGCTCCCCTTGATTGACGAGTGCACAGACACTTTGGCTGGTAACTTGTGGTTTCACACCCTTGACTTAGCCTCCGGCTATTGGCAAATTGCCATCCATCCCAATGATCGCCATAAGACTGCTTTCCTTACCAAATATGGCCTGTTTCAACATGTTCATATGGCCCAAGGTTTGTGTAATGCGCCAGCCACATTCCAGAGGGCGATGCATTTGGTGCTGAGGGGATTAACATGGAACAAAGCACTTGTCTATTTGGACGATATTATTATCCTGGGGAGGACCTTTGAGGAGTCTCTTGAGAATTTGGAAATTGTGCTTCAGAGAATTCGTGCACACAACTTAAAACTGAAGCCAAAAAAGTGTCAACTTTTCAGGACTGAGGTTCAGTTTCTTGGCAGGACCATGTCAAGAGATGGTGTGGCCATAACAAATGACCATGTGGAGTGTGTACTCAGTTGGCCCATCCCAAGGGACCAACATGAAGTTGAGAGATTGCTTGGTTTTGTAAACTACCACCGCGACTTTCTGCCCAGCTTAGCGAGTATCCTTGTGCCTTTGTATGCTTTGACAAAGAAAGGGACAGCTTTTGTGTGGACTGAAGAGTGCCAACAGGCATTCCAAGAAGTGAAAGACATGCTTGTGAAAGCCCCAGTCCTCGCTTATCCAAAAAATCATGATCCATATATTTTGGATACAGATGCCAGCAATTTTGCAGTTGCTGCAGCACTTTATCAAGTCCAACAGGGGAAGTAAAGGGCATTATACCATTCGACACCTCTGTCTGCCAATCATGAGCCAGTATTTCTCTGCAATAAAACCCATATTCTTTGTTGTCCAGTTATCCTCCCATGGGAGAATAATAAGTGAAGCTGTGAAAAAAACACAGCTACAAATGACAACTTTCAGCTTTGTCTTATGGTATAAGCCGGTTATTCACCGCGGGATCGGCAATATGTGTTTATCACAGCTCGGGCTAACGCCCTCGCTGGATAAATCACATATTGCCTCTCCCTAGGTGAATAACCTATACATATCTTTTGCCTCACATTCACTTACTCCGGCACAGAGGAAATACTGTACCACTCGTAAGGAACTTTTGGCAGTGGTAGTGTTCACCCGTAGGTTTCGTCATTACTTGCTTGGCCGGCCCTTCCTGGTCCGGACTGATCATGGCTGTCTTGCCTGGCTTTGCAGGTTTAAGAATCCTTGTGGACAGTTAGGCCGATGGCTTGAAGAACTCGCCCAATATGACATGACTATAGAGCATCGCGCAGGAACCAGACATGTGAATGCTGATAGTCTTTCCCGAATTCCGGCAGGCTTCCCTGAATGTGATAATTATGATTCAAGATCAGACTTGACGACACTTCCATGTGGAGGCTGTGACTATTGCTCCAAGTTGTGGAATCAGTGGTCGAAGTTTGAGGAAGATGTGGATTTTGTCTCGCCTCTTCTAGTAAGAGAGTTCCAGTTGCTGGAGTCCCCTGAGGTTGAGGAGCCCTCCTCTGAACCAAAACCCCATCCTCCTGAGGGA
The DNA here is from genome assembly GCA_026936325.1 of Platynereis dumerilii. Lineage (NCBI taxonomy): Eukaryota > Metazoa > Annelida > Polychaeta > Phyllodocida > Nereididae > Platynereis > Platynereis dumerilii. The sequence continues at coordinate 724,626 of JAPTHN010000034.1, forward strand.
TGTGAATGCGTCCCGCCCTTAAGTGTGAGAACCATCCAGTGTTCAGAGGAGCACGGTGACCCACATGAATCAAATTACATTGGTTCATTTACCAACAAGGAGCTCCGGACACTACAACTTCAAGACCCAGAGATACGGCCAATCTCCGACTGGTTAGAAACTACAGAACCAACTGAAGAAGAACTCTTCTCCCACGGTTTCACTACAAAATGGTTGTGGAGGCACAAGAGTCAGCTGCGACTGCATGATGGCATTCTCTACTACATGTGGGTGGAAAATGACAAGGAACATGCACGTTTGGTGGTCCCTTTGAGTGAAAGAGAGGAAGTCATCAGATTGTCATGATACCCGAACCGGAGGTCACTGGGGACGTGATAAAACATTGCACAGAGTTTCTAGAAACCATTATTGGCCCACACTGAGAAGAGATGTGGAATTGTATGTATCTACATGCGCAGTGTGCAGCAAGCAGAAGAACAAGCCTCGGAATAGAGCTAAATTGCAGCACTACCAAGCGGGATGCCCTGGTGAACGGATACACATGGATTTTATGGGCCCATTCAACACCAGTGCCAGAGGAAACCGTTATGTACTTTCCATCACTGATCAGTTCACCAAATGGATCGAGGTATGTCCCTTGCCTAATCAGTCCGCTGAACTGATGGCGAAGACCCTGGTGGAAAAGTGGATTGTCCGTTTTGGTGTCCCAAGGATAATCCATACAGATCAAGGCAGAAATTTCGAGAGTCAGTTCTTTAGGGAACTGTGCTACTCCCTGGAGATTGAAAAAACAAGGACTACTCCATACCGGCCAAGTAGCAACGGACAAGTGGAGAGATACAATCAGCAAATAGCTTCATTCATCAGATGCTTCCTACAGGACAAGCTGGACACATGGGTTTAGCACATTGACCTTCTGGGCATGAGCCTCAGAGCCACCGTGTCGAGAGCCACTGGATTTATGCCAAACTTCATGTTTCTGGGAAGAGAAGTCACACTGCCCATAGACATAATCTATGGTCATGGGGAATCCAAGATTGACACGCCACCAGGTTATGTGAAGACGCTGGTGCAAAATATGACAGAGGCTTTTGCAACGGCAAGGCAGAACATGCGCGCATCCCAGATGAGGGGCAAACAGCACTATGATCTAAAGGCAAAGATCAGGGATAAATGCTTCCAACCTGGAGATTTGGTTGTCTTACTGAATTCAGCAACTAAAGTGGGACAGCCGAAGAAGCTCCAGGCAGTCTGGAAGGGCCCTTATATTGTCACTGAAGCCATTTCTCCTGCTCTTTACAAGATTGCGGACAGGCATCGGATTACCACACAGCATGTGGATAGAATGAGAATGTACAATGATAGGTCAATACCCCTTTGGGTTGCACGGAAGAGAGCACAGTTGTTACAATGCCCACAGGAGGAACATTGCCTCAAGAAGAAGACCCGACTGAGTCAATTGCAAACTTGTTCAGTGAGACTTTTCCGTCAGCGGGAGAACACCCGCGATCCCAAATGGCAGGCGAACACTTGCCCCAGTCAGACCACGACAATGATAATTCATTTTTCGATCCATTGGCAGATGAATGTCTGCCACCTTCTCATGTTGACATGACTGACGACAATGACAATAACTGCGAGTTTTCGCCGAGAATATCACCCAGGCGGGGAGGCAAACCAGGCTACCAGCACATCTTCGGGACTACCACGTTTCTTTAACTATTAACATAGTTATAAGCTTTTGAAATACCTTCATTTCAATTTCGCTTTTTAAATTAATTTTTTTATTGGGAAATTTCTAAAAGTCAGTTTATATTTGCAGTAAAATTTCAGACAGTAGCAATGAGGATGTGCCTAGGCCGTGGCGCCCAAATCCACGTGCAGACGAAAATTTGCCACCGGGACCCCGGCCGTCTACGAGTACTCAACCGGCAGGTGAAGACTTGCCATCTACCCGTCGACAGTATCATCCACCCCCGAATTTGATGAATATTGTTTTGCCCCCCACTGCAGGAGAGGGCCTGTCATTTGAGTCGTTGAGGGCTAGTTCCTTGGACCCTGCGTCATGTCCTGTGACGACGACCCGGAGCACTGCCAGACAACCGGAGGTGCGTGGCGGTGACACAAGACCCCCAAGGAGAAGAAAGAGGAAGGAGAGGCAGAACCAGCAGGAGTGTCCCACATGTGGGATAGTGCCCCTGTACATGCGGAATCATGTGGAATGGCAGCACTTTCCCATCTGGTTCCGGCTGGAAGTGTTTTGCGAGCCTTGTGCTGCAGTTTTCGACACCCCTGGAGAGCGGGATGAACATGCCGAGGCTACCCATGGTCCCCGGGATGAAGAAGCTTTCGTTGTGAGGTGGCTGTTGGCTGCCCGTAATTTGTTGTTGCTGCTTGCCGAAATTGCTGGACAACCCTTGGCTGAACTCCACAACTGGGTAACCCAACAGGGGATTCAGACGGAAGCTACAGTGTCGTTTGGGTCAGCCTACGAGGCCATATTACGGGATTTGGCTCTGGTCATCGGGCTTCCCATTGCCCCTTCTGCGGTCTTATCACCGAACCAGCCTGCCAATCCTGTGGCAGTGCTTCACTGGAGGACAGTTGTTAGGATTATTGCTTTCATTCCCATTCCCTCACGCTCGCGCATACGGGCTCTCCCATTTCCCCCCAACAATGATGGCCATAAGTTGGCTATCCCTGATCCCCCGGCTGTCGACGCCCACTGCCATCTCACCACCTTGGCAGTTAGGGGCCTGCCCCTCTATCGTACAGGACCCTTCCGGCCTGTGGGCGTCGTGGACAACCGGGTGTTCCCCCATGAGTGGTCTCAACCCCCAATTGACGATTTCACTGGGATAACATCAAGTGGTGTCCACCCATCTTTGGCAGATCAGCCGCTGAACTGGAGCGCAGCGCTGCAACGGATGACTGCAGCACCAGCCATCGGTGAGTGTGGTTTGGATATTGTCAGAGGTCCGGACGCCCAGGAGCAGCAGGAGCGGCTTTTCCGGCAGCATATCCGTGTGGCCTTGAGTCAACAGAAGCCGCTGATTCTTCACCTACGCGGAGATATGGCAGTATTTTACAGAGCGCTGGCGATCCTTAGAGAGGAACATGTTCCGACCCAGGCCGAGATTTATATCCATTGTTTTACGTCCGACTTAGGATTGTATGAGTCGTGGGTCCACACCTTCCCCCGGACTGTGTTTGGAGTATCGCCCGCGACAATCAACACTGCCATGACTCACGAGTTTCTCCGGAGAGCGGACCTCAACAGAATAGTGCTGGAGTCAGATGCCCCTTACCTTGGGAATCGGGCTTATGACATTTTAACTCCAGCCCAGCGCCTGATGGATCTGCGCCATATCAGCGTTCGAGCTGTCTTGGGAGCCACCGCTCAGACAGCAACGCTGTTTTTCTTCTGCTGAGACCACTTAACACTACCCCGTCCCTCTTAGGAGCCGTAAAGTTCCTTCCACTTGGAGCTGTATGGTTCCAATTTTTTGTATTTTTGATATGTTTATTGTTTGCCTTTTTATATGAATCCTAATATTGCCAAGCTGATTAATTCCGTTGGGAGCCGAAAAGTTCCCACATTTCTATGTTATTTGTCTCGTCTTTGTTAGTATCCAAATGGAGCCGAATTAGCTCCATGCAGAATGTTTCCCCATTTGTATTATGTGTTAATTTCCAATCGGAGCCATGTTAGTTTCGAGAATATCCTTATTGGAGTCGTAGAGTTCCATTTTTGCCACCCTCCATGCGGAGCCGCATAGTTCCGCCCCCAATATACGTACCTTCCAAATAAAACAGGGTGGAGTCGGGTGTCGGGTGGACTGCTTCCAAATAAAACAGGGTGGAGTGTGGTAGGTGGCAGCGTGGTCGCCATTGCCACTACCTGGTGCCCTCTAGTGTCACAACCTACCCACCATTGCATTCCTTGACCAGCCCTTGACCAGGACAGATCTGTTCCATTGGTAAGTGCTACAAACCCACGGACGCTGCAATAATAGTTAGATATATAGATAAATATTTGGATATACGGATCTATAGATGGATAGGAAAGGTTGATGAATCATGACTGATTTATTGAAAAAGAGTAACAGCAAGGGTAACTGCAACTGGTGAAAGATATCAACTGGGCTTGTAAACTTGAGGTTCCAATTAGTCAGTGACTATGAAAAAAGGCATAGGCCTACTTTTTTTCTTCAGATTTATATCATTTGATTTATTTATTGCCCATGTGCCTACTTCACTTCAACATACTCAACTTTAATTATGTAATTTGTGGACATGTAAAATTTGGCAAGGGCATGCTCCTGGATATGTGTCAAATCTCACAAGCTCATTTAAAAGAAAATTCCTATGTAAAGTCACACAAATTGAACCAGATGAAAAAACACTTGTACATTAATTGAATATTCCATAAATGTGTGGTTCAAACCAGCAGATAGATAACATGCCTGCATGTTTATGCAGAAATGGATGATAGTGCCACAAAAAGAGGTTTTCCTATAGGCCTACAGGACTGCTTCAGAAGGTCTCAAGTAGTTTATCCAACATAAAGATCCCTCAATAATGTTCAAAACTTGTCCAAAGATTGTCCATGTATGGGTTTTATTGCTTTCAGTTGAAATGTTATCTAGTTTTGTGCATCTGAGCAATTTTTGCAGCTTATTACATGGTATTTGTTTGATGAGTATAACTCAAAATAGGACAGTTACCCTCATCATAGCAAGGTGCATGATCACAGTTACCCTCGTCACGAGAAACAGTTACCCTCATCATCTTAGAGGTGCTTTAATTTCCTGGCTCACACAGCCCCTAAAAGTGTTTGAATTTTGTTGAAGTGTCCTCTTCGGTCTCTAATAATGGCCATACAATACTTGGATAAGTTCTAACATTGCTCATCCGCTCAAATGCATTGTTACATTATATTTAAGGCCATTTTAGGGACAAGGGTAACTCAGTTACCCTCGTCCAGTTTTGCCACAGTGACTGAGGAAGCCAGTGATCCGATGACCACGTGAGAATGGCTTGCTTGAGACATGCTTTGACTGATCAATGAATGTTTCTCTCTGACATATTGCCCACATGTAGGGGAAGCCGGTGTAGCAAAATCTGGTTCTTCTGTGTACCTCAGGCTGGTCAGTGTTCTCTGTTTGGTGTCCAATTCAATTCTACCTCTCAGCAGCACTTGAAATCCCCACTTGGCTTGAGCATGCTTCAGTGCCTCTCAGTGCCTCACAGAGCCTCCAGTCACTGTGGTAGCCACTTGAACTAGGGCCAAACCACTGGGCTGTGCTGCCCACTGAACATGCCACACCTGCTACACTCTCCCCTTCTTTATGTGGCATTGAGTTGTGTGGTGCATGGAGAGTGCAGCGATAAACAGGCAAATGGCACAGGATCTCAGTGGCACATGAAGCAGTGTCCGTTGCAGTCTTCATCCTTGATCTTCTTTGTTGCCCTAGTTGATGAAATTAGTTGCCCGATGGTCTGGCAGTACAAAGGATCAGCTGCAGAGTAGGTCTCGTCTCGATCCTCTGGGTTGCAGACACGTCAGGAGGCATCTGTCATCTCTCAGCTTAGTTTTAGTAATGTGACTATTGGCTATTCACTATTGGCTATTGACTATTGATATTTAAATGGTTCCTGAAAGGAACCAGATTGGGAGAACTATAAGTTCTCGATGAGTCTCAATCCCCATCTGGCATACTGCTGCCGCATGCTCATGCCCCAGTTACGAAGATAATACTGGGCAGATACCACACAGGCAGCCAGCCTGACTGAGGCTTGAAAGCTGAGCTTTGTGAGACTCATCCGGAAGGTGGTGGTCGGCCAATGTGGAAACCATGGACAAAGATACGACCAACTATCTTTGTCCTTCCCCTTTTGGGCGGTTGCTCAAGAAGAGGCATCTGGTGTGAAGCCCCACAGCTTGGTAGAAGTGGGCCTCTGCACCTTCTGCAGATGACGTGTCAGAATGATTCTGACGGCCTGGTTTGATTGCTGTCTTCATTGGATGCTCGTCTCCGTTGTCGGTCATATTGGCATCCACGTGAATTTTGAGAACGTCTTGCTCAAGGTCCAGACTGGTTCTCACGTCACTAGTGAAGGAGGAATACCTCTTGGATTTCATCTCTAGAATGTTGTCGAGAAGGGAAGTCCAGTAGCACACATCCTTGCCAATAACAAAGGGCACAAGACAGGCAACACTGGCTGACATTCCGATATCATCACCAGTTCTGAGAATCACAGTCTGGTGACTTTCATCAGGACGACTGCCAGAAGCCTCACACAGTACCTCACAGGTGACCATGGAATCTGTGTTGATAACTTCTGCTATTGATGTCTCCAGATGATATGGGTTTGATACCCGGTTTTGTTGTCATCATCATTGGATGCTCGTCTCCGGTTTCGGTAATGTTTGCATCCACAGTTCTGATGACGACACTTGGGGAGACTGTCATGGACACCACAATGTCCTCTTGAGAGGACCTGCATTCCATGACAGTCTCGCCCTCCATCATCCAACAGGATTTCACATTGGATGGTGAGCTTTTTCTCATTGCCAATGTTCAGATGTTGTGGCCGTTAGGGTGGCCGAAAAAAAAGCAATTTCTTAATTTCAAATCGCATACCCCTTAATTTTTTGTGGAATGGTAAAATAAACACACTGTTAAAATTTTATAAAATTCCTGCAAGTCTAAGTGGTCCCCCAAGGCCACTCAATTTCAGCCCAAAATATCTGAAAAATGCCTGTTTGCGTAATCGCGGTTCTAAATATCTCGCTTATTATTTGACATGCAATGATAATATTAATACCATTGTTCTCAGGGGAAAATTAGCTTCAATTTGAGTATAAGGAAGCCATATTTATGATAACTTTGACGTTGGCAGGATTTCAGAAAACTTAAAATTTCATGTTGTCCAGCGAAACCACTGAAATAAATTGTCTAAATTTCCCAAATTTATAATCCTACTTATGAAAAAGTAAAATTCTGGGATATGAAAATTCACAGTTTTATGTGTAACCATGAATGACCAAAGCAAGGCACATCTCAAAAAACTTCAGAGCTGCAGGGCCAATCTTAGACTTTGGAATAGTTTTCAAGCAATTTAGAGAGCTTTTAATATGGCACAAGGGAATAACACAGCAAAAGTATGTGATGTTTTAAGAGATGAGGGTACAATAACATAGGATGTAAAGCCCTGTCACCAAAAGCTTTCGGTGACAGGGCTTTACATCCCGTATTATTGCACCAAGCTTATTTGGACAGGCAGGGACTACAGTAACGCGGTAATGTGCACTATTGCATTGAAAATCTTTTCCTTAAATTGCCAGCCAGGGTATATACACAACGATGGTGAACATAGATTTGAAGGAGAGAGACAGCATATATATAAACAATAATCCCTAGGGTGCGTAGAACTAGAAGCGTGGCTGGATTTCTGCAAAAGAAAACTTTAATTTGAAGGCCAACTTGAATAGTTTCTGGCAAAAATGACTGTGCACCGAAATTTTCTGAATGGTGTTGTGAAATCTTTAAATTCAACGATAAAATTTATATATAAATTTTATCTGTGGCACTATGAAATCTCCAAAGTGTTAAAATGTTTTTCAGGATCATAAAATACCACGTTGATTGACATTTGGTGTCGTCAGAAAATGGCAAACTTCATAAAAGGTGTATTCTTAATTGCCACGTATCATGCGTCACTGCTGCAAGGATATCCTACCATGCGAACCCTTAAACATTCTAACTTTCCACAGCAAATTGTTCCTTATACTTTATTCTCAATAGAATTTTTAAAAATACAGCAAAATCTGACAATTTAGACAAATTATTTCAGCGGTTTAACCAGACAATTTAAATTTTGAGTTTTCTGAAATCCTGCCAGCTTATCATAAATATAGCTTCCTTATATTCAAATTGGAGCTAATTTCTTGGAACAATGGTATTAATATCATCACTGTATATCAAATAATAAGCAAGATATTTAGAACCGCGATTACGCAAACGGGCATTTTTTGCAAGCTTTGAGCTGAAATTGAATGGCTTTGGGGGACCACTTAGACTTGCAGGAATTTTATAAAATTTTAACCTCGTGATTATTTTACCATTCCACACAAAATTGAGGGGTATGCAATTTGAAATTAAAAAATTCGTTTTTTTTAGGCCACCCTAGTGGCCGTGGTCCATTTTCATCAAGTTTCACCAGGTCCTGGATCTCTGATGCTGAGTTCGGAGGCCTCCAAACTTCAGAGGCTCTAGGTGGTGGATCCTCGTCTGCAACAGACCATGAATGAGATGTCCTTCAGGCCTTGAGTATATCCGATGGTGTTGCAGCGTTCCGTGAACCACCTTCCGCGCAAGGAATCACCATTGTCAGTTGGGTTATTTCCTTGAGATGGTGTTGTTGCTGTTGGTGCCTCGAGAGATGGCATGGATGTGGAGTGATGGTGAGGTGCTGATTTATTGGTTGTCACCAACGAAGTCAAAGACGGTGCCTCAAGAGATGGCCTGCACGAGCAATGATAGTCACTCAGCTTAACCGCCAGCATCATATCTACTGCATCATCACATGCATCACTCATATACTCCTCACAGGTATAACACACAGGCTCATCCTCCCTCTTAAATTTTTGGAGTTTGGTACCTGTTGCCTCCAGATCAATGTCAGGCTTCCGGTAGACAGCTTTTTCGGTGGTGATGTAATCATTTAGAATGATCTGCCTGTGATGACTGCGACATCGGAGGTAGCCTGATGTCCTGAGGCGTTCCTAATGGAGAGGCCAGACTACTAAGTGCCCTGGATTTAACTTCTGGGCCTTCAGCAGTGACACTCGCCAGTCTATCCAATGCAGCCTCTTGATGGTTGATGTGACGCACTCCAGTCCCCGTCGTCATTACAGAGCAGATGTCATTGGATTGTGAAACGAGGGGCCCTCTGTCAGTCTCCTTAAGATTTTCTTTCAGGTGACCAACAGCAGCCTTCACTGGTTCCACAACTCCCTCCAGTCTTTCTTGATGGTCAAATGGAGGATCTAGTAGGTTCTTCTCTGCATCAGCATTCAACTGTGTGACATGACAATCAGTCACTCTGGTAACCCCTTGCATTCTTTGGTGGGTGATGCTGACAGTCTTAAGCTGATTTGACCATGCTAGGGAACCGTCTGGAGCCTTCTGTACAGGGTGAATAACTGGGGTTTCCGATGCAGTGGCTGGAGATGAAGTTGAAGCCAACGAGCCACCAGACAGTGGACAAATCATAGGGACTTGATGAACTTCATCTTTTGATGACCCAATGTAACCATCTGCACTGGAAGAATATCCATACAGTTGAGTTCCCGAATGATGCTGACGGTGGTAGAAACTCGTTTGACTTGCTGCAGCAGCTTGTTGTGACGTCCCTATTAAGAATATTGGTGGCGTCGTTCCAGTGCTAGTGAGTGACGCAACCACGTATTTGGTTGCTCAGGATGTACTGTGCCACTTGCCATGGGATGTGGTCCATCGCCAATTTGATGGAGACTGGACAGCAACTGGTGAGAGCTTGCAGTTAAAGTCACAGAGTCACCAGGCGATTCCAATGGACAAATGGCAGGGACTTCATTAACTTCTGTCTTGGTCCGTACCTGGCAGTTCCAGACTGGTGTTGATAGTGGTTGAAATTCCTCAGGTTTCCGGAAGCTGCTTGTCGTGGCACTCTTGGTAAGGGGTTGGGAAGGCGTTGATCCAGTTCAATAGGGTAATGCAACCACACATTCGGTTGCTCTGGATATCTTGCGCCACTCTCCATGGGATAGTGCATGTAGTCACGGTGTCCCGTGGATGCTGGCAATAGGTTGCATCCTGGAGGCTGGACTTCGCCATACTTAGGTTGTTGTCCACAGCCTGCTGTTAGCCATGGGTGACCTTCTGGATAATGAACGTAGCCCAGACACTCCTTGGTCTCAGGATGACCTTCCAGTGTTTGTCTGTCTATTGTTTGCTGTGCAGCTTCCTTATGTTCCCATTGAGACAGTTGTTGGGGTCCAGACTTCTGATTCTGCTGTGTTTTCCCACAGTAGGATCCCGCGTTGATTGTCATCAGGTGCAGATTTCCTCCTGAAGGTGACTGTGTCCTTGGATCCTGCTGGTCCTGTTGACGTTGGGTTTCCTTCTGCCATGGTCTCACTGGTTTTGCAACCTGGTATGAAGGTTGCTGTTGTTGGGAAACCATCTGATGTTGCTGAACTTTCACTCCCATTGAGGGTTCCTCGCAGGGGAGCTGAACTACCAATTGTCTGGACTGGGGAGCACAGATTTTGTTCTGTGTCACAGTCTCAAGTTGAAGGTTGGGCTGCTCCAGATTCTTCATCTCCAAGTTGTGGCTGAAGGAAGAATTATGAATAACACAAGTTCTGGGACTGGTTTCTGCAGTGAAGCTGGAGGATATGTGGCTTTGAGTGGGTTCCCAGGCGAAGTCTTTCGCAATGCCATGACCTCCTCCTGGGCTCCCATTTGGCACGTCTTCGCTCCCTTTGGCAACGAAGCCTGGTTGTTCTCCTGAGGTGGTCTTGGTGATTTTGCAACCTGCTGAAGTGGAGAAGTTTGCTCTTGCTGTGAAGTCAGCTGTGGCAGTAAGACCTGTTGCTGAGAAGTCTGCTGCTGTCTTAAGACCTTTCGTTGTTTCAATGTTGGAAGATTAGTGGATTCCACACATAGGGCGGGTCGATTGGTGGTTGCCAATGGGTTCCCAGGTGAAGTCTTTGGCGATGCCATGACCTCGTCCCGAGCTCTCAACTGGCTAATCTTCCCTCTCTTTGGCTGGGCAGTCTTGTAGCATTCCCACGATGGCCTTGGCTTATCTGTCATCTCACCAACTGGCCTGCAAGATGGGTCATATTTGCGAGACTGTTACCATTGTCTGTGGCTCCATCGGGATCTCTCGAGGAAGTCCAGGTGGTGTTCATCTATCTTCTGTAACCATCGATTAAAGCGGTCTTCAAATTGATCAGTTTACTGGTATCGGTTCAAAAGAAGACGAAATCCAAGTATGTGTTAAAGGACAATAATTATGATAAAACATATGTGTTAAAGGACAAAAAAAAAAGATAAAACAACGTGTCTCAGTCACATCAACCTTGAAGAAGTAAGTGAGTGAGCTGGTGTCTTACCCCTTATCAGCACCAGTTTGGGCTATTTAAGCATTTAATCTTGAAGAAATAATCATTCGTATCAAGTAAGCATTATAAACAGTAATATCACACAAGGTCATTATTTACAGGCTAGTTATGACAACAATCTTTTTTAAACACACTGACTAGCTGTTTGTCAAATTAATTTTTTAATATTTTTAGCGACAAATGTCAAATGAATCATTTTTATTAAAAACAATTACCAAATTAAAATAATAAGGCATCTCTACGATGTAATTACTTACAATCACTAAGCCTCATGAAGTCAGGAGAACCAACACCAATAATTTTCAATTTCAAATCAGGTCAGGTGTTCAGACTTCACAGTACAGCATGGCAGATAACCTATTACAAATAACAAATGTTTTTTATGCTAAAAAGAGTCATATTCACAGTAACATTAAAACACTGCATTGTGAATAAGTTTAAAATGGTTTGAAAATATAATTAAGGAATTAAAAGTTGTAAGAAGACTTACAATTTTAGACAAAAGTCCCAAGTGAAAATTTTCACCTGCTTCTCTTCAGGCAGTTCAGGTGTGAGTGAGTGACCTGTCAAATTGTTAGCTCCACCACCTCTGTACAGATGGAGTCACAGTCCCCCTAATTTAGCCCCCTCTGGCTCACAACTTGTAAGTTTCAAACTCAGTTGATCAGTTAAACTACTAACCAGCACAACCGGAGGATGGGAAAGATTGCTGGGATATGACTCAAGCATCACAACCTGGTACCACCAACACCAGCCTCTGGTCACCACCTGAACCAAATTCTCGGTGTTAACCACACACACTAAGGAACCAGAACAAAATGTGACCCTCCAGATTTTCCCGTCAATGCCTGGAAAGATCTTGTGCACAAGACCAAGCCTACAATCTCCGTGATGTTTGTTTCGAAAAGTGACACTGACCATATGTCCCGACAAAGAACTGTCCCAAGAAAACATGGAAGCACTCAGACATGAAGAAGTTGAGGTCAAAACCCCAGTTTCAGAACCAATAGCATGTTGAGCACCAGTTGGCCTCTTATTCACCAAATTACTCATCAGGAAGCATGCAGTGAGAAATAATGAAAAATGAACAAAGGACCTGGAACGACAAATGCCAAGTAATCTTGCAATCATTTTATTTGTACTACTAAATCCTTTTAAGTAAAGACAATTTGACAAAGAGCAAGAAAGTCCAGCCCTTGCAGTGAAGACCTTGACAGGTTCTTCCTCTTCAGGTAGAATCCAACCATTGTTATCCTTTGAATGGGTGTTAAGCTGAATGCTCCTTGAGGTACCACAGACTGGAACACAGTTGTCTGCGAGCTGTGGAGAATCAGTCAGTGCCTCTTGCCTTTCTTCAACTAAGGAACAATCTTCAGGAGACTCATTAAGTTGGGATTCCATCGACATAGAGAATGTTTGAGTGGTGTTGGCAGAGCATGAAGAAAAAGATGTTGTGAGATCAGGATGTGTCCATGTGACATTCACAAAAGAGCAGTCTCTTATTTTTCGGCTGTGAACAACTCTCACCATATTTTGGCTGTAATCAGTATCCTGCTTTAGGCTAGGGTGTGTTCCTTGAAGACACATGCCCAAATATCCTTGCATCATGCTGAGGTGACCATTAGAGCAAACTTCATGTTTTGGGTGCAAGCCAAAGTAATCGCATCCCAAAAGAAGGTCAACCGTTGATGAATGGCGCTGTAGCAACTGAGGATCTTTGTCAGGAAATAACCTTTGTACACAATCTTCATCAATTTTGGAGACAGGGCTGGTGATCACATCCATACCAAATGCACACACTTTGACTGTCTTCCCAGTGACAGTCCTCAAAGGCACCTCATACAGCCAAGTGTCATAAGTTCTACTGCTATTTCCCATTGTTGTGACCTCTAAAAAGAAACAATCAAGTTTCTTGGCTTTGATCCTATCAGCTGCTTCATGGGTTACATAAGTTGAATCAGAGCCACTGTCGCAGAAAACTGTTAACTTCTGGTCACTGTTCAATGTCTCCACCTGTAGTATGGCATAGAGCGACACTGACTCGAGAGACCTGACAGTGTTGCTTGTCCTGTTAACCGTGGCCCTCAGCTCATCCTGAAAATGCAGCTGCTTGCAGAGAAGCGAGTGATGGTTTGTCCTGCCACAATTTTCACAGCTGGAATGCTCTTCACAGCTGTCCCTGCGATGAGCATCAAAACACCTGAAACAGAGATGAAATTTTCTAAGTGATTTATACTTATCATCCAAAGTGTAGTTCTTAAATTCTACACAATCAGCAAGTTTGTGATTATCAGACTGATGAATAGCACAATCAAAAACATGCTTGCTCTTACCTTGGTCAATTGATATGCCATTAGTCATGTTTGATGAAGCTCTCTGTGAATGTTTCTTTTGGTGCTCCGCCAGCCGAGAGACAGCTGCCCTTTCTCCATCCAGAAAACTCAAGAAGTTTGGAAATGGGCTAAGTTTCTCCGCGGTACTAAGCTGGTGATAAATTCGAAACCACACCGAGTGAATATTACTGGGGAGTAAATCATAAATTCTATCAACCTCGCGGACAGTTAACACTTGTTGCTGCCCAAGCTGTTCTAGCTGAGCGCATGCTTCTTCAACAGTATCCACTAACTGAACAAAACCATGATAGTCATCGTCTCGCACACTCCCAAGTTTGTTCAACCCCTCTAATGCTGCCTGGACACTGGCCGTGACATCATCATAGTGATCAGACAACCGCTGCCACATTAGTTCGTATGCATTGGCCTTGGTTACATAGATGTGTTTGACCTTATCGAGAGCCGCGTCTCTTAGAGAGTTGTTCTGATACGCGCTCTCGGCGAGTTCTCGCCAAACCGTTTTGAACTCGGGCCAATCTTTCCTGGCTCCAGAAAAGATTGGCAATGACATTTTCCTGAGATGGACATCATTTGAGAAAGTACGAGGAGAAGGCTGAGTCATACTACCTTGTGACAAATTGTCACTTACATTTTTTTGGAGGGCACCACTTTTGATTGAGCTTAAATCAAGATTGTCACCAGGTGGCACTGTCTCTGACTTGTCAGAGGTAGGAGGAAATTGGTCTCTACCAGAACCACCGGAAGACCTGGACTGTGATTCGATTTCTGTGTCAATTTTACCCTTACCAGGACTCTTTTTAGCATTTCTAACATATATCAGAGCTTGCCTTTTGCAATCATCAGCTGCATCAATTACATTTTATGCAGCTTTCTCGATTGATTCAATAGATGGTGATTATACCACTCCTGAAAGTATACACAGGGTTTCTGTTAATTTGTCAATGAGACATTCCAAGTCTTCACTCAAACATAAGACCTCAACCTCACTAGTATCACCTTTTAGAGTCTTTTGAAAATTATCCACAGCTTTTCCAAGTCTATCAGTTTGTATTTCAATTTTGGCAGTGTTGATTGACTGCCCAACAACAGAATCATGAACTCCTCCCTGGCACTTGGCATCATTGTAGGTTTTGAAAACATCATCATAATACTCAGTCAAACTCATTATTGACAACGCCAATGTCTTTAAAGTCTTCATTTACATTGATTGCCGAAGCAAACTCTTCATGACACACAGAAAAGTCAGTCATACATTTCTCCAATTCAATGATAAAATGTTCAACAATGGAACTACTACATTTACGAGTTATCACCCCTTGCAGTTTCTTTGAAGCATCAGTTACCGCTCGTTTGTGTTTTGTACGTTCATCCTTCAGTTGTGTGCACTCTTCTAATGCTGCCATCGTCAAGTGTGGTACGGATGGAAGCGACTCAAGGGAGCTGGTTCAATGCACCTAAGTTGTGGATCAAATTCGCAGACATCGAATGGCGAAGCAGCCGTAGATTGGAACTTTACTGGTATCGGTTCAAAAGACGCAAAATCTTGGACTAGTTGAAACCATTCTTTATTTAGATGTACAGTGAGACATGGTTCCCTGCATAAAAATAGACAGAAATTAAGTATAAGATTTAGATCCAAGTATGTGTTAAAGGACAATAATTATGATAAAACATATGTGTTAAAGGACAAAAAAAAAGATAAAACAACGTGTCTCAGTCACATCAACCTTGAAGAAGTAAGTGAGTGAGTTGGTGTTTTACGCCTTATCAGCACCAGTTTGGGCTATTTAAGCAATTAATCTTGAAGAAATAATCATTCGTATCAAGTAAGAATTATAAACAGTAATATCACACAAGGTCATTATTTACAGGCTAATTATGACAACAATCTTTTTTAAACACACCTGACTAGCTGTTTGTCAAATTAATTTTTTAATATTTTTAGCGACAAATGTCAAATAAATAATTTTTATTAAAAACAATTACCAAATTAAAATAATAAGGCATCTCCAAGATGTAGGGGAGACCGGGGCTGGTTGTCACAGGGGCAGGTTGTCACACTTTTTATTGCACTAAACTATGGAGTCACACTGCTCAACCAATCATTGTTTACTGCTTTTATAACCAACTGGAGTCTTTTTGAAAAATCTTGACCCCTGAAAGAGAGTCTGGTAGGCACACGGTCTGTTAAAAATTTTCTGTCACAAAAAGAAATTTTTTACCTTCAACTTGCATGCAATGCTAGTCTTTATCAAATAGTTGTTGAAAAAGGTACAGTTAATACACTTCCCATATAAACATTCTTTTAAATCATCATTAGAACAAATAGTGAAAATTTTGATAACAACGGCCATAGTCACCCGTTTTTGGAATTTTCATCAATCGGGGCAGGTTGTCACAAAAAGGCGGGGCAGGTTGTCACACTTTTTGGAGCTGGTTGTTACCTATGAGGACCAGGCTGTTAAACCAAAAAACTAACACAAATATAAATTTGTGCTTTAAACATGCTATTGATGACTGAAGATGTATGCAGATATTGCATTGTGTTTAAATAAATCGATTTCAAATTTATATGTAAAATTTTTGAAAAAAATCGTAAAAATCCTACTCCAGATCAGAATGCTTTCCTGCTGATTGGTAAGCCTTCATTTGTAGCACCCTTGTACACAGTAGCATGTTTGTTAAGGTCTTCACTGGGCAAGTAAAGGATTCCGTATATGTCCAAAATAACTTTTCTTGGTCAAGATCTGCCCTACAGAGTTCCACTTCCTGCATTCGAGCTCATAACCAAAAGTTAAGTCACTCCCCTTTTGCCATTCATAAAGAATGGCAGTGCTCCTTCATGCTTTATATAGAAATAGTAGCATGTTTAAGTTTTACACACTGTGACAACCTGCCCCTGTGACAACCAGCCCCGGTCTCCCCTAATTACTTACAATCACTAAGCCTCATGAAGTCAGGAGAACCAACACCAATAATTTTCAATTTCAAATCAGGTCAGGTGTTCAGACTTCACAGTACAGCATGGCAGATAACCTATTACAAATAACAAATGTTTTTTATGCTAAAAAGAGTCATATTCACAGCAACATTAAAGCACTGCATTGTGAATAAGTTTAAATGGTTTGAAAATATAATTAAGGAATTAAAAGTTGTAAGAAGACTTACAATTTTAGACAAAAGTGTCAAGTGAAAATTTTCACCTGCTTCTCTTCAGGCAGTTCAGGTGTGAGTGAGTGACCTGTCAAATTGTTAGCTCCACCACCACTGTACAGATGGAGCCACTGGAGGTCACTAAGAGGGGGTAATCGAACCGTTTTATGCGAATTTTTTTTATAATCTGATTGAATATGTGTGCAAACATATGTTTAGCTTCAGCAAACCTGCAATGTGACTATTATGTAATGTATTACAGAAATCATAACATAAGCATTTAAGGGGACATTCTTAGTAGCCACCTTAGTTCCCTTATCCTGAAAAGCTTCAATAAATAACTTAAGTTTAACTATTGAAGTTTTTCAGGATAAGGGAACTAAGGTGGTTACTAAGACATGAAACACCCACTTATGAGCTACTAAGGTACTAACACTAGTAGCCATGGCCCCTTAAAAGGGTCCTTACAGCACATTTGGCTACTTATGACAACTGTAAGGCACCTAAGAATCCACTAACAGCCAAGCATAAATACTAATGGGTACTTATGTTAGTTCCATCTACTTGCAGAGCATGAAATCTACTAAGAATGTCCCCTTAGAAGGATTACAGAAGTGAGAATGCCTTAGGTGAAAATCCTTTGTTTTTAAGAAGCGCAGCAGCAAACCCATGACTGCCACAGTTCTGTCGCTGGAACAATGTGATGGAGCATGTGCCATCAATTTTTCTGTAAGAAAATACCTTTATATACATGCCAAAGTTTCAGATATGTACAATCAAACTGTTTATTGGAGGGATGTTGGACGAGGGGATGGGGTCTAGACCAAAACATAATTACTTGATTTTCAGTGCCTCTAAATCAATAATTTTGGTTTGAATTGAATAAGATTGTCAATGAGATAGATCATCCTCCAAAACCAAAAAGATTAAATTGTACTGTATATGCTGCATGCACTCCAGAATTTACTCTAATTCTCACTAGGGGAGACTGGGACAGTTGTAACTTTTATAAACCATCGTTAATTTGAAACTAAATCAGGCAGATGATTCCCTAATTTGATACATAGAGCTAGTGTTGGAGGTTCGAGACCTGCCTCCATTGATGGTCATATTCTGATGGTGTGGGCCTTGGCTCAGTCTCAGCTGCACCAGACAAAAATGTAATTTTTGATTGTGAAAATTCTGTACTCAAAATTTATAGATAAAACTTACAATTGGCCAGTGCTGAATTAGCAACATGAATGTCTCCTGCCCCATGTAACTTATAATTTAACATGTTTAACTGACATGTTGTCAGAATTGTGAGTAACACTTAAGCTGTAATTTGAGTGACATTGTCCCCAAACCAATTTTGGAGTGACTGGTGGCATGATATGATACATTTGGACAACCAATAAATTGTATCAATATAAAATACTTTTACAAACCAGTTATATGCTGCAAATATTATATGAGTGATTAAAATATGTGAAAAAAATGTAAAATACAATGTAAGTTTAAAAAATAGGATCAACCAACCTGACTAATCCAGTGAAAAACCTACAACAACACAGGGTTCAGATGTGCAACCTAGAACTCTTTGTGAAGGTCCACCATTATCTCCCTAATTGTTGTGTCCCATTGTTTTAATTGCTTCACAAAGTAAGTTTTTTAAAATAGAAAATCAACCCAAGGCAAAAACGACACAACTTACCTAAGTCTCCCCTCCTTTTTTTATAGTAAAAATTTGAATAATACACAACTGCACATGTACCAGGCCCCACTGACAAATGTTAGAAATATCCATTCCACAATAATTATGTTAATGTACATGCTTGAAGAAGGAGGATGCATACACCAAATTCATGGTGTTAACAGAAGGCCTCGGTTTAACAATGGATATTTTATGGTCTTATATGGATTAAGTTTGATTTTTGTGTACGTAATTTAAAGCTGTGCCCAAGGTTTAAATGCTCATAATTATTTGCTGTAATGCATTTAAACCTTGTCATAATTATTGCATTGTGGGTTTGCTCAAGCGCAGTCTATGCTTGCACACAATCTGGTCTTTGTTTATTTCACACATTTGGATATTTATATTTATTCTCAATATTATGACAAAAACAGAAACTTTGCAATGAAATTACATAAAAGCTGAGAAAAACAGTTCTGTAATCTCTCTAAGGAACCTCCACCAAGCATAAGGGGCCTTAGTGTCTTAGTAGCCAGCTAAGTTCCCTTATCCTGAAAAACTTCACTAAGTAATACTTTAAGTTAAATATGAACTTAAAGTCTTAAACTTAGTAAAGTTAACACACAGCACTATGTAATAAGCCGTCAGTGCCCAGGGGAAATGAGAATAAATTTTCACTATCTCCCTGTACCACCAACTAGTTTTAATGCAAGTGCAAACTTGTACTAAGTTAATATTAGATTAAAGTAGTAACTTAAGTAAAGTAAATATAAGTGTTACCAATGTTAAATGGTAACTCAGTGTTCAAAGTGTGCTCCAACCAGATATACCTCTGAAGTATTCTTCTAAGATTCTCTGGTAATCACACCAAACACAAAATTAATTATCAAATTTAAATTTGAAATATGAAATATACTCAATTTCCTCAATAGCTTTTAGAGGAAGTGAATTCTAAAGAAATTCTAAAATAGAACTCTAAGCTATGAAGTGAAGTTTCCACACCTTCCAAAACAATGGCAAGTGTAAATCAACTTAACACCTCTAAGCTCTGAATTCTCACACCTAACCTATAGAAATTATCTGACACC
The DNA here is from genome assembly GCA_026936325.1 of Platynereis dumerilii. Taxonomy (NCBI): domain Eukaryota; kingdom Metazoa; phylum Annelida; class Polychaeta; order Phyllodocida; family Nereididae; genus Platynereis; species Platynereis dumerilii. The sequence continues at coordinate 744,072 of JAPTHN010000034.1, forward strand.
TATGGAAGAGAATCGAACACCTATAGAATCAACTTAGAATAGTTTCCTGTAAGTAAATTCACAATAAATTTAATAAATTCTAAAATATATGAGTGCTGTCACTCTCAAAATAATTTAGTAGAAATAAATGCAATGAGAATTTGACTGTCACCTGTAGCACAATAAAACCTGACCTTCCGCAGTACAATCAAAATTGACTTTCCGCGGCACAGTTAATATTGAGCTTCTAGTGCCAACAGTCAAGTTTGCAAAATTTTACCAAAAATTATTTTACTAATATTATGAAGAATATTATATATAATAATTATTCAACTGGATACCTGCCTGAATCCACAAAAATAGGACTCCAACAATACCACCAGTTGACACTCAAAATTCTACAACTAAAGTTAAATTCTAATTTTAATATATTTACTAAAATATAAGCAGAATTCTATGCAATAGTATATCAACTGGATACCTGGCTGAATCCACAAGAATAGATCCCAACAGTCCCACCAGTTGACATGCACAATTCCACTCAGAATTTAAATTTCTAATAAATAGCTCTGGCACAATATAATTATAAGCTGCCACACCACAAACAAGCAACAGTTTATGCCAGTTAGGAGCAGCTCAACTTGTGCCAATACTGAAAGCTGTCAATATTAACAGATCAGCTGTCAAAATGTTAGACAGCCTACTTGTAGACAATGAATATGTTTACTAAATATTCACAAACCAGCCTGAAGCTCCACTAAAGTTTCATGCTTGTGTCAGGAAATCCGGGCTCCAAATCCCACTTCTGACACCAATGTAGCAAAATCTGGTTCTTCTCTGTACCTCAGGCTGGTCAGTGTTCTCTGTTTGGTGTCCAATTCAATTCTCCCTCTCAGCAGCACTTGAAATCCCCACTTGGCTTGGGCATGCTTCAGTGCCTCTCAGTGCCTCACTGAACATGCCACACCTGCTACATCGGGGCACAGTGAATCGCAGTACACAGTGAATCAGTTGAATTCTCAGGATGGTCAATAGCAATATTTCAAAACGTTTTCATTTGTTTGATCTATTGTATGAGCACTCAACAGAATCTGGTATAATATTTGATAAAACATACACCATTTGGACATTATGGGATGAAATAGGACTTTTAGCATGAAAACCTGGAATTTTTGGATTTTCTATTTGCTTTAAAGAGCAGTTAAATATTGAATTATTTTCAGCTATCATAATGGTTGTCAGGGGATCATCCAATAGAAACAATTAAGAGGTGATCCATGCATGAACACATGGTTCAAATTGGTGAAATATGGTGATTTAGGAGAGGAGTAAGCCTGTGGGGAACAGTGAATCGGGGCACAGTGAATCACTATGTTTTCTTCAGTAATGACCATAATGACTAATATATTTTTTCAGAAATGCTGAGAATAGCCTAAATTAGAGATTACATCCATTACAATTTATGCCATATATATATTAAATGGCTTTAAGGTGGCTCGATACTCTTGAACTTTCCAAGATAGGATTTCTTAAAAATTGTTTAAAATGATCCAAAATATAGTTTATAGCAAGGATATGTAAATGAAAGCGGTCGCTACCAGCCTTTCTTTCAAAATATTTTAGGTTATTAAAACGAAAGTCAGTCCACGCAAACCTGAAAAACTAAATTTTTTTCTTAATTTTTTTACTGTGAAGTTTTCCTTACCATTCAGTGGCCATTCATCCTATGTTATTAAATGAAGCATGGAATTAAAGAGGGCAGTTCTATGGAAAAACTGATTAGATATCCAGAGAGATATATTCAGTTTAAAGAATTTTTGTAGGGGTTCGGAACAAAAGTTTCGATTTTGAAAATTTTTATCTTTTTATGAATCATAGCACTAAAAAAAAAATGGACGAGCTAGAATTTTCTATTTCTTTGTCATCCATTTCCAAATAAAGTGAGAAACAATATAATGATAGTATAAAGGCTTCCAACGGGCCTAGAAATTGATATAAAAATTTATTTATATAACAGAGTCATTTTTGCTAAATTAGACATGCTTGCCGAAAACCGCTTGTAGAAATTTTTTGCTTAAAGTAGAAAGCTGAAAGTCCGGTGGTGTATAGTATTCTTCATAGCGCATCTGATGGCGAAGACCACAAGTCTGTAACCCTCTTAGAAGTCCCACAAATGCTCAACGAAACGGCTGACACACAAAATTCTCAGAAATAAAAAAGATACTGAAAAAGTGTCAGCAGAGCTGAGCTGCTGTGGTGACGTCACGACAGATATATAATAGGGCCTGCCTGGCTGCGCGTGAATGTGCGCTCACTACCACTTTGCATGAGTAGCGAGCCACCTTAAATTGTTATTCATTGCTATAAAGGGGGTTTTTTGTTTAGGAAAAATGTTGAGAAATTGCAAATATTAAAAATTTTTATTTCGATGTTCAGAAGTCCAGTTAAAATATGTGTATAATATTTATATATTTCAAACAGAAATGTCATTGATTAACTGTACCATGAGCACTGATTCACTGTTCCCAGTGCCGGAACACAGTGAATCTTTCTTTTTTTGCTTTTCTTTTGGGGCCTATATCTTGGCAATCCCAACTTGTGCCATAATTTTCTTGGCGTGCAAATATGATAGACACTATTACCTTTCTCTCAAGACAATCAAAAAGAAAATATCTTTGTAACTCTTTGAGATCCAGCGAAAATAAACTTATCCGATTCACTGTGCCCCCGTTTCCACTATTTTCACTGAGCCAGAATTCTGTCGCCAATTTTTTATTTTATTTCTTTATTCCTTTATTTACACTCCCATATGGGAAATAATAAAACATACATATAAGGACGAATAACAATGTAAAGGTGTAAAACAATGCAAGAGCAGGTAAGATATCGATGGTGAAAGTGCAAAACCTTGTATGTCAAAATTTCGGTATTTTTAGATTTTGGGTGGAATGTTTTTTTCAATATCCAATACATGTTGTCAATTGGTCACCTTGCCAGTTTGCTATTTATGCAAGCTGTAACAGAATGATTTCACCAAACCTTGTATGTTGATTTGTTCCAAAAAGTGAAAGTGCAAAACCTTGTAACTCAAATCAGAACTTTGAAGCGCATATTTCCAGATATTTCAACTTTTTTTGAAAAACGATGATTGCAGTACTTTTTTATGGCTCTCTGGAAAATTCTCTCTTAAAAAAATGTTACCCCCCTATATTTGTTTTGGTTATGTGGGCTATTAAATAAGAGAGTGCACAAAAATGTGAAAAAATTGTCATTTTCCTTATTCTTGCTATTGTAGCCACTAATTGAAATTAGCTGTCGTTATTTATTATGGTCAAATTATAATTTTTACTGTATACCTATAGATTGAGGTATATATTTTTCACTCTTTGACATATACACGACTTTGTAAACCTGCAAAAACGAACATATACATGAATTTAGCATTCGTGTAAGAGTGAAATAATGCAATTCACGAATTTGTGTAGGTGTAATTACGAACATTACAACCTTAAACTTGGCTAAAACTAACTCTAAACCTAATTCTAACCCTAAACCCTAATTATCTGGCACTTTTACGAATGTTAGTAATGGCAGTTACACAAATGACAAATGCAGCACTTACACAAATGTTAGCTTTTACATATATAGTCGAGCAACATGCTCGTTTTTGCATGTCCACAAATTCGTTTATGCTCGTTTTTATACCTACACACATTTGTATAGGTGTCAAATGTTGAAAAATATATACATGATAGATTGGATGTACATTGAATGCTGTAAGTTGCTTTAAAATGTGATAAATGATCCAGTTACAAGGTTTTACGCTTTCACTAACTTGTAAATAGTGAAAGTGCTAAACCTTGTAACTTGACATTTTCAATCATATCTGACCGTAACATCAATGCAAGGGGTCAACAACCTATGACAAAATTATGCTAAAACAGGGTGTCACTTTCTATAAATCAAGTTGAGCCTAACTCACATATTAATAAACATTACCAATAAAAAAGATCGGCGATAGTTTTTTCCAATTTCTGAAAAACAGCTTTTTATGACTTAGGAGGTTTTGCACTTTCACCATCGATATATACATGTATAACAAAGAGTAATAGCTCTTATACCATTCGACACCTCTGTCAGCCAATCATGAGCCAGTATTTCACTGCAATAAAACCCTTATTCTTTGTTGTCCAGTTATCCTCCCATGGGAGGATAATAAGTGAAGCTGTGAAAAAAACACAGAAACAAATGACAAGTTTCAGTTTTGTCTTATGGTATAAGCCGGTTATTCACCATGGGATCAGGAATATGTGTTTATCACACCTCGACCTAAAGGCCTCGGGTGATAAATCACATATTCCCTCTCCCGTGGTGAATAACCTTTACTTACTTGCAATTGACATTGATCTCTAAGTTTAACAGAATCAAAATCTATTGAGCATGTTATGGACTGCTCATGGTCCTCTCACCAAACAGTAACACTGCAACAGCCAGAGATGGAACCACTTGTGTCATGGTGGATGTCTTGATGCAAGTGGGTGAAGGAAGGAGAAGTGAATGCCTCTTTTGCCTGTGTGCAGTGGGCTGTGGTTATGACAAATAATGCTGATGATGACTCATTTAATCTAATTTCCAGATATTTCACATGCAGCTTTGGATCTCACAAACCAACAGGTATCATGATCATGAATCATCAACAACATATATGTTTCCTATACTAACGTAATGATTAATCATGGGCAATTATGACTCACAGAATGCAAAAATCATCAAGAACCTATACTAATTATGTCTGTATCAAAGTTTCAGACTGTAAAGGTTCTACAGAAAGCATTATACCAATTAGATGGACAATGTACATGTAAGCTTTTTCGGCTTCACTGGGAACTGGGGATTACAGGAATTCGCGTTGAAGTAGACTTGTGAGTTTTTATTGAGGGGTGTTGCAGCAAAATGTGTATTTTCAATATTGGGCTAAATCTACAAAGATAAATCTCAATATTTTAGCCCTGGGGAGGGGGCATATAACATAAGAAACAAAGGCACCTAAGCACTGAGTCCAGAAATAGAAAATAATTGAGTTATTGCAAATTTAAAATATATGTACGTGACGTATGGTAGCCTACATGACGTGTGGTAGCAATGCAGTCCATTCCAAAGATGAATCTCAGCTGCAATACACAGATATCAACATACCAATCAAACAAATCAAGTGTGGAAGACAAGCCATAACTGTGAAATAAAATCTTTTGTATCTTGCATTCTTGCTGCATCAATCATTTTGTCTTATAAATAACACGGAAACTTTGATTGGTCAACATGTAAACTATAGGATTATAAATCAGCTTGACTGACACCTGCACCATCTATATATATGAACAGCTCAGACCGCATTTTTATGAGATTCTTGGAAAATTATTGCGCTGCCCTGGGGGTGCCCCCCCTTGGGCAAGTCCTTGGTTTCGTAAGCAAGCTTTTTTGCACACACTGAAATGTTAACATTCTTGCCCCAATTTTCTGTAAAAGCTACTGGGCACCTGCCACTACTTTCAGAGCCCTTCTTCACTGTATGTTACGTTACTGTCATAAAGTTTGTCCCCGAATCTTTAAACTAACATTTAGTGCCTTTATTGTGACATTTTGAAAGTATTTCTTGCCCAGTTCTACACACACACTCCCCCAGTGTGGCTATGGCTGCATTAGCCTGGTCTCCTGGCCTGTATGCATTTACATAGCAGGGCACAGGACTATGGCTGCATCACAGTCATCATTGAGGGGGGCACTCGCTTTCAATTCAGTGAGATTTGTTTTACAGCTTTTTGGGTTCCTATGACATAGTGGGGCTCTACTGGACTAATAAAATGAATTGAACTCACTTAATTCAGACAAACATGCAATTTTGTTGATGGCCTGTTTCACGCTATTGTGGGACAAAGTGTGACATGGAGGTCAAAAAATAAAATTATTTATTTCTAACACACTTCTGTTTTTTTGGCATGCTATGACTATTGGGCTTATGATATAAGCACATTTGAGGCACGAGCACTTTAATCCTTCGGTTTATAAACAGGTCTTCAGTTGAAAATATCAATAAATTTTCTCTGGTATTTTCTCCGATTTTGCAACATAAAATACTTATAAACTGGCAGTTAATGTTCCTGAAGATTCAAAACAAATATATATTGGTTAGTGCTCATTAGTAAGACCAGTTATTTGTGTTTTGCTTCTGTCTATTAGATCTATAACCAAAATAAATTAAAAATAAGTCTTATAAATAATCAACAATATGTAAGTTTCATTGCATTTCGCATAATGTAATGGGATTTGATAGCAGATCACTCTTATCAACCTTCAACACGTACATAATGACCAGAAGGTATGAACAGTGGATCAAAAGTATTTCTCATACCTTGACACTCAGTAGAACCTTAAAAGTAAGGCGCGTTTCTTACGGGACATATGTCCCAATTTACTTGTTAAAGGTGAGAACTGCAATACTGTGGATTTTGCTGTGAAGAATTAGTTCTTAAAATGTCAGGAATCAATATTGCATGTATTTGCTTCAAATTCACAAAAGTGAATAAGTTATATGGCAAAAAATTGTCGTAATTGCAATACAAAATCTTCAGTAACATGATGGTGTGCCAAGAGTTCATATATAATTTATACAAAGTAGCTTACACATGTATTGAGGCAAAAACCATTTTTTAATGACCATAACAAAACTGGTTAGTCAAATTTGTGAGAATACTTTCAATATTTCATTAGTAAATGCTAAGCAAAATTATTAAATTGCTTACGGGACACATGTCCCGGCTGCAAATTGCCACTGAACGAGTTCCAAGAAAACACAGCAGGAGTAACTAATGAAACTCTTTAAATGCTGAGATATCTAAAATACAAAGCCCATGAAGATCAGTGAGCGTCTGACAGCTTTTTTTTTCATACGGAGTGCAGGGGTCCTGCGCAATCTTGTTCAAACTTGAGTATCCTGCATGCACTCTAAAATTGCGGTTACGCCAATTATGTTTGCCATATTGTCTAATATATGTATACGTAACTTTAATATTATCCAATTTTCACAAAATGTACCATTTACATATCATTTGCATGTCATTTGAATGAGTCTGGAGTCCAAACAGTGAAAAACGTTTCTTACGGGACGTTTCTTACGGGACGGGACACATTTCTATTTTTCTTAGCATTGAGCAGAAAAAACTAGCACAGAAAACCAAAACAGCACAAAATGATTTGCTGTTGAACAACAAGTTAGCACATGTATGATAGAAGCTGTCCTACCATTGTATCATGTGCACCTGAGCCTTAGAATCTACCGTTTCTTACACCCTTCAACGGGACACGGAAAGAAAATGTAACTTCATTTGGTTTTCTGCTAGTTATACGTTTATCTATTTAATATTAGACAAGCTTTTCAGCTAGTATGGACTATTTGGCAACAAAAAGTAACAACTTTGATGAAATATATTGCATATGATGAGTACACGAAAGACAATAGAACCATATCATTTCGGGGCACGGAAAAATAACATGTGACTCCAATTCAGAAAGTTAACTACATGACATTTCATTGGCATTAGACCAACATATATCTCATCTTTTCATCTGTGGGGCCCCATACGTTGGTAAAATCGGAATTTCAGCTTTGAATATTCATGTTGATGGAAAATTTTACAAAAATAACACCCTTCAATTTCTCATGTCACAAATCAGGTGCAAATTTTGTCAATTTTTGGAGACTAATTTGTCCGTAAAACAATACCTTTTAAAGATAACTAAATAAAACTTTCAGGTTATGCTCAGGGCATCCTGTGGAGAATTTGTTTGCAGAAACAGTCCATTTATTGCTGATAATACTGAAGTATGAAGGCATTACGTGCTTTACTAGCTCTTGTCCCGCGGTAGTGTGAAACAGGCCTGATTGGTATTGTTTCATATCACCCCAATGTTGTGAATTTACCAGTTTGTGTTATTTTAATGCAAGTTGAATTCTACATAGAATTGGCAGATCTAATCTTTAATTTTCAAATATAAGTACAATGATTTTTTTTACTTGATTTGTGCAGTTGGTCTTTGTCAGTGCTTCCTTGTACTCAATTAATCTCAAAAAGTTTATTGCCCCGATAGCTCAGTCAGTAGAGCGCTCGCCTCACAAGCAAGGGACCCAGGTTCAATCCCCAGGCTGGCCATCATGTCATTCAACGACATCGTCGTTCGCATCAGACGTAAATTGGAGGCGCCGTGGGCCCAACTGGAAACAAGTCACTGACTTAGCTTGGCTACCCACGTTAAATAAAAGTCCCTTTACCTTTACCTTTATTGAAAGTGGTGCAATCATATTACAAATCTAATGGACAACATTTCATGTGACATGTTATTTACTATTAGCTGACAATGATAAGAAAGCCTAAAGAAAAACATACCTTAATTCCTGTTCACATATCAAGTATATACTTTATACTTCAAGAATGTCCATTTATCACATGGAACTAGGTGTGAGAAACATAAAACACCTTGTAGCAGTCCTGTTTCATGTTAACTGTAAAAGTTAGCTGTTATCAACAACTTGTTTATACTAAATTTGTCCTAAAAGCATCCTAGTGCCAGCTAGATCCTGTGTTTACAAATTCGGTAGAAAGAATGCAGGAAGGAAGGAAGAAAAGAAGGAATGAAGGAAGGGATGAACAAAGGAATGAAAAAAGGCATGAAGGGAGGAATGTAGGGCATAATCACAAAATAAGCCCCGCACCTCTGACGGAATGAGTGGCAGCCTATGCTTTTCAATGGCCTCGCTCATTCCGTTATCGGAGGGCGGGGGCTATTTCGTGATTATGTCGAATGTAGTGGGGGAAGGAAGGGAAGGCCTCGAGATAGATAGACAGATAGATAGCCAGCTAAATAGATAGATAGATAGATAGATAGATAGATGCAAGAGCAGTGTTGCCAATCGTAAATAAGAGAGCAATAACAAACTGGTAAATTACTCCTGGGCAGAAAGACAGGAGAGTGAGTGAGTGAGTTTGTGTTTTACGCCCCATCTGCACCAGTGTGGGCTATTTAGAGGCAACGAAAGACAGGAGAGTAAAATCAAAGACAGGTGGATAGTTTGGGTCAGTGGGATGGCCAGGAAATGTGTATTTAGCCAAGACAGCAGTGATCCTGTGAGCCAAGATTTGACTGAAATATTACACAGAGGGATATACACTAACTACGGATACATGTGTGATTCACCCTTAGGACTCAGTCCGGGCAGCGCATCAATCACCGGTTTCCGGTTATGACATTTCTAGTTTCAATTTGATCCGTAGACAGATAGCCAGATGGAAGATTAAGATAGTGCTCATGACTAAGTTAGAAAGAAAGAACAATTAAGACAAATAGATAGATAGATAGATAGATAGATAGATAGATAGATAGATAGATAGATAGATAGATAGATGGATAGATAGATAGACAGATAGATAGACAGATAGATAGATAGATAGATAGATAGATAGATAGATAGATAGATAGATAGATAGACAAATAATATGTGCCTATCTTAAAATTGTTTTTTTCGTTTCTTGTACCTTCAATACAGTACTTATTCTTCAAGCATTCACAAAATGTGGATAGATAGATAGATAGATAGATAGATAGATAGATAGATAGATAGATAGATAGATAGATAGATAGATAGATAGATAGATAGATAGATAGATAGATAATATGTGCCTAAAATTATTGAATGACCAATCTTAAAATTGCATAATTATTTCGTTTCTTGTACCTTCAATACAGAACTTATTCTTCAAACATTCACAAAATGCGGTCTGGGATTGTCAAATGCAGTCCAAGACTATTCACAGTTCTAAGCTGTGATTTGGTGAAGGAATGTCACACTTGATAATTGACCAGGGATTACGAAAGAGACTGAAGATTGGCTAATTTGTGATATACAAAGTTCCACAGTTTCAGGTTGTTTAAGATTGTGTTTTTTCTGAAATAAACAGGACTATCTGATTTAAGAGACTTTGAATTCACACATTCTTCACACACATATTTCTGAATGAAAGTTGGTCATGAGTAGCTTTCTACCATACGTCATGTAGAGCCAAATTGCTTCATCCAAGTGCCTCTGAAGTCTACTGCAACGCGAATTCCTGTAATGCAGATAAAACCAGATCAAGATATCTTTTGTCATTGCAATATGACTTTTAACCAGATCAAGATATCTTTTGTCATTGCAATATGACTTTTAACCAGATCAAGATATCTTTTGTCATTGCAATATGACTTTTAACCAGATCAAGATATCTTTTGTCATTGCAATATGACTTTTAACCAGATAAAGATATCTTTTGTCATTGCAATATGACTTTTAACCAGATCAAGATATCTTTTGTCATTGCAATATGACTTTTAACCAGATCAAGATATCTTTTGTCATTGCAATATGACTTTTAACCAGATCAAGATATCTTTTGTCATTGCAATATGACTTTTAACCAGATCAAGATATCTTTTGTCATTGCAATATGACTTTTAAGATTAATCTTTAATATCTGATGTAACGTGTGACACAAAAAATTACCTGTTTTCTCAAGGTTTTTGGCTAACAGCCTTATTCTGCATGGAAATTAAATTTTTTAAAGTCAATATGAAACAAAAGAAGCTAAGCTTTTCAGTTATGTATAATAAGCCTTGGCACATACACAATATGTACATGTAATCATTACATAAATGTAAAATTTCTTAAATTGTATGATTTGATGACACACCACCATGTCCATAATTTGCCCATTTAACTTGGATTGATCCAAACAAGTGCATAATTGTGTGAAATTTTCTTTCTGATATCATATTAGTTATTTTACAATGCCTATTCACAATAAAAAAATAATTTTACAGATTTACAGATGATTTCATATTTGTAGACACTGAGTGTTGCAAACTGCAATAACTGCTATGAATAGTAAGCTGTGGTGACAGCCAAGGTGTCAATGTATGTTTTTGTGTGTATCCTGTCACAAACTGTTATTTACTGTGACCTGAAAGGAGCAGGCAGAAAAGTCATTTTAAACTCTGCTGTCACACTGGAAAGATGTTTTTATAAGGTATGCTTGATTTTATATATATAATTGTTAAAATAGCTTTATTGAATTTGATGATTAATATTATTTCATGGGTTAAATGTATTTATCCAACAATGATGTACATCAATTTATTAACATTGTATAGAATGTTCAGCATATTTATTTCTACTTATTATGGTATTTAGAATTTTGGTCTTTAGAATTTTGGTCTTTAGAATTATGGTATTTGGAATACCTAATTATTTACATCTAATTTATTAGATTTTTAGCTTTTTCACAACTTAGATATTTTGTACATATTTCACCTGTATGCTAATTGGGTGATATGTCTACAGGTTAATGAACAATGGACACTTGACTGAGATGAAATTATGAAGAGTTACTTTTGGATATGGATGAATTAAACATGCTCAGTATTTGTAAGTTCTCAATTATTTAGTTATTTACACTTATTGGTTTTACTTATTCAATTAGTGACAATTAGTTTCAATTATGTCCAATTCATGATTTTAGTTTGTCATATATTTTTAGACAAGCAATTTATATGGTTACAATTAATGGTTTTATGGTCTAATGCTTACTTAAACATATTTGTTATGTCAAAACTTTGGGACATTTTTGGCCTATTTATAGGTTGTTTAAAGATTTAAATTTCTGTATTACATCCATTCTATGTCAAAATTAATGTTCATTTATTTAATAATTTATTGTCAGCTTTTTGTTTTATTCCTTGATTGGTGTTTTCTGTGATATATATACTTACCGTATCTTTATTTATTGTTTTATAGATTCACCGATCGTTGGTCAAATTATCGAGTTGAATAAACGTGCATAAACTCATGTCAACCGTCTGTCATCTATCCATATTCAACACTGAGATTGAAAGTGAATGTTAATAGCGAAAAGCGATTGACAAAAATTTATAACAGCATATATACACACAATATACAAATCATGCAATGGCCAAAAAAAATTAAATACAGCTGTCAGAATGATGCTCAATATATTTAGAATTTTAAACAGTGGTTTGAGGCTTGCCCCAAAAGCACTAATAGTACATTATCCCAACCAGACAATCATTTATCAAATAAGAAAACCCTTTAGGAACACTTGAGTAGCTTTCACATAATATTTTTTTTCATGTTTTCAGAGAAAGACATCTTGAAGGACTGGCGAGGAAGTTGCTGCGATTTTACAAGATTCTCAGGCATCGGCTGATGCACAGTGAAAGGCCATGCACAGAGATAATGGCAGAACTTGAAAGGGAAGTTCATGAAGATATTGAGAGAGTCAGAGACCTGAAAGGAAAGGGTTGTGGAGAATGCCTGGGATGTCTTTCAGGAATTAATTCATTCTGCCTCAGTCTATCTGAAACACTGAATAAAGAAATTCTTCAGATTATGTATGACATATTACAAATTCTGATAAGTGAAAGCAATGCTCAGGCAGTTTACAATTATTTTATCAATCTGCTTAAGAAGGATAGAGTCCAACACATCTCCCTTCCAATTAAATATGTGCTTGAACATTGCATTGACAAACATGCTATTCCAACCAAAGATGATTTTCATTGTTTGCTGAAAAAAGAAGAACTTCCAAAAAATGAGACCCTCTTGCCTGCTGTTCGACTGATGGATCTACTTATTCAGGCATATAGGAACAATGGCAACTCTATCCCAATTGAAATATACCTGAATCCAATGCAAGATCTATACCAAGTCAGTGAAGGCTTCAGATTCGTGGCTCATCGTGTCATTAAAGCTGCATATGACACACCAAGCAATTGCCTTGCATCAGAAAGCGTGATCAACACTCTACTCTTCTTAGGCTGTGGAGAGAATGACTATGACAATGCCACAATCAAGGAATGCTTGGAAGCTGTGGATGGCTGCCAGCAAAGAGACAAAACAGACTCATCTTATCTATTCCTCAGCAGAGATGATTTGACAAGAAAATTGTTTAAAGGAAATGATGGTTGCCTTAAGAGGAATGTACTGCATTTGCTTGCCATTTTTGTGCATAATAAAGAAGTACTGAAACAGATTCCTAAGGAATTCATTGAAAAATGGAAAGATGAAAGGGACCTCCATGGTTGCACTCCCCTACACATTGCACATCTCCATGGCAACCAGTCATTCATCTCACTCTTGGAATCTTATGAAGCGAAAGTAGTCACAGATTACTTTGGAAGGACTCCTGAGTCATTTGCAGTTCCCTATGAATATTGTGAGGGCGATTATACAGAACATTGTCAGAACATTACAACTGCTAAGTCTTCCGTATTTGATACAATGAAGGAAATGCTTGTCTTGCCAGTCAATGAATGTGAAGCTATAGAAGAGAATTTCAAGGTATTGTTTGAAAGGATCATTGCACATGATGGATTTCAAGATACTTATATACAAATAGCAGGATCAGTGCGTGAAAAACTGAAGGTGGGCAGATTTAATGAGGTTGATATCCAGATTTGCATGAGAAGACCTAATTATCCTGTAAAATTTCTACAATTTCTTCAACATCTAGTGATGAATATGGGAAAGATTGAGTGGGAGCACATTTTCTTGAGACCTGTTTCATTTTCATGGCATTCTCCATGGAAGTTCATTTGGGAAAAGAAAGGCAGGTACAACGGCCTTGTGATATCTGTTGATGTTGTGCCCATGATTGCTAACCATGAAAAATTGGTAACAAGAGAAAGACAGCAATTGTTGATCAACAATGCTCCAGGTTACAAACATCTTCAACGCTTGCATTTGGATGTTGAACAGCGTCCAACATTGTCCCCCACTGTGTGCATGCAGGAATGGGACATTCTTGATAACCTGACTCCTGGTTGTCGCTTGGGAATCCTGATTGCCAAGGCCTTGTTGGAGGTTAGTATGGTCATTTCTTTTGTTTCATTTGTGAATATTATATTTATCTTTTTGTCACAAATTTAGCGCCTAATAATTGCTATTCATACCTGAGACATATGTAACCAAAGGCAGATCTGCCTTTGATGTAACTTAAAAAAATCAACAGCATTATGATACATTCCGTATTTGTTTGAGGAAGCAAAACTGCATTGTTGTAAACACGCTATCTTCCCCTGTCTAGATGGACCAACTCTATTATGTTAGTTAGTATTTGGTGACTGGTAGAAATGCTGCTCTTCATATATATATGGTGATCAATTATTACCGCAAATAATACATCCATTTTCCTAATATCTTTCTTAAAGGTCCAGGACCAAGTGAATGAAAATGACGATGGCATTCTGAAGGCTCCAATTACTTCTTATGTCATCAAGAATGTAGTTTTCTGGATTCTTTCTCGGGAAACAGTATGTTATATTTTTACTTCCATATATATAGCTTGCAAAAACTGCCATAGGGGAGACTGGGGTAAGTTGTGCCATGGGGCGAGTTGTGCGGCCCAATGTTGGGGCGAAATGAAGAACCGGGTATAAAAGGCAATGCCACCCACTTGGTCAACATTCTAAGGCACCAAGAAAAAAACTACCAAATAGATGGAATGAAAAGTTGCACTCATAAATTCAATTTTGTTGCTGAAAACTTGATGTGGACGGAACAGACATTCTTGTTTCTCAGTCATTTATTATTTGTAATAGGATTATGTCCCTCTGGTAGGATGGAGTCAGGAGGTATATCTAGACATTTGTGTTGTTAGATTTGATCTCTCATCGTTTGTGTACTTTTGATAATCAGTTTTATCCATAAAATTAATTTGTGGTAAGTTGTGCCGTTTGGATTGGGGTGAGTTGTGCCAATGGTATGACAAAGGATGTAATTTTTTATTCACCTTTTTTTGTCTTCATTTTACGCAAGGCCTGGACATGTTGTGAAATAACTTTCACTGAAAGGAACATGTGTTAAAAGTGTTATACCACCATCTAAACAATAAATAATTCTGGTTTTTGCAATAAAATGGCTCAAATGTTTGATTAGTTCCATGTAACAAGTCAGCCATAAGTTATAAACATGATACTTATGATCTATCTGAAGAAACGGGTGAAATACAAGGTTTTTATGGAATAAATTAAGCCTGAACAACTTGCCCCATCATGTAGCACAACTTACCCCGGCACCGGGGCAACTTTGCCACTTAACCTACTTTTCCAAATGCCTACCATGATCGTCCAAATGGTCGGACTGCCCTAAAACTTTGGTTGATTCTGGCCAATGTGTTATATTTTGATGCCTGATTTTCAGATCACATGATTAAGCTTTCGTTTTTGTCGGAAAATCAGCCTGACGCAAAAAATGGCACAACTTACCCCGGTCTCCCCTACTCATATAACAGTTACTTTTATTTTTTGTGGAAGTTACTTTTTAGTTACTTTTACAAAGTCTTATATCATTGTCAATCGTAAAATCCTCCCAATTCAACATTGTTTGGCTACTTTTTCACTGCAAAGCACAATACTTCTGTATTACAGTGGACGAAAAAGGAGTGCTTACAAGCAATGCTCTTGCAGGCTGTCAGTGATGTCGTCCCAATACTTATCATGTTAAATGCCAATGTTTTATTACCCATAAGTGACTGACTGGCTCATTGCCTATACATACCATCTAATCACAAATGCCCTCATAAGCTTCCCCATGAGTTACAAGCCTGCAAGTGCATGATAGCCAATCAAATCCCAAACATTTTAGTTTCACAGAACAGTAACTAGACAGCACATTGAATGTGCACCTCCAGTGCTATATAGTTGACTGTATGAGCAGAGTTGAGGAAAGGGTCAACGTCCTTTGAAGTAAGGCAGGTGAGATTGGGGCAATGGAGAAACTGTGGTAGAACATTTGGCAAGGCGTCTGAGCCACTGCTGGAATTGAGCCCAGATCCCTAACAATTTCCAGCTACAAACTAAGCCATACAACCATGTCCTTAAAGTTCACTCTTTACGGTAACATGATAAATGTACTACTGTAAAATGACTAAATCAAAACTAATTTTATCACCCGTGCACCCACAAAGATACATATTTCTGTTTACAGGCCTCCATAGATGTACCAGGTATACAATTAAGTATTTTTGCCAAACACAGAAAAGGTTAGGCTTGGCTATATCATAAATCTGGAAAGCATTGCTTTCTTGAGGGGCCACTTGAAACGCGTGGACGATCGTCATTTGGGTGATATTACAATGGTTAAAGGATTGACACTGTATTGACAAATGGCAGAAGACAGTAAAAATCCTGTGTTTTGCCACACTTATACCTGATTAGGCCTAACACTCAGTCTTATTTTATTTCAACAGCATAAAAAATTACATAAAAAACAAATATATAAAGACAGAGGAGACCTTCCCAAAGCACTGTGTGCCACTATTGGAGGGCCACCTACACATTATTGTCCATATGAGTCGTCAGGCATCCAGTTGCCCTTCAGGTTTAATTTGTAAAAAAAAAAGTAATTAAGTTTTTTTGAATGTTATAAGATTTACATGAATAGTATTGAATACTAACTCGGTACATGTATGTTTCTAGGAGGTTTAAAGGTGTGCTTTTTATGTTCTGTTGCAAATATAGCAGTCTTGAATATCACAGTCACATGAATAATTATTATCTTATTTTCGGTATAATGCTTGAAGCCATCGAGTGAACGAGTATATATTTGTCTTTAATAAAACAATCTGAAATATTGTTAAGGAAATGTGAAATTTTGTATCTGATGGATTGTTCTACAAATTCTTGACTAATTGCAGGTAAATGAAAACTATTTTGATTTCTGACATAATGATCATGAATATTCTGTGTTTTTATAAATATACCTTAATGAAAGTATCCCGGCAACATTCCATTATCCAGCTTGAAGCAAAACTTAAAAGCATGCAGTGAACTTATGTCATGACATTTTAGTACATTTAAATTTTTTAATAAAGGACTTGTATGTGCATTATATCTGCTACATGTACTACAGTACAAATTTCTAAATTTGGCTCAACTTAGCTGTCTATAGCTATTCATTACTAGTCTTATCCATACCTATCCATAACTATCCATTTCTATTCTTTTGTATACATTGGAATCTCTTTACCCCTTGTTTAGAAAATTGTGACAGTCGAAGACAGCTTCACTCATTTAGGACTGCTATGGAGCAAATCTAACACGGCTCCATCTGTAGAAGACCACATCAGTTCAGCAAGAAGAATGGCCTACTCCCTGATGAGAATCGGATTGCATGGAGTAGACGGCCTGGGTCCAGCAACCTCGATGAAAATCCTGAAGATCTACATTATCCCAAAACTACTCCATGGATTTGACTCCGTTGTGTTAAAAAAGAAGGATGTGAGAACCCTAGAGAGGTTCTACAAAAAATTGCTCCGTCAGGTGCAATCCCTACCAGACAATATTGCTTCGGAAGCAATCTACATTCTCGCAGGAATGCCTACACTTGAAGCCCAGTACCACATCAAGCTACTCACTTTATATGGGAATATCTGCCGACTACATCGAGGGCATCAGCTATACCTTTTAGCACGAAGACAAGTGGCACTTCAAACCAACTCGAAAGTTGGCTGGTTCAATTTGATAGTGCAGGTCGGGAACACTTATGATATCAACATCCACAAGCAAATTCTCTTTCCCTGGCCTAAGCAAGCATGGAAGAAACACATAAAGGAAATCATCCTCGGACAAGACAGGAAAAATCTCCAGGAGTCGGCGAGAGCCAAATCAAGTTTGAAATGGCTAATTCCGGATGAATCCGAGACTGGGACACATCATATATGGCGGTGTGCCTATGGCAGTAGACGTATTCTGGAGGCTTCGAGTATAAGATCTAGAATGGTGACTGGTCGTTACAAAACAGAATCGCTGCTGAGGAAATACAACCAGGACAAAGAGGGCATCTGCAGGTTATGTGGAAGTGCAGAGGAAGACACTCCACATATGATAGCCAAATGTAAGGAAACAAGGAGAATAAGGGAGCAAGCAATGGATTGTCTTCGCGGGATTTACTATGAAGAGGACATCTCGCCCCCAGGGAAGCCAGAGGAATGGTGCTACGCTCTCCTCAATGGAGGTGACTTCATGAGAGACTCCAGGAGAATCTCGATCGCCGGTCCAGCAAGTGCCAGAGCAAACCAAATCACCAGTCTCTTCTGTTACAAAATAGACGTTGCTAGGAACTGTTTTAGCTGTAGTTTTTAGAAATAGCTCTTCTTTTAGAAACAGTTTTATAGAAATGTTTTTAACCTGGATTTTAACCTGAAGTTTTATATCCTGGATTTTAAATATATAACACAACTCCTTCAACAGGAGGTTCATCTAAAACCAAGACGGAATGTAAAACGAAGAAGAAGAAAGAAGAAGAATCGTAATTGTGGATAGCTATAGATAACTATGGATAAGTGTAGCTTAGTTTAGCTTGGAATGGCTATGGATAGATAGCTAAGACTAGATTTAAAATGACGAGCCACTTTTAGAAATTTGTACTGTAATTCGTATAGCCTTCTTTTGTGTTCTGTACAGTTTCTGACATTTTTTCTCCCATGATAGTGAACCATAATTTAGATTAGGAAGTAAAAGAGAATTATACAAAGTCAAGAGAATATTTTTCGGGAGGAAATGCTTCAATTTGTTCAGTATGCCATTAACTTTGGAAATCTTCTTGGAAATAATATTGATATGATAATGCCATCTTATATTAGAATCAAGATGTATTCCCAAGAATTTAAAATGAGAGACAAACTCAATTTGGTGTTTGTCAGTATATAATTTTGGGTAATGAACTGTCTTTTGAGTTGAATGAAATAACATAGATTTATTTTTCTGACAGTTAAGAGACAATTTATTGACTTTCATCCAATTACTTATTTGTTTTAGTTCAAAGTTAATGTTGTCATCTGCTGCAACACCAGAAGAGTTCAAAGATGCGCAAAGAGACGTATCATCTACATAGATTATAGGTTTGAATTTGTCACATACAACAGCTGGGTCATTAATATAAATAATAAAGAGCAGTGGGCCCAGTATTGATCCTTGCGGTACCCAGGTGGAGATTATTATTATGTTTATTATTAATAGATTTATATAGCGCTACAATGTTATTTCAAAAAAACAATTTTAGTTTGCTGTACAAGAACAAAAATAAATTATATGTTGAATGTCTTTATGAGGAGATATGTTTTTAATTGCTTCTTGAAAGTCTCATATTTCTGAGTGTTCTGGATACATGCGGAAGAGTGTTCCAAAGGGATTCCCTCTTCTGGGGTAAAAGAAGGGATTCCCTCTTCTGGGGTAAAATATGGAAGGAGTCGAACCGGCCAAGAACTGGTGTCGTTTGGGATATTTACAGCAAAACCAAGAGAGACTATCATAAAGCTGTGAAGGAACTTCGCAGGAACTCGGAACACAATAGGAGGTCAAAGATGGCTGATGCAATTGCCAATGACGACAGTCGGACTTTGTGGGCTGAATTAAAGAAAATCAAACCAAGCTGTAAGACTAAGCCTCCCCAGATTGACGGCATGAGTCGCCATGAGGATATTTGTCAGTTGTTTGCCAAGAAGTACAAGGACTTGTACAACAGTGTGCCCTCAATGACTGAGGATTACTATCAGTTTCAACGGCAAATGCAGCAGGAAAATAAATACTTTACTGTCCATGACTTTACAGTGAAAAGCAGCCAGGTTTCCAATGCTATTAAGCTATTAAAAAATGGCAAATCGGATGGTGATATTGGATTGAATAGTAATCATATTACACATGCCCCTAAGTCCATTCACATTGCCCTGGCTAAGCTTTTCACTGCTATGCTCGTGCACCAGCATACTCCTGCTCCACTTCTGCGTACCACCATCCTGTCCTTCATCAAAGATCACAGCGGTAATATCTGTGACAGTGATAACTTTCGAGGAATAGCTCTCACATCTTGTCTTAACAAGATCTTCGATTGGATTATGCTATTAAATTTTCCAAAACAACTAAAGTCATCAGATCTTCAATTTGCATATAAAGCAAACCATTCTACCTCTCTGTGTACATTGACATTTAAAGAAGTGGTGGATTACTACAACTCATCTGGCAGTGATGTTCATGCCTGTCTTATTGATGCTTCAAAAGCGTTTGATAGAGTCTGCTATGATAAATTGTTTCACCTACTACATAAACGAGGTCTCCCGTCACCGTACATAGGGCTGCTAATGGATTCGTATCAAAGACAGTTAGTAAGAACTGCTTGGAATAATAGACACTCTGACTATTTTCACGTCAGTAATGGAATACGTCAAGGTGGAGTCGCCAGTCCATTGTTCTACACTATATATATGGATGCTCTGTTGGATCGCCTCTCCTCAGCTGGATATGGATGTTATATTGGTCACCAGTACATGGGTGCCCTTTCATATGCTGACGACCTAACTTTGTTAGCCCCAACATGCTATGGTCTCCAAAAAATGCTAGACATTTGTGGTGAATTTGGCCATGAATTCTTTGTTAAATTTAATTGCAAAAAGACAGTTTGCATTAAATTTCCTGCTCGCTCCAGAAAAAGTGCATCACCCCCTGCTGTGTCCTTGAATGGTCAGATTTTGACTTGGAAACCAAATATCAAACATCTTGGGAATTATGTTGATGAATCGCTCATTGATAAACTAGATGTACAGCAGAAATGCTCTGACTTTGTACATAGGATTAATGGTATCTCCGTGAACTTTTACTATGTAAGACGGTCTATATGTGCAAAGCTATTTAACAGTGACTGCTTTTTCTATGGAAGTCAATGCTGGGATCTTACTGACAATAAGACCATAGAACTATTTCATGTGAAATGGAGAAAAGCAATTCGTCAACTGTGGAGAGTTCCCTGGACGACACGTTCAGCTCTGCTACACTACCTTGTGAATCAACACCCCTTCATTGACAGTTTATGCATTCGCTACCTTGGAGCTATTACTTCCATGTTGCACGGAGGCAACATAAAATTGATGATGTTGGTAAAAAACAGCTTCGGTTATGGTGGCATAATCTCCCGGAACTTGCTGTATGCTGCAAACAGATGGAGTCGGGATATAGAAACTCTTATGTGTCGTAGGCCAAAAGTGCAATTGAAAAAAGACACTGTCATGCACAGTAGAGCTGTCATGATCAAAGAATTGTCAGCTGCCCTAGAAAATGACATTGAATTGAATAATTTTGACATTCTTGATATTAAGTTTTTACTGAACTCTATATGTACATATTAACCTTCAATTATATCTTACATTGTTTGTGTAACTATGAACGAATAAAATACTATATATAAAGACGGGGTCCATAGACACTGAAAGATCTATGGGCAAAGGTTGTACGACTTGTGAATGGAACAACCAGAATTATGTTGGCACTACTGGATGATCGAGTACTACGTGTAGCTGTTCTCACTTTTATAAGCTCCGACAAATATGTTGGTGCAGTTTTTTGTACACATTTGAATATGATGCACAAGATCTTAAAATGTATCCTATCCTAGATTGGCAGCCAGTGAAGGACTTGCAACGCATTTGAGGAGCTCTCATATTTACTTCTACACAAAACCACCTTGGTAGCCCAATTTTGAACCCTTTGCATCTTATTAATGGCATTAGCAACATGGAGATCAACATGGATTCCGAAGATATCTCATTGTACTGAACGCATTGTTGTCTATTTCGCAAATAACTATTTAACAAGTTTAGAGAATTGTATTGGATGCCAGAGTAGTGCAATTTATGAAGTAAAATTTGGTGATCTATTGCGTCAAAAGCTTTGGATAGATCAAGGAATATTGTTAAGGGAGTGTTGTTTTTATCCATTTCTGTCAATACTTGGTCTATTAATTCTAAAGCGGCAAATTCAGTAGAATGATGACTCCGAAATCTATGTTGACTCATGTGAAGCAATTTATTGTTGCTGAAATGCTTAAAAATTAGTTTATGAATAATTTTTCAAATACTTTGGGCATACTAGGAAGTATGGAAACAGGCCTATAATTACTGAAGTTTTTATTGTCATCTGTTTTATATAGTGGAATTATTTCAGTGGTTTTCATTGAATCAGGAAACTTCCCCTCTGAAATTGATAGGTTCATTATGTTCCACAATATATCTGCAACTTCGTGTTTGATATACTTTAAAATATATTGGACAGACGATCATGGCCGAAACTTGTCTTAGTTTTCAAACAATCTATGGTTTTAATTATATCAATTGTCTCAACATGTTTAAATTGGAAGGTATTTAAAGATGGGGTATTTAAATATTTTTTGAAGTCACTATTTTCGGGTTGTACTATTTCCAATGCTGACTTCGGTCCTATGTTTACGAAAAAAGTATTGAAACCATTAGCTATTTCTTTATGATCATATAACTTAGTGTAATTATTCATAAAATACTCAGGGAAATCAGTTTTAGGCTTGGAATTGTTAATTATTTCCTTGATTGTTGACCATGTATTTTTGATATTGTGCTTAAATTTAGAGAAACAATTGTTACAGTGGATTCGCTTGGCTTGTCTTATACCTTGCTTTAGTATTTTATTATATATGTTTGTAAGTTAAGTTTGGTGGACTGATAAGAGGGGTGCTGACTATCTATAGATTTCAATTTCTTATACAATTTGTCTCTGTATTTGATAAAATGCATAATTCCTGTTGTGATCCAAGGACATTTTCTATGCTTATATTTATCAAACTTACATAATTTCATTGGTAAAAATGTATCCATTACCTTTGTAATTGTATTTTGCAAATTATCATACTTCTCATTAACATCAGAGTTAGAATCAAAATGGACACATGATTTTCAGCCAAATAAGTCTTAAAATCCATCATGGATTGAGGTTTGTTATTGGAAATCTTTACATAACTTACATTTTTGGTTTTTCCACAAAAGTAATCAAGTGTAACAAAATAAGACAAATGGTCAGAAATATTTGGTAGTAGAAGGTCCGCTGTTGTATGTGAGGAATTGTCAGATATTTTAATGAGAAAATTATCAATTAAAGTCCCAGTCATTTCTGTTACAGGTGATTTCATTAGCACACGATTCTGGTCATTCACGCTTGATAGTGAGAAATCAATGCTAAACAGGGACTTACTATGTTTGATATATGAGATGTGTGACGTTCTATTGCTTCTAAACCAATCAGATTAACCAAAAATGCTATGTATTTGATACTGTTATTATTTCTGAATTTTAATAAGTCAATGTTGTGATTACAAAATATTTGAAGTTATTCAAACTACTGACTGATTTCCTCTGTGAATGCATTCATTGCATCTGCATTTGAGCAAGGAAGTCTATAAATATTTTTCCTATTATCAATTGCTTTGTGAAGGAACCTTTCAATTTCACAGAAATAAATAAGGAATCAAAATTATCAGACTCATCAAATTCTAAGATGTCATAGTTATAATCACTACGTAAATATATTGCTATGCCGCCATGTGCACCACATGCTTTACCCTTTGAAATGAGATTATATCCATTAGCGGGGCAGGTATGTAAAAACATTGTGCATTTATACATAGAAGCATGAAACTTGGTGACACTTAAAAATGCTATACGAACATATTTGGATAGGGAGCCACCTCAGATTTAGCTTAGGTGGCTACTGGCAGCCATTTTCCGAAATGGCGGTCAATTTTTCCATTTTGCTGCTTTCTGTGTAGTTCCTAGAATACATGCAAATAGTGTTTTTTATTGCTTCTTTGGGTATTAAGTACGTTACTATAACAGTTTTGGTAGCTGGACTATTTTCAGGCTTGTTGGAATCCATTTCGTTAGAAATATTGATCCAAATACTGGATTTTGCGGTTACACATGATTACTCCAATCCTTTTTAAATCTCAAAATTAGTTGCATGTTTGAATTCCTTGCAAGAAGAGCTTTCAAATGAGTACAGGCATTAATGGGGTTCGTGAATTTGGTATGAACATGGAAAAAATGAAAATAAAATATTTTTTGATGATTTCGGCTTCAGCTTGATTTTGACAAAGAATTCATTTGAAAGCTCTTCTCACAAGGAATTTAAATATGACAGGCTTCAAGATCTTACTCAGGAGTTACTGCCACGAGTTTGAAAAAATTCTTGATGCCACAAAAACGTATCACAGATTCTAAAATATATTCTATCTTATGTAAAAAATTGTGCTCTTTCTGATGGTGACCTTTTTAAGCGTCTTTATACTGATGTCTAAGTCGCTATTTCACCATTTAAGCGGAAAAACATGTGAAAAATGCAAATTTTTTGTGACACATTTTTCAGTCATCAAAGTTTGACTGTCTCTTCCTTTCATGATAATTGAAGGTACCATGACATCCCCTATAGTCCAAAGTTTAAAATGGGACCCAGTTTTGATAATTTGTCTCAATATATGCTGCTCTGAGAACAGGGTATTGAAACAAAGTCAGGTGACAAAGTAAAAACAATTTATTAAAATGACATGAAGTTCCTATTTGATTTTTTTTTCAACGTCATCTGACATATTTATGGACATGAATTACATACCAAGGTATTCAGAAGGACCAGATAAAGCCAATAGACCACATAAAAATGTCCTTGCTTTGCATATGTATGATCACACATACAAAACATGGAGCCGCTGTTTTTGATTTCGGGGTGTGTGAAAAAAATATGTCATTTTCCTAAATAACTTGCATTTCGTCAATTTTTGTCTTAGAGGTCTGAAAGTCAAACTTGTTATGCCCAGATAGTTATGTTAAAACGAATTTGTGTTAGTTTTTTTTATATCTGCCTCCATAAGAAAAGCAAGTTATTTAGAATTTTATTTCTGAAAACTGAAAATCCTTGGTTCGGATTAAACTTATCGGAAATATAGGTTGTTGGTACTCAAATTGAAGCTTATTTTCTGCTGAGAATGATGGTGCAAAAATTTATGTGTGTGTATTGAAAATTAAGCGAAATATAAGAAACCGCGACTTACCACCACAAAATGCTTGTCATTTCAACAAAAACTGTATAGAGTAGGTCGGGGCATGCGGCCCCCCTTAACTTCGAGGTGAGATTTGACCTACTTTTTATCGGCGATTATTTGAATGCTTATGCTGTCAGGAAGGGAACATTTGACTCTACTCATAACTAGTGAAACAAATGTCTTCCAATTTTAATAAAGGAGTTACGGCCATTTTTGTAAAAAATTGCAAATGGCCTTCTTACCCCACCCATCGGGCAAGAAGCCCCCCTATTATAATCCTATGGCAATTTTTTTTGCGAGCACATTCAGCTTAAAAGTTATTTAAGGTAAAGTAAACTTTATTAAATAGTTCCTGAAGCAACTTCGACCCCCAGTGAAGGGGGCCTCATGCCCCATACCATGTGGGGCCTCTCGCCCCAAACCCACATATTTTAATTGGACCTCTATATTTTGAACTAAAATGCAAAAAACATGATCCAAATCATATTTATGTGATGGTCATAAAGTGAAGCAATGCAGATATCCATTATACTTTTAAAAATTTCCAAAGTTATTTCTGACAACCCCTTTCAAAGAATTAGTCAAAGTTACAAAAAACATGCAAATTTTTTTGTTTCTTTAATTTCTACTACGGTTTAGTGCTGTTTGCCCTGAAAATTTGTGACGACACCTAAAACGCCTCTAGCTTCAATCCTATCAATAGATAAACGCACCAAAAATGTAAGTTTGGATATAAGCCTGGGGGGGCCTCTCACCTAACCCGGGCTTCTTGACCTGACCCACTCTACCCATGTAGTCATCTTAGTTTTTGATAGACCATGGTAGAATTCAAATATATTAATTAGTGGTATCATAGCAGCTTTATTACTGAAGCCATAGAACTACAAACAAATTTACAATATTTGGGGGTATCCGACACACCCCACTAAGGGGGCTTTACAAATAGGGGTATATCTTCCAAAAATAAAAGGGTGCATGCATTTTTTCTTCAAAATTGAATTCCTGATAAAAATTTTATATAAGATAGGCAGGAAATCAAATAAATTTTGTGTAAGCTAGAAAGTTGTGATTTTTGCAGTAATTCCTGACCAAGCCTGTCATATGTAGTTTGTTTAAAAATAAATTGAGAATCCACGAAACTACGGGAAACCGCGGAAATGCTGAATTTTCTTCGACAGTTCTATTAAAATGGGCCCTGACTACCCTAAAATTCCTCAGGTCAATCCAGAAATCAATCGAAAATGTTTTTTGGATATGTAGAAGGAATAATGAGCACTGTTTTCATACAGTCAAACTATAGGCACTTCACAGAATGCAGGAAAATTGGAGAATTAGCCGCCATTTTGGAAAATGGCTGCCACGGGTCAACCAGGTCAAATCTGAAGTGGCTCCCTATCTAAATATTTTCTTTAAGATGTTTTTGAACTGAATCCCAAGTTTCATGCTTCTATGTATAAATGCACAATTACTTCCCTATTCATGACAAATCTGCCCTCCCCGGTTCATATATATAGCTGGAGAAGCGAAGTTCAACCAAGTCTCCTCAAGCAAAAAGCACTGATATTGACATTTGAATTGTTATATATTTCGTAATATGACCGCAACTGTGAATATTTTGCATTTAGAGACTGTGTATCTGTAAGCTGATTAAAGCAAAGGAATCTTTTTTTTTGTCTAATCATTCAACAAAGTCTTCATTTTCATTGTAGGGGGAGTTACTTAATAAGGTAGGTGAATCACACTCATCTAAAAGAACGCTTTCAGTGTTTTCATCAATCAGATGACACAAAGAGAGGTGATCACATTCCGTTGCAAAAAGTTCATTGATAGAGCGAGCCATTTTTAGCAGTTATCAAATGATGTAAATAGAAAATAGACAAAACATATACGTACAATACTGCCATTAGTTCCCTTTGCAAGAAATTCCGTTTTAAAATCAAGAGTTCCATTGTGGTACTATTATTGCCTCTTCTGCTTGTTTTGAATCCGTAGGCTATTCATTCAAAACAAGAAGCTTCACAGATATAGTTACTCTAAACTGACCACTTTTATTAGGATCAGGTGACTTAAAGCTGCTTTCTCCAGGAATGACCGACTATCAGACCCGATTTCCAAAACTTTTGGCTTAATTTTCCAAGTTTTTATTATTTCTCAAGCGTTCATAAGATCAGTTTCATTGAATTACTATTTGAATAATAGCGTATACAGCGATTTTTTTAGTATTTGTTTTGTACACCTCAAACTCGTTGTATAACATATACTTAGAAATTGCACATAGGGTAGTGGGGTAAATTAACCAGCATGTAATTTCAGTAACTGGGGTATGTTTAAATACTTCATTTTTAAAAATTTGCTCTTTTTGAAGCTTTCCTGAAAATTTTGGGGTCAATTTGTCTAAAAATGCAATGACCAATAACAAATTTACTTTAAATTTGTAATTGCTTGTATGTTTCATCTAGTTATTACTTGTAGTGCATATAAATTCGATTTGGGTCAAAACTAGAACATTTTTGTAACTTTCATGTCACACCATTACTTAAAATCAGGTTTTTTGTGTGGAAAGGAGGCCAAAAATCACATTTCTATCATTATTTTCTGCTCTCCTACTCACTTCCATGGCACTTTTTTGGAACCAATGCGAAGCCCACATACAGACGCATAACATAGGATAAGTGAAATCATTTTAAAGTAAAATATGTACCTATGAGATAAAAATATGTACGTTTTTAAAAAAAGATATTGCTGTAAAACTTTGAAAAATAATCTTTTTATCATAAAATATTACCTGTATTTGGAGGAAATTTGCCCTAGGGACTTCAGTGTATAAGACCTTTGTCATCAAATAATAAATTTGATTTCATTTGTGAGATAAGTTACCAGTAAGACCGGTTTTCGTGTTTTACAATGGAAATTAAAACTTTTAAAATTGTGTGATATCCAGCTTCCGTCAGTTATTTCTGCACAACATTGCACAATGGTAAGAAGGGTTTATGGAACTTAGACATATCTTTTTACAATATTGAATATCATGTGGTCATTTGACACACAAATACAAATTCAAAATTCTGAAGGTCTCGTCACACTTTGGCTTCATTATTTTTGATTTTAGCCCTTGGTTAAGCAAGGTCGTAGCCTGCGGGAGGCAGGGGTGGAGTAGCTGCTAGGATATGGCAAAAAAAGGTGCATTACATGTGAATATTTCAAAGTTTCCATATTTTTCCAAGGTGCGCATGCCTTCTGACAATGCAGTCTCTACCCCCCCAGGGTTCAACTCAGCCTGTGGCCCTAAAGCATTGAGCAAACATATTATATATGAAAGCAGCAGTTTATAAACATTTTGAATTATGCTTTATGCATTTTATGACCATAATCAACTGTGGTATTTTCAGCCAATGCACATTCAGGAAAATCATGGGAATGTCATAAGAGAGAGATATGGGCACCCTCGGCAGCAGTTGGACTTCAAGGGGACCAGACCAACATGGACGACTGAGGGGGATTTGGAGAGATACGGAGAGGAAGGGAGACTCTGGGCTGAGACCATATTTAATGCAATCTGTTTCTGTGCTAGGAATTACCAACGAAAATTTGGCAGCTTCTTGGATGGAACATTAGATTCTGTTTTCTTTGATAATCACGAGGTATATGATGTGTTGCAAACCTGTGACAAATGCTTGGAGCGGCTGAGACCATGCGTCTTCTTCAATGAACAAACAATAGAAGATGAAACTGATCAGGCGTCATCATGAACGTCATGGTCATAATAAATTACTTGATTTAAAAAACACATTTGCACTTGAAGTGATAGCATGACATCACAGGGTTTCACTTCCTAAAGATGTACTCACATAACTTTTAACAACCAATTATCTTATAGAAAGGGAAAATGTAGATTATGAGAGGAATGCACTGGAGCTGTGAACCATTTTTATAATGTAATATTTTGCATACCCAATAATCACTATGTGTAAATGAAACCATGCTTTTTACATATTCATATGTCTGTCAATGATATTGATTCCGTAATTATTCAAACAATGTAAGGTTTCATGCTTTTCACAACTAAGGACCTTTTTGAAGTTGTTTCTTCAGAATGTCATCTGTACAGTCATTGTGTTGTTCCATCAAGATTATTACAATTATTATGCTATTGATTGATGTTATCATATATTTTTGTTATAGATATTTGCTGATTGAGTTGATGTCAAGAATCTGTACCATTTGAAGTATCTAAGTTGAAACGGATGATCTCAACTGCTATATTTTGTTATCGCTGTATAGTATCAATAGGTCTTTTACCATTGTTAAAGCCCCATGCGTAATATTACAGTGTAGGTAATATGGGCTGAGTACATGACTTGTACAGCACAAAATTGCTAGTTCTATGGTTCAATTTGGCTATATTTTGTTATCCTTTTTAAGCATTGATATGTCTATTACAACTGTTAAAGGCCCATATAGCGTGACCTTGTATATTATGAGGTATGGGCTTCATATATGACTTGTTGCCAGTGGTTGCCTGGTTGGTTTATGATTATCACAGAATTGCTATATTTCTATGGTTGAAATTTTACCATAGTTTGCCGAGTCATTCCGCTTGACATGATTTATCTTAGAACTGATTTCATTTGCTCTATGGTATCAGACTCCATGCATAGGGTGTGGGTGCAATGGTTGGGCTGAAGCCTGCCAAACAAATTTGGAAAAGAAATTTTAGCGAGTTTCGGCTGAATTTTTTATTTTGGGGGACATTTTTTAATGAGTTTTTTTGGCCCCCCCCAAAAATATTTGTCTCTATTCCTATGTCAGCATCTGTATTCTGTTGTACAGATTGTGTCCACACATGTACAATGCAATTTGCAGTATAACTAATATATATGTAACAAATCTTTTGTGTGAAATGATATGATAATATAAATCTAAATAAATCTTGTTTGAAATCATACATTTTGTATTGCTTGTTCATCCACTAGCAGATTCAACATAGTCAGTAATACAGTCGCAGATATTAGTATTCAATACAGCTTGAATTCTACGTAAAATGCACTTTATTCAAGATGCTGGGTTCTAAGTGGAAAAAATTGGTCTTCATTTCATTCTTCCAATTAATTACATTGTATCCTATTAATTACATTGTATCCAATTAATTACATTGTATCCGATCGATTACATTGTACCCAATTAATTACATTGTATCAAATTAATTACGTTATTTTCTATTAGTTACATTGAATCCAATTAATTACATTGTATCCAATTAATTACATTGTATCAAATTCATTACATTGCATCAAGTAACAGCAAGAAACAGCATTCTCTGTATCATGAATTCAGCTCAGAATGGACACATGTAAATTGACAGAAAGATATAAATATGCACACCCAATGAGCGTCCCAGAAGAAAATGCAGGCAACTGCTAAAATTTCCTAGCAAAGAGTTTGTGACCATGACTATTCCGAGTACGTGCCGAGTACTTGTGACCATGACCGTCCCAATGGGAAATGGAACCAACTGCTAAAATTTCCTAGCAAAGAGTTTGTGACCATGACTATTCCGAGTACGTGCCGAGTACTTGTGACCATGACCGTCCCAATGGGAAATGGAACCAACTGCAAACATTTTCTTGCAAGAATTTGTAACTATCTGTAGCTTGTTTGGATAAATTGGATTTCAATACCCCATAATTAACATTCGGTGTAATTTTAGGATTGGGTTCATTGGACACTTCTCCCAAGAGGCTGTCATGCTAAACTGAATGCCTTATTGCCTGTACAATGTACATAATGATAGTCTATCAAGTTTCATAGCTGGCGGTAATTCTGAAATAAAATAAAATAAACTTGTGCATGCAGAAAATTTTAATGTTGTTTACTTGCACATGGTCGAAAAAATCAGAAAAAAAATTTGCAATACCATTTATAATTCAATGGGCAGATAAGAGATGCATAACCATAGTACAAATTTAAAAAATACGGTATAAAAAAAAGTTAATGACAAAATGATAAAACGCCAATCCATTTATTATTTCAAAATCAAATTGAAAAAAATCAAAATAGAACTTTGGTATACAGGAAAGTTTTGTTAGTCTTATGCATGATCAACCACCTGCGAAAAAAACATTCGAAACAATAACAAATAATCTGAAGACTAGAATGTTTGGAGAAAATGTCCTAACAAACAAAAGTTTTAGAGTATTTTTGAAGGATTTTCATCTTGGAAACAGCGGAACAAACAAGTATATATATCGGGCCATTGTGCGCAACATGTATCGATCAGCTGAAAGATGCCTTTATCAGAAATATTTATTATTTATGATTTTTATAACTCCTCATACTAAAAATGAATTCTGTTGACACCAAAAGTAGTTCACCACTTATTAATTTGTGATAATCAAAAATTGAAAAATTTACATTGATCACTAGAAATATAATTGTACAAAATAAAACAAAAGGATCTCAGACTATGAGATAGGACAACCAAGTGTGCAATTAAAGAGAAAAAAAAAGCAACAACAACAAAAATTTTGCAATGATTGGAATACAAAATCTTTCCACTGGAAGACATTTGATGTCTCTGCCATTTGCTCAACTGATGAATCAACTTATGAATCAACCAATAAATCAACTTATAAGCCAACTGATAAATCAACCAATAAATCAACTGATAAATCAACCAATAAATCAACTGATTAATCAACTTATGAATCAACCAATAAATCGACCAATAAATCAACCAATAAATCAACTGATAAATCAACTCATGAATCAACTCATGAATCAACCAATAAATCAACTGATAAATCAACTGATACGAAATCCACACTGTCATTAGCGCATGAATTCCAATAATATCTCAATGTCTTGGGATTTGGACATTTTATGACATAAAGTGATTGTGTTCTGACAATTTTCAATATATTTGCTTAAAATAATTATTTGTGATCCAGATATCGATGGTGAAAGTGCAAAACCTCGTATGTCAAAAAAAGCTGTTTTTCAGAAATTGAAAAAAACTGTCAGGTGTCTTTTTTTAAGGTAATGTTTATTAATATGTGAGTTATGGCCAACTAGATACATAGAAAGTGACACCCTGTTGTATAATATTTTTTGTCAGAGGTCGTTTACCCCTTGCATTGATGTTACGATCAGATGTGATTGAAAATGTCGACTTACGAGGTTTTGCACTTTCACTTTCTACCCGTGCAAAACCGTGTAACTCGATCATTTATAACACTTTAAAGCAACTTGCAGCATTGAATATACTTTCAATCTATGTATATACAGTGAAAATTATAATTTGCCTATGACAGATTGCAATAACAAATTTTATTGAGTGGCTACAATGGCAAGAATGAGGAAAATGACAATTTTTTAAAATTTTCGTGCACTCTCTATTTCAATAGCCTATATCACCAAAACAAATATAGGGAGGAAAATTTTTTTTAATCAGGAAGCTTGCTAGGAGTCATAAAAAAGTAACACAGTAATTGTTTTTCAAAAAAAGTTGAAATATCCCACAGTATGTGCTTCAAAGTTCTGATTTGAGTTACGAGGTTTTGCACTTTCAATTTTTGGAACAAATCGACATACAAGGTTTGGTGAAATCATTCTGTTACCAGTGTGTTACAGCTTCCAAAAATAGCAAACTGGCAAGGAAACCAATTGACAACATGTATTGGATATTAAAATAGTCATTCCACCCAAAATCTAAAAATAGCAAAATTTTGACATACGAGGTTTTGCACTTTCACCATCGATATGTTGGATCACTTGTTACTTTTGTCAATTTTGAGATTTTGATGCTGGGTAAACTGAACTCTTTCGGTGTGTCTTGGAAATGTGTGTTTTTTTTTTCTCATCACTGTTAATGTATATTTTTTGTAGGGACCATCTAAGATCTGTATTACAAGCTCCAAATGATGAAAGGCTTAACACTGAAGGTCCCTAACTAATTGGACAAAAATACACAGCCAAGTGCAATTTGTCATCAGTTATTGTGTACTGCAGTGGTGGAGCGTCTAAGTTTCTGGTGGGGGCCACAGGCAAGTTGGACTTGCAGAGATACTTTCCCTATAGCAGGAGTACCCTCCTAATTGACCTCCAATATTAGGAGGGTACTCATGCCACAGAGGAGGTATCTGTGAGTACAATTTACAAATCAAGTATATATATTGCCCCCTCTTGCAGGGGCGTAGATTTTTAATTTTTGTAGGGGGGATGATATCGGCGAACGCCAAATTTGCGCGAAGCAACAGTCCAAAAGTCCAGAAATTTGAAGGCATGTAACTCAGTCCAGAAATTTGAAGGCATGTAACTCAATCAGTGTAAAATCGAGAGACCTGCAATTAGGCAACATGTTTTTAATGTAGCCCAGGTGTTATAATGCATTGTTTCAGCCACCTCAATGCATTAGCCTCCATTTCACAGGTTGTCGAAAAAAATTAAAAAATTGCAGTTTATTCACATTTTTGTCCCAAGTTTCTCAGTCAATATAACAAGTGGAGATTTAATATCATAGTGGATGAATCTTTGCTATGACTTCTAAACATGTGTACAATATCAAGCTAACCACAGAATTATTCTTGGAGATATATGGTCAGAAAAACTGAAAATGTGTAAAATTGTTCAACTTCTGACCAAATTTTACAAGGTATAGTAGCCTATATAAAAAAAATGAATACACCAACCTACAGAGCAACATCACATGTGTTCATGGAAAAAATGTCAAGTTCGGTATCTGTTGGTGTTATACCCACATAGATTTTTAAAAATTAGTTGTTTGTATACGAGGGGTGTCCCAAAAGTTCTGACCAATTTTTCCGGCAGTCCTTTCAATTCGAAGTAGCTCAATGAAATGTTCACAGAAGCAAATTCAGATATTACACTAAATATTTTGAAAATATGATACAGTTTGGAAGTGTTTAAATTACTTTTCAGTTGCCATGGAAGCAAAAGTTCAGAGCACCCAGCGCAGCTCAGATTTTTAGCCAAAATCCAAGTGTCTAATCTAGTAAATAAACATAGGATTTACTGTAAATATGCAATGGCTGGTAATGGAAAACTTTTTTTTGGCAGCCTGACAGTATCTCAAAGTTTTTCCTTTACATTTAAAGCCACTCTGAATCCGTTTAACCCCTATTCTGAAGCAATCATCTTGGTCCTCCAAACCGAGCTGTTGCTAAATTATGGAATTTCAGCGTACATGGCTATAGCTTCATTTCTCATTATGAGTATCATTCCTTTGAATTGTAAACTGGTATATATGTTTTAGTACCACCAAAAGTGACAGAAGGCCAAATCTGATAATCAAAGCAGATGAGGTTGGGTTTGGATATCAAGGTTCTTGAGTACGCTTCTTGCCAGTAGATTGTTTCAGCCGAACAATCTCAAGAGCTGAGAGGAAAATGATGAAGAAACTCTTTAGAAATTGCCTTATCCGATCGGGTTGAAATATAAATAAATGTTTATAATGTAATGGAGGATATCTTTATAGACTGCAGACCTATCAATAAATACATTTTCTTGCAATTATTTGTTTTTATTACTATAAATTCTCTGACTATAAACACAGCTAACTTGTTGAATTTTGTCGTAGAAATTGAGCTGCGCTGGGTGCACTGACCTTCCGTAACCACGGAAATAGAAAAGTAACTTGTATTCTGCTACAATTAAAAGTTGTCTTTGTGCATTGTTGTGGTTTGAATTAAATAATATTGTTCATATTTCAACTTAATTGGTTTGTTGTTGTCTAAGTCCAGAATGCACCTTCGTCCAAATTCTGCTATTGGCGTTCTAGTTTTGCCCAGTATTATCATGGCATATTTGGTACCCAGCAAAAACCATTTTATTTTGCCTTTGCCAGACAATGTGGATTTAGCAATTGTACAAGAACATCATCCTCAGCTTTTGATGCAGTTTCTCAAGAAAACCCATAATTTCATTTCAAAAGAATTGGGAGATTTATATCAATTCGTAAACTGATCCACTCTACTCAACGCAAAACTGTTATGGTTAATGTCGAAGAAGATGAGCATTTGATAACGCCAAAAACAAGTCAAGATGTTTTTGCAATGCATCAGTGTCATTGAAAATATGTAACAATGTTTATTTCATGAAGCTGCAAAACTTGATTTCAGTGCAAGAAAATGATATCGCAATGACATCAATATGTCATTGATATGATTCAGTGCAGTAGTGTGTATAAAAAACACCACAAGAATGTTTTTGCATGGCCAAAATGTATCAATATGACAAATTTGCAAACTCGAAACAAGCCATCTAGGAATCTTGTGCAACAAAAGCACCAACAGATACCAACAGATTTTTAAGGTTATTTTAAATTTTATCTTTTTGAGAGGTAAAAAGTCTGCTATGAAATTTCAGATAAAAATATAAAATCTCATCTACCATCAAGGGCTATACTTTAAAAATTATTCTTGAGAGTTCAATAGTTCTTGATAAAGATGAGATACTTTCAACAGGCAAAAAAGTGACTTATGACGTCAGAATGCCATTTTTTAACAGTTTTCGAGAAATTCTTGTTTTCAGGGGTTAAAAGTCTGCTATGAAGTTTAAGAAAAAGATATAAAATCCCATCTACCATCAAGGGCTATACCTGCACTGTCTAAAACAATAAAAATAATTTTTAAGAGTTCAATAGTTCTTGATAAATGATGAGATACTTTCAACCACAAAGTGAGTTATGACGTCAGAATGCCAGTTTTCAACATTTTTGAGAAATAATTGTTTTCAGGGATTAAAAGTCTGCTATGAAGTTTCAGAAAAAAATATAAAATCTCATCTACCATCAAGGGCTATACTTGTACTTTCTAAAACTGTAAAAAAAAAAAATTTGGGAGTTCAATAGCTGTTGATAAATGATGAATGAGATACTTTCGACATGCAAAAAGTGAGATAATTATAGGATGTCAGAATACCAGAGTATTTTTTCTTGCAAGTTGCACACCACCTCATGCCATTTCAGTTTTTGTGGCACCTCATGTTTATTGCACTTCAGTCTTCTTGGGTAAAAGGTACACCTGATGTAATATTAGGCATCTCAGTATTCTTCGTGCCATTTTAGCTACTCCTGTCACAATAAGAATGAAATTACCCTCTGCATTGCCATAAAGGATACTGCGTTATACTATCTATCTATCTGTCTGTCTATCTATAGATCTAGAGATGCATGATACATGCAGGCCGACCTAAATACCTACACTGATATTACAAATATCTTTAAACCGGGGTTTTGAGGCGACTTTTTGCTTCATAAATTTTATAAATAGTGAGAGCACTTGGCATTTACCTTGGGATTGGGAAACTTGTTGAATACTTGAAATCCCTTTTTGTTAGGTCGATTTATCGAGAAATACCAAGACACTTTACATGAACCCACATGTGAAAATCGCATGAACGCGAAAACTTCAGCCCTTGACATTATGCACTTCGAAGGCACTTTTCGGCAGAAAAAAAAAAAAAAAAGTTACATCAACATGTAGGTAGTTATTTTTCAGAAATATTGACAGTACCAGTTTGATGTTCTGGTTCTAATATTAACAGATATACTCAGTGCTATCAAATAAATTACAAAGAGGAGATAGGTGTAGGAGATAGAAGCAAGAGGAGAAGGATGAGATGGGAGGAAGAGGAGACAAGAGGGGATGAGAGGATGCATGGGAGGAGGAGATGGGAAGAGGTGATGGCCTGATGGGAGTAGAAGGAGATAAGAGATGGAAAAAGGAAGAGACAAGAGGAGAAGGGAGGAGGAGGAGACAAGAGGAGATGAGAGGATGGGAGGAAGAGGTGTGGGAGGAGATGGTAAGAGGAGGAGATAGGAGGAGGATATAGGAGTAGAAGGAGATATATGAGGAGGAGGGGATAGGAGGAGGAGATGAGAGCAAGAGGAGACAGGAAGAGAATGAGATGGGAGGAAGAGGAGACAGGAGTTGAAGGAGACTGAGAAGGAGATACAGTACAAATTTCTAAATGTGGCTTGTCATTTAAAATCTAGCCTTAGCTATCTATCCATAGCCATTCCAAGCTAAACTTAGCTACACTTATCCATAGCTAGCTATAGCTATCCACAATTACTATTGTTTAAACAAGGGGTAAAGAGATTCCAGTGTATACAAAAGACTAGAAATGGATAGTTATGGATAGATATGGATAAGACTAGTAATGGATAGCTACAGACAGCTAATACTATTGTTTAAACAAGGGGTAAAGAGATTCCAGTGTATACAAAAGACTAGAAATGGATAGTTATGGATAGATATGGATAAGATTGGTAATGGATAGCTACAGACAGCTAAGTTGAGCCACATTCAGATATTTGTACTGTAGGAGAATGAGGAGACAAGAGGAGATGAGAGGATGGGAGGAGGAGATGGGAAGAGGAGATTGGAGAAAGAGGAGGAGGAGGAGACT
This sequence comes from Platynereis dumerilii, assembly GCA_026936325.1. Taxonomy (NCBI): domain Eukaryota; kingdom Metazoa; phylum Annelida; class Polychaeta; order Phyllodocida; family Nereididae; genus Platynereis; species Platynereis dumerilii. The sequence goes on from JAPTHN010000034.1 coordinate 781,471, forward strand.
TAAAAAGAAGGAGAAGATAGGAGTAAGAGGAGATAGGAGAAGCAGGAGACTGAGAGAGAGGAGACAGGAGGAGGTAATTCGAGAAGGAGAAGAGAGGAGATGAAAGGAGATGAGAGGAGATGAGAGGAGATGAGAGATTAGAGGATATGAGAGGCAATGAGAGGAGATGATAATGGAATGGGTGGGAGGAGTAGATGGAAGAAGGTGATGGGAGATAGGAGGAGACTGAGAAGGAGGAGACTGAGAAGGAGGAGACTGAGAAGGAGGAGACTGAGAAGGAGGAGACTGAGAAGGAGGAGACTGAGAAGGAAGAGGTAGGAGAAGGAGGAGATGGGGTAGGAGATGGGAAAAATATATGGGAGGAAGATGAGACAGGAGAAGGAGGAAATGGGGGAGGAGATTGGTAAAATATATGGGATGGGGAGGAGATGGAGAGGAGGAAACGGGAGGAGGAGATGAGAGAAGGAAAAGGAGACAGGAAGACAAGGAGGAGAAGGGAGCAGGAAAATTTGGATGAGGAGTTTGGAGGAGGATGAGTCTTGGAAGTAGGAGACTGAAAAGGAGGAGATGGGATAAGGCAGGAGAAAGAGGAGACAGGAAATAACGAGATAGAGAGGCAGAAATGGGAGGGGATGAGGGAGGGGAGAGGTGATGGGAGGATGAGGAGATATGTGGAGGATACTGGAGTAGGAGGAGACTGGAGGAGGAGGAGGAGATGGGATGAGGAGATTGGAAATAGGAGAAGGAGGAGACTTAGAAGGAGGAGATGGGAGAAGGAGACAATAGAAGGAGGAGACAGGAGAAGGAGGAGGAGATGAGGAGGAGATTGGGGAGGCAATAGGGAGGAGATGAGGGGGAGAAGGGAGAAAGATATAGGAGAAAGAAAAGGGAATAGGAGGACTCCTGGAGGAGACGGGAGTATGAGGAGATGGGAGGAGAGGAGGAGAAGGAAGAGGAGGAGGAGGAGAAGGAGGAGGAGAAGGAGGAGGAGAAGGAGGAGGAGAAGGAGGAGGAGCAGAATGAAGAGGAGATGGGAGTATGAGGAGATGGGAGAAGAGGAGGAGGAGGAGGAGGAGGAGGAGGAGGAAAGGAGAGGGGAAAGGAGAAGGAGGAAAGGAGAAGGAGGAGGAGGAAAGGAGAAGGGAGAAGGAGGAGGAAAGGAGGTGTAGTCCGTGGGCCAGATATCGAAACCCTCCCCCCCCCTTGGGAATTTCGGAGACCCATATATTTTGAAAGATATATATCTTAAGTTACAAAATTTGCTTGTTGGTCAATCTTAGACCTCAACGATAACCAGCAGGAGCTATATGAGTGCAGGAAGGTTGAAAATAAATTTTCGCCAAACCGAGTGCCGCTATTTTCAGAAAATATACTGTTATTCATAAACTAATCCATGTATAGATGCTTAAATGGTACCATTTTGAAGGTATTTAATTCCTCTATCTATTTAGTGCAAACATTGATTGATTAGGATATCTATTTTGGTCAACAGAATGGAAAACATGCGGCCATAACTCGAAATTAAAAAGAAAATTTCATTTTATTTCACGAAAGTTCCCCGTACGGGTCATTAAGGGTCAGAAGCATCCTGAAGTTTCTTCCACATCATTCTGTATATTCATAGCTTTAAAATGATGTATAACACAACCATGTAACTGCAACAATAGCTTATCGGCAGTCAATTATTCATTATTGCATTTATGTACGATTAAGTCAAATTTTCCGATAATGGGGATGAACGCCATAGATTCTGCTGTGAATATATCTTCCAGGATTCTGTGTATCTTTATGAAAACAATTGTAGATATTTGTAATAGTCTATATTCTGTTAACTATGTTTTCAGGGGTTTTAAAACAGGTATTTTCATGTTTTTAACTTGGTTATGGCAGCCATATTGCAGATTGGCAACCAAACATATTTTCTTACAAACATGTCCGGGTGATCTACATTGATGGTTTTCAGGATAAACATAATTTTTCCTGAAATAAGAACTTAATCACAACTGGTTTTCCTTTTCTGAAAGGAAGATAGTGCATTTACCCCTTGTTTATTCAAAATGGCAGCCTCCATCCCAGAAAAAATACATTTTTTCTGAATATCGGGTGCCAAATTTCATTATTTTTAACAAGAAATGCTTTATGCCACAAAATTGGCAAAAACTGCCTCAATAGTCATTTATATAACAAAATGTAGGTATCATTGAAACCACAAATTAGTAGGGTACATGATGCTATGTTGATTTACAAAAGAGGAGGGACTGAAATTTGACAGGAGGCCATTTTCTTTATCTTACCCCAACATTTTACTTAAAACAAAAGAAGATTTCCACACACATACAATCACTGTAATCAAAGGTAAATTCTATACAAAAGTCATGAATTCAGCCATGGTTAATAAAAGAAGAAATTGATTATTTACTAAAATATTTCTCATTTATAACAGGAATGCTCATAACAATATAATAATATAATAATAATAATAATAATATGGATTTATATAGCGCTAATTTCAGTAAACTGCTCATCAGCGCTTTTTCAGATCCGATCACTTGTAGGAATTCTGAAACAAATGGGTTTTTAGATTCTTCTTGAAGCTTTCTAATGTTTGTGCAGTTCTCACTTTTTCAGGCAAAGTGTTCCAGAGTTTTGGTGCTGCATAGGAAAATGCTCGATCTTCAAACTTATTTTTGTTGCATGGAGCAGGTTCTGCTAACAGCAGCTTGTGGTTGCTTCTCAGGTTATGTTCTTGTTGAGATTTGACTTGAACAAGTTCTTGGATGTATTGCGGTGCCTGATTGTTAAGTGCCTTCCATGTAGTTGTCATCAATTTGAACTGAATTCTTGCTGTGATTGGTAACCAGTGCAGTTGTTTCCTACTCTGGCTGACACTTTCATGTTTTTTCAATCTCTCAATTAAACGAACTGCCGAGTTTTGAGCAACCTGAAGTTTATTTATCAATCGGGTAGCAGTGCCATACAACAGCCCATTTCCGTAGTCTAAATGAGGAGTGACAAGTGCGTTGACAGCAGTTTTAACTACTTCTTTGTCCAGGTTTTTTCGGAGTTTCGATAGGTTTCTCAAATTGAAATATGCGCTACGACACATCTTGTTGATCTGCTTCTCCATGGTCATATTTTTGTCGAAGAGCACTCCTAAATTGCGGACATGGTTGGCAATTTTGATTTCAACATTGTCAACATTGATAGATGTCATTTGAAGTTTCTTCAGTTGGTTTGGTGCTCCAATCAGAAGAAGTTCAGTTTTATCTCCATTATTGCACAGCTTGTTGTCATGCAAGAAATTTCTGATTTCAGCAATACAATTTTCCATTTTCAGTTTTGCATGTTCTTCACCCAAAAAGGTTGGTTTAAACGACAGGATAAGTTGCTCATCATCAGCGTACTTCTGATCGTGAACTTCATTTCTACGTGCTACTTCACTGACTGGGGCAACATAGGAGTTAAATAAGATTGGTCCGAGTTTGGAACCTTGAGGAACTCCAAAACTGAGAGGAAGTTTGCTTGATGTGTAATCATTTATTATCACTGACTGTGCCCTTTCAGAGATATAAGATTTGAACCATCTTAAGGCTGCACTTTGCACCCCATACCTGTTACGCAGTCTTTCTAACAAAATCCCATGATCAATTGTGTCGAATGCAGCAGACAAGTCCAGCAATACTAGCATTGTCACTTCCCCATTGCTCAGATTAAGCATAACATCATTATGGATTTTTGTTAAGAGAGTTTCTGTGCTATGAAATTGCTTGTATGCTGATTGTTTTTCATCCTCAAGATTGTTCTGAGTGAGGTGATCAACATACTGTTTGATTACAGCACTCTCAATGATTTTACTCAGAAAAGAAAGGTTAGAGACTGGCCTATAGTTCTTTTTGATCAATTCAAGACCTTCTTTCTTCAAAAGTGGTTTGACAAGAGCATGCTTTAGTTCAAGGGGCATTTCTCCCAGCGTTAATGACATATTAACAATTTTCGTTATGATTGGCAGAAATTCATCAACACATTCAAGCAGTAGCCAGGTTGGCATTGGATCTAGTTGGCAGTGTTTGACTGGCATTTCAGTGATGAGTTTCTTAACTTCTTGTTCTGATAGAGACTTAAACTGATGTAAATTGTGGCTGAGGTTGGTTTGAGAGGCATCGGTTGTGATCTTCGTTCCTGAATCTAATTTAGATCTGATGATTTTTATCTTTTCATCAAAGAAGTTGTTGAAATCATTCGCTAGTTCTGTTTCATTTGTGTGATGGGGAAGAGGCAGATCTTGTTTTCTGTTGAGATGAGAATTTAGAAGTTTGAACATCGCCTTAGAATTTCCCTTTGTGGCTTGAATTTTACACCTGAGATCGTCTGATTTAAGCTGATTAAGCTTTTCATTGAGAGCATTTCGTTTTTCTTTGAAGATATTCCAGTCTTTTTCTAAACCAGTTTTTCGCCATATTTTTTCTGCCTTTCTCTTTTCCTTTTTAAGAGGCTTTATTTCTTGATTTGTGAATGGGTTGGGTTTGCGCACTGTCACAAGTTTAGTCTTAACAGGGGCGTGTCTGTCAAAAATCTTTTCAGTTGATTTGTAGAGTGACACAAGTCTGTTCAAGTAGACTGATCGATTATGGTGTTTATAAAATAGCGACAAGAATGGCAAGGAAGAAAGGAGCCGACGTAAAATTGCCAATGATTTATTCAACTCGCATGTGTGTGTGGTAAATCTAAAATAAATACAAAAATAAAGATGGTATGAGGATGTGATACTGAGATGATAATTAAGCAGTGCGAATAAATCTATAATAAAAATGCAACATATATTTATGATGACTACTTACAAGATCATTGGCATACATGTGGGTATTTGAAGTGATGGAGTAGTGTTAACTTCTAAGTTATGCCCATTACATGATGACCTATAAATTAATAAAGACTACTTACCAAAAATACTAATTAGGCTAATTGAATAAATATATAAAAATTGATAACTAACATAAAAATATAGATAAGGCTAACATACCTGAGTTGACTATGAAGTGTTGACATGAAAAACTTTTGACTGAATGAAATTATGGCTATTGAAATGTACAGAGGAAATGTGAAGGGAAAACTGTGAATGTGTGAAATATGTTGAACATGGGAACAGCTGATGATATGGTTGAACGATTTACAGAAGGGTGAACAGAATGATCATTTATTTAATGAAGGATGAACAGAATGATCATTTATGAATAGAATATAATGTGAATACATGGTAGAATTAACAGTAAGTGTAAAGAAATTAAATTATTAAAAAATACCTTGCGTTGAACGCAACACTCCCCCACATTAGAGAAACTGGTTGAACGCGAAAAAAACCACAATAAATAAATTATAAGCAATGACATAAAGGTAAAGAATCAAAAAATGATCAAACAGCTGGTAAATAACATTACAAACACAATTTTTAGGCAAAATAATTTTCTGACATCACATTGTATACAAAATGTGTAAATATTCTTGTAAAAAAAAAAAAAAAAAACAAGAATAAATAATCAAACTAAAAACTAAATAGATATGGTTATGACAATTTTTGTAAATTTTTAAATGTATAAATACCTTTTTTGTAAATTTTTAAAAGTATATATACCTTTTTTGTAAATTTTTGAGAAAATAAAATGAATCATTGAAAAAATTAAAATCATATACATGACATTGACGTTATCAGGTTCATTCCAGTGTCATTGCATCGTCATTCAGGTTTATTATGTAGATTTGATCTTGATCTTCACATTTCGCCCAAGAAAAAGAAGAATCATCGGTTTTAGTTTCTCTGCAGTGACATCATGCAAGTTGATTATGAGCCCAACACTAGGAGGAGTTGTGACCTTGCTGATCATCAGCAGACAATAGCCACAGAGAAAGGTCACAGGATGATTGATACATTGAGGCATTTCATCATGCTCAAGCTTCCCCCCTATGCTCAAGGGACTGGTATCATTGAGAGCAGAGCAAAAGACAGTCATATAACTTGAGTCCGGCTTCAAATAAAAGAATTCCTGGATATCTTCAAGGGTGAAAACTTCTGGCCACTTCGATTCTTCAAGAGACACCTGACCACTCTCAAGAGCTTCGCCACTCGTGAAGATGACAATCATATCCAAGCTTCTCACCATTTGCAGATCTGGGATTTCATTTGGGTCGGGGAACCAACCTTGGATTAAGGGTTGCAGATCTGGAGGCACCGCTTCAATCCAGTCATATTTGATGCTCTTCGGATATGGGATCATCACTCCGCCAGGACTCAACATGGATGAGCGTAACACAGGTGAATCAAACATAGAAAAGACAGCATTTGACATTATACTGCTAGCAACAGGAAACTTGGAATTTGGATTCACATCAAAGAAAAATTCATCATCTGACACAAAATCAACAGGTAAGTAACAAATTTTGTCCACATTACAGTCATACAAAAGTACATGTGCAACATCACGTTTATCAGGTAAAGTTTCAATTTCAGAGTCATGATTTACATCAACATCGATTTCATTCAAATTTGTGTCAGGAAATTCTAACTCAGCAACATCAACATTGTCCTGCAATACTGGGAATTCATTGACTACCTTGACATCGCTGTTTTGGGGTTCAATGACCTTGCCGATATCAACTTGAGAAGGTCCAACTTCACTTTGTGACTCCATCTCTTTTTCCAGGTTCCAAGGCTGAGCGACTCCACAATCCCGACTTGTGGCAATGGAATGGTTGATGACACGTTTACGAACTGGTGCCACTGACTGAACTTGGCCATTCACTGACCATCCGAACAAAGTGCGGACAGCAAAAGGATCACCGCGACGACCTTTCTTCACTTCCAAGGGTAACAAGGCTTCACTGTGATCCTGTCCTATGAGGATCTGCACATTAGGAGAATGGTCAACAATTACATCAGCAAGGTGAGGATAACTCAAGAGATCAACATGAGGCACATCTATGGGAATTTTTTCCACGACATAGACATTGGACATTTGGAGGGATCTCCTGCCATCTGTGGATGAAAGTCTCAAGTCTACCACTGCAGTACACTTATTTTCATCTGTACAGCTCATTGTATTCATAATATAATTAACTGCAGAACCTTTCAAACCAAGACTGTCAACAAGAGCTTTGGTGCAGAATGTGGTGTTGGACGCTGTGTCTAAGAGAGCGGAAGTGCTGTACTTGCCATTGACAGTAACTGGGACTGTGGGTACAAAGATGTTATGACTGGAAACTTCACTAGTTGCAGTAACATTGACTTGGTGGCTGGATACGTCTCTACTGGTTGGAAAGGACTCAACATGAACAAACTTGGTATGTTTACCTCCACACCCAGGTACAGTACATACAGAAAGTTTTTGGCAATTCTCAACAATGTGATTTCCAAGGAGACAGTTCTCACAAAGCTTATGGTCTTTGACAACTTTTAAACGTTCAACGGGCTTCATAGACTTGAATGTTTCACAATAAAATAAACGATGCGCCTCATGACATAACACACAGAGGAATCTCTTACTAGGAGGGTCTTCTCTTCTGACCGTGGCAAAAGAAGAAGACTTGCGAAATTTTTCATCTTGAGCTACGGTAGATCCTTTATCACCATAGACAGGATCAGTCGCATCTTCGGCTTCTCTGCGAATGAATGCAACAAAATCACGAAAAAGGGGGTACTCATCTTTGTTCCTCTTCATTTTCATCGCCAACTTACGCCAGCGATCACGCACATGGGACTCTAGGCGTTTGGCGATATCCCCAATGCAAGAACGAGAATCAACTTCATGCAACTTCTTCAGATTATCCAAAATATTTACTGCACTGTTAAGTTGATCAGACAGCAACAGTAAATCGTCAGCATTTCCGATGCTGCCACCACTCGTCAAGCCGTTAATGACACAGTTATATATCAGATGGTGATTGCCAAATCTATTTTCAAGAATTTGTCTGGCCTGCTTGTATCCCGCTTCACCCCCAATGAGAGCACAAGATTGGATGGCAGCATGCGCTTTACCACATGTCTTTGAAAGCAGACGAGTCAATTTTGTAAGACCGGTGAAAGTACTTCTCTCCATATTCTCATCAAAGATTGTGAAGAAAGAGTGGAACTTAAGTGGGTCGCCATCATAAGGTTCTATCTCGAAACCTTGCATATTTATCAAATTGCAAATGTCACTTGACAGATTATAAGAAGATTGCTCACCACCCTCTGCTTTTGGCTGCTGTTTGTTGGCATTTGGATCTTCAATGTTATTGACATTGGGAGCTTCGACATCAGCATTCTTCGCTTCAACTGAAGGTTCTTTGGGGACTGTTTCAGGAGGAACGTTGGGAGATAGGCAAGCTTGGATTCTGTGCTTCGCATCAATATAATGGCCTTGGACTTCATCAAAATATGAATCGCTCTCGTCGACAACTTCCTTCTCTACGAGAGTAACATGGTACGCTTCGTGGGCAGTTTCAAATGCAATAAATTTTTCATCTATGATCTTCGCTCTTTCAGACACAATATCACGAAGTCCCGAATCAGCAAACTTGACGATTTTGTTAATTTCTCTTGTGAGGGCTCCTTTTCTTGCTGCCCTCGCATTCTTTAGTTCTTCTGCCATGATCTTATTTACTATAAAATAGCGACAAGAATGGCAAGGAAGAAAGGAGCCGACGTAAAATTGCCAATGATTTATTCAACTCGCATGTGTGTGTGGTAAATCTAAAATAAATACAAAAATAAAGATGGTATGAGGATGTGATACTGAGATGATAATTAAGCAGTGCGAATAAATCTATAATAAAAATGCAACATATATTTATGATGACTACTTACAAGATCATTGGCATACATGTGGGTATTTGAAGTGATGGAGTAGTGTTAACTTCTAAGTTATGCCCATTACATGATGACCTATAAATTAATAAAGACTACTTACCAAAAATACTAATTAGGCTAATTGAATAAATATATAAAAATTGATAACTAACATAAAATATAGATAAGGCTAACATACCTGAGTTGACTATGAAATGTTGACATGAAAATCTTTTGACTGAATGAAATTATGGCTATTGAAATGTACAGAGGAAATGTGAAGGGAAAACTGTGAATGTGTGAAATATGTTGAACATGGGAACAGCTGATGATATGGTTGAACGATTTACAGAAGGGTGAACAGAATGATCATTTATTTAATGAAGGATGAACAGAATGATCATTTATGAATATAATATAATGTGAATACATGGTAGAATTAACAGTAAGTGTAAAGAAATTAAATTATTAAAAAATACCTTGCGTTGAACGCAACAGTGTTGTAGTTTTTGTGACAGATGCTGTTCAATGTCTTTCTTGAATTTGGCTATGTTTATGCTGCGGGTCTTTCGGAAGGAAATCTTTTTCTGTGGATTCTTGCCCTTGTTAATGTCTATATTAAAGAGAATACAGTTATGGTCCGACAGTAGGTCACTGACAGCACAATCTATGAGAGTTGTTGTTTTATTGGTTATTACCAAATCAAGTGTGTTTCCGTCTTTGTGTGTTGGTGAAGATACATGTTGAACAAGGTCAAACATTTCAAGAATGTTGTTAAATTGGATAACTTTGGCATCATGTGGTTTATTCACATGAAAGTTGAAGTCTCCAACTACTATAGTTTCATTGTGATAAGTCTGATAGTGGGATAAGAAGTTTGTGAATTCATTAAAGAATTCTGATAAACTGTATTTGTTCTTTTTGGAGGGTTCTGGCCTGTACACCACAAGAATCGTAACAATTCTTCCATTTAATTGCAACTGAATTTCCATGTGCTCAAAAGTCTTTGTTTCCACAAGAGAGGCCCTTTGTCTTCCCTTACCCAGTTTTTCTTTTGCCAAAAATTATTTTTGCACAGAAATGGTAACAGCTGGTAACAAAGATGTTAAATTAATTTTTTATTATTTTAAGTACAAGCCATTATTATTTTAAAGATAATATTGAGTATTATATGGTAATTTTTAATATATTTATCAGGCTACCTGGCATATATAGTTTCATTTTGGACCAAGGCTCCGGACTTTCTAGCCACACTTTGTAAAATTTGGACTAGATTTTTGGTAAAATTCAACAACTCCTAAACTATGAACTGGGTTAGAAGTGGTTTATAAAAATGATTAGGCATATTGAATTTTATTTGGTAATTTTGTATATTTACTAGGCTATCTGGCACATATAGTTTCATTTTGGACCAAGGTTCTGGACACTCTAGTCAAGCTTTGTAAAATTTGGACTATAGCTGAATTTTGCTGAAATTCAACAACTTCCAAACAATGAAAAAGCTTAAAAGTGGTCATAAAAATGGCTAGGCATATTGAATTTTATATGGTAATTTATTTAGCTTATTTACAAGGCTATCTAGCACATTTAGTTTGATTTTGGACCAAGATTCTGGACACTCCAGCTACACTTTGTAAAATTTGGACTATCGCAGATTTTACTTAAAATTCAACAACTCCTAAACTATGAACTGGCTTGAAAGTGGTTATAAAAATGACTAGGCATATTGAATTTTATATGGTAATTTAATATATTTACCAGGCTATCTGGCACATATAGTTTCATTTTGGACAAAGGGTCTGGACACTCTAGTCAAGCTTTGTAAAATTTGGACTATCGCAGATTTTTGCTAAAATTCAACATCTCCTAAACTGAGAACTGGGTTAAAAGTGGTTATGAAAATGACTAGGCATATTTAATTTTATATGGCAATTTAGTATATTTCCCAGGCTATCTTGCACATGTAGTTTCATTTTGGACCAAGGTTCTGGACACTCTAGTCAAGCTTTGTAAAATTTGGGACTATCGCAGATTTTTGCTAAAATTCAACAACTCCTAAACTATGAACTGGCTTAAAGGTGGTTATGAAAATGACTAGGCATATTGAATTTTATATGGCAATTTAGTATATTTCCAAGGCTATCTTGCACATATAGTTTCCTTTTGGACAAAGGGTCTGGACACTCTAGTCAAGCTTTTAAAATTTGGACTATCGCAGAATTTTGCTAAAATTCGACAACTTCCAAAATATGAACTGGCTTAAAAGTGGTCATAAAAATGGCTAGGCATGTTTAATTTTATATGTTAATTTAGCTTATTTACCAGGCTATCTGGCACATAAAGTTTGATTTTGGACCAAGGTTCTGGACACTCCATCCACACTTTGTAAAATTTGGGCGATCGCAGATTTTTGCTAAAATTCAACAGCTCCTCAACTATGAACTGACTTAAAAGTGGATATAAAAATGACTAGGCATATTTAATTTTATATGGTAATTTAGTATATATGTACCATGCTTTCTGGCACATATAATTTCATTTTGCACCAAGGTTCTGGACACACTAGTCAAGCTTCGTAAAATTTGGACTATCGCTGATTTTTGTTAAATTTCAACAACTTCCAAACTATGAGCTGGCTTAAAAGTGGTCATAAAAATGGCGAATGATATTGAATTCTATATGGTAATTTAGCTTATTTGCCAGGCTATCTGGCACAGATAGTTTCATTTTGGACCAAGGTTCTGGACACTCTCGTCAAGCTTCGTAATATTTGGACAATCATAGATTTTTGCTAAATTTCAACAACTTCCAAACTATGAACTGGCTTAAAAGTGGTCATAAAAATGGCTAATTATATTGAATTTTATATGGTAATTTAGCTTATTTGCCAGGCTATCTGGCACATATAGTTTCATTTCGGACCAAGGGTCTAGACACTCAAGCCACACTTCGTAAAATTTGGACTAGCGCAGATTTTTGCTAAAATGCAACAACTCCTTAACTATGAACTTAAAAGTGGTCATAAAAATGGCTAGGCAATAGGCATATTGAAATTTATATGGCAATTTAGTATATTTACCAGGCTATCTGGCACATATAGTTCTATTTTGGACCAAGGGTCTGGGCACACCAGCCACACTTTGTAAAATAAGGACTATCACAGATTTTTAACAGATTTCAACAACTTCCTAACTATGAGCTGGCTTAAAAGTGGTCATAAAAATGGCCAGGCATATTGAATTCTATATGGTAATTTAGCTTATTTGCCAGGCTATCTGGCACAGATAGTTTTGTTTTGGACCAAGGTTCTGGACACTCTAGTCAAGCTTCGTAAAATTTGGACATTCGTAGATTTTTGCTAAATTTCAACAACTTCCAAACTATGAACTGGCTATGGCTTGGGTGTCCAGACCCTCGGTCCAAAATGAAACAATACCCTTTCCATGTCCTTTATTTTTCAAAAAATACTAAGTAATATATAGTAATAGTTAAGTGTTTTAAAATATATAGTATAACACCAAAGATCCTTGGTATTATTATATCGATGATTGAGGCAAAATAAATGGCCGCCATTTTGAAAAACGGGGTTAAACTGCACTTAACTTCGCAGGAGAGTATCAAAACCTGTCTTAATGAATTCCTGACCCATGAAAACATATATTTAGACCCAAAAATCATTGTTCTAGCCCAATTAGATCCAGAGATACGGGCGAAACGGTTAATTGGCGGCCATCTTGGAATTATCCATCATGGCCGCCAGTCGTTGAGGTTATATAATGACCAACAAGCAAAAATGTGTTCTCTGGAATATTAGCTTTCCGATGGTATGTGTCTTCAAAATTCCCAAGGGGGGGGAGGGGGGGTTATGGTGGCCCGCGGACTAGTGGGGGGAGGAGGAGGTAAGAGGGGAGAAAGGAGGGGGAGGAGGAGATGAGAGAAGGAAAAGGAGACGGGTGGACAAGGAGGAGCCTGGAGCAGGAGAAGTTTGGATGAGGAGTTTGGAGGTGGATGAGTCTAGGAAGTAGGAGACTGAAAAGGAGGAGATGGGATAAGGTGGAGACAGTAGAAAGAGGAGACAGGAGATAATGAGATAGAGAGGCAGAAATGGGAGGGGATGAGGGATGGGAGAGGTGATGGGAGGATGAGGAGATATTTGGAGGATAATGGAGTAGGAGGAGACTGGAGGAGGAGATGGGATGAGGAGATTGGATATAGGAGAAGGAGGAGATGGGAGCAAAAGAAGACAGGAGAAGGAGGATAAAAAGTAAGAGGAGACGGGAGGATGAGGAGATGGGTGGAGGAGACAGGAGTAAGAGGAGAGTGGAGAGGAGGAGATGGGTGAGGAGATGGGGGCTAGAGGAGACTGAGAAAGAGAAATTAGAGAACAGACTAAGAAGGAGGAGTGTGAGAAGAGACTGGGTAGGAGGAGACGGGAGAAAGAGACAGGTCTGACAGGAGAAAGAGAAGAAGAGGACAGGAGAATGAGGAGATAGGATGAGGAGGATCTGGAGAGGAGGAAAAGAGAGAAGAAGAAGATGAGAGAAGGAATGTGAGATGAGAGGACGAGGAGATAGGAGGAGGAAATGGGGGTATGAGATAGCAGGATGAGGAGATAAGAGGGAGGAAATTGGAGAAGGAGGAGATGGGAGAAGGGGGAGATGGGAGTTGGAGATGACAGGAGACGGGCGGAGGAGACATCCTGATACTTGCAAATGATATAAAACTGGATTTGATGGTATGATTATAATTAAGGTTGGCAGGAGGGATGATTGAGGCAGATGAAGGAGGCAGAGGGGGAATTTAAAAGGCTGAGGGTGGCAGTGGAGGAAGAAGGAGGATTGAGATGGAGTGAGGAGGCAGAGGAGGAGGCAAGCAGAGGAGGCAAGCAGAGGAGGCAAGCAGAGGAGGCAAGCAGAGGAGGCAAGCAGAGGAGGCAAGCAGAGGAGGCAAGCAGAGGAGGCAGAGGGTGGAGGCAGAGGGTGGAGGCAGAGGGTGGAGGCAGAGGGTGGCGGCAGAGGGTGGAGGCAGAGGGTGGAGGCAGAGGATGGAGGCAGAGGATGGCGGCAGAGGATGGAGGCAGAGGATGGAGGCAGAGGGTGGCGGCAGAGGGTGGAGGCAGAGGGTGGAGGCAGAGGGTGGAGGCAGAGGGTGGAGGCAGAGGGTGGAGGCAGAGGGTGGAGGCAAGCAGAGGAGGCAGAGGGTGGAGGCAGAGGGTGGAGGCAGAGGGTGGCGGCAGAGGGTGGCGGCAGAGGATGGAGGCAGAGGATGGAGGCAGAGGATGTAGGCAGAGGATGGAGGCAGAGGGTGGAGGCAGAGGGTTGAGGCAGAGGGTTGAGGCAGAGGGTGGAGGCAGAGGGTGGAGGCAGAGGGTGGAGGCAGAGGGTGGAGGCAGAGGGTGGCGGCAGAGGGTGGCGGCAGAGGGTGGAGGCAGAGGGTGGAGGCAGAGGGTGGCGGCAGAGGGTGGCGGCAGAGGGTGGAGGCAGAGGGTGGAGGCAGAGGGTGGAGGCAGAGGGTGGAGGCAGAGGGTGGCGGCAGAGGGTGGCAGCAGAGGGTGGAGGCAGAGGGTGGAGGCAGAGGGTGGAGGCAGAGGGTGGAGGCAGAGGGTGGAGGCAGAGGGTGGCGGCAGAGGGTGGCGGCAGAGGGTGGAGGCAGAGGGTGGCGGCAGAGGGTGGAGGCAGAGGGTGGAGGCAGAGGGTGGAGGCAGAGGGTGGAGGCAGAGGGTGGCGGCAGAGGGTGGCGGCAGAGGATGGAGGCAGAGGATGGCGGCAGAGGATGGAGGCAGAGGATGGAGGCAGAGGGTGGAGGCAGAGGGTTGAGGCAGAGGGTTGAGGCAGAGGGTGGAGGCAGAGGGTGGAGGCAGAGGGTGGAAGCAGAGGATGGCGGCAGAGGGTGGCGGCAGAGGGTGGAGGCAGAGGGTGGCGGCAGAGGGTGGAGGCAGAGGGTGGAGGCAGAGGGTGGAGGCAGAGGGTGGAGGCAGAGGGTGGAGGCAGAGGGTGGAGGCAGAGGTTAGAAGCAGAGGATAGAAGCAGAGGATAGAAGCAGAGGATAGAAGCAGAGGATGGAGGCTGATGTTGGAGTTAGAGGGAGGAGACAGAGGCAGGATCAAAGTAAATGGAGGAGACACAGGGAGGAGGCAATGCCTTGCTTTGATTGTCCAATGTCAAGGGCTTGCTCTCGTCCAGCCTATGTTTTTTTTCTAAAATTCAAATTTATTGTAGTATCGGAACTTTGTAGAGATTTGCCTTGCAAAATACAGGTGTAGCAATACATTTGACTGACGATCTAGCTGGAGAATATATATATAGTAATGTATTGTATTGATGCAAGGCCTAAAACTGGTAATGTTCCTGCATGCAGTCCATGAAATTTCTGGTGAGCCTGCTACATCTCCTCAGGTCAGCTGCAGAGCAGCGCTCACAGGCAGAGATAAAAGGAACATTAATAACTGAAGGTTCCTATGCCCTTGTATTTCGCAATTGCCGCCTGATGAGAAGACTGGGAGTCTGGTAAATACCCTATGAATTCAGATATATATATATATGTCCGGGGTCTTTCAGTTATCCCAGCATAGAGCGCCGGATACAACCCGACTCTATTTCATGTCGCATTAAATTGAGTTCCCAGGTGGGATTTGAACATAAGCCCTTAGAACCAGCGGTAGCACAAACAGAAACTTTTAACTAAATCAATGGAGGAACCCAAATTGTTATAGACCCTCAAAAAAAATATTTACATTCTATAGTCTGCAAGTGCTGTCCTTGATGATTGATTGAAATTTCTTTGGACAAATTTTATAGCAGACATTTTATATTATTAAAAACATGTCTCAAAAAATGCCGAAAGTTGACTTATGCCATACTCACTTTATGCATGTTGAAATATATATATCTCATTATAAATTAGAGCTAATTAGAACTATTTGGACTCTCAAGAATATTTTTTTACATTTTTAGAATCAGCATGTATAGCTCTTGATGGTAGCTGAGGTTTAACATTTTTTTCTGAAACTTTTAATCTCTTAAAACAAGAATATATGTCTAAAACAATTTTATGTTGAAATTGGCATTTAAAAATGTATCATAGCTCAATTTGTGCAAATTGAAACATATCTCATCATAATTCAGAAATTATTGGACTCCCAAAAATTATTTCTATATTTTTAGAATCTGCAAGTATAGCTCCTGATGGTAGATGAGGCTTGATATTTTTTCTGAAACTTCACAGCACTTTCAACCTCTGAAAACAAGAATTTATCCAAAAATTTTGAAAATTGGCATTCTGACGTCATAACTCACTTTTTGCATGTCTAAAGTATCTCATCACTTATCAGCTACTATTGAACTCTCAAAAATAATATTTACAGTTTTAGAAAGTGGAAGTATAGCCCTTGATGATAGATGAGATTTTATATTTTTTTTTCTGAAATTTCACAGCAGACTTCTAACCTCTGAAAACAAGAATTTCTCAAAAACTGTTGAAAATTGGCATTCTGACGTCATAACTCACTTTTTGCATGTTGAAAGGCCTAATCTCGTCATTTATCAACAAGTATCAAACTCTCAAAAATAATAATTACAGTTTTTGAAAGTGTAAGTATAGCCCTTGATGGTAGATGAGATTTTACATTTTTTTTTGAAATTTCATAGCAGACTTTTAACCTCTGAAAACAAGAATTTATCCAAAACTGCTGAAAATTGGCATTCTGACGTCATAACTCACTTTTTGCACGTTGAAAGGATCATCATTTATCAACAACTATTGAACTCTCAAAAATAATTTTTACAGTTTTAGATAGTGGAAGTATAGCCCTTGATGGTGGATGAGATTATATATTTTTTCTGAAACTTCATAGCAGACTTTTTTCCTCCGAAATCAAGAATTTCCAAAAAATTCTATGCTAAATCAAAGTTGGTTCGCTAAATGCATGAAATCACCTATAGTAAAAATTATTTTGATAAGCCTAAGTGCTGAGGAATATTATTTGCTCCACAATGCTTTTTTTATTTTTTAAATCGGATGTATATTAAGGTCAGGAGAGCCGATTTTGTGCGACAAGTCACTGTTTTTCCCACCTTTTTGCATGGCCTGTTGCTGGCGTTTACTCACAATTGGGTCAAATTAAGAGTCAGGCTGTCACTGCGAACTCAAGTATTGATCATGCGGCATTCAGACCCATGGCTACAAGCAGAGCACCAATACTGGCTTTCTTCCTTGTCGTATTTCACTTTTAAAAGAAGGGGGAATGGGGGCACATTAGGACGCTTTTAACATCTACTAATTTTGCTCAATGCGAAAAGCAATGAAGAACTCAGAAGTTTGCATGAATATCACCAATACTATTGAGCTTAAATGCAAGGTATAATAAACTAGACTGCACCTACCCTTTTGCAGCCAGAGAGTCGTAAAAATGACTGACGCAATGTGCCCCGGGTGGCACAGCCGGGGCACATTGGGACATCAATTAAAAAATAATTTTAACACTCCATGCAATAGATATCACATACAATATATAAGTAGTGCGTAAGACAATATACAGTGCATTAACACCTTGTAGTGCCAATAGTTCATGAATGACTTTAAACAGTTTTAAACATTTAACATAAACTGTCCTGGGTGCGGACATCTATGTAAGTAACACACAGTGCTTTGCGACAAATTTGTTCACATAGCATGGTAATCCACTATACTTCTATTCACTGTGGCCTGAATACCTGTTGTGTGCTGTCCCAGGTCATTCAGTTGACTTAGATACTTAAATTCTGCCATATTAAGTGCATCCCAATGTGCCCCGAATTCACTGTCCCAATGAGCCCCCATATGACTTTTACACCAAAATGCTAATTTCTCAGGCACCAGTGAGTGTGTATATCACGATAGCAATTCATAACTATTCGTTAAGATATATACAATTCATACAGGCACTGAGAAAGCCTCATTGTTCATGGTTTTTCCACAGAATGGTTCAAATTGAACCTGTCCATATTTACTTTAGTAGTAGGAAAACAAACTTTTGCTCGCCATACTTCTGCATGTGGCTGTAATTTGTCTATAAAACCATGGAAACATCAGGATGTGAAATTCCAAGATATGATGGCACTACCATATCATATACCTTGCCAGGATCCAAGAAAACCCCACCGTCCCACAGTGCCCCGCGTCCCAATGTGCCCCCGTTCCCCCTATTTATCAGAAAAAAATATGTGATTTTGATATGAAACAACATGGAGAAAATTATTAATCTGAAAAAAGTTGACTATCTAATGTTTGCCCTCTTATCAAAGGAATTTCGCAAAAAGAAAAGCTTCTTTGTTTGTTAATTCATTTCTCAGCGGAGGACCCAAGTAAAGCCAAGCTAAATTTCTCATCAAGACTGTTTTGTACATAAATGAATATAATTATTATTGATGTGTGTACATGTGGCTTTGTGGTACAGTGGTTAGCATACTTGCTTATTACACATGTGGATTTGGGTTCAAACCCAGCTCCAGCTATATACAGAGGTTATCACTATAATGATTGGTATGATTGCCATTCAGTATGGTGGGTGATGGTGAGCAGATTTGTCTGGGACGGGCGCTATATAAAACCATACTATATCTCTACTATATCATTATGCAAGAAATGCTTAAAAGGCAAAGGTTTTAGTTTATGCCTAACATGGATCTCAATGAAGGGTGAATGATTGTCAGGAGGCAGAAGGTCAATTTAAGGGGCCAGAGAGGAACCAGAAAACTTACACCTTATGCCAGACTCACCTTTGGACTCTCTCGTCACTCTTGATGACATGTGCATGTGCCCTGCTTTCATGCACAGTTGTCAGTTACCCAGTAATGGTTGACCTTCCTACCGCTAATGCCCTACTTTAATGCACAATTACCAAGTAATGGTTGACCTTCCTACCTCTAATGAATTTTTTCAGGATAAGGGAACTTAGCTGGCTACTAAGAATGTCCCCTTAAATGCTTATTTTATTATTTCTGTAGTGCATTACATAATAATCACACTGCAGGTTTGCTCAAGCGAAACATATGTTTATACACATATTCAATAAGATAATAAAAAAAATTCGCATAAAACGGTTCGATTACCCCCTCTTAGTGACCTCCACTAGCCTTAATGGACATAAGTTCTTAGTAGCCAGCTAAGTTCCCTTATCCTGAAAAGCTTCAGTGCCCTGTTTTAATGCACAGTTACCCAATAATGTTGAAATAGGTACGTTTTAGGGATGAGCGACATTTTCCCAAATATCATGATCCAAATTTTACAATGACAAACAAAATCCATCGGAAACCACTGATTATTAATTGGTCATCTCTTTTAGCCTCCTTGTGCACATTTGGCCCTTCCTAAAAGTTTTAGGGCCTGCCACCATTGCCTCCAATCCAGTATGCCTGTGCAATTATGCTTTTAACACATCTTCACCAGCACCTCCTATCTATCTTTGCTGATCTTGTCACTCTCTGTCTCTTGTCTCTTGTCCTTTGAGAATTATCTAATGCTCTATTGTAATGCAAATGCAATGACCCAGTAATGTTGCCTTTTAACCCACAACCATTATCTCCTATCTATCTTGCCTTCCCAGAATGACACATGCACGGCATCATTTTAGTCAAGTCCTCCAGCTAAGGCTCTCCTTCCGTAATGCCTGTTTGACTCTTCTGCCTTTGGTCCACGTAGAGTTCTGCTGCACCTCATTGATTGGACTTGCAATGCAGTGGTACACAACTACACGCCACTTGCTGGCCCAGCTGGGAGGCTCCGGTTGGGCTGGGCCAGGACTGCTTGCAGCTCCCTGCAGCGTAACATTCTAGCATCAGTTGCAACGTCTTCGGCAGTGTTGTGTTGATGAAAGGCACATGCATTCTGCTATGGAGGCTGATGGAGCTGCAATGAGGATGCTGGTGGCTGACATAACACGAAGATACAAGTCATATTCAACAAGCAGGAATGAACGAACAGGTCACAGTCATTGCTCCTGTATGGCATGATTGATCCGTCAAGCTGCATGGATATCACCGGCTGACTGATACAGGCCTGCATAGTGTGCTCCAATGGTTGGACGATGCAGTTGGAGCACACAGAAACTAATACTTCAGTGTTTGCTCAAATTACATTAGAGAGCTTTGGAGCATTTGGCTGAGTGCACTGGATCCTAATTGCTGTTTGTTTATTGGATGCTCTATCCTGCATTTCTAATGTGGACATTTGCTCATATAATACCATAGAGAGTCATTGGATAGATATACAGGCACCCAGTCGGATACCATGTGCTTCTCCTTGCTCCACAACTAGTGATGTTCTCTATCGACCAGTTTATCTCATCACTGTGACCCGCACTCCTCCTGCAGCTGTCTACTTGACACACCTATGAACTGCTGAATTTGGAATATAGGCGTACTCTTGTCTTTACAAGAATGCCTGCCTTGTTCAAGAAATTGCTTTATACAAAATGCCGAGGTGGCTGAATAGCAGTTGGCGCTCACCCTCTCTGCAAATGACATTGCTGCATTTTCATTGTTAGATCTGCATAAATCATTTCCTTGCCTGTAAAAGCTGCAAAGGTCTGAATCAGTCCTCAGGAAAATTGACAGATATCCTAGATTACCTTTTATGCAAAATGAGTATTTTGGTCGCTGGGAATAAATAACCGATACTGATTTGGCTGTACATTATTTCAATTATATTGTAACTGGCCTGCCTCCCTAACAGTCCAAGGAATGATTATGAAGAAAATTTGCTTATATTCTGGATGGGAATTACTGTGTGTGAGTCCTAGGGTTGCAACTGATTTATGGTAGACTTCAGTTGGAATCCGAAAGGAGATCCAAACAATAATCTTCCCAGACAAGACCCAAGACATAGAAAAAGGATTACAGAAAGACAAAACAAGAGATGCTGTCTGAGCTACCATGGGTATGTTGAAAGGCAGCTTCAGTGGATTACAGTGCAGGACAGTGGAAAAGCAGACAACAGCCCTGATTGGGAATAATTGCACTGGCTGGGATAGAATAATCAGGGTTAAGCCACAGGAGTGAAAGGAGTTTATTTCATGAGGCCAACATTGGCCCAGTAGGGAGGTCTGACACAACCTGTTCATGCAATAAATAGTCCTTGACACAGGATTTTACAGCATCGGCATTGACATTACGGGTCATCTGGATTTCTGATGTGGATCTCATTGCCTTTTTATCGACCGAGGGTGGAAAACGGGATGTAGAGGATTAGAAAATGACATATTGTGTATGCTGTACAGCAAAATGCTCATGAATAGTTGATGCTGTTGCTACAAAGAGGCAATAGTGTGGACTTTAATGAATCATTTAGGACATGGATCCATATTTCATGAAGTCAGTACAGAATGACCCTTATGCCTGCTGAACTTAATCATCAGTATTGATTTTCAGTAAATCATCATATCTTATAAAAGTCGTGCACAATGGCTCAACAGTATGACGAGATGGAGCACCATTCTTCTGTAGTGATGAACAGTGACCATCAAATTCAAACGAGGCTGACGAAGCATCAAGACACTAAGCCATGTTTACAGATGCTTCGCCCTGTGCTCACAATGGCCAAAGTGGCTGGTCTCTACTACGAGCCAGTTGGGCGGCCATGTCGTCTCAACATCTCGTTCTGCTACTGCTTATTGCTGCTCCTTGTGACTTTCTTTGAGTTTGTCCGTGTGTTCTTCATCTATGACTCAAGTGATGGCTTCAACACAAAGATGTTAAAGGTTCTTATGCACGCCTTCTTCATGCAGATGATGCTGGGAAATGTCATATTCTTGTTCAGAGTGACTCCTCGTATCAGGAATTACTTCAAGGATTACGACATGTACAGGGCACACGCAGATGTCGTCAATAATGATGAAAGAGTCCAGAGAGGAGTCCGACACAAGGTGTTGGTTTTCTGGTTCCTCTCTGGTCCCTTGAAACTTATTTTCACCCTCCTGACAGTCATCTACCCTTCAACAGCTTACAACTACCTCCGACCCTACTACCAGGGTCCCCCTGAAAACATTTCTTATGCAGCAGCCTCAATCTTCGCCACCTGTCGACTTTTCCATTCCTTCAACGACATCACAAATGTTGTCTTTCTGTTGTCAATGTGTCACCTGCTTAATGAGGAGTTTGACCTCACAACATCTCAATTGGAGAAGTATTCCAGGGAGGAACATGTAGAGGACGACGGTGCACAGACGTTCAACAGCATACGTCAGCATTACCTGCGACTTTGCAAACTGGCGACCACCTTAGATGGAGCAGTGGGTCTGTCTCACTGATCTTCTAGGAGTCACTTTTCACATTCTTCCTCTGATGCTGAACAAACCCATCATCCCTGGCCACGAGACACTAAGCATCATGGTCGTGGTTGCCTCTGGGCTCGACAGGTGCTTTCATCTGGGGGGCGTGGTCTACGCCGGAGTAAGCTTGACTTCAAAGGTGCAAAAAACTAAAATAAATCATGTCATTATTGCAACTAGCGAAGAATGTGTAATCTGTTTAATATTCTAAAAAGAGGAGAATCATGAAACTAATCAAAAGATGCAAGATGTCCTCATTGGCAATCAACCGGTTCCAAATCCATGTGTTTGATTCAAACTGTAAAGAAGAAGTGTTTATAAACACTATAGTTTGCATACTATTTCGACAAAAATGTAGCTTACATTTTATAGAATTATGTAAATTAGTAATTCAGGATATGATAAATAGTACATGTACTTTGGTAGTTTTTGAATTTGAAGTGATATATCTCATTCCATTTCCAGACACGCAAGATCCAACCTCTCCTGATGCGTCTGGACGTCAGTGCCATGTGTCGCAGTTCCTACCAGGTGGCTCAGTTGTTCCTTCTCAAGGTTGCTTATGATCATGTGGGTCTGACTGCATGGGGGTTGCTCAACATCAACAAGCCGTTTGTTGTCACTGTAAGTATTTGTCGAGACTTACAGTATGGAATACAGCATCCTCTCCAGACTGTGAGTAAGCCAACAGACTATATATGAGTAAGCAAACATCCGCACATGGAAACTTTACAGTTAAATTTTGAAGAACCACTCTACACTGGAAAGAACATATTCATTATGGAAAATTGATCTACAACCTTTAAGTGCTTCATTATAGAATTCATTTGTGGTGGACCTAACAGTAATGTATAATTGTGGAGGTGGTCCCACCTCCACCTTGTAATCGTACGAATTGTCAAAATGCTGGACATCTAGGATCCAAACTTTGGCCCAGTTTTTGAGTTTTCCTGAACCAATTTAACCATCACAAAATGTCGGCATTGGCCTTTATCTAATTAACATCACATGTGGGTACTCACGATGTTGTCCTCGCATCCTACCTTGAGTATTCTTGCTTGCAAATTTCCTCAAAAAGGACTCTCCAGATTCATTTTTGCATTGAAATTCGCGCTCTCAGGGACAACCTAAATCAAGGGACCTGGGCGCGGGACGGGACATGATCGCGGGACGATCTATAAATGGCATGGACAGTCTTGTCAAGTTGGCAATTATAACTGTGACATAACAATATTGGGTTCACTCTCTCTGTAATCAACTGATCAAAGAACCTTCCAAATATAGACATAATGGTCAGATTGATATAAGTGCACTTTCAACTTTGACCACACCTGTCATTTAATGGCCATTGAAGTTGCCTCCATTAATTGCATTCAATCTTGATTCAGTAAATTGCACTCTTTGTAATCCATTGATTACAGAACTGCCAAATAAAGACTAGATTGTCACATTGAATTTAATTGCGCTTTAAATCAAGCCTATGTCATAACAAATGACTTACAGTTTCAAGAACTATGAATTTATTTTTATAAATTTCTATTTTTTGCATGTTTATTTTGCAATCTTCCTACAAGTTAGTTTATTCAATTTCTCAGAGGAAACCCTAGCTTCATCTGTGTTGCTGAAATGGCTCAACCACAGTGATAAAAAATTTTATTTGACTTTGACAATGTGGCAGTTGAAACAGCATTCAAAAAGGCGTATTTAGTTTATTATTAACTGTTAGGTTTTTCGGGCAACAGAATTAGGCCTAAGGAAAATAAAGTGCTGTAAATGTGGACTGTAATCTAGAATGTCATCCAATAGAAGGTGCCTTTATTGATTGCCTTTAACCCATCATCAATGAATGACACTCACTCTCGTCTATTCATTTCAAAACCCTGCCACACATGATTAAATGAAATTAATTGTCATCTTTTAAATAATTGCCCTTAATTGTTATGCACAGAAACCTGATTTGACACTGAAAGCGAAAATATCAATTATGACACAAAAAATGGTTAATGTCACTTTTTAAAAGATATTAGAAAAATTATGAACAATTTTGGCTATTGTATAAGCACCATTTCTTGTCCAGGCTGTTTTTGCTGCATTCACGAGTAATTGACCAATTTCACTGATAGTTCACCCAGTTAACACTTGGGGAAAAGTGGTGAATAGCCCTACTTAAATTCCATTGGCTAATAGCTTTCCTGCCCTTGCCTCTGATTGGTCCACCCAAGGTTTCTCCAAGCTGGTATTTTTAGTGCATTTTGATATAACTTCAAGCCTTTAAAACTAGGTCATCATTTCAGTTTAAATTGTGAAAGTTGTGTTTTTAGAACGTATAAATCTCCTGAGTGTGAAAAAAAAAGAAGTTAAGAATTTTTGAATTGCCAAAAAGTTATTTGGGTTCCATGTTCAGGCCATTCAGTGAAATAGGTCTATTGAGCATAAACACCTTCGCAGCCAGAGGATAGAGCGCCATCCAAGTTGAAGGGCCACCTCCATTCCGCTTTGCGATATGAAATCTAGTTGTATATGAATTGCTTAATTGGATTTGAGAATCTGCTAATCCTAATATCATCTGACACTTATACGATATTATCTCTCTTCCTTGCAGGTTGTTTCCTTGGGTCTGACGTACTCTGTCATCCTCGGCAGGTTCGGATTAACTTTTGGTGACAAAACTCCCGCTCAGGAACTGTTTACTCAAGTCATGAATTACACAACTGCCAATTACACTGTCTTGTAATGTTTGACTCAATTTGAGCTTCTTATTGTTTACGCAATTTTTGCAATCAGTGGATTTCAACTTACATCATTCTGTCATTAACTTCAGAGCAGCTTTTGCATGTGATACTGATTGTTTCATTTTATAAGATTCATACATCACACAATTGAACATAGCACATTTTCTTCTTCTTGGGACTATGAAAAATGTATATCCATACAATCATGCAGGTAAACATAATTTTCTTGACATTTGCTCATCTTATTTATATGCTTGCATTGGATGGAATTTACCAAACCCATTATTTCTTTGCAGAAATACATTTCAATGCTGTTTGTTGTGAGTCTGTCTCATGAATTATAAGGTATCATCTTTTGAAACTGATTCTGAACTATTATCAACAATTGTTCATAAAAAAGCTATGGTACATGTGTACAGCCATTGTTTTCACTCACAATCAAATCATGCTTCATTTGCAGGCAATATTAGGATGCACCAGAAATATGCTCTAGTATTGCTATCCTGCAGCTCGAGGTTAAATAATTAATTTAGTGCCTGTGAAGTAGGCCATCCAATATATCCAATATGTTGATCCTGGTGGAACGTTGCAACTGCGATAGTATCCAGGGTAGGTTGGAATAGTTATTGTTGTGTTCCCAGGAAAATGTTGAAGGGTGACAATGGCAATGAAATATGTCTCCAATGTTACTTATTCACAGTTATTGCTTAAAAGTATGTGTATCAGGGTTGGAGATCTTGAGGTGGCTTCAGTATTCATCTTCGTCTCAGTACCTACATCCAATGATTGCGAGAACCTGCACATTATGTAAAAGCAGAAAGCCCTTGAAAGCCAAATCTAAAACATTGACCCAATTGTATGATCAATGCACATAAAGATTCCATGCGAATGTAACATAGTTCATATTCTAGCATTTCGCTCTGGGCGACTAGTTGTCTATCAGTAGTAAGTGATTGCCTGTCCCTAAGATGTAATTGTCATGACACCTGCGGCAAGTTTCACAGGGGCAATATTATATATAATATCCATCTTCTTTTTCTTTTTTTCAGATATATTTATTCAGGGTAAACATATTCAAGCAAGCTTGTTTTTCAACAAGGCCCTATTAAAATAGAATGAATGTATATGTACAAATAGGAGAAATAGCCATTCCCGATTGTAAAATTGGGCGTGATATAGAGATTGTCTGCAACAACAACTCAATATTTGGATTGTAGAAATAATCAAGATGGTCACTCTTGCCTTTTTTACGGCATTCTGTGAGTTTTTGGTTGATTATTCTGCCAAGTTGGTCTTTTTTCAATTTGTTTGTCACATCGTTTTCAACGCTTTTGCGTCATAAGCATCGGTAATTACAACTATCCAGTTTTTTTGTTAAATTTTGAGCTGAAGTCTTGTTGAACGTCTGTTTTGACCATTTAATGTCAATGATAAAGCAATAACATCTGTATTCTACTCTCCTTCCCCCTTTTCAATCTTGCAAATTCCAGACTTCTTTTGTATAGTAGATCAAAATTAAGGCTGCCACATAAACATTTCTTTGAGTAAATATTCAAATTCTAATGCTTGATATTTAAAAGGTATCTATAACAAGAGTAGAACGTATTATGAGTATTACTGCTAGAGCAAGTCACTGACACTCAGTCCCTCTAAATGATGAAATAGCTCAGTGAAATGATCTGTCTCTTTTTTAAAAACTCCAAAAGATAGCGAAAAACAGTTCATCCTGGTGAATGTAATATAAAATTCAGTTTGGATGCCACTCAATCTCTTTTGAAATGAGTGCATCTGATTCCTTGAACCTAAAAATGAGGATATATGGTGGTCATCTTGCAAAACAATATGGCTGCCATCAAAATCATTCCAAAGTACCCCTTTATGAATTTGGAAGTTGGTATAAAGGGCATAGCCACTGAAATCAACTCTCTATCTATCATAGTTCCTGAGATATATATTAAAATAGGTTCAGAATGGCGGCCATGTTGAAATCCGAGATGGCGCAGTGAACAACACTAATCTCAAGATGGTTCCTAAAATGGTAGACTAGGTCCTTCTGAACATTTTGTGCCAAGTTTTTATCACATTGCGAGCGATTGTTATAACTTATTTTAATCAAGAGACAGGCTACATGTATCCCAAGCTAATTCATTGATAAGTAAATTAACCCCCACCCATTAAAATTGCATTGGCCTTACATTTCACCTACTTATCAAAGATATTTTAGAGGCTGTGGGTGTTAGATATATCTAATATATATCTATATAGCAACAATTTATATCAAGAAGCTCCAAACCCCCCCCCCCCCACACTTGTAGTCTAATGGTGGCTACCCAATTATCGATAACGTTAAGACGTCATTGTCTCACAAATAATAAAAGATTCCATGTAAAAGAAGAAGAACAGAAGAGGTGGGCTCTAAGAAGAAAGGGCAGAAGAAGGCAGGAGGAGGCAGGAGGAGGCAGGAGGAGGCAGGAGGAGGCAGGAGGAGGCAGGAGGAGGCAGGAGGAGGCAGGAGGAGGCAGGAGGAGGCAGGAGGAGGATATGAAGAAAAAAAGGAGGAGCTGAATATGAGAACAAGCAGAATAAGAATACCATGAAATGTGTGGGTATTGGAAATAAATACTACAACTGCAAGAACATTTAAGTGTATATGTTTTATGATAAATCTGGATTTATGTACAAAAAAGTTTTGAATATTATATGTATTTATCACAAACTGGAACAGCACCTTTTAAAACACTTTTTAAAGTCAACTATGCAGAACAGATATCTACATGAATCCGCCTGTCACAGTGTAGGCTAAGTGTAAGATAAGAGACACATGAAAATTTCTGCTGTCCAAGGTTAGTTTGGCAGATGGGGTGATTGATCCATAATGAACAATTATTGTAAGCAAATGCTTATTGGTGTAATGCACAAATTAAATTATACCTAACATGTACAAGAGACATAACCTTCTGGTCACAATAGTACCACAAAATATATTACATATTACACAATATATTACATATTACATAAATATATAGGCCTATATTGTATGTGAATAACTATTTACAAAAAAAAATCTCAACAAGAAGAAGAAATATATTATATACAGTGTACTAAGAATTTTCCTCTCATATCAATAATAATTGATTATTTATGAAAAATACAAATGGAAATGATGAACTTTGACAACAAGATTTGATAACAAGAGATTATGGCGTTTGTCCATTCAGAATTTTTGCAAGGACCTTGCTGCTGATGTTCCCCCCTGACACCAAACAAACAATGTTCTTGTCCTTAAGATCTATCTCATTGTTGTCATGCCAACCCAGAGCTACCGCCAGGGGGGCTGCACCGGCGCCCTCTGCCACAA
Organism: Platynereis dumerilii; assembly: GCA_026936325.1. Lineage (NCBI taxonomy): Eukaryota > Metazoa > Annelida > Polychaeta > Phyllodocida > Nereididae > Platynereis > Platynereis dumerilii. The sequence continues at coordinate 809,682 of JAPTHN010000034.1, forward strand.
TATGGCGGCGTTCAAGAAGCAGACGGATTGCTCTGCAGATTGTCTCCAGGGGCAACGGAACACTGTCGGAGATTATGTTAGTGGCTAGAGACCACATTTCTTCAAATACGCTCTGGAAATAAAGAGACAAAGTTATTGTTCGCCATTCTATATCATTTATTAGAGAATTCAGGTATTCTACTTCAACATAATTGTGACTGATCAAGGTTTAGGAAAACTGTTATCTTAAGAAAAACAAAACAAAACCTTGGTTATTGTAGTCTGGAGATTATGCAAAGAATGTTTTATAGTATTATTTCTTCACAAAAAAAAACAGTTGATGTCTATTTCGTGAACAAAACTGATAAGAACATTTATGGATCATACTGCACACCATAAATTCCAGTGTAATCATCGGTGGTTCAAATAACTAAAGAAAAAAGTCTTAGAACTCTACAGAGTATTCTTAGAACCCTGCAGATATATCTTACAGTCTACAGAGTAGTCTAAGAACATACTTCTTTATCATTAACACATTAAAATATATTTCAAAATGCTGAAGATCAGCGTTAGGTGAATCATAAATTATCATGACCCATCATCACACATATGATATGGCGTTTCATCTTCAGCCTCCTTTAGCCATCCAGCTGATGAAGTATTGCAGGTTGTAGATGAAACCTTGTATATGAGTTGAAAAATCGAGTATCAAAATAATATTAATTCACCTAATATTGATCACCACCTTGATAAATACAAATGTACACCAATTGAAGGAGACTGAATAGTGGTATATTATACGAATACCGCAAGATATTAGAGCAATATGAAAATCTACGAGTGCACATAAATTTTCATATTGCACAACAATAAGTGCCGTATTTGTTTTATTATGTTACCACTATGCTTCCAAGACACTGTTTCATTCTATAAAAGCAGAGACTGACATAGTGTTTTTTGCAAAACAAATCTGTTAAACAAAGATGTCTTTCTTCATAAAAAAAACTCATAGTGCACTGCAACTATGCAATATGAAAAAATATGAAAAAAAAAAGTTGCAGAAAAAAACATTTTTGGAAAAAATCTCATATTGCACTCAAGCCATGCAATATGACTTTGTATGATGTTGTCATGTGACTGATTTCGGCCAATCAGCATCGCTCTGGCATAGTGGGCAAGTAATCATTGCAGATCAATTTAAGTACAAAATATCCCTCACCTTTCCTCCCATGCCATCAACAAACGATTCTTGATGATTCAAGTCCCAGGAAGGTTTTCCCGCCTTAAATGACGTTATCAACGGACAAGCACAGGCGACTTCACAAGCGTACACTTTGCAGGATGGACATCTGTCATGAAGCGCAGAACCCACCCCTGTTGACAGACTGCCTCCTCCGTACGGACTGATCAACAAGTCCACGTGGTCCAGATCTTCCATGATTTCCAGTCCAACTGTTCCTGTGCCTGAGAAACAACATGAAACAAAAGAGTGTAAGAGAGAGGGAAAGACATAGTAGATAAACGAACATATACATATATAGCATAGTATGTTGGGTATAATAGGTTGCTCCTGAGCACTTGGTTAGGGGGCCCGGCCCTTTAGCTGAAATTAGTAGATACTAGATACCAGGTTTTTCAGGGGAAAGTGTAATAATAGATATGCAGAAGGACAAAAAGTAGATTGATTGATTGATTGATTGGTTGGTTGGTTGATTGATTTACCAATGGGTAGATGTAAGAAAATTAAATAATCATTGCACAGTAATTTAACCAATGCTAGACTTTTTTAAATATCAACTGCAGGGGTGCCGGAACAGGGGGGGCAGGGGGGCAATTGCCCCTCCTGCCCTTGTCCAAGGGGGGCAGGGGGGGCAAGGGTGCCCTTTAGGTCCTAAAGAAAAAAAAAGCATTATTAGGCCTTATTTTACTAATTTTAGGCACAAATTACTGAAATTAGTAAGTATATATTCAAATTATCATTGATTCTTTATTTAAATTTTGTCACGCAAAATTGGCGCGAATACGATTTGCCCTTTTTCGTCCGACCGCCCCTGCCGCCCGCGATTCCTTCCGGCACCCCTGATCAATTGCATTAGAGCTGTTTGCGGATTAGCGGCCCAAACAGTTTCAAAATTAACTTTCAACTTGGTCATGTCATGTCTAGCAGCATAGGTAAAATCAACAAACCAATCAAATGACTTAAAGTTGCTCTGAATGATAAAACCATTCGCTAAATATTGATGGTTTAATACAAAGTATAATATAAACTTATGATAAATAATATTGTTGACTAATTGAAGTACCTCTTTGATTATGAAAATTATTTACTTATTTTAGATAGGGGAAGCTTGGGAGAGTTGGGCCGCAGGGAGAGTTGGGCCACCCTGATTTTTGAGGAAACTAAACATTTTTTGAGAAAGCTGCAGCCACCAAAATTTTATAAAAATAAAAATCTTTCAATGGATGTAACATTTTTGGCTAATTTGCTTGTCACAATCTTTAGAGAGAAGAAAATTCAAATTTGGATGAAAAACAGAAAAACTGAGTCATGTTACGAGTTTTTGATTGTCTGTCAGACAACAAGGACTGAGAAAATTTTCTATGGCATGTTTGGGTGGCTTGACTATTAATTTGTCATTAACATATTTTGGAAAATTATCAGACAACCGGTTTTGTCATAATTGGGATTTAGAGAAAAATGGTCGAATGGGGGAGAGTTGGGACAGTGCCAATACTCTCCCCACATGTGTTGCATTTACCCAGATTTATTTTTATTAAGACAGAATAACTTGTCTATAGCAATTTTCAACAGAGATTGAATATATTTAGGCCTTAATAATTATTCATTGTCTAATAAAATTATATATCAGGAAATCTAGATGGGGAGAGTTGGGCCATCTGGGCGAGGCTTAAGTCTGACAGCAAACTAGAGTTGCAAGAGGCCTCAATTCTGGATTAATGACTTCAATGACCACCACACTACAGGTTAAAAATACTATGGCCTCAAGTACAGCTTTACCGAACCTGATATATTGCAATGGCCCATGTCTCCCCCCTGATTGGCCCAAGTCTCCCACTTGATGGGGAGAGTTGGGCCAAATTTTTTCCAATTTTCGTAGGGCTGTAGCTCATATGTTCTTGGGAAAATATCAATGCAAACCTAAAGATATTTTTCTGAAATATTTCAAGATACAATACATGCATTAAGCATGTTTATATAATCATAACTGTTAGAAGGAGGTGCAAGAATGTAAAAAGTGGCCCAACTCTCCCAAGCTTCCCCTACTTTTTCAAGATAGTTTCTCCATCCTCCAGCACATCCATTGGTGATGACGTCGCAATGGTCATTGTTAAAAATATATAGCTATACGAGGGGTGTCTCAAAAGTTCTGACCATTTTTTTGGCAGACCTTTCTATTTGAAATAGTTAAATGAAATTTTCAAGGAATAAATTTCGGGTATATGACCATCTATTTTGAAAAAATCAAGACTGTAAGAGGTTTTTAAGTTACTGTTCTGTTACCAAGGATACGAAAGGTCAGTGCACCAGCACAGATCTATTTCTCAGATGAAATTCAACAAATTGGCTGTGTTAAAAGTCAGAGAATTTATAGTAAAAAAGCAAATTATTTCAAGAAAACATATTTCTTGATAAGCTTGCAGTCTTTCAAGATATCTTCCATAAGATTATTAACATTTATTTATATTTCAATCTGATCAGCTGAGGCAATTACCAAAGGATTTTTCCAGCAGTTGCCTAACAGCGCTTGAGACGGTTTTGCTGAAACAATCTGCTGTCAAGAGGCAGTGCTCAAGAACTTTAGGTTCAAAACCCAATCTCATCTGCTTTAATTACCAGATTTGGCCTTCTGTAACTTTGTGTTATACTAAAATATATATACCAGTTCAAAAATTAAAGAAATAATAGTCATAACGAGAAATGAAGCAGTCGCCACATACACTGAAATTCCACAATTTAGGAACAGCTCAGTTTGGAGGACCCAGGTGATCGCCTCAGCACATGGGTTAAACTGATTCACAGTGACTTTAAATTTACATGAAAAACTTTGAGATACTGTTAGGTTTCCAAATAATATTTTTCATGATCATCCATTGCATATTTACAGTGAATTCCTGGATTATTTACAAGCCTAGAGGCTAGACACTTGGATTTGGCCTAAAAATTTGAGCTGCACTGGGTGCACTGACCTTCTGTATCCATGGCAACAGAAAAGTTATTTAAACACTTCAAACAGGTACCATATTTTCAAAATAGATAGTGAAATACATGAAATTTACTCTGTGAAATATCATACAGCTACTTCAAATAGAAAGGTCTGCCAAAAAAATTGGTCAGAACTTTTGGGACACCCCTCGTAAATTAACTAATTCTAACAATGGTGATGACGTCACAAAGTTGACGTCTAGCTCGACCGGTATTTTTTTCCGTGCGTACCCGAAATAAAATCTAGGGGTCATTTAGTGCACTTAGTGGTCATTTCTATGAGAACGACTAATCCTACAGTATAGAAATTTCACACACTCAGTAACACAAGGACGCTGCACAAGATTATGTAAAAATTGGACAAAGTTTTTGTCCAATCCCAACTATCATTCGGGGTAACTTTAAGGCACTTCATCAAGTGAGAAGATTAGGAGACAAACAGAAAACTATCAATGATAGAAAATTGATTTTTCCAGTGGACGGCCAATCTGCATACAGCTCTAATGTGGCCACTTCAAATTATAAGTTTCAAAAGTTTGTTCAATCCTTTGGTTAAAAAAGCCATACTCTGCTCCAAACTATTATCTGGTTGCATAAATGAGAAGAATTGGTAAATCAATAGATGACTGTCAAAGATAATGTTAATGGTAGTTTGATCATAATTCCAATATACCACCGATCATTGTCTGCAAAGATCTCTGATGTTGCTTGTTTCATAATATTATAAGATAACAACATCACATAACCAACAAAATGTCACTGGGTTGCTCAGGGACAACGACACGTCAAAACGGGTTGACAGATCCCCTAGATTACATCAACACAATCTTCAAGTTGATGTCTTGAGATCTAGGTGCTTTTCAAGTACAAGGACAAATTTGAGGATAAGGAAATTGTCTAAAATGTCAGATTCAGATTTTTGACCTGAAAGGTAACCTATGTGGGCACTCTTGAGTCTCTGCTTTGTTTAAACTGTGATTTACTTATCACTAGCCGTCGTTAAAAGTAATCGGTTATGTGATCATTTTTCTACTACTTTAATAATGTATATAACATGATTGTGGGATTTTAATATATTTAGGACATTGTAGGACATAGGTAAACTGAGAATCTTTGGTATTAATAATTTCTAAACAGCACACATATCCAACAATCATGTTGCAGTTTAAGATGAAGAATTATTAAAATCAGGGGTATTGAAGCTCCCTCCCAAATGAAGGATGGATGGATGATTGGGGCTTAACATCTTGTATTTATGCATTTGGCAGGCTAACAGGCACAGGTGACCCGGCAAGAGCTGGATTCGAACCCTGGACCCAGCGATTGGCAGCCCAGCACGCTACCACTAGACCAACCCTCCGGAGCCCCACTCTCCCAAATGAACAAATATAAACATTCTCATTGGGTGTGCTTATATTATTCAGTAAACTGCCAGCCCATTGGCTGTTATGCTGTGATAATGTGGTTGTATGGGCCATCCCTGGCAAAATGCTTGCTCTAACTTTGTGTTGAAACTGTGATGCTTAGTTTTGGAGGAATCGTATTGCTTAGAAGCAATCTGAACCAAAATTCAGTATATTCAGTAATATTTAATTTTACCTGCGATAACTTTTCGGTCGCACACTGGATGGATGAACTTCCCATGATCTCCTTTGACACAAGAGGGATCGTGAGTCACCATGATATGCCACCAGGTGTCGTAACTGACATAGATGATCTTTCCCCCATTTCTCTGAATTGCGTTGACTTTTATGTCTGGAGCTTTGTTCGGTACGATGACTGTGCAGGGAACTCCCAGTTTCTTGCAGACGTGGGAGAGACCGAGGGCAAAGTTGCCCGAGCTTGTTGTGACGACGCCGCTCTCAAAGACCTTGCCTCCTTCTTCTTCGATCAGAGCCTTCACGGCATTTCCAGCCCCTCTCACTTTGTACGCGCCTGGTTCTTGGAGGTTTTCTAATTTGAGAAATACCTGAAAGAGAAGGGGGAAAATATTGTTATGCATGAGGACCAGAGGTATTTTTAGGTCCTAGGTTGTCTTGAGTAGGGCAAATTACAGGGCACGCTATTTTCTCCAGGGGCAACCACAATACTAATTGTATATCTTTGACTAAGACATAAAGTTCATATGGCGGGCATCTGGAGGGGGCGCAGGCCCAGTATGGGGGCACGTCCCCCTCCCCTGTTACCCCCGATGGGACGCCACTGGTGAGGATATGGGTTAGCATTAGTTTTAGCAATACATCTCTACTGTACGGCGGTTCTGTACATGCCATAATGGTTAAAAATTGAGACAATTTTCAGGACACATCTTTAATAAAAAAGAAGTTATCTTCAGTAAAATACTACAGTTTTATCAGTATAATGCAAACTGAACTCGACCTCCATACGGACTGACTATTCCCCGCATAGAACCGCCACGTGAACCCAAGCTTGTGAATACTTGTCGTACCCACCAAGAAAAGAAATTAAATCAGCCAAAATTCTTGAAAGTTTGTACATTTGAAATATATGCGTCCTTGTCACGGGTCATGCAAATTTCTTGATTAATGTCTCAGGATCTAACTCTTACATGATGCATGGGGGGGGGGGGATTTTCCCTTCTCTTCCATGTTCATTTTGGGCCAGGGGTGCCATAGTGCAATGGCCCCCCCTAAATAAGCCACTGCCAAAATACATGTACATCATAATCAGTGTGATTAATTACTTCATTTTGATAGTATATTAATATTTTCTACATTGATTAGACTGAATTTAGGATGTAATGATGCGCAGTAGGTCCCCATTTCCATTTTCCTTTAATCAATTGAAGAGTGTTCCGAGATATCACCTCATCTCGAGATATTAATAGATCTTTGTGGCAATCAATCATTGACCCTTAATTTATTCTTGACTTACAACTTGGAACAACTCTGTCATAGATCTGTTATCTTTGTTACATCCGGATGATTTATGGTAGGCCTATCAAGGACTGATCTGTACTTCAAGGTTGTTACAACACCAGTAATATCTTGATTCCCTCTCATGGTTTACTTACACATATATTTTAAGGCGCAATTTCGAGAGTTACTAAAATCTTTGACACAAAGGCAGCTGGTTTTATATTCATTTGGGTCAAATTTTTTGACAAGACGATAAAGACGATAACACACTCTTGAGATTGCATAGTCCTGCTGTGAGGAGAACCGGGGGGGGGGGGGTAAAATAAATTTGCACATTTTATAGCTTTGTTTCACTGAATTCGGGTATGAGTAAGCTGACAATTTAATAGTAGCTGCATCAGTGTGCATTTAAAACTATCTGGTCATTATGTCTTACGATGAATGGATATTCAATCACAAGAATCTGATCTGTTCTTTGTTGCAGGAAATAGAACAGCCCATTAATTTTTTTTTCACAGGCAGTGAGAATGCCAGACCATGGAAAAGGGCATCCTCAGGACTGGTGAATGAAAAAATGTTCAATGTGCTGCAGTAAGACTAACAATTCAACTATGACCACTTGAGGGCAAAATTTAACATAGGACCAGCTGAAACTTTTGAAATTCATTTTATGTTTACAAAAAAAAATTATCAGAATTAATATCTTCAGGGGCGGGGTTAGGGTTAGGGTTAGGGTTAGGGGGACTGGCGGCATTTTGGGCCCCGTGGTAAAATAAGTCTGGTGGCCCCCCAAGTTCATACTGCAAGCGGTACTGCGTAACTTTGAAAGCGAAAAGGAAAATACTGCAGTTTGGTAAAGAGTTTTTAGGATGGAGCCCCATCTAAGAGGCTTCTGTACAATTCAGATATTTTTGTTTCTTCACAAAATCATAAATCTGATTTTTTTTTCACATCATGAATGGGCCCCGTAGGTGGATGGGCCCGTGGCAGCTGGCACTCGGCCACAAATGTGAATGATAGTGGCAATAAATTGTAATTGTATTGAAGCATATTTTTACCGATAGAATAGATTAGACGTATATAAGTTACCCTGACATTCTACATTTTATGGAACAGTCAAGCTGTCTCAAATCAAACATGGTAAGCCATCTTTTGTCTTACATAGTAATATTATAATACAGTTATCTTCACAAAGCAATCTTTTTATCTTGCTTCGCCTTTGGCCACTTCTGTCTACAAATATTATCTTTTTGTGAGGTTATGTAATAAATCACCTGTTTAAGAATTAATGACTTCTGTCCTGATTCTATAACACTATGTAGGTGGAAAATTTTCAAATTCATGTGAAGCATAAATTATATCATTTATGATAGAAATGGGTGGATTAGTGTTTACTTAAAATGAACCTAGTTTTTCCTCTTGTTTTTGCATTTTTTTCATTTTTTTTTCATTCTATGTTTATTTTTCTCGGCCTATGCTGTTGCTGAATAATCTAATACATAATGATTAAATGCACTTAAATTGATTAAGCCTGTTCTTGAAGTTTGGTTGTACTGCGTTGCAAAATCTGGGGCCAAGAATTATTTTTGAAAATGGTAGCCACCTTATCCATTGAAACATTACTTTTTTTAAATACAAAATAAAAATTTTTTAAAAATATAAATGGCTATCAATTTTGTTGGTTTCTATATACGATATGCCAAATATATTCTATCACGATTGATATCTTGAACATCTGATCAGCGTGTGATTTCAAGCACTCGCACACGGGATCAGGGTGGACATTGTTCAGTCTCTTGTACTGTTATGTCATAAAAAATAAGTACATTTTAAAAAATATTACATAACACATTGGCAAAATAATAAATATCGTACTTGTCATGACAGACAGTTTTGCTAATGACATTCTTACCAAAAAGCCATTTTTTAAAGCATTATCAATTAAACCACTGACCGCATGACCTTGCACATTTTTATAGTAAAATCCGTTGTACGCTCAGAACGAATGCATGACAACAGAATTAGACGAATGGGCATTTTCATCTCTATGCGTAAGTTGTTTTATTTACGATATCATTTATTGTGGATTTGCATTGCATCCTATATTTTCCTTCACAGACTAAACAAATAATTTACTCGCTCTCTCCCATCTCATCAATCAACCCTAAAAGCATTCTAAATAGGACATCTCAAGCATTGCCCAGCCAATTATTTTTCATATGGAAAAGTCCAATGTATAATGTATCGTCAACGGCTGAAATGAAAACCTGTCTGTCTGTCTGTCTAGTGAGTATCCAGCAATAATATTAAAGGGCTGCACTTACCACATCTCTCTATCTGTTTATATCACAATGTTGTGTCAATGTCATTTCCACCATACAACCCTGTCACAACATTTCCGCAATGCCATTTTAAAAAATTTCAGCCTAAATCATATTCCACATGTACTTAATTTTGGAACAGATTTCCTATTTGTTTTAATAGTCAATGCCTATAGATTCAAAAGCATAACACTCAGGCCACAAGAAAAAGCCATTTGATACAAGTGATCTACCAGCAAATGTTTTGAAATTGCGAAGTATTTCTGGGATTTAAAGCGCTGAGACCTAGTCCAATGACCATACAGTGTAGTTCAGGAACAAACCATTCAAACATATTTTTCTCAACTTATGCCAAGAATTACTTTGTGGATATTGTCTACTAAGAGGTTCACAAATTGCAACCTCTGAATACAGACATTCTTTCCAGAAATCAAGAAACTTTACTGTACGTGTAAGTTCCATTGTTCATCATTTAGGGAAATTTTAGGGTAAATGCTAAAATGGTATGTTTTGCTTACTGGGATTCTAAAAAAATAAAATGTGTTATAACCTTACAACACCCTGGCAATTTTTTTGATCAGTTTCTTATTAGCAAGTAGAAACATTTTGCTAGATGGCCTATTATTTGTTGTGAGCTACAAGGCCTCATCCCGGATCCACCACCGCTAACCTCAGGATTGGATCTCACAACGTGGAGGGCATCAAGTCAAACATCGAATATGTACATCAACTGCTGAAGAACCTGGACATACTGTGCCTACAGGAACACTGGTTATTCACCTTCGAAAAGACAATACTCTCCACACTAATTGGGGACGGATACTCTTATTCTGTGCGGTACAATGACGACAAATCCCCTATTAGCCCAGTAATGCGACCACGAGGGTGTGGCGGAGTGATAACATTATGGAGAAAGGAACTGGACAGTATCATCACCCCTGTGAGCGACGGATCAAGCAGGAACCTCCCCATTGTTGTTGACTATGGAGACCAGGAGTTGGTCATCCTTAACTCATACATGCCAACGAGCGGCTCCACGGAATCCTACCCGGATCTGCTGGACGAGGCTAATGAGATAATGGAAAAATTCTCATCCAGCACACTAATATGGTGTGGGGACCTGAATGGAGATTTTGAACGGCTCCCCCCTTCGAGCAATGACAGACTCCTCCGGGAATTCTGCTATGAGAAAATGCTACTTCCCCCAAGTCATGATACGACCCCAACCTACCACCACTTCGTAGGAAACATCAAGTCCAGAATAGATCACTTCCTCACAGACAGAGCCGGCGCCAGACGGACTGCAAACTACTCTGTAGAAGCTAGAAACCCGATTAACCTGAGCAGTCACGACCCTGTAAAGTTGACAGTGAGGGTGGAAAGGAGGACCTCTTCTGATATGAAAGACGCAGAGAAGTTCTCACCAGCCCGCAGGAAACCAAGGTGGGACAGAATCGACACGGCAAAGTACTGCGCGATGACTGAAGACCGGCTGAGCTGCCTCGTAGAAAGCGGTGGGCTGGATCTCCCCAATGAAGTACTGGTCGAGAGGCTCAACTATATCCTGCTAGAATCTGCCGACCTCTGCCAACCCAAGCCGAGAAAAGTGAGGAAAAAGAAACAGCGGCGTAAACACCCATGGTCCGAGGAGTTGAAGCCAACGATAGCTGAGCTGAAGCACCAATTCTACCTGTGGAAGCGCCACGAAAAAGACCCGGACCACCCACTAGCTTCAACTGTGAAAACCCTGAAGTCAAAACTACGATCCCAGCAGAGACAACTTGCCGCCATGCGACGACGTGAAGAACTTGAAGAAATTGCACAGGCTTCTTCTGAGGATAAGAGACTCTTCTACAAGCTGGTAGGCCGACAGCGGGGCACACATACGGACATCTCACAACATGTACTCTTTAAGGAAGACAAAACATCTCAACTCAATGGGTGGGCAGCCTACTTCGAGGACCTTGCAGCCGACACTCCCTCCCCAAGCTTTGACGAAAGATCCCGTCATACTGCCAGAACCATCTTCCACTGCCACTCTGCGGAGGCTTCTGCAGAATGTAGGATACTTCACCCTCCATCTGTCAAAGAAGAAGATGTTAGAAAGCACCTAAGAGGACTGAAAAACGGCAAGGCGGCAGACGTGTTCGGAGTAACAGGCGAACATCTGAAACTTGCATCCCCGCAGATTGTCAAGATCCTGACAAAAGTGATCAACAACTCCATGAAGAATAGTAAGCTCCCCGACCAATTTAAGCAAGGAGCAATCGTCCCATGCTTGAAAAAGAATAAACCAGCAAGGGCTCCGGACAGCTATCGGAGAATCACTGTTGCCTCAACCGTGGGCAAGGTCGTGGAAAAGGAGATGCTCAAGAATACCAAGATGAGATCTGTAGACACTCAAAGCAACATGCAATACGGGTTCACCGAGGGTTGCTCTCCATCGATCTGCTCCATGATGGTCACAGAGGCAATTGCAGAGGCAAAGGACGGCCATACCCCGCTCTTCATGACATTCCTCGACTCGTCGAAGGCTTTGACATGGTTGACCACACTGTGCTTTTGAATGCCCTGTACGACCTGGGTATCGGCCCTCATCTCTGGTCTCTGTACAACGACATGTACTCGGAAGTCACGTCCAGGGTGCGTCTAAAAGGGCAGCTGTCACGTGTTATCAGAGAAGAAAGGGGCATAATGCAAGGAGGAGAAACATCAACCGAGGGATTTAAAGCCAAAGACAACCGTTTCCTGAAAAAGGTTCAAAGTCATCCTGTGTCCCTGAGGATAGGATCTATCCCCGTTGGAATACCGACAGTGGCGGACGACAATTGCCTTCTAGCTAATTCGATGAGGAATGCCCAGGTCCAGTTACTGATGGCCGAACACAACGCCAGCAGAGATCGGTATATATTTAGCACTGCCAAATCCAAGATTGTCCTACTTCAGACCAGTGACGTAAAGGATAAGGTCCCACTGTCCTTCAATGGCAACATTATTCAGTACTCTGAAAAGGAAACTCACCTCGGCCTGGTACGCTCCCAGGATGGCACAAACACACAAGCAATAAAAGCAAGAATCACCTGCGGAAGAAGAACAGCCTATCAGCTAATGGGGGCAGGACTGCATGGGATTAATGGTATGTCTCCAGCCATCAACCGAAAGCTAGTGCAGGTCTACGTACTTCCAGCAATGACATATGGATTGGAGTCACTCCATATGACACCAAAGGAGCTAGAGGAGATTGAGTCATACCATCGCTGCCTACTTAAGATGCTGCAGTCCTTACCTAGCAGCACAGCAAACCCAGCTGTGTATCTACTGATAGGATGCATTCCGGTAACAGCCGTCATACACAGGAAGATTATCTCACTATTTGGATCGATCGTCTCACGTACTAAGTCGCCCGAATATGAAGTCCTGATCAGGCAGCTGGCAGTAAAGGATCTGAAATCTCATAGTTGGACAGTCCAAGTTAGAGAGATACTTCACATGTACGGACTACCACCAGCCCTTATGATGACAGAGAATCCACCAGGAAAGGAAGAACTCAAAAGAGAAATGAAGAAGAAGACATCACAGTACTGGCAGAAGAGGCTGATATGCGAGGCAGAAAAAATGAAGAGCCTTCAATTTCTCAACTTAAGGATGTGCTGCATTAACAACGGCCACCCGGTATGGGAAACCGGGACGGACCCACGGCAGGTACCGATGGCGGCGGTTAGGGCCCAGATTCTTACAGGAAGGTACCCCTTAACTGGCCAAAGATGCTCAGGGAAGCATCGTACTGACAACTGCCCGTACTGCGACAGCAAGGAGCCTGAAACAACTGCCCACTTCGTCCTTGAATGTGCTCTTCATAATGACACTAGACTGGCCTACATCAAGAGACTGGAAGATGTTACAGGCAAGACGATCAGGAAACTCTCAGATAATGCCAAGCTACAGATCCTAATTGACCCAAGCCACCTGACGACGGATAGAGAAGAGGCAGTGGACCTTGAAAGAATAGCAAGGGCAGCATTCTTCAAGATGCACCACCGACGATCCATGGTAGACGGGAGAGGCTCCATGAAGACCTGGGCCACTAAGAAGTCCACCAGAGGCAAACCAATAAGTCTCCCAAGAAGAGAAAATGGCAGCGCTCCACCCCTTCTTGGCAAAGCAGGCGAAGCAGATGGATGCAGGCAGCTCCCCAGACCCCCCAACGTATCCCCCTACAACGTACCTGGACGGCCAGGGTTCTCCTGAATAAGAGGAGGAAACTACTCTACAAGTATGCAAGTAAGTATGTGGGCTACTATATACTGGGAATTTAAAAATAAGTTCTTACCCTTCTTTTATCGGGAACAAGATCCGAGACATCCAACTCTATCAATGGAGTCCTTATTACGAGTCCCTTTATTCGCTCTTTTGCCTTTTCAATTTCTTCTATTGGAATGTACGGAAGATCCTTGACGTCTGCCATGGCTGCCCTGCAATGAATTATTCAATTTGGAACTTTCTCATATTATATCATCTTTTCTTATCAAGATGTCCACATAATAACAACAAGCAGTTTAAGATCTCTGATAGCACATGTGAGAAATTAGGTGCTTCTATACGACCAGTACATATCTTGTTTGTTGTTGTTGTTTGTTGTCGTTGTTTGTACAAAATTTATCTTTTGTTTACGCAATTGAACAATATGACGATATGATTCATTATAATATTCAACAATTTTTTCTTTTCCGAAAATATTTCATAAAAAGCTGGTTTATTTCTCAGAAGTTGATATTAAAAAGTTCAATAGATATTATCTGATCTTAGGCGGAGGTGTTACATTTGCTTTAAAACTTTTTTTTAAATTCCTTGATGATCATCGATTTAAGAGTTCATGAATACATACGCTGGCATGAGATTACATCGAAAAAAGTTCAGGTTAAGAAGCCGGACAGGAAAAAATTAAAGCAATACAATTAATGTCTGAATTTTTTTAAATAAAATAATGTACGATAGAATAGTAGTTATGTAGGATGGAATAACATTTACAGATGGATAGATACGGTAAGTATAGCCCTCTAAGCCCAGTTACAGCCAGGAAATTTGATATGCAAAAAGAGTAGACTGCTGCACTGTGAAAATGGCACATCCTGTGTCATCATGCTGATGATTCATCATGATCATACCTAATACTTTCAGTGTTAATTTGATTTAAGGAGATTATCCCGCTTGTAGGTGACAGCCAAACAGAAGGATTATGCATCTGATGTTTACTCTAAAATCAGTAAAATGACAAATTAAATGGCCTTCTCTTGATCATGACCAATCAAACAGCCTCTACGTTTCCCATGCTGAATGTAGAGAGAATAGCACTTCATCAGCTATCACATGTCACGAAGTTCCGTTTTCACAGTGCAACACTGCAACAGTCCAGTCTTTTTCACACATACAATTTCCTGGCTGTAATGGGTGATTTGCAAACAAAATGGATTGATTCAACCTTATAGTAGTTTCATCCAAGTCTCAAGGAAATTCTCCATGAATATAAGTCATATTACAACATTGTGAAAATGTTTTTGCTGCGCTCATGTTTAATATGAATTACCTGGTGCAACTTCATTTCCATATTGCACTCATATCATGCCGTATTTGTTGTATAATGTTATCATAACAAACTCAAACAATGATTGCAGTGATAATCAGATTTACAATTCATGTAGTGCCTCTTCAGCTGAAATTGCTTACTGGTCTTCTGACCCCTTTTTGATGATATTTGATTCTATCTCAAGGTTTTTTCAGCTGACCCAATGGTTTCCCTTGCCTTCTTCTTGTAGCGGTTTGTTCTTAAGCAGACTCAGATATCTATTAGTACTGTAATATATTAAGTGACATCTTTATGTTTAAAAAAAGACGCGTTATAATATAAGTCCACTTACGATAACCTTGTTGGCGTTCCTCATGGAGTGGCTAGAATTCCAGAAAAAGATTACCTTATGCCGTCTGATGAATCATTATTGAAACATGCTCAGCTATAGGCCTATGTGTGCAGCTAATTGATTATACACAAGTTGACAATAAATATTCTGGATATTAGGGATCATTATTCGAAAGAGAAAGACAAGCGCTAGCTAGACCATGCAAATTTTTCGTTTTTTGAAATAAATATTTTTTTTGTAACTGACTTATGAGTCTAACTGAGTCAGGCATATATTATCAGCTTCATTTGAATTGATTTCTATAATTCAAACCAGTAGTGAGATCATTAGTGTACACGTAACTCTGTATTTCTGGCAGCCCATTAGTTAACAGGCTGTGATGTGGAACTTGCATGGGTTTTCTCAGACTCAATTTTCACTCTGACACTGTGTTGAAACTATGATGCTCAGTCGCGGTGGATCCACATTGGTCAGAAGCTGAGGAATCTGACTCAGTTTAAAATGACATCACAGCTTGTATATATTTTATATATAATGCAATGCTACAGAATAGAGTCATCTCTCACGTCACACTTCAACAGCATAGAAGAGAACTGAGATCCACTTAAATGTGACGGGACTGTAAGTTTCCTGCTGATGTCCAAATGCTTATCAAAATTGAAAGTTCTCCGAAATAATTGAACTTTACTCCCCCACACATTTCATAACATTATCAAGAAATCATTCGAACATACAGAAAGTGATGGCTAGTAATTGATTTATTTATCTCTCTCCAAAGATAAAACACTGATGAGATGCTTGTGATGAGTACGTACGGATGGAATCAGGAGAATTATAACTGCGCATAATCTGAATACATATTCTTAGAAAATAAAAAATCAACTTCCAGAACATTCAAATCAAATCAATCCTTCACCAACTGTATGCGAAAAATATATGATAATTGTTACCATAAAAAATAATTGTCACCATAAGCAACCAAATTCTTAGATATAATTGATAAAATCTACCTCTCCCGGCTTGCAGCGGTATACTGATGACTTGAACGCTCGAAGAGTGTAGAAAAAGTGGGCTCCTCAAATCCTTTACATAAAAAAAACTGCTACCCCTTTCATAAAACAGGCCAATACTACACTGAAACTGAGTAATTGGTGTTTTATAGGCACTTGGCTTCAAAAATTGTCCAAAAGGTCATTCACTGCACTGAGTTGGCAGTATTCATGAATGGACGTTTGTGTATTTAAATACCTTTCACTCAACTATGTCAAATAAAAGGGTATTTGGGAATTTTTCTATTGAAACCCACATATATTTATGTGGTTGAAGGGTTGTAGTGAGTGCAGTTGTGTAACCCTGATATAATTTTGAGTGCATTTACTAAAAGTAGTGAATTGAAGTTTTATAGCTCAGAATATTATAACATTTTGTTATAAAATATATTTACCTTCCAAATAACATATTTTACATTGAATTGGTCTGTAAAATAGGTAAGACACATAACTGATCTTTAGCTTCTCAGATTCCTCTCAAGGCCCTTTATCTAGGGTCGGTCGCTAGGACAAAAAAAAAAGGTGAAAAAACAAATTTTTATGATGTCAAAAAATATTTTTATTTTTTTTCCATCAGCAGGAAATCTATTGTGTCGGCGGGTCCGCGAAGCTAAGAATCAATTACGTGTGGCCTAAAATAGAGTAGCTGGCGCGCAGTGAATCGCTGGGCAAATGCTACCCCGGGTCACACCTTGCCATTTTAGTTGGTAAACGTTATTTGGACATTGAATAAGTTATACATAAGTTTCTACCACGTCACAAACACGTTGATACTCGTGAAATATGTTGTCACACGTCCAGAGAACGGAGAATTATTGAGCATTTTCAAAATGCATTGACGTACATCAACATGTGGGTAATAAGGAATGGATAAGCTATAGGCACGTTAGAAGATCGTTTGAGAAAATTAACATCGTTTTTCACACGTTTTCCAAACGTTTTCCACACGTTTTCCACGCTTCTCACACGTTTTTTATACGGTCAGGACGTCCCCCACGCCTTGTATTTTTCCTCCAAAAATTATTGAAAATTCAATAAATTAATCACAAGCCAGGGCAACATTATCTACTCATTCTTCATATTAAGTTTTGCACACGTTTGAAGCACGTTTTCTATTCGTTTTGTACACGTTTTCACTCAGCTGGAGCAACCCTTTTTTCCCTTGTGCCAATGTTTCAAGTTAGTTACTCACACTTCCCCTCAATCGTCAAGGTGTGACAGGCTGACAGCCACATAATTTAGCATGCATGCAAATGCTGATTAGTTTAAAAATTATTTGATTTGTATACTGTAGTGAGGGAAAATATGAAATATTCAGCATGACAAGGAATACTTTTCTGAACATTCTATACGTGAAAAAGCATCAATAAATTGCAAATTATTTATAATAATTAGAATGTTTGTGAGAGGAAAATGGTTACAGTTGACAAATTACAAGTGCTTAGAGAAATGCACCATAATGTTCCTTGTGAGGCCATATCTGTATTATTATGTTACATGTATGTTTATTTTTGACATCAATAACAATTTAGGATACAATTGCATGAATATCATTACAAAAAAAGGTATAGTATATATATTTCAGTTAGCTACTGCTTTCAGGAGGAGAGTTTTTAAACTCCAAGGAGTTGTGATTACTCACGCCCTCTTCCCACCACCAAGCTGTAGATCATGTTATATTCAGACAATCAACGAAAAAAATAATAAATGAGAAGAGATGATAATAAACACGAGCAATGAGGATGAACTATGAAGGAGGGTGGGGGGTTATTGCCATGTTATTCTGCACAACTTATAATCAGTTAGTGAGGTCATATGCTATACTTGTAATGTTATCATTACAAGTCACTGAATGAGGCACACCACTCATCACTTAGGTCAAAACCCAATGGTCACTTATGGACTACAACCAACACAGATGAATTTACATTAACACACCCAATGGTCACATTGATCTACATTGCAGCAAATTGTTACAGCTCACAACAAAATCATGACAACGACGTGACAGTGTCACAATATTTGCTGAAAATTCCATGTAGTTTGGTGGTAGAAATGACCTTGTCACAACGTTGTGGAACAATGTCAAAATATGAAGTCAGCAAACAGAATTTGAAACCCAATGTTGTGTTCACATAGTGCCAAATCGTGTAAATTTTTAATTGAGTGTCCCTCAGAACGTTAACAAAAAACAACTGACAGTTCATTTTAATGAGATGGATTGGTTTTTTTGAAATGTGGGTCAAAATTTGAAAACCTTTAACTTTCACCTGAAAAAAAAATTGAAATATTTTCGCTCTTGAAATGCCTTTTTAAATCGACAATGAGTAGATGAAACGATAAGCTATCACTGCACTTTCATGTCCAAGGGTTCAAATGCTCTGCTGATCTGTACTGAGGTGATAAATACAGCAGTAATATTTTTGATCGTCATTAACATCACACATGACTACTTAGGGCTGAATAAGAAATAAACGGAAAGTGGCTTGCACATTTTGAGTCAAATTTCAGGTCTCCAGCACCAATACTTTTTGACATGTAGCATTTTTGTCAATTAAAATACCAAATATGGCTGTCATTAACCAGTGCTTTTCCTAGTCGTTAGCCACATTATAATTGGCTAATGCATTCTCTGTGTGGCTAATAAAAATTGCATATTTTTACATACAAATTAATCACACATCCATGATGCATTTCACTGAATAATTGGCCTTGTGGCTAATTGAATTTTGGTCCAAGGAAAAGCACTGCATTAACGTCACACTTGTAACTTTAAATCTACACCACTAACAGCCGAATAATGTACTCACGGCAGTGTGTTAATTTTAATGCCCATATCAGTGTAAGCTCCTGGTTGCACATCTTTAGTGACAGCTATTTGATCCCGGCTGACGACTTAGCCAGCTGGGAACATCCTAGCTGACATCCGAGGAGAGTATAATTTCTTTCTGCAGTTCTGCAGTTCTGCAGCAATTCTGCAGGTAGCTGCAGAATTCTGCAGTTCTGCAGCAAATTCTGCAGTTCTGTAAGAAGCTGCAGAATTCTGCAGTTCTGCAGCAAATTCTGCAGTTCTGTAAGAAGCTGCAGAATTCTGCAGTTCTGCAGCAAATTCTGCAGTTCTGTAGGAAGCTGCAGAATTCTGCAGTTCTGTGGCAAATTCTGCAGTTCTGTAAGAAGCTGCAGAATTCTGCAGTTCTGCAGCTCCCAGCAGGATTTTTGAAGCTTTGTTACTTGATTCAGCTTATTGCAATGCATCTGCAAGGTTCAGACCTCTTTCACAAGGTGTTGCCGCTACCCAGGAAACGTTGGTTTGGGGGCGTAGCGGTTTAGGGGTCGGTGGGGGGGGGGGTTGGGGGATTTGGTGCTCGACAGGTTCAGCAGCGTTTCTGAAAAAATTCTGCAGCAGAATATGTAATTCTGTAGGAGTTATGCAGCTTGGGAGGTTTTATGCATTTATGCAGCCAGCTGCAGAATTCTGCAGGAAGCTACAGAATTCTGTAGGAAGCTGCAGAATTTCACAAATTCTGCAGCCACCTGCAGAATTTCACCAATTCTGCAGCTACCTGCAGAATTCTGCAGTTCTGCAGCAAATTCTGCAGTTCTGTAGGAAGCTGCAGAATTCTGCAGTTCTGCAGCTCCCTGCAGGATTTCTGAACCTCTGTTACTTGCTCCAGCTTATTGCAATGCATCTGCATAGTTCAGACCTCTTTGACAAGGGTCTTAACACTACCCAGGAAATGTTGGTTTTGGGGGGTCGGGGTTTGGGGGCCGGGTCACGGGGTCGGGGGTTTTGGTGCTCATCCGTCCCTGCAGCATTTCTGAAAAGTTTCTGCAGCAAAATCTGTAATTCTGTAGGAGTTATGCAGCTTGGGAGGTTTTATGCACTTATGCAGCTAGCTGCAGAATTCTGCAGGAAGCTGCAGAATTCTGTTAGAAGCTGCAGAATTCTGTAAGAAGCTGCAGAATTTCACAAATTCTGCAGCCACCTGCAGAATTTCACCAATTCTGCGGCTCCCTGCAGAGTTCTGCAGTTTCTTAAAAAATTCTGCAGGAAGCTGCAGAATTCTGCAGTTCTGCAGCTCCCTGCAGGATTTCTGAACCTCTGTTGTTTCTTCCAGCTTATTGCAATGCATCTGCAAGGGAGCAGATCTTTTTATTCTGGGTGGACATTTCAGTGTTGGTTGGAAGCATGTTTGTTTTGATTTTGCTCACCAACTTCAAACGGCCAGTGCAACATTATTTACCCACACATCCCTCTAAAACTTTGGATTTAGACACTATGAAACCTAAGTTTTTGATTGAGGAATGATACAACTCTGTATCTTGATTAAAAGTTGCCGAAAAACGTAATGTTATCTCGATCTGACAATCGCGCCAGGCCAAGCCTATGAATTGTTAGGCCAAGCCTATGTATTGTTGGGACTACCTAAAAGGCCTAGAAAGACAACTATTTGGCGTACAGAAATGGCAGACCCCTTTTTAGAAAGCTGAGACGATTATCTGTTGATATGGGCTATTTAAAAAACCTTGACAGTCTTTCTAGCATTTAAACATGACAATATTTCATTAAATTACATCAAACAATATTTTACAAAACTGTAGAAACACAACATTTTAAACATCAAATTTGACTTATTTCCCATATGTCTTCTATTGGGTAACCCACTGGTACAGGGGGATCCCTCTGGCCTCTAGGTGTCCTCTTGGTCCTCTTTCTTGTTTGTGTATGTTGGGGTATCCCACTGTAGAGAGCCAGTATCGAACTGATATCCTCACTGTCGACTAAGAAAATAAATGAGCGATAATACTTACTTTCTGTTACCGAAATTGGTCGTGGTAGTGACTGGTATCAACATTTTTCTAATTTTATTTTTCTGAATTTTTGGTGGTGTTCAGAGTCGTAACATTAACACGGCAAAAAGCCATACTTCCTGTCTATTGACCAATCAGAGGGGGTTATTCTGGCAGGAAGCAGTAAGAAAATAGACACAAAAAACGCCACAAAGTGTTGCAATGGCCGAAATGGAACATTAACTTTTCATAGTGATGTCCTCATTCTTGTGTGGGCATCCCAGTACAAGGTATCTCAATGGGAGGTCATCTTTCTTGTATAGGTATGCTGGGGTATCCCACTGGTACAGGGGTATCCCACTGGTTTCCTCACTGTCCTCCTCAGTCTTGTATAGGTATTCCACTGGTGCTGGGGTATCCCACTCATAGATTTACGTTTATATGCCTACGATCCCACTGGTATCCTCGCTGTCCTCATTCTTGTGTGGGTATCCCACTAGTATGGGGGTATCCCACCTGGTGTCCTCTAGGTCCTCATACTTATGTAGGCATGCCGGGTATCCAACTGGTACAGGGGTATCCCACTGGTTTCCTTACTGTCCTAATTTTGAAAAAAAGAACTGCTCCCTCAGGGGTATCTAACTGGAACATACCAGTGGGATGCCGGGATCCCACTGGTGCGGTCCTCGCTACCTCAAGAATAGCACTGCTCATAAAACCTCCCAAGCTGCATAACTCCTACAGAACTGCTGCAGAAACTTACAGAAACGCTGTTGAGCCAGACGAGCACCAAAACCCCCCCCCCCCCCCCCCCCCCCCGACCCCCAAACCGCTACACTCCCAAACCTGGGTAGCGGCAACATGCTGGTCAAAGAGGTCTGAACATTGCAGATACATTGCAATAAGCTGAATGAAGTAACAGAGCTTCAAAAATCCTGCAGGGAGCTGCAGAACTGCAGAATTCTGCAGCTTCCTGCAGAATTTTTTAAGAAACTGCAGAATTCTGTAGGCAGCTGCAGAATTGGTGAAATTCTGCAGGTGGCTGCATAATTTGTAAAATTCTGCAGCTTCCTGCAGAATTCTGCAGCTAGCTGCAGAATTGCATAAAATCTCCCAAGCTGCATAACTCCTGCAGAATTACAGATTTTGCTGCAGGGACATTTCAGAAATGCTACAGTGACAGAGGACCAAAATTGCAGAACTGCAGAATTCTGCAGCTTCCAGCAGAACTGCAGAATTTTGTGCAGAATTCTGCAGGTGCAGGAAGAAATTTAAGTGTACTGTGACATTCTGCCATCCAGCATTTTTGTATAACAGATCATGGGATGCCCCTGGAAAGTGGTTATTTTGCACACACTAAACTTTATTTCAAGTCTCTATGATCCATAGTTACTGAGATACAGTATTCTCTTGAATCTAGATATAAATTCAAAATATTACAGGAAGGCATTTGTAAGTGACGTGCCACCAGTAACACTAGAATATTTTGTTTTTCATGACTTATGCAGAGCTGCAGGCCATATTGTAAGCTTCTAGGGTTATCAGACAACATCAGACACAAGGTTATTCACGGATTGTGTGTCCTTTTAGTTTACGTTTATTAGTAGTGGTAAACTTCTATTAGCATCATTTTCTTGCAATTTTTTATCAGAAAGTATACTATATATCTTTCTATATCACTGGCATCACGCAAGACAATCGATTTCTTGTCAAAAAAGTGTTTTGACTGTAATAATTTAAGCCGTAATGGTGACTGAGTTCCAAATTTTTGGCGAACCATGCACTGGAAACAATTTAAAATGGACATTTTTGATTTGACATAACCACAATGTAATTAATGAGAGGAGTTGAACTGTTTGAATATCTTTATGATTAAGTATAACATCGTACTTTTTATATGAAATTTAGAACAAGGTATCACTCATAGAAATACGGTATCACTCTCTCTTATCCAAATTTAAGTTCTTCTTGTTTGGCAAAAGGCTATCTCCTCTTGTTTTGTTTTTTAATTCTGATTTCATATCATTAACTAAGAGTGAGAGATAAATTTGAGTATGTTGTCTATAACTCTCTTCAGGGAGATAACATACACAGAGGTCAGTTAGAACTATTTGGGACATATTATATACTTACAACATACCTGCAAAGCTGACTGATATATAAATATTCAAGGGCTTGACATGAACTACTGGGAGGCTCTACTAGAGCTTTTTTTCTGAGGTGATTATGTGTTGTAATCTCTCATAATTGCGACTATGGATACTTAGGGGATTGCTTGCCACTTAAGAAAAACAGTGTTCAACAAGCAAACACTCCAAACAGTTTCATTTCTGGCAACTGTGAAGATTTTCAATAGAATGAACTGCTTTTTCCATGACTCCCCTCCCTCCAACAAATCTTGTGAAAAACAATCAAATAAAATGTTCACTCTTTAACAACTTTTAGCATGCATCTCTTCTTCTGAAAATTGGTATAATTGTGATGTTATTGTATAATTATGAAGAATATCAAGCCAAGCAGCCCTCCACATGTTATACATACACCCAATGTGTGGGCTATTTTACTTGTTCAGCATAGACACTGATAGCAGGGACCCACCAAAACATGTGTACTGGGAATCAGAAGGTATACTCTGTTATTGAAGAAATCACTTCATCCAATTTATCTATCTATTAATCTATCTATTAATATATCTATTTATCTATCTCAGCATTATCGACTCACAAATTGTAACAATATATACTGTGTTTGCCTGCTGAAAATGTATTTTCATTTATTTGAAATAAGTGGACATATTCTATTCCTCATTTAAATCTCAGTCACTTATATAATCTCAGTCTCTGTGCTGCCCAAGTGCTGTGATTATAACTTTCTTACATACGTGTGTAGGACTGGCAAAAACATACTTTAAGTCGCCAATGGGGAGATTATACATGTTTAAATCACTAAGGTGCCTAGGTGACTATAGAGTGATTATGAATACAGGTGACATAAACATAATCACTCCATCGTCACCTCTGAGACACTGATTTTGTAATGATTGCCTGTATAAACACACCATAGTCAACTAATGTTCAGTCACTTTTTTAATCTCAGTCTCAGTCCCATAGTCGACCAAAGGTGTTAATATAACAAACCCTCCCCCCTTCCACTGCTGAAGTCTTAGGTAGCTAAACGTACTCACCAATGAAAGATAGATCTATCTATGAAATACTTCATATATATGTCCTTTGTCACTTTTTATCAGTGAAGCTTTACTGAGCCACTCATATTGCAAAATGTGAAATACATCCATTGAATGACAAAAAACCCCAGTATATTAATGAGTAAACTTTGCTCTCTCTATGTAAGGAACTTAAAATTATTTGTATAATTTTTTTGTAATTGTATCTGGTAAAACAATATATATGTGTGGAATCCTGGATGAACATAATGCCACAATTTGTATTTAGCCAAGTGTTTAATCATATCATAGTGTCCTGAAAGTCAGTCACTGAATCTCAGTCTCAGTCCCATAGTCGCCAACAGGTATTATGAGCTGTAATCACCCAAAGTTTCGACTATGGACACTTAGGGGATCATTGGCTACTTTAGAAAATAACAGTGTTATACAAGCAAACAGTGACACAATTTATTTGGTAATACATGTGAAACATACCTGATAATTGTTTACTACAGCTTTGTACAATTATGGCGTTTTTAAAACTGTGGTTTTATAAAATAAATTTCATATTATTTTAGTTCTTCCTTCAAAATGAAGCAAAATGCAAAGAGCATTGGCACTAGTATATGTTTAAGATATCTTCAATTTTTTCTCACTTCTCAGAGTCAAGGGTTGTGGTGCAATGTCATGGGATATTTTTTATAGTTTATTAATGCTGGATCGTGCATTTTTGGTACTGGTTTGAACTATGAGCATTATAATGTCTTTGTCACTTGCAGGAATGTCACTCAATAATCGCCTCTTAGGCACCAGGCGATTTACTCATGTATAGGCACTTGTATAACCACCCACAGTCGACCAACAGTCACTTAATTGCTTAATCTCAGTCTCTCTTCCACAGTCGCCTTATAGGTATTGAGATGATGAAAGCCCCTCTTCTGTGTGTTTGTCATTGTTTCACATTGTTTTGCTTTCAAACCAGACTCTATAAATACAAAATAATCCAAGTGTAACTGTATGCAACAGAACTACCAGCTTAAAAACTGTCATCAACTCTTTTTTTGGCGACTTAAGTCATTGTGTAGATTACAGAGATTACAATTTATAATCACCTCAGGAAAAAAGCTCTACTGGGGTTTGTCAATTGAAGTGCTTACTACAGGGGAAAAAGAAGTGCAACGAAATGGCCATGTATTTGGTGCTCAAGTGGCTTTGCCACGTCACAAATTTTCATTCTCTTCTGAGCACAGTCAGTGTATCACACTTAACAATTATTTTCATTGATGGTGAAACAGTCCTATTGAATGATTTTATACCTAACACCTCCTAACATTGCACTGTACAAAAAGCATGGAGACAGAGCCTCAACGTGTCAACTGAATCTTAGGAATGTATCAAGACACACATAAAGTGATCATATTCTTTGCTATTGTAGACTTTTTTGCAATGCGTCATAATATATATCAACAAAAAGTCTCATCTCATTATTGGGAGATATAGGATAGGGAAAGAGGGACATTGCATAGAAAGGCAGGCTAGTAGCTGAGTAGGTGGGTGGAGATGTATTGAGAGATAGACAGATATATATCGTGAGATAGATTAGATAGATTAGATAGATTAGATAGATTAGATAGATAGATAGATAGATAGATAGATAGATGGATAGATGGATAGATGGATAGATATAGATGGATAGATAGATAGATCGATCGATCGATCGATCGATCGATAGATAGATCAATGGATTGACATTTTATAGATAGAGGGCGATTGAGAGCTAGACATAGAGCAAGAGAGAGACATGTATAGAAATACTAATACGGTAGATGGATGGAATGGAGAGAGACATAGCAAGATAGAGAGAAAATATTTAAAAGTAAATTCTTTCTAACAAAAAAAGACAAAGTTCAGTGTATTGTGCCAGTTGATTATGCTGAGGACAACTATATGTATCAAAGAAAAAGATAGTTAAAAATTGAATAATATTTATAAGTAAGTTTTACTGACAGTTCGCTGTCTGACAATGTAGCATTGTACTTGCTGTGATCAACTATGTCATTTTTGCTTTGTTGAACTTGATCACCTCTTTATCATCAAATGAAAAGTGCTAATTGATTGTTGTCTTCACCTGGGCAAATATCTACACTCAATGCTTATTGGTGCGTAGAAAAATCACTCGTCACAAGACCACTTTGGCCACAAATCAGATGATCCTTTCGTTGCACTTCTTGTTCCCCTGTAGTAACTTGTTCAGTCCAGTAAACTGAAACAATCAATTACGTAAGACAAGACAACTATGAACCAAGTTGACTGATATTGTTGTGCAAACTACATGGGATTATAAAGATAAAAACCCATAGTCATTAACAAGGATCTCAAATACAATTTGTTATAAATTCCCCCGTTATATTGTTTTTGTTCGTTTTTTTTTTTTTTTCATCTTTTTTCCTCCTCCTCTTCTTATTTTTCATCACCATTTTGAACAGCTATATTTCTGAAACTGCTTACAGCAATTTTCTGAAAATGCAACAGAACATTGCTTTTGGCTAATAATTTTATGTACAGGAATTACAGAGCGTAATTACCAGTAGTCTGGAAATTACGTGCAAAATTCTTTAAAATTTTGTGTCAACGGTTCTGAAATAACCACTGTACAGAATTACACAAAATTTTAACATAATTATTTTTTGGGATATACGCAGTGCGGAAAGGAGCATGATGACAATATCTTGAAAAGCTTTTTTAATATGAATTTTTAAAAAAAGAGAATTTCCAAAAATGCCATTAAAATTTTTCAAAAACAGGGAAGAAATGCTGCATGCATTCTCAGTTAAGTCATTGTGCAGAAATCCACAAAAATTTCAACTTTCTAGCTTCAAGGGTTCCGGCTCTATAGCGTCCCAAAAAAGCAATTTTCAATTGCCGATATCTCGGTCCCTATTAAAGCTACAGAAAAATGAAAACAACCATACCATCAGAAAGGTCTGTTTCTTATAGCTTTCAGATGGTATATAATATTACACTGTAACGATGTTTGTTAAAAAATCACGGTGGACCCTGAAAATTTTATCTCACTTTTTAGCTCCCAAAATGCTTCTTCTGCCTGGAAACACATTTTCCTGGCCATATATGCCCATTTCATCGCTTCTCATGCTTCACTGGCTGCACATTTTCTCTGTTGAAAGAAATGCTGACCCAATTACATTTTTGTGTCCATCAGGGGATGGGGAGGGTAGAAGGGAAGGGGGCAGGGGGGTAGAAGGGGGGCAGGGGGCTGGAAGGGGGAGGGGGAATTTATCTTTGTAATTGTGCACAATTACAAGTATACTAGTTATAAATTCCCCCGTTAGGGGAATTTATATTGTTTTTGTTCGTTTTTTTTTTTCATCATCTTTCTTTCTTTCTTTTTTCTTCTTATTTTTCATCAACACTTTGACAGGCTATATTTCAGAAACCACTTGCAGTAATGTTCTGAAATTCCAATATAGTATTGCTTTTGGCAAACAATTTTATATGCTGGAATTACAGAGCGTAATTTCCAGAAGTCTTGTAATTACATGCAACGTTCTTAAAAAATTTGTGTCAACAGTTCTGGAATAACTGTTGCATGGAATTACACCAAATTTTAACACAATAATTTCTAAAGATATACGCAGTGCGGAAAGGACCGTAATTGCAATAACTTATAAAGTTTTTTTTATATGAATTTTTCAAATAAGGGAATTCCCAAAATTGCTACTAAAATTTTTCAAAAACTAGGAAGAAATGCTCTAATCAAGCTGAAATTGCATGCAGTTACAGTCATACTATAGTGTAACAATCCACTAGAATTTTAACTTCTAACTTTCACGGTATTGGCGCTATAGCACCACAAAAACGCTATTTTCAAGCGCCGATAACTCGGCTCTTATTAAAGCTACCGAAAAATAAAAAACGCCATCAGAAAGCTCTGTTTCTTACCTTTCACATGGTATATAGCATTTTACTGTAGCGCCGTCCGTTAAAAATCGCGATGGACCCTGAACATTTTATCTCACTTTTTTCCTTCCCAAATGCTTCTTATGGCTGGAAACACTTTTCCCTGGCCATATGCCAATTTCATCGCTTCTCATACTTCACTGGCTGCACATTTTCTTTGTTGAAATAAATGCTGACCCAATTACATTTCTGTGTGAATCATCGGATGGGGAAGGTAGAAGGGAAGGGGCAGGGGGATGTAAGGGGGCAGGGGGATGTAAGGGGGCAGGGGAGAGGACGGGAAGGGGGGAATTTATCTTTGTAATTGTGCACAATTACAAGTTTACTAGTATTAAAGTTATGTTTATTTCACCTTAAAGTATAGTTTTAGCTGTTGTTGTGCTATTTCCTGAGTGTTTGTGAATGTTAGGATGTATTAAAGCTACTTGAGTAATAAGTAAGGGATCAGTGAATAGAATAGATATCACACCTACAGTCATGTGCAACCCATGCAGGCTGGACCTAAATGTTCTACCAATTTTGCAGACATGCTTCCACAGGAAATGAATACATCTTCTTTATAGATTTATTTCTCAGGTGGTCTGTTGATAGTTTTGCCACACAGACTTCAACACAACTAATTTAGAGAACTAATAGTAGATTGCACTATGGCATTTGAAGGCTTTATGTCATGTTTGATGCCCATGGAAATTTAGCCCAGAGGGAGGCAAACCATGTTTTGGAACAGCCAGCTCAAGTAAAGAGTAGGAAATATAGGATTATTACTCTCTTATTAAAAGCATTTTATACTGTCAAATGTCTAAGGTAAGTCAAGCAAGTGTAATACTGTTAATTTGTGAAGCAAGAAGTGGGTGACACCTTGTTGAATTGTCACAAAATGACTTTTTCTTGAGGCCTTCATACTAGCAGACAGCCAAATTCAGCATGCGCTGTGGCTACATCTTTTGTAGAATGTGTTACAAGTTATTTCTAAATTCTTCTGAAACATCAGCAATCAAGGTTTGCAACATACCAAGTCCTCTAAGGTTTTGGGCGCCATAAGGAATGCTTTTACCAATCAGTATAGCTTTTTTAGTAGAGTAAAAAGGTAAATTTGAGGCATCACCAGTGAAGAAGTTTATTGGTTATAACGTTGGTAATTGCCCGCTGGGTTACAAAACCTATTGAGGAACCAAAAATTTTCAGTGGACCTTCATAAGCAAAATCCCAGCTGGATGTCGTTCAGATGAGATGTTTTAACATTTCATCTGAACGACATCCAGCTGGGATTTTGCTTATGAAGGTCCACTGAAAAGTTTGAGTTCCCAAATAGGGCTTGTTTAAAAACTGGTGGAACCCTTGTATCAGTGTCTGTGCAGGGCCGTAGCCTGGGCTGACTCCTTTGAGGATAAGTGGCCTGTTTGGCACAGTTACAGTTCATTGAAGCATCTATCAACAATTGAAGGAATTAAAGTTTTACAACCTAAACATACTTCATCCAAGTGTGAATGCATTTAGTCAGTTTCTATAGATACGTTTTTGCAATACGAAGTAATGCAACTAAATCTGTGACATCACAGTATTGAGATAAAGTACAAACTTGAAAAACACATCTATGAAAACGATAATAAGAAATTTCTTTAGGCCTACCACACGATGTCACCACTTGTGCTAACAATTTATCATTTTTTCTGATTCAAGACACCTGCTGGATATAACGGTAAAAATTCCATACACACACCTTGTAACTCACTCATTTATCACATTTCTAAGCAACTTGCAGCATGGAATGTACTTCCAATTTATAGGTCTACAGAAAAAATGATAAATTGACCATAATAAATAACCACAGCTAATTTTAATTAGTGGCAACAATAGCAAGAATGAGGAAAACGGCAATTTTTTCAAATTTACGTGGACGCTTTTTTCAACAGCCTACATCACCAACACAAATATAGGGAGGTAAACATTTTTTAGTAGGGAAATTTCCTGAGACTGAGAGTCATAAAAAAGTACCATAAAAAAGTACCACAATCATTGTTTTTCTAAAAAAAGTTGAAATATACAAAATATGTGCTTCAAAGTTCAGATTTGAGTTACAAGGTTTTGCACTTTCACTTTTTAGAACAAATCAACATACCAGATTTTGTGAAATCATTCTGTTACAGCTTCCAAAAATAGCAAACTGGCAAGGTGATCAATTGACAACATGTATCAATTGGATATTGAAATAGTCATTCAACCAAAAATCGAAAAATAGCAACATTTTGACATACAAGGTTTTGCATTTTGTAAATACTGTCAGTCATGCACTGCGATGCAGGCACGAAATTTGTGGTGAGCCTTCCACAATGATACAGCTCAGGGCAGCCATAGAACGGCGCCCATGGGCAGAGACTAGCGGAACATTGCCCAAGGTTTTTCACCATCGAGCAGCTGTTTCGATGGTTGGGATCCTATAAAAGAATTACCCCAAGTTCATGGTATACATACGAGTAACAGTTTACCTCCAGGAGTTTAAAAAGTGAGGGCGAGTTTGCGAAGATTCCCCGGCTGGGTAAATAGCACTCTGCAGTCCAGTTGTGACACCTGAAGCAATGCATGACATTTCACTTTGTTATGTCATGAATGTGCCTTCACAAAATCCGTTGGTATCTGGGGGCCTTGAACAGCCCCCAGACCCCCTGCCACATAAGCCTCAGCCCTTTGGGCTTCGCATCCTGTGATAGTCCCATCACTGAACCTGAACCCCCCCCCTTCCCAAATTCCTGGATCTGCCCCTGAGATTGTCCAAGGGCGTAGATTTTTCATTTTTGTAGGGGGGGATGATTTCGGGGATCGCAAACTTCGCGTGTGGCCCAACGGGCCGAAAGTCGCGCAGCGGTAAATTTCAAGGGCAACACTAGGGCCCAAAAGCCAATATATTACAGATTATCGAAGATTAGTTTTGAGACTTTTTTTTTTCCACACAACATGCAACTGGCATCATGGAAAATTGCTAAATATGACAGATAATTGTCAACACCAAGTAGTAATAATTTGAAATTCTAGGGGGGGGGGATAATCATATGATCATCCCCCCAGGTTCATCCTAGGGGGGGATGCATCCCCCCCATTAGGGTGCATCGTCTGCCCCCTAAAAATGAAAAAAT
Organism: Platynereis dumerilii; assembly: GCA_026936325.1. Taxonomy (NCBI): domain Eukaryota; kingdom Metazoa; phylum Annelida; class Polychaeta; order Phyllodocida; family Nereididae; genus Platynereis; species Platynereis dumerilii. The sequence continues at coordinate 841,113 of JAPTHN010000034.1, forward strand.
TGAAATATTCATTTGCACTTTTGCCATATTGTACCTTTGCCCGTAGAAACACATTCTGCAAAATATCAATAAGATCCGATGTGGCTTTAGGGTGGCACTTTTGTGTCGAATTTGAGTCCAAAATTGTCAAAAAATGATGCTTTGAAGAGTCGCGGTTAGAAATATCTAGCTTATGGTTGGCTGTATGATTTCAATTCATATACCATTATTCTCAGAAGAAAATTGTCTTTAATTTGAATGGTAGAAAGCTATATTTCTAAAAATTTCTCATGCATCAGTTTTTTGGAAAGCCGAAAGTTTCTGACTATTATGACAAAATGTTTGGAAAAACCAACTTAAAAGCTGAACTTCTGCGCAACTTCGACGTCATTATTAGAATAAAAGATAAGGAACACTTTGCAGAAGAAAGTAGGAAATTGAAAATTTTTTCTAGATAGTTATACATAAAATTCAAATGTGCAAATTTTCATAAATTACATGTAAACATGAGAAATACAACAGTTCATTGAGACACCGTTCTGCATATCCTTTTCTTCTGGCTACATCATAATGCAATCAAGGTTTTATCAGATAATGTAGTAGACCATATTTCCACTTTGTAGACTTCTTTGACCTCGCAAAGTCATATAACATCTTTTTTTTGATTTCTCACATTTTACCCACTAAAAAAGAAAATATCTCCATTCAATTTTGACTTCTACTGAATGGAAACCCTTGATGTTGGTATTCAAATTAAAGCTCTCTTTCTAAGGAATCTAACTGTGCCGTTCAAAATTCAGTTCATTTAAAATTGACAATATTATTTATAACCGCGAATCGCTAAAATATGACCTAATACTGAAATTTCAAGGCTGTTGTGCCACCCTTTGGCATTAGAATTTTTTCCTAAAATTTTGCAGGGCTTCTTTTGTGATACAAGGGTACAATCATGCAAAAGTGCATGATGTTTCGAAGATATAGGGGCAGACGATGCACCCTACCCCCCATCCCCCCAGGATCTACGCCCCTGAGATTGTCGGAAGAAATGCAACACACTATAAGTATCAAAGTACCGCCTGCACACGACATCTGTTCAGTAGGTCAGTTGAGGGTTCGTATAGTTATAGCACCTGATATGCAAGCGTTCGATCAGTCAGTTTTAAGCAATAGGAGAAAAATTTTTTATTATATAAAAATTGCAATTTAAGGGATGATGTAGGTCTATGCAAATATATTTTATATCATAAGGACCTCAAAGAATTTTTGACATAGAAATTGACAGCCTAGGTTTCAAATTGAACTGAGAAGTTCACATAAGAACAGCCAAATGCACAATGAAAGAGAGTCTCTCGAAAAAGTTGGTTTCCCAGTGACACCAATTTACCAATGACCGGGAGACCAAATTTGGCCACTGGGAGACCATTTGGTCCCCAATTAATATGTTAATAAAAATTCTTTGAAAAAAGAGTATTGTAGTTTGCAGTTGCGAATGCAGAAGTCATATTGAGAAAGATCTTTGGTAAAATTACACAAGGTATGTTCATTGAAACTAATTGTCGCTTGTTTTTTCTTCCCTTACAAGTCTGATTATGGTTTTTATGATGTTTCCTATTCTACATATTCTTCTCTGATCTTTTTGTCGGAACATATCTTGTCTGGATTTTCATTGTCTGATTATTACTTGTCTGATCTTCTCTTGTCTGATATACTCTTGCTTGGTATTCCTGGTCTGATTATGGCTGGTCTGATATTTCCGTGTCTGATTAATACTTGTCTGATAATTTCGTCTCAGATATTTCCGTTTCTGATTATCATTTGTCTGACCTTTTCTTGTCTGACATTTCCTTGTCTGGTTATTGCTAGTCTGATATTTCCTTGTACATCTCTTGTCGGATCTTTCCATGTCTGATAATTGCTTGTCTGATCTTCTCTTGTCTGATCTTCCTAGTCTTATTATTGCTTGTCTGATTTCCTGTTGTCTTATCTTTACTTGTCTGATTATTACTTGTCTGTTCTGCTCTTATCTAACATTTCTCACCTGATCTTTCCTAGTCTGAATGTTGCTTGTCTGGTATTTCCTTGTCTGATTGTGATTATGCACGTCTGACCTTTTCTTGTCTGATTGTTGCATGTCTGAATATTTCTTGTCTGATTGAATCAAACTGTTTCATAAATATTCTATGCTTTAATAGTTTTTTTTATTAGACAGATTTCTTAATCGAGTTTGCTCACTTCAGTGGGTCACATGGCATTGTGATTATCTGATCAAAGGAATTTCTGTATATAATTGAGTTGCAAGGCCAAAGTGGGAAAGAAAGACAAATTTCTCTTAATCTTAAAAATGCCTGAAGAATCAACTGTTTCACAAATAACTTTATTGAACACTCACGAGCACAATACTTAAATACAGTTCATTCTTTGATATAAGGGAATAAACAGAATATTTACAATTCATACATACTTCACAAAAATGTATCTATCTACCTATCTGTCTATCTGTCAACATTGTATACATCAAGTTAGCATATATCCAATAGCATCTGTTTTGAAAACTGTAACAGTTTCAAGACAGATACTACTGAAAAAATATGTATTATTTACAATCCTTTGAACTCTTTTAACTCTTTGGTTCCATGATCCTTGATAAGAGTAATTTCAAGACATCAGGTTTTCTCATTGCTCTAGGCACCTTGTACTGTTGCGTCTGAGTTTCTCCGATGATGATTTCTTTCATTTCGGCAAACGCTTTGGCTTCGACGTGAACTAATTTCATCTGACCGAGCGCCTTTGCTCCTCGAAGCCAGTTGTAAAGCTCTGTGTTCTGGCAGAAGTGTTCGTCAAACTGAAAACACAAAATCATCAAGGTAATAATATTATTAAAGGATTTTTTTAGCGAGGTATCGGGAAACTTGACTTATTGCGTGTAACGGCAGGTTTCCGTAAAGAAATCAACAATTTTATGAAAATCAGCTTAAGTTACTTTAGTTACTGTTATCCTTAAAACAACAAGCACTCTTAGAGCACAGCACCGGCCATGCTGCACATGCTTTTTGAAATCGACATGATTAATGTACATGTATGGTGGATGGGGAAAAAAGAGGAATTTCTTGTTATGTTTTACATTAACTGGTCGACTGTGGGTAGTTTTAATCAATAGCTGAAATGACTTGCTCATAAAACTTTTTTATGCATGGAGTGTAAGATGAAATAAGTATGATATGCCTATTGAAAATCTCAGGTACAAGCAGGCCTAAGCTGACAGATTACAGGGAGGTGTGAAAATGAAGTGCACTTGAGGCCTAAATGCTGAAGAACAATTTAGTATACAATCGAAGAGGTCATTGAACAGCAATTAACAAGATTGATTGGAATGAAGCAAATGCAATAAAAGATATCAACACCCTCTATTTATGAGTGTGAAATACCTATGCTTAGTGCAGTGACAACGTGAATAGGGCCACACAAGAAAATGGCGGCGCAAATCAGTCTGACCTGCCCAGCGCTAGCCATTAGAGGGGATGTTTATAACTCTAATATTATTGCATTTAACTAAAAAAAGACACAATTGAAAGAATCTACGATGTTATAACTGAGAAATACATGTAAAATAAACCCTTGGAATGGTCTGGTTAGGCCTGGAGGCTCGTGACTCACATCTGATGGATATCACTGCATTACCGGCCTATGCATAGGATGCATGGCCGGTAATTATGTACCAACTAGGAAGAGACCAGTTCAGTGATAGAAATGGAAATTTTTCAGAGGAGCACTTCGCTGGTGCATCAGCGTCGCGCCAATTCCAATTTTTGAAAGGGAAAAAATTCCTGCCAACAGAGTCAAAGTACAATTGGGCTAATTGTACCAGGAGGATAGAAAAAGTGAACAGGAAATAATTATTCTATTTTCACCACTGATCATTAGGGGAGCTGTAGCCGGGAAGGGCTCCAAAAATTTTCTCTTCCAAGATCCTCACCATTTCCATCACTGGACCAGTTGATGAATATCAAATCATATCTACCTCCTTTCCTGTACTCGCTGGTAAAACAAAGTCATTCCGTGGGCCAGGTTCTTTCACATCAACAAATATGTGGTAGCACTGGGGCTTGTGCACTGGATCTGCAAATGGAAAATTACACAATATGGCAAATTTGTTTGTATCGCACAAGTTCCACAAATCCACAAAAGAGTAAACCTAACTGTGTTGGTCTATCTACTGACACTCAGTCTTCGTAACTGACTCTGTTCTCTCTGGAGTTGTATTAATTAAGGCATTCCTTGTGTTGAAATTGATTTTGCAGTGAACAAAATATTACAGATGATTTCATATTTGTAGACATAAGGAGCTATAAGGACTGAATGTGAATTTTTTTTATGGGACATGTATTCTATAGGGAAAAATGACATCAGAGAACTTATGACATCACTTTTCCCCATAGGATACCATGTCCTAGAAAAAAATTCACATTTCGTCCTTTGGTCTACAAATATGAAATCATCTGTAAGCCGGTGTGCAAAGTGTGTGCAACAAATACTAGTTGTAAATTGACAGCAAAGAAACCTTTTTTTAAATAACTGACTCCTCATAAAAAAGATATCTGTGCCACAGATTTGAATGATCCCATTCATGCAGTGAATAATAAATAAATTGTTTGATGTAGATGGTTGGATGTAGATGGTTGGGGACGAATCCTCGCGGTTGTTGTTACATGCATTCATGTATGAATCGTGAACAGATTTTACCTCACCACAGGAATTTTGCTTAAAATTTACATGTGAGCTGCTCTTTCTCATCTTATTTGTCGTCTTTGTCAAACAAGAACTATGTAATGTACATACTTTGAAGACATCAAATTCAATTCCTCTACCTTTAAATATTTCCTCGTAATTTTCAAAATCCTTGAAGTAGATGCTTTCGCAAGCAGTGTAATCAATGAGTTCCAGACCCTTTTTCTCAAAGAACGAAGAAATTTGGGTGGCAAAGTGGACTTCTGTAACCTTCTCTCCCACCATGTCCAACATTTGGCCTGTTCTGGAATTTTAATCATGTTACATCAAAGTCATTTTCACTCAAGTTATATCGTTGGGCCTTCAAGTTTTAACTTACTAGACCATTTAGTATGTTTTTTAATTTAGTACACATTAGCTGATATCATTGACATTTTGTTGATATGTATGATGCAAATAACTGATTTTTAACTGGATGCTTTACCACTCATGCTACAATATTTCATAATGCTGCAGGTGGCCTTTTGACAATGTTTTACTCTTCTATTGTGTAAAGTAATGCAGATATTGGCTTTTTTGTTGTTGTTAAAAATCAAATGAGAAATCAACACATTCATTCACATTCAGAATCAAGGGGGACTTCCACTTTGTAGACTGCAAATGCTCTTTTACTACTTTACCATGTGTTATTGTTTCATTTCATAATAACTCACTTGCTTTCCTTTTCTTGATTACTCACCTGTGACTGAATTGGAAAACAGGCAACTGGTCGATCTTCTTCACAATGTGGAACACGTCTCCCAACCGGTACCTGGTCAGTCCGGCATGGGACGTCACCACCACCTCGTACTTCTTGCCGACTTCAAGCTTTAAAAAAAAGGTTCCATTACACTCAACGGGCAAAGGTGGCAGCACAGTGCATGCAAAATGTGGCTGTCTGCTTGTGTGAGAGTTCCACATAAAAATCACTTTTTGAAATGTTAGCAAAGCGTCATCCACTGCTTGCATAACAAATGAATATAATGAGACTATCTTGAATTTTGTAACACAGTTTACAGATTAAGTGTGATTAATATGAGAGTAATAATCCTATTTAGCCTTCTGTTTACTGCAGCTGGCTGTTCAAACACAATGTCATGATTTGCCTCTCTTGGCCAAATTTCAATGGACTTCAAACATGATTCAAACCTTTCAAATGCCACAATACAATTCACTAAGAGTTCTCTGAATTACTTCTGTTGACTTCTCTGTGGCAGAAATTTCAGCACTGAGCATGAACAATTAATCAATAAAATTTTTGTAGTCACTTCCTGTGAAAGTATTTTTGCAAGATTAGCAGAACATATTGGGCCAGCCTCCTTGGGTTGCAATTGATTGCAGGTGTGATGACTATTCTATTCACTGATCCCCTTAATTTCTGGCTTTCAGTGTCTTTAATACATGTGTATCCTAACATTGAGGAAAATAGCACAACAACACTTTGGACACGAATTTAAATTGAAATAAACATAACTTAAATACAAAAAGTATTTGAGATAACTGTTGTTAATTAAGACGGGTTAATGCGCTTATAATCCTAAATGGTTTGCTAATCAATATCAACTTAGTTCACTTTGTTTTGTGTTACATAATTGATTGTTTCAGTTTTCTTCACTGAACAAGTGAAGCACTTGAAGTGACAAATCCAAATAGAACCTCCCAGGCGTTCAAGTTTTAAAAAAGCATATAATATCTATATTCCTAGCTTTGCAGGCATGATTACAGGAGATTACATTAATGTTAAATTCAGGATTTATTAACCATCGGTTATAGACAAATTTGCCAAAAGTGTAGTTACTTAAAAGTGGTTTATAAACCCTGACATGTTGTATTGAGGTGACATATGGGGCACACTAACAAAATATCAAGAGGCTCAGTATGCATCAAAAGAAAGTCAAGTACCAACAATGAAAAATTGTCAAAAACAACAGAAACCTAAAAACAACTTTCTGTTCCATTCATAACCATGTGTTAAATCAGAAATTAGGCCACACATAATTGATTCTTAGCTTCGCGGACCCGCTGACACAATAGATTTCCTGCCGATTGGAAAAAAAATTGAAAAAATTTTGACATTATAAAAATTTTTTTTTGTCCTACCAATCGACCCTAGAAAAAGTGCCTTGAGAGGATCCGAGAGTTGTTTAATGTTTAATACAGACTAATATAGATATTTAGCAGAAAACCAACCTGATGGGTGAGGAGTGTGTCTGGGTTGGCGTCACTGGCGTTGTCTTCTGGGATCCACTCGAAGAAATACGGGATGGAGTACAATGTGTATGTTGTGTCATCAACCTGTAACGCACATTTGACAAGATATTGATAGTTTGAAAAGACATTACGGTAAGCAGTAAGTTGCAAAATTTTAAGTGATACAAGTTTAGAATTTGCTTGAAATTGCTGTCCTCAGAAGAAAAGATAAAAATTAGAGTTGCCTCATGCTTCATTTCTTCAACAAATATTTTAATGATTATGTAGCAGATGGTATTTCATAAAGATCAGTGAACACAATTCTTCTTTGGAAGTGGACATTTCAATGCCTTTGAGAAGTGATAGTTCTTTAAACCATTATTTATTATTGATTTATTCCTTTTTTCTAATAATTGTATATGATTTTATTCTATTTTTTTAACTTCATATATATTGGTATACACATTCCACATAATTCAACAATGCAATTTCTATTTCTTACATATGTTGCTATAGATATTGGCCAACTTTCCTTGAAAAAAAAAAATCTAAACATATTCACCTGTAAATATGTTTCAAAGACAAACACAAACCTCATCAGAAGTATTGAGTCCTCCCATACATTCAGATGCAGAGAAGAAACAGGAAAGGATGGGGATTCCTAGCATCTCCTTCTCCAGCATGAGTTTGGTGCATTGGGCGAGGGATCCAGAACAGATCATGTCAGCGTAATACATCCTAGGCCACACCCTCTTGGCAATACCCTGGAAAGAATGGGAAGAAGAATAATTAAATATATGCAATTAACAAAGAAAGAGAAACAATCTAGTGAGTGGTGACAACATATACCTAGTACGCCAACTGTTGTGAAGAAGATAAATGATATAAGAAATTAAGAAATAATGTACACTGTTGCTCATAAATATGGAATATACCTAAATAACCACGATCCTTGTTTTATTTTTTACCCTTGTTTTGGGTGAGTCCAGATTCAGAAAATTTACTTCAACGTGCTGAGAAGAGGCTCAACTAGCCCAATATGAATGGCTGGAGTGGATTTTTCATATTTTGAGGTTGTCATGAACAATGGTGATAAACCAACCTTGTTTATTGACAATATTGTGATAAACTCTCAATTGCTAGCAGTCAAAACAATTTCTAGTTGAAATTATAGTACATTTTGGTAGAGCACACATAGGGTGTATAAACCTATATCAATAAAACGTTCCTGGTTATCATGCAGTCTTGGAGTTTGAAAATGCAAAAAACTGTTCCATTGGACCAAGCATAAATATGACCCATTTTGTCTGTGCTGTGATTATTTGTCTCGGAGATTCCACATGTTAATGACCATTGAATTCACTCATTTAAAGGTTAATCTTTCCTTTGATGCCAGCAACTTTCACAAATAAACAATTGTTGATGGATTTCTAACCCTAAACAAAATTCATATTTTGACTTTTTTTGCATCGTTTTTTCAATTTCCTCCAGCCTCCCAAACTTTCAAAAATTTAACCAAATATTAAAGTGAGGAGTTCAAATAACTCTTCAGGAATCCACTTAAGTTCTTAAAAGTGCGATTTTAACCATTGGATTCAAATGGGATAGCCACAATTCAATGGTAGTTTTCGTGTTTTCCTATATTCCATATTTATGAGCAAGAGTGTATAAGTTTTTGGTTTCAAATTCCTGGTAGAAAAAATTCCCTGTTTAATAGACAACCACTGAGGTGTTGAATATGTTGAAAATTGTTTTAGAATTTAGAAGGAAGGTTTGTTTTTTTATTGAAAAGATAAGGTTTTCGTCTTGTCTCGACCTTCCATGAACCGGCTGAACTAAATTAAAACAGCTTCAAAGCAACATAAATCAGTTTTGCAGCATGGAATCTTTGCATTCATAATCAAGAATGATACAGCACCTTCATTCCTTTCCTGAACTGCCTTCTGAGGAACTCTGCTCTCTCTGGATCTGGCGTCAAAAATGAGTTGATTTCTTGTCGCCGTTCGTCACTGACTTGGACGGATTTGCTGATCTCTCCTCTTTCTATGTCATCGCAGATCTTCTCCCAGTTTGCATCTGGAAATAGAGAGATTATTAAGAATCTACATACATGTAAGATTTCGGAAAGTAGGGATGCAGACCAAAACGTCTGTGACCAAGTTCTAATAATCATTCATAAGATGACTTCTTATCTTGCGCATAATTGAGTTTAATAACAAAACCTTCTTACAAACACTTTAAATGATATTGGAATTTCAGGGTCAGAAATGGTAAAACTATGCAATGGCCTAATTAAATATCTTCAACATTAGATATATGTATGTTGTATTAATGATGATTAATTACCAGTGGTGAATAAATGTGATTCTGAATCTGAATCTATTCCTTCTTATTATCGTTTTCATAGCTGTGTGTTTTTCAACTTTGTACTTTGCTTTATCCCAAAACTGTGATGTCACCGATTTAGTTGCATAACTTCATATATCACAAGCACAGATTTCGAGAAACTGACTAAATGCATTGACAAATGGATTATGTATGTTCATCTTTGATAAATGCACTGGTTGACAAATGCTTCAATGAACTGCAACTGAATCAAACAGACTACTTATCCTCGAAGGAAAGTTAGGAGGTGACCATTTAATATTTAAGGGGGAGGGGGGGAATCTTTTTAAAATAAATAATTTCTTGCTCAGTTTTACTGAAATGACAATGTTTTGTTCAGTTTTAGTGAAATAGCTCATTTCTTCTTCAGGTTTAGTGAAACAAATAAATTCTTTCTGGGCAGTCTTGAATTAAATCATTTCTGGTGGGGGTATTTCTGAATGAATATTTGGGGAGCTCCTGAAATAAATAATTACTGCTGTGGTTATCGTGAAATAAATAATTTTCAATTGAGGAAAGCTCCAAACCCCCCTAGGTTGCCCCTAACAATGACTGACAACAAAATAATTTATTTGAAATTTTTATGAAAAGTATCTTGTGAAAAACAATAACACACTTTGTTTGGAAAATACTTAGCATGTTGACACTCTTCTGGTGAGTTGCACGCTCGGCTAAGACAGAAGTTGTTTGTTGCGGTTGTACAAAAAAATAACAGTGTCTGGCAGTTTTAGAATCCTTTGTCAAAAACTGTAATGTCAAACTCTAAACTGAGTGTCACAGGTTGAAGATTAGACCAATCAAATTCACTGATACCCTCTGATGTCACGGAAAGTTTTCAGAAAAACACACAGCTATGAAAACGATAATAAATCACTAATGTGCTATAGTCAAGCCAAATATAACCTGTACAAGAATACAAGAATACAGCAATTTTTTTACCCTCAGTGGTAGAACATGAAAGCATTATTAGTCAGTGAATAGCTAGTGACACAGAACATCGACATATTAACTTAAGTGATTTAATTGAAAAGTAAAATTGTAAGATAAATTCCAAAAGTAGCATTTTGCATTTGTTGTTTTGCAAAAATCAATCAATTTTATTTATATTAAGTTTTTCAAACAGGAAACATTAGCTGAGAGCCATCTTCACCGAGTTCAAAAGAATATGTTATCACACCTCCATAATATCAAACACGGATTTTGAATGGTGTCAAGATAAATATCACATATACTAGATGGTGGAGAACCCAACATAATCTGTGCATTTTGTGACCTTCTCAGTTTCAAATTGTGTTTTTTTTTTCTTAACTAGCCATTGGAGTCTTTGCAATGTTTACAACGACATATTCTATAGATATTACAGTCTCTAAATTCGATATGCAAAGAAAAATAGACTGTTGCACTGTGAAAATGGCACTTTATGAGTCATAATACCGATGATTTGTCATGATCAAACCAAATACTTTCAAAGTTAATTTGATTTTAGGAGCCTAATGCTAGTTGGTGACAGGCAAACAATTATGATGCTGATTTTCACTCTAAAATCAGTTATGACAAATCAAAATGGTCTTCTCTTGATCATGACTAATCAATCAGCCTCTATGTTTAATATGTTGAATGTAGAGAAGATGAAACTTTATTCTGTATGAACCAACACTCATTTTTTGTTTTTCATATCAAGTTTACCGGCAATATATATGCTACTGGTGAGTTGCAAAGGTTACCTATCAAGTTCCAGAAAGAGTACATCATGCTGCTGAACACCGCTCTAATCCCAGTGACTTCTTTGTCCCTCATGCTGAAGATGGCAGTCGTGTAGAGGAACGGCTGTTCATCTGTGATGTTGTAGACGCACAAGGGTTGGAGGTAGTGCTTTTCATACCTGAAAGCGCACAGCCAGGGAGTCAGTCAGGTGATAAAATATTAGTCATATAGAAACGAGTTTGATCATTTTAATGCTATAATTGTGTGTTGATGTTGTATGTGCCAAGAGAGAGGAACAAATTGAGCTTTCTTGCACTATAAGACACAGTTGGAGCTTAAATTAATTATCAAACCATATGAATAGTTGTGGTAATATTTAATTACAAAAAATTTGACCTTGATCTTTTGCCATGAGATGTATTCTCTGCTTTGATCTTTCTTTACCGGAGCTTGGTGTGTCGCACACATACCTGTGTTATCTATATCAATGTTGTGTTATGCATGTGCATGTATGTACCGAACCCTGGGGAAAGGTGTGTGAATATCGGTCAAAACTTACTTGTAGGCAGCAACGCTGAGGGGCAAGACAGGGATACCATTAGGAGTGTGGATATAGTTGGCGTTGTGGAATAACATGATGGGCCGACCGAGGGTCCTTCCCAACCGGGAGACAACACTGTAGTAGATATGGGAGACGAACTCCTTCACGGGCATCTGCTTCGGTCCGACAAATCTCTTATTCTTTCCAGTTGTTCCTGCTGTGAAGCACATGAATAAAATCTTGTTGGTGGTCACCATATTCTCCTCTCCTTTCAATGTTCTGTCTATGTATGGATCGATGTCGCTGTATGATGAAAACGGGACCTTTTGACGGAAGTCGTCAGCATTGGTGACTTCGCTGAGTTTCAACGATTTACCGTAGGCCGAGTCCTTATTTGCATTCATAATATCCCTCAAAACCCCTTCTTGTTGTTTTTTCATGTCCTTAGCTCCACCGAAGAGCTTTTGCCTTATCAATAGAGCTTCAATGTACCATTTTCCTTCGATGTAGTACTGGTATAAAAGGCTGTAGAATGTGTGGCTGTCCGCTGGGTTCAGTCGTATCATATCAATGCAGATGACTATGGCAATGGCGAGGGCTGTTGATACCAGACCTAAAGGGATAAGACAACATTTTTTGCATTATTTCATTTACATTCATACAAATGTTATGCCATGCTTTTGCAAGATTCTTTAAAACTCATGAATTCACTTACACCTGTTTAGATATGAATGCGTTTTAGTGTCTATTTTCTGACTCACAAAGTGACATTTTCGCTGTATTTGATTGGTTTATTGATAGCCAATACCATCATGAAGTTCTGAGACTGAACATAGAAAGAACCTGCATGCATTGCATTCACACGATGATGGCTGCATGACCAGAATCGCATGCTACAAATCTACATGTAGACCTATGGTTTGGCTCTACACTGTATTTTTAATTAATCTTGCTGTCGAGATTGAATGTTATCTATATCCGCATTCGATTTATACAAAAATTTAAATATGGAGTCATTTACAATCTATATGCAAAAAATTCAAGGGAGGAATAGTATTTTTCATTCCAAAATAATGCATTTAAAAATAGTAAAAGCGAGTCTCTGGAATATTCATGAATTATCTTTTAAACAATTACGACAAAGGAAATAAAAAGGGACAGAAGGACTTTCATCCGATCTATTTTCTTTCTCTTACGTCAAGCAATCTTATCGTTTTAACATCGACTATGTGTGAAACAATATTTCAATTATTGCAAAAAATCAATATTTTTAATATTTCATTATTTTTTTTAATTTATTATGATCCATTTAGAGGAACCCTGGATTTTATCAAGTACTTTGAGACTATCTTATCTTTGTGAAATCGATAGTGAAAGTGACATAGGATATTTGTACAATGAAGAGTTTATAAACTTTATATATTACAATTAAGTTAAGATACCTTTGTGGGAAGGATGTCAACAATTTGATAAGTCCTCATTGATAAAAAAAATTGCCTACTGCTATCTGAATCAGGTCCATAGTGTCAGAAGAATTATCTGGAAACTGCACCCAATATCAGGCCCATATTCTAGAATGCATTTAAAAATATAGTCTTGAGGTCATATTTTTAAGAAGAGTGATACTAAATTGTCAAAGAAAAAAAGTCAGGCATTCTTATTTTTAGGTCGACATGCACATGGCCTCCTATTATGGAAGACAGGGTGATCTGTATGCTGAATACTATAAAAATTGTCCAGATGATTATGGTAAAATTTGATCCAAAAGTGAGCTACATCGAACATTGCTAAAAAAAATTCTAATAAATTTTGTATTCATAAAAGCCATGTCTGATCAGTGAACCCGATGTAGCTCATAGTGAAAACTGGCTCAGAAATTTGAATCAGGGAAATTTCGAAATGGCCACCATTTGTTATTGCCTTCTGCACTTGCTCAGCAGGTCTGAGCATGCCCAGTGGATGACTCTTGATTCTTGAACTCACCATAAAACATTGAGCAAATGAAACTGCCTTGGAAAAATGAAGAAATGGCAGACAGAGTGGTGTTGCTTGCAATGGCCACTAGGAGGACCAGAACTCCTGCAACCTCCGCAGTCTTTCGCAGACCCATGGTTCCTGTTCAGATTGTCGCTCTGTTTTGGAAGAAAATTACCTATTTAGACACACCTTTAAAAACCACTATGGAACAATTTATAAATTAATTGAGCTGATTTTCTCTTTTGAAAATGTGATCCTGGAGTCAAGGAGGCTCATTTTGTTTCGGAAAAAAAAGAAAAAATGGTGACTACAATTTACACTCTTTGTCTTTGAAAATTAAACTGATTATACATATGACCGGTTATGTGAGAATGTTTTTCGATACATGTATCAAAAGTTAATTAAGATCTTTCATTTATCAAATTGAAATGTCTGTCTATAATATATATAGAGAGTGAAACATAAATGAAGATTAAAATAAACTGAAGTAAACTATGCATTTTTAATTGATAAATTAGAGATGATAACTTAATAATAGATCTATATTAAACTGTACCTTATAACAGTATTCCTTTGTAGCCCTGCAGATAAGTGTCAACAATGAGTTGTCAGGTCTTCTCTTGATCTTTATATAAGATATGAGAATCTGCTAAAGATTAGAGAGGGCAGAATATAATACGCTTCCAATTGTATATGAATTGGAATGGGATGCCTTGTACGATAAGCTCCTTTTTCCCACTATGATGACTCTTAGTTTTGGATATAACCTAATTAGAGTATAATTATAACATTTTTTGCTTTTTCTCAAAACAAAAGCAATGGATTGATGAATGGATGTTAGGGTGGCCTAAAAAAACGAATTTTTTAATTTCAAATCGCATACCCCTCAATTTTGTGTGGAATGGTAAAATAATCACGATGTTAAAATTTTATAAAATTCCTGCAAGTCTAAGTGGTCCCCCAAGGCCACTCAATTTCAGCTCAAAGCTTCTAAAAAATGTCCGTTTGCGTAATCGCGGTTCTAAATATCTTGCTTATTATTTGTTATACAGTGATAATATTAATACCATTGTTCTCAGGGGAAAATTAGCTTCAATTTGAGTATAAGGAAGCTATATTTATGACAACTTTGAAGCTGGCAGGATTTCAGAAAACTCAAAATTTAAGTTGTCGGGTCAAACCGCTGAAATAACTTGTTTAAATTGTCAGATTTTGCTGTATTTTAAAAATTCTACTGAGAATAAAGTATAAGGAACAATTTCCTGTGGAAAGTGAGAATGTTTAAGGGTTCGCATGGTAGGATATCCTTGCAGCAGAGACCCATGATACGTGGCAATTAAGAAGACATTTTTTATGAAGTTTGCCATTTTCTGACGACACCAAATGTCCATCAACGTGGTATTTTATGATCCTGAAAAACATTTTAACACTTTAGAGACTTCTCAGTGCCACACATAAATTTTATCATTGAATTTAAATATTTCACAACACCATTGAGAAAATTTCAGTGCACAGACATTTTTGCCAAAAACTATTCAAGGTGGCATTCAAATAAAAGTTTTCTTTTGCAGAAATCCAGCCACTCTTGTAGTTCTACGCACCCTAGGGATTATTGTTTATATATATGCTGTCTCTCTCCTTCAAATCTGTGTTCATCATCGGAGTGTATATACCCTGGCTGGCAATTTAAGAACAAAATTTTCAATGCAATAGTTCACATTACCACGTTACTGTAGTCCCTGCCCGGCTGTCCAAATAAGCTTCGTGCAATAATACGGGATGTAAAGCCCTGTCACCGAAAGCTTTCAGAGACAGGGCTTTACATCCTGTGTTATTGCATGCACCCTCATCTCTCAAAACATCACATACTTTTGCTGTGTTATTCTCTTGTGCCTTATTAAAAGCTCTCTAAATTGTTTGCAAACAATTCCAAAGTCTAAGATTGGCCCCGCCGCTCTGAAGTTTTTTGAGATGTGCCTTGCTTTGGTCATTCATGGTTACACATAAAATTGTGAATTTTCATATCCCAGAATTTTACTTTTTCGAAAGTAGGATTATAAATTTGACAATTTAGACAACTTATTTAAGCGGCTTCGCAGGACAACATGAAATTTTAAGTTTTTTGAAATCCTGTCAATGTCAAAGTTATCATAAATATAGCTTCCTCATACTCAAATTGAAGCTAATTTTCTCCTGAGAACAATGGTATTAATATTATCATCGTATGTCAAATAATAAGCGAGATATTTAGAACCGCGATTACGCAAACGGGCATTTTTCAGCTATTATTGGCTGAAATTGGGTGGCCTTGGGGGACCACTTAGACTTGCAGGAATTTTATAAAATTTTAACAGTGTGTTTATTTTACCATTCCACACAAAATTGAGGGGTATGCGATTTGAAATTAAAAAATTAGTTTTTTTTAGGCCACCCTAATGGATGTTTGTTGATAAGGTATCAGGTCTACCTTCTTGTAATAGTTTGTACTCTGAGATTGGAAAGTGTATATCCTCACATACTTTTAAAACAGAAAAAGGAAGATTTTATGTTTGACAACTAAGATACGGGATACAATCTGGAGAATTGTACAAACAGGTTGAAGATTGTGATATTAAAATATGTAAACGATAACATGCATCGTTGCAAACAACAACACGTTAGAGTTTTAGTAGCAATGTTCTCATACTCTCACATTATATATTATGAATTTACTTTATTTCCATGAATCTCATGACAAGAAGTCACAAACTGAGATGCATTTCCAAACAAAAAAAATACGAATTTTCGATGAAATGATATTTTCCACAAAATGATGCAATTTTTTTTAAATGTTATTTTTTGTTAAATATGTACTTTTGAGATATATTCCCAATAAATAAATCATGCCTTTCACTTAATTGGAACACTAATTTGATACAAAGTGGCTGTGAAGTGCTGCCTTAAACATGTATTGAAACAGCCTTGTCATCGAATAATACCACAATATATATTTTGTTGTTGGTTATTTCTTTCCCGTTCGTTATTCTGACCGAACCATTTACAAACTCCATTAAAACTTCTCCGGTCCGTTGTTATCAGCAAACGACAGTGATTTAGAGACTTGAGGTGGCTACTTCACTTGTGTTGTCATTCTGATCTGATCCACTTTTATCTCCTGTGTATTTTTATCACAATTCTTATCTTTCAATGTCACAGAGTCAATTTATATGCTGATTTATGCAGTTGACAAAGGAATAGTATAGCATTATTTTGATTATATTCTGCTTTCCCAATTATTGTGTAACTATACAGATTCAAATTCAGATTCAGATCTTTTATTTGTAGCTCAAATCATCATTTATAAAAATATCAATATTGTATAAAACAAGCTAGAGGACCTCCTCAAAGGCAAAATTATACCGCTATCGAGGAGACCCTATTTGCATATCCTCCACACATGTATGTACCATGGAGCCAATATCCTGTCAATTTTGTCCAATTCTGTGTGCTCAGTCAGGTGTTATGCTGTATAATCAGGTATTGCGGTATTCCGAATTACCACTCTATTTCACGAAAAAGCGTTCCTCGCCACCCAAAATCAACAAAACTGATCCTAGGTAGTGTGCCATGAACATATTACCTCATAACACTAAATGAAAAATTAAACCATCATTTCAAACATGGATGTTTTCATCCAAGAAACTTCCA
This sequence comes from Platynereis dumerilii, assembly GCA_026936325.1. Lineage (NCBI taxonomy): Eukaryota > Metazoa > Annelida > Polychaeta > Phyllodocida > Nereididae > Platynereis > Platynereis dumerilii. The sequence continues at coordinate 858,340 of JAPTHN010000034.1, forward strand.
TATAAAACAATTTCAATTGGCTTTTTTTTTTAAAATAGAAGTTTTACATATTCTTTAAAGTAGCAATTTCACAGAAAATTAAGCCTTTAATATCCTACCATTGTCCTTTGCATTAATCCTTGATTGCACACATAGCTGAAAAGAAACCCAAATGGGGTGACAAGAGGAAAGTCAGGCCGTTAGCAAATAAATTACGGATGGGAAGTTTTTTGCCAAACACGACGATTAGTTGTTGGATTGGGGATATTATAAACCGATGACGTCACATTTGCGCTAAATTTGCGGAACAGACCAACTTTGCGGATATTGGATATGTCGCCTTATTTCTTTTTTCACACACAAACCATGAGTTGTCTTTAATGTATTGCTGACCCCATACATTTAGGTCGTACTGTCGGCACCTGGATTTTCTACTATCATTTTTCTAATTTCTTATCAAAACATCGAAATAAAAATAGAAACATAAATCAGATTTTTACTCAAATCTTAGTATCACACGGGATTCTTTGACTTACAATCAGGAAAAAATGCCATTGATAAAAATTGTCCATAAAAATTATCACTTGAATAACCATGTTCAATTGGTTAAAAGATTGGAATCATAATCAGAGTGTGCTGTGTATGTGTAAAAACTTATTGTCTTTTTGGAAACAAGGGAACCTTTGCAAATAAACTTCAGCAAGATGATTTTTTCTTCCATATTCATAACAGAGGCAACATGATCGCATATTAGCCAATAGCACCAAGCAAGATTCCTTCAACTTATCGCGGTAATGTATCGTACAAAAAATTGTCATCATTTGCATTTGCAGAGAATTAGACAGAAATATTCAATCAGGTTACCTTGGTCTCAGAGCATGCATTAACAGAACTAACTATAGTATAAGTGTCATCCTTTGTACGACAACTGCCTATTTCTACTTTTATCATTCAGCCAATCACATGTCAGCATTTTAGGGCAACAATTCTTTGTTGTCCATTTATCGTCTCTTGTTCGGCTGTTTGAGTGTTTGTAAAGCCGGTTATGCACTATGGGATTGAGAATATGTGTTTATCACACCTCGGGCTAAAAATCATATAATAATTCCCTCTTCTTTCGTGAAAAACCAATGCTTGTCAGCTTTCAAAATGGTAAAATTCTGAATCTTCCAGTAAAAGGAAAGGGTTGTAATTTGTAACTCCAAATCTTTGACAATAACCAGTCTTTATTTCTTGTATTTTGCATTGAGCATACAATTTAATACCTTGGTTTTCTCTTTCAATTGCTCTTGTTTCTTTTCGCTCAGTTTACCTTGTAGTAATTTATCAATTCTCTCAATTTCTGTTTCTATGAAATCATGTCCTTTTTGTTGTATTCTCCTGAATATCTTCAAATAGATTTCTGCAATATGTTTTTCTTCGCCCTCTTCCATGATATCAATTATGACAGCAACTTGCTTGATGATGTTTTCTTTGTCCTGATATTTCACCATTCTCGATGAGAAGGCATCCAGGGTTTTCAGGCATATCGGAAGTCCGAGGTGGAGTCCTAGAAAAAATAGAGGCACCGTTTGAAAGATTGTAGGTCAACAGCTAAATGGGCCTATTGGTCACAGTTTAAAAATTAGGATCCTTCTTTTAACCTAAAAACTCTTCGTAATGAGTCGAAACCCACATCTCCTTGGTTGAAAAGGCCGGAAAGATATTTCACAAAAATTATAAATTACAAAAAGGAAAACAGACAAGTTTTATTTATTGAGGGAAAAAAGTTCATAAATAGATCCTCACCTAAATATTCATAGATTAGTTACTGTCACTAATAGGCACTTGTATAGATCAATATAAACAGATGGTTAAACAGATATAAAATAGTTACCGGTTTCTTTTATGAGGAACCTTAATATTGCATCCACATTTTGCTTGTTCCCGCTGTATTCAAGTGGTTTCTTGAGTTCAATTTCTTTGCTGAATAGTTTGTAGACAGGGTAGTCTTCTTTTTTTATCGAAAACCTCTCCTTCAAGTCTTCATTGTCCTTTTTACCATAATCTAGGAAGGGTAAGAGAAGTTGGGATTAAGAATTAGGGTAGCCATAAGGGGTTTACCATCTAATATCCAGGGGGGCATGGGGTTTTCCTCGGCGGGAAAATATCTATTTCACGGTAGCAGCGGAAGTAGCTATTATTCATTTCAGGCATGTGAAGACCCTGACTATTTATTCCTAAATTAAGCACCACCTTGTTAAGCAATATACCTTGCAAAAATTATTTTTTTCACGACTGTCGTAAAATAATTCATTTATGTCATAAAAAAAACTCTTACTCTGACACTGTGTTGAAACTGTGACGCTCAGTTCAGGAGGATCAACATTGGCTAGAAGCTGGGGAATCTGACCCAGTTTGAAATGACATCACAGCTTGCAGTTAATTTACATATATTGCAATGCTAGAATAGAGTCATCTCTGACATCACAGTTCAACAGCATAGAAAAAAACTTGAGATTCCACGTAAGTATGACAAGGACTGTAAAAAAATAAGTGAAAAAGTCCAAATTGTCTATCTTTAAGAATTTCACAATAGAACTTTGTAGATTTGTATAAATGTGATTATACATGCAATGCCAAGTGATCTTAACTATGGAATTAAGACACACATTTAAATATTTGACTCCTTACCGTTGATATCGACTTGAGCAATGAGTAGTTCTTCAATGGGCCCACTTGAATTTGCTAATTCTTTGAACGCCTCAAACTCCGGACCATGAGATGTCAATTTGCCAAACTTCACCAGAGTGTAAGGAAATTTCGAAATAATCTGAATGCAAAATATTATTATAATGTTGATTTAGTTCGATGAGAAAACTGCATGTACAAATCAATTTCGTTTTGAAAGTGATACAGTATCAGACGAAAGTTTAGGCCACGTCAATTTTTTGTTTGTCAATATAATGGAAAATAGGAGATCAGCTGAAAAATTTCTGCAAGGATTTTCTTGCCTATGTATCATGGAAGTTCTACATTGGCAAAAGCTTGATCTATTTTTATCACTTAACAATTTTGGCTCATTGAATATCCATTATTACCCCCTAAGTTCAAATTTTTAAAAATTATTTAAAGATATATTTTTTTCCTGTTTCATGACTGAGTGCCTTTAAATCAAATGAAACATGATAGAATAACTTGTCTAAAATAACATTGAATAACTTAGCCACTTTTCCTCTAATGCATAATGCCATTATGGGCCTTTGGGGACGTTAGCAGCAGCTGGCCGTAAGTTTAGACCACCTGAAAGTTTTGTTTATCGCACATATTCAAGCAAGTGATAAAAATAGATCAAGTTTTCGCTATTGTAGAACTTCCTTGATACATAGGCAAGAAAATTCATGCAGAAATTTTTCAGCTGATCTCCTATTTTCCATTATATTGACAAAAAATTGACGCGGCCTAAACTTTCGTCTGATACTGTATGTGTCCTCTATGCAATTTATATCTAGAAGATATATTATTCAACTTTGCCGGTATTATGCCAGAAAAGTACATTTCTATTATAACCGTTTTCACGGCCCTTTGTTTTTTGTTTTTTTTGTGTATTTTCCAGTTGAACCGTGACATCATCAGATTATATGTGAATGTGATTGTTCTAATCTTCAACCTGTGACATATCAATTCAGAGTTTGATATCACAGTTAATGACAAAGGAATTTAAAACTGCCAGGCAATGTTCATTTTTGTGTACAACCACAACAAACAACTGCTGTCTTAGGCAAGTGGTACACCTTACCAGATAAATGTATGTTTCAACGTTTCTCAAACAAAAATTGGTTTTATTATTTTTCTTTACAGACTCATCACAATTTCAAATCCCTTTTTCAGATTTGTTGTTTGTCATTGAATAAGTGGTCTGTTTGATTCTGTAACACTTCTTTAAAGCGTCTATCAACCAGTGCAGGGATCAAAGCTAAACAAACCAAACATACCTGTCCTACAATAAACATGTAATCCATGTGGTCAGAGTTATGTTGTGTTTTTTTTTTCTGTGCTTGTGATATATGAATTTGAAGTTGTGCATCTAAATCAGTGACATCACAGTTTTGGGATAAAGCAAAGTGCAAACTGGAAAAACACATATCTATGAAAACTACAACAGCACAGATTAACATGACTAACTAACTTACCTTATCAAAAGCCCCACTGTTCAGAGCCACTGATCCATTGACCATCCCATAAGAAAATGCAGAAGGTATGACAGAGAGCGAGAAAAAGAAAAATGGTAGAAATTTGGCTCTTGATGCCATTGTGGCTAGGCAACCTAGTAAAATTGTTATATGATAGACAGTCAAGGAACCAAACCTCAAAATGAGGTTGATAAATTATAATATTGATCTCGACGGTTTGTGGGAATGTTATTTGAGAAATTTTCGCAATAAACAGATGTTTTCAGATAACTTGGTTTTCAGAATTTCAGATATATTCAGATAATATGCGCTCTGTACATTTTAAATATAACTTTGTAGATGACAAATAAATACGATACATAATCTACTACTTTGCTAATCAGTGGTGTTATTGTCTATTGTTACGTAAAACTGTATGGTAGAAATGATGTTTCGACAATGTGGACACAACGTTGAGAACTAGTATTTTTTACAACATTGTGACAATGTTGCCACAATGTTGCATGCTGACATCATATCTTGACATTGCGGCACAATGTTGTAACAACATCTACCATACAATTCTACGTAATTAAAGGTGAAATTTTGTGAAAAGATTACTTAGACTATTAGAAATTTTTAAAAAATCAAATAGAGGGGCACCAGCATTTTTAAGGACCTACTGACACTTTAATGTGCCTAATTGGCAGTTGGTAGTAAAACTTGGTGATATTTAAGTTGAGATATGAAATAGCAATTTTACTTTAAAAAAGGGGGTCACCATGGTCCTTTACAAAGTGCAGCACGTAGTAAGCAGTGGGCGGGTCCACCAATGAGGGGAGGGGGCGGGGGAGGCAGGGGCGTCATGTCAAAAAATATCCAAAAAAGTTTAGAGTTCTGTTTTTCTTTTTAGTTTCTGTAGTTTTAACTGAATTGTTTTAGAATGTTTGGTGACAAAACAGGGTAATTTCATCAAATTCAATTAACACTAGGGGGCACTGTTGTGAACTGTATCATTACCCTTTAACACCAACAATGGCAACATCGCTTTGCTGGCAAATCATTACTGCAACATAGAATTGGCCAGCGTGGTATAATTAACAGATATTCATAAATTTGTGGTTTTCTTTCGCTGGTAGATGAAGTCTCTGCAAAAATCAAGCAAAGATGTCTTGTCAAACGATTTATTTCAATTTTCAGCAGTATAATACAATAAAGCAGTGTCATTTAAATATCAGATAAATATCTAAGATTTACAAATTATTGATATATAATTTGAGGTCCTGAAGTCATTTGTAAAATCTTAATCTATTATACTTGTTGTATATATTTTTCGAATATCTTTCTAATCATTCATGATAAAACCGATTTTTGAAGAAAAAATATTAATCAATGTTTTTGAAAAATGTTTGAATTAATATTTTGTATGGTTTCACTTTCACAAAATAAATAAATAACTATTTCTTATAATGTGTGCCAAGATTTACAATTCTGCACATCACATCAAATTTTCACATTTCGCAGTACATTTATTTTGTGCACGTAATAAATTTATTGAAGTGTTCACACCTTTTAGTTCACAGCCTATTTTGATGCTTTTGTCATAATTATATAAGTATATCATATAACAGTTTACATTTTTCGATACATTTATACAAGATAAGAGTTCTAATGTTATTGATAATAACAATCTAATCTAATAATAGCACAGTTGATGATAATATAGACACTTGTGAATGCAGTTCAAGTCTTTGATAATATACATTTAACACAATAAATATCACAATATATTATATATACACTTTAACATATTGGGTACGAAGTATCACAGATTCGCAGGTCAATAGTATCTTACACAACATTGATAAAATTATGAATGGGTATGTTTCTCTTAAACGAGTTTACCAAATTTGAGTCAAAATTGTGGTTCTGAAGGTTGTAAGTTACATTACCTAGGAGTGGAATTTGGCATTAATTTTGAGAATCCCAATATATTTTTTTATGAGTTTTCTGAACACAAATATAACGTCATAACACAATCAGCTTTAAATATTATAAATATAATCAAACTCGTGATGACTTCAGTAAGCCTAAATATCAGAATATTCAAATCTTACATGCAGAACTCTTGGTGCCCTCTTGCGTCAGATACAAATTCTAGTACATGTTTTTCAACACAAGGGTATCATGGGAATGAGTTCGAAGTATTACAACAGAAAAACTTCAGCAAGCGTTCAGCAGTTGTGCTTCATTTTCTGGATATATTGTACAATGAAATAAAATTATCATTTTGTAAAGTTCACCTACATAGTATTTTGAAGATTTGAATACACAAACTATAACAATAAATCTCAGAAGATGTTCTTGTGCTTCCGAAGCTACCAATAAATTCCATGATTTTAACTTGAATCACAAACGAAACAGTTAATATTCAAGTATATCTGTACAACGAACAAAATTAACCTTTGCAGATATTTTGTATATTACCAGCTCTATTGTCTACATTCCTAAAAGAAAATGGAAATATCTAATTACATGCAAGGACGAATAGCCTCTTTCGATAATTCATCAACAAACCTAATTCCATGTGTTCTCTTGTATAATGTCTCTATTCATCATTTTCCTTTCTTTGTCTCTTCGCTTACAATATCACTTTCCATGTTGAAAGTATCTTTATGTCGATTATGGTGCTTCTTTTCAACTTCATCTTCATAGCAAAGTGTTGTTTCGGGTTGTGTCGTATTCTGATTTCTAACCAACTTTCTATCTCTACATCTTTCTTCACCCCTTCTTGCAGCAGCTCTTCGATATTTTCCCTTAAGCGACAAGAATTTTCCTTTTCTTGCCCCCAGTAGGTGAGTGCCTCTCTCCCATAAGGGACTTGATGTAGATGATATCCTGGATGCTGAGTTTGGAGAAGTCGATTTCGTCTTCCCTCTGATCTTGAGGCTCCATCTCGTGCTGGTAGGTCCTCCCGCGTCCGTGGTATTTCTGTTCCGGGCTGAAATTAAAATCATTCAAATTTCATTATACCAAATCAAGTCAATTCCATTTATATTGTTCCAGACCAAATTGTGTGCTTCACAGTTCACACAGCTATGTTCATCCTAATTTGCTTGACTGATGATCACACCTTTCCTCCAAGTATTCACAATAATCCCATAGTAGTTTATTAGCAGTATTTGAGATAAATATTAGTAAATAGTTCACTTTCCACAACTTTGTGTGAAGACTTGAATTTTTTTGGTTACGGAAATCAACAAAAGTGGCTGTTTTCATCAGATTTTGTGTCAATTTGCAATAAGTTTGTTTTGGACCGGCTACATTTATTACCAACGATGATTTCAATTGCACGTTTCACCACTTAGGGGAGAGCGGGGCAAAGTGAGACGGCGGGCACAGTGAGACAAAGCCCGTAGCATCTACCTGGTACTGTTTACAGATCAACCCTTTTTTGCATAGTACAAAAATTAAGTAAGTGAGAAACTGTCCTATATCTTGAATGCTTACGCAGCATATCGAGAGTTGAATTCAATATTTTTGTTTTTAGCCTGTAAAAGTAAATAATTTTGCAAAACGACTTTTTGTTATAATTCCCAAGAAAAATGGTATAATGCAAAGCAATTGCCAGGGATTCAAACCTTGGTTGCTTGTCTTAGTTTAGTGAGATGACGAACCACAATGCAGGCATCCGGTCCGCAGGATTCAAAAGTTTTATTAACAGAGCTGCGTGGGGCACAGTGAGACAGTTTGAAGCGGGGCACAATGAGACATCACAAAATACACTCGAAACGACATGAATGTAATGCATGGCTCACAATTCACTATTAAAAACAAAATACCTGCTATAAACTACTGATTTTAGTGAGTAATATCCACAGGGAAGCGTCAAAGAAGGATTTTGAATAGGATGTAACAGGTGCGGCTCGTGCATGTGTCCCATGCGATGAAGTTTCAGAACATGCTCAAAAAGGACCTAAAAAATCATCTAGCCAGCTGTTTTTATTAGAGTACAGTAGTTTCTGATGCAACAATTGATAAAACAATTCTGCAGGTCCTGATGATTGGCGGTTATGACAGCAGGTGCCCTGTCTCACTGTGCCCCGCCTGCTGTCTCACTGTGCCCCGCTCACGGGGCACAGTGAGACACTTAACGAGCACGTACATAACTCAAAGTTTCTCCAAACCTGTAAAAGGTAGGAACCTGAAACTATGTGACAATATACCCAACGTCATTATCTATAATGTGGACCTGATCTCATTTAACTCGTTCCTGCCAATATTTTGGAAGACTTGAAAATAAAAAAATTGTCTCACTGTGCCCCGCTCTCCCCTACTTTTAAATTGCTTTAAAATAAAAAGACAACAGCAAGGGTCTGCATAATTGTTGGTCTGACTTTACTTCTCCAATTTTACCAAAAGTTACATTCGCACCTCATGAAAATCATCATAATGGTCAAAATAATTTAGTAGTATATTGACAAATAAAGAAGTTAACACAACTTACGTAATCATAGGCTGCTGAGGGCCCTTGTAGTACGCTGGCGGAGGGCTCTGTTTGTGCATCGCTCCAATGATGGGTTTCGTATCGGGCTCATATTCCTCCTCAAATGCAGCTTGCATCTACAGAAGAGAGGAAGCTATGAGTATAAGCATTAAAAAATATAACTAACTATGTATTTCTTATTAATTCATAATTGCTTCATCGATACATCTTCGTCGAAAGAAATATGTCAGCATGAATAATTGCGACATTTTACAATAGGCAGGACTTCAGTTTATGGATTATGGACCGCCCTTGGCATCAGTTGATTCAATTATTTTTAAAAGTTCAAATATTTTCATTGACACGTGTTTATTATGAATGTGAGCCAATTACGAATTGATAGAACTTTTTCTGTATTCCAGTTTTTGCAGCAAGTTTGATAAATTTATAATATGGCGTATCTCCTTTATGAGATGAAACTTCATCCATAAGTTATACAGTCCTTTTCACAACGACTCTCTTCAATTGATTCTTTTCAACCATTTTTTATCTGTTACTGCGGACAAATGACATGTGCATACAGAATTTCACTGACATGTACTGTTCCTTGTGAGGTCATATCCCTATCCATGTCATGTTATTCTCTATGACTCATAATCAATTTGTGAGGTCATATCCTGTACTTTCAATGCCATCAGAACAAGCCAAAATAGTCACAGCACACATCAACGAGGTCACCAGTTACTGAATGACAAATTGGCAGTTCATTTCAATGCAATGGAAGGCCTGTTGTGAGGTCATTGATGGCCACAAATAGCTTAAGTATACAGTGGTACCTGAATTGTAGGACCCCCTGTTGTAAGACCAACTTGCCTTATGTGACTTCCTTCCTTCCGCACTAAGTAGCATTTTTAGTGCATTTTGCACCCAGACAAGAGACCGCATCCCCACAAGAGAACACTTCATGACCGATTTGCATACTTGTTTGGCCTATCAAGTATACGATGTGGTGTACAGTGTACGACTCATAACATTTTTTTCTTATTAAGATAACCTGTGTTAGGCATTAATACAATGTGGTGTTATCTGCTGTGGGATTGTGTGTAAGTATAACCCATATTTCCAGAGCATAATATATATATAAATATATATTATATATGCTGTCAATGATTAGGAAGAAGAGGTCTCAGGACTGAACACACCCCCTGCTCCACTTAATTAATCTCCTATTACAAATTACCCCCCTTTTACCTTCAATTTTCCCCCTTAACCACAATATGGCCCCTTCTTATCCCTCCTTTCTTCCTCTTCTTCCAACTAAACTCCTTTTTCTTACATTGCTAATTAATCATAGGGGAAGGAAAATGACTCATAAAGGTTCTTCATCATACCTGACGGTCCTTCCTATCTAAGGGGGGTACATCATAAGGCCTTAAAATGAGGCAAAAAGGTTCTCCATCAGACCTGAAGGTCATTTAAGGAAGGTATATCATGAGGCAAATGAGGCAAAAAGGTTCTTCATCACACCTGAAGGTCCTTCCTATCTAAGGGGGGTATATCTTAAGGCCTTAAAATGAGACAAAAAGGTTCTTCATCATACCTGAAGGTCCTTCCTATCTAAGGGGGGTATATCTTAAGGCCTTAAAATGATGCAAAAAGGTTCTTCATCATACCTGAAGGTCCTTCCTATCTAAGGGGGGTATATCTTAAGGCCTTAAAATGATGCAAAAAGGTTCTTCATCACACCTGAAGGTCCTTCCTATCTAAGGGGGGTATATCATAAGGCCTTAAAATGAGACAAAAAGGTTCTTCGTAATACCTGAAGGTCCTTCCTATCTAAGGGGGGTATATCTTAAGGCCTTAAAATGATGCAAAAAGGTTCTTCATCATACCTGAAGGTCCTTCCTATCTAAGGGGGGTATATCTTAAGGCCTTAAAATGATGCAAAAAGGTTCTTCATCATACCTGAAGGTCCTTCCTATCTAAGGGGGGTATATCTTAAGGCCTTAAAATGATGCAAAAAGGTTCTTCATCACACCTGAAGGTCCTTCCTATCTAAGGGGGGTATATCTTAAGGCCTTAAAATGATGCAAAAAGGTTCTTCTTCAGACCTGAAGGTCCTTCCTATCTAAGGGGGTACATCATAAGGCCTTAAAATGAGGCAAAAAGGTTCTCCATCAGACCTGAAGGTCCTTCCTATCTAAGGGGGTACATCATAAGGCCTTAAAATGAGGCAAAAAGGTTCTCCATCAGACCTGAAGGTCCTTCCTATCTAAGGGGGTACATCATAAGGCCTTAAAATGAGGCAAAAAGGTTCTCCATCACACCTGAAGGTCCTTCCTATCTAAGGGGGGTATATCATAAGGCCTTAAAATGAGGCAAAAAGGTTCTACGTAATACCTGAAGGTCCTTCCTATCTAAGGGGGTACATCATAAGGCCTTAAAATGAGGCAAAAAGGTTCTCCATCACACCTGAAGGTCCTTCCTATCTAAGGGGGTACATCATAAGGCCTTAAAATGAGGCAAAAAGGTTCTCCATCATACCTGAAGGTCCTTCCTATCTAAGGGGGGTATATCATAAGGCCTTAAAATGAGGCATAAAGGTTCTTCATCATACCTGAAGGTCCTTCCTATCTAAGGGGGGTATATCATAAGGCCTTAAAATGAGGCATAAAGGTTCTTCATCATACCTGAAGGTCCTTCCTATCTAAGGGGGGTATATCATAAGGCCTTAAAATGAGGCATAAAGGTTCTTCATAATACCTGAATGTCCTTCCTATCTAAGATGGGTATATCATAAGGCCTTAAAATGAGGCATAAAGGTTCTTCATCATACCTGAAGGTCCTTCCTATCTAAGGGGGGTATATCATAAGGCCTTAAAATGAGGCATAAAGGTTCTTCATCATACCTGAAGGTCCTTCCTATCTAAGGGGGGTATATCATAAGGCCTTAAAATGAGGCATAAAGGTTCTTCATCATACCTGACGGTCCTTCCTATCTAAGGGGGGTACATCATAAGGCCTTAAAATGAGGCAAAAAGGTTCTCCATCAGACCTGAAGGTCCTTCCTATCTAAGGGGGTACATCATAAGGCCTTAAAATGAGGCATAAAGGTTCTTCATCATGCCTGAAGGTCCTTCCTATCTAAGGGGGGTATATCATAAGGCCTTAAAATGAGGCATAAAGGTTCTCGATCATCCCTGAAGGTCCTTCCTATCTAAGGGGGGTATATCATAAGGCCTTAAAATGAGGCATAAAGGTTCTTCATCATACCTGAAGGTCCTTCCTATCTAAGGGGGGTATATCATAAGGCCTTAAAATGAGGCATAAAGGTTCTACATCATACCTGAAGGTCCTTCCTATCTAAGGGGGGTATATCATAAGGCCTTAAAATGAGGCATAAAGGTTCTTCATCATGCCTGAAGGTCCTTCCTATCTAAGGGGGGTATATCATAAGGCCTTAAAATGAGGCATAAAGGTTCTCGATCATCCCTGAAGGTCCTTCCTATCTAAGGGGGGTATATCATAAGGCCTTAAAATGAGGCATAAAGGTTCTTCATCATACCTGACGGTCCTTCCTATCTAAGGGGGGTACATCATAAGGCCTTAAAATGAGGCAAAAAGGTTCTCCATCAGACCTGAAGGTCCTTCCTATCTAAGGGGGGTACATCATAAGGCCTTAAAATGAGGCAAAAAGGTTCTCCATCAGACCTGAAGGTCCTTCCTATCTAAGGGGGTACATCATAAGGCCTTAAAATGAGGCATAAAGGTTCTTCATCATACCTGAAGGTCCTTCCTATCTAAGGGGGGTACATCATAAGGCCTTAAAATGAGGCAAAAAGGTTCTTCATCACACCTGAAGGTCCTTCCTATCTAAGGGGGGTATATCATAAGGCCTTAAAATGAGGCAAAAAGGTTCTTCATCACACCTGAAGGTCCTTTAAGGAAGGTATATCATGAGGCAAAAAGGTTCTTGGTAATACCTGAAGGTCCTTCCTCTTTGTGCGGAGGTTCTTCCACATCTTTCCGATGACGTAGACCAGGCAGCTGCCTCCGTAGCAGAGGATGAAGATGGGCAGCAGCACGTACAGCATGATCTGGTTCCTTCTCTTCTCGTCGGCCGTTAAACCTCCCTCTTCCGCAGAAGAATCGGCGGCTGCTGTGTTTGATGAAGCGGTGGTCACTGAAATTTACGTATTAGTTAGACACCGATTTGGAGGGTTCTAACTGACACAAAATGCATGTTAAAACCCAACAAAAAGGTGTAGCTGACTTAGACATCATATGTTTCTTCTATTATACGTTTTAACTTATATTTTTTGTAAAATAAAGAATAATCTGTTTGTTTGCTGTTGTCAGCAGTGTTAATCTTTAGCAGGGAGACAACATGCAAAGTTGTCAGTTAGATACCGGTTTTGCTAATGGTATAAGTATCTTGGTGATGTCTTAAGGAAGGAACGCAATTTAGAGTCACAAGGAGTGGACCAGATACACGATAGATGAACTAGTATATGAGAAAGGGATGCTAATAGGAGTTACACAGTAATACAACACTGAAAAGAAGTTTGTGTAAAACAGACAAAATTAACGTTAGCTGGTGTCCGCCAAAAATATTGTGTATACCAGACAAGATTTTGATGTGTTTGATGAAATTTGATGAAGCGGTGGTCACTGAAATTGTAAATCCTGATCAATTTTGAGTGTGTTTTGATCAAGGAAATGTCTGAATTTTCACAAAATTTAGACGGACACCAGCTTTCGTTTATTTTGTCTGTTTCACACAAACCTTCTTTTCAGGGAAGCAACAATTGACTAATATAGAAAATGGAAATAAAATGTTTCTTAGATCCGGTTATGAATAAAGGTATTGGCTGCATACTTTTTGATTTTGTTCTTAATGAGAAGTTGTCTTGCAAAGATAACTCTAGTTATTGAAGACAATCAGAGGATTTAAGAAATTTGCTGTTCTTTACATGTCCTAAGACAGAAATTCATATTTTGCTGCTTGTTTCTATGCAGCCCAGTGGAGTTTTGCAATAGCTTAATCTTCAATATCGAGATCTGACATTATAGTTTGTTCATTTGGATTCACGTCACACCAACATTTTCTGTTTAATACTCACAAAACCAATTGATGAAAGTTATTGGATAAAAAACTTGTTTTGGTGTCTGAAAAAAATGAAAAGTCTCCTCCAAACTTCACAAAAAGGTCTAAATTTCTAGTCATTTGGTACTCAAAGAAATTAAGAAACAAATTCTAGCACTTATTTTATTTATATCCCACAATAGGCAGTGTAGTTCTGGCAAAAAGCCATGTGATTCACACCATGTAGTTCATTTTGTGAAGAAAATGAAAGAAGTCCTGACGTTGCTATGTAAACAATAGACAGTGTTGCTAGGGATATTTTTTGGCGCCATTCAAACAAAATAGTGCCATTTGAAATCACTATTTTTTTACTGGAGGTTTATTTTTGTTGTGGGATATAAATAAAACTTAATGGGAGTGTGGTTCACAGCAATGAACTTCATGAGTATCAGGTCTGCTGCAGATTAAACACTCGTCTGTGTTGTATTCTTACGCGACCTGACATTCATAAGGTTCATTGCTGTGAACCACACTCCCATTAAGTTTTATCATAAAAGTCTTACCATCAGGGTTGGGCAGCTGTTTGCACACGAATGGCTTCGTGGATGCACAAGTTGCGGGGACTAGCTTGAGGGCGGCTGATTCAAGATGGACGCATATCTTGGTCTGGTCGAACGTGTTGACACCAGGTTGCCAGTATCCTGTAAAAAAGTTAAAATATGAAAATATGAACACATGACATAAAGAGAATGCTCTGATAAAAGGATCAATTTCAGTGGCTTTTTTATCTTTTTCTTCTTCTTCCCTCATTGTGTTGGTACGCCCTGCCCAGGTTATCGGGAAGCTCAGCCGCTGATGTGAGGGGGCTGTATTTTAAATAGCTAGTGTTGTCACTGTAATCAATTTCAAGATAGAACCTTTAGCTTTTGATTTTGTTGACCTTACGTTGTTCTTGTTACTGTTATAATTTTCAGTATATCTCTATTTATTTATTACAGTCTTCATTGTAGTTGTTCATTTTTATAAAGCTTTTGAAAAAGACTTTGTCTAAATCTCTTCTGCTGGTTTTGTAATCAAGGTACTTCTAGCGAATAAGAGGTCTTTAATATTGATAAGTAAGTCAATTATTTCTGTTACTTAATTCACATTCAGTTAACCGGTGTGCTTGTGTTTCTCAATACTGATTGCATATTTTACCAAGTTGAGCAATTGACCAATCCAGGTTAAACCAATCAGCAATATTTCAGTTTTCCCATTTTTCATTTGCTTTTACATTATTACTGGTTGCCCGTCTCATTTTAGAAATTACTCTAGAAATTACTCCTGAAATTTATAAAAACATATATATGGTAAGTTGCTGAAATAAGAATGCAATACAATGATGGAAATGAACAACCTTAAACACTTTAATGTTAACAGTGCTATTGTATTTTACAGGAAACTTCTGACAAAACTTAACTTATAAATCACGAAATTTTATTTTATTTACTGTGACAGTTGTTAATCAAAATAAATAAAAGACATTGGAAGTGTTCAAATTTTGTAATGAAGCTGAAACACGCCCAAGGTTTCCTTTGTCCATATTATAAGTTGAGACCAAATGCTGAGGATTTGCTGCTGCACAACGTATATTTTATTAAATGCGGTGTGAGTTTGTTGATACCAACTGCAAACCGCTAAGGGAATGCAGACTAGTTCAATATTTATCAGTGTATTTATGACTTGAAACTTGCATAACTGAATATCAATATCCTACAGTGCCACCCATAAGTTAGCCCTTGGTCCCAGAGCTACCTGTAAGTGAGTGAAACGCATGAAATGTGCCATTGCATCAATACTAAACATCCTTAACCAAAATGCTTCTGGAAGCATGAATTCTCATCTGATGAGAGGAAAAACATATTGGGTCATAAAAGCCGATATGTGAGGCATGTGGGATAACAATGGCTGTAAATTTTCTTTGCTGTAGTTGGAGCTACGTATGGGTCAAAGTCTTTGATAAGTAAGTGAAACACAGGCCCAATGTTAGTTAATAGGGAAGGGTGGTTCACTTACTAATCAAAGACTTTGACCCATACCAAACTAACCTTGCCGCCAATGCCAGAAGGAAGTAATAAAGAATACTAAGGTCAACTTTATCAATAGGGAAAACTGGGATCCTTGGATTCTTCCCTGGTTGCATGACAGTTTTTCTGCATCTGTTTTCTATTTAACTTCTTGAAATTCTGATTAAGTAATGATTAAAGGATGCTGTTGATATAATGACATCATTATATTACACAACTATCAAGATATTTATATGTCTATGTTAGATTTAACAATACAATACTATGTATTGAGTTTATGTGAAGTGATATTATACAGTCAGCTATGGTGATGACTGCCTCACTGAATTATGCATGTGTCTCCAAGGGCGTATTGATTCTAAGGCAATTCATATGCAATGCCAATGAACTGAGCAAAATAACGTCTCTAAGCTCAATCATATTTGCAAAAAAACATTTCTCAAAAATATTGTTATTTTTTATTTTTTATTTCATTTTATTACTGCTGCTGAATTTAAGACAATGATTCGGGAGTAAGGGTACACACTGGATATTTAGTTGAGTAATTTTCGCTCAATTTATTCATTCTGTACCATTCAAATGACATAACTTGGGAAGCCATGATTTTCCACAATATATTTTGATCACCTGTCGGAATTTTTTGGTTCCTTGCCTGAATTTAATTTTTTTCCCTCTGCCTCCATCCATTTTTACAAGATGATCACGGACCTGCCATGATTTCACTTAGAAAGGCATCAGTTATTTATTATGACCAGTTCCAAGATTACGGAATTTGTTCTTTTATCGTTGTACTACTATTATCTTGGTTCTTACTTGCTGGGTCCAGGGCGAAGCTGGTCTGATCAGTCCAGATGTAGTCGTTTGCCTTGAGGTGGTCCATTTTGAAGAGGCCAATCCACACATTGCTTGACCTGAAAGAGAAAGTCCTTTTTTGAGAATTCCAGATGCTTTATGAGCCGGTTGCTTCTGTTACAGCAATTTCAGTTAGTATGAGTCTGTGCAATAGGTAGCATAGCGAAACGAAGCAAATGAAGTTCATCGAATTGGTTTAGTGACTGATTTACACTCACAAAACTAAATTGAATAGCATAAAAACATCTTACATTACAATTACAATTGCAAATTGAGAAATGTCAAAATGTTTTTTATAATTGGCACAATGAGCTAGTAGGCTTATCACACAACATTTTGTGTTGCCTGTTTTCCACTAGCCTCTTTTAGAGCATAACATCAATAGCATCCACCTCATATCTCCAGGTGGATTTACTCACTAAATAACTTATTTTTTATTTCAAGAATTAGATGATTAGCAGCAGTGATATAGTCAAGGCCAAGACATCCGAGGCAAGGCCAAGGATTTGGCATCCGAGACCGTGCCAAGACCAAGGTCATCAGAATCTGGCCGGAGGACAAGGCTGGTCACGACGCCTCCATCACTGGCCCAAAGACACCTGAGACTGAGGCAAGGCCAAGGATTTGACATCCGAGAATAAGCCAAGGCCATCAAAATATAGCCCCGACACCGGTCTCGAGGATGAGGCCAGCCTCGAGACCTCAAACACTGTGATTAGGCCAATACATACGTCATTCCTGCTGTGGTGTTGACCAGAGCCTTCACAGCGTTCAGTTCAGCGTAGCCTCCTAGAATCGCCAGATCACCGTTTTTCTTCACGCAGAATTGTCTTGCCGCCAACCAGGTCAACTGCTGTGGGTACGCCACGAAGACTCGGTCCACTCTGGTCACAGGGTCTGAAAAGAGGCAGAATAATAAATATTTCTACACATTCTTTCCTAAAAGAATTGAAAAAGAAATTTTTTTCTTTTAAAATGTGCAGAATCTTGCAAAAACCGAAAAACAATTTTGTATTGGAAAAACAATTTATTCAAAAAATTGTTTGGAGTTACGTTGTCTCATTTCTCTGAATCCTTACATAACAGATTTCAAAGAACTTATCACTGTAGAGCTATTCTCCTCTTCGTACTGTGTAAAACACTAGATAAGACGTTAATTTTTTATTTGAATATCTTTTACTTTTCTATTTAGGTCTTGTCCATTTTTTTTGGTGAAATTGCTATTACTAAACGCTGCTTTTATGAAGTCCCAAGAGCTGTTCTGCCTTCCGTTAAATTATCATGCTACAGTATGCTTTTGCCCTGCTCAATTTCAACCAGTGTGAAGAACTCAAGATATAAATCATGATCTTAAAAGAGAAAAAATAAATTAGAAATATCCAAAAGCCACAAGCCCTTACCGCTGTCCGAAGCATAGAACACAGCAGTGATGCCCACTCCGCCACACATTTCGGTAGTAGTCGAACCGGCTGACACAGGACACGTGAAGTTGCACTCTGGAAATATAAAATCATGCAATGACATGCATTGGATAAATGTGTTTATACTTTTTGAAGCTGCTTGATAATGACACCTGAAAACATTGTGAATAGGTGCAAAGCCACAATTTCAAAATGTGTTTTTCTGAATTTTTTTTGTTTTTCTGTGTGATTAAATATGACAAAGTTGATAGGCCTAGTTATTATTATCAAGATTAGGCCCTAGCAATAGGCCTACACACTGTAGTCATAATGATACCGACAAGTGGGTACCTTTGCGGATCCCTTCATCAACTATTTTTATCCTACAGTACCACTTGCCAGAAACCATGTCATCTATATGAGATTGTATCATTGTTAATGTTGATTGGCAACTAATTACCCGCAGCCAGACATAGATCTACCAACCAAGTGAATGAAAACACTATATGCAAAATTTTAGAAGGAAAAGCTGTATATTTCTTTGAATTTTTTTAACCCCGCTGTCTCGTAGGTGTACGCAGTTCTTTACATATCATCTTAATATGCCATTGTAATTCTTAAAGATAATGAATGAGTAATTGCTTAGACATGTATCCTTAACACGGACCAAAAAGATAGAAGCACAATTGGAATCTTCCACCCACCAGTCCTTGGTACGGTTCCAAGCCTTCCGTACTCATTTCCGCACAGGCACCGCGACCCGCCCATGATGCCCATATAAGGAAATCCGGCAGAGTTGCACCCCATGGCGCAGTCCTTGACGTTCAGAGATGTGAGGGTGATTTCTTTGCCATTGAGTTCTGGGGCCCCGCTGTTGTCTTTGTAACAGCCAAACAGTTTGTAGAGCACTGCTTCTCCTAGAAGAATATTTGAAATAAAAAAGAATAAAAAATAAAAATATCAAAAAATGGTATTACCAATATTTGTGAAATGATGTGAATGACAAAAAAAAATCCTGTCTACCAATATAGCTGTTTGCATATTAGCGGTCCAAACAATTTCAAAATTAACTTTCAAATTGGTTTTTGTGATGTCATTGCCTTAAAAATGTTTTGTTGGTGGTTAATCAAATGAACCAGCGCTTATGATATCAAGCTGCATAGGTGACAGTGAACAAACTAATTAAATGTCTAAAGGTACTTAAAAAAATCAGAAGATTAGGAGACCAACAGAAAACTGTCAATGACGTGGCAAAGCCGGTTTGCAAATTCAAAATAAAAAAAATAATTTTTACAGAGTAGCCTACTGCCAATCTGCAAAGAGATCTAATGTCATTATTTTTCTATTAATACCAGTCCTGCAGATAGTGAAATTAATCGGTTTTTGCAGTCCGGTGGATATGGCAAGTGCAGCCCTCTAAGGCCAGTTCTGGGTGTGTGAGAGCTGATTTGTGGGATGGGAAAAATAGGGATTTCTCAATATGTTACACATTTATCCCTTTGCTCTGTTGATGGCTGCATCTGCATGGGTTGGACCAAATGTGATGAATCCAAACTACTCTGTACAGTTGATCAGAAGAAAATCACAACTGAATGTCATTCAGATGATACATCAATTTGGCAGTTCCTTGTTTAAGCATCTAAGTGAAATATCCCTCACATGGGGAGATTGTGTAACATTTTGAGAACTCCTGCTCTCTCTCCCATCTCATTGATCAGCCCTCATCAGTGGCGTTAGGGGCTGCACTTGCCATATAGATCCATCTGTCTCTCTTGGATAGACTGTATTAGGGAATATGTAAACTGATAAATCACACAAAACTGAAGTTTGACTGGATTAAAATTTTATCAGTTTGTGGTATAATAGGATGACAGTTCCGTCTGCCTACCAGTTTCCTATATCTAATAATGAGAAGTATAATAGAATCCATTTCAGTTCGTTTAGGTTCTTGCTTTAATTTAAATAGCAGGCTGGAGTGTAGTCCAACATTGAAATATGTTATAGCTGTTTGCAGATTGGCGGTGCAAACAGTTTCAAAAGTAACTTTCAACTTGGTTTTGTGATGTCATTGCCTTAAAAATGTTTTGTTGGTGGTTAATCAAATGAACCAGCGCTTATGATATCAAGCTGCATAGGTGACAGTGAACAAACTAATTAAATGTCTAAAGGTACTTAAAAAAATCAGAAGATTAGGAGACCAACAGAAAACTGTCAATGACACGGCAAAGCCAGTTTACAAATAGAAAACAAGAACATTTTTCCAGTGGACTGCCAATCTGCAAAGAGCTATAATCACATTTTATGATCGAAGGTCATTTTCTGATTTTTCAGGACCATCCTGAGAGACATTCCCTATACAAGAAATATGTAGGAATTTTAACAAGACTAAAAAAAAAGAATCAAAGATGATAGTAATTAATTTGAAACAAATCTTTCACAATTTTAAATTATATGTTGTGTTTGGATGATCATTAAAAATTCGATTTTTTTATTCATCTTTGTTCTATTTTTTGCCAAATGAAGCTATTTCTGAATCTGGACTGAAAGACCGGTATTGCACAACATTTACACATCTTATGTAGAAACAATTCGTTTTCATGAAAGTTTTAAAGATATCTAAGTTTTGTTTTGAGGTCCTATCCCACAAAAACAAAATACCTAGGTTCAGGAATGCCTAAGAAGAAAAACCAAAAAATATTAAAACAAATTGTAGTAATTGGAAAAACATATGTATATTCACAATTCTCAATTATATGTTGCGTTTGTATAATCATTAATAATTCAAACTTTGTCAGCCATTTTAAGAAAACTGTTTCTGAGTTTTCATACATATCTCATATAGACCACTTACCTTGTAAAGCTGAACAGAATAAAATCCCTAGCGTTATAAACCACTTCATTGCCTTTGATTTTGATGACACTTCCTAACTAAAATCTTTAGTAATTTAATTTTGAAGCAAAATAACTGAATCCTATGTTGTCACATATTTCTTGTAGATGCAGCACTTGTTGATTGTCACCAGGAGGATGCGCACGCACCTTGTGCATAATTAATAGGGTAGTGACGTGAATTCATCCAAGTGTGACAGTGCTTAGAGTGTGCAGCTTCATTAAAAATTCATATGAATATTTAAGCTACTAGATACCAATATACTAGACACTTACAAACAAGAAAAAATAAATGGGGGCCTTATTTTGGATTAAACACATTTGACAAAACTAAATGCCTAATTGTTAGCTTGATTGACTGTAATCTATTTGGATGAAGAATTATTGTACCCTCCCAAAGCTATCTGATGTTCACAGACAGGTGCGGTGCATCGAATTGTCAATTGCTATACAACTGTTTTAGTTGCTAATTTCAGGGTCATTCATAGGAGGTTGCAACATAATTGTAACATAATAAGTGTTACTAAACAGTAATCAGCTTGCAGTATCTGTTACTGTTCGATTTTCATTTGTTGGCCTTAAATAAAGTTTAATTCTACTATTTCAACTCTATTCTATTCTATTATTTTCTAATTCTAATAGTTGGGCAATTCCGTAAAGTCATCAACCAATCGGTCAAAATTTCAAAATTGACATAATTACGTGCTATGGGTGTTATAATGTGCCAAAATAAGTGTATTTTCAGGAACAGAAAAAATCAATTGATTATCTCATTTCGTCTTTGAGATATTTGCATTTAAGTAATGCTATCTTTGGTGACTGCAATTATTATATTTTTTAGCACATTAATATTAAGATGTCACAGCCAGTAGAGAAATTGGTTAGTTGGTTTCATTTTGCTGTCAGTTGCTGCCTATGGGAGTACACTTTCATTTTGCATTAAAAAATCTTGCATCAATTTTTGTGAATTCTGTCAGGCAGTGACATTTGACCTTATAAGATTCTCAGTGTACGTCCCACACCAAAATTACTAAATAATTTTCCTGTTGACAAGTTACTGATGTTAACTTCATTAAACTTCTGATAAAAGGCACATTTATGACAATGAACAGCATGGTGGCCACTTTAACCATTTAAACCTGATACTATTGCCAGGGAGAGCACTTAAAGTGTGTATGTCCGACACCAAAAAGGCAATGTACGTCCGACACCAAAATATGAAAGTGCATCTGGAACAAAGGAAATGATACAAATGTTGGTACACAGGCTTGGTCTCATCAGAACACCTTAGGCCAGTCTGTTTGGGAGAACCTTAAAATGGTGTAGGTCACAAAACAGGAAATAGATGATATCCTTGAAATTTGGTCATTTTCAACTCTGTTTAAGGCCATGAAATTATGTGAAAGGCAATTCATCGCTTGCTTTCGTCACATGTAATTGGTATGAAATAGTGACACAAGCTGAGGCAGACATTATACTAATAGAAGACTAAAGATAAGATTACATCCAGTAGCTTAAACCTAGTATTTTAAGCTGTGATAGTTCCAAAAAGCATATACAAAAATTGTTCTAAAATTGCTGATTCTCTTTATTTCTTTACATATTTATGCCAAATTCCTTCACAATTGCATTTGTCAGGTATTCCCTCAACATATATTAAAACAAAATGTGCAATTACAGTGACAATCTTTGGTATAACTTGAGATTTTTTGGATATTTCTGTGCTGAAATTACTGTAAACTTGATGGTAAAATGGTGAAAATAACTTGCATGTTCGAGACACCAAATTTGGCTCAAATATACTATGATGAAGCCATTTTATGGTTCCTAATTATTGTAAAGAAACTCTACTTTATATAAAAGATGAAAATTTGTGAAAATTTTAAATAATTCTTGCACTGCAGGCATCCTTTACGCTTCCAGTTCACACGCGTATGTCCGACACCGAAAATATGTACGTCCGACACCGAATAGAAATGACTACAGCTTTATGACAAGTTACAATATTGCCATGGAGATTAGCCTGGCTGATGCCTGAAATAGTTTCCTTGACAATAGAGGTAATTTGATTGATTTTTCTCCATATATATCACAGAGTTTTGAGAAACAAGCCATCAAGTCAGAAAAGTGTCATTTCTCTGAGTACGTCCGACACCATGACATTTTGCCTTGTTGCTCAGCTCCTAGGACACTTTGAGCTTTGGTTGATGGTTTGTTTGAAAGCCCTACCACAGAGCCTCATGCTTGTTTAACAATCGAATAGCTAAGGTGTAATGGTAGGGCTACACAAGCTGTTAAGGTGTCTGATATGTACGTCCGACTTTACGGAATTGCCCAGTTATTCCTTTCTATTCATTCTCTAGGCCTATCTAGTTTATCTATCAAGATTTGGCCAAACTTTCTCTGCCATTAGCCATATAGTGCCAGTGTCCAATCTGCATGTGCCTAGTGTACTAACATACATTCATCTTGCATCAATTAATTTTCTTCCTAGCATTTTCCTGATCAATATCTCCAATGGAAACTGCGCTGTTGCTGCATATCTGAATTACTCCATGCATCTATATTGTATGCATTGATGCTAGATCAACTGTGCTGGTCTACATGCAAAATCCATGCAGAATACTCTTTCGATTATATACATTGTGTACATCTACTTTTCCAAAAGAAATTTCTCAGCTATAATAATAATATTGTTTTTGTAGTTTGCATCTCAGATCAAGAAGTATCTGCTTAGTGGTAGCTATACACTCTTGATCAAAATGCTGGAATAATTTGGATTGTGAAGGTTTAAGGATTTCAAATGTCTAAAATTTGTAATTGAAAGCATGGGATTTCAAATATTTTGTCCTCAGACATTAAATTTATGTTTAAATGATATTATAAACCATTTTTAGTTGCTGAGAATTATTTGAGATTTTATTGTGTGACGCGGAAATATTGATCATTTTTACTAAAAAATCATCAAAAATCGCATCATGGCTAAACAACACAGACTCAAAATTCCAACATATTATGCAAAAAATGCCAACTTAATCTTGATGAGTACAACCAAAAAACAAAACAATATTTATCATGTTGAATGCCACATGCATTGACCTCAGTCTTCACTTGACTTGACACGGATTCCGTCAACCTGTTTTTTGCTTCTTTTTGACTGATATGGCCATTCTTCAGTGAAAGTCACTTGCACTTGGTCCAGATCAGTTGCCTGAACCTCCGTCTTGTATGCGGAATGGTCAAAGATATCCCAAAAATGTTATTTAGGTTCATATCAGGTGAAATCGCCAATAACAGCAAATTCTCAATTTTCTCCATTTTCAAGATTTAGAAGGAATTGTGGTGCCCTACAAGCTTGAACATTGCCATAAATGAATGAAATGCTTCAACTGAAGTGTTCACTACACTGAGGTACCATTTCCTCTTCCAACAAGTGTACACTCTTGACAAAAATGGTGGAATATTTTGAGAATTTTTCAAGTAAATTCCATCTCAGTCAATATATTCTGGTACATGTTTCACAGACCTTATGGAGAGAATTTTTGTGTGATGGGAAGGTGGCCAGATACTGTCCGAATACTGCCTCATAGCCACAAGGGCTCAGGGTGGCAGTTCAGTGCATGTTTTGGGCGTCATCCATTATGACGGAAATTTGTGTCTGGTGGTGTGGAATAGAAACGTCCCGGCTGTCTCCTATCTGAGTTTGTTGGAAGAGGGAATGGTACCTCAGTGTAGTGAACACTTCAGTTGAAACATTGTATTGATTTATGAAACTGCTGAAGCCTGTAGGGCAACAAAAATCATACAAAACCTTGAAAATTGAGATTTTTGAGAATTTTCAGTTATTGGCAACTACACCCGATAAGAGCCTAGATAAGACTATTGGACAATCTTTGACCATTCTGCATGCAAGAAGGAGGTTCGGACAACTGATCTGACTCATGTGAAAATGACTTTCACAGAAGAATGGCCACATCTGTCAGAGAGAAGCCAAAAACAGGTTGGCGGAATCCATGTCAAGTCAAGTGAAGGCTGAGGTCGATTGCATGTGGCATTCAACAGATATTGTTATGTTTTTTGGTAGTAAACATCAAGATTAAGTTGGCATTTATTGCATATGTTGAAATTTTGTGTCTGTGTGTGGCGAGCCATGATGCGATTTTTGATGATTTTTTATTAAAAATGATCAATTTTTCCGGATCACCCATAGAAAGTTTCCTAATAATTATCAGCCGCTAAAAATGATTTATAATCTCATTTATGCATAAATCTAATGTCTGAGGAAAAAAACTTTGCAATTCCTCATATTCAATCACCAATTTTAGAACTTTGAAGTCCTGACGCTTCGGAAATCCAAATTATTCCAGCATTTTGATCAAGAGTGTAGATACAACCTGAAAACTTCCATTTGATTTGTCCCCAGTGTTAGACACAGATTGGCAATGCTCAGCGTTAATTTGCATAAGATGTGTTTGACATCATTAGTTTATGTGTTTTTTTATGGGAAGATCCAGCTGAGAAAATTTGCGAATTTGCCCTCTATGTGCTATCTTGTGCATGATTCCTCATGAAATATACAATACCTAATTTGACATATTATAGCAACATTGAAGAGTTGATCAGACAAGAAAGAATAGGAATCAGACAATAGATGATAAGACAGGAAACAATAAGATAAAAGATGACAGGAAGAGCCATAATCAGACAAGAACATATCAGACAAGCAACAATCAGACAACAGACAATTAGTCAGCAACAATGAGACAAGGAAAGATCAGACACGCAATCAGACAAGAAATATTCAGAAAAGAAATTATCAGACATGCAATAATCAGACAAGAAAAGGTCAGACAGTCAACAATCAGACAAGGAAATACCAGACAAGCAATATTCAGACAAGGAAAGACCAGACAAGCAATATTCAGACAAGGAAAGATCAGGTGAGAAAATATTAGATAAGAGAAGACCAGACAAGTAATAATCTGACAAAGAAAGATCAGACAAGCGATAACAAGGCAAGGAAAAATTAGATAAGATAAAATCATGAAGCAAGAATTAGACAAGGAAAAATCTAACAAAAGAAGGTCAGACAAGCAATAATCAGACAAGGATCAGACATGAGAAAATCAGACAAGCAATAGCCAGATAAAGAAAATCAGAAAAGTAAAGATCAGACAAGAGAAGATCAAACAAACAATTCTCAGGCTATGAAATATCAGACAAGAGAAAGTCAGACAAGCAATAATCAGAAAAGGAAAAGTCAGACAAAAATATTCAGACAGGTAAAGATCAGACAAGAGAAAATAAGAGAAGTAATAATCAGACAAGTGAAGATCAGACGAGCAATTATCAGACATGGAGAGATCTGACAAGAGACGTACAAGGAAATATCAGACTGGCAATAATGAGACAAGGAAATGTCAGACAAGAGAAGGTCCAACAAGTAATAATCAGAAGAGTATTAATCAGACACACAAATATCTGAGAAGAATTATCAGACAAGTAATAATCAAACAAGAAAATATCAGACAATAATAATCAGACCAGGAATACCAGACAAGAGTATATCAGACAAGAGAAGATCAGACAAGTAATAATCAGACAATGAAAATCCAGACAAGATATGTTCCGACAAAAAGAACGGAGAAGAATATGTAGAATAGGAAACATCATAAAAACCATAATCAGACTTGTAATGAAAGAACAAACAAGCAACAATCAGACAAGCCATACTAAGACATGCAAGGAAACCTCAGACACAAAATTATCCGTCAAATCAGTTTTTGTCTGATTATTTCTTGTCTAATATTCCATTCTTGATTATTTCATGTCTCGTTTCTCCTCATCTGACTACTGCTCGCATTATAGAAAATTATGTTGATTCATTGAAATGTTGAAAAATATTTTGTGAGGGTAGACCTTTTAAGAAGCACGTACAAGTTTTTGTGGCCATGTCACATTATTTCTCGTTGACTACATTATGAGCAAACCAGCAAAGAAATATTCCTCCGTGTCTTGCAGTGGCGGCTACAGGTGAGCCTCCCCCCCCCCCCCCCCGTAGACCACCAAGATTACTTAGCATTTTGAAGAAAAATTGATAACGTGGGTTCGCGAATGCCGAAACCCGTCCGGGCCCCCCTAGACTATAGTGTCTGGATCCGCCACTGCTTGTTTAAATGAGCCCTGTTAATATGAATTTGTTGTTGACTTAGGCATCATTTCAACCAAAAGCTTGAAATATAAGCCAAATTTCGTAAATTTCGCCTATCCATCTAGTATCTGTACAATTTTTAAAGCCTTATTGAATACACATTTCAGGACTTCTCAAAATGGCTAATATTCAAGGTGTTTTAACACAAGATGGCACTGATTTTCGCCAGTCCAATTTATGACGCCCCCTGTTGAGTGTTTGCTGAAGTTGTCAAGGCAGGACAGAAAATCAACCTGTTGCTTGGATGACAATGGAAATGAAAGAAATCAGCTAATTTCTATTAACCATTTTTTTCTTGTTTACAAATTTTTTGGGATTTTTTTTATGAATGCACAAAAAGAGTTTAAGTAATTTTAAGATTGAGATATTAAAATTGTATTGTCCAACTTGTCTTGCTTTTTCCAAAAAGTTCCATGATTATTCCTTCAGATGGATGGATGCGACTTTACGTCCTGTATTTGTGCACTTGGTACATGCTAATTAGGACAGGAGGAGAAAACTGAAATGAGGTGAAGGATGATAGAACAGCCGTCCAACATAGGCCCGTGTGACCCGGCTGGAGCTGGATTCGAACCCTGGCACAAGCGATTGCCAGCCTAGCACACTACCATTAGACCAACCCTCAGTGGGGTCCCCATGGGGGGGGGGCACGTGCCCTGCCATATTGGACCTGCTCCCCCCCCGGTGCCCCCCCCCCATATGAACTTTGCAACTCCGGCTAAAATATACAATAGGTATAGTGGGTGCCCCCCCCCAGAGAATCGCATGCCCCCCCCAGATGCCCCCCCCCGCTCGAGACCCCCAGTTACGCAACTGCCAACCTACCCCCGCCCATTCTTCTTCAGGAACATTGAGGAAAATTAAATGTAGGTTGACTTTATTTCCATCACAATAATTGGCATAGGCTTAATAAAGGTTTGTTCGATTATTTGCTGGAAATTAGATTCCAATGAAAATGTCAAAATAATCCCAGTTTAATCAAAACAAACTGAAACGTTCCTCAAACAATCAATGAATTGCCAGTCCATTAAAAGGTTGTTGAAATTGTCTAAAATGCAATGTGACTATTGTGGCTGAAGTGGTCACATGACTAATCACGTGTCAATCAAGGGATTCCTTTTCTCGCAATATCTCGTTGAAGCTCGTGGATGAATTCACTTGAATCAGTCAATTAAAGAATGAGGAATCCAATGCTTCATTATTGACAGCTGATCTGTGACATCTGTTGGTACCGTATTTGTTTGGCTATTTAAAGCTGAAGCAAAGCAAACTGCCCTTTAGAAATCCTGTACGCCATTTCCACTGCCTTTGAATAAGTGCACGAGTGTGCATGTTGGTTCTCCTTGGAGTGATATTACTTACCATAATTGGTTTGGTGTTGATTTTTAAGTGTCATCCGCAGGGGAATGTTCATTGAACTCAGAATCTTCTCCTTCTACAGAGATGATTCAATTGGTAATCCATCCTTGCAAAAACCCCATGGCTGCATTCTTCCTAATCCTAAGTGACCTTCGTTTCAGTCGTATACCTCGTGCCACAGATAACATTATTCCTCCTAGATTGAAAATTTCCAAATCAATGCATGTTGAATGAAACTCATGAGAGCATGTAGCATTGTCAGGTTTGACTCTAAACTGGACTCTGGGGCTTATGGTTTTTTAATATTTTTCTAACAAATACGGTACTCCAACATGAAGGGGAAAAGATATCAACCCCATACCCCCCCCCAGGATGTTTTTAGCTTTGGTTGAGCAGCATTTCTTGGCTTTGCTTCATCCCACCCAAGGGTTGTCCTCAAATTAAGCCTTTTACATTTTGCCCACA
This sequence comes from Platynereis dumerilii, assembly GCA_026936325.1. Taxonomy (NCBI): domain Eukaryota; kingdom Metazoa; phylum Annelida; class Polychaeta; order Phyllodocida; family Nereididae; genus Platynereis; species Platynereis dumerilii. The sequence continues at coordinate 887,284 of JAPTHN010000034.1, forward strand.
GAGCATTGTCAGGCTATTGTCATTTTTCATTGTTGTGAATTTGTGGTTAACTGTGAAAATATTGTTGCAAAATTTGCCATCAGTGGAGTTATAAATATCTGCGTCAATTGATGTCTCTTTGTAATTTAATAGGTCAATAGGTTTCGATTTTCTGCATAAATTTTCTAAATGTACAACTTTCATCAATTAATCCTAATTTCAATAAATTAATTAGATACACATTGCATTTATATTTCCAGTTCTTGGTCAAACAAATTAGTACTGCAGTACAATGCTGGCAACTATCTGATCAAGCAGTCTTAAAAGACTCTTGCTTATATTACTCTGTCTGAGTATACTGTCCTTCAAGTCCAGGCCATTTAGGGGATTTAGAAGACACCATCATTGACACTTCGCCTACCCCCCCCCCACCAGAAATTATTTATTTCAAGACTGACCAAAGAAAATATAAATAACCAAATCTGAACAAGAAATCATTTATTTAAAAAAAAACTCACATTGAAAAGTTGAGAAACATGGAACTACAATTAGTATTGTAGTACAAGAAACGGAACATTGAAAGTACCATTACTTTAAAGAAGAAAAAAAAAACACTTTAAGCAACAACTGCAGTGCGATTTTACAATGTCGTGAAGGGTCAGTTAGGAAAAAGCGTGAAACTGGATTAACTTAAATGCCTACCCCCCCCTCCCCCATCTTTTGCCCTTAGGTCAGTGACCTGTCTATTGTCATATTGTTTGATAAATACCACTTTATTTATTCAACAATAAGATGGGTTGATATTTATAAAGTCTCCATGACCTGTTTTCAGAGCTGTTTTGAAAAAGCAATTAATGTAGCCTAAATCTGTTTATTCAAAATATTACCAGTTACTCCAATATTGTGATTTCAAGCAGTGAGTCACTCAAGCTGTTTAAAACATTTTACTTTGTAGGAAGCAAAGAACAGATGGAGATTTATGGGTGGATGATTGGGGCTTTACGTCCTGTGTGCACTCTATGAGCTAATTAGGACAGGATGAGGACACAGCCATGAGGTGAATGATGACTGAAACTGCTGTCCAACATCAATTTGGTCTGGATGACCTAGCTGGAGCTGAAACCATTTACCCAACAATTTGCAACACTATCAACAGAACTACCCGCATGGCATTTTGTTGGCGGAGTGGTTAAGGTTCCCACCTGCTCTGCTGAAGGTCTTTACCTGCATGGGTTCAAGCACCCATGTGAGGACCCAAAATTTTCAGTGTACCGTCATGAGCAAAATCCCAGCTGTGACGTTAAGTTGGCGGCCTCTTGTATCGATGTCTGTGCAGAGCAAGTAAAAGATCCCTCACATGGGCAGTTGAGGACTCCCACTCCCTCTCCCATCTCATCATTCAACCCCATGAGCACCAAGAACTTTGATTAGAGGGCTTGCCATATCCATCCAGCCCCTGAAGTAGCCAATGATTGACCAATTAAACTGGTTTTTCAAATAAAAAAGGCTCTGATTCTTTGAATGCCTGTAAGAGTTCATGCTAATATTCTCAACAACCACCTGTTCTGATAGGTGTCATCTTCAGGAATTGAGAACCGGTTGTCGTCTCACATCTCCCATTGTGATCAATGGACAATGCTCCGCTTACCATGCATCCCAGTGTTCACAAATTCACATGTTATCCTATGGTGGGAATTTCTGAGAAAACGGTGAAGAGCGAACCTCGCGAAAGAGGAAGAAAGGAGGGAGGAATAATAAGACGCACTTTTTACACCTTGCGACAAAAGAAATCTACAAAAAGGAAATTCGGTAATCGCCATTTGGTTAGCTTTTGTGTTGAGGCCAGTTAGCGTGAGCTTGAACGCAACCATTGAATATTACACTCGGCTGAACCTCGTGAAAAGATTTCAGCTCGGGCAGTTATTCAAATGGGCTAATCTTGGATGGGGACCATTGTCTATTGCAAGGGCCATTGTGTGAACAACTTAACATGTGGGGTTCCTCCCATGGCGACCTATGCCGGGTAATGCTAATAAAGCCTAATTGGAGATCATCATCCACACTGCCCCTGAACAAGTGCACTGGGACAGACCCACAAACAGAGGAATAAAGAGAAAAATGAATAAAGAGAAAAAGAAAGAGGAAAAATCCCACAACATAAAACAAGTGCATATTCATGACACATTATGGAAAATTAACAGAATTGCAAAACTGAGAAATAAGAAAGCTAGGATATCTTCTAAAAATTATTATATATAATCAAAGTTTAGTCAAGAGGATAGATAGATAGATAGATAGATAGATAGATAGATAGATAGATAGATAGATAGATAGATAGATAGATAGATAGATAGATAGATAGAGCCCTCTTTTCCACTGGCAAAGTTTGAATGTTGAGATCAGAAAGAGACTGGGAGTCCTCAACATTTACCATGCAAGGGACCCTTCTTCTTGCCCAGCAAAGACACTAAAATATAAGGGGCCACAAATATAACGTCTCATGTGATGACACTGGCATTTTTCTCATGAAAGTCCAATACTTTAATTTTGGATTCACTGCCCAGGGCTTGAGGGGGGAGGGTTAGTCTAGTGGTAGCGTGCTGGGCTGCCAATCGCTGGGTCCAGGGTTTGAATCCAGCTCTTGCCGGGTCACCTGAGCCTATGTTGGATGGCTGTTTCAATCATCCTTCGCCTCATTTCCGTGTTCTCCCCTAATTAGCCTACTAAGTGCATAAATACAGAATGTAAAACCCCACTCATCCATCCGCCCAGGGTTTGAACCCATGCAGGCAAAGACCTTCAGGGGAGCTGACCAGGACTGTTACCATTCAGCCACATTTCCCAATGATTGATAGATTGACACTATATGCACTGTACATCAGTTATCAGATTGATAGATTGACAGCAGATAAATCTATCAACTAATAACAGTATGATGATTGAGTTGTAAACAACAATAGCCCTACTGACATAGCATAAATCATGACAAATACAAATGGAGATACAATTTCTTTTATTTCCCCTTTATAGTTATGTAATTTATCACAGAGACAAGTTTATCATCTTGTTATTGGCCAATCATGACAAATGCTTGGTTAATCAACTTGATTATGCGGAGGGATTAGTGTTAAGAATGTTGCCATCCTTCAGGCATAATGGAGATTATTATTTGAAAAAAGATTTAACGCAGATAAAATGACAGCAGCTGCCAAATATGTCCACTTAATCTGCCCCTTGAGGTTTATTTAATTGAAACTGTTAGGCTGTGTTACATTGTTAACTGGCATATCTTTGAATGGCCACTTGTAGCTATTTATAGACTTACTGCAAGAGCCACCTTGCGGATCATGTAGCAACAAGTGCGACACCTTGTGGGGACAATGTAATTGACCTAATTACAGCTAATTGACTCAGACCTGTCTCATAGACAATGTTGGTTACTCTGTAAAAGGTCACTGTGACATAATGCAACAAGTGCTGCTGTCTGATGCAAAATAATAGCAGTTATGTGTAACTGATGATATGTACAAGTGCTAGTGCATGGTAAAATATGTACATTGCACAGCCAAATAAATGTTACCCACAACATTGGCTAGAAGCTGGGGAATCTGACCCAGTTTGAAATGACATCACAGCTTGCAGTTAATTTACATATATTGCAATGCTAGAATAGAGTCATCCCTGACATTACAGTTCAACAGCATAGAAAAAAAACTTGAAATTCCACGTAAGTATGACAAGGACTATAATTTGGGAAAACGGCATTGGAATTTCCTACCAAGAAAGACATAAAAATAGCAGAAATGCCACCCGATTTTAATACAATTAAATCATCTTCTGAAGAAAATTTATTTAGATATTCAAACAAAATGCCTTCTGCAACAACTTGGTACCAATAGTCAAAAAACACCAAAATGTGACTTTTTGACACGTTTTCCTTATTAGTTGAACTCATTTTGGCTGAGCAGGTCACATAGCCTATATCTATCTATCTATCTATCTATCTATCTATCTATCTATCTATCTATCTATCTATCTATCTATCTATCTATCTATCTATCTATCTATCTATCTATCTATCTTGATATTCTTTCTTTCTTTCTTTCTTTCTTTCTTTTTTCCTTATTTCTATCAATAAGTAGCTATCTCTGAAGTCGATATATCTACACACACAATATACTAATAGACATTTTGTCAACCTTACTACAAGACCTGATGCTGTAAATTTTATAACTTATGTCTTACATCTGGACTTTCTACAGTGTGTGTTACATAATACGTCACTGTCCCTATAAGGTGACGTGTCATTAGTTTGTCATAAAAACAATAATTATTTAATAGACATTGTTACAGGTGTATTTAGCAATGTTCTGGGATATACCTTACACAGAGCATAGCTTCCAGCCTACAGGGTGCACCATATTGGAGTTGCAATAAAAATGGCGTCTAACTGATTAAATCTTATCTATCATTAATTACTCTGATTTATATGGTTTCTGACAATAACTTTGACAGCACCAATTTCGTAATTAACTTTTTTCCATACAATAAAAACATAACATACGTTTGATTAATGATTAGCAATATATCATCAAAGGATGTGTGGTATCTGGTATTTGACTGGAATCAGTATTTTGCAAGGCCTCACTTTTTTTGGTGGTCAGATTTTTGTTGTAATGATTTGTTCTTATGAATTCTGCATTTGTCTGTAATAATTTTGGCAAGTTAAAATGCTTTACTTTTTACCAATAGCTCATATGCATCATCTGTCAAAATGTAACTTGAGGTTTTTTTGTGTTATCTATTTTTGATGTGCAAAATATTCAGAAATTGTCTTTGAAGTCATTGAAAATTGACAAATTCTAGTTTCTTATAGTCTGTTCCGACCACTCACAATTGTTGATTATGAGATTGGATAAAGGAGACGTACAAGGCTGGAGTTCTCAAACAAACCATACAGACCATAGTAATATTCCCACCACCAGCAACTCACTAATTAATCAAATTTATTTCTTGGCACCAAACTGATTCACCAACTGGACACTGAATCACTGACAGGCCCAATCATCACTTCATTGTCACTTACTCATGGAACTGGAATTAAGCTGATTTAGCAGGAATCATTCACCCACCAGAGGCATTTATGATGAAATTATGAAATATGATAAATGTAATGGCATAAAAACATCATAGGGCATACACATCTGTGTTTTTATCAGTTAATTTGACCTGTGAGAGTCAACACTTGTCTGCAAACTGTCATGCACTGTGTAATGACCTGTGGGGGACACTGGAGGCCATATTTATCACATGATGCCAGGTGTCGCCACTGCATGACCTGCTGGGTATAGTGGCAGGTCAAGTGCACAATTGTCAACAGAGCACCAGTTCCATGTTGAGGGAGGGACAGGGGGGTTATATCAGCTGAGTTGGTAGCCCACTAAGTTGCCAATGGCTGGATCCCGGGTTCGAATCACAGAGTGGCTCGATCATTCGGACACACGTATGTTGGATGGCAATTTCAATCATCCTTTGCCTCATTGCTGTGTCCTACCTCAGTCCTGATTAGCCTACCAAGTGCATAAATACAGGGTATAAGTACAGGTTATTCACCACTGGAGAGGGAATATGTAATTTATCACCTGGTACGCACTCCTGAGCTTTGGTCAGAGGTGTGATAAACACACATTCCTGATCCCATGGTGAATGACTGGCTTGCACTGTATGAGACAAACACACTCAAACATGAGATGATAAGTGGACAACAAAGCTCCCATGAAGCACTTTCTTTGGGCTCCCATAAAGCTCCTTCCTGCAAAAAGCAGATTTGTTACGACAACCATTTCTTTGGTTGATGTCTGTCTAAGGTCACTGTCCAACCAATTGATATTGCTCAACCAAGATAAAGGATGCTCCTGAAATATTTTCTTGGTTTGACAACAAATATTTTGCAATTCAGTCTGTGATAGCTATGCGAAGGATGACTGAAACAGCAATCCAACATCGGATACTTCGGATTTTATGCGAGCCGGAATAAATTTCTCATCTAACCGTTTCAACAACGGCCAAGTACTACCCGGCATCGACTTATATGACCTTTGATATGACCTTTGACCCTGGGTGATTGGTCATGTGACTGACACCTGACCTGCAACACATTGGTGACGTAACTGAATCAGTTTCCATGGCAACAGATCAAAGGGGGCAGGGTGGGACTCTTCTAGGGCAGGGAGCAGGAACATATTCCAGGGACTGCTCCTGTGAGGACTGTGTGCACACAGAGTCAACAGGTGTCACTGGCATCATAGATGTTTTATCATTCTCTGACATGTAATAATAATGTCATATGGTGACATCACATGATCATATTATGTAATAAAGTTCTCTTTTGTGGCTCAGTGGTTAATTGCATTATAATTGTCCCACTGGAAGTCCCACGTTAGGTTTCTGGTGTAAATGTTGAATAAATCAGCTTTTTTTTTTAAAGGAAATTGAATACAGCTTCTTTCCTTATCCTACTTAGCCTTCTAAAGTGCATAAACACAGGACATAAATATGCTATTAAAAGATAAGATGAATGCGATTGTTAGTTTTCTAGAGTCCACTACTCAGATATCTCGTCAGGTTTCACAATACAATTTACATCCTCCCCAGGTCAGTTCAAGCATGAGCCATTTTCAACTCCCCTGTGAGTATACTAGGCTACAGCCAGGCCGCCATATTCACAAGCGCAATGCTAAGTCGCTCTACAATCGCCGTCACTGCCTATATAGCCAAGTACCCATTTACACCTGGGAGAGCGAGGCAAAAAGTTATGGAGGATCTGTGCAGTTCCCCCATGCCATGGCTGGGAGACGAACCTGCAAAGTCTCAGTTAGCAGACTGGCAACTTAAACACTGGGCCAAGGCATATCTAAGACTTCCAACATGATATTCATTAGAGCGAAACACTTTGATATAGAATTAGAGTGGACTGTGGCACTGCAAAAATGCACTTTGTGACTCATGATAGCCGATGAAGTGTCATCTTCTCTACTTTCAATATAGGAAACATAGAGGCTGTTTGATTAGTCATGATCAAGAGTAAGTCATTTGACTTCTCATAGCGGATTTTAGAGTGAAAATCAGATGCATAATCCTTTCGATTGGCTGTCACCAACATGTGGGATAAGTCTCCTTCAATCAAATTAACATTGAAAATATTGGGTTTGATCATGACAAATCATCAGCATGATGACACACGTAGTGCCATTTTCACAGTGTCACAGTCCACTCTAATTCTATATAATATCAAAGTGTTTCGCTGTAAGGTTGGGCTTAATAAGCATCATCTGCTTGAAGGTATGATTAGCCGCAACAAGATTTGCCAACTTCTACTCAGTATAAATTGTGAAAGTTTTAAAGTCACTTTCGTGAAAGAAATACATTTTTTTCATCAAATATAAAAATCTAGATGTGTGTTACAGCCATTGCACGTGTATGATGTCTATTTATTACACAACGAGGCTAATCAGATCAGGTTGGTCTCTAGGCCAAGTTTATTTTTTGAAAAATCATTTTAATAGTCTCACTTGTATAGAGAGGGCTTAAAGGGGATTTTAATTTCCCATTCAAAATATTGAGTGGATTAGGATTATAAATTATTGTCGTCTAAATCCTTGTTTGTCCTCGGTATGTGAAATCGTATACGGTTTATTGTTGTATTTATGGATATATGGTGTTCAACTATCCTATTTTACATAATATCCGTACGTAAGTTTTCAGGTTCATAGAATGGGTAACCCACACTCCGTCCAGAAGTATTGATTAGAATAAATTTAGTATACATGGTCACCTATCGTTTATTCTATGTATTTTCATGTACAGTACATGTGCATCAATTTGTATCTTATGTGGGAGCTTTTTTGTGAAGAATTAAAGATTACATTTTCAGAATTAAAAGCCCTTGAAAGCAATATCTATGTTTTGGCAATGGAATATCCCGCATATGGGTAAATGTTATTCGCGTTGTGACTGATCTAAAGGCTTGTGATATATATGTTATCTCATCAATAATCCTTTTTCTGGACCAAAGTGGAAACAAGTTTTTGAGACTTTTTTGCACTTCATAGAACTTCATCCAAATTCACATTTTGTTTAATTTTCCAATTAAAATTTTTAACCTGTGATTGAATTCAAAATCAATCAATCAATCAATCAATCAGTTTGTTGATCTTCTATTTTATTTATTAGTGTAAGAAAGTTAAATTTCATTATTTTTACTTACCCAGGTTTTCTTCACCTCTTAAACTTGAAGATGTTGGAAAAAAAACCTTTGAAATATTATCTTATATTGGAGTGTGTGTTTACAATACAACACACTTTAATGAATCATTCAGACCCTGAACCATGTAGATCAGTTCATGTCAACTTGATCCCAACCTCCTAATTACAACCTGTGGCCCCATAATTTGCTCCCCATGCCCCTAATTGTCCTTATTGACATTTGAGGTTGCATGTTAAGGACTCAACCTCCAGACCATCAGATATCTACACTGGATCCACTTCCAAGGTGTTGCAAACACAAGAGGTATTAATCCCAGAGACTCAGATTGTCATTCGATCAACAGTTGTTCTCCGTTTGTCGTTTCTTAGTCACGATAAGACGACATTGACACGCGAGGTCAGATCTTAAGGTCACGGATCAAGGTCACTGCACAGGAAGTGACACACCACCTGGCGACTGGCGATTGGCCAACGAGTCACACCCTTACTCTCGTGTGTTTCTGTTAGTTCTCATGAAAGGCGAGATTCCATATTCATGTACAAATTATTGTGTTATATAGTCTCTGGGATTAATACGTCTTGTGTTTGTAACACCCTTGACAGTTCTTTTTAATTACATCTGGGATAAAGGAGTTTATCCTGAGAAATGGTCTGAAGGTATCATTCAGCCTTTGCATAAAAAGGGCAGTTGCAGTGAACCTGACAATTATCGTAAATTAACTTTAATGGCGTGTATGGGTAAAATATTTGAATCTATTATAAATAAAAGGCTAGTCTTTCAAACAGAAGCCTCAAACTCAAATGACCCAAACCAATTTGGTTTTTGTAAAGGTTGTAGAACTAGTGATAATGTATTTATTTTAGATACATTAATATCTTATCAAATGTCAAAAAAGAAACCTCTTTATATCACTTTTGTAGATTTCTCAAAAGCATTTGACTTTATCAATAGGACATTCATGTACTACAAACTCATTAAACAAGGTTATCGTGGTAAACTTTTAAACATTATTCAAAGCCTTTTCTCTAAATCGAGTGCTAAAGTCAGATGGGAAGGACAGCTAGGTTCGAAGATAGAAAGCACATATGGGGTTCTTCAAGGAGGGATTATTAGCCCAAAATTGTTTAATTTGTTTCTTTCTGATATGGGAGAGTATTTTGACCAAGATCAAGGCCTTACTGTAAATAACACAACATTTACCCATCTGCTTTATGCAGATGATCTAGTACTTATTTCCGAGAGTGCCTCTGGCATGCAAATTCTCTTAGACAATCTGGCAAGATATTGTAGAAAATGGCATTTACTTATCAACTCACAGAAGAGTAAAGTTATGATTGTTCAATCTGGTGTAAGACAAAGAGCTGGTAATGCAGAGTGCCAGTTTATGATTGGTAATGAAAAGCTTGAAGTTGTCGATTCATATAAATATCTAGGTCATATAATTAGTAATGGTCGCAAAACTCATGGCTTGATGTATGATCACTTAGCATCACAAGCTCAAAAGGCTATGCATGCCCTGAAGGAAAGAATTAGATCAACTGTTGGATATCTTTCGCCAAGTCTAAGTCTTAAAATGTTTGATACTCACATATTGCCTATATTAGAATATCACAGCGAAATCTGGTTCACAACTAAGCAAAATGATATCTTGGAAAAAATACAACTGAAATTTCTGAAAAATCTACTTGGAGTCAGAAGTCAGACTTCAACAGTAGCTATCTTAGCAGATACTGGCCGATTCCACTTGATGTATAGGCAGCAAGCTGCGGGAGTAAAATATTGGCATCGACTAAAAACAGGTAATTGTCCACAATTGCTGCGTGAATGTTACAACATTCAAGTTGCACTAAAAGTGAAAAAGGCACCATGCTGGTTGTCGAAAATACAACATGTTTTTACTAATTTGGGAATCACTAACTTTGAATTAAGTCCTAATAAAATTACTTCACTCTTATTTGCAAAAGCTGGAGAAAATATGTTAGCTGAGATCAATGATAGTACTAAAAACCCTAAGCTAAGAACATACAAATTATTTAAGACAGACCTGCGTCTTGAACCATATCTAAACTTGAACTTCCCAAAGTATGTATATCGCAGTATAGCTCGCTTTAGATTAAGCTCTCACAATTTAAAGATAGAACTTGGAAGACACAAACGTCCATATGTCCCTGCAGATGAGAGATTTTGTAAAAGATGCGTATCAGGACTAGTTGAAGATGAATATCATTGTCTCATGATTTGTGATTATTGGAAAAATAGCAGAGTAGAACTTTTAGAAGTAGCATCAAAAATGATAGAAAACTTTCCAGTATTAAGCTCTCGTGCACAATTTCTTAAAATTATAACAAATAAAACTTCTGATATTAACTTTGCATTAGGTAAATTCTTAAATATCATCATAAAAACTGATAATAGCATTTAATAAGGGTATCCGTCCACAAGATCTGGGTGGCTACAGGCACTGACACATTGCTCTGCATGTGGCTAACTCGCATTAAACTACTTGTGCTTTTGCTTATGTTGTGTTGGCATGCATATAATTTGCATATTGACTGTCAAATGACCTGATTATTGTGTGCCTGTGTGCTATTTTGATTTTTATTTTGATTTATATACTTTTACTTTGTGATGTAACATTGACTGCTTTTATCTTTCATCGTTTTAAAGGTGCTATTAAGTACTATGGTACTGATAACCGCATTAGTGCTAAATTGACTCTTTTTGCTATCCTATTGACTGTGATTGACATTATGATGTATGTTATTTAGATGTAACTCTAAATAGAATGTGATATTCCTATTAGCTGAATGTAGTATTAGTGTGTTAGTACTAGAACTAGAATTTACTTTATTTCGTATTTTTCTATTGTTCTTGATTTTACCTGCACCATATTTTTACTGCTTGTAACTGACTTTTTGGTCAAATGTGACCTTTTTATGTCAATAAAAACGTATATATATATATAATATTTGCAGTCAAGTCGTTGTGTCCATATATGTATTGTATATTGCATGATTTGACATTCAATCGTAACTCAGTCCATCAAGTACACTAAGATGACCTGTCACAGTAACTGTCAGGGCGAACAAAATGTGAGATGATATGGCTAGGAGCTAATTATATAAGACCAATTACCAATCACTGAGGTGTTAAATATTTCACATCTTTATAAGTAACATTGTTTATCACACTCAGCCTGTATCCGCAAAAACTCCACAGGAAAAGAAGAAGATGGCAAAGAAGAAACAAGAGGAAAACAACAGGTGGAAGGAAAAGAAGAATATGAAGAAGAAGTAGGAAAAGAACAACACAAAAGAGAATTCGAGAAGCAGATGGAAAAGGAAAGGGAGAAGAAGGACAGAAATATTTCTTTCTTCATTGTCTTCGGTTTGAGGTCTTCTTATAAAGCTCCCTGTTCTTCTTCTTTCTCTTCCCTTTCTTCTCCTTCTTCTTTTTTCTTCTTCTTCTCCCTTTTCTTCTGAGATGGTAACATCATATGGAGTATTTTAGTACGTAATGCATATCACATATAAAATTACAGGAGAAAAAGATAACATATTGTCTGGTGCATTACAAAGTGTTGAGATCCCACCACCTGACCTGGCAAAGGGCAGAGGAAGTAAGCCAAAACAAACCAGAGTCAGGTGTAAGGAGGTGTGAGACTTAGGACTCACATGTGATGTTAAGGCCTTTAAGGATATCCAACCTTCCATCTCCTCCCACACAAGACCCTGGAATGGAAATCTAAGAACTAGAGCTTCTGGGTAGAGACCTGACTGTCACAAAACAAGTACGACATGCCATCACCGGAAGAGGAATCTCTTCTTTAATCTCTTTGATGGACTCTGCCTATTTTATAAACACTGTTTCGTTTATTACATGAACACCGAAAAGTTGTTGCATAAAAAACCTATATTATATATATCCCATATTTCTGAACATTTATGAACAATGATTGACCAGTAATATGTTGTTTTTTTCGCCAGGTTCTTAATTAGGTTCATGCTAAAGTCGTTTTAACAGTCATAAAATTTAGATTCCTTTCTTTCTTCTAAACTTTTTGTCTTAATCTTTTAGATGTATAGTAAACGACCAGCACTGTGTGGTCAAGCTGCTAATAGAAGATCACAGGGCAGGAGGACTTAAAGGTTGTGGGTGGGGGGGGGGAGGGTTGAAACCAGCTGCCCCCTCCTCCTCCTTGCCCCCCCCTGCAGCACTGTACTGCCATTACTCTAATTTCCGTTTCATCTGCCCAAATTATTACTGTTGTGAGGCATAACATGTTAAAGGGGGGCCTCTCTGTTATTGTTCATTGTTGAAAAAAGACAGAGTTCAAATTAAATATCCTGCCTGTAATAAGAGCGCATGAATATTGCAAGGTTCTTCAGCAGGTCTCATAATTGAATATCCTGCCTCCCTCCCCCCTTTGGCTCTGCTTCTACATTTTTAATGCTCCCTCGCAGCTTTCGCTAAAGACATATTTCCACATTGTGTTGCCAACAGATTTCCGTCGCCATGGACCCCACAAAAGGGCGGAAATAGGGTGATTTAGTCCCTCACAGTCCGCGGCGCATGCGCAATCAGTTTTCCACAATTGTTTGTTTTAAGGACATATGGGATTGTGTATCTCTAACTGGACACCGTCAACAAATACTCTACCTGTACCATCAGCATCCTGAAATCTATATAATGTTATTACCAATGCCTATATTTACCACTAGACCACATTGGAAATCCGTTTTTTACTTTATTTTGCCGTCCAGGGTCTCATCATGCATGTTTATTTAATAGACCAAATGAATCAATCTATCTATCAATTCTCAATCTTATGTAGACATAGATGCACCTGGCCATTTTGCTATCGTATTGTTTATCACGTAAGAAATTCAAGTCATCACTATCAAGGCTATAATGGGATTGCATGGTTTCTTAATCGCATTCTTCATCATAATTACGAAATTCATCTCCATCTTCGCAAGAAATTCATAACTTTAATGCCTTTTGCTGGTCGACGGATGGCACGGGCGGACTTAACAATCATCGAGAAACATGGAACGGAACAGCAAGTAAATAGTTTCAGTACACCAAAATACCAGCATACTCCAAAGCGAAGGAATATTGGCCAAAATGCCATGGAACAGTGTGTGTTAGCATAGATTATTCACTACAGAGAGGGAATATGTGATTTATTGCCCGAGGGCTTCAGCCCAAGGTGTGATAAACACATATTCCTGATCCCATGGTGAATAACCACTTTATACCATGAAGCAAACACTGAAACAGTCAAACATGAGAGGATAACTAGACAACAAAGATTATGGGAATTATTTCCCTGAAATACTGGCATGTGATTGGCTTACAGAGGTGTCGAATCTATCGAATTTAACAGTTTAATGCACATTAAACTGTTACTCACTGCAGACACTTCTGAGCTTACACATTATGTCATCACATTAAACACCGGTGCCTCCCCTAGCCCCAGTGTGCCTCTGATGCTTCTTGGCATCAGAGTCACAGTCCGCCACATAGGGGATTCTTGTACCTCCAACTTATTTGTCTCATAGTTCAATGTTGGTCACAAATTTCAGGTGGAAAAAATACATGTCATTGAAGAACAGGTATTCACCAATGGCTCGACCTTATTTTTGTCCAGTTTATTCCACAAGAAGGTATTAAACAATTATCATGAACATATGAAAGTCACTTGCACTTGTTGAGACGTCCATGAGATTACTGATGTCCGTGGTGACGTCACCAACCAGTTTGGTGACGTCACAGAGCATTTCTAGCCTGATGACGTTGTTACTTGAAGAAGGAGAGCGTGGTTGACATTTTATGTTTCCCACTAAAACATTTTATTCAGTGATACTGTACTTCCCACGACCTAGACTGGCACAGAAATATGGTCGAGCCATCAAGAAGGGTTAGTAGATGGTTGTTATGTAGTCTTTTAGATAAAAACACTGCTATTTTTTAATCAAACAGCTTTATAAGTTGAGGGCCTTTCAGGTACAAGTAAAACCACAGTGACGAATCGTGACCCAGTTGCTGGCTACACCAGCAACATCCACAGCAACTGGTCACTCGGGGCTATGCCTCCCCAGGGATGTATTCTATCCCCCGTCTTATTTGTATTATACACCAATGATTTGAAATGGTACTCAAGTGATGTGTTTATAACTAAATATGCAGAGGGTACAATTGTGGCAGGACTATTGAAGAAAGATGACACAAGCGAATATATTAATTGCATTGATTGTGTGCGTAATTGGTGTAGCAATAATTATTTAGACTTGAATGTGTGTAAGACCAAGGAGACAGTCTGGGATTTTAGGCATTATTGTCGACAATCAATTCAATTTTGCTTCGCATGTTACAGTAGACGAATAAGGAGTACTTACATTCAGCTGCTAGTGGCCTTCAGTGACCTCACTAAAGCCCCTATCAAATACATTGATATGAGGTGCTAATTTGTCATAAGGCAATGTGTGACCTCATTGATGAGTGGTATGACTTGGTCAATGACTCTGATAAATAACATAGGAAGTATAGGCTATGACTCACTGGCTGCTATACACGTCATAGATAGGGCTATGACACTGCAAGAAACATGTCAGTCCAATTCTGTAAGCACTCGTTTTTCGTCTACTGTAACACACAATTTAAAAAAGCATCGAAAAGATTATATTTTGTAAGGTCTCGGATAAAACTTAATGTCAATTATGATTTGATTGTGTCTTTCTTTAGCACTGTTGTTACACCAGTTCTTATGTATGCCAGTGTGGCTTTCTTTGGATTGCTGAGTAAACAGCTTTAGCAGACCAAACAAAGTTTGTGAATGTTTGTTAAAACGGAATTATGTGATTGACAATAATGAATCTCATTATACGAATTGTGTGGTTAGCCTGGCTAATAAGATCATGCGGGACTCTACACACCCACTTTATGAACTCTTTGAGCTTTTGCCTAGTGGGCGCAGATATCGGATGCCCTCTATCAGGACACAGCGTTTTAAAGACACTTTCCTTCCTGTATCTGTTTCCTTGTTAAATGCTTCAATGTAATATACCTTACCTTGTACCAAGTACCAAAAATATCTATGTATGCAATGCAATCAATGAATTATCTGTATCTGTTGCTGCAGACAATCTCCAAATCGTGCCCAATTTTACAATCGGGCATGGTTATTTCTCCTATTGGCAAACTATTTCAACTTTTGGCAAACTATTTGTCCTTTTGGCAAAATCTTACAACTTTTCCCAAAGGAGCAATTTGCTATTCTAACTATTGGCAAACTATTGTAACTATTGGCATACTTTGCCAAAAGGAGCAATAAGCTATTCTAACTATTGGCACACTATTGTTCCTATTGACAAAATTTGCCCATCTCTAAATATCTTTTCGGGCCACTTAGAACATTAACAAATAGTTAGATCGTGCCCATTCCTGCAATTATCGCCCACTTTTGATATTAAAATGCGGCACACAGCAGCGGAAATTCCGAAAATGCGGGATTCGGTTTTTTGTGATTTGCGTGACTTCTAGCAAAGATACAAATTTGATTTTTTAAATTCGGCTTGAAAATAGCTATTTTTAGAGGTCAGTTTCATTGCCCTAGCCTAACTAGAACATTTTTTAGAATTTATCTATATTTACTTAATAAATTATTTATAGGCCTAAATATATGATCAAATTCTAATCTATAGGCCTATGGCCTACTGGACAGCTCCACATACTTCGTTGTGGACTGCTAATTGATTTTTTTTTACTCCAAGTAAGATTTTTATTAGTTCATTGGACAACTGTGTGTTTTTTCTGCCCACTCTGGCTATGTTGGCAACCCACAGAAGGCCTATTGTACATACTCGAACGCCAAATGAGGGACATACATATATGTGGGCCTAATATGTAGGCCTATTAACCAAAAAATAATAAATAAATAAACTATATATATATTTATAATTATGTAAGTTTTCTTTGAAAAAAATTATTGGCATTTCCGAATTCCAATGGCCTACTGGTTGTAGACCTAAGCCATCAGCATCCCACCAAGCCCAAGGAACATATATATTCACATCTGAAACTATCTTTTAAGTTCATTAATTAAAATTTAATTCAATTTTAATTTGGTTGAATTAGTCAGATTAAATATCATGCTTTGATGGAATTTTTTCCATATTGCATGCTATGAATCTAAACCAGGCAAACTGAACGCATCTCTCCAAGACAAATCTAACACTCAAAAATTAAGGCTCAGATTATTAATTTTCAATTTTACTTTTAACGAAAATTTTCATATTATCCAAGCTATGAACTTGTAATTAAGAAGACTCTCCAAGACGCATCTATTGGTGCAAAAATTACGCTTCTATCATTATAAGAAGTCCTTCAAGTAAAAACCCAGCCTGACTGACTTATTTCAATAGAAAAATCGGCAAATCCCGCGATCCCGCTTCCCGCAACCGCAATCCGCATTTCAGAAAAGACGTGAGCGATAATTGCAGAGATGGGCATTAACTATTTGTGAATGTTCTAAGTGGCCCGAAAAGACACGAAGTGAGCGATAATTGCAGAGATTGGCATGGATATTTCTTTGCCAATATCTAAATTAAGCCTGTTTCCGTCTTTTGACTATTTAGAGATAGGTAATTTGGAGATTGGTTGACGCATCTGTATTAGAGTGAAAGAAAAAGAACTCTTTGCTTCATTTTAAGTCAGATATATTGTTTGAACGATCTGTACAAATTACATAACATACAAATTAAACAGTCTTTATACAAAAATTGCGTACATTTTCCATTTATAACATTGGAATTACATATTTACAGGTAGCACAGGTCACATGATATATACACTAACATACAAATTAACAAATTGTTTACAATTATTAGGCCATGGCCTATAGCAGTAACAACTGACTTAAAAAAGTAAAAAGGACGTACAATTCATAATTTAGGTTTTCATAATAAATTCTTATGAAGAATATATTCAGTCTGCAAGAAATAACAAGTCTGTTTGCACTGTTTAATAATTAATATTCCTACTATTCATTAATTATAATAATCAGAATATTAAAAATATATTCAAATAAAAAGTTAAATAAAGAAAATACAAAATACACCAATTTTAACACATAAATATTAAATTAAGTACCAGCAATTGCGAAGTTTCTTGCAATTTCATTTAATTATTTTAAAAGGCAAACAGTGTATACATAAGCACAAGAGGTATATCATAGTCATTCACCTAGACAGTGTATCCATTTATAGGTAATTGAATAGGTTATTTAAGTCTTTAACAGCCTGTAATTGGCCTAAGTCTATCAGAGAACTTTGTTATGATTCTGGAGTTATTCAATAGACAGCACTGTCACAAGGCTGACCCATCTGCAACTTGAGGGCATACTCCCTGGCACGCATGCGCAATGCTGCTATGCTAGAGGATCGTCTGTCTTGAGCATGCTCAGAGGGGGATTCTGGATTCGATTTGATGACGTCACTCCTGGGGGTGTCCTGCTGAGGGTACAACACAGGGGGTGAGTGGGGGGAGGGCGTTTTGTTTGAATCTGGTGACTCCGAACCAGGCCGCCGTAAATTTTGTGGTGTTAGGTTCTGCGAACCTTGGGGAATAACAACGTTTACGTTTGGCGAGGTCGGAACTTGCACAGGGGGCGGATGAGGATGAGAGTGAGGCTGACCGCCGGGGACGGGATTCGACATGGCCGCCAGGAGACTCTGGAAACTTCCAGCTACGACTGCGGCCGCTCCGTGACTCCCCGGATGCAGATGACCCAATCCGGAATAGGGCAATCCGGGGAAGACTCCCATGGCAGCGACCGGTCCCCCTAATCCTGGTGGATAGAATCCACCCATGCCTGGACCGCCAAACTTCTGAGCGAGATGGTTTTCGTAAGATTTGATCAACAAGTCAGTGTAAGTGGTGTGTGGGCCGAGGGGTCTTTGGCCCAACCCTGGGATGCCCAATGGCCCGGTCGGAGGGCCGCCCCCAAAAGGGCCGTAGGGATGCGATTGTGGGCCGACTTTCTCCTTCTTCCTCCACTTGGCTCTTCTGTTTTGAAACCACACCTGAAAACAGCAAGAGAAAATTGATATTTATAAGTATTAATATTTTATTAGTTTGTGTCACATGGACTTTGCATAAGAAGCCTATAGTAATGTTATATCATATGAAAGGTATATATGATCCAGTATTTCTGCACCAATTTGGTAAAGATATGGCTGATCGATTTGATTTGATTCTTTCTGTTTCCGTTTCAATGACTCGCGTAATGTCGGCGACACATAAGTCATCAAAAAGTTACGGCTACTAAAACTACACTTGTTAAAAAAAAAACTTCACATTTATAGAAAGATTATTTAACCATATAAACAGATAGGCACCACAAAAGGTTACAATCATTGAACGAGTATGAGAGATTAAAGCGATTATGTCAGGTTTTTAACGGAAGATTATGTTCTGTCGGAATCTGTTTAAACTATAAAGGTATCGAAAAAATGAAGGAAAGTTAAAATTTTGTCAAAATCGATAACTAACACAAAAAAACCAACAGACATATAGTTTGCAAAGGTGAAAATAAAATACACTCAATATCAATTAAAAAGCGAATATGCCACAAAAAATGCTTTAATATCAGTTTAAAAGGGAATCTACAGTATTAAAGCCATAAAGATTACCAAGCTGGAGTGTAACCTATAGGAAAAGTCAAATCCTATTTGACTTTTTTGTACACACTTTGATGTTAAGTATTAGGACATATGGAGATAGAAGTAGAGGACTTACACCAAAAGAGGACAAAATTGCGGTTATGAAAACATTTTGGGTTGCGGAGCCAACATCCGCTTTACGGTTTGTTTAATCGAAGGGCTTTGAAATTGAAATTGATAAAATGACATTTCAATTTTTTAAGCCATGTATTATAAGTTCAAAAAGGCGGTGACATAGAAATATGTACATTGGTCAAAATGTGAACTTTTTATGTGAATTCCATACAGAGCAAAATTTACATTTGGTCTAATGAGATTATAAGGATAAGTTGCTACAGAGAAATGTATTCATGTATCTACATTTTATATATATTTATTGCACAATATCAAATTTGATAATTTTATTGAAATAATTATTATACTCAACCACTGATCAATGCTTTCCAGAAAATGATTTATTGCTTTTTTACTATTCCGCCAAACTTCCTCTCCCTTTCGATAAACTTATTAACCATTTGGGTATTTCAAATGCATTGACATGTTCACATGGAAAACCAAAAATGGTTAAAACAACCATGCTCTTTTTTTGCAGTATAACCATTAACTGTATGTAGCAATCTCAATGCATGTAGTTTATAATTATGAATAATAAATTGGCAGATACGTCTTAGTGTAATGAATTGAATAGCAAGTCAGTGGTATACTCTATGGGTGGTGTCTTTTTGATGCCTCTGTGTCTGCATAGGCCCCCCAGAACCTAATTGCCCCTATTCACAAACTTGCTCCTAACTACCAGCTTGGTCTTTGAGTAATTGCAAAGTCTTTGGTTCCAGTAATTACCCTGCAATAAGGGGGAATAAAGAGGTCTTCATTTCTATGGGGGTTGATAATTGAGTTAATAGTCTAACTGTTTACAGAACTATAATCCAATTTGTTGAGGGAGTTTGCCTGTCAAAAGTTGCCACTTAAAAAAGTGAAATAAATGCATGCTTGGCAAGATATTCTCACACAAGTTGCAGGCAGCAAATTGGGCAAATATGGACAGGAGTGGATTTTAGGGGGTGGATTTGAAAAGAGGGTAAATGTAGCTTGGCACAGGGTAGATTGAGCAGGAGGAGCTACAATGCTGCTACATTGGACATGTTTGAACTGTTTGAAGGAGGGGGGAGGGGTAAAAATGATAATTTCAGGACTCGGGGTAGATTGACATGTTTACAAGGGTAAAACCACAATCCCCCTCGATTATCGCCCATTGTCAAGATAATTCAGGCCAATCTGCAGGTCATTAAAAAGCACATGAAAAACATCCATCCCAGCAAGTATCTGCTCTCACAGCATGTCACAAGGTTTGCTTACTCAACACAGCCTCAAAATCCAGCATTTGTAGCTAAACATGTCAATTTCCTAACAAACACCAGCTTAAACGTGAGTGTCGCTGAGTGATAATAGAGGCATTAAAAAGTGGATTTTGCGGACTGCGGCTTCGAGTAGTTTTCGAGCAGTTTGAACAGTTTGGTGTGACAATGGTTTACCCAGCACGTGTCGTACTTTAAAATCGCAATAAAAATCAAATAGCGATGAAAACAGCAACGAAATAGAAAGCAAATGAAATAAACATACAAAAGATAAACATGGATATCGAAATATCGAAATGTCTCCGCACCGCAATGGACATATTTGAGTATGTATCCCTAAAAGGCCGAGCAAAAGCGTTTGTTTGCTGTTGTCGAATCGTAATGAAAACTTACTTATCCAAAGTACTATTGACGAGATATATGGGATTTGCGAAAGCTGGCGATGTGAACAAATCTCATTATTATTAGATGTATCAGTGTGTTTTCATAGAATCAGTCTCCATAATGGGCTGAGCAAATAAGCCTTTCATACACCATGTACCATGTGGTGGAGGTTTTTTATTTGAATTATTGAAATAAAAATAAAATCATAAAATAACAATATTATAACATAATGGGACCATGCTGGGCAATACCGCTCCCTGCTGTGGAGAGCTCACTTCAAAAGGCAAATCTAAATAAAAAAGGATTTAAAAAACCCAATTCAATCTTATTTACTCTTGTTTATCTCCCCTTTTAATCTGTTCATCCCTGTTTATCATGTAAATCATCTCTAGTGGTTATCATGTAATCTTGAACCCTTAATTGTCAACTTAATTTGCCAATAATTGCAATGATTAAAGTTCATTCACAGCTTGAGGGATTAAATAATCAAAATGTTTAATTGGAGATTTAAAAAGCAATCTGAATACCTAATTAAAGTAACATGATTCATCTTGAGTTGAATGTAATTTACTGTTCAAAAAGAGAAAATCAACCATACCAACTTTTGTTGACTATATCAAGATTTTTATTTTTTATACCATTCTATTTGAAATTAAAAACATTTTCTTGGAAGTTAGATGGAAGAACTATTACTAGTTGATTTGGTACTTAGGAGGCCTAAGTACTAAATGACTTTCTATACTTCTTTGGTTAGCTGGTGCAGAAATACAGGGTATACAAACCAATCTATAGATAAAGCTTTTGCCAATCCTGAATGACCTTGTGACAATTTCTCATTTACAAATAAGTTTTTGGAGTTCCACCTTTTCAGTGATTATGTGATCTAAATTATTATAAGAGTGAAAGGCAAAACCGAATGACTTTGCAGTTACAAGATAGCTGTTTTAATAACCATGTGCTTCTTTCATAACTTGTTTCCTAATTGTTTTAATTTCATACATGTATTTCATGATGTCAGTAAGAAGTCATAATCATTATTAATGATACTTGAAACGTTGAGAGGGCCACATGCTTATTAAAACTGCTGTACTTGAGATGTAAAATATTGTAATTAATAAATATTAGAATTATGATTTACCTGAACTCTCGCTTCGGTTAGGTTGATTCTCATGGCCAGTTCCTCTCTGGAAAACAAAGATAAAAATATGAGCATTTGGAATTAAATGAATTTGCAAACAGATTGATAAACAATTTTGAAAATCATTTACAAAATTGGGAAATCACCATTCATGTTATTATTGTGATTGCCATCAGATTATTCATGGACTTGTCATATTTCAGACATGAATTGTCAAACTGGCTACCCTGTGCAAACCATTTAGAGACGGTACCTTGCACTTGCCTGCACATAGGCACCGACGCCAGGACCAGTCTGAATGGCAATGTCACATATTATCACCCACGAGTGCTTTATGGGCGATAATTGGTTAATTGACGTTTAAGACAGGAAAGATGTCAATGTAGGCGACTGCAGGACTGGCAAAAAATGAAAATACACAACAAAATACACAATAAAATACACAAATAATAATCTGATTTGCTAATTCCCCTTAGATTTTGACTGCCAATGACAGTCAGTTAAGCGAATTAGCCAAATTGGAGTTGCCACCACCAGTCGACGTAATGAAATGCAGAATGCGGGCACCACGGCGCCATTGAGAAAAAAAAAGTAACAAAAATAAAAGTACAGTAAGCATAATGAATTGATACAACCTTACAGAATTCGAAATTTGACAGATCTATTAATAAAATCATTAAAGAGAATGTCGCAGACAATGAGAAGAACATGTGTCCAACATAGCGCCACCTGTCCCAGGACTGCCAAATAAATATGACAGAAAGAAAAGACCGGAACCCCATGAAAAACTTATCGTCTGCATGCGGAAAGGCATGTTTGTCACAGGAATTAGACTTATTTTTTCAAACGTAGTTAGAACTGACCAGAGGTTACCAATAAAAATTTGCAATTGAATTTATTTAATTCTGTAAATTTATGTCCTTAACTTTTGTAATCATCTCAGAAGAGACTTTTTCCTATTTGAGTTCCCATAGCCACAGAGCTAAATACAAATACAGTATATTGATATTTCAAAAAGTATGTATAAGGGGCATCTGAAGTAGGTATACAGAGTACCTAGACAACATAACATTGAACAACACTGCCAGTTTTATCATGCCTACTGTATGTAGAAAGCAAAAAAAAGTAGGACAAAAAATGATTGTGCTGTTGACACTTTTGATTGGATAATTTGAATGGGGAGACAAAATGACACCCTTAATTAGATTGGCTGGACTGATGGAGGGGAATGGAAGGGAATGGACCCACTACATGGCCACTTGCCACATTTGGTGACTCCTAATCCAATTTGTAATCTAATTTGTATCAAAGGTGTTAATATAATTATATTATAATGAAGAGGAATTGGGCCCCCAAGTAAATGGCTTGATTCCAAAGACTTCAAGACATTTTGACATTTAACTTCCTTTAGTTTATAATGGACAAAGAAAGGATTTCTGAGGGTATAGTCATAGGAGAGCAGCACTTCCTCTATCTCTCCGCAAAATTGCATTACTACTAACATATATAATACTTATAAATATAAAACTAGACATTCTCAACAAATGTGGGATCTTCACTTGCTCGATATTTCCCGGAATCGGACCCCGGTCCTTCATATATGCTACATGGCTGCATAAAAAGATATCATGTAACAAAAAGTATAAGGTGGCATTTTAATTGTCTTTTATCCACGTGATTAAGGAATGAAAAGATCATATTTCAAAAGAAAAATCGTCCTCATTTAAGGTCACTCTGAAATGTCGCCTAATCTTTAGTTTTGTCTCCGAATTTCTTCTTAATTTTTTGTGAGCCATATCAATAGACATTTAATGCAAATGGCAACTTATTTAGTTCACTCCAATGAACAACATCAAAGCTATGAAAAGGGCTGGAAATGTCATTGTTCATGCTCACAGTTTCTGTGAAGTAGTTAGGCCTATATCAGTCGTGGTATTTTGCAGTAGCAGTAAAAGTAAATGGCGCACTGTAAAACCAATTGCGACACTTTTATGACAGCTAACATTAAAACAAATAACAGGAAAATTATCATTCCCACAGTCAAACAATTTTCTTGCACCATTTTCTAGTACTGTAAAACAACTATTTTCTGTATTCTTAACGACAGCTACAGCCCGGGTTAGGTGAGAGGCTCCCCCAGGGTTATATCTAAACTTACATTTTTGGTGCATTTTCTTATTAATAGGATTGAAGCTAGAGGCTTTTTATTTTAGGATACGTCACAAATTTTCAGGGCAAACGACTGAGCTAGACGAGTGCGTTCTTTTAAAAATAGGGTTCAGTGGAAGAGAGTTTCAATATTTACTAAAGAGTGGCGTTTGGTGTTTAAATCGAAAACTTTTTTTTTCACTTCACTGTTAAAGATAGAATTTCTCACACAAACACAGAATTGCGAGGTTTGCAAATAAAGATTGTTGTTCACACCCCGGGGGTCATGTGACCAGCTGTTGTCCAAATATGGCAGCAGTAGTGGATTAAGTCATGGCCCATTGAGCACTTGAGCAGTGTTTACATGCTGATTAGCAATATTTGGGAATTGGGTGGTAAAAAAGGAGCAGCACTGTAGGGTTTCTAAAATAAGCGGATGCGGCAAAGAGGCAAAAGAAATTAAAAAATATTTAAAAAAAAAGAAAAATGAAACAAACTATTGTCAGACATAGATCCAAGTAACTTTTCAAGAGTCAGAATCTAACCCTGGACCCAGCAGAGGAAATCCCTAAAATATACATTCTTTTCAATCTGTTCTCAAATAATCAAAAATACAGATCACTTCTCAATTAATCTAAATCAAAACAACAATGATCTCAACCGGTCAATATTTGACAATTTACCTCACATAGATTTGAATAGAGTGTCTGACTGTGTTGACTGTGTTGACAACACTTTGGAGACTGTCACAAGTGCATGAGTCTTAATTGACAGTTGTTTGAAAACGGACACCATTCCATTGTTTTAGGGGTTATGACACCAAATTTTCAATGTAGAAATTTATCATTAGAGTAAATTAAATGGTCATTGTGTGTAAAATGCCCCCGGGGTAAAGTAAAGCTTGCCAAAATAAAGCTGAATGAGCAGGTTAATGTCCACAACTGGAACTTGTGGAATATGGACAAAATTGGACATTTTGACCTGAGTATTAAATTCTGGCAAATAAAATAATATGTAGGCCGTTATCCCTACAGACGTATGAAATCACCATCTCTATGTAAAGATGGAAGGAAATGTAAATGTCTTTAAATAATTTTCTCATTTACAATGTATAGGATTTTTTTTACAGAAATACTATCATTTAAAGCAATGTATCTTCAGCCAGTCAGTTAGCGATTCTGATTTTGTATTTTCACAAATTACAGATCAAACTGACGTGTAAGTCATCATTCTGGCTGCAGAGAAATATTCCAAAATATCTTTGAGAAATTTAGGCGGATCTTCTACATGGCTTCAAGATTGGTGAAGCTGCTTCAAAAAAGTAATGATGAATGCTTTCTAATGGACCAATGGTTCATTTATTGAACTAAGAACTAACACTCAACAAAATAGTAGCATTTTTTCAACAGAAATAGTCGGGTAGATCAGAGGGGTCCCCCTACACCCGTCTGAATATTTAACGGGACCAAGTTTTTTTGGTGCCCTAATAATGTCCTTTTAACGACTATTTACTACATGCACAGGCATAGACACACTTTTTAGGTACATACCTAGTGAACACATCAGGGTAGTGCGTCTTCTGGAAGGCCCTTTCTAATTCTTCTAACTGGAAGGAGGTGAATGTTGTTCGGTATCGTCTTTGTTTACGTTTTCCCATTTCATCCAAGTCGCCGTCGCCATCGGAGATCGATAAGTTGTCTTCTTGCACTTTGACTTCTTTCGGTGCCTGGATAGAGGCTGAGGGCTGCACTGGGCTGGTATTTACAGGACTTAGTGGTTCATCATCATCAACAATACATAATTGTTCATCATCATCTATATCCTCATTTCTCAGGCTGGTGGCAGCACTGTCTGATGACATCACACTTTGCCTCCTTTGTGATTGGTCATAAGCATAATCACGTGACTGCAACTCTTGGCTGTGATTGGCTAGAATGATTCGAGCTGTGACGTCATGAGCCAGATGCATTGTGGGTGACATCAGTTTTTTGTATTGGTCATCTGCAAAGATAAATAGACAAGGTTTTAATTTTATGTTGCCTTCAGAATAGTTGCATGATAATATATGACCTACTGCAAACATCTGAAATAAAATATTAATAATTAAGTAGTTCTTCACAGACAGTCTGGTGATAAGACTTGAGTTCATGATTATTAAACAAAAAGTGAATTGACAAACAATTAAGTTTAACTTCAATTAATAATTGTTTGAGTAATTGTCATCATTCAATGAATTATTTAATAAATTTATAATTGCAGGATGAGCAGATTTTAATATAATTCTGCGTTTCAAATATTTTTACTTGCGTATCTTTATTTATGTATATTTTTATTTTGTAATCTCATGCTTTCGGTGAGGTCAATAAATCGAATGTCTTATGTCTTAAAACGATATATTTTTGCAGCCTCAAAGGTTTCTTAATTTCAGGAGTTCTACTGTATAATTCCACGTCATGCGCAGTCGCAACCAATTAGCAAAATCCACAGCGCGGTGTCACCGATATACTGGTGTATTGCACAATTAGCCGCCTGAGGGGCCGGAGAGGGGCGGTCAACCTTTAGTGAATTAGCCTCCCTATTTAGTTCAATTTACCCCTTCTTTCAGTGGTTGTGCTGGGCCTTGTCTTGCCCCCATTGTGGGGTAATTGGACCCCGGGGACACGAGATACTCGGGACAGCCCCGTGACGATCGGAGGTGTCAAAGGTCAGAATTAAAAAGGGCAAATTACCCCCTCATTCTCCCATGATCCCTTTGTGGCCCTAATGCCCCTTTAAGAATAAATGGACCTCTTGCTTTTTAGGGCCTTGTCACTCTCCTGCCACACAGGGTCTTGTCGTTGGCCCATGAAAGGTAGGACTATGTATATATACAGTGCAGGCCTATATATACTGTTGCAGACTTTCAGTATTGAAGTCACCAACAAGTATCACTGTGCTAGGAAACATCACAATGTCATATACAGGGCAAGCCTACAGTCAGTCCAACTTCTGTGAAAGGCGTCCATCATCAAAAATTAGGCAGACACAACATCAACACATGACAAAAATTTAATAACCAAATTACAAATTGACTAATCCGCCTGTGAGTATGTTTCTCTCATGTGTGACTTTAGATGCTGAGCAATCGGACAAAACACCAGTTTGCATGTTGTGGGACAAACTTTATTACACTATTGCAGACTTTCAGTATTGAAGTCACAACCAACCAGTATCCGACTGTTGGGAGACATATCCCATATCAGGTATTCCATTTTATAATTATCAAAGGGAACAATTTATAAGTATCCAAAGACTATTGATGTTCTGTCACACAACAGCCTATCCCAATTCCATCTATCTATTTGTCAGTCAAGCAACACAATGTGACATCACAAAAGGCTTTCATGACATCATAATACCTTATGATCTCACCATACATCCCACAATGTACCTCAGAGATCAGTCTCAACTTGTGAGGCATCAAACAAAGTGACACTTCATCATGGCTGACCTCATACATTAACTCTCAGGCTGTGATTAAAGTAAGAAATCGAACCCACACCCTCTCAAAGCTGTAGCTAAATTTCTTCTTTCAGACCTGATGCAGAGGATAAGTGCTAATTTCTGGGACCAGGTTTTGATCAAACAAACTATGTGAGACGGCACGAACGCATGTTTTATCCTGCGACAAGAGAGTGTGGTCATTGACTCTCTCATGAACAACTCAGTTCAAAAATACAGGATGTAAAGCCCACCAACCCAACCGCCTGATCAACCGTCAATCTATCCATTCCACCTGTTTTAATCGGTGTTCTTGTTCATGTAACCAACTGTATAGGCCTACAAGCCTCTGGCTTGAGCAACTTACATTCTTCAAAATATGAAGAAAAATGAAGAAAAACTTTTTTCATCTGCCCAAACCCAGCCAATGTGATCTTGTCAAGATCTTTAAGATAGGGATAATTCCCCATGTCATTTTGATGATAAAATCATGTAGTTTCATGTCTATGAGCTGTACAAAAAGTCCATTTAGAAAGCAGCTACACTAAATCATTTTATTATAATAAAAGTTTGTTTATCTAGCATTTTCATGACAAAATTACCCAATTAGCAGTTGGTTTTTAATACCACTCAGACTCAAGGGCACTCTGGTTTGTATTGCAGAAAGCTCATGCTGTAACCGAACATATTTTGTGTGTTACGTACATTCTATTATGTCAGTTATGTTTTGTACTGAAGGATAAGACAATAGAGTAGCAATCGCTCATGCGAAAAGTTTGGTGTTAAATCAAATTAGTTTTTAAAATAATTTTACCAAGTTCGTAAAGGCACACATCTACTAGGAGGCCATTCAGTGATGGACAGGAAGGGGACTTGGGGGAGCTGAGCTCCCTTGAAAAAAAAATTGATCAGTGGTGAAATTACAATTATCATGTTACATGTTCAAACTTTCAGACTTCCAGGTACTTTTAGCCAAAATTATGCGCCGGTAGCACAATTTTTCCCTTTTAAAAATTTGGAATGGCGCGCCACTGCCATACCAGCCAAGAGCTTCCCCGACGAAAAATTTTCCATTTCCATCACTGCGGCCATTGAATACGTATCAGGGTTAATTAAGCTGGATAAGGGTCCAAATCTGTCAAAGGTTGATATATCCCAAGCCAAATGATATTTCAATGGGGCAGAGGGTGTACTAACTTTGGCATGGAAATGTTTTACAGGCCTACCTCAATATCTTTATTAATCTTGGGTTTGTAATTTGGTGAAATTGTTCTGTTTATTTGTCTTAATATTTGGTCAATATTTGGGTCTCTTTAATCTTGGCATTGTATGTCAATTAGTATTTCGTGAATGCAAGACATACGCCATGGCAATTGACATAATAAGTTGCATGTTTGAGTAAAATAAGATAAAAGCTCTGCATAGCCAGGAGGGAGAGCCTATTCTATTTAAAAATCACAATTTTCACATTTTTAGCATTCTTGCGCATGAAACAACTATTTATAATCATGTCGTGAAGGTTTGCGCTAATTGTCTTAATCACATTCATATTTATGGCTTGTCGGTTTTGTTTGTATAGGTTGTTACATTTATATTGAAATGATAGAAGAAAATGTTAAATTGAGAGCATTTTAGCAGGTTTAATTGCCATAACTATTAGTGAAGTGTACATTTCATAGCAGAGGATAAATTTACATGCATGGATATTTATAAAAAACGGACTAAAAATTTAATAACTGGAATGATTTTTCCTAATTTAATCATCCCAGTTCTTGTATTCTTGTAAAAGAACAATGAAAAAAGAAAAAAAACAAAAAAAAAACACAAAAAAAATTTCAGAAGAAAAAAATCTTTAAAAATAGCGCCATGCTTGGTTACACCCCTCATATCGCCTCTGGCCAATGAATTTAAAGCTAATTATCATAAATTATACCGATTGAATTATGGTGGCATAACTCGCTATCTGTGTCCTATCTTGAGGTCCATGTAAGATATATTTATAAGGCTACAAAATATACTTAACTCGTCCATAAGCACTCTATACTCACAAAATAGCATGTCTTTTGGTAATAAACATATAAAAGGACCACCTAAGATTGTCAAAAGAATTATGGATAATCATAAATTTCAATACATATATAGCTTAAGCAAGCATGCAACGGTATAATGCATATATCTCTTATTTATTTTTTAAGATAATACATTCTTTAATTGCATTATCAATTTTCTTTATCTATTTCTGCAGTTTATTAAAAAAAACTACATATTTTCATTTCCAAAGTATCTAAATCATTATTCAATAACTTTTTTCTTCTGCAATATTTTGACAAAACTCCATGAATATAATTTCTTCAAATCATATACAGTTCATGTAATTCATGGTATTTTATTGTCAAGTAAAAACGACTAACTAGCTCTATTATATGTGTGAATTAGATTTTTGTTAATCTGTGTCTTGACAATTATTACTTTGTGTGTAAGATAGGGTGACTGCATAGCATAGTTTTCTTGTAATTACTTTAACTTTGAAAGTGACAATTCTTGTAAGTCACACCCAGTGATTTACACCTGATTGCAGATAAAATTAGATATACATAACATGGATAATTGCAGAGTTAGAATTTTAGATCAAATTGTTATTTCTTGGATCATTTTCAGAATGTCTTCTCAGTTACGTCCATAACATGCTTATTACACCATTACAATTATGCAGCTTTTGTGAGAAGGGCCCCATTCACAATTTTTCCCTTTAAATTTCCTCAAAATGTGGTGTTTAGAGAAAAGGCAGGTCACATTAGTTGGGATAGTATAACACCATTAGTAACCATGGTAATATTTTCTGAACATTTTAACTCAGATATAGGGGAGAATGGAGAATTGGGCCCCAGGGCAGAAAGCTATTAAAAATTGTCAGTAATTTGAACTGAAAGGCAGAAAAAAGACCCAAGAATGTTAGAAAAACAGTTTAAAGAAAGAAAAGTGTCACATACTGACAAAACAATGTATTTTATAGTTAACAATATATGTGCCTATGCTTAGAAGACACAAAGCAAAGAGAAATTTTTCAAAAAATGTCAGAAGAAAGTGAAATCCTGAATTATGAAATTAAAATGTTTTCCATAAAAACTTACGAAATATTCCAAAGATGAGTACAAACGGTATCAACCAATGAAAGTGTAGTGGTATTCCGAAAATATAAAAAAGGAATTGATAGTCATTTTTGACAAGAATATAGTAGATTGCACTGCTCATCATTCTTTGTGTGCAAATTGGGAATGGTTTCTGTAATTTTTAAGAGACTTACATCCACTAACTATAATACTTTCGAGTGCTATGGACCAAATCAGATAATTATAACATGGAACAATCACGCAGAGTTATTATTCCAAGATTTTAACTTCTAGCATATTTCTGTCACTTCTTATGCTATTTGATGTATGACTTTGGCCATTTTGCATCCTAATTCATGAAGTGTTATGCTAATTTCACAGTTGGGACATTTTTAACGCCTCAGCATAGAACCGCAGGTGTCCAAGTGCCAAGATGATTTGTCAAATTCAAAACGTCTTTCTTCTTGTATCACTCGATCCAAATTGAGCTGTTTTGATCCCGCATTGACAATTTTCGCTCAAATTGACGGATCGGTTTACAGCTCAAGTTTTCGTTCAAAACTGTAAAATATTGTCGTAAGTTTTGGACTAACTGTAAAATTTACAATATCAATGATATATATTGCTATCTTTACATTTGCATCAAATCCTGTAAATTTAATCACAATGCATGAAAAACAGGAACTGCTACAGCAAAAAAACTATTGAATTCTGTCTGCGGATACAGACAACATAATAAATTTTTTCCTATATGCCACCTTGACATTTACCGTAAAATCACATTGTCAACACACATAGGCATAGAAGGCAGGTGGCTGGGGGCCGCATTCCCTAAACATTTTGGAAAAGTACTTTTTCGGGGAGTTTCAGGAAGAAAATTTTGCACATTATAAATTTTCTGGACAATTTAGGCAACATTTTTTGGGCAGCCATACCCCTCTCCCCCCCCAAAATTTATAGACCTCCTATGCCTGTGACAAGAAAGTTTTGCCTCATGTACGGGATCTTTCATTTATTCAACATAAACACAGAGAAATAGACCACTGAAGACATAATGTTCCATCTGAAGCGGATGAACTTCTATCAGGAATCCAACCCTGGACCATCAGACAGCTGCACAAGATTTACCAACTCATCCAATCATCGACCTTGTCATTTAATCTTTAGAACTGTAAATTTCGCACAAATTTATCTACAATGTAACAGAGGAAACAAGTGTGGTGCTAATGGTAGCTAAGAATTCAAAAGTTGAAACATAAGATTTGAAATGGTTAGGGAAAGAACTTTTAAACAACTGTATGACAATTACGCCTGTTGTTAGGTGAGCTACAATTTCAGATACAGTCTAAAAAAAATGACAAAAGTTGTAAAAATAAGTTGGTAAATAAATACCTATTTCCTGTTTCCTACTGTTAGCTTATAACTTCAGAGTTAGCATAATACCAATTTAATATTTTTTTACAAAAAATGAAATAAAAAATAGAGGATTTAGGGACATTTTGTTGCATTTTTGAACCCTTTAAATCTGATAATTGCAATTTCCAAAATTTTGTGTTACCAACATCTGCTGTTCAAGTGATTTTACAGCTCTAGCAATTGATCTGAAGAAATCAGTTTTTTTTTCAGTGCCAGAGTGGACCTATGATGTCATAGGCAAATGCTCCATTGCTCAGCACTGGAAGATATGCAAAATTGGTGCTAGCAATGATGCCATAGGTCAAACTGGCCAATAGCGTTCGTTGTGCACAGTTTCATCACAGCCTTGCAGTTACATCATTGCTATAGAGGCCAATAATACCACAACAACAACTCAGGTGCAAAGTTGGACTGCACATGGGGAGGGGGAACTCTACTCAAAAGCTGTCAATGCAATACAGGATTAAAGCAGTTTTTGTTCTACACTAAAAGAGACAGCCAACAAAACTGCAAACAGTCCATATCAAACCCAATTGAAACCAGAAGCATGATTGTAGGCAACTGTGATTAATTGTAAGTTATCCTATTAACCATGCTTGGTTGAATTTCAGGTACTTTAAGTGTCACCAAATAAACAACCCCCCTCCCCAACTTAACACCTGAGTTTTTGCAGTGGTATTATTGGCTAATCTGGCCATGACATAATTGCAGGGCTATGATGAAGTTGTTCACATGAACTGCTATTGGCCAGTTTCACCTATGACATCGTAGCTAGCACCAAAGATGCATATAGTCCAATGGAGTCTCAAGCTATGACATCATAGGTCCACACTATGAAAAAAGACAATTTCTTCAGAGCAATTGCTAGAGCTGTAAAATAATCCCAAATCCTCTTAACCCTGCTTAAAGTCAAATGGGTTCAATGCTACCATTATAACAGCACTTCATGACATTCATGCTGTAATTTTACGAACATGTTTCACATAATTCTACCATAATGGAAAGACTTCAACTTATCTCTAAACCGTAATTGCATTAATAACTGTATAATAATCAGAGAATAATTACTTAAATAGGCTACATAATTAAAGAGAGGCACTTATAACCCTGATTTTAAATAATGAATTACTCCAGGCAACAACAGCTTGAAAGTTAATTTTCCCAATAGGCATTTGACTCGAGGCAATTAAAAGTATTGATTAACTGTTCAACCCAAAATATCTGCTTGCTGTCCGGTTTCACCAGAATTTGATAATTTACAGTATGGTCAATTTCTTGTGTCATTTTGTCTTTGTACCTTTTCGTCTTTTGACCATTCCTTCTTCTCCATTCTTTGTTACATCCCAATTTTGTCTGCTCATCAAAATTATCGACCAATCAATGAAGCATACGATTCACTCCATTAGTTTTTAGTGGTCAGAAGGGCCTCTTACAAATTCGGCTAGTGGCCATTTAGGCAATTGAGAAACATCTTTTCTTGAATGAGGTTTTGTTTTTTTCTGAGTAGCCAGAAATCTATGTTTGCCTGATAAATATGATTCAAAATTTTTCTGCATACTTGAAACATTGCACTGAGATAATAAACAAACTATATACAAGAACATTTGAAACCAAACTCTTATATAAATTTTTGAATCAATGTCATTGCTGTCCAGTATTTTTTGAAAAGTTATCCACAGTTTTCTACAAAGAAAACAATAACTTTGTCAAAGACAAAACTAGATGTTCAATGGTCATGTGATCAATTAGCAGGCTTTAAACCCAGGGTCTTTATAGTATAGCACAAGTGTTCCAATTAGGTCTGCAAGCTCACCCAAATCGAATCCTTCACCTCAATGCCTTTGAGTTCATAGAGCAAAACCACTGAGCTACAAACATCAGCTTCCGGGGTGCAGTTGTTACAGGGTTAGGAACTTAGGCTACAGCTTTGAGAGGGTGTGGGTTCGATTTCTTTCTTCAATCACAGCCTGAGAGTTAATGTGTGAGGTCGGCCATGATGAAGTGTCAATTCACTTTGTTTGATGCCTCACAAGTTGAGACTGATCTCTGAGGTGCATTATGGGATGTATGGTGACATCAGAAGGTGTTGTGACGTCATGAGAGCCCTTTGTGATGTCACAGAGTATTGTTGATCGTCATTATGGCCTGGTGAGCAGTTGTGAGTACCTCCCATGAGCATCTCTTGTGAGCATCACTTGTGAGCATCTCTTGTGAGCATCTATGATCTTTCCATGAGCTGTCTGCCTCCTCGTTAAAAGCTTGTTTAATTGCTTCTAATGTGAATGAGCAACTCAGAGCGGCTCAGAGCAGCGATCAATTGCCATTTCGGAACAAAGCCAAAAATGGCCGCGAGAAATGACGGGATTTGACGAGATTGGAGGAGATTCCGAGAGATCCATTGAAGCAGACGATTGATTCTTAAGTGGCGCCACCTACAGGCAGGTTTTTGTTGGGGCAGAAGCATTAATCCTATTAAGGTGTGAAGTAGTGTGGGGAAAAAGAGCCCAAAATCAAATGGCCCAAGTGGCTATCTTTACATTTCATAAACAACATAATGGAAAATGGCTAAAAAATAAAGAAGCGCTGAAGTCGACTAAGTGACCACAAACGTCGACTCTAACTTGATGACATAAGTGCCTAGACTGTGGCGCCATCTACAAACTATTGACAGGCCATTGTCTATTGTCAAGACAAATGTCCATTATTCGTCTGAACTGGCTTCTTAGCAATTTCTTACATCTTCTCCATTTGCCATTTCGTCTTTGTGCCATTTCGTCTTTTGACCATTCCTTCTTTTCCATTCTTCGTTCCTCCCAATTTTGTCCGCTCATCAAGATTATTGACCAATCAATGAAGCATAGAATTCCCTCCATTAGTTTTTAGTGGTCAAAATGGCCACTTACAAATTCGGCTAGTGGCCATTTAGGCAATTGAGAAACATCTTTTCTTCAATGAGGTGTTGTTTTCTGAGAAGCCACAAATCTATATCAGACTAATAGATATGATTCCTACATAATTTGCGCATGCACTGTAAAATATTATGCGGTAAAATTGTTGTAAAATAATGCAGAATTCAGAGTCGCGTTTAACCGCCCCTTTGGGCCTGAAGATTTTGATATGAAAAAAGTGAAATTGTGATCTTTTATCAAGTATGTTTCCATTCATTTACCCCCCAGTCCAACATATTTTGATTCATGCCTGATTCACAATTGCATACAGGTTAAGAGGAATTTCAAAAAATTTTAACAGTTGACCAAAGTAGGTCTGACATTCTATAAAATTATCCTCTTACGTCCTAATATTAGTATTTTCTCAAAATATGAAATGAAATATACAGTTGCTTTTACCAGTGTCGAGTTGCAAGTCCATGAAATGTATGGTGTGAATTATGGATGGATTGGTTCTGTATTTCCCTATTGTTGCTGAACTAATTGAGTTGCTGACATCAATTGGTGAGAACTACCTTCTGTTGTTACATAATCGAAATCAATGAAGCGTGAAATCTAAAGAATTAAATCCCCCCTCCCCTCTAATAGAAAATTGACCCCCGCCCCCCTTCCCTGAGGCTGCAGGCTTCGTTTGTTCCCAGTTGATCAAAAGTGCAGTAAATTAGCGTTAAACGCCACAATAATAATTTTATTGATGTAATCTGCCTCAACAAAACAACAGGCAAAAAGACCCAGCATTTCTGATGTAGCTTAATTCTCATTATCACACTTGAACGACCTTTCTCATAAGTAAAATGCAAAATTAATGAACTCACAAATGCCTCATACAGCTCTGCAACTAGCAGGTGTTGGGACTACATGGGTAGAATACGATTTTGAAAGAACTGTAACACATTTATTGGCTGATTTTCGCTCTTTTACTTTTTATTCAACTATTTGGAACAATTGCCCTAAATGATTCATCTAAGCATGAAAATGGCTAATTCAAATAGGATAGTCCCATGATATTGATTTCTTGTAGATGTATTGACATCATTTAGAGCTAATAATTAAAGTATTTTGCTGTCTAGAGCCAAATAAAATCAGTTTATAGTGAATGCCAAATATACATTGCTTTTTTAAAAGGTTCATACTCAATCAGCTTAGAACCAGCTGTTAAAGCCATGGAATGTAATTATGAGATGAGACAGGAAGGTATAGACAGTGCAGCCCTCTATGAAAATTCTTCCCTTATACAACAGCTGGCAGATGAGTGAGTCAGATTTAAGAGAGAAGTCTACTATTTATTTGACTCATCAGATTCATCACAAAGTATGTGATCCTCTACATGGATGTCAATTTGATTGATAGAATATGACTTCATATACATTTTACAGAAATGAATTTAACTGCGGGCCATTAATGTGATTTGACATTTCATTTCGAAACTCACATAATGCCAAGCAGTTTAAGCCCTCTGTGGCATGCATTTCAATTGTTTAAAGTTCTTAGCATGCAATAAATACATGGTAGATATAGATAGCAGCACATGCATGTCTGATATAATCCAAATTCAAAGAATACCTGTTATGTCAATTGTTAGAGCACCAAATTGTTCATTGTGCACTGAACCATTTTGAGCTGCGAGCCATTTCGAGTAAACTCTGCATCATTGCGAGCCTTGCTTTCTGAGCCATGCATTTGGAGAAGCATTCGGAGTAAGCATTCTGAGCCCTGCATCACAATACCTTGAGCCATTGAGAGCCCAGAGAAAGCCGTTTTCCTCCTAATTCTATTACGGCAACAAAAGAACACTTCGCGGGCAGATCATGAGCTCTTTGAACGAACAACATTCTGTCGTTTTTCCTCTTCGTATTTTCTTTCTGTATTTTGCCTGTTGTATTTTTTCTTTGCATTTTTTCTTCCGCTGCTTACGAAGGTGTCAGAATGAAAGGGGACGTTATTAATTGAGCGGTGAGAAGACACGATTCTTAGTTCTATCGTTCGCCAACAGGTGGAGTTTTCCGGAAGGCGATATTCTGCGCCCTCCTTGACACAATAGGTGGCCGCAAAAAACGTGTTATATTAATCGCTGCTTTACGGAACATTATGCCTTTTGTGCGTCAATCGAAAGATTTGCTGAGGCGGAAAATTCCCCTTCTCTGTTCTGATATGGCCCTCTGCCTTATAACTCCTTATATGGAAGTGGGCTATGGATCTACCCCTTGCAAATTAACCTCCCAGTAAAAAATAATTGATATTGTGGTGCTAATAATATTATCTAAGGAGAAAGCTGCAGATATCACGATGATAATTAGTTGTCCAACCTTTTGTATCTATATTGGGTACAAAGAGCAGATTTCCAAAAATATTCTTCCAGGATTCTTTGATACACCTTGAAGACAAGACCAATTAAATAAAGACGCTTGTCATAAGTTGATTTGATTTGATTTATTCACTGCACATAAAGTGAAACAGTAGGATTACACATAAAGATTATTCAATATTTCCATTGTGGTCCTTTTGATTTAGCTATCACCAACATAACAGTCCAAGATATACATCTTTTAAAAGAGGGCAAGATGTGAAAAGAAAGCAAAAAAGACAAAATGGTGTTCGTTCCATGAGCTCATGAACCATAGGTGAAGAGCAGTTTGGTGGCAGTAATAGAATTATGAGCAGAAGTTATCTCTCGGCTCAGACCGGCAGTATACATGTATGGCTCAAGATGCTTCCTATAGAGTGCTTCCTCAGAATGCTTCCTCAGAATGCTTGGCCAAGCGAGGCTCAAAATCATTTCCTCTTCCAGCTAACTTTATCAATCTCTGAGCACCCTGACAGGAACTTCTCTTCCTCCATATCCGTCTTTTCCACTTTCAAGATTCCCCCCAAAAATTCAATTCTTTGATTTTGTGTTTTTCGCCATTTTTAACAAATTCACTATTAGGCCTTTCTTGCAGGTGACAGTGCAATGCACTGATGCTACTGCCCCCTCCCCCCTTCATGACAAAGACAAAAGAGAGTATTCTGTCAAACCTCAGAAATCAAGAGTTACCTGACAAGAAGGATGTGGCAAAAAAATCTAAGGTAAAACATTATTTCTCAGAATTTTAATTATATTTTAGGGAAAATTATATATAAATTCCTGAAATAACTTTTCAAGTTTGAAATAAAAGTATTTAGGTTGAACCTTTCTTGAACTGTACAAATATATATAGTACAAATATATAAAATCAAAATTATGAAGAGATAGCTATATATATTGATGGAGAACTTCATTATGGTGGTCATTACATCTGTATTGAAAGCTGGTTATTCACAAGCTTTCCATGAAAGCTACAGGCCAAATACAACAAGACAGGAAGCACTACCATACAATATTACAATTCAAAGTATTTGGTCAAACTGACTTTTAAACCTACTGAATATTCATTGTGGCTTCTTATACAATGACTATGGCAAAATTTACTGTTATAAATTCAGTTATGCTAGTTGTTGACAGTAGTTAGGGTATAATATTTCTTTAGAAGGTTTTTTCCTTTCTTCAAAATTTCAAAGGGGCACTGGCCACTGGGCATTAAGACTTTCCACAAACAGTAGCAACTGGAACTGGGGAGTTTATAAAGGGCAGTTTCAAAGAAACAGTTAGGATGGGGTTAAGGTTTTGAGAGGGTCAAGATTGGAAGGACCAGAAAGGGGGGGGGTAAAGATTTGTGATTTTGAAGGGGGAAGGTGTTAAGATTTCAGAGGCCAGCAGGAAGATGGCCAGTATCTGTAGGTAAGCTGAGACCATGAATTGACCAAGAAAGTTGATCATAATTTATTCGTGGTCACCCTGGAGGTGTCGGAGACCAGTAAACTGACCCCGGTGGAACCTTGTGGGGGCTCTGAGGACTCATTACGTATTCGTCTCTTGCTGGACCCACAAGGTGTAGGGGACCCCGGGGTCAGGTGGGACAAAGGCAACAGGCCCATGCTGGTGGGGGGACACTGGGGGTAGCACTTGTGCTAAAAGGGCAGGCCTGAGGGGCATACGCGAGTGACCAACTAGTCAACAAGGCCAGCAGATTGCCCCCTACATCTCACCCCTTCCCTTTACTAAGTTAACCCTGACACCTAACCTGTCATATCATAATACACCCACCAATCCACGAGTCAACTGTATGTACCTGTTCTAACTGGACCTACTCATCACTGGTTCACCTTTCCAGTGGTCCTTCTGATATTATAAATAGGAAGCTCATTGAAAGACAAACTTGTCATTTCTGGAACATCTTTATTATAAAGTTCCCTTCGACAACAATGCTGAGGCAAAGGGTGATTTAAACTGCCATCAAATTATATCATTTCTAAGATCCAACATGTAGGTGCAGTTGACCTAACAAGAGCTGGAATCGAACCTGCGTTGCAATCATTGGAGGCCCAGGGTGCTACCAACTGAGCTTACCCCCCCCCCCCTTCAC
The DNA here is from genome assembly GCA_026936325.1 of Platynereis dumerilii. Lineage (NCBI taxonomy): Eukaryota > Metazoa > Annelida > Polychaeta > Phyllodocida > Nereididae > Platynereis > Platynereis dumerilii. The sequence continues at coordinate 926,674 of JAPTHN010000034.1, forward strand.
CCCCTCCTTTCTTAACCTGCTTGAATGAGAAACTTTTCGACTAGGGAGGTGTTTCTTATAAGCCAGGTCCATGTTCTGAGTAGGGATGGTCATAAAATCAGAGCTAACTGTATATTTGACACCCCTCAGCTATGGCATTGATATTGGCATTATATTGGAATAACATACACACAACGAGCAATTGCATAACATAGCCTCTCAAACTACAGCTTACCGCCATATATGTGCACTTTGTGGGTATATATGTAGAGAGAAATCCTGTAAATATGGCTTGAATACCCATCTCACTATTCACTCCATTCATGGAATTTCAGACCAAATGCCCATCACACACAATTGCTCAACAGAACACCTCCAAAATGCCAGGTGCTGCGATTTGAAAAGTCATGAATTGGAGTGAGTTCAAATCCAACTGATCAACTGATTTAGAATCTAAAATAGAATAAATGTTCTCCTCTTCCTGATGCTTTCTTTCCATAATCTGGTAAAAATGGTTGCACAGTCTATACTCATCCAATCGCGGATGATATTAATATGTTCACAAGTTTTAAGTTCTTGTATTTGACTGCGAATGGTAGGCGAAAGTTGAAGTTGAAAAGTCATTCAGTTTCGGGTGGTACCATATCATCGGATTCCATTATCTATCTATCTATCTATCTATCTATCTATCTATCTATCTATCTATCTATCTATCTATCTATCTATCTATCTATCTATCTATCTATCTATCTATCTATCTATCCCATGTTACCCTCCACCCCTCTTCTATAGTCTCCTCTCTCAAAATTCAACCCCCCCCCCTTTCCTAAACCTCCCAACAAATTTCACCAACTAACAATATTTATAAAACCAATGAAGCGTAACTAACAAGATCACCCATTTGTTGACATTTGGGGTAATACTTTCCATTGCTTTGAGGGCTCTTAAATGGCCAGGGGGAGGGCAGGTGATATTTTCTATGCTGCAGAATTCGGCCGTGCAGATTCCCTAATTGGGGGTTACCCACGACATTTGAAGTTCCAGGAAAAGGGGCCACACAAAACAGATTAGTGCAATATGTTTGGGGTGCCCCTAAATTGGTTGTTGGTGTTACCCTAACCCTTTTTGTGCCCCGCATATTCGCTTTATTTGATTGAGCTCCTGTGTTTGCTATCCATGCCCCTCTTGTAGGCTTCAACAGCAAGAAATGAGCGCAACTGAAGCAAAATTCAAGGAAAACATAAGCTGCACGACAGCACACCCCCAACTCTTGTTAAACACGTTAAAGTAACTGGATTTATTTGTCAATTTGTCTTTAATGTGTTTGAACATTTTCCCTATACCTTTGACCATATTTGAAATCTGTTTTATTACAACTTTCGTTATAAAATGTCCGTTCCCATGATTTACTAATAAAAGTTATTTACACTAAAAGCGTAAACTTCTCGTGTGAAAGACACGAAACTTCAAAGTGGTCTTAAATTTCTATTATATTGCTGACTCAAAGACTTCACAATATATTTCCCATAATGTTACATATATATACAGTGTAGTGTACTATGTAAAATATTAGCAATGCCCTATTCATAATTATTCATAACTGAGAGTAATAAAGTCCATGGATTATTATTTAGAGGTAATGTTTCCAATTATAGAACTTTACAACTTTGTAAGAAAATGTCAAAGAACTATATGTCTTCAATTATACTACTGAAAATAGACCATATTAGATTAATTTAATATTTCTTATCTTGCCATTTATCAAGAGCGGTTTCAAATAAATTATGTGAGCAAAATGCTCATATAATTGGCATAATTAATGGTTACAAACTTCTTTATGTCACAATATGAAATATCACAGAAATCATAAAATATGATAGGCCATAGACCTACACATGAAATATGCCTAGACATTAAGTGGGCATATAATTTATTATTCAAACCCGCAGTTTTATCATGTTATGTTAACATTTATCTTGTATTTTATATAATTGGGCAATTTTGAAAATCAGAATGTTTAACATAATTAAGCCTGATCAGACGACAAAAGTATTGGTCAGATAAACTGTTGTTTCGAAATGACAATTTGCTCTTGTTTTTTATTCTTTATATTGAGGAATGTGCGGGTCTAACAATGAGTTTATAATATTAATTTTCATATTTGAGAGATCATTTTGTGGCCGGATCGTTCAGTAGCCGATTTGCCCATGGGGGCTTAATACACCTGTATCTTATTAGCCGAGTGTGCCCGTAGACATTCCTGCATGGAGAGCACAGCACGCAGCTGTTACAGGGCCCAAAAAAGTGAACCATGTTCAAATTGAGCAGTTTGGGATAAAAAGACCTCATAAAATGTATTGTGAACTTATTGAAAGGAATGGCAGACTTTGGAAATAGTTGTAACTTTCTGTATACAAATTCTATAAAAACTTTGATATAAATTTTATATAAATTGCACACACTCTACGTGTGTCCATAGAATTCGAGTTTGTTTTGCACACCGTCAATAATCCCAACTCTGGATTACATTTTTAATTCTAAAGCTTACTTCATTTAATCAAATTTTACAAACTATATAATAAAGGGAGACTGTTGGTATTGATAACAATTATTGACCAGAGACATTAAGTTTAAATGCAGCCAACAAAACATGGGGAAAACTTCACAAAAAGTCTTTTCAGAAATTGTAAGCCATACACGAATGTTACGACAGACCAATCATTAATAAATAAAAGTTTTGAAATATTTTGATCTGATGTATGTATATGTCCCTATTATGCCAATTCATATCATTCACATTTAATATCATACAAAATGTCAAATATGAATAAACACCATCAATAAGATTACATTTAACATTTTGAATAGATTATTAAAATATCATAAAGACTTTGAAAATCTAAATACTCCAATTGACTAACTTAATCGTTTTAACTAAATCCATATTCTTTGAAACTTTATAATGTTTTTATTAATGCAATCAACTTACATTATTTAACATGATTGATGAATGAATTATACAATTTGAAACTCAATTTTAGTTAGTTTCTGTAATTATATGTACACAATAAATAGAGTGGATGTTTAATTACATTTTATATGCTGCACAACCTTGCTTGTCATTAGCGTCCTTATATCTTAATACACGATTTCTGAATTAGTATATATCTCAAATATATATGATCAATTATATCATTTTATAGACTGGCAAATTTTGTAATTTAAGTAAAAAGTTTGAGGCCACCAACTTCTTATCATATTTTCACCAATATTTCAAAAGTATACTAATTTGGGAATCATTTTTACAAGAATGTTGAAAATGCTCTAACACAAGGTTAATGGTGATTATTTTGTCATTAAAGTTAATTAACACTGCACTGAATTAAGTATTTCTTGATTATCATATATTTTATAATTAACTTAATTGAAGTAATTTTACTTTTATAATTGGTTTCTTAATTAACATTACTTAACAAAATACTTTAAAAAAGTCATATATATATATAAAGCAGTTTGATAATTTGCTTCATAAAATGTATGTTAAAAGTTATTTGACAATAAGGCAATCACTATAAAAAGATATCTTAATTACCTTGGTGTAACTTGAAAATTGACATATATATGTTCATAAAGAAATACAGATTGTTACATTGCAAAAAAGTTTACAAGGTAATAATGATTAAATTCAATGTACATTGTTTGATTCAAGTGTTAAATTCAGTACTCACCAGCACCAAGGGGGGAAGGGGGATGCTCCGGGGCTGAAGAGTTGGCGACGAAGTCATCCTGCCGGGAAATTGAGCTGGGTCTCCCCGGTGGAGAAGTAGGGGGGCTTTCTGATGAAGTCCATTTTTCAACTTTGGTAGCTTCGGGGCCTATTAGGCTTGCTATGTCGTAAGCTGTGCGTTGTTTCTTAATTGATAGATCCATGGTGACGTCACAATGGCAATTAGCAATTACCATGTAGTCTTAATTGCTTTAGCCAATTATAAGGTGATGCTTCCCACTCGCAGATTTTGTAAGATTTCTTTTTTCATCAACTTGTTCCTGATTCCAGCAACTGCAAGGAAGCCAAAGTGAGATATGAAATTTCTTAAAAGCTATCATCATGTTATTTTATGCTGTGAATTTACATACATGACAGCCACCAGAAGCCACATGCAGGGAGTTGCTAGCTGATCTCTGATTGGCTGATGCACAACAGCCCTGCCCCCTACAGTCAACTGACAGCACTGCTCATCAAAAATGCAAGAAATGCAGCTGAGAGATTTACAAGCTTAAAAAGGTATCCCTTTTCATTTTTTTGTGGCTCTTTTACATAAGAATGAAGCGACTTCCTTCTGGGTCGGTTAAGTCTTGTTAAATATCATCAGCAACACTTTATGCCAACAAAAACTTCCTGTAAAAGTCAGGAGAATCCATAAATAATGATAAACTCAACCGAAATTCTCTAAAAGCCATGCAAATTCTACAGAAAGTCAGAGAAATAAAGCGAACATGAATGTAAAGCACTGTTAATAAGTTACCACAAAAGCTTAACTTTGCACAAAAAGCTTAAAAAACGTCCATTCTAAAAACTCATTAATACCAAATTGAGTTGTTTTTGAAAACTTATTTGTATTATGTTTGAAAAGTGCTTTTAATAGCTTTTATCAAACGTTGATTTAGTATGGCTGTGGCCTATCAAACCGACTCAATTGAGCGGTTAATTTGTGGGAGTTTTGAATAGCCCTGACAATGGAGTTATTATTAAGTTATAGTTGATTTGACCTGTAATTTCCTCACAGCGGGGAACAGATGTTAGCCTCAAGCTTTTTAACTTTTTTTAACCTATCAGTCGACCTTTCATCCAGTTTTTTTATCTAACTTTTGCATTCATACAACTTGATAGACCAATTAAGCCAAATTCTGCTTATCTTTCCTATAATGTCAGTTAAATCCTCAATATTTCAGAGAAGAAGTATTCTCTATTTTATACCAGAAGTCAATTTATTGTGACATTTTACCACCAAATATCAGTGAATATAATTTTGCAGATTTTGTACAATAATTATACCATATAAACATTAGGTAAAATTAGCTTATTCAATAGCAAATACACCAATTAGCCTATTACTAATTTTGTTTTTTTTTTCTGGAAATTTTGTATATTTCCAGAACTGACTACATAATTAAAGCACTTTTAACTCAGTTGTAATGACTCCCAGGCCATTTATGGACATTATTTGCCAAAGGCCTTTGTTATGGCCAATTCTTAAGCAACTAAAACATTTTAATTGGTGAGACAACTCATAAGCACTCAACCAAAACTGCTCGAGTTCAAGTTTTCTTCCCAAAAACTTGTTTCCTAACAAATTATAGAATAATACACATGTACATATAGAGGCAGACCTGCAAGGGAAGTTACGAAAACTGACTCGAAACAAGAATTTGAAAAATATGAAAAGCTTAAATATTGATCTAATTTCTGGACAGACTGGACATTTGTCTTTCCCTGACTGGCTGATTTACGGACTAGTCACTTCTAAAGGCAACTGACTGACTTACTGACTGACAGACTAGCTGACTGACTGACTGACCCACTGGCTGACTCACTGACTGACCCACTGACTCACTGACTGTTCAGACTGATGTATACACTGCCTTTCTGGCTGAATGACTGACATACTAACTCAGCTCAGACTCAGACAAAGAAAAAAGTTATGTAATTCTTTTTGTACTTTCCTTTATCTCAAACTGCTAAAAGGTTATCAGGCCTATCTTATGTCTTGTGTTGTATTCAATCACGGGTGACACTGAAAATGTAAGTTCTTGTATTTCACCGTGGATGGTATGGTAAAGTAAGGAATTCAATTTTGGATGGTAGTACAATCTGATGGACATCCTTATCTATCTATCTATCTATCTATCTATCTATCTATCTATCTATCTATCTATCTATCTATCTATCTATCTATCTATCTATCAATCTATCTATCTATCTATCTATCTATCTATCTATCTATCTACCTATCTAACTACATGTATCTATATGTCAACCAACCGATCTATTGACCGATCTATCGACCAATCTATCGACCGATCTATCTATCTAGCTATCTAGCTATCTATCTGACTGAATGACTGACATACTAACTCAGCTCAGTTGGTAGCACCCTGGATTTCCTCTTGTTGGTCCTGAGTTCGATTACCTCATCAGCTCATTTGTGTGTCCTCCTCTTGTGTGAATTAGCCTACCTAGTGCATAAATACAGGACGTAAATCCCCAACCATCCATCTTTCCATTTCCCATGACATTATGCAATTGACTACTTCATGCTGAGGTCACCTACCACCCATGTGTGTTGTTCACTTCATTAATTGCCAAATTAATTGCCTTGTGTCACAACAAATTGTCTTTTGACTTAATGGTGATCACACAACCATGCAGACTGCACGAAAACCACTGGGCCAAGGTCAAATGTTGATGACCCCCAGGAAGTTCAGGGTCAAAGACAAAATGACATCTTAACAGCAACAAGTCATACTTTTCACAAGTTGATCAAAATTCGTTCTCTTTCCAACTGCAGCTGGTTGTTGTATAATGTATCATAATTTATTGATATTTAATTAAAGGCTTTCATTGCATTTCAGATACTCTGGGTGGCCTAGTGGATAAGATGTTTGAACGACAGGTGAAGAAGTTTCGGATTCTGTGCCAGATGTCCTCATGTGAACAAGTGACAATGCACTCTTCAATCAAGATGTAAAACGTATTTACTGAACGTCTGGTAAGTGCATAAATGGACAGTGCAGGCCCAAATTCCAGTTCATGCCCCTTTCAATTAAGGGCAGAGCTCTCTAGGCCTATGCCTGCCTATTGCTACGCGGATGGATGATTTGGGCTTTACACCCTGAATGTATTTACTTGGTAGGTTTATTTGGGTCCTCAAGGGAAGGATGGATGAATGGATGATTGGGGCTTTACGTCCTTTGTTGAAATCTATTCATGCACTTGGTAGCAATATTTGTTCAGGCGAGGGACATAGCAATGAGGCGAAGGATGATTGAAACTGCCATCCAACACAGGCCATGGTGATCTCCAGGACGGTCTGAATCCAGGTCCATCTATCTATCTATCTATCTATCTATCTATCTATCTATCTATCTATCTATCTATCTATCTATCTATCTATCTATCTATCTACCTGTCTATCTATCTAATCTATCTATCTATCTATCTATCTATCTATCTATCTATCTATCTATCTATCTATCTATCTATCTATCTATCTATCTATCTATTCAATGCATACCTCTCAGACAAAGCCAACAAACATTATTTGATGCATTTATGATGTATGTTTCATATATTAAGATGGTTTGCATTAATAAGTACATTAATTGGTCTGCAACAAGCATTTGACAGCTGCATCAAATTAGAGTTATTGTTTACAAAAATCATAGCACTCAGATTGTCAAATACTTTATGTAAATCACCCCCAAATCAAGAGAAATTGTGTTTAAAATGCTATCAGTTCTTGTGATACATGTTTCGGGGTAATTAACGACAGCCTTCTTGCCTTAAGGGGTAAATGGAACACCCAGGTTTTGCCCTAAAGCCTAATAACCCCCCACTTAGGGGTAAAATACATGTTTTCTGATGACATTACATGTCATTATCATGTTAGAATATCATTTTTTTCTGTAATTATATAATTATCAGTATTCATAAATTCCTGGCATGTTTTCTGTAGCATCACATTGTTTCACAATCACTGAAGGAATTTTTATGAATTTTGGATTATTTTTTCTGGTTTTCCTAAAATACATGACACATTTTAAAAATTATATCTCAAATATCTAAGGTTTGAACATCAGGGATAAGAATAAGTTGGCATATCCTCAGAGTCTACACATTGAGTAAAATTTAATTTAATATTTTTCGTCTGAGCCAGTAGAAAAACAACTTTTTATTTTAATCCACTGAAATACAGTGCTTTGATATATGTTTGAGGTACAACAAAATGCATGTTTCATAAATTTAAATATATTTTGTACTGCTTTTAAGTGACTTAGGTATATGTAGGAGTTTTCTATTATATGCAAACTTTATGGCTAAACCTCTGGACGCCTTTATACAAAACTACATGTCCATACAACATCTTTTTGATCTTTTTACTCGTTTTTTATTTTGATTTTGCAGCTTATTGGGTTAGAGGATAAAAAAGTCCATTCACAATTTGATTTACAAAGCAACATACTGTGTTATGGCCAGCCAAAGCTGCATGTAGCTTTCAGCATCTTTCAATTAACTAATATTATGTGGATTATGTCTGTGTATATTAAATAATTTGTATACATGCAACCTTTTAAATGCTTTTGTAAACTGTTTTGTGAAACATTTTGTCTGCTTTGTGCACCAGTTTGACGCCCATGTACCTTATGTGTGAGGTACAAGCTGGAGCAGATTTCTAACTGGACTTCTAACTGAATATCTATAATGATATGTAAGCTGGATATCTATCTATCTATCTATCTATCTATCTATCTATCTATCTATCTATCTATCTATCTATCTATTTAGCTAGCTAGCTAGCTAGCTATCGATCGATCTATCTTTTTATCTATTAATGTATTTCTTCTAATTCTTTATTTCCTGCCTTAGGAGGGTCGGTATAGTGCTAGGCTGCCAATCACTGGGTCCAGGGTTTGATTCCAGCTCTTGCTGGGTCACCTGGGCCCAAGTTAGACAGTGGTTCCCATCATCCTTTATCTCATTGCCTTGTCTCATCCTGGCAGCTGGGTGGCAAAGTGGTTAAGGTTCCTGCCTGCTCTGCTGAAGGTCTTTGCCTGCATGGGTTCGAACCCCGGCTGGGGAACCCAAAATTTCCAGTGTACCTTCATGAGCAAAATCCCAGCTGGATGTCACTGGAAGACATTAAAATAGTGGCCCCTTGTATCAGTGTCTATGCTAGGCAAGTAAAAGATCCCTCACATGGGGCAAATGTGTAACATGTTGAGGACTCCCGCTCTCTCTCCCATCTCATCAATCAACCCTTGTGAGCACCCAGAACTGGGCTTAGAGGGCTGCACTTATCATATCTATCTGCACTTACCATATCTATCCTAGCTAGCCTACCAAGTACAGGACGTAAAGTCCCTATCACCCATGTGTCTTATTTTGTCTTATCTTGTCCTGTCTTATCTTAGCTGATCTTATCTTATCTTATCTTATCTTATCTTATCTTATCTTATCTTATCTTATCTTATCTATCTTATCTTATCTTATCTTATCTTATTGCAATCTTATCTTAATTTTATGCTTTATCAACTGCAACCTACCTTAGCTGAAGAATTACATCCCTCAAACCCCTCTGCTGTGTACTGTCTTACAGAAAACATAACTTGTTTATCTAATTTCCAATGCAGTGAATTAATTGGGCTATCAACACCATCAAAGGTGAGGGGTTTGTATTGAAACCCCGAACAGGGCCATGACTACCCATGCCTTTGATAGTAAAGAGAGGGTAAAGGGTGGGGGGGGGGTGTTATTTTCTCACCAAACATGTTTAAAGATCAATTGCCCTGGCCAGTGACCCCCCTCACAAAGCAGTCACCACAATACATGTAATCAAGCATGATTATTCATTGTTAAATAAAGTGTTGTTACCCCCCCCCCCAGTTCATCATAAAGGTGAATTCTCGATTTCACTATTCAGTTAATATCTACCCCCCCCCTTGTCTAATAATGATTGGTTGCACCCACCAATTGATCTAACTTTCTCAAATTGCTGCAACACTTTAATCTAACCTCAAATTACAAATATTAACATAATCAACATTGTTGGAAAGTGTCAAAACAAACACAAGTCAGTCATTTGATAAGGTTATTAATGCAGTGAGCAAGCTCTGTAGGCAATTGTGGTTGCTTGACAAATAGGATAATATTTGATGGAAATTGAGACAATTGGTGTTACTAATGTCATTGACACTCTAATAACAGAGGCATCATGAAATAAATAGAAATGATAGAAAAGTACTAATATTATCAATTTTATCAAATCATGCTTAAGAATAATAAAATGAGTACAATTTGCACTGAAGCAAAAGCTTAATTAAGTACAATTAGTCAATGCAGATTATTAAATAAATAGACTTACCTATATATGAACAATGGTATATCCTCCCAATGCTAAGATATTCATGTGTACAGCACAAAATTAGTTATGGCCAATTCCTGGGAACTCATGAGTTTTCTTGTTCATGCCTATACTCCCTCTGGCGGAGCGCCACTGAACTAGGAACTCTTTTTGATTGACATCATATGTTCTTAATTGCTTGGAATTGAATATTCACATGAGAACTATGAAAGCAGCCTGCTATTATGTTCCTAGAAGGTTTAAACTACTGTTAGCTACATTAAGGCTATGTTTAGGACAGTTATCACGCCTTAGGACATAGAAAATTTGTAATAAAAGCCCTGAGGGCCTAAACTTGAGAGCTTGATTGTTTTGAATCTGGTAATTTACAGTTCTCCCATAGGACTAACGGTTATCAATTAAGTTCATGAAATTTCATGAGTGGGAATTGTACAAAATTGCCCATGGAAAGGTTTTGATGAGTATTAAGGATATCTTTCCCAGCCCGTCAAACTAATAGCATCAAACAAGCTATAAATATACACCATTACATGCATTACGTAATGGACTCTTCATCAAATCAGTTGCATTACAAGAGTGATTAATATTTCATTTTGGCTACTTTAGTTTTTACTTCATTTGTAATTTTTTGAAACTTTTTTTTTAAAGTTATTGACCGCCAACTTTTTTTTGACACCACCCTGAGCCACTTTTATCTGGGCCTGGGGGGCAATTTCTCAAATAATCATTATTTCTGAGAATATTTTGCATCTTGTAGCTATGCCATATTTATGGCACACTTATAATTTGTAAGTTATCAGTGGCGGATCCAGTTAGGGTCATCTGGGTGGGTCCCAAGGGTGTTTCAGCATTCGCGGGCCGCGTCGCAGCATATTTTCTTCAAAATGCTATTATTAATTTCAGTGGTCTGGGGGAGGCAGGCCCCCTGGCCTCCCCTGTATCCGCCACTGGTTATCTGCAAAATTTGAGAGATGCACAACGCTTTACTTATTCAAGTCAAAGATACTTTTATCATATTTGTAAAAGCAAGGCAGAGCAAAAATGCTATAACATCTGTAAACACCAAGGAATTTTGTGTAGTTAATTTATGCTCAATGAAATTAGGTCAACCATGAAAAGTTGTCATAACGAGGCTACTTTAATAAATCCATTTAAACTGATTTCCATCCATAATTACTTGTAATTTCCATTTTTGCCTATTCTAGAAACATCACAGACACTGTTTTTATGTCAAGCTATCTGTAATTATGATTGATTCCTGGTAATTAGCTTAAAACACAGAACTGTGCGGTTAGAGGCTGTCATGGTTAGAGGCTAGAGAGCTAGAGGCTAAATTTCATTTTCCCAGCTCAATGATTTTCGGCCATTACTACTCAGAGGTAATTAAATATAACAACATATGCTACCTCCAAGAACCGGAGTTAATTGGAATGAATTTTTGCGTTTTAATGTTTTCTGCCTTCAGTCATTTTCGAGCACTTCAAGTGATAAAAAACATAATGAACTCATTTGTTACACAAAGAAGGAATCACCAAAAAAAGATCATTTTCCCACAGCTATAATTGTCAATGTCACTAAAAAGGAAAATAACTCACGGAATTAAGCAAAAGATTGCTCTTAAAAATTCAAAAAACAAAAAAAAGTAGGAGAAAATTCAAAAGGTAAAAAATAAACACAAACCTAAAAAAAATGGTACAGGTAAAAATTAGTTACAGTAAGATTACTAGATATAATTGAAGTTTCAACTAATTTGTTTTCTTCACAATTCCTTGAATAGAATCAAATATTAATCACATTTTCTGCTTGAATACATTCACAATAAAAAGGAGGATAATTTATTTCATGCCCAGTTGAACAGTCATAAATTAATGTTCACTGTAAATGTAATTATATTACAGTTGCAAATAGATAGAGAGATAAATCAATAGACAGGTAGATGGTTAGATACATAGATCTAATTTTTGTTTTATCTCATACAATCATCTTTTTCTTATATTTATCTTTGACCTATGATATGTTATGTCATTTCTTATGTTTTCTAAATATATATCATTTTATTTCATTTTATTGATCTCATATCATGTAATGTCAATAGGTTATTCTTCTCATCACTTTCTTTTCTTTATTTTGTGTTATTTTCTTTCACATCTTAAATCTAATTTTATCTATTCTCACATATTCATTTATTCATATATTTATAATTTTTATCTCAGTCTCATCTTATTCATTTCATCATGTATCTATCAATCTAATGGTTTTCTTAACATTACAGTGGCGGATCCAGACACGATAGTCTAGGGGTGCCAGACTTGTTTCAGCATTCGCGAGCCCGCTTATCGCAATTTTTCTTCAAAATACTGTTATGAATCTTGGTGGTCTAGGGGGGGGGGGGTGCGGGTCCCCTAGCCCCCCCCCCTGTATCCGCCACTGCATTATCATATCTCATATCAATTTTCATCTCATTTTATTTTTGTCTTTGTGTCATTTTATCTCATTTATCTCATCCTTGGGGAGGGGGGGGGGGGCATGTCTTTTTCATCTTTACACTAGTCTAATTTTATCTCACCTCATCTTATCTTATTGTTTTACTATTATCTTATCTCAATTTATCTAACTGTTTTCTTATTTTTATCTTATCTAACCTCATCTATCTTATCTCATCTCCGTATTATCTTTATCATAGTTTCATCTTTTTGTCTAATCTCACAGACTTGTGTGAATTAATCTTATCTTATCTTATCTTATCTCTTCTTATCTTGTCTTATCTTATCTTATCTTATCTTATCTTATCTCTTTATCCAATCTAGTAATATCTTATCTTATGATCTTATCTTTTTCTTGTCTCTTTCATACTTATCTTGTTTTATCTTATCTTTATCCAATCAAATCTTACATCATCTTATTATTTTATCTCTTTCTTGTCTCTTTCGTATGTTATCTTATCTTTATCTAATCCTATCTTAATCTTCTCTAATCTTATTTATTCATTTCTTATATTTCCTTATCTTATCTACTTTTTTCCTATCTTATCTCTTTCTTTTCTTATCTTTTCTTATCTTATCTTATCTTATCTTATCTTATCTTATCTGATCTTATCTTATCTTATCTTATCTTATCTCTTTCCTTATGTTATCTTACCTTAGCTTATCTTACCTTATTTCATCTCTTTCTAATCTCACTGATTATATTGCCTAATCAATTAATCAAATGAGGAATCATCCTTTTAAACAATAGAATTATGACCTTATCAAAATGTGATCTCCAATTTTTTAGTGAACCTGTGGATCTGTTCTTTCTGTCTGTCTGTGACGATTGATCTTTGTCTGTCTATAAAACCATGAGATCGCATGACAAATATGATTTTGCTGGATTAATTACGCAATGTTACATAAGCAATCAACACGCCATTTTGAATTTGTGGAACTATCGGAGAGTGAGCGGACGTCCTCAATCATCATAAAATATGATCATGATATCGGATGAGGCTGGAGTTCTGGTAGGCCCTAATTGATGGAATGATGTTTGTAGAGTCCAATAGAGGGCAGCACATAGTGATGGTCTGAATGATGGATGACTTGGACTGTAAGTCCTGTATTTATGAAACCGGTGTCCAATATTATAACGGCAGCCGTCGGGCGCGTAGTTTTAATCATCAGTTTTCAAAATGTAAGGACTTAAATTTGTTGCTTAACACTGAACAGCTCTTTTGCTATTTTGGTGGAAGAGCGATTACATATCATTTACGTGACAGTGAAATTTAAAAAATAAAATAATTATTAGCACTGAAATTTCTTTTAAAAAACTAACAAAACGAAAAAAATTGATTTTAAAGAACACTTTAGAAAAAAAGAAGAAGGAAAATTCAATGTATCCTGCCCCCCCCCTCAACCAAACTTCTTTTTCCAAATTTTTTTCCCCTCAAATTTTTTTCCCAACTTGTTTTTTTTCCAAATTTTATTGAACAGACCCAAATAGCATGCACACAATACGATTTAAAGAAATATTATGGTTCACCTCAATTCAGTGTCTTTAGGGGGCCACCATTTCTTCTCGGCAGGGGGGGGGGAGGCTTGCAGGGGCACCTCATGACAGGGTGTTATTATAATTATCATATCAGTGTAAGCTCCTGGTTGCACATCTTTTGTGACACTTAGAATGATTTTTTTTTGCAACTGGGAGAAAATATCTGTTATGCTGCCAGCTGACTTGTCAGCCAGCCCAAGCGTCATTCAACACCTCCCAGCCAGCTGATATGAATAATATTTTTCCCAGCCAGCTGCCTCAACTGCTTTCTCATTACTTGACTGCAAATTTCATCGGTTGAACACCAAAAATTGACTCCCAGCTGACAACTTTGCCAGCTGGGAAAATCCTAGCTGACAGTCTGCCAGCCAGCCAGGCATCTGCTTCATTCCAGAGATATTTGGTATAACAGATCATGGGGTGCCCCTGGGCTTGGAGTTCTTTTTAAATAAATAATCTTTTGCTTAGTTTTGGTGAAACAGACAAATTCTTTCTGGGCAGTCTTGGAATGAATAATTACTGGTGGGGGTTTTTCTCAAGAGGGCGATGCTTGATTTAGGAATGAAAATTCAGGGACTTCAAATAAATAGTAATGGCCGGCGTTGCCATAGAACAAATAATTTCCTGCCAAGGAAAACTCCCCCCCCCTATATCGCTCCTTAAGATTTATTTTTTGGGTACAGGCGGTCTCAATGCTTTGTCATACACTGTAAAGGATTGGTCGCCCATGAAACTGAATGATTGGCTCAAAATATTGACATTGAAATAAAACTTATTATATAAGATACAGTTTTGATTATCCTCTCATTTCTTGTAATTATTCATAACTCCAACTATCCATTGCTCTACACCCTCAAATTACTTCTATCGCAAAACTTAAAATTGATAATTTTCCCACCTACTGGAATCTCCCATGGTCATTAAATCAACCAATTAACTGCACTAATTAATTGATTAACTAATCGGCTGACATTGTCAGACCTAATAAAATTTATAGCTGTAAATTTATGTAATGACTTTGACAGTAAAACCAACCTAGTGTCAGTGACAGCAAAATGTCTCATGGCCTGAATGGTAGTGTCTATGATTAAGTATAGGTAATTTTGTGGGTTTCAGGGTTGCTATTATTTCATGAATCTAATTATATAAAAGTGTATCTCTCCTGCTCTTCCCAGGCGTTAAACACTGATTCTCTGCGATCTCTTCGTCAAATGCCGCCACTTTCAAACCTCTTTTCATTCTTTCTTCTTCTACTGAGTTCTTTATCTTCCCTAATTCATTCTCTAACTTGCTGTATTGTGAATTTCTCTCCATTCCCACCAGGGGATCACACATGCAAGGGCTTCTGCATTCATCCCATAGGCCTAAGTTCATACAGGTCCATTGTTTTCCACCACCACAGTTACATGTAGCACTTTCAACCACCCTTCACGTACCTCATCCATGCGTCCTCCTGTCCCTAATAGCCTTCAAGTGCACAAACCACTAATTTCTGTCATAATGTTAACTTTGATCTTACAATATATTGCCCAAGCAAGGACTTTCCAGCAAAACCTGCACTATTGCAACAGGTCCACTATGAATATCTGTGGGTTCCGTTTGTGTCGTTGCGACACTTCAAGCTGTTTAATGCTTCAAAAACACAGCTCCCTGATTGGTCAGATCACCGGAAGTCGGCCGTTTCACTGTGTTGGCGACGACTGTCACGATTTTAACTTATACCAAAATTTTGCAAAAAAAATTAGAAAAATTTAGACACCAGTCATAATCGTGACATTAGTTGGCACCTCATTATCGTCCTATAATTCATAATGAGGTCTTTTCTTTTATTATTAATGGTACTTTCTTGTAGTTTATAAGAAGTAATTATCAAAGTAATTTTCTGTCAATGGCTAAATCACATTTAATAGAAAAAAGAAAAGAAAAAAAAAGTGAATGCTCTATCTTATCATGACTGACTCACAGGTGTATTGAATAAACTAATGGTTCCTAGATTTCATTAAAATTAAAAATCACACAATTTTAATCTGGATTTTTTTTTTGGCAAATGCTGCTCACCCTCCCATATCCGCAGGCCTACGGACTTATATCAAGTTTGTCTTCAGATTCTTGATTTATACATCTAATTAACATACTTGATTTATCTTGTTTTAGACAATTTTTCAATTACATGTATTTTTGATCTTAATCTTTCGTTCCGTTTTATTTGTCTTTTTCAAATTTGTTGTCTTTGTTTTATCTAATTGTATCTCAAATGACAATTATCCTTTAAAGCTGTCCTTGTTGATCTGTCCTGTAAAATATCTACCTTTTTGTAGAATGTGAGATACATGAAGCCACCCAGGACCCAGGTCCATTCACTACCAAATTAGTTTAGCTAACCAGGCTAACCCAATAGGAGCCCCAAACAATTACCTCCAAAAATCGATCAATTGTCAGGCTAACCATGTGAGAATAGTGCTGGACACAGTTTTCTCCTTGGCTAACACAATTTAGGAACTAAATTTCCCACGAGATGGGGCTAACTACTTTTACAACTACTGCAGCTCACCAAGTGAGTATTCTTGGAACTACCATTGAATGGGCCAGTTTCTCTTTGAAGGCCAAGCAAATATCTTCCAAGCTCGTGCTGGGCACATCGTATGTGTGGAATACTGCAGCTCACCTTATAAATCATGGATATAATACATTGTTGCAGTGTTACAATACTAAATGTACCTGCACATCTATAGTACTGGAATGCTACATGCATACAAATAACTATGTTCATGGATTGCCTATGTGATTTGCATTAGCAGAAGTAAATGCAAGATACCAATGCTTCCACAGCAGTGAAGAGCTGAGAGCTTTTGCTTGTGTTATCAGCTGGCCAGCCTGACCTCACACAACCCCATCTTGACCTCACATCACACGAGAATAACGCGAGACTAACGTGACTTCATGCTGAC
Organism: Platynereis dumerilii; assembly: GCA_026936325.1. Taxonomy (NCBI): domain Eukaryota; kingdom Metazoa; phylum Annelida; class Polychaeta; order Phyllodocida; family Nereididae; genus Platynereis; species Platynereis dumerilii. The sequence goes on from JAPTHN010000034.1 coordinate 943,766, forward strand.
AACAAGACCACGTGCCAATGGTGAGATTTTAAAATTGTTCTGTTTACAAAATAGCTCAAAATATAAAGAAATAATCATTGGGCTAGTAAGCTAGTAACTCTATTGTTATGCATTAGACTAGAAAAAAAAACTGAACGTATATTCATCTGTTTAATATGTAGGCCTATATCTTATTGGTAATTGTGGCGTTTATATATTTTTTGTCTATGTTAGAGAGGAATTACTGATAATAGATTGACTAAGAATGGATTTGCATTTACTACAGTGCCGCCTGTAAGTATGTGAAACGCATGACATTGTGCCATTGCATCAATGCTAAACAACCTTAGCCTAACTGCTTGTGGAGGCATGAATTTTCATCAGATGAAAGGGAAACAAAGTGGGTCATAAAGGCCGATGTGTGAGGCAAGTGGGATAAAAATAGCAGCCCATTTTCTTCGCTGTAGTCGGAGTTAGGTATGGGTCAAAGTCTTTGATAAGTAAGTGAACCACCCTTCCCTATCTTTTAACATTGGGCCTGCGTTTCACTTACTTATCAAAGACTTTGACCCATACCTAACTCCAACAACAGCAAAGAAAATTGGCTGCTACTTTTATCCCGCATGCCTCACATATCGGCCTTTATGACCCAAAATGTTTTCCTCTCATCGGATGAGAATTCGTCCTTCCAGAAGCATTTTGATTAAGGATGTTTACCATTGATGCAATGGCACAATATCATGCGTTTCACTTACTTACAGGCGGCACTGTAGGTATTTCATAATAACTGTTAATCAATTTGATATAGGCCTACATGCAGTTATGCAATCATACTGATTCAATATGGCCTAACATCAATAGATATAGATCTTCTAAAACCAGAATGGCCTATGTATAGTTTTATAGATTAGTGACACTGGCAACCTATAGATATATACTGAAAACACAGGTCCTTCATTGATCCAATGCGTTACGAGAAATTCATAAGAGTTTTATACAAAAGCAACGTGAATCGTTGCTATTGATTTCCATTCGCTTTGTTCTGGTTTCGAATCCAGCTCTAGCTGGGACACCGCCTCACCAGGTTATCACCTAGAGTTCAGGAGCCATGTTTCGGAGGGCATTTTCAACCATCCTTCATCATTGTCCTGTCCTCCTCCTATACTAACTGACCTGTCAAATTGCATAGATATAGGATGTAAAGCCCCAATCATCCATCAATTTTGAGCTTTAGACTGTCCCTCCATTCTTGCAGTCCTACAATGTACATCTTCCTTTTCTAAAAAAACAACAACAAAAACAAACATAAATGTACAGATTATACACACAGACAATAGATTACTGTTCTACTATCCTTGCAAAACTCTTCACTATTCATTCAGATTTTTGCTATTCTTTCCAGATACATTTTGTATTCTTTTGAGATTCCTCCCAGTCCTCAGCTATTCCACGGAGATTCTTTTGCTTCTGAGGTCTTTTTTAACTTTTCTCTTTTATTCCCTTTTCCCTAATCCTTGCAAGTCTAATATTGGACCCAGGGGATTATGCTGGCCTTGGTGCTAGAATAAATTTAACCAAGGCTACTGTTGGTTCAAGGCTGTGGTCATAAACCGAGGTTATTTTCTAATACTATTCCTTTAAAGTTTTCTGAAGCCAACTATCTCTATATCGATCCGTCTATCTGTTCAGTAGTGTTGCTTTTACGATTTATCTATCAATTGGGATATCTACCTTTCCATTTACCTGTGTATTTGCTGATCTATCTATCTATCTATACTATCTATCTATCTATATCTATTTATCTTATTCATCTATCTCTCTATCTATCTAGGGAGGGTTGGTCTAGTGGTAGTGCGCTCGGCTGCCAATCGCTTTGAATCCAGCTCTTGCCGGGTCACCTGGGCCTATGTTGGACGGCTGAACCACATGAACATTTCTGCAGATCATCCATCATGATTCACCTCATTGCTGTGTCCTCCTCCTGTCCTAATTAGCCTTCCAAGTGCACAAATACAGGACCTAGAGCCTCAATCATCCACCCATCCATCTTATGAGTGCCAAAGCTGTCTGTTATCAGTTATATAGGCTGATTATAATTTCAGATGGTTTCCTAGTTTTCAAAATTAACTGCCAATATAACCTTGTAATGCCACTCACTGGCGTTCTCCATAATTTTTTTTTATTAAAACATCTTTTATAATTGATCAGATGCCATTGTCTCTTAAAACATTTTCTAGATTGTAGATCTTAGTTGTTCTTCTTGATGTCTTGCGTGTTAACTTAATATAATGGTGCATCATGCATCATACAATGTATGTACAATTTTCTTACTCACTACTTTGTGAAACTTGTGTCACAGTATCAGTTGCTTCGACCCAGCCAGACTGAAATCAATAAGAAATCTGGACGAAATCAGAGTCCGTTTTCTTTTTATTTATTTGCATTTTTGCATGATAGCATTTCAATGTTTGTTTAGCTGGGCCATGTTATATTAATTGTTGATTGGACGCACAGTTAGTGTATTGGTAGCTGGTATGCACACCTTTTGTGTTTGGACAAAGATGGGAAGAAAAACATCTACATGTACGTGGATGGATGGATGGATGATTGGGGCTTTACGTCGTGTATTTATGTACTTGGTAGGCTAATTAGGACAGTAGGAGGACACAGCAATGAGTCAAAGGATGGTTGAGACTGCTGTTCAGCATAGGCCTGGGTAATTCGGCCAGAGTTGGATTCGAACCAGGGACCCAGTGATTGGAAAGGAGTGGTACCAACTGACACAATAGATAGACAGATAGATAGGTAGATAGATAGATAGATAGATAGATAGATAGATAGATAGATAGATAGATAGATAGATAGATAGATAGATAGATAGATAGATAGATAGATAGATAGGATAGATAGATAGATAGATAGATAGATAGATAGATAGATAGATAGATAGAGATATGTTTCATTGATTTATTGATTGAGTGTAAGCCATTGGTTGTTAATGACAGTTCTGTGTAATGTCTAATTTAGCTCTCAATGAATTTACTGCTTGAGTTATCCATGAATATGTGAGACTCATGTCTCACTAACATTTCTCTTTATTGTTGCAAGTAAAGCTCTTCTCTCAGAGTTGTTCAACTATTCTGAGCCAATCTTGATCATTTGTGGCATCAGTGACTCCAAGATAAAGCACATCTGAAGATGCAGTGGATATCAGAGCTGGAAATACTTTGGCAAATTGGCTGATAGTTCAGCTCGATAATATGCCACAGAACTATATACTTTCTTGGCAAATATATATTTGTTACTCCTCAAGTCAGGAATGCATTTGCCTCTTACATTGAAGTTTCGATTGCATTAATGCAGAAGGAAAAGATAGACCTATATTTAGAAGACAATTCAAAGTTCTTATATTTATTTCAATGAAAATATACAACTTCTTCATAACACTCAGGAGCTCAGGAGCCTAGAAATTAGCCACCTCTTCTCCAAATCTATAAATATTTAAGAGTTCTTTTCTATAAATTCCAGAATCTCAAGCAAAAAGGACTTAAGATGCTTGAAATTCAGTTGAACCACAGACATGCCACATGGAGAGCCACCTCTTGCTTAAGCTCCACTCTGCATCTATGGAATAAGAATTCATAGATCATGTTGACAAGAATCAGATATTGGTGGCATTGGCGTCTGTCTTCAGATATGTGTCACTGTATGTTTGACTGAAATTATTATCGATATTGCCATATATCTACAATATAAAGTGATCTGTCTGACGATGCTTACAGCAATACTAAAACCTTGCAGTCTGTGTTATAGTGGCAGATAATATTATTATTTTCTGTACTGGAGGTTTAAGTTCTGTATGTTTCTGAATTACCTCTGGATTATGTCTGTGGTGGATTAGGTCAAGGATTAGGTCAAGGTGGAAGGATAGAAGTGGATGAGCTCCATCTAATGGAAAGATATAATAGATTTTCCAATGGTTAATCTAATGTTTAATTTAATAAGTTCTGGCCTTGTGGAGAAAGATGCTCTAACAACCAGTTAGGTTTGCAGGAATATCACAGTAAATAAGGACATTCTCTGCTAAGTGCATGGTTGCTACTTTTGAATCAAGAAAAGTTCTTGTTTGATAATGGGCAATTGTTAAAAATATCCACCATGCCCTTGGGGATTTATCTGGTAAAAGAGAGCTTTTCCTTTGGTTGAACAAGAATTGAAAGCCAACCTTGATGCCAGATATCTTATTACAGATCTCGTATAAGTGTGCCATGTTCCATGTGAATATATGTCCATATGATGTCAGTATTGCAATACTGACATCACTATTGGCACTCCAAGCTTGAGTGTTGATTCCAACTGCTACCAACAAGTCAGGCTTATGGGCTGTCTAAGTGTGAATGACAATTGATTAATCTGCATTCATTGGTATGGTTGTTTGATTCAGTTGGAGCAGGTGAAACTGATATGTTTGAGCCACTTGCTTGATCCATCATGGACATTCATGGTGTCCTGTTGTGAAATTTGTCATTGAGGGCAGCACCTTGTGGCTTTTCAGCCTTTTAGGTGAGATCTGCACTAAAGAAACTGTCCAGAATTGATGACTGGAATGGGGATGATGGGGATATTTTTCGGAAGTGAATGTGGCGGTGTTGTATGGGCATACCAGAGGACGAGAAATGGGGGGGGGGGCAGTAGTTGCTCCCCAAAAATTTTGGAAAAGGCCAGACAAGGAGGCTAAGAATTCGATCATCAAATAAACATTATTGGAAATCAGTGATAAGGATGCCCCCAAGCTACCCCCACCCCTTAGGTCTTAAATTCTGAATGGTTCCTGAGTATATCATTTTTGCAAGACAGAGCAGCACATGATAACCTCTCAGACCAACAAATGAATGTGAGAGTGAATGAATTCGTTTTGTTGTAAAAGTGCTAAAACTGATAGCAGTTATACACAAAATCCATGCATTATATATAGCTGGATATTGTAACTTTTGGATTTATTCAAAACATCAAACTGAATAATCAATGTTGAGCAACAATCTAACAGCTTATGTGTGAGTTTGTAATGGTGTGATCAGTATGGGTTCCAAGTGACACAGCTGAAACTGCGAATATACCAACTGTGAAATCATTATGCTGATACTGACATCACAAGAGCACTGTGGCAGTTGAAAAGAACATGGCACACTAATACGAGATCTGTAATAATAGATTTTCAAATTGAGATTCTGCATCTGGTTATTCATTCATGTTCACAGGATGATTGGATTGGGGTGTGGCATTTTCAGATACCGAAGTTTGATCTTCAGAAATTTGCTTGTGATTCTTAGAGAGGCAAGTTAAGAAGCAACTGAAATACTTCCAAGGGAAATTGGAGAAGGTCTTTTCGATAAGCCTTCAAAGTTGTTTTGCTCAGTGTAGAACATGTATGCTTGATATATTATTACTAATAGTGGCTGATAGTTCAGGTCAGTAATCTGCCCTGGAACTATATACTTTCTTGGTAAATATGTGATTTTCTACTGCATAGACTGTAGAATCTTCACTGTAGAAGTATATTTGCCTTTAAAGATTCAATTGTGTTACTTGTAATGCAGACAGGGAAGGCATGCCTATATTTAGGAGACAATTGAAAGTTCTTATTAATTTCAAGGAAAATATACAACTTCTCCATAACACTTATGAGCTCGAGCTGACAAATCAGCTACCTCTTCTCCAAATCTATAAATACTTAAGAGTTCTTTTCTATAAATTCCAGAATCTCAAGCAAAAAGAACTTCAGATGCTTGAAATTCAGAAACCACAGACATGCCACATGGACAGCCAAGTCTTGCTAAAGTTCCACTCCACATCTGTGTTATAATAATTCATAGATCATGTTGACAAGAATCAGATATTGGATGTATTGGCAGCTGTCTTTAGATATGTGTCACTGTATGTTGGAGAGACAGATTTAGCGATATTGCTGTATATCTACTATATAAGGTGATCTGTCTGGTGATGCCTGCAGCAGCACAACCTTGTAGTCTGTATTATGGTGGCAGATAACAATATTATGATCTGTACTGAAGGTTAAGTTCTGTATGTTTCAGTGGGATTAATTCTGGATTATGTCTGTGGTGGATTAGGTCAAGGATTAGGTCAAGGTGGAAGGATAGTACTGGATGAGCTTCATATTGGCTTTTAAAAATGGTAGAATAATAAATCTCCCATTGGCTAGTCTTAATTTCAATTTAAAAAGTTCTGGCCTTGTGTTCAGAGCGAGATGCTTTGAGAACCATTGATGTTTGCAGGAATGTCACAGTGAATAGGGACATACTCAACCACATGCATTGTTATTGTTTTGAAATCCCAGAAATGTATTGTTGGATACTGGAAAAATATTAAAAATATCCGCCATGCCCTTCGTGATGTATCCGGTTAAATATAGCTTTTCCTTTGGTTGAACAAGAATTCAAAACCAACCTTCATGCCAGATATCTTGATAGATTTTCAAATTGAGGTTCTGCATCTTCTTCCTCATTCATGTGTGCTGGTAATTGGATTGGGGTTTGGCATTTTCAGATACCTAAACTTGATCTTCAGAAATTTGCATATGGTTTTCAGAGAGGCAAGTTAGGAAACAACTAAAATACTTGGGGAAATTGGAGAAAGGTCTTTTCGATAAGCCTTCAAAGTTGTTTTGCTCAGTGTAGAACATGTATGCTTGATATATTATTACTAATAGTGGCTGATAGTTCAGGTCAGTAATCTGCCCTGGAACTATATACTTTCTTGGTAAATATATGAAAGATCAACTGCATAGATGGTAGAATCTTCTCTGCTGAAGTATATTTGCTTTTAAAGATTTAACTGCGTTAATGAAGACAGGGAAGATAGACTTATATTTAGAAGACAAATCAAAGTTCTTATTCATTTCAATACTAATATACAACTTCTCCATAACACTTTAGAAGTTGGAAGATAAGAATCAACCACCTCTTCTCCAAATCTATAAATATTTAAGAGTTCTTTTCTATAAATTCTAGAATCTCAAGAAAAAAGAACTTAAGATGCTTGGAATTCAGCTGAACCACAGACATGCCACATGGACAGCCAAGTCTTGCTAAAGTTCCGCTCCACATCTGTGTTATAATAATTCATAGATCATGTCGACAAAGATCAGATATTGGATGTATGGGCAGCTGTCTTTAGATATGTGTCACTGTATGTAAGAGTGCTATACTAAGCAGGTTTATCGATAATGCCATATATATCTGAAATATAGTGATCTCTCTTGTGATGCCTACAACCTTGTAGTCTGTATTATAGGTTGAGGATTAGGTCAAGGAGGAAGGACAGTAGTGGATGAGCTTCATATTGGCTTAAGTGGTAGGATGATAAATCTCCCAGTGGCATAGAAATACATAGAACGGACATGAGGCTATATGAAGCCACCTCAGGATGAGGTCACCAAATCCGCCATATTGGAACTGCCCTGAGACATGACGTCACAATAGACTAATTATGATGTGACGTCATGCCATTGTTATAAGTGACATCACTGTTATTGGTGACGTCACGGTTACATTGTGTCAGGATACAGGGTAGTTCCAAGATGTTGGATTTGGTTGCTTTCATCTGCCAGAGCCTCATGTCCGTTCTATGTATTTCTATGCCCAGTGGTGTATGGTCAATTAAAAAAGTTCTGGCCTCGTGGAAAGACTGAAAGAGATGATCTGAAACTAGTAAGGTCAGCAAGAAAACCACTAAGAATAGTAAGCTATAATCCTGTCTCGAGCCACACTTGACATCAATTCTAATGTGATTGCCACAAGAACAGTTTGTGTTACCATGATATGGGTCAAGTCTTAATTGTGACCCTATGTAAGTGTGAGTGCAGCCAAATAAAATTGGCTGTCATTTGTATAAACCATATCTGAAATATCTTCTTTCATGTTGTAATTCATGTTCATCCGATCAGATGAGAATCCATGCTCCTACAAGCAGTTTTGTGGTTCTTCATCTGCTTCCTCATTCATGTGAGAGGGTAATTGGATTGGGGTTTCGCATGTGCAGAACTTCAATACCTAAGATTGATCTTTTGAAATTGCTTGTCCTTCTCTGAGAATCTCAAATACTATAGGAAATAGGCTCAAAGGTCATGCTGATAGGTGCCTTAAAATCTTTAAATATTTGGCAATGTAGAGAATTTGTATTAAAAATTTGAAACATTTACTATTTAATCTCGATTGATCAACCTTTTAGGATTTATAACAGTCATGAAGCAGAAACAAAACAAAATTCTATGATTGAAATTTATTTTATTTGAATGAATATACAATCCAAGACACATTTGGATAAGAATTCAACTCTTATCCCGATCTATAAATATTCAAGAGTTTGGTCAGCTTCCAGACACTGGAAATGTATAAAAAAGAACTGTTGAAATTCAACTGAAGCAAAGAAGTTACACATGGAGGGGCAGATCAATGCTTTGTACATGTACACCATGGCTCATAAATATGGAATACTTCAACATTCTCCATTGAAATGGATAACTTTAGCAACTCTCTGCTGGAACACATGATGGTCTGATTCAATCGTAACTACTTCTAATGACAGCTAAAGGGAAGAACATGCTCTCATGTAAAACGCGTGCTGCAGCGTTAGACCCAGGAAAAGTTACAGCAGCACAAAATATGGAAATTCAGGGGGTTTTTTAGGGTGAGATGCATTCAACCAAAAATTTAAATTCTTGCAAAAATGTAGTTGAGGCTTTCAAAGAGTGATTATAGAAGATGACTTGACCTTTACAATGGACCTTGCTTGCTTTCACACTATGAAATTTACTTTTATTTGACACTGTTTTTCCAAAAAAGTATTCCATATTTATGAGCACTTTTGAGCAGGAGTGTAGTTGACACGAATCAGATATTGGTGATATGGCTTATGTCTTCAAATGTGCCTCACTGTGTGCCACTAAGCAGACATATATCGATATTGCTGTATATCTGAAATATAGTGATCAGTCTGGTTAGCCTACAGCCTTGTAGTATCTGTTATAGTGAGTTATAATGTTATTAATATATTCTGTGCTGAAGGTAATGTTCTGTATGTTTCTAAGGGATTAATTCTGGATTTTGTCTGTGGTGGATTAGGTCAAGGATTAGGTCAAGGCAGAAGGATAGTAGTGGATGAGTTCCATTATGGCTTACATGGTAGGATAATAAATCTCCTAGTGGTTAATCTTAATTTCAATTTAAAATGTTCTGGCCTTGTGGAGAGACATGCTCTGAGAACCAATGTGAAATACATTGCTGGCTAGAAAGTGAGTAAAACAGGTGATGTTTGGCCATATTCATTGGGTCAATGCTAAACGTCCTCTACCAAACTTGTGGGAGCATTGACTCCCATCCAATTAGATGCTGTTAATTTCTTTGCTCAACAACAGCACACATGGGTCAAAATCTTGATATTACAATGTATTTAAGTGATTGAACTCATTCGCACAATTGAAATTACATCGGCGTTGGGTTTTTAATTACTTCTGTTTGATTTTGACCTATATATTATGTGAATCTGAGTGCAGCTAAAGAAAAGTGGCAGCCATTTGTATTAACCATACCTGAAATGTCTTCCGTCATGTTGTAATTTACTTTCATCCGATCAGAATCAGATGAGAATCCGTGCTCCTTCAAGCATTTTGTGTTTCTGCATCTGCTCCCTCATTCACAAGAGCAGGGTAATTGGATCGCATGTTCAGAAACTTCAATACCTAAGTTTGATCTTCAGAAATTGCATGTGGTTCTCTGAGATGCAACTTTAAGAACAAATCAAATCTGAATTTCAAATACTATGGGAAATAGACACAAAGGTCATGCTGATAGGTGCCTTAAAATCTGTAAATATTTGGCTATATATATGTAGAGAATTTGTATTGAAAATTTGGAACATTTTACTATTTAATCTACATTGATCAACCTCTTAGGATTTATCACAGTCATGATGCAAAAACATATTCTTTGAAATTTAGTTTATTTGAATGAATATACAATTATTGATCGAAGACAAATTTGGATAAGAATTCAACTCTTACCCTGATCTATAAATATTCAAGAGTTTGGTCGGCTTCTTGGCTCTTGAAATGGATGAAAAAATATCTTTTGAATTTCCACTGAAGCAAAGATGTAACACATGGAGAGGCAGATCAATGCTTAAGCTCCACTCCACAGTCCACAAGAATCAGATATTGGGTGTATGGGCGGCTGTCTGGGAGTGTCTGTAGACGTTATATATGTGTCACTGTTTTGGTTGGTAGACAGATCCATATGGCCATATCTATAATGCAGTGATCTGACTAGAGTGATTTCTTCGGTCTTGTAGAACACATAAATCTGCATGCTGGTAGCATAAAAGTATATACAGTGGTCCCTGTGTTATAAGACTGCCTTTCTGCGGTCATGAAGTGGTCTCTTGTGGGGGTGCGGTCTCTTATTGGGGTGGAAAATGCACTAAAATGCTACTCAGTGTGGGAGTAAGGCGGTCACAAAAGGAAAGTCGGTCTTACATCAGGGGGTCTTATAATGAGGGACCACTGTACATATACATAAAGGATTAAAACCTTTATTTAAAGTCGGTACTGCATAAAAACAGGCAAAACAAGTGACAAACTGCTTATGTTTCAGAGAGATTAACGAACTGGACAGATAAGTCGGGCCTAGTGCCTATGTGATTTTCAGCAATATTCCACAGCCTCCTTCGGTCACAAGTTGGTGCTTTGATATTATGCTGTATCTCAAATTGGCAATTCAGAAACTAATCCAATGCATCTGAAGTTGTGTGAGGTGTATGAATGGATTGGGGAATTTCGTGTTCAGATGCCTCTTTTTAATCTTCAGCGGTTGCATGAGGCTGTTTCGATTACTTTCGTCTTCTGCCGTCTTTTCCTCTAGTAGAATTGCACAGAAAGATATAGCCAGTGATCGGTGGGGGGTGCTACACTCTATAGTTTGAGTGAGATTGTTGCATAATTCCTTTCAGCTTACACAGCTTGTTGTTTTGAGTTATGACAATGGACAGATTATCATAACTCAAAGCGTTAAACTATGTCAGCTCAAACAAATTGTGCAACAATATCACTTTTTCAATTTTTACCAGTTTTTCTTCTAAAAATGGTAGTTAGGCCAGACATGATGATTTTTGCTTCTCGGATTTTCTCGAGACATTTTATCAAAGGTCGGTTACTGGAATGAAAAAAAGCTGTAGGGGAAACGGGGACACAGTGAATCAGCAATGTTTATGTCATTAATATCTCAAAAAGGTTTTTATCCAAATTTTCGATGTTAGGCTTAAATGAAAGTTTATTGTACCTATGCACCTATAGTATCAAAGGATTTGCAGAGCTTCAGTATATTCTGTTGTAATCCAAAATCGCAAAAAAAAAATTTGATTCACTGTGGCAGCATACGGAAATCACCAAGATACTTATACCATTGGAAAAGCTGGTATCTAACTGGCAATTCTGCATGTTGATGCCCGGCTAGGGATTAACTCTGTTTACAGCAGCAAACAAACAATCAGATTACTGTTTATTTTGCCAAAATTATAAGTTAAAATGTATAATAGAAGAAGCATATGATGTCTAAGTCAGTGTCTCGGTGTCTAACTAATACTTAACCAACTTATTACTCCAAAACAAAAGAGCGTTGTCATAAGATTGTTAACACATAAAATAAATTTACTAACAGAAGGGTCTATTTTTCTGCATATTTGATAGTTGGGTATTGATAAACATTTGTTAATTACATCTATAAACTATTCATTATTCTTATCTGGGTTGTAGTGAATCACTGAATGCAGTGATTCACTGTGCCCCGTGGCAGCCCCGATTCACTGTGGCAAGTGTGATTAATTTAACTAAAATTTTAATATCTTGATAATTGCAACCATGTGCTTCTGAAATACCAATGCATTACTTTCATTACATGTTCCATTCACATATATTACAAGTACACCAGTTAATCCTGGATAACCTGTACTATATTACAAAGTTCATAATCCAAAATTTCAGGATTTAATGCTCAAAATCATATTTTACCCCAGAACTCCAGTGCAACATGAGCAATTTTGGATGTCATGCTTGAATAAGTATGCTGGACTAAACAGCCACCCTGTAGATGGCACATTCTAGCAGTTTATGGTTTCAGTATCCAGAAATAGCCACCGATTCACTGTGTCCAGCGACTCACTGTGTCCCCGTTTCCCCTAATTATGCGTCTTTATTGTGTCAATCAATTGAATAAAATGACGGAGAAGCTAAGATCATTTATGTTTGGCCTTATTGGTAGCTTATACATGGATTGGAAGAAGTGGGCAGAGCTGTCAATTTCTCAGGAATATGCAGACCTATTCCATTTTTATGACGAAGAGTGTGAAATGACCCTTAGACTAGGAAACCGCACTCGTATGAGGTATACTCCTCCATATCTTCAGAAAGGAGCCCTTTACAATGTCTGCAATACAATATATATGGAGGTGAAATGTAGGACATAAAAGGGATGTGTACATTGGATCGCGCTATATCATATTATACTGTTAAGTTATTGCACACCTCTATACCGGCCACCCATACCACTGTGCGCTGCAGGAAGTGATCTTTAGCTATTGATGGGAACTCATTACGAGTAAGACGGATGAGAGGGAAGGTCCACAGCAGGGGTGCCGGAAGGAAACGAGGGCGGCAGGGGCGGTCGGGCGAGAAAGGGCAAATCTAGTTCGCGCAAAAAAAATTTAACGTAACAGCAATAATAATTTTGAATATTCTTGAAAATGTTTCCCTAAATTCACTGTAAATTAAGGCTTGATAATGTTTTTTTCTTTAAGATCAAAAGGGCAGCATTGTCCCCCCTGCCCCTCCTGGCCAAGGGCAGGAGGGGCAAGTGCCCCCCCTGCCCCCCCTGTTCCGGCACCCTTGGTCCACAGAGACCACAAAAGCCAATTTGCCCCCCCCCCTTACATCAGACCCCCCATCCATTCACCCAAATCACCCTGGACCCCCGCCCTCCTCCTTTACAAAACAGCAAGGAATCGTTGAAGCGCTTTATTGATCAGGGAGCCTTCTAGTCTAATATACAAGTCTCCGAGGAGGAGTTACTCGGATCAGACTACTGCCAAATGCTGCAACAACCTCCTCGACATGAATGTGTCGGTGCTGTCCAGAACGAGGGCAGCTGGCTGGGTAACAGATACATAGGAGCATTGCCTGCAACTCACACTTAGGCTTGCGATGGAGGTCTGCGCAATCCACTTCCACCAACCTGTTTCCTGGTTTGACTCTTGGAGGAAGATCAGAGCAGTTGGTAGCAATGTGTACTGCCTATTGCCACACTGTAAAATTTGAATTTTGAGTTAGGTTAATTGATTGAGTGAGATGGTTGCACAATTCCTTTGAGCCAAGATAGCTTGTTGTTTGTAAGTTATAACAACATAAAGATTATCATAACTCAAAACAACAAGCTATCATGGCTCAAACAAATTGTCCAACCATCTCACTCAATCATTTGGGCTAACTCGAAATTTCAAATTTTACAGTGCGGGTTCTGGGTCCAAATCCTTTTTGGCCAGATATCACGGACTAGTGGTCCTACATGTATGTTGGACAGCAGTCCCATCATCATTCCAGCATTGCTTCATCCTCCTGTCTTAATTAGCTAGCCTTTGTCCATAAATACAGGACGTAAATCCCCAATCATTCATATGTTGATTATATTGGTTGAACCATATCTCAGCTGTTCTTTGACTGGACTTCATTCAGATGAAGTGCCAATCTGTTGTTTGTGCTTGACAAGTAAAATCATGTGTCATCAAATAATCATCAAATATTTTTGTGCAGCAAGGGTTTTATCTGCATGCTTTCGTAGGCATCTGATGCAGTTTGTGATCTTAAATTGCTGGAGTTTAAAAGCTAGGATTTGACGAATTCGTATCTACTGTGGCATTAGGAGTGGATTGTCTCGTGAGAGCTTGTTTTGAATGAGAATCTATTGTGCTTCTCGTCTTTAATCGGATTTTACTGAACTGAAGGAGGTGGTTTGAAACAAATTATTGGTTGAGCTAGCCTTGTTCTACAGGTGGACCTCTTTTGTAATCTTATTTTCTGTGAAATCCTTTGGAGGATACAGTAATATCATCTCTGTAGCTGTATTCTTCAATGAGCTTTTGTAGAATAAGAATCTTGTCTATCTATTTGAGCTATTTGTCTTACATACACTCCCAGAATTGATTTGGTTATTCTTAGCATGTTCGCAAATGTCCCTGCCTGATAGGTTTGTCTTATCTACTGATTTTGTGTATGGGTTGCGCGGCAGTGGTATCTCGACATCGACCAGTGGGCAATCCTTTTTTTCCTTCTGAAGTTGAAAGTGAGTTTTGGTTGAATGGATTTCTATTACAACTGTGTGTCTTTAATGTGCTGTTCATGCATCATCAGATGAATCACAATTGGAAGAGATTGTCTTTATTAAGCTTTTCTTTCTTCAAGACATGGGTTTCCCCTGGCTAGAATTTAACCTCTGCCCCAGAGGTCAGAATCCCAGCATGAACTTGACTTTTGCTGTGACACTGTATGTTATCTATGGAATAATGATAAGATCATTCAAAACCAGATATACATTGTAGCTCCGAGATCTAAAACTAAGAAACCTAATTTCCCATTTGTCCATCCCAATTAGCCAAACTTACTACCCCCTCATCAATCCTGGATTTCCCCTTACAGCCATAGTTTTCTCAGGCAGTGCCTGAATAATCCAAAGACAAAAAGATGGATCTAAATGCAGACATTGTAAACCATTCCAGACCACACAAGAATATTGCTACAAGACATCACAAACAAAAATATGACCATGATGATAAATGGCAATTCCATGCATTTAATATAGGCACCAGCCCTCTGGAACTATCTCTTCCTTAATTGTTTCAGAATTGCTTCCGGAGTATCACATTGTTTCGGAGCTATGAAAAGGAGAATAGTAACAATACTTTTTTTCAAGTATCACCTTGATTATCTCATAGGGCTGCTAAGAATGTATTCTTATTTTACGATATATATTATCAATTTAGCCATTAATATATATAACTATTATAATACCTCTAAGCAGGAGAAATCATTGAGCTATTGAGATTTTCGAAATAAACTCTCCAAAATATATTTTCATGACTGACCATCAAAGTTAAGATGGGTGGAACAATGTTTAAGAACAATGCTTTATACCTTTTATTGTGGGCCTAACTATTGCATGCATGCTGAACACTTTGTGAGTATAATTCCCTGGTAATTGACAGGTGTAGGTGGTGGCTATCTTAGTTAGCTACTAAATTATCTCCATATGTCCAGCCCTGCTTTCCTGGCTTAACTACTTTGTGTACAGACAGGCTGGGGTACAGGCCTCTAGATCAGTAAACATTGCAAGCCATTGGGAAGTAGAAACTTACAGTGATCTGGGTCTAGTTTTCCACTTAGGTAATTTAAACAATTTATATTAGACCTCCTGTCATCTGCCATGACAGGCCAAGCAGGTAAGTTTCTGCTACTGGCGTTTGATCGGTGCAATTATCAACAAAACATTCTGTGGATTGTATAATTTATCTACATAACATACATCGAGACAACAGATTATTTAAACAATTTGGGCTCATAAAGGACTCTCCCTGTATTAAGACCATTTTTATCAGGAAGAAGATCTTCTGAGGAGCTTAAATTTGCACACGCAGCAGCTCTGCTTTAAATATTGCTCTTCAAAAATTTTTATTTTCAATTGATTTTTGCAAAGAGAGCTTTTTTTGTCCTTCAAGATGTTTGACATTCTTATTTCAATAGTTATCATAATTCCACATACTCAAAGAGATAAAACAATTTCTGAATTTTTGCTGCCATGGAAAATTCTGCTGTGGTTATATGTAATATGTTCAGTTCCAGCTAATTTTAGATCAATACTTAACAAACTAAGGTTGTAACTTGACAGTAACTAAAGCAGTAGCTCAGCAGTAACTTAGCAATAACCTAGCAGTAACTTTTAAGCAACCAAGGAAATGGGAACTTAACATTTTGATCTTTGGCCTTCTCCTGATTTAAGCTAAGACAATAACAAATGAATGGCTGGTCTTTGTGGAGGCTAGAGGGCTCCTTAGATCTAAAGATTGTTTGTCGGCTGTCTGGGAACTGTGGAGAAACAACACTATAAGACGAAATTGAGTGTGGAAAAAGTATCAAAAACTCTATCATAAGTTGTATAGTTTCTTCCATTGTATAGTTTTGCATGTTACCCTCAAAGTGTTTTTTCTTGCCATTGATAGGCCTGATTGACAAGAAGAAAGAGTTGTTCTTTACTTAAGTATAGGTGAGCTCTTGAATTTTTCAACATCTTATACTGCAACGATCATTTGACATGTTATGCATACATCATTCACCTGGGATGTTTCTTATTGCACATCTGCCATCCAATCAGCCATTTGTTGAAATATGACAAAGTAAATCGGAACAAAGAATATCTTAAACAGCAAAGCATTTAAAGACATCAACAACACAGTAGCGACAAATTCCCAGTAGAAACACCCAAAACTGAAACTTATGCATGCTAATGAATGAACACTAAGTCTCTTTCAACTTTAAATTCAAGAAAATCTGCATAGAAGTGAGTCTAAATCAGCATGCAGACAATTAGAATTCACAGCAAAGTGCTCTTGGCTTAGAGACTCCTGTGCACTGTATAACAACTGCTTAGAAACTGTTTGACTTCTGCTGAGACACAGCAGAGCAGCTGGCAATAACAGGAACACACTGCAATGACAAGCAGATGCAGGCAAAGCAATGGCAAACAGTTGGAAGCCAGTTGAAAGCTAGAAGTGTAAAGCTAGTGGTTGAAGTCTGGCCTCTGAGTGACTTGGCATCTATGTTGCAAAAGTTCCTGACAACTTTCTGTGGTTTTCTCACAGGGTTGGATATTGAAAGAATTTTAAGGCTGAACAGCGAAAAGGAAAGAAATAAGAAAATGGTTACTTTTCAATTGAAGCTTGTGGTTTAAAAAAAGTAGTATGATATTATTTATCAATGATGTAGTCGAGGCCGGCATATCAGAGACCGAGACATGAGCCTCTGAGGCCAAGACAAGGTCGAGGCAATCAAGATATGGCCTGGAGGCCGCCACCACTGATCCAAAAACATCTGAGACCAAGCAAGGCCAAGGATTTGGCATCCAAGACTGAGCCAAGGCCGAGGCCATTATAATATGGCACCGAGGCTGGCCTCTAGGATGAATAGATCTATGATTCTAAAGTAATAGCAACCTTGGAAGTCATGGCTCCATATTTCAGAATAAAATTTCAATTTTGCCTCATCTTGTATCTCATTTCGACTTGCCCTTTATGATTTGCCCTGTGCTAATCATTCGAATAAGTCTGTTGTTGTTGATTTTGTATATAAGCAGAGCTTTAAACCTCTTATATCCTCACACATGTTCAAGAACATCTTCACACAAAGTCCTATATCATAAAAGGAAAATTCCCAGGCACATGAATGACAAGCCAGTTCAGTGCACTCACAAAAGCAAGCACATTCCAGAGAGATTTCTTTGCACATTCATTCGCTATTCTTACAAGAGAGCTGTGGCATGTATGGAATATGCTCCAGCAGAGAGCAATATATGGCTTTCTGGGATTGTGGGGTGTTGAGAGATTTATTTTTGAAGTGCCAGGCTTGCTTGTGCCACATAGTGAATGAGCATTATACTCAGAGCATAGGAGTATCTACTCTGAAGAGTTGTAGCGGGACACTGAAGGAGTATTTGTCTGCAAAATGTATTTAATGCATGTGAACATGTTCTCCATGCACTGGAATATTTTTTGTGAAACTACCGCTTTAATTATGTAGGCTGAAAATTATATAAAGAAACTTATTTGAAGTTGCTGATGACATGGAAACAGCTAAGGTCAGCTATGAAAGCTTTTGACCAAAAAATTAAGATATCACAACAGTATGACATTTTTGTTTATGGAAATGAGTTATAAATATCATACACATGTTTTTAAAGATATATTGCAAAGGAAATAACTCATGAATGAAAGAAACAGTCATGCAATTACTCTCCACTGAACATCATCAGTTCCTTTGAGACAGATATTTTCAGACAAAAACAAGATCTTCCTTTTAGATCAGCTCATACATTGTGCAGTTACGACAAGGCAGGATGCTATGGAGCAGCT
Source organism: Platynereis dumerilii (assembly GCA_026936325.1). NCBI lineage: Eukaryota > Metazoa > Annelida > Polychaeta > Phyllodocida > Nereididae > Platynereis > Platynereis dumerilii. The sequence continues at coordinate 961,982 of JAPTHN010000034.1, forward strand.
GTTATAAGAACTTACAAGAGAAGGTTTATTCCAAACCAGTTCATCTGGACAAGTTGCATTTGGGAAGAGCCAAGCCTAAATAAGTCAAGCACAAGATGAATCCCAAGAAAAAGGACTAAGATCTGCTTTAAACAACCCCCTTCAAGAAAGCAAGAGCCTGCAAAGACACATTAAAGACAAGATCATGCATCAGAAACCCATTCAAAACAAGATTAATTCTAAGATCCATTAGGCAATCCACTTCGACAGGCACATGTAAATTAGGACTCATCCAATCCAAGTCTTCAACTCGACATGCCACTGAACCTCATAAAACGTGCCAGAGGGCGGTTTGTACACATATCTTTGTATGAAAAGCATAGTATTTAGAGATAAACCTTTGCTGCTAATGCATGCATGCTGGTCTTGAATGAAAGGATGAAATAATGGATATTCTGTTGACATGTAATTTTATACTTTCTTATATTTGTTGAATGATACATATTGCAAATTACTTATAATGATAATATAAAATGATCTGATTCATAAATGTTTGTCTTTCACAATATGCATCAATTTAAAATGTTTCAAGTACAACTTAACCCTTCCTTCATTTTCTTCTCTCATATTCTTTTTTTCTTTTCTTCTGTTCAGACTTAAAATTCAGTCGATATTCAACCCTGTGAGAAAACCACAGAAAGTTTGCAATGTAAATGCCCAGTAATGCCCCAGTCTCACGGCACGTTACGGAGAACTTTTTACCACTGAGGGGCAGCTTGAGTTGAATTCTAGGAAAAAAATGACCATCACGGCGACATACAATGTTTATAAAGTCATTACATAATTAATTAAAAGCATATCACGGCGGGGTTCTTTTTGTTCACTGCGGGGAAGAAAAGTTGTACGCCGTCCCCAAAAGTTCGCCGGGGGAAAGGAATTTCCTCCTCCTGAGGGATACTTTTATATCGCCCCGAGATATAAAAAGTACCCCTCAGGGAACCTATAACTGGCCATCAGTGAACCTATTTCACCGCGGCGGGATGTCAAAAACTGCCGGCGAGGCTTCAAATGTCCTCCCAGGGGCAGGAAAGGTCCCCGCGGGGGCAGGAAAGGTTCCCGCGGGGGCAGGAGAGGTCCCCTCAGGGGCAGGGGATGTCCTAATATCCCGGCGGAGATGTTTTTGAGGCGTTCTCACTGAAAAAATCCACGCCGGACATCCAAAAATTAAGAAAATTTTGGGCTCTGCACCGCCATCATGAAAAAAAAGTTTGTACCTGTTGAATCTTTTTTGACATCCACGGCGCAGTTTTCCCATTTCTAGGAACCACTGAGGGGAACAAAAACTTCCCCTGGGGGGATGTTAAAAGTCGACGGCGGATCACTCAAATTCATCCAAATTACCAGGAAATACTTCGACGCCGATCTAAATAGTTCTCCGGGAGCCGCCGTGAGACTGGGGCATCACTCACGGGCCAGACTTCCTTCAACTGTTAGCTCCACACTCTAGTCTACAGTCAGCTTTCAACTGGCTTCCAACTGGCTTCCAACTGTTGCCACTGCTCTGCCCCACCTGGTTGACATTGTGGCATGTTCCTGTTATTGCCTTCTGTTCATAGCTTGTTCTTCTGTTGGACATTCTATGAAATTAACATATTAATTGCACTCTTTACTTTTATTGTGGTTTAATATGGTTAGGTCTCTGTGCATTGTACAGGGTTTGACACAATGCAATATTCTCGTAATTGGTTGGTTGGGCTCCATCACACATTGTCTAAGTTATTGTTTTTGTTCCTTCTAACCTGAGCAGCGAACCAATGTTATGGTACACTTATATCGTGAACTCTGAACCAAGAGACCAGTTCATAAATTCATTGAAAACGTCAGTCGTAAAAGTGCAGTCCCAGACCAATGCTAAGTGTCTCAGTACTTCCTCATTGCTTGCAAAGTTTACTGATGTAGAGAGCTGGCTATTTGTAAACAAAGTAGTTTAGCAAGGGAAGCAGGGCTGGACATTTTGAGCAAATTTAGTAGCTTGCTAAGATAGCCACCACCTACACCAGCCAATTACCTGGGAGTTATGATCACAAAGTGATCTTTATACATATAATGAGTCGGCCTTAAAGAAAAATGTCTGCACTGCTTTGAAGGATGTACAATCATTGAAGATGGAGGGGTAGCTCCTCGTTTATGCTGTGCACATGAAGAAAGATCCCATACTTGGGATAAATGTTGAATTTGTTTCATGATTTGCCTCCTCTTTCTATCTCATCAATCCATCATGTCAAACAAACCTACAATGGCAAGTTCTACTTACAGAACACTGTGCTGCATGGCTGCAGTTCAATGAGCTTAAATTGCAAGAGTTTAAAAGCTTGGATTGGATGATTCCCGATTAAATGTGGCATTCAAAGTGGATTGTCTCGTGAGAGGTTGTTTTCGAAGAGAATATGTTGTAGGACATTGTCTTTCATGTGGCTTTCGGATGTAACTGAATTGAACGATTTTGTCTTGAAACAAACTCTTGGTTTGACTGAGTATGCTTTGTTCTGCAGGATTTCCCATTTGCAATCATATTTTCTATGAAATCCTCTTAGGCCAGAAATAATTGATCTCTAGCTTCACTGATCTTCTCAAGGCACTTTTTCCAGGGTAGGCGGTAGGACGAAAAAAAAGGTGAAATCTTAATTTTTATACTGCAATTTACAGTCCTTGTCATATTTACGTGGAATCTCAAGTTTTTTTTCTATGCTGTTGAACTGTGATGTCAGAGATGACTCTATTCTAGCATTGCAATATATGTAAATTAACTACAAGCTGTGATGTCATTTCAGGCTGGGTCAGATTCCCCAGCTTCTAGCCAATGTTGATCCTCCTGAACTGAGCGTCACAGTTTCAACACAGTGTCAGAGTAAGAGTTTTATCAGGGATAGCCCCTACAACTACGTCATCACAGCTTGATAGCCAATGGGCTGACCGTAAACTACGTCATCACAGTTCAAACATTGATATATTGAAGGAAGCATTACATTTTTGATCCCAATGATTTATCACAGCAATCACCAGTCTAATCCTACCAAATGGCAGCTTTGTGAGCATTCACAGTAAACAACTGTTATAATCCTCCCAGAGTTGTTTGATAAATCTACAAACTTGCTAACTTGCAACTTTAAACTTTGATGGAAGTTGGTATAAACAGAAGGCCTTGACAATTTGTTCGTAAACACATGGCTTATGTTATGTATATTTGTTCTGGCAGCCCATTGGCTGAGAGGCTGTGATGTCAAACTTGCATGGGTTTTTCCCAGACCCAATTTTAACTCTGACACTGAGTTGAAACTGTGATGCTCAGTTTGGTGGATTCGCATTGGTTAGAAGCTGGGGAATCTGACCTAGTTTGAAATGACATCACAGCTTGTAGTTAATTTACATATATTGCAATGCTAGAATAGAGTCATCTCTGACATCACAGTTCAACAGCATAGAAAAAAAACTTGAGATTCCACGTAAGTATGACAAGGACTATAATAAAAATTCTGGTTATGCTCAATTTTTTTTCCATAGGCAGAAAATCTGTAGGGTCGGTCAATCCGAGAAGCTAAAAATTAAAAAAGTCTGGCCTTGTGGGTGCTGTAATCGCATCTCTCTAGTTGTTTTTGTGTCAGAGCTTTTGTATAATAAGGATCTTGTCTATCTGTATATCTATCTTCTTACATACACTGCATGCATTGATTTGGTTATTCTAAGTATGTTCACGAATTTCTCTGCACTGATAGGTTTGCCTTGTCTACCGATTCTTTGTATAGATTGCTCAACTGTGGCATCTAGATATCAACCATGCGATGGACAATCCCTTTTTTTTTCCTGAGTTGAAAGTGAAATTTCTTGTGAGTTTTTGGTTGAATAAGTTTCTATTGTGTGTCTCTACTGTGCTGCCCATGCATCAACAGATGTAACGCCATCAAGAGAGCTCTATCATCTTTACGGTACTTCTCTTTCTTTGTGATAATGAACTGTACCTTTTAAGTAAATTCACTGCTATTTCAATGAAGTATTACCTATAGCTCATGGAAACCTGCTTCACACATAATATAAGATATCCTTGAAAGGCGAAAAATCTTTTGATATACTGCCACAAGGTTTCATATCAAAAGCCACATGCTCTGAGCATAATACTCATTCAGTGTGTGGCACAAACAAGTCTGGCACTTCAAAAGTAAATCTGTCAACAGCCCACAATCCCAGAAAGCCATATATTGGAGATATGCTCTCTGCTGGAGCATATTCCATACATGGTCTGGCTCTCTTGTAAGAATAGCGAATGAATGTGCAAAGAAATCTCTCTGGAATGTGCTTGCTTTTGTGAGTGCACTGAACTGACTTGTCATTCATGTGCCTGGGAATTCTCTTTGAATGAAAAAAGGGTTTTTGTGTGAAAATGTTTTCTGCCTGATTCAGGCTTGAATCAGGTAAGGTCAGCTAAAAAAAACTTATGACCAACAACTTAAGATGACACAAAAAGATTACATGCATGTAGAGCTGTATATGCAAATGAGTTATGATATGTATCACATGCATGTATGTAAAGATGTATAGCAAAAGAAAATAACTCATGAAAGAAACAATCATGCAACTACTCTTCACTGAATATCCTCAGTTCCTTTGAGACAGATATTTTTAGACAAGAACAAGACCTTTTTTTGGATCAGCCCATACAGTGTAAAGTTATGACAAGACAGGACGCCATAGAGCAGCTGTTATAAGAACTTACAAGAGAAGGTTTATTCCAAATCAGTTCATCTGGACAAGTTGCATTGGGAAGAGCCAAGCTCAAACAAGTCAAGCACACTTTCAAGATAGACCATAAGAACTAAAGACAAGATCTGCTTTGATCAATCTCCTTCAAGAAAGTAAGAGCCTGTAAAGACACATGAAAGACAAGATCATGCAAGAGAAACCCATTCAAACAAGATTAGTTATATGTGACCCATTAAGCGATCCACTTTGACAGGCATCATGCAATTAGGACTCATATAATTATCGAAGTCTTTAACTCATCCTACCGGACCTCATAAAATCAAGCACATGCAATAGATCAGTATGTACAATGTGCATGTATCTTAGTATGAAAACGGCAGTATTCTGAGGTAATCCTTTACTGCTACTGAGTGCTTGCTGATTTGATGAAATCAATGGATATTTTATATATTTAATTTTGGGCTTTCTAATCTTTGTTGATGATACAAATTGTAAAATATATATTTTTGCTTAGGGCAGTGTTTATAGTGATAGCTTGAATGATATGATACAATCGTCTTTCACAATATGCGTCAGTTTCATAATTTCCTAGACAAATTAACCCTTCCTTCATGTTCTTCTATTTAAATCTTTCTTTCCTCTCTCCTGTTCAGACTTAAAATTCAATTGATATTCAACCCTGTGAGAAAACCACAGAATGTAAATGCCCAGTCAGTCACGAGCTAGACTTCTTTCAACAATTAGCTCTACACTCAAGCCTACAGTTGGCTTTCAACTGGCTTCCAACTGTTTGCCATTGCTTTTTCCCAACCTGGTTGTCATTGCAGCATGTTCCTGTTATTGCCAGCTGCTCTGTGCAGGTTCTGCCTTTTGTTCATAGTTTGTTCTTCTGTTGGACATTCTATAAAATTAAGTTTAATTGCATTCTTCACTTTCATTGTGATTTAATATGGTTAGGTGTCTGTGCACTGTACAGGGTTTGACACAATGCAATATTCTCGTAATTGGTTGGTTGGGCTCCATCACACTGTGTCTAAGCTATTGTTTTAGTTCCTTCCTGAGCAACAAACAAGTGGTATGGTACCCTTTCGTTCTTGAACTCTGAACTAAGAGACCAGTTCATAAATTCTTTGAATACTTCAGAAGAAAAGTGCAGTCCCAGACCAATGTTAAGTGTCTCAGTACTTCCTTACTGCTTGCATAGTTTACTGATCTAGAGACCTGTAATCTGGCTATTTGTAAACAAAGTAGTTAAGCCAGGGAAGCAGGCCTGGACATTTGGAGCAAATTTAGTTGCTTGCTAAGATAGTCACCACCTACACCAGCCAATTACCTTGGATTTATGATCATAAAGTGTTCTGTATGCATATAATGAGTAGGCCTTAAAGAAAAATTTCTGCTGCTTTGAAGGATGTACAATCATTGAAGATGGAGGGGTAGCTCCTCATTTCTGCTGTGCACTTGATGAAAGATCCCACATGTATCATGTTGTTGCTCCTCTTTCTATCTCATCAATCCATCTTGTCAAACAAACCTACAATGAAAAGTTCTACTTACAGAACACTGTGCTGCATGGCTGCAGTTCAATGAGCTTAAATTGCAAGAGTTTAAAAGCTTGGATTGGATGAGTCCCGATTAAATGTGGCATTCAAAGTGGATTGTCTCGTGAGAGCTTGTTTTGAATGAGAATATGTTGTGGGATCTTGTCTTTAAGGATTTTGTCTTTAAACAAACTCTTGGTTTGACTAAGTTACTCAGTATGCCTTGTTCCAGAGGCATTCCTCTTTTGTAAGAATATTTCCTATGAAATCTTATTGTGGATGCTGCAATGGCATTTCTGCAGCTGTGAATGAGCTTTTACAGAATGATAATCTTGTCTATATCTATCAGCCTTACATACACTGCGTGCATTGATTTGTTTATTCTGAGCATGTTCTCGATGGTCTCCCGCTCGATGGGTTTTCTACCGATTCTTTGTGTAGGTTGCTCAACTGTGGCATCCAGATATCAACCATGCGATGGACAATCCTTATTTTTCTTCTTGAGTTGAAAGTGAAATTTCTTGTGAGTTTTTGGATGAATAAGTTTCTATTGTGTGTCTTTACTGCGCTGCTCATGCATCAACAGATGTAACACCATCAGGAGAGCTCTATCGTCTTTACTGCACTTATCTTTCTTTAAGAAAATGAACCTTGTCTTTTAAGCTTCTGTAGATTAACTGCTGTTTCATATAAAATATTACCTATAGCTCAAGTAAACCAGCTTCACACATAATACAATATACATGTACCCTTGCAATTCAAAAACTCTTTTGATATACCGCCACAATGCTTCATATCAGAAAGCCACATGCTCTGAGCATAATGCTCATTCAGTGTGTGGCACAAACAAGTCCGGCACTTCAAAAATAAATCTCTCAACACCCCACAATCCCAGCAAGCCATATATTGGAGATTTGTTCTCTGCTGGAGCATATTCCATACATGGTCTGGCTCTTTTGTAAGAATAGCAAATGAATGTGCAAAGAAATCTCTCTGGAATGTGCTTGCTTTTGGGAGTGCACTGAACTGGCTTGTCATTAATGTGACAGTGAATTCTCTTTGAATGAAAAGAGGTCATTTGTGAAAATGTTCACTCCCTCATCGAGGCTTGAAGGCTTGCTTGTGATAGGATGAAAATAATATCTGCAAAGAAACAATTTTTCAAATTAGTGATCACATTGAATCAGGTAAGGTCAGCTAAAAAAAACTTATGACCAACAACTTAAGATGACACAACAAGATTACATGCATGTAAAGCTGTATATGCAAATGAGTTATGATATGTATCACATACATGTATGTAAAGAAAATAACTCATGAAAGGAACAATCATGCAATACTCTTCACTGAATATCCTCAGTTCCTTTGAGACAGATATTTTCAGACAAGAACAAGATATTTGTTTTAGATCAGCCCATACAGTGTGCAGTTATGACAAGGCAGGATGCTATGGAGCAGCTGTTATAAGAACTTACAAGAGAAGGTTTATTCCAAACCAGTTCATCCAGACAAGTTGCATTGGGAAGAGCCAATCCTAAATAAGTCAAGGACACTCACAAGATGAATCCGGAGAAAAAGGACTAAGATCTACTTTAAACAACCCCCTTCAAGAAAGCAAGAGCCTGCAAAGACACATTAAAGGCAAGATCATGCATCAGAAACCCATTCAAAACAAGATTAATTCTAAGATCCATTAGGCAATCCACTTCGACAGGCACATGTAAATTAGGACTCATCCAATCCAAGTCTTCAACTCGACATGCCACTGAACCTCATAAAACGTGTCAGAGATAGGGCGGTTTGTACACATATCTTTGTATGAAAAGCATAGTATTTAGAGGTAGGCCTAAACCTTCTCTGCTAATGTGTGCTTGCACGTATTGAATGAAAGGATGAAATAATGGATATTCTGTTGACATGTAATTTTATACTTTCTGATGTTTGTTGAATGATACATATTGCAAATTACGTATAATGATAATATAAAAGATCTGATACATAAATGTTTGTCTTTGACTGTATGCATTAGTTTTAAAATGTTCCAAGTACAACTTAACCCTACCTTCATTATCTTCTATTTAAATCTTTCTTTCTTCTCTTCTGTTCAGACTTAAAATTCAGTCGATATTCAACCCTGTGAGAAAACCACAGAAAGTTTGCAATGTAAATGCCCAGTCAGTCACGGGCCAGACTTCCTTCAACTGTTAGCTCCACACTCTAGTCTACAGTCAGCTTTCAACTGGTTTCCAACTGGCTTCCAACTGTTTGCCACTGCTTTTTCCCAACCTGCATGGTTGTCATTGCAGCATGTTCCTGTTATTGCCAGCTGCTCTGTGCAGGTTCTGCCTTTTGTTGGACATTCTATAAAATTGGCAGTTTAATTGCACTCTTTACTTTCATTGTGGTTTAATATGGTTAGGTCTCTGAGCACTGTGCAGGTTTTGACACAATGCAATATTCTCTTAATTGGTTGGTTGGGCTCCATCACACATTGTCTAAGTTATTGTTTTAGTTCCTTCTATCCTGAGCAGCGAATCAATGGTATAGTACCCTTTCGTTCTTGAACTCTGAACCAAGAGACCAGTTCATAAATTGTTTGAATACTTCAGTGGTAAAAGTGCAGTCCCAGACTAATGTTAAGTGTCTCAGTACTTCCTCACTGCTTAAGAAGTTTACTGATGTAGAGACCTGTATGGCTATTTGTAAACAAAGTAGTTAAGCCAGGGAAGCAAATTTAGTTGCTTGCTAAGATAGCCACCACCTACACCAGCCAATTACCTGGGAGTTATGATCATAAAGTGCTCTGCATGCATACAATGAGTAGGCCTTAAAGAAAAATTTCTGCACTGCTTTGAAGGATGTACAATCATTGAAGATGGAGGGGTAGCTCCTCGTTTATGCTGTGCACATGATGAAAGACCCCATATGTATCATGTTGTTGCTCCTCTTTCTATCTCATCAATCCATCAAACAAACCTACAACAAACAGTTCTACTTACAAAACACTGTGCTGCATGGCTGCAGTTCAATGAGCTTAAATTGCAAGAGTTTAAAAGCTTGGATTTGATGAGTCCCGATTAAATGTGGCATTCAAAGTGGATTGTCTCGTGAGAGCTTGTTTTGTATGGGAATCTGTTGTGGGAGCTTGTCTTTCATGTGTCATTTTAGGATGTTACTGAATTGAAGGATTTTGTCTTGAAACTAACTCTTGGTTTGACTGAGTATGCCTTGTTCTACAGGATTTCTCATTTGCAATCATATTTTGTATGAAATCCTCTTTATCCAGACATAATTGATCTTTAGCTTCTCGGAACTTCTCAAGTCACAAGTCACTTTTTCTAGGGTAGGTTGGTAGGACAAAAATAAAGGGGAAGTCATAATTTTTATAATGTCAATTTGATAAAAATTGTGGGTATGCTCAATTTTTCCATAGGCAGAAAATCTGTAGGGTCGGTCAATCCAAGAAGTTAAAAATTTTAAAAGTCTGGCCTTATGGGTGCTGTAATCGCATCTCTCTAGCTGTTTTTGTGTCAGAGCTTTTGTATAATAAGGATCTTGTCTAACTATTTGATCTATCTTCTTACATACACTGCATGCATTGATTTGGTTATTCTAAGTATGTTCACGAATTTCTCTGCACTGATAGGTTTGCCTTGTCTACCGATTCTTTGTATAGATTGCTCAACTGTGGCGTCCTGATATCAACCATACGATTGACATCCTTATTTTTCTTCTTGAGTTGAAAGTGAAATTTCTTGTGAGTTTTTGGATGATTAAGTTTTTCTTGTGTGTCTTTACTGTGCTGCCCATGCATCAACAGATGTAACACCATCAAGACAGCTCTATCGTCTTTACTGCACTTATCTTTCTTTAAGAAAATGATCCTTGTCTTTTAAGTATATTCACTGCTATTTCAATGAAGTATTACCTATAGCTCATTGAAACCTGCCTCACACATAATATAAGATATCCTTGAAAGGCGAAAAATCTCTTGATATACTGCCACAAGGTTTCATATCAGAAAGCCACATGCTCTGAGCATAATGCTCATTCAGTGTGGCACAAACAAGTCCGGCACTTCAAAAATAAATCTCTCAACACCCCACAATCCCAGCAAGCCATATATTGGAGATTTGTTCTCTGCTGGAGCATATTCCATACATGGCCCAGCTCTCTTGTAAGAATAGCGAATGAATGTGCAAAGAAATCTCTCTGGAATGTGCTTGCTTTTGTGAGTGCACTGAACTGGCTTGTCATTCATGTGCCTGTGTATTCTCTTTGAATGAAAAAAGGGTTTTTGTGTGAAAATGTTTTCTGCCTGATTCAGGCTTGAATCAGGTAAGGTCAGCTAAAAAAAAACTTATGACCAACAACTTAAAAGATGACACAAAGAGTTTAAAAGCTTGGATTGGATGAGTCCCGATTAAATGTGGCATTCAAAGTGGATTGTCTCGTGCGAGCTTGTTTTGAATGAGAATCTGTTGTGGGAGTTTGTCTTTAATGTGTCGTTTCAGGATGTTACTGAATTGAAGGATTTTGTCTTGAAACAAACTCTTGGTTAGACTGAGTATGCCTTTTTTTGGAGGTGTTCCTCCTTTGTATGCATATTTCCTATGAAATCCTGTTGCGGATGCTGCAGTGACATTTCTGCAGCTGTATTCTTGAATGAGCTTTTGCAGAATAAGAATCTTGTCTATCCGTATATCTATCTGTCTTACATACACTGCATGCATTGATTTGGTTATTCTGAGCATGTTCTCGATAGTCTCCTGCCCGATAAGTTTCTCTTGTCTATCGATTCTTTGTATAGGTTGCTCAACTGCGGCATCCAGATATCAACCATGCGATGGACAATCCTTATTTTTCTTCTTGAGCTGAAAGTGAAATTTCTTGTGAGTTTTTGGATGAATAAGTTTCTATTGTGTGTCTTTACTGCGCTGCTCATGCATCATCAGATGTAACGCCATCTTATCTTTCTTTAAGAAAATGAACCTTGTCTTTTAAGCTTCTGTAGATTTACTGCTGTTTCATATAAAATATTACCTATAGCTCAAGTAAACCAGCTTCACTCATAATACAAAATACATGTACCCTTACAGTAGGGTGCATCAGTTGCCCCAACATCAACCGATCCAGCTGTACCTTGGTCCATAGTTGGGTTTTACCACACAAAATAAGATTATGAAATTTCAGCTTGATCGATGGATATTTAGGGGTGCCTCCGAGAGCATCTTTCTTATGAGTTTTTCAGGATAAATTACGTTTCCGTAAGATCGCGGTTTGCGATAACTTGAGTAATATAGAAGATAGAAAAAAACTAATGACATATTTGGATTCTGCAGAAAATTTCCTTCAAAATGAATACCTGGAACCTATGTTTCCGTCAACATTATGGTGATCATGTACTGCAAGATATGCTTTTACTTCGATTATTATGTACGACGTCACTGATATACACAAGTTTCTGTTTGTATGACTGCATGGTACTTATTCTTTGCTTTTCTCTTCATATAAATTATGTTTCATAAATATCAGTAGCGATTTACTCAGTATTCAATTTTATCTCTCAAAGCAATTTCAATTATTCATGATGATCTCAAAAAGTTTTATTACTAGCCAATCCCAAGATCAGGTGCAGTTTTCACATTTTCTGAGTATAAACTGGCGTAAAATCTTTAATAAGAGGGTCAGGATCACAATTCTTTCACCGAATGAAAGATATCTTTTGTCGTAAAATATGTTTAAGGTCCTAGGTCTGTAATGTAGACGAATATCAAACTACAATTGAAATATTGTACAAAAATCAGGATCTCTGGGATGTCCCATGTAACGCAAAACCTGACTTTGCAATGTTTAAAAGCAATTCATTCAAGTATTACTAATAGCAGAGCTATGAAACTACCTGTGATGCTTCATATACTTATTAGAAGTATTGTCTACGAAAATATTGTCATTTCCTCTGCCAGGAAAGTTGCAGTCAAAGTTTTTCCTAAGCTGCGCAACCTGTCCCGATTTTCCAGAATTAGCAACTGCATGTATTTACAGGTCAGTAAAAAAATTAAAGGAGAAATATTATTTTATTTCACTGCATATCGTGTTGGTCCCAGCTCTTCACAATATTACTGAACAAAAATAAACTTGCTAGCATGTATATTCAGTTTGTAATGGTCAAATTTAAAATGGGACATGAAATGTTCCACGCTAACTTTAAAAGTAACTTTGCTAAAGTCGGAGATTCAAAGTATTGTTTGGCCAACTTGGAATACCTGTACGCAGTTTATCTTCTGGATTCCAGTGGTCCCATGTATTGGTAACATTCGTGCCAAATTTCAAGGCTGTAGCGAAAGATCAAGTTTAATTTTTACGCAAATCAAAAATGGGACATGAAATGTTCCACACTGAAATTTTGGAGTAATTTAGCAAAATTCGGAGATTCAAAGTAGTGTTTGGACAATTTATAATTTTTGGCAGCACTTCATCTTCTGGATTCCTGTAGTCCCATGTATTAGTAACATTCGTGCCAAATTTCAAGGCTGTAGCGAAAGACCAAGTATGATTTTTGCGCAAATCAAAAATGGGACATGAATGATGTAAATATTGTGGAAAGTTTGAATAAAAATGTTGCTTTTACTGTGGTTTTCGTACTTTATATTTGATGTTTTACAATTTTGAATAGCCAGTCATATAGCTGATGTTCCTAGCTTCACGTTGATCTTTCCCACGCGAAAATCTGATGAATAGCCAAAAATGTAAAATGGAGTTAGTGAAGATGTCTGAAGCTCTATGTTACGATGTGCATGCACCTGATCTTGGGATTGATGACTATGAAAAGAGAAAAAAACAAGTTTGCTATGCCATGTGGTGATAAGTGACCATAAGTCCCAATTTATTGAAACCTTATGAAAAACTAGCCCTAATACTTTTTGTGGACAAGGAAATGGGTCCATTTACCATGTACATTAAGGTTCATCAGCTGTCCTATGAATAAAAAAAATAGAGCCGGGAAGCCGTACCATGGCTTGAGCTTGTGTTATGGTAGTTAGAGGCATGTAAGTACTACTTCTCTTTCTTTCTATATTTCTGCATTTGAAATGATATTCTCTTTCTTCATTATTAATTTACTGCAATATCTTAAACTTGACCATTCTTAACACGTTATGAATTCCCTATATATAATGTGGTCATTGGCTATCCCTGCCAAGACAACTCCTCTCATTCACTGCTTCCCAATTAAATAACAGAAATGGAGGGGAATCCTTGAGACTTAGTAAATCCGGATTAAAGTAAGAACAAGTAGTAAGTGTGGTTAAAAGTCAGAAACTGTTTATTTCCAGGCAACACTCTGGTTTTGTTGTGTTGCTGGTCAACAATGATTGGTCAGGCCATTGGCCTATCATGACAAGACAATGTGTGACATCACAGTTATGTTTATACAAGTGTGCATAAATTAGAAGACAGTGAGTGGATCTCCCATGAACTGGCTCTCAGAGGTGTTATAACTTAACAGCATTAAATTCCCATTTGCATAAAAGTCCCCAATTTGGTTTACCCAATTTATTAGTTAAATGCAATTTAAGATAGCATTCCTCAAAGGAGTGATACATTCCTGGATCTGCTCTGTCTTTCATAAAGTTGTTTTAGTGGTTTAAAAGTGAGAAGTTATCCCAACAATTTGAGGGGATTACAATTAGGGGGCTCTTTGGTTGCAGCCCTTAGAATAACACCCCAACAGGATTACATGTTGGGCCCTTTGTACAGATAGCTTGCAAACAGATTGCTGGACAAAGGGGTTGAGTAATTGGCTTAAGGGCCAAGCAGGTTGTATATTTATATAACAGATTGTAGGAGCAGATCCAGTAAAAGAGACATTTAGTTCTTACCATTTTAACCAAAAATACTGTTTCCAGATTTTCCCATGCTTAAATTAAGGACATAATGTTTACCCAAGAGATTCCAAGTCACTGTTTCCTAAATGGCATTCAGGGGAGCAATACAGAAATATACATAAAATACTCAGTTAATGAATTCACATAAATGACCAGTATATGGTTATATAGAACAATGCATTATATGTAATTATGGTAATATTCATGATTATATGACTACTCGACTTTACATATCTCCCAAACCCCACCAGCTGAATGATACCCGCTAGCATTCAGTTATGGGTCCATCTGTGCTATCAAATATACAGTAAAGTTGAGGAACATGTGCCTTATCAGGGGTTATGACTATATTAAATTTAACATAATAAATGGCCAAGCCAGCGACATGTCATAACCGGGCACTTTTAATACAGTGGTGCACTATGCACAATTGACATTTAATTTATACAGTGAGATAGTTTACTAAAACAATAGTGAAACAGCAATTCCTAACCTCAAAGTGCGCATTCTTAGCGGTTAGCAGCTTATCTTTTAAAATGCTTTAAACTCTCCTACTCATCATATGTTCATTAAACGTGCACATTTGAATCATTTTGAGTACATAAATCAACACATCCATTAAAGATTGATTCAAGGTTCACCAGGAGTGATATGTTGACACCAACACTTCAATCAGCTTAACTTAAACAGCAATTGACTAAATAATGGCTAAACCAATTGAGTGATTAAACAAGGTAATGAAAATTGCAGGTGCAACAATGGGGGTGACTAAATGGTCCTGTTGACCGACCTCCATTGTTGTACCGTCTAAGTGACACCATCAGTAAATACACATACAGGACAGTAAATATACATACAATAGAATAGGCAATGTTTGCTCCCCTTTTGCCTCAACCACAAAGAAAAAGGTTTTGTTGGTTTGGTTGCAAAGCTACAAATGTAATAGGAAGTAAGTTGACATATTAAAAGACAGTATGTAAATGATAATGTTACAACATATAAATGATGGGGGTACTATAGATATACCTTTAAGAGGTAGGCCTCCATCCTACAGATGCATATTTAAAGAAGACTAATATTGCGATTAAGCCTTTGGTGCTTAGGACATACAATATGTTCTTTTAAATGTGATCTTGGCTAATTTCTAATTGGCAGCTGAGGTGACTATAGACTAGGATTAAGTTCTATAGGTAACTTAGGACATCTGGTCTGACCTCCAGCTTCACATGCTACATATATTAGGTGAGGTGACTAAACATAGGATCAGACCTAAATTCTAACTCAATAAACTGACATTAATGGTCTGTGGCTTCTATGTTCACCTTGCCTATAGTTTGGCTACTTAG
The DNA here is from genome assembly GCA_026936325.1 of Platynereis dumerilii. Taxonomy (NCBI): domain Eukaryota; kingdom Metazoa; phylum Annelida; class Polychaeta; order Phyllodocida; family Nereididae; genus Platynereis; species Platynereis dumerilii. The sequence goes on from JAPTHN010000034.1 coordinate 977,489, forward strand.
TAACTACCAATGGTACATTACCATGAATTTGTCCTTTGACACCTTGTTTAACACATAACATTGTGGTCACATCTTGACCCTTTCAATTTCAACAGTAGTGGTCACAGATTGACCCAAATGTATACACTTTTCAGCCATGAATTGGCCCATGTACCCAACATGAAATGAGTGGTCATATCTTGACCCTTTCCATTTCAACAGCAGTAGTGGTCACAGATTGACCCAAAATGATACACTTTTCAGCCATTAATTGGCCCATGTACCCAACATGAAATGAGTGGCCATATCTTGACCCTTTCCATTTCAACAGCAGTAGTGGTCACAGATTGACCCAAAATGATACACTTTTCAGCCATGAATTGGCCCATGTATCCAACATGAAATGAGTGGTCATATCTTGACCCATTAATACATCATGTGTGGCCATTGTCTGACCCTCAATCTACAGTGACAATATTCTCTTGTCCATGGTCAAAGCCTTTGTGGCAATACCCAAATTTTCAAATTTCTTGACAAATAAAGTGATATACATACAAATTCATTTTGTTCAATTGAGGGGCATGTTACCTCCATAATGAGACAAGGTGATTGATACCGGATTACTAAACTTGGGGTAAAGTGCTACTCAACTTAAGACTTCCAAGCTCATCTTTTCTCAAATCACTTACTACAGTAACTCAGTCAAGTAGCAATCAGCATCACTTGTGACATCTCAATTCCTCATATTCAGACTACCTATTAAACTAACATTAAATCAAAGCACTCAGTCACACAATTTAACAGATATAAGAATAACATTAAAGTACTAGACAAAATTTAAGCCTCTAATCAAGCATTCCTAGACACATGCTTGGGACTGTCCCTTTATCCAATTTAACTTATAATTTACCCGTATAACTGATAATCGAGTAATCTCAAGCCTTGTGGCATCTGCATTAATCATAACCAGATTACCTATTTAAAAGTAACACTAAATCAGAGCACTTTGTTAAACAACTTAACAGAAATAAGGATGATATTAAAGTACTAGATAGGATTTAAGCCTCTAATCAAACATCACCCTCATAATGCTTGGGACTGTCTCCTAATCTAATTAACCTTTAATTTACCTATACAACTGACAATTGAATAAGCTCCAGCTACAAGTAATTGGTAAGGGGACTAATAGTAAGGGATCAAGTTACTAAGGGAAATGTTAACCTTCAACTTGCGACATCCTAACAAATCCTTAACCATATTACTTTAAAATTACAAGTACACATCAAAATTAACAATTATCACCTTAATATCAACAAAAACGTTCAAATCATCAATATGTGAACAAGTGATATCCAGACTGACCTTTACACAATCTACTGCATTACATCAAATAAAGGGAGAGCTCAAAATTAATCCTATAATTAAACCAGCTTAATCTATAAGATAGGGCTAGATTTGTCAAAACTTAAAGTAGGCCTATGCCCCTTACAACATAGTACACCGAATCTCAGCTAGCTCTAGAAAATGAGAGCTCCATAAAAAACTATGCAAAAATAGTAAAACTATAATATCCTGTTCATAAAGCAAGTGGAAGCTGACTATCAACCTTAATAGAAATCAAATCATCTATGAGGTAGGGCTACATCATTTGTCACTTTTTACAGTAAGCCCCTGACAACATAGTAAATATAATTATCTATGAGATCGGGCTACATCATTTGTCACTTTTTACAGTACGCCCGTGACAACATAGTACACAAAATTTCAAGTTGTTGAAGACAATTACACACTTAGCTCCATAACAATTTATACAAAATTAGTTTATCAGACTTCTTCTTCTAAAAGTTGCTTGAGCGTCTTCTCAGTACTGCAACAAGCACTGGCCGACATAATTTAATTTCACAGTTCAATATAATCCGTGGTCACCGTGTTGACCAACTGGTGAGCAATTCAAGACATTTGTGCATTCTCAAGGGCTAATGGCTGCATGATTTTTTTAGGACTATCATGTAACAGGATTCACCGTGTGAACGACATATGCCATTAGCCTGCACTATTTAATACATTAGGCACATATATACTTTTTAAGATATTGGAGACATAGATAACATAATCCATAAAATGGCGATCAGTGGAGTGAAACCGAGACCGGCTGTTGGTCTTGTCCAGGGTCTGTTCTTGGGGAACGTCCTGTAACGGCTCAGCTTCCTTGAGCCAGACATCGTTAGCTACTCGATATTTGGCTTTAAGCTTTGCCCACAGAAAGCGTCCTTTAAGAGTTAACCCCGTGACAATGATCATGCTTTAACAAAGAACATAAGTAAAAAAAAAAAACGATTCTACTCCTGTGGAGTTACATACCACTGGCCGGCACAATTTCAATTACAGTTCAAAATAACAATAATCCAATGGTCGCCTTGTTGACCAATTCATTGAAAGATATATATATATGTGATGAAATCCACCATGAACACATTAAACACATAAAAAAAAAATAGATCCACTTGTTGTTTTCCGTGATAATGCTAATAAAACTTGAGCATCTCGTTGAAATGCTTTTGAAGTTCTTGTAAAGGAGAACTGTGATGCAATTTTTGTAAAATAAATAACAATTAAGCTGCTTAACATTAACATCCATTCTTCTTCAGAGGAATAGTTATCCCGGTGTATCAACCCGGTGAAACAGGTGCCATGTTCCATTCGTCAGCTAATTGCTTTAGAGTTCAAATACATCAGATGGAAAAGAGTTTCTCACAAGCTTTAGAACTTGGAGCTGTAATTATTCAGCAGCAGTTGACATGGTGTTGATGGTTTTGCTTCTTCTAGTCAACATTTTAACTTTTTTTACAAGGGTTCATTAACTCAGAGATTCATATCCTGCTTAAAGAATCCAGGGAGTTCTGCAAATGCACCAGCTCAAAATGCAAACTTCAACACAGTTACTCAATGTCACTTACTTGTTTCCAGAACTTACAGGTCTCCTTAAATTGACTCTGTAGTTCAAACAGTCAGGGTACACCAGTATGAATTCCCTATATATAATGTGGTCATTGGCTATCCCTGCCAAGACAACTCCTCTCATTCACTGCTTCCCAATTAAATAACAGAAATGGAGGGGAATCCTTGAGACTTAGTAAATCCGGATTAAAGTAAGAACAAGTAGTAAGTGTGGTTAAAAGTCAGAAACTGTTTATTTCCAGGCAACACTCTGGTTTTGTTGTGTTGCTGGTCAACAATGATTGGTCAGGCCATTGGCCTATCATGACAAGACAATGTGTGACATCACAGTTATGTTTATACAAGTGTGCATAAATTAGAAGACAGTGAGTGGATCTCCCATGAACTGGCTCTCAGAGGTGTTATAACTTAACAGCATTAAATTCCCATTTGCATAAAAGTCCCCAATTTGGTTTACCCAATTTATTAGTTAAATGCAATTTAAGATAGCATTCCTCAAAGGAGTGATACATTCCTGGATCTGCTCTGTCTTTCATAAAGTTGTTTTAGTGGTTTCAAAGTGAGAAGTTATCCCAACAATTTGAGGGGATTACAATTAGGGGGCTCTTTGGTTGCAGCCCTTAGAATAACACCCCAACAGGATTACATGTTGGGCCCTTTGTACAGATAGCTTGCAAACAGATTGCTGGACAAAGGGGTTGAGTAATTGGCTTAAGGGCCAAGCAGGTTGTATATTTATATAACAGATTGTAGGAGCAGATCCAGTAAAAGAGACATTTAGTTCTTACCATTTTAACCAAAAATACTGTTTCCAGATTTTCCCATGCTTAAATTAAGGACATAATGTTTACCCAAGAGATTCCAAGTCACTGTTTCCTAAATGGCATTCAGGGGAGCAATACAGAAATATACATAAAATACTCAGTTAATGAATTCACATAAATGACCAGTATATGGTTATATAGAACAATGCATTATATGTAATTGTGGTAATATTCATGATTATATGACTACTCGACTTTACAACGTGCAGGATGATTGGTTTTAATGAATTTAATCTGATTTATTTATATTTATGAAAATATCCTTTTAAAGGGCCTATCCACCTTTGCCTCTCAAAGACTTTTCTTGAAGGTCACACAGTATGGCATCTAAAACATTTATCACTTATGCAGATCTCACACATTCCTAATATAATGGAATTTAAGTAGAAAGGTTTGTACCCTTCTGCATGAGACTGCAAGTAATCAATACATTTTTTTAAACGCCATGTAAGTTTCAGCGAAAATGTTAAATAAATATTACATTTATTAAATTGCTTCTATTCTTGTCATGGAATCGTGACTATAGATTAAATCTATGAATTAAATCCTCCTTGGACCTTGCCATCCATCTAGTGCAGGATATACACATTATGTATATTGACAGTCTCGGTGAACATAGTCCCGGATATAGGCCTACTCTAAAAATGATGGTTTGAAGCTTAATGTGGCCTCAGAAAGTACTTCCAGAAAATATACAATGTGCAGACAATATTTGTATTTCATTAATTTGCAGAATATGAATGGTTGAATACAATATTATGTACAATTGTACATTGACACATCTTCATGTGCACTATAATATCAGGCAAGTTTTCTCAGTGTTAAAACAGATAATGACTTCTTAATGCATAGCATATCAGTAATGTTGTATCTTATTAATTGTCATACAGTCGTAAAACATTACAGGTGATTTCATTAGTAATATAATAAATAATAATAATAGACATTTATATAGCGCTATTTCCAGTAAACTGCTCAATAGCGCTTGTGAATGATAGGTCTATTTGTAGAAAGTCTTAAACAAATAAGTTTTGAGATTTCTCTTAAAGCATTCAAGTGTTGCTGAGGCCTTGACTTCCTCTGGGAGTTGATTCCAAAGTTTTGGAGCAGCATTTGAAAAAGCTCTGTCTGCAAATTTATTTTTATTGCAAGAACTCGGTTCTTTTAAGAGCGTTTTGTTATTGCTTCTGAGATTACGGTTTTGTTTGGATTTTGACTCAATCAGATTTTTAATATACACAGGAGCCTGATTGTTGACTGCTTTCCATGTTGTTAGCATCAGTTTGAATTGGATTCGAGCTGGAATTGGCAGCCAATGTAGCTGCTTCCTGTATTGGCTCACACTGTCATGCTTCTTCAGTTTTTCTATAAGTCGAACTGCTGAGTTTTGCGCCACTTGAAGTTTATTTATCAAATTATTTGATGTACCATACAGAAGCCCATTTCCATAGTCTAAGTGAGGAGTGACAAGAGCATTAACTACAGTTTTGCAAACTTCCTTGTTCAATGACTTCCTGATTTTTGATATATTTCTCAGGTTGAAGTAGGCGTTCCGACACATTTTGTTGATTTGTTTTTCCATGGTCATGTTTTTGTCAAAAATCACACCTAGATTTCTAACATGGTCAGTTGCAGTAATTTCCACATTGTCCACATTGATTGATGATATTTGGAGTTTACGGAGTTGATTTGGACTACCAATGAACAATAGTTCAGTTTTTTCTCCATTGTTGCAAAGCTTATTTTCATGAAGAAAATTCCTGATCTCGGCAATGCACTTCTCCATTTTATTGACAGCATTTCTTTGATCCAAGAACGTTGGTTTGAAAGAGAGCACAAGTTGTTCGTCATCAGCATATTTTTGATCATCGACTTGATTTTTGGCAGCAACTTCGCTTAATGGTGTGATATATGAATTGAATAGGACTGGTCCTAATTTTGATCCCTGAGGAACTCCAAATTTAAGAGGCAGTTTGGATGATGTTTTGTCATTAATTATCACTGACTGAGACCTTTCAGAAATATATGACTTGAACCAGCTCAGTGCAGAATCATGAACACCATATCTGCATTCTAGGCGTTTCAGAAGTATCTTGTGGTCAATCGTGTCAAAAGCTGCTGATAGGTCCAGCAATACAAGCATTGTTATTTCACCTTTGCTCATATTTAGCATAATATCATCATGGATCTTCGTCAAGAGGGTTTCAGTGCTGTGAAATTTTCTGTAAGCAGACTGTTTTTCATCATTCAGTTCGTTTTTAGTAAGGTGGTCAGTATATTGTTCAATAACCGCACTTTCAATCAATTTGCTGAGGAAAGACAGATTTGAAACTGGTCGATAATTCTTTTTGATCAAATCCAATCCAGATTTTTTCAGCAGAGGTTTCACTAGAGCATGTTTCAGTTCAAGTGGCATCTGTCCTTGTGTGAGTGACTTATTTAGAATATGTGTTATAATTGGGAGGAATTCATCAATACATTCAAGCAAAAGCCATGTGGGAATGGGATCCAGCTGACAGTGTTTAACTGGCATTTCAGTGATGAGTTTCTTGATCTCAGTTTTTGACAACTTTTTAAAGTGCCGCAGCATGTGAGAGGCAGTTTCAACATCATTAACAGTCTCATTACTGGTGGAGTCTAATTTAGACCTGATGGTCTTGATCTTTTCATCAAAAAATGTATTGAAATCATTTGCCAGGTCTGTTTCATTGGCATGTGGGGGGAGAGGTAGCTCTGGTTTTCTGTTCAAACTGGAGTTCAGTAGCTTGAACAATGTCTTCGCATTACCTTTCGAATCTTCAATTTTGGATCTTAGATCCTCTGATCTGAGCTGACTTAAGTGCTGATTCAATGCATTTCTCATTCCTTTAAAAGATTCCCAGTCATTTTCCAGTCTGGTTCTCCTCCATAATCGTTCAGCTTTTCTTTTTGCTGTTTTCAAATTCTTAATATCTGCATTGTTAAAAGGAGTTGGTTTGCGTAGTGTAATTTCTCTTGTTTTAACTGGGGCATGTTTGTCAAGAACCTGGTTGGTAGAGTTGTAGAGTTCAATAAGTTCATTGAGATTTTTCTGTTCAAGTCCATTTCCAGACAGATGTCTCTGTATGTCTTTTTTGAAGTCATGCATGTTTATTTTTCTAGTCTTCCTGAAACTGATTTTCTTCTTCTTTTTTTCCACTATTTTTATGGGAATTTCAAAGAGGATGCAATTATGATCAGACAGAAGATCACTGACCATACAGTTGCTTAAGGCAGATTTTTCTTGAGTTATCACAAGATCGAGCATGTTGCCATCTCTGTGAGTTGGTGCTGAGACGTGTTGCACAAGGTCAAACATTTCTAGAATGTTGGTAAATTGAATGACTTTGCTATCATCTGGTTTATTCATATGGACGTTGAAATCACCAGCTATAACAATTTCGTTGTTTGTTGTTTGATAGTGACTTAAAAATTTTGTAAATTCCTGAAAGAACTCTGGAAGACTGTATTTATTTTTCTTGGATGGCTCAGGGCGGTATATGAGAAGAACAGTAACAATTTTTCCATCAAGTTGAATTTGGATTTCCACGTGTTCAAAAGTCTTAGCCTTCGTGTGATCTTTTTTAATTGCTTGTATGCCTGATCTTACAATGCAACCCACGCCACCTCCTGGTCTTCCAACTCGGGGAGAATTCAGAAAGAAGTATTCGCCATTTTGTTCCAACTCGCCAATTTCAACTCTATCATCCTCTTTTAGCCAAGTCTCAGTGAAGAGGAAGATGTCCAGATCATGCTCGTCCCTAAAGTCCTTTACTGTTTGTGTTTTCTTTCTCAGACTTTGGGCATTCCATACACACATCTTTAAAATATTGTTTTTCTTGGGATGGGTGATGCTAAGATTGTTTCCAACATTTTCAGTACTGCATGGATCTACATGTGAGAATCTGTTTATAAGCTGAAGTTGTTGAAATTGATGATGCTTTGTGCCTTTTCTTATATATTTCTTTGATTTATTTGAAACATGAATCCATTCAGAAATATGCTGATTGGTTGTTGTATTTGGGGTATCTCTACCTAGGCCAGTGCGCACTATATCTGAGTATAACGTTTTGGTATGAGACATGGCGAAAAGTGACTGTTAATGCTGATTTCTGAAGAATTGGACCCAATTTGTAGTAAACTTGACTTAGACACACTACAAGTGGTCAACAAGCCAAGTAAGCAAAATTGAAGCAGGCTAGTTTTGATATGAGTTTGACTCGTAAACACACAAAGACGCCAAAATGCTTTGCGGAGTTGGTTTGAATTAAGGCAGGCTATTTTTGATAAAAGCTGACACAGACACACACAAAGTGGCCAACGAGCTCTTTTGAATCAGTTTAAAATGAAGCGGACCAGTTTCAGAATCAGCTGGCCTCAGACACACACGAAGTGGCCAGCGAGCTTTGTTAAGTCTGTTTGAGTGAAGGAGGTTAGTTTCAATAAAGGATGACTCGGACACACCCAAAGTGGCCAACGAGCCTTTTATGGTCACTATGAATTGAGGTGGCAAGTTTCGATATCAGATACACTCGGACACACAAGAAGTGGCCAACGAGCTTCATTAAGTCTCAGTGAAGAAGGTTAGTTTTGATATGAGCTAGACTCGGAAACACGAAAAGTGGCCAAGGAGCTTAGTTAAGTCTGTTTGAGTTTTGATATGAGTTTGACTTGGAAACACACTAAGTGGCCAACAAGCTTTATTAAAACAGTGAGACTGAGGCAGACTAGTTTTGATATGAGTTCGACTTGGACACAAACGAAGTGGCCAACAAGCCTTAAAAAACAGTGAGAATGAGGTAGACTAGTTTTGATAATTACGAGTTTGACTTGGACGCACACAAAGTGGCCAACAAGCCTTATTGAGTCAGTGAGATTGAGGCGAACTAGTTTGGATATGAGTTTGACTTGGACACACACAAAGTGGCCAACAAGCCTTATTGAGTCAGTGAGATTGAGGCGAACTAGTTTGGATATGAGTTTGACTTGGACACACACGAAGTGGCCAACAAGCCTTATTGAGTCAGTGAGATTGAGGCGAACTAGTTTGGATATGAGTTTGACTTGGACACACACGAAGTGGCCAACAAGCCTTATTGAGTCAGTGAGATTGAGGCGAACTAGTTTGGATATGAGTTTGACTTGGACACACACGAAGTGGCCAACAAGCCTTATTGAGTCAGTGAGATTGAGGCGAACTAGTTTTGATATGAGTTTGACTTGGACACACACGAAGTGGCCAACAAGCCTTATTGAGTCAGTGAGATTGAAGGGAACTAGTTTGGATATGAGTTTGACTTGGACACACACGAAGTGGCCAACAAGCCTTATTGAGTCAGTGAGATTGAAGCGAACTAGTTTGGATATGAGTTTGACTTGGACACACACGAAGTGGCCAACAAGCCTTATTGAGTCAGTGAGATTGAGGCGAACTAGTTTGGATATGAGTTTGACTTGGACACACACGAGGTGGCCAACAAGCCTTATAACCAATTTGTGACTGACCAAAACAATACAAGTTATAATGATAATGAATATGAATATTTTGTTCCAAAAAGTATTGATTTTAAAGATAGTAATAAAAAGTACAGCAGATTGATATATAAATTACAGCAGATTTATATAAAATTTATTGTTATTGAAAAAATTCTGTCTGTTTGGCTGGGCTGACCAAAGGCTGGTGGTGAGTAGAGTTCTTGGATGTGTATTGGCAGTGTTGAGCTCTTCAAACTTAAATTCTAAGTAACTGGTGATGTCAAGTGTTGTGGAAAGTGTCTGGAATAATAAGTGAGTGCTGAAGAAACAAGATATGATAATTAGATTACTTTTCAGGTGTAAAAACAAAGGTAAAATGAGCACAAATCGAGGTCAAGACAATGTGTATTTGAGCCAGAAACGATGTTAAAAATAGCTGGTAGTTAAATTGCCGAGTTTTAGACTAGAATCACCTGGAAATAGTGATATACAAGGCAGTTAGGAAAATAAAACGTATAACTTTAAGTGGTTGAGGGTTTGCTGTCCGGTAGGCTATATTTCTAGGAATCTGGTTCTGCTGAGTTCTTGGATGTGTATTGGCAGGGTATTCAGCTCTTCTTAGTTAAATCCTCAATAATTAATGCTGTCAAGTGTTGTGGTATGTGTCTGATATAATAAATGAGTGCTAGAAATAGAAAAAATAACAGTTAAATAGCTTTTCAGGTGCAAAAACGAAGGTAAAATGAGCGAAAATCGAGGTCAAAACAATGTGGATTTGAGCCAGAAAACGATGTTGACAGTGGCAGGTATAGTAAGCGATTCTAAGATACTAGACACACCAAATACATAGCATTTTTGCTTAATCTGATTGGTTTAAGAACTACAGAACGTCACACAGCCAATATAGCAAACGTAGCAAGTGCATGTATAGCATTGATTCCTCCCAGGCAACTGTGATTGACCAGAATCGCGTGGTAATGAAAACACCTGTAATCAAGATCATTGAATCCTTGAATAATAGAAATAGCTTTGAGAGCCAAAGAGAAATACTGAGTATATTATAACTCATATGTACCAAACATAATAAATAAGAAAGGAACAATTAAAGCCAAAGTATCTTGCAGTCATTTAAATAAAAAATTTTGTATATCAGAGAAGTCGAATAAAATATTTAAAAAAAAACACATCCTGCCCCATGGCATCAACATTATCTCTACGAAAGTATAGGTTCCAGGTATTCATTTTGAAGGAAATTTTCAGCAGAATCCAAATATGTCATTATTTTTCTTCTATCTTTTATATTAGTTAAGATATCGCAAACCGCGATTCTGCGGAAACGTAACTTTTTCCTGAAAAATGTCTTAGGAAATATGCTTCCGGAGGCACCCCTAAATATTATTTGATCTGGCTGATTTTTTAGTATGTTCATCTGACTACCAAAACACAACTACATGACAAGGTACAGCTGCCTATCTCTATTTTTTATTTTTCATGGGGCGGCTGATGCACCCTACCTTACAGGCAAAATCTCTTTTGATATACTACTACAAAGTTTCATATCAGAAAGCCAAATGCTCTGAGCATAATGCTCATTCAGTGTGTGGCACAAACAAGTCTGGCACTTCAAAAGTAAATCTGTCAACACCCCACAATCCCAGAAAGCCATATATTGGAGATTTTCTCTCTGCTGGAGCATATTCCATACATGCCCCAGCTCTCTTGTAAGAATAGCGAATGAATGTGCAAAGAAATCTCTCTGGAATGTGCTTGCTTTTGTGAGTGCACTGAACTGGCTTGTCATTCATGTGCCTGGGAATTCTCCTTGTATGATATGACGCTTGGTGTTAAGATATTCTTGTACACGTGTCAGGCTAAGAGGTTTTAAAGCTTTGCTTATGTATAAAATAAACAACAACAGAATTTTTCAACGATTAGTATAGAACAAACTTTCAAAGGTGAGTCTGACTTTGGACCAGATGAGGCAAAGTTGAAAATTTAATCTAAAATATAGGGCAAGGAGTTTCAAGGTTGTTATTTTGCTATTAAAATGGTATTCAATGGTGTTCTAAACTTACTGCTATTCCTATTCATTTACATATTGTAAGAGATCCATGTAGGAGAAGGAATATATTCTATTCTACACAACTGTATATTTATGCCAAGAACACTTGTGAAAACTCTCATGCTGTTTCCCAATATGCTCCAATTTAAAGGCTGGCAAGTACAACTTAACCCTACCCGCTCTTTCTCTCTTTTGATAACTCATTTCTTTTTCTCTCTCGCTCTTTTTTCAACCTTAAACTCAAAGTGATATAGGACATGGGATAAGCACAGAAAGTTGTCAGAAACTCCTTGACATTACAATGTAAATGCCCGCCCTTTAGTATTCAGTTTAACACAGTTTTGGACTGCACCTAAAATAATCCTAATGAGGTCCCAAAATGATAAAGTATGTATTCATCTATTGTTCCTACTAGGCATTCCACTCATGTGCATAAATTGTGTAACATGGTAATAGACCCTGCCGTTTTGGGTTGATTTTGACTTAGCAAAATTACCAGTGTTTATACTTGTGGTGAAATCGACGTGATGCCTCAAGATGGGACACATTATACATGTATGCAATCAAATTTACTAAAATCAAATCCTAGTGATCTAATTCTTTAAGCACACATTGTACTTCAGATGATTAAGGACAACCACCTTCAATGCATCATCATTGGATGATCTGAGAAAGGCACATTAATGACAAGCTTACACAATAGAAACTGCTCAAAACCAACCTCTCCTGAGACAATGCACAGAATAGCACACATTCAATCATAGGCGTATCGGAGGGGGTGGCAGGGGGGGGCGATTGCCCCCCCCCCCAAACCGTTGAGAAAAGGCCCAAATTCGGGCAAGGAGGCTAAAAATTTGGGCAGATGATCAAATAAGTATTACTGAAAATTAGGTGTTTCCTTGCAATTTCATTGGACATAGTATAAAATTTGGATCATGAAATTCGGGCAAATGTCGCTCGCCCTCCCAAAAATTCCGCCCGCCGTACGCCTATGCATTCAATCAGACATCCAATCAGAGTGGGGAAGGAGGACACTTAATGGATGTATGAGCTGTCTCTAGCTGAACAGCGCATGCAGAACAAGACAGGTCTTCATTCTGGATGGAGACATTCATGCACATGCACAGAACATCCTAATCAATACCTGAAGGACAAATCTTTTGACAGGAAAAATATCCTTTACTCTGTATAAGAACATGCTGTGTACCACTATAACAAGCAGCTAGCACACTGTTATCCATGTAAAAGCATTGCTTGAGAACATTGCTTCAGAAGGTTCCTTCCGGGATCTGTATCAAGGGGCCTCCTTCGGTATTTCTCTTTCTTTGGGGTCAGAACGAGGCACAGAAGAGCATGGACATGTTTTACTTTGCTCACCACAAGAACACACTGAAATTGACCATTTTACATATTTAAAGACATCAGAAAAGCGCAAAAAATGTTGTAATTGTGGGTCAAACAATAAGGAAAACACGGATCATACCTGCATATTTTTAACAACGCTGTACCTTTCACAAACTTGGTTTAAAGACACATTACAGAATGCTCAAGAATTTACAGCAGTGAAAGTAAGGCTCCAGGAGGATCAGAACGAGGCTCAATGGCACAGACACAATTCCAGCTGTTGACAGTACTGATCAGAGAAATAAAAGATTCGGTTGATGAACAAGTGAACAGAGTTCTTGATAAGTTAGAAAAATATGAAGAAGAAAACAAGAATTTATGTCAAAAAGTTGCAAAATTAACAGCAGAAGTGGAGAGACAGAAACAAGAGCTGCAAGAACTGCGAAATATTTCATTATCAAGTGATCAGAAAAAAACCACTCCAGCAGCAAAGATTCAAGAAACTACATCTATTCCAGCAAAATCTCGAGGTATAAGAAATTACAACCTTATTATCGCCTGCCAACAATTTAACGGTACAAATCCTGAACTTATTGCGGAGGAAATTTTTATGAATAAATTTAAAAGGAATCCAGTCATCAATTCTGCGAAATACTTATCAACAAAACAGCAGAGCTATGATGTTACTAATGGCTAGTTCTCACGGAGACGTAACAGAGGGTTTAAGTGACGGCGTTTCTTATATTTCCAGGAAAGGGCAAAGATTTGAGCATGTTCGCCGTCAATTTTGGCTTTACGGCGCAACAGGAACAGCATGCGTCGCTTTAAGAGGTCTTTCTACGCAATTCCTAGAAATTTGACGATGCAGGAAAAAAAGATTCAACCGGTTGAATCTTTGCGAGGAAAGAAGTGGTGAAGCAAGAAGAAGCGTAAAAAGAAATCAGTGCGCGCCGCAGATTTTTAAAGTTGCGACGCACAAAGAAGAGCTTCGACGCAGAAACAGCAGTGTAGCAGAAAGCTCTTGCTTCATGTCACATGTTTCAGACACGCGTCGCAGAAAGACACATGTTCGACGCACGTGAGAGGGTGCGCGCCGCGTCTTTTGGACCCCCAATGCAGCAGACAGAGTGGCGCCTGAGTGCATGCATTGTTCTATTTTTAGCATCAACCCTTTGTCTGCGTGTCACCCTCTTTTTGCGCAGCGGCTGGGGCAGCAGCAGCGAAGCAGGGGGGGCGAAGGAGGGGGAAAGAGGCGGTCCGCACCCTGCATATATATAGAGGAGGCCAGTTTAGAGCACCATACCCACTCAGACCTTCGACCAGAACACACCTAGAATCCACGACACTATTATCAACTGCTACATTTGCTGCTACTTTTGTTGCTACAATTGTACTTCAAATTGCTGCTACAACATGGGACCAAAGAGGAGAAAGGGCACCGTCGTCACCAGGGCACCAACCAAGCTCAGCACCAGGTCAACACTCCACACTCCTGGGAGCACTCCAGTGACAACTCCAGCTACAACTCCAGCTGCAACTCCTCTCCATGAACCTTCAGATGCTGCAGTGACTGCCTTCTTTACTACAGCCATGGCAGACCTCTCTCTACCTGGGCTCTACACCTCCACTACAGCTGGCAGCCAGACGAAGACCACCACTTCAACCACCAAAGCCACTGTCGTCAGCGAGACCATCTTCGAGGGCCGGCCAGAAGACAACACAACAGAAGAAGATTCTTCAGTTGAACTCTTTGAAGAGGAAGGAGACAAGCCTGCTGACAAGCCTGCCAAGCCTGCTGCCAAGCCTGCTGACAAGCCTGCCAAGCCTGCTGCCAAGCCTGCTGCCAAGCCTGCTGCCAAGTCTTCCACGGGTCTTCCAGAGCCTACTGCCAAGTCTACTCCAAAGAAGCAGACTCCAAAGAAGCAGACTCCAAAGAAGCAGACTCCAAAGAAGCAGACTCCGAAGAAGCAGACTCCCAAGAAAACAGCAGAGAGCCAGCCTGTTCTTGCTCTAGACAGAGTGGCCATCCATGAGGACACCTTCGAGGAGGAAGAAGACTCTGCTGATGACACCCCTGCAGCTGCTGAAGCCAAGTCCAAGGGCAAGAAGGGCAAAGGGAAGGCCCCCAAGAAAAACATCCGCAACAACCTGGGCATCACAGCTGAACAAGAAGATGACCTCATCAACTGGTACAAGGAGCATCCTGTGCTGTACATGAAGGGGACCAGAGGCTACAAGGGGAACGAGAAGCTGCTGCTGGACTCAGAAAAAGCAAAGGAGCTGGGCCCCAAGTACACCTCCCAGGACATCTTCAACTGGAGGAAGACAGTGCGCACTCACTTCTCCAGACTCGTCAGGCCTGAAGCTTCAGGAGCCGCCAGGAAGGAGACGCTCACAGAGAGGGACGAGTACATCCTGAACAACTGTCGGTTCCTGAAGGACTCCATCGTCCACAAGCCAGGGAAGGAGCTGTCCGCCATCTCTCAACTGTCTGCCAACCGGCCAGCCTCAGACTCCGATGATGAAAGCTACAACCCTGAGGATTCCCTGCCAGCTTCCTATGACATGCCGGACCTGCCACCTGAACAGCCAGCACAGGACAGACCTGACAGCCAGCAGTCCCAAGTCTTCCCTGGAGCACCAAAGCCTGGAGCCGCTGCCAAGGGAACCAAGAGGAAGGCCCCAGGAGATGAAGCCATGCACTCCGCCATGCACGTCATCGCAGGCAGCATGCAAGCCATGTCCTCCGCCAAGAAAATCCTGAAAGGCTCTGGCTGCAAGATGTGCCCCGACCACCAGGAGTTGACACCCGACCAGGAGTACTGGAGGATGAAGTGCCAGGACCTCTACCACCTGGGAGTGCACGCCAGCCCTGAAATCAGGAGGCAGATGGTCAGGACCATTGCAGAGGCCGCCCTCTACTGGGATGATGAGGCCAGCCGCCAGTCAAGACAGCATCAGGAGCACACCTTCCAGCCTCCTCATCCTCCTCAGCGCCTGCAGATGCCACCTCCTCCTCATCCTCCTCCTTCTTCGACGTATGTGCCATCACACCACCAGCACCATCCCCAGGCTTCCAGCAGCAGCCATCACTACCAGCAGCACCAGCCCAGGGAAGGAGGATCCTCCAGGCAGACTCCCAGCTACACCCCGATGCAGCCCAGCCACTCCACCATGACACTGATGATGGATGCACAGGAGAGCCCCGAGAAGTACGGCTACCCCCCTGGACCCAGCTTTGGTCAACCGGCCGCCCATCACCAGCACCAGCCTTCCCCTTCGCCCAGTTGGACTTCAGGTCTCCTTTCTCCACGAAAGTAGAAGACCAGATGCAGCAAAGACAACAAAAAACCTTGGCCCTTTTAAGGGCCACCAAATCCTCCCAAAAGGGCAGGCCACGTACACATCTTATGTTGACAAAAAAAAAGAGCTTGTGTTGACCGAAAAGAGCCAAAAAAGAGCAAAAAAAACGTTGACAATCCCCAAAAAAAAAGTCCCCCAAAAAAAAAGTCCCCCAAAACAAAAGTCCGGTCCTGGCCTTCATTAAAAGTAATCACCTTCATAAAAGCAAGGTGCTAGTTCCCCCTTTCTTTGCCCCAAAACATACCAAGTGCAGCACTAGTACAAGTGCTGCATTCTTTGGTATAAACATATTTTTATTGCACTAGTACAAGTGCATGAATTTCTTAATTAAAATGTAATGCACTAGTACAAGTGCTTTGCTTTTAAAAATTGTGTTGGTTGGTTGCACTAGTACAAGTGCATCACTTTGTAATTTCACTTGTCTAGCTCAAGTGGCAGGTAGATAGCTAGATAGCTAGCTAGATAGATAGAAAGATAGATAGCTAGATAGATAGCTAGATAGATAGCTAGATAGATAGCTTGATAGATGGAACACAATGCTCGTTACATATATACACTGCAGCAAAAGAAAAGCAGTTGTCGTCACTTTGCAGGGATTGGACTTGGATAGATAGATAGATAGCTTGATAGATAGCTAGATAGATAGCTAGATAGATAGATAGATAGATAGCTTGATAGATGGAACACAATGCTCGTTACATATATACACTGCAGCAAAAGAAAAGCAGTTGTCGTCACTTTGCAGGGATTGGACTTGGATAGATAGATAGATAGATAGATAGATAGATAGATAGATAGATAGATAGATAGATAGATAGATAGATAGATGGATGGAGGGATTGATTGATTGATTGATTTTTGGGCTTGTTTTGTCAACATAGGATGTGTACATGGCCAGCTCAATTGGGAGGATTTGGTGGCCCTTAAAAGGGCCTGGGGTTTGTTGTTTTGAATGCATCTTCTTCAGATTTTCTCCAACTGCCAAGGGACACTTCCTGCCGGACTGTTGACCCAGTCACGTAGGTAGTCTCGAGCAGCCTTGGCATCTCTGGAGGCATTTCCGTGTCGAAGTGGTTCTCCTAGGTCTCCTAATTGACGGTCTCCCCTCCAAACTCCTTCAGTGACGTCATGTGTCTGTGGATCTTCTCTGTCCATCACTTCATTGTCACGGGCATGGTGGACGCCTACTCTGTCTCGCAGAATGTTGTGTAGAACACAAGCAGCCATTGTGATGTATGTCACTCTTGTAGGTCGTTGGGGCATGGTGGTCAGGAAGCATCTGAACCTGTGTGACAGCAGACCGAAGGCATTCTCCACCACTCTCCTGGCTCTTGAAATCCTGTAATTGTAGACTCTGGAAGCAATGTCAAGGTTCCTTCTTGGCACTGGTTTGAGCAGCCATGTCTTCAGGGGAAATGCCTCGTCACCCACGATGTAATATGGGAAAGGATTGTCTTCTGTGCCAGGTAGAGGTTCTGGAGGTGGTAGGCCTAGATCTTCCTCGTCCAGGAGTTGTCGAAGTACTGTGTCCCTGAAGACGCCGCCATCAGATGCACTTCCTTGACAGCCAGCCTGCACATAGATGAACTTGTAGTCGGCATCAACGAGGGCCATCAGGACAATGGAGTGAAATCCCTTGTAGTTGTAGAACAAGGAGCCTGCAGCCTTGGGACATCGGATTGCGACGTGCTTGCCATCCAGAGCTCCAATGCAGTTGGGCAAGTTCCATTTCGTCTCAAAAGCCTTGGCTATCTCCTTCCATCTTTCAGGCTGTGTGGGTAGTGCCAGCTGTCTTTCGAAGGCATGAACGATGGCAAGGCAGACCTCAGGGATGAAGTTGCAGATGGTGTTGGGTGCCACACGGAAAGCATAAGCTAGGGACTTGTAGCTGTTTCCTGTTGCCATGTACCGCAGGGTGATAGCCAACTTCAGACCAGGTTCCAAAGCCCTCCTCATGTTGGTGTCTTGCTTAGCGATGAGTGGTCCAACAGCTTCCAGGATTTCAGCAAAGATGGCAGGGGGCATTCTAGTGTAGTTGTAGTAGCCGGACACGTCACGCACTTGCAGTTCAGGCAGCAGTTGATGGAAGTGACCATGTTGTTCCCTCTGCAGCAACCAGTTGCGAATCCACCACCTTTTCTGTCTCCTGGCCCTCCTCCTCCTCTGTCTCAAATAGACAGCTCCGATAGCAACAGCAGCAGCACCAGCCACAACAATAATTTCTTCTTCATTCATCATGCATATGTTCAGTAGGCAGTCGTTGTGTTCTCATTGAAGGGCAATCAGCAAATGAAGCAAGGAGGTCCTCTGTGTCCCTTTTTATAATGACCAAAAGTGACTCCTGCAGCAGCCAAACACACTTTGCCGCAGCGCTGCAACATCAGACATTCGTCGATGCTTAAGAGACCTTCGTCGCTGCTTAAGGCAAGGACGACGAAGAAGGTCAGCATCGACGCGCCTGTAATGTCCTCGGCGCTTTATGAATGCATGTGCGACGATGAACCATCAAGTTACGCAGTAACAAGTCCCTAAATGCGGCGTTGCATCCTTACAGTCTTCGGCGAGGCTGTCATTTTCAGCGACGCATCTTACCTCGGGTGTACGCCGAAGGTTTCCTGATGCGTCGCAGGTCGCCAATTTCAGACGTAGCTGCCTCACAACCATCAGCGGCGTAAGAGGAAACAACATTGGGCGAAGTAAAAGCAGCCTCGCCGAATTCCAAAACAAAGTGCGACGCGTCTGTTTGGAACTGCGCCGAGGAAAGAGAGGCGGAACGCGGCGAAGAAAGCTTAAGCAGCGCCGCGGACACCTCAAGACTCACCGCGGCTACTAACTTTAAGCGTCGCACATGACACTAATTGATTACGTAATGTGCCAAAACCAACGTTCTACGCCACAACCTTCCAAGAAATGACTTCTCTTGATGCGTCGCTCTCAAATCGCCGTCGTGAGAACTAGGCATAAGGAAAATGCCACCAGGGGACACACTCACACTCACAGCGGTCAAAAAGATGTTGCTAAGGAAAATGCCACCAGGGGACAGGCTCACAGTCAAAACGATGTTGCTAAGGAAAATGCCACCAGGGGACAGACTGTCATTCAAAAAGATGGTAGAGCCACCATGGCTGAACAGCGGATCCAAAAAAATCATGGTCACACTCAATTCTGTATGGGATGTAAGAGCTATACACAAGGATAGGGTGAGAGCCTTAAGGAAAACCAATATCTTTATCTCTGAAGATCTCGATAAGGAAGAGTCACATTTGTTTTACCTCGCTACACAACTGAAGAAAATAAACAAGATTGACAGTACATGGACTGAAAATGGTAATACATACATAAGGAAAATACCCGGTGCGGAAGCAAAAATACTAAGTTTAGAAGACTCAATACTGGAACATATTAAATACTCAATTGAAGCAAACAATATAAAACTTCAGGAAATTCCAAGCAAACATGTATTCATGAATTTACCGGTCACTCAAAATAAATTTACAGGCGCAACAGAAAGCAATGTCAATGAAACTAATGAATACACTGATTTGGAGTTGAAGGAATTATTGAAAGATGCTATAACAGAAGTCATCACAAGGACAAGGAAGAATTGTTTTAATTTTTAAATAGTTGAAAAATCTTCTGATAGACCATTTGCCAAGTATCTATAATTCACGTTTGACAGATAAGCTCAATCTTAAATTTGATTATGTTAGCTATTTTTATTTTTTATTTTCTTCAGTTTTTATATTTTTTCGTTTATTATAATATCTTTAAATTTGGTTGCTCTTCAACATTATATCATATATGTACATTATCATATGAATTTTTAGACATAGGTGGCCCCCTGATAGCGGCAATAACTTGCCTTTAGGGGGTCTCCTTGCTCCAGATACTTCATTTTATATTCTGTGTTTTTTATAATGAGCTAATAAATCAATCAATCAATCAATCACTAAAGGGAAATCCACACAAATGGGGACATGCAATAAAAATTCAACCAATCCCACTCTATCTTAAACTCATGCAACTGAATTGTGTGAATGGCACAGTCCTCGAATTGTTGTTGCACCAGAGTACTGGCAGGCATGTGGGATAAATAAATCGATCAGTTGTTGATATGACAATGATCCTATTGTTATCTACTTATTTGGACAGCGCAATGACATTACTAATCATAAAATATCATACTTATTTCCTCTTCTTTTTCACAAAAAGCTTAAATTTTAAAGTGAAATTTTCGGATGAATAAGTTTTTATTGTGTGTCTTTACTGTGCTGCCCATGCATCAACAGATGTAACACCATCAAGAGAGCTCTAGGTATCATTTTTACGGTATTTCTCTTTCTTTGAGATAATCAACCGTACCTTTTAAGTAAATTCACTGCTATTTCCATGAAGTATTACCTATAGCTCAAGGAAACCAGCTTCACACAAAATATAAAATAGCCTTACAAGGCAAAAACTCTTTTGATATACTGCCACAAGGTTTCATATCAGAAAGCCACATGCTCTGAGCATAATGCTCATTCAGTGTGTGGCACAAACAAGTCCGGCACTTCAAAAGTAAATCTGTCAACACCCCACAATCCCAACAAGCCGTATATTGGAGATTTGTTCTGTGCTGGAGCATATTCCATACATGCCCCAGCTCTCTTGTAAGAATAGCGAATGAATGCGCAAAGAAATCTCTCTTGAATGTGCTTGCTTTTGTGAGTGCACTGAACTGGCTTGTCATTCATGTGCCTGGGAATTCTCATTGTATGATATGGGGCTTGGTGTGAAGATGTTCTTGTACATGTATGAGGCTAAGATGCTTGTGGGTTGCTCACGGAGTATATACAAAATCAAAAACAGCAGAATTATTCTGAAGATTGGCAAAAGGCGAATCTTTAAAGGCAAGTCGAAATGAGGGACAAGATGAGGCAGAATTGAAATTTAATTTTCAAATAGAGCAAAGAGTTTTAAGGTTGCTGTTTTCCTTTAGAATTGTATTCAATGTTATTCTAAACCTACTTTCATTCATGTAAGAGATCCGTGTAGAAGATTGAATACATTCTGCATAAATTTAGCTATATAAAGCCAAGAACAGTCATATCCTGCTGTCCCACAGTAGCTCCAATTATAAAGGCTGGCAAGTACAACTTAACCCTCTCTTTCTCTGTTATGACATCTCACTTCTTTCTCTCTTGCTCTGATTCCAAATTTAAAACTCTTATCAATATTAGACCCTGTATGATAACCACAGAAAGTCGTCAGAAACTCAATGACCTTACTTTAGTTTTCAGCAACTTTAACACTATAGTTTCCAACTGCTTTTATATTCATCCAAATGAGGCACCCAAATGATGCAGTTTATGTACCTCTATTGTCTGTGCTATGCAAGCTAATGATTCCACACATGTGTATAAATATAATTTTTTATGCAACATGAAAGGAGACATTGCTCTTTTGATTTTGATTTAGCAAAATCACCAGTGGATATACTTGCGGTGAAATCGACTTGATGGCACAAGATGGGACACATTTATAATATGCTATCAGCCTAGCACATTTACTAAAATCAACTTAATATTGACCTAGTGATCTAATTCTTTAAGCACATATTTAAATGTACTGCAGATGATTAAGGACAACCACCTTCAATGCAGCATCACTGGATGATCTGACAAAGGCACATTAATGACAAGCTTACACAATAGAAACTGCTCAAAGCCAACCTCTCCTGAGACAATGCACTGAATGACACACATTCAATCAGACATCCAATCAGAGAGGGGAAGGAGGACACTTAATGGATGTATGAGCTGTCTATAGCTGAACAGCACATGCAGAACAAGACAGGCCTTTATTCCACATGGAGACATTCATGCACATGCACAGCCATCGTAAAGACAGATCTTTTAGACAAGAAAAATATCATTTACTCTGTATAAGAACATGCAGTGTACCACTATAACAAGCAGCTATCACACTGTTATCCATGTAAAACCATTGCTTGAGAATATTGCTTCAGAAGGTTCCTTCCAAGATCTGTATCAAGCAGCCTCCTTCAATAAAGGGAGATCCTGTAAAGACACATTAGAGACAAGATCACGCAACAGAACTCATGCAAAACAAGATTACAAATGAGGTGCGTGAGGCACACTCCTCCAATTGCTTCTGCTTCCGAGTGTTGTAAATGGATCGTTTGTTGACATATTATTATGAAGTTGCCGCCTTTCTATTTCCTTCGGGAAGTGCTATTAATTACATAATCACATGAACGGAGTCATATACTTTTTCTTTCACAAAAAGCTTCAATTTAAAAACTTTTACAACTTTACCCTACCACCTCCTCCCTTCTCTACTACTTTTTGGGTTCTTTTGAGACTTAAAACGCAGTCCATACTCACCCTGTGAGAAGACCACCGAAAGTTTTCAGAAACTCTTTACACTCTTGCAATGTAGATGCCCAGTCACTACGGAGTCCAGACTGCTGTGGGATTCACACTTGCTTTCAGCTGGCATTCAACTGGCTTCCATCTGGCAGCTTCCAACTGTTTGCCATTGCTTTGCCTGCATCTGCTTGTCATTGCACTGTGTTTCTGTTATCGCCAGCTGCTCTGTGTTGTCTCTGGAGAAGTCAAACAGTTTCTAAGCAGTTGTTGCACAGTGCACTGGAGTCTCAGAGTTTACAATACTTTGCTGTGAATTGTAATTGTCTGAATGCCGATTTAGACAAACCTCTATGCAGATTTTCTTGAGAGTTTGTGTTCTCTAACATAAGTTAGTGTGCAAGCAGAGTCAGTCAAACCTTTATGAGGTATCAAAGTCATGGTCACTTAACATGGCAGGGATAGGGCTGTGATGTCAGTGTTATAGCTCTCTTCACGTGCTTTGCTGCTTTTAAAAGAACTTCAAGGTCTAGATAATATTTTGCATATTTTGACCAGTCAGATCTACCAGTGATTGACAGGTTGGTTTGTAGATGAGCAACAAGGCTATACAATGGAGGAAACTATAGTGACTACACAACCTTTTATGCAGTTTCTGAGAGTTGCTTTCCTCACTCAATTTCCATCTAGTGATGTTCTTCTACAACTCATTCAGTTCCGAGACAGCCGACAAACAATCTTTGGATCTAAGGAGCCCTCTGGCCTCCACAAAAGACTAGCCATTCATTTGTTATTGTCTTAGGGCAAGTTAAGGGAAGGCCAAAGATCCAAATGTTAAGTTTCCATTTTCTTGGTCGCTTCAAAGTCATTGCTAAATTATTGCTGAGTTACTACTAAATTGCAGCTAAGTTACTGCAAAGTTACAGCTAGTTGCTGCTGAGTTACGGCAAAGTTAAAGCTGTGTTACTTCTGAGTTATAGCCTTTTGTTTGTTATGTATTTCTCTGAGATTAGGTTGAACTGAAAAAATTATCATAACAATTTTTCAGGGCAGCGGTAATTCCCAAATTGTCTCTTGGAGCATGTGAAACTGTGACAATTATTGAATTAAGATGGGTCCATAATTTACTGCTCAAGTGCTTGAACTGCTCTTGCAATAGTTCAAACAATGTTTTTCCGCTGTATGTCAAAATAGTGCCTAAACATCAAATAAGTATCCCACCCAACCCCCAAGGAATGGAAGAATTTCAGGACTCAACTAGAAATAGTCTCCACATTCACAATAGGTCCACGGAATTAAAATATCAATTAACTAATGTGAAAATCCCACCCTGTTGGAATGAACCACGAGAATATTTAAAGCACAGCACTGATTCTAGAACAGTTGACCACAGAATTAAATCACACCTAATCTCTAAGTATTCTCACAACTGTACATGTAATATCAATAATTGTTACGTTTGCCAAAAGTCTCATAAAAAGTGATTACCTCCCGCCCCCCCCCCACTCATCATCAGTATAGTTTGAATGATCATACATATATATATATATACATCCACTCATTATTGTGGGAGCACATTTACAGACGAAAGTCTTTGTGATATCCCAATGGCTTAATTGGCATTTTTGCATCAAATAAATGTTATAAATATATTCAAAAACTGCCATATTGCAAGAAGAATTGTAATTGTACAGTGTATGCCATGAACTCAATAAATACAATACATCTATTGCTGGTGCAAGTTTTTTGCCGCATCCTGTATACTTCCTCTTTCACAAAAGGCTTCACTTCAAAGATACAACTTTACCATACCTCCTCCCTTCTCTACTAATTTGTGTGTTCTTTTGAGACTTAAAACGCAATCGATATTCAACCCTGTAAGAAAACCACTGAAAGTTGTCAGAAACTCTTTGCACTTTTGCAATGTAGATGCCCAGTCACTACGGAGTCCAGACTGCTGTGGGATTTACACTTGCTTTCAGCTAGCATTCCACTAGCTTCCATCTGGCAGCTTTCAACTGTTTGCCATTGCTTTGCCTGCATCTGCTTGTCATTGCAGTGTGTTTCTGTTATCGCCAGCTGCTCTGCAGTGT
Source organism: Platynereis dumerilii (assembly GCA_026936325.1). Lineage (NCBI taxonomy): Eukaryota > Metazoa > Annelida > Polychaeta > Phyllodocida > Nereididae > Platynereis > Platynereis dumerilii. Next base: position 1,001,976 of record JAPTHN010000034.1, read on the forward strand.
CCCAGGAGAAGTCAAACAGTTTCTAAGCAGTTGTTATACAGTGCACAGGAGTCTCTAAGCCAACAGCACTTTGCTGTGAATTCTAATTGTCTGCATGCAGATTAAGACTCATTTCTATGCAGGTTTTCCTGTTCGTTTCGTCTTTGTTTTCTTTCATCAGTGTAAGTTCCTATGCATGCAGTGTGTTACTTCCCTTTGGAGTTTGTCATCACTGTGATATTGCTGTCTTCACTTGCTTTGCTGTTTGAGTTCAGATTCAGATCATTCTTTAAAATATTTTGACCAATCAAATCTATGTGTGATTGGCAGACTGGTCTGTAGATGAGCATCAATACAAGAAACAGCACAGGTGGATGTTGTATGCAAATTGAGATGTTAAATTGGTGGCCCAAGTATATGAATCAGATGTTTGATAAATACAAGAGCCCATCTTTAAGTAAGCAACAATATATTTGATATATTCTATTGGGCTCTATTTCTTCTTGTCAATCTGCCCTGATTAGTGGCAAGATAAGTGCTTAGAGTCATAGAGGGCTGCCATGTGTATCATGCAAAAGCTGAACAAAGGATTACACTACACAACCTTTTATACAGTTTCTGAGAGGTACTTTCCACACTCAATTTCCCTCTTCAGTGATGTTTCTCTATAATTCATACAGTTCCCAGACAGCCGACAAACAATCTTTAGATCTAAGGAGCCCTCTAGCCTCCACAAAGACCAGCCATTCATTTGTTATTGTCTTAGCTTAAGTTAAGGGAATGCTAAAGATCAAAATGTTAAGTTCCCATTTCCTTGGACACTTCAAAGTTATTGCTAAATTATTGTCGAGTTACTGCTAAGTTGCTGCTAAGTTACTGCAAATTTACAGCTAAGGTACTGCTGAGTTATAAGCTCTAGTTTTCTATGTTTTGTTCTGAAATGAGCTGGAACAGAAAATATTATCATGACATAACTTTCCATGGCAACAGAAATTCAGAAATTGATAAATGCATCTCTTTGAGCATGTGAAATTGCGACAATTATTGAATTAAAAAGGGTTCATCTTAATGATGGATAAATGATGAATTACTTATAAGGAACAATTCGCATTTTGTTCTTCATTATATATTTATATATGGGCAATTAAGTTATTACAATAATTGGGCTGTCTGAGCCTATCTGAGCCTATCTCATGCAGTTAAATGAAAAATCCATACTCTTTTTTATCAAACCTTAGTAGCAAAAAATTACCTGAAGGACATACCATGGAAGACGACAGAAGGACAGCAGTGAACTGATAATGTAAATTGTTTAAAATACCTTAGAGGAAAATTTCATGTATTTAAACTAGATCCAGACCACTATAAGTTTCTACTTCCTCAATGCATGCAATGTTTACTGATCTGGAGGCCTGTACCCCAGCCGCTCTGTATACAAAGTAGTTAAGCGGGGAAGCAGGGCTGGACATTTGGAGATAATTTAGTAGCTAGCTAAGATAGTTGCCACCTACACCAGCCAATTACCATGGAATTATACTCACAAAGTGTTCTGCATGCATACAATAGGTAGACCTACAAGTTGCTACAATGTAAGGTATGCAGAGCAGTTTAAAAATATTGTTGCACTAATCTGAACTTTGAAGGTCAATTATTATGGTCAGGACCATGATTCAAGGAACTGCTACAGATGTATCCTTACTATCCTCCCTTTCTGAACTCCGAAACAATTTGATACTCCGGAAGCAATTCTGAAACAATTACGGAAGAGATAGTTCCAGAGGGCTGATGCCTATATTAAATGCATGGAATTGCCATTTATCATCATGGTCATATTGTTGTATGAGATGTCTTGTAGCAATATTCTTGTGTGGTCTGGAATGGTTTCCAATGTCTGCATTTAGATCCATCATTTGGTCTTTGGATTATTCAGGCACCACCAGGGAAAACTATATAGTATGGCTTTGGGAAATCCTGGATTGCTGAGGCAGTAGTAAGTTTGGCTAAGGGGATGGACAAATGGTTTTAGATACAAAAATCTGAGATCTAAGACCAGTCGTTGTTATGGAATTAATCGTTGTAAATGAATACATACTCTTAACAAAATGGTTTTATATGGAACCTTCAAGGGTTCTATAAGCTGGTATAAATAAGGAACCCTAAAAGGTTCATTACTCAACGTTAAAAAACAAACAAACAAAAACAACATTTAGATAATCAAGCCGCGCCGACCTCCCACAATGGAACCCCTTTCTCTCGAGTTGGGTGAACAGGGTCCTATCATTGCACCTTCCTACCAAGCATTGAACCTTTTCAATTCAATTAAACCCTAAAAGAATTTAGAACATTTTCTCGGCTGTTGGTTCTCCATATATACCATACAGAACCTTTTGCATTGAACCTTTTCAATTCAATTAAACCCTAAAAGAATTTAGAAAAATTTCTCGGCTGTTGGTTCTTCATATATACCATACAGAACATTTTGCGTTAAGAGTGCCGAGAAGTGCTAGGTGTAGAATTGGGAAAATTAAATAATTGCCATGTCACATTATACAGCTCGGGTTAAATTCCAGCCTGGAAGTTTCATCATGTATCAAGAGTGCACCTTCCTCATCACTCTTGTACCTTTCTGTCCTAGCTAACCTGATTAGTGAAAAAATATATGATATAAAACCCTCACCAATTTGATTTTAATTTCTTGGTCATGAACCAACATGCGGCACATGAAATTTGTGGTGAGCCTTCCACCTAGGATACAGGAACATTGCCCAAGGTTCCCATGCCGTAGCACACTTCAGTATTGGTGATCGCCGTATGATGATGATTGATGAGAATACTGGGAGTCTGGATGCCCAGGGTCTTTCAGTTGCCCCAGTAGAGAACGCTGGATACAACCCGTCCCATGGGCTCGGACTAAATTAAACACCCTCTGTTATACAGTAGAACGTATTTTCCACTATAATTGTGTGTATGACTTGCCAACTCTTGCATTATCTAATATTCTCCAACTCACTCTAAACATCAAGTATCCCACCTAACCCCCAAGGAATGGAAGAATTTCAAGACTTCAACTCCCTATCTAAATAATCTTGAAGCTGTGGGCGTAATTTAGGATATCGCCCTCCCTTGGCGATTCCCAATATTGCATTTCCCTTCACCGCAAGAGGGTATATATCACGTCTGCTATGTATCAGTCATATATCAAGATTTTATTAAATTTGATGCAATGGTCACGTATTCCCCAAGATTGTATGAAGAAGGGAGTATGTCGGTAGTATGAAAACTTTGCAGAAAGAAGTTGGAGAGGTTTATTTCTAAATAGAGTGTGATTTGTAATTAACTACATCACCCTAATGAGACCCTATACTAGGCTATGGGCCTGAACCATTAGATACTGTTCTCTGATTTAATGTGCTTATAAATATATATTCTTTTAGACAGAATGTTGTATGATAAAAGGGTGGCCTTTCTGGGCCTAATCAAAAAGGTACTTATCATGTATTCTTCTCTACCATGATACATCTTAAATGAACATCCCTTTCAATAGCAAACTTCCTTTAATCAAAACTTACTTCACAAACTTTGAAAGTAATACTGTTGCAGGAACCAGGAAGAAACTAAGTTGCCAACACCAACTCCAGCAACCATAGCTGTAGATCTTGTGTCTTCTGATGGTGCCTGAATAATCCAGAGACGCAATGATGGATCTCAATCCAGACATTGTAAACCAAAGCAGAACACACAAAATACTGCTACAAGACACATACAAGATGATAGCCATGGTGACAAATGGCCATTCAGTGTATATTTTTAGTGTGGGATGGAGGAGGAATCCGAATCATAAATCTGTTATTACTGTTTTGCAATTGTTTCTGGAGTATCAGATTGTTTCGAAGTTCCGGACAGTAGAGTTGAGACTAATGAATAATAGATGGATGACTGGTGCTTTATGTCCTGTGTGTGTGCATTGTGGTGAGCGAATTCGGACAGGATTCAAGAAGAAGTCCTACTTGTTCACGGTGACCTGGCCAAACCCAGAGTTGAACCAGAGACCTGGCGCTACCAGCTGAGCCAATCCCACTCTCATATCTAGTGTTTTTGTGTGAAAGCAACAATGTATTATGTGGTTATATTTAAAAATGGCCTTGTGTGCTGTGTTGGGCCCTATTCATTACTATATATATACTCATTGTGTAAAGTAAAATAAGAGTCATAGGAAATAGGCATACTTGTGTCTTTAACATGACAAGTATGAGATATGACATTACTCAAAACGTTATGGTAAATTGGTAATCCCTCAAATTCCCCAGTTATTAATCACAGAAGAACCCCGTAAGTTGGTTTGGTAAAAGCTCGGTCATGAGAATTACCCACAATGGCTGTCCCCGTCCTTTGTGGTTTTGCCTTCCTTTTTTCCCCTTCATAATTTGGCAGCAGATTGGACCGCTTTCTTTTTTGACAAGATCATTTTCTTTTTCAGACAATGGACAGCGGTGGCAGCGTGAGGGACAAAAGAGCGTCATCGTCGTCGCCATGGCAACACAGGGTGCACCCAGTGACGTCATCAAGCACTTGCAACTCCACTTCTGACGCCAAGACTGGTTTATTGTCATGGGAAGCAGAGTGGCCGAGTGGAGTCGATTTTAATGGAACTACCGAAGAGAAAGGTGCTTCTAAAGCAACTATAGCCTCTAAACAACATGGAACTGCTGCAGTCTCTAAACCATTTGCAACTTCTGAAGTTGTTGCAAACAGTTGCAGTGGTACTGTTGGTTGCCAAGGACAACAGCAATACAAAAAGCTACTTCCTGTTAGTCACAATAGCACAGAGCCCTCTGGTGGGAAATCTGGGCTCAACGCACTTTCTAAAAAGAATGGCAACCCCAGTAAAATAGATCAGGAAACTGCAGACACAAACAGGAAAAGCTCACAAAAAGAATGTTATGACAACCAGAAGTACCCTCAGACAGGTGGTGGGCAGGGATCTGGGGGAAACACTTATGAGCCCCCGAAGAGAAGGCAGGGGCCAACTCCAGTCTTGTGCAGCCCTTACGCCTTCAATTCCCCTCTTTATCGACCCTATCCTTACGTTCACGGACGGTACGGCAACTCCGAATCTCCTATCGCTTCATTACAATGCGGGTTGAACAAGATCCCTACAGAAAACCAACAAAATGAAACGAATGAAGTAAACAGTTTAGCGCAAGATGTCCAAAATGAAGTGCAGACTGATAAGCAGCTAGAACAGACAATTTTATGTAAACAAGATAACCAAACAGTGAAATCAGATAAGAAGAAGAAAAAGAGGAAGAGCAAACTCATAAGAGGCAAGCAGCCAGAAAACTACATGGGCCTTGCCATCCTCATTTGCGTCCTCTTCAATTGCCCTATGGGGATGGCGGCCATCTTTGTTTCCAAATCTGCATCAAAACATTATTCCGAGGGCGATATGGCCGGCGGCCGCAAGAGGGCAACTTGTAGCTTGGTTCTGTCTCTTGTTGCGATCGTTGTTTCTGTTTTGATTGTGATACTCATTGTCTCCTTAGTAGTTAGCAATTCCAGTCAGTAGTATATGGTCAATCGAACAAGATGGGATAATCATGTGTATAGCAAAAACTGCCAAAGAATACGTTCCCAGCTGCTAGGACTGATACAAAACTGGTATGAACTTAGTAATACTTTTCATACAAAGGTCATTTGAAGTTCAAGGTTTTTTACAAGTTTGACATAGTGACACGGCTGTATCAGCAGGGTTGCATCAATGTTTTTCCTTCTTATTTTGGAAATAGTGCTACTTAAAGTATTCAAAGATTGATTTATACATCGTATAAGAATTGTGCAATGCCTGCTTATTATAGCAAGAGAACTGTAAAGAAAATATATTATTTGTATATAATAACGAACCAATCACAGCTTTACCTACAAGCAATTTGATAACATACTTGAACAGTATTTATTGATACAACAATGCCAAGCAAAATGATCTTTGACTTCAATGACTTGTGATTTTTTAATTACAAAATGATTAGGGTAGGTCTATCCAGATGCAGCTTTTAAAAATAATTCATCTTTTAATCAAAGGTAGAATTGGAATGTGTAATATCATAACAATAGATACATCATATAACTTCATATGGTTATGCATTTCCATTTACTATCTGACAATGTGTTTGCATAAATTACATTATAAGCAGACCTACTAGACTAGGTATCATCATTCATCAGTGCTGGTCATTTATTTGACGAAATTTAATTTTTTATCTTAAACAATAATCTCATTTTATTAAACAGGAATAGCATAAAATTATAATTATACATTGGAATGATCACAATGGATTAGATTCATAGGAGTATTGAAAATTGTACAGAGTTCTGAGTATTGAAAATTTTACGGAGTCCAAAGAGGTATACATACATACATGGAAAATACAAGTAGATATAAATATACATCTATACATATGTTCTGTACCTGAAATAAAGTATTTTTACTATGCAAAAGCAATAAGTGATATGTGTGACAGGTTACAGCAAATACCTAAAACATCTTGGCAATGTTTTTATACAATGTGTTATACATTTACAGCTACTTTACTTCTTTAAAGTTCACTCTTTCTTTCTCTTGTTACTTCGTCAGACATACAGCTATTCTTCATAAAGTTTGCACACTTCAATAACTTTTTAAAAATCAATGATTTCCTAAAGTGAATGTTATGAAGCAATTTAAAAGGATATACATGTATTAACCACATTTCCTGAGGTATCAAAATTAATATCAGACTTATTTGTGCTTTAGTTTTAAGTTTTATCTCAAGCAGATTTAAAGTGAAGGCCTTTGTGTAAGGCACTGGTGCAAGAATGGTATAACACCGTAGAACGGAGCAAATTTGGCTCGCCCGGAAAACTTGACCGCTAATTTACCCCACTTAATGGCAGATGTGCCAACTTTCCTCACTGACACAGGTTTCTTCGAGAAAGTTGGCGACCTGCGTCAGTGAGGAAAGTTGGCATTTCTGCCATTCAGTGGGGTAAATAGATGGCCAACTTTCCCCCGGTGATCCAGCTTTACCCAATTCTACAGTAATTTCAAAAAGGTCAAAATGTATGAAATTACTTGAAAATAAATGCAACTGTCCATAATGTATAATATAATAAGTGTATATGTCAATAAAGTATGCAAAAACATTGTTCCTGAAATATATAGCACATGTATGAGTATATTCAAGAATATATTGAATGTGTATGAGCTTATGGTATCTACAGTCAACAGCAAAAGAAGTGTAACACTTGGTTTTTTAGGCCTAGAGTATAATTTTGTGTCCATGGTTTACTTTGTGAGTAAGCTACTCTTTGTTATGTAAAGCAGAGGACAAACGTTTGGTTGGATAGCTCAGCCTGCAGGCCTTTGTACAGGCAAAATTCAAACACTCACCTCAGTGGCATCAGTTTTGGAATAATAGTATTACCTTTCCAGATCGATTTGATAGGATTTTTTTGCTCCCTTTAGAATTACATTGCAGTCGATTTGTTTACGTCTGGCAAGATTTCATGGCGCTACAATGTAGCAAAACAATTGGAATGCTATGACTTTACAAACTGTAGCACTTTGACCACAAAGCATTTTAGGTGATACGATAAAAAAATAAGTGTTGTAATTATTTTGCTGTTGAGTACATTTATTTATGATACAGTTGCTTTAAGATCTGACATTTCGACATCCATTTTCAAAACTACTGCTTTTGCTATTGAGATTGAAGACAGAAGAGTCGTCCTGGGTAATCCTAATTTCAGGAAGGTCAGAGTTGCTATTTCTCTTTGACTGGTTGTTTCTTGAGTATCTGGAGACTGCTTTGTCCAAGAGGTAGGTCAAGGCTCCCAGGAAGTAGATGGCAGCACTGAGACGAATAGCGTTGCCATAGGAACCCGTCATTTCCTTCATAAATCCTGGAAGAAAAAAATTACTTAGCGATGATTAATTTGAACGTGACATTCTACCTTTAAGTTAGTTACTATTACTACTGAAAACTTGAAGTAGAATAAAATCAAGAATACCATCGCAAAAAACATTCGGTGTCAAAGTATTTGATCTTGCAATGAAATGTATATGTAATTGCTATGATGAATGGACAATTAATGTAAAATTCGGAAACTTTTTATCGCATCAAAAATGAGAAAGGAACTCTTATTTAACTGTTCGGTTCTGTACCCAACTTTTATCAAACAATTTAAATTTCCAAATTAATAAAAAACTATGCAGATTTTTTACAAATTTATTCATAATGACTATTTGACCCACCTGCAACAAAAGCAGACATTGATGAAGTCAAGTTGAGAGAGACCACGGCCAGTCCCATGGCACTTCCTAATTGGGCTACCCCAACAGCGTCGACCAGGAGGGCACTCATGAAAACAAGGCTCAGGCCGCCCAGGACCCCATGAGCACAAGATAGGGCAACTAAGATCTTGCCGGAGGGGTAGAAGAGGGCAAGTTGAGTGATGGTACCGATTAATATGTATGAAATGACCAGGACCCGCCCGGGCTTCAAGTGGCATAAGTCAACGACAGCAGACAAGGTCAGTCGTGATATGACTTCGGCGATACCCAAGATAGATAGGAGACCAGCTCCTTCGTATAAGCCGAACCCCAACTCCTGGCTGTAGGCTGGCAAAATAATCACCGGTAAGTAGTAACCGAACATGCCACAAGTTACCACACACAGATTGACCAGCAACTTGCGGTTACACAAAAATTTGAGGTATTCCGATTTGCGAGGGTTCCATCGGAATGTGCAAAAGTTCCTTTTGAGGCAGGATATCATCATATTGGACCAGCAGTTTCTTCTAGTCTGATTTTGACTTGCTGGTCTCTCTCCAGCTGGTCGGTTCTTATCACTTTTATCAGCAAAAGTAGGTATAAAATGTTCACTGGGTGAATGAATATCATCGGTATCACCAATATTAATATCATCAGTATCACCAATATTAATATCATCAGTATCACCAATATCACAGATTTGCTCCTTGTTGACAATGTCGCTGAGTTCGATATCACAGTCTTTGTTGAGTATTTCATCATTGTTTTCAACCTGCATATCCCTGCTATATTCCTTCTTAAAATCCTCTGATATTTCCCTCTGAGTATAGCCATTTTGATATGTATCAGCATTTTCCTCTTTTTTTATTTTATCACATAGCTTAATCTCCTTTATTTCGAGACATTTGTCTTCCGAGACAAGTTTCTGTTTTTGTGCCGGACGAAGCAGAGCGCCGACCACACAGCCATTCAGCCAGATGCCGGCTAAGATTATGAAACTACCTGAAATGTAAAGACACAGTTATATTATGTAATGATCATTGATCAACTAATAAAGTAAAATTCGAACAGTGCATAAATTTAATTCTGTTGACCGATAACTTGCAGCCGGGTCTGACTTACAATGTTCATGTACATAGACCAATCAAAATGAGTCGATTAATTCAATCAAAGTACGTGTCTGGTATAGATATTTTTTTCAACCATGAAATATGTATGAGCATGACTTCGAACGGGTTGTACATGTAAATAAAGTCGATTTGGGGTAAAATGGGTCTTTTTCGTTTGTATGCGAGACTGCCATTTTTTAGAGTTTCTAGCATCTGCGGGACTACAGTTCATTCACTGTCTCGCTTATAGATACCTAATATGACAAATAAGCACCCTGGCATAATCATATCACTGTATGTAATCCATAGTATGCCAGATATTGTCTATGAAGGTATTATCTTCCGTCAAGACCTTCCAGATTCATCATCCTCCAACGAAACATGTCAACCTTGACAGCTTCCTAATGCCAGTGTGTCACGTGTCATTTAGGCTGATTAGGCTTGAGCAGGGGGAAGCTATAATCAACCATACACAATAACCATATGGGTATATAGTCAGGCTATAGTCTGTATTATACCATTTGACACCTCTATCAGCCAATCACATGCCAGTATTTCAGGGCGATAATTCCCATATTCTTTGTTGTCCACTTATTGTCTCATGTTTGACTGTTTGAGTGTTTGTCTCATGGTTTAGACGGTTATTCACCGTGGGATCTGGAATATGTGTTTATCACACCTCGGATTAAAGGCCTTTGATGATAGACAGCATATTACAACAAAACAACCCAAGTTAGGGTCACTGAGTAACAATATCACGAGCTGTTGTGTGAATTAATATCACTCAAGCCGAATTTCAGAGAATTATTTTATTTTACACATAACCTCACACAAGCTTATTGGCCAGACTGCATAATGACTCCTCACAGTGTCCTTGAACGAAGTTTAGGGTTAAAAAAAATGTACAAAGAATCCGTCAACACAGCGTTGTAGTATGCGGTTTCAGCTTCGATTTGATGTAAAGATCTAAAAAATCTGTTGGGAAAATTTTGAGAAAAATTGAAATTTAAAAACTTTAGTTTTTCACACCCTTGTCACATGCAAAATATCAGTTTTAGACCAATAAAATCGCATTGCAGTGTTATCGAAATATCACAGCTTATCTAGTCAAACATAAGGTTGCTGAATCAGGTGAAAAATATTAATAAAAAGCATTTTATTTCTAATTTTCACATCATTTTCAACATTTAAGGGTGTTGCAAACTCGCCGAATCATATAATGTGTCAAATCAGATATAATCATGCCCATTTCGTCTTTATTATTTGAAATGAACCACCAGGGTGTGAGAAAATGCCTTGTTAAATTCATTAGTGATATAAATTGAGATTTTTAGCATTTCACCAGTTAATGTTTTTCAAGTGGGATTCACAAAAACATCTGTAAAGTTATCGGACAACAAAAAGTGAACAAATGTCGGAATACCTACTGTCAGCATCTCACATGTAAGTGTGCATCTTCACAACAGCTTTGCATGTAACTTGTATTTGACATCAAAGGAAATAATATATTTTGATAGATATATTTTTTCAAATAGTGAAAAAAAATATATGCAAGTGTTCTAATGGCTTAGATGATCAATTCCAACTTATATTAGAATGTTTCTGTCCATATTGAAATGTAGGTAGCGATTTTAATGGTCTTCTGTAGAATTTTATGGGCTTTTCTTACCTGTTTTTGCCAATTTTTTAAGATTATTTCATGAAATCTAATGGTTGCTTACTTCCAAAATTCATTTGTTCATTTATAGCATGCACAGATAAACAATATTAATTGTGTGACAGTGGAAGAGAATCTGTTGCTATTAATTCAAAACTTTGTTGATTGCACAAGGACACGCTATAACTGAACAAATGAATTTTGGAAGTATGTAACCACTAGATTCCATGAAATAATCTTAACAATTAGCAAAAACAGATAAACAAATCACTTAAAATTCTACAGAAGACCATTAAAATTGCTACCTACATTTCAATATGGACAGAAACATTGTAATAACAGTTGGAATTGATCATCTACGCCATTAGAACACTTGCATAGATTTTTTTTTAACGATTTGAAAAAATATATCTATCAAAATATATTAATCTCTTGGATGTCAAATACAAGTTACATGCAAAGCTGTGGTGAAGATGCACATGTGTGAGATGCTGACAATAGGTATTCCAACATTTGTTCACTATTTGTTGTCCGATAACTTTACAGATGTTTTTGTGAATCCCACTTGAAAAACATCAACTGGTGAAATGCTAAAAATCTCAATTTATATCACTAATGAATTTAACAAGGCATTTTGTCACACCCTGGTGGTTCATTTGGCACTTTTCTTTAGTTAAAGAAATAATAAAGCCGAAATGGGCATGTTTATATTTCATTTGGCACATTATATGATTCGGCAAGTTTGCAACACCCTTAAATGTTGAAAATGATGTGAAAATTAGAAATAAAATGCTTTTTATTAATATTTTTCACCTAGTCAGTAACCTAATATGTACTTAGATAAGCTGTGATGTTTCGATAACACTGCAATGCTATTTGATAGATCTAAACTGATATTTTGCATGCAACAAGGGTGTGAAAAACTAAAAATTTCAAATTTCAATTTTCTCAAAATTTTCCCAAAAGAATTTTTAGATCTTTACATCAAATCGAAGCTGAGACCACGTACTACAATGCTGTGTTGACAGATTCTTTGTACATTTTTTTAAACCCTAAACTTCGTTCAAGGACACTGTGTCCTGTTTTTCAAAACGGGCAAATAAGTATGGTTTATTCACCACGGGAGAGAGTCATTATCACCTTTGTGGAAGAAATTGTCATTTTGCAAATGTCCATATGCAAATGCTTAAATTGGTATCAATAAACTTTTTCAGCAGAACAAGAATTACTCCCAAGTAATCTGAAACTTTTCCGAAAAATTGACGCTACGACCGGCCATAGTATATTGATTCCGGTCCATCCATTACAGCCTTATTTGACTTTTATCTGTGACTTACCCCTGACTGAGTATGTATTAATGAGAAGTGCTATCAGTGGAGCTAGAGCCAAGTTTCCAACACTGGACCCAGCGAATGACACGCCAGACGCCATATTGCGGCGCTTTTCCCAATATTTGCCGATCATGGCCAACACAGGTCCATCGATCACTCCCAGCCCACTTCCTGAAATCAAATACATAAAGGAAAGGTAAAATAATAAGTACTGACAGTAATCATGTTTACATTAGGGACGTTTTATTGATGACCTTTCGAGAGAACCGTTTGATCAGAAGGTTATCAACATAGAGACATTCTTATGAAAATTTCAGATGAGCAAATACAGTGCCGTCTGTCAGTAAGTTAGACAGGTGATGCTTTGCCATTGGGTCAATGTTAAACATCCTCAATTAAATAGCTTGTGGGAGCAGGGTTGCTAATCTGATTCGAAAACATTATTGGGTCACAAAGAACGATATTTGAGGCATACTCTGAGTGCAGCATCGAAAAAGTGCCAGCCATTGTTATCCCACAATTCAGTGCATTTTTTAACATAATAACTGTGAGACCACATGGTCTCCCAGTGGACAGATTTGGTCTCCCAGTGGACAGATTTGGTCTCCCAGTCATTGCCAAATTGATTTCAATGGGAGACCTACTTTTCAAAGATACTCAAATTTCGTTTTCTTGATTTGAAGTCCATGGGCGCAGCGAAATTGAAGCCTCTTCTTTCTGTCTTAAGTTTTAAATTTATTTGCTGTATAAATGTCACGCAGCTCGGTAGTACGGATGTCCAGTCGGTCTCCCAGTAGAAAATCCTTAAAAAATGCTCTGTCCCACATGTCTCACATATCGTCCTTCATAACCCCATAATTATGTTTTCATCTCATATCACAAGCAATTTGGTTTAGGATGTTTAGCATAGACCCTATGGCAAAATATCAGCTGTTTCACTTACTCACAGACAGCACTGTATTACCAATGATAACAAAAACGATCATGCATTATTTGATTTGATGATAACCAGTACAACAACAACAAGAAATTTAGAGCAATGATAAATACACTCTGATAATCTAATGGCATTATGTGTTTTTAAACATTCTCAGTAACCGAACAAATGTTTACTCACCAAAAATGACACCATAAGTTAAGACGACCAGGGTGAGAGATTGACCAAAAGCGCTGGCAAAGAGACCAAAAGCGGTCAGGAAACTCCCGATAATGGCCATGCAACGACTGCTGTAGATGTCGCTCAGCCTTCCTGCCATTGGAGCTGAAGTTGTTAAAGAGATACAAAGGTCATATATGGGGTGTTTATATTGAGAAATATGGTATCTAAGTTTATTACAAAATATTATCTAATTTGCATTAAATGTTTATTATTTAATTGCCTTTTAGCCACAAAATGTGTTTGCTGGTAAAATTCAAGTTATAATCTACATTTCCACCACAAAATGTACTAAATAAAAGTGTTGTTATTCGTTTCTAAAAAGCGATTTATTGGCTGAATTGCTGCACGAAAGGCATACATGATTGCTGAATTTCCATTGCGTATTTAAAAAAATTCTTGCATTCTCAGATGAATTTGGGAGAATTATTCACATCATCCAAGTTTCAGTTTACTTTGTACCTACCACATGGAAGCAAGAAGGCACAATATAATTACATCAGACACAAAATATATCAAAATATGACTTACAAACAATAGTTGCAGATATGCCGGACACCAGACCTATGACTCCAACAGCTGAGGCGGAACTGTTCGGAAATACATTCAGAAGTTCCACGTAAAGAACTCCAAAGGATTTGATGGTTCCTCCGAGGATGAAGTTCCATAACGTTGTTGCTGAAGAAATTACGAATAATAAAACCATCAAAAGGCACAACTACGCCATATAGGCTATAGACAATAGATATGAGGTAGGTAATCCTTGAGGAAAATGATCTCTACCTGATGAATTTAATTTAAAAAATAGCACATCATTGGTTTAGATACTAATATTAAAGAAACAAGTCTCATGTTGTCTTCTTCTTTTGTCCTGAATTTCCATCCTTCACTTTTGGGACGCACCCGGTCTGCAATATGATGCTCTCCGGTTATTTAAAATGTTCGCAGTTTTTTAAATATTTCCTGAGCTTAATCCTTTGGGCTTAATAGTTTTCTGGCTTTGGCTTTACATCACATAATTTTATTTACATCACATAATTGTATTTACACATCATAATGGTGCATGACATACGTTTTTCTTCGAAAATTAAGTTAGTTCAAATGAATTGTAAATCCTATGTACATGTACATTGTATATAAGATCCTAGTTATAGGTGCAATATGACTTACCAAACAGCACAGCCCAGGCCCATCCCCTGTCCAGGTCAGGGTGGGTGTGGCGGTTCTCCACCAGGTGGGCCATGCTCCTGGTCACACCCTCTAGTGATAAACAGAGAAAAGAAATTATAACAAACAATAGGAACAGCAGCTGCAAATCTGAAGAACATTTTGATCGCAGAGTTTCGATATCAAAATACCAGCACACTTCGCCAACGGTAACACAACACTGTTGAAAGAGCATTATAGCCAACGGCATAAATGAGTGATTCCTATTGATTAACAAACCCTGACAAAGCATGTAAATTAACAACCAATTAAAAGGATGCTTCTAAAGGATAATATCAATTAATTCATCCAAGAAGACGACTTGCTCACTGCGCAGACTTCTCTACCACTAATCTTTGATTGGATCTGTACTTTTGGATTTCACTGTAAAATGCTTATATTCTATTGAGAACTTCCAAGTGGACCCATATAACCTACAACAGGCCTACAAAATGTTTCAAATAAAGCAAAAGGTTTCAACACCCACCTAACAAATAACAAATTATTTTATGACAGCTTCATATCATCGAGTACGACTCAACTTCCAGGAAATGAAGTAAACAAACAATGATTGGTCATAACAGAATAAAATCAAATGACCATTATACCTGAAACCTCTGTTCTCTTAAAATGAAAGCATTCAAAAAGGTTTTAAAGGTTGTCTGATATAAAATTGATCTGGTATCTGATAATTATGAACCCAAAACAGTATATTTCAATTTTATGGCCTTATAAAATGTTAAGTATTTGCAGATTTGTAAACTCAAGTGTTTGATGTTATTTTACGAGGTATTCAATGAGGATACTATATGATATATATACATTCACATTTAAATTGGTGTCAAAATATATTTTTAGGAAATAAAAAAAAAAAAAAATGTGTGGACTCCATTAACCGGAGGTTCGAGACAGATGATTACAACACACAGTCGATGCCAAACAATGCTAAACAAGATAAGAGTATGACTAGCGTAAGATTTATTGACTTGAAGTCTTGTACACTTGAGCATCTATTTATCCACATGAAACTGTTGAGTTATTATACTTTTATTGCCTGGGATTGGGATATTTCTTGCATGGAATACATCATTGGAATATTCAATATACTGATGAATTAAATTACAAGAAAAGGTTTTTACAAGACAAATTCTCCTTTGACCATATCAACACAGAAATCTTTTTTCAACGCATCCGGAAACGACGGAGGCTGTCATTTAAATAAAAAATAAGGTTAGACTCAGCTTTAAATGGCAACATACACGGTTCTTAGTTGTTAGCTGACAGAAATTTGATTTTTAATAAATTAATTTTTTTTAGACATGTGCTTTATCCAGGCCGATGTTTTGATGAAACAGATGCTCAAGTGGCTCCACCGTGGGCACTCATGTATAGACTGTCTCATTATATAAATATTTTTGTTTAATTTTTACCTTATGTTGTTTTATGTACTTCATTTGCTGGAGTGAAACACTACTTGAATTTAGCAATTATTTTTATCTTTATGAGGAAATAAATATTTTCTCACTTAAAAAATGATATGATGTCCTTGAAACTGTCACTTAGTCATGCTTTGCTTTGGTTTACTACTTCAGAATATATTGCATAGGGAAAAGTTATTTATGATCTTTATTTGATGTCATTATATATATTTTATGCACAAGGATATCCTCCATCCTTCGGTCAAAACACATTTATTTTACATAGTTACACATTGTCATGAACATTAAGTTTTTGTAATCATTATTTATTGGATGTTTCATGTTTGTATCCTGTAGGAATATTCAAAGTTTAAAGTTGTTTACTGAAATTTAATCTCTTTTTATTTCTTATGACGTCAATAAAATGCAGTATTTATTCAATTATTCAGCAAATTTTGTCACGTTCTCCGAAAATAAAAAGTGTCATGTGTGGCCATATATGTAATACATGTATCTTCTTTTTGTGTATGTAACACAAATATCAAGATGACACTTCACAATAGTATTTCTCTAAGTAAGACATTGTGATAAAAGAACTTTGAAAATATAGACATACATTATGATATATATTTGTAAAATTCTTTGAAATGAAATGCCACACAGCCGAAACAGTCAAACTAATGAAAAATATGACTTCTGTCCCAGTTTTTTTTAGAGCAAAGAATGTGTTGGTCTTTGTAAAAACAATCTATTTTACTTTCATCCTCCTTTCTCAAATAGAAAATCCTTTTCAGAGACATTTGGGACACAAATTCAACAGACACAAAAACCATTGCTCAACAGGAGCTTCAGACTCAAAAATCATCAAAACCAAATTCTTTGTTCAGATTTTTTAGCAGGATCAATGATAGATATTATGTTTACCCCTTCACTGCTCTGTAGGCTTCAAATCTCTTTGCAGATTAGAGCAGTCCATTGGAAATATACATACGGTATATATTTCTTTCCTAATCCTCTTATAAGCATTCTCACGTGGTCATCGGCTCACTCGAACTGGCTCTGCCAGTGAGCCTCTGACCTGGATGGCTGCAATAAGTGTGGTTATCAAGTATGCATGCGAAGGACTGTGTGCGCACCAATCAGAGACACTGTCACAATTTAGGCAGCTAATATGTCATTCCAGACTTTGCATACTGTATATAGATGTTGTCTGCAAATCTATTTGTTGTTCTGAGCTTAGTTAAACTTCACCTACACATAGGTGAAGTTTCTTGTAATCGGTATTATTAAACTTCACCTACACATAGGTGAAGTTTCTTGTAATCGGTAGAATTTATTATTATTATTATTCTTCCCGATAAACCTCTTCGGAAAATGTTCAAAAAATTCATAATCGGAGCCTACAAAAATACAAGAGATTCATTTTGAAAAAATTGACCTTGACCTATTTTTCAAGGTCACAGGGCCTTTCAAAGTCGGATTTCGCAATATTTCAAATACATGTACCTCGTCCGGTTATTACCGGTTTTCACTTTCCGGTACATGAAAATGTCCCAGACAATTTCTACACAATTTGACCCACTTTCATGAAAGTAGGTCAAGGTCACATTGTACGAAGTCCATTTTTATGGTTTGAGACCTGCCCCTGTGCCGCAAAATCGGTAAGTCGTAGAAACATACCGATGGTGCCATTACGTGCCCGAACTCACGGGACACCTGCGGGAGTCTTTGTTATTCATCGGCAGTACCGGTTCTTGAGTTACGGAACTTTAAAGTCATACCGTGTCACCAAAACCGGTGACCTTGAGAATTTTACCATGAAATATCGATTTTAGGTCATAACATGTCATAGTAAACCCCCCCAAACATACACCTAGTAAGCCCAAAATGACCTTTAAATTTGACCTTGACCTCATTTTTCAAGGTCATTTGACCCAAAAAAGTTTGAAAAAGTGCCATTTTTAGCTATTTTTTTCACCATGTTCTTTTCAAGATATCACTGTGATTTACTGTTGACAGATGAACGTTGGCCTGCTTATTCATAATATCCAATCATATTTTGTCTACCTCCTTCTCCGGATTTATGAAAAATTTTCAAATATTCCTAACCGACAAATGCTAAAAAATGACACATTTCTGCATATTTGACAGGGAAATATTCATTCTACAGGGTTGCAATGCATGACTGACCCCCCCTTTGTTACCTACTGCCTTTCTGAATAGCATATTAATTTTGACCTAGAAAATGTTTTTCAAGGTCAAACTCAAGGTCAAACATGACAAAAATTTTTGCATTTTTTACATTTCGTATTTTTTAACAGAGAAGGAATCAAGATATTGTTACAAAAATGGTAGACATACTTGCTACAATAATCTAGAAGCTTCCTGTAAATTTTCAAGGTCCTCGGACTGGCCTACGTTGCACTGTAAAGGTCAAAAGGTCGAAAAACGAGCGAAAAATTTATGATTTTTTTTCACATTTCTCAAAGATAGTGTCATTTCAAACGGCGGTAGCTCCGGTCCTAATTAAGATAGAGAAAATCTGAAAACAGATTTGGAAAGGCCATATTCTTCTCTAGTTTTCATTTTCTGAACATTTTGTCGTAGCTACGACGGTTAAAAAGATCGCCGGACTCTGAAAATTTCATGTTTTTTTCAGAATTTTCATAATATATCATTATTTTGACAAGGAAGGAATCATCCTTTTATGATCAACCTGCCTGGACGTCTTTGTAACATCTGTTAAAATAATCCTGGCAAATTATATATGTTTTCAGTGAACAGTTTTGGTTATACAGTTATTTTAAGTTAAAAACTACAGTTTTTCAGGTATTTCTAAAGTTCATATTCCTGAATTGTACCATAATTTCAATCTGCGATAACTCTGGTTCTAATTAAGATACAGAGAATCTGTAAACAGATTTGAAAAGACCAAATTCTCCTCTAGTTTTCATCTTGTGAACATTTTGTCGTAGCTGTGATGGTTTGAAAGATCGCCGGACTCTGAAAATTTCCATGTATTTTCCTGCAGAGCCAGCGAATACACAACACACAACAGTCCTCTCCTCTAATATAATCTCAAATCTTCTTATTCTATTCTATTCTAAATTAATATCTACATAGAACTATCTATATGTGTATCAGTGTATCTATGTATAATGTATATATGTATATACTGTATCATTTTATATGTATCTGATGTCAATTCATTATGTGTGTCTGTTTATCAATGTATCTTAGTATTTATGGACCTATCTATGTATCTATCTATATGTATCTTTGTATTTATGGACGTATCTATGTATCTATCTATATGTATCAATCTCTTTATCTGTAAGTTGATTTGCCTGTAAATGCACATAGCTATCAATGTGTTTATCCAGTGGAGTTCAGCTAATTTACCAGACATTTTGGAGGGGGGCATGGCACAGCAGGGCAGCCTTGCAAGGCAGCCAGTGGCTGGCACTTGCCAGCCAAGTCTGGCCAGCCAAATGTGCATATTGCACCCTGCCTACTCCTCCCCCCTCCTGAATTTACCCAGCAATAGGCCTAAAACATACAGTGTATTGCTGCATTAGGCCTATATCAAAGTTAACCTCAATAGAACTCATTCCTTCCTTCTCCTTGCTTCTGCCTTCTTGCTTCCTTCACCTCGTTTCCTTCTTCTTGCTTCATTCTCCTGGCTTTTTTCTCCTTGCTTTGTTCTTCAGTCTTTACCTTCTCCTCCTTCCTTCTTCTCATTCCTTTCTTCTTTGATTTTCCTTCCTTCCTTTTCCTTTTCTCTCTTGTATTCCTTTTTCTTCCTTCCTTCCTTCTTCCTTCCTTCTTCCTTCCTTCTTCCTTCCTTTTTCGTTCCTTCTTTCTCCCTTCTTCCTTTCTTCTTGTACCCAAATATGATGTACATTAATGGTTTGGAATGATTCACTTCAATCAGATTGCACTAATATCTAAATGTTTACATTTTCCTATTTTTTCAGTTCTTATTGCATATTAATTACTCCAAAGCTAAAATCTCATCACCAAGAGATGCACATTTTGCAGGGCTTCAACTCAAAGAGGGGGGGGGGGGTGGAAGGGTCATTTGGGACACCACTTGCCCAGGAGGGATCTTTGCCAAATCTACTACCCCCAGTCAGTCTGCTTCATTGGACTGGGAGAGAGGGTGGCAACAAGAAAGGATGTCAATTTGCCGAGAGTTTGAGAATCAGAAACCAGGGGTACAGTGGCTTGTCTGCTGATAAAATTAATGTATTTCTTAAAGATAAAACTACAAGACATTAATATATACCAGGCCTGATATAAGCTTCAAAGGTTTTATTAACAGACATTTTTGCAACAAATAGATAGATAGATAGATAGATACATAAATAGATACATACATACAAACAGGGCCAGCGCAACCATTAGGCGAACTAGGCAGCTGCCTAGGGCGCGGGCAAAGGGGGGCGCATACACTGAGGGCCGAAAAAAATAAATAAAAAGATTTAACAGACTGACAAAGAACACAAATGTGTGACAGACGACTCAAAAACCTTTAAGTGAAAACAAGCATGCAGCACAAGTCACCAAATCGCCCCCCCCCCCCACCTACATTCTCCTACCACAGAGCTTGAATTCACTCTCTTGGTTAGGGAGCCCTGAGTTATGAGGATGCCCACCCAGCCCACTTGTCACAAAGTTCTCACAAGTGGTTAAAGAGGGATGGGGGGGGGAGGGTACCTTGAAGGGGGTGATGGGTCTCAGGAGAGAACATTCTGGCCACCCTGGGTGGGTGAAGCAGGGACAAAATTTCCTTTTTATACATCCTCACTTCTCATTTTAATAAGCTTGTTAAGCTTAGCTTTCCCTGACCACAAGATACATTGTTTTATGAAGTTATAACAAAAATATCCGGTGGATATTCTTAGGGCCTACCATTATTTTGTCACGAGGCCTACCTATGTGACAGAAAAAGCACTCATTCCTGAAAGGGGGAAATGCAGTTCAAGGAAAACACCATTAAACAAATATATATAACATAAACAGTTGCTGCACTGAAGTAGGCCTAATTTGCTAATCAATTTTAAAACCCTTTTCTTTTCATTAAAGAATGATGATAATCTCACCCCAGTCACCCAATGAAATGATCCTGCATCCTGGAAGCTGATCATTTGATCATCATTTGATCATCATTTGATCATCATTTGATCATCATTTGATTATATGATATTGTTTCAGGCTTTCTTGCTGTAAAACGTATCTGAAGTAAGCCCTACACATGCTACAATTCATAGGTGTCAGAGCAGGGGGGGGCCCCCCCCCCCAGGTTCAGGATGTCACAATGTTGAATTATTCAATGTTTTAAAACAAAAACAATGCCAGTCAACAGCCAAGGACTTTACACATAACATGTGTTCAGGACTATGTGGCTACACTGTACAAATAATGTTTCCTTCGAGCTGAAAGTGGCACTTCTAAAAGGTCCTAAACTGCAGCTGTCAACAGTCTTGATAAACCATGAACTGTTTATAATTCTGGAAGCCATGTAGGTCCTGTTGTCACCGTGTTGAGGAGTCTGTCTCTGGTGTAGCTATTGAATAAAGGGTGCATTTACAAGTTATTTAGCTCTGCTAAACCCCCCATTAAAAATGAATCAAATATTTCACTGGATGCTGAAGGAGAAGGACCACAGTTGATGCATCATGAGAAACAGATGTACAAAAGATAGTGTTTCATGATTCACGTTTTGAAAAAGTGATTCAGTCATGAGACAGGATCCTGGAGGCCCTCTCTGAGATAATCCTCATACGGACCTTGTCCAGAGAGAGGAGAGGACATTCAAAATACTTGCTAACATTTAATATGAAAAGGCAAAAGAGTATTGGTCAGCTCCTTTTTTTTTTTTTCGCTAAGTGCAAAACATTTAACTTCCGGTAAATCATATTAGGCATTTACTTTGCCTATTGAATTGAATGTTCAGTTGCTGCAGAGAGGTCATTCTCATCTCTTAGCAGACTGAAGACCTACCTGAGGTCAACCATGACCCAGCTAAGACTGATCTTCAGGAAATTGCAGACTTGTGTGTCTCCGTAAATTAATCTTGAATTTGTTTCTTTTGGAACTGTGGCAAAATGCAGGATGTTCCAAGTATCAAAATATGTAATAATCATGTATGTATTAATCACTTCAGCAAAGTGATTCTCTGGGTGGTGTAAATTGAAGTGGGCCTATAACTGTTTTATTTTTTTCATGTCAAACTATGACCCCCCCCTCCAACCCCCCCCCCCCATCCAGCCGACCTGCCAGTTCAGCCCCCCCCCATGTCAGATGTTGCTCCGACGCTTAAAAATGTTACTCTATTTCAATTTTGTGTTATTATCAGTTATTGCATTATGAAATCAGATGCTCAATGATTTTTTTCTATTTATTCAATTAAATAATGATCACTCCAGTTACAGCTAGTGTATTTAATTGACACCAGAAGAAGGGGGGTAGAGGGGTACCATAGCAGCCCAGAAGCTTGTCATCAAGTTACATACAAGGTTAGGTTAGAATTACTGATAGGCACAATGGTGTATCTACAAAGTGTTTTTGGGGTGGGGGTAGTCCTTGTGATAAATGGGCCAGTCACATGGCTTTACTTACAACAACACAGCTGCATGGGATAAACATGTACCTAATTTTAAATAGAAATGTATCTCTAAAAGAACAGGATAAAATATAAGCAATTACATATGGACTTACATATTTTTGTTGGGTGTTTACATGTAAAATAGACAATGATCATGACACTGTTATTTGAGTTTCAAATGCTCCAGAATGCATCTCAGAGCATCTAGGATTTCAAATTTCCTGGGGGAGGACCCCCAGACCCCCTCAGGAAAGGGGCGCATACCTTTATCTTGCCTAGGGTGCTGGCAACCCTAGCGCCGGCCCTGGATACATAGATACATGTATAGATAGAAAAAGAGAGACATATTAGCATTATGAGCATTACCAGTTGTATTGTGGAAGGGGTAAAACTGGCACCTCTTTTCCAGATGGTTCCTTTTAAAGGCAATCAAGGAGGCTAGCTCAGGAGCTGGTTAACAGTTGATAAATGGCTGAGGCTGAGATTGAACACATGTGCTCTTAAAGGACCCAATATGCATCATGGAATATACAGTAGCTACTTGTAGCTATACTACTGCCTATTAAGAGTTCATGGTCAATGAAATCACACCAGGGGGTCACGAATTCACACGAAAACGAGACGAAACTAGGTAAATCAATCAGTGACAATCAGTACACAGGCCAGTGTTCTGTGAGTTGGACTGTACTGGTTCATGTACTGGTTCATGCACTAGTTCATGTACTGGTTCATGTACTGGTTCATGTACTGGTTCATGTACTGGTTCATGTACTGGTTCATGTGTGGTTCATGCACTGGTTCATGTACTGGTTTATGTACTGGTTTATGTACTGGTTTATGTACTCGTTTTTCTGTGCATGCTTGCAATGTACAGGAAACATTCTTGTATTCTTGTCTGTATTCATGTTACATAATTATGTATGATTCCTGTGTACTTTTCCATGTACCTTTTACTTGCTCATCTACTTGTGTCTGTTCGAGTTACTGGTACAACAGTAGGTGAAGTTTTGTTACCGCTCGCGG
This sequence comes from Platynereis dumerilii, assembly GCA_026936325.1. Lineage (NCBI taxonomy): Eukaryota > Metazoa > Annelida > Polychaeta > Phyllodocida > Nereididae > Platynereis > Platynereis dumerilii. The sequence continues at coordinate 1,025,773 of JAPTHN010000034.1, forward strand.
TTACGTCTACTAGTTAAACTTCACCTACACATAGGTGAAGTTTCTTGTAATCGGTAGAATTTATTATTAAACTTCACCTACACATAGGTGAAGTTTCTTGTAATCGGTATTATTTTTATTAAACTTCACCTACACATAGGTGAAGTTTCTTGTAATCGGTATTATTTTTATTATTCTTCCCGGATAAACCTCTTCGGAAAATTTTCAAAAAATTCATATACATGGTCTACAATGACCTTATTACAAATCCTGAATATGAGTGACCTTGACCGATTTTTCAAGGTCACAGAGCCTTTTAAGGTCAAATTTTGCAAAACTTCAAGTGCATGTAGGTCATCCGGTTATTACCAGATTTCACTTTCCTGTACATGGAAATGTCCTGGACACTTTCTACACAGCTTGAATTACTTTCATGAAAGTAGGTCAAGGTCAAATTGTACAAAGTCCGTTTTCATGGTTTAAGGTCTATCGCGGGATCTCAGAATCCGTAAGTCGTAGAGTCATACCGATGGTGTCAAAACGTGCCCGAACTCACGGGACATTTGCCCGGACTCTTTATTTTCCATCGGTAGTACCGGTTCTTGAGTTATGTAACTTTAAAGTCATACTGCGTCACCAAAATCGGTGACCTTGAGAATTTGACCTTGAAATCGATGTTAGGTCATAACATGTCATAGTAAACCCCCCCAAACATACACCTAATAAGCCCAAAATGACCTTTAAATTTGACCTTGACCTCATTTTTCAAGGTCATTTGACCCAGAAAAGTTTGAAAAAGTGCCATTTTCAGCAATTTTTTTCACCATGTTCTTTTCAAGATATCACTGTGATTTACTGGTGACAGATGAACATTGGCCTGCTTATCCATAATATCTAATCATATTTTGTCTACCTCCTTCTCCGGATTTATGAAAAATTTTCAAATATTCCTAACTGACAAATGCTAAAAAATGACACATTTCTGCATATTTGACAGGGAAATATTCATTCTACAGGGTTGCAATGTATGACTGACCCCCCCTTTGTTACCTACTGCCTTTCTGAATAGCATATTAATTTTGACCTAGAAAATGTTTTTCAAGGTCAAACTCAAGGTCAAACATGACAAAAATGTTTGCATTTTTTACATTTCTTATTTTTTAACAGAGAAGGAATCAAGATATTGTTACAAAAATTGTAGACATACTTGCTACAATACTCTAGAAGCTTCCTGTAAATTTTCAAGGTCCTCGGACTGGCCTACGTTGCACTGTAAAGGTCAAAAGGTCAAAAAACGAGCGAAAAATTTATGATTTTTTTTCACATTTCTCAAAGATAGCGTCATTTCAAACGGCCGTAGCTCCGGTCCTAATTAAGATAGAGGAAATCTGAAAACAGATTTGGAAAGGCCATATTCTCCTCTAGTTTTCATTTTCTGAACATTTTGTCGTAGCTACGACGGTTAAAAAGATCGCCGGACCCTGAAAATTTCATGTTTTTTTCCGAATTTACATAATTTATCATTATTTTGACAAGGAAGCAATCATCCTTTTTTGATCAACCTGCCTGGACGTCTTTGTAACATCCGTTTACATAATCCTGGCAAATTATATATGTTTTCATTCAACCGTTTTGGTTGTACAGTGATTTTAAGTTAAAAACTACAGTTTTTCAGGTATTTCGAATGTTCATATTCCTGAATTGTACCATAATTTCAATCTGTGACAACTCCGGTTCTAATTAAGATACAGAGAATCTGTAAACAGATTTGAAAAGGCCAAATTCTCCTCTAGTTTTCATCTTCTGAACATTTTGTCGTAGCTATGACAGTTTAAAAGATAAACAACACAGACAGTCCTCTCCTCTCATATAATCTCATGTCTTATTATTCTATTCTATTCTGTTATGTTCTATTCTGTTCTATCATATTTCTCATTCATTCAGACAGATAGCGAAAAATGGACGACTTTTTTTCACATTTCTCAATGATAGCGTAATTGGGGGTGGGGGGAGGGTTGTTAGCGTCCAGCTCTTCTTGTCAGGTCACCTGGACTTCGTTGTATGGCTGTTTCAATCATACTTTTCTTCATTGCTGTGTCCTCCTCCTGTCTCAATTAGCCTACCAAGTGCATAAATACAGGACTTTTAAAAAGCCCCAATAAGCCATCCATGTATGAACTCGAATTTGCTCTGCAGTAGTGTTCAACTTCGAGTGAAGAAAACAGAATATTAGTACATAATAGTAAAATGTAGCCTGATGCAGCCAATTTTCAATTTTTCAGTGAAACTTTCAATACACCATGAAGGGATATTGCGCGAGATCAGTGCACATTTTCATGGCCATACCTTAGGGACCGTTCAGAATTTATGACTGGGAGGGGGTACTAACTTTTCATATGTGTTTCAAGGGTGGGGTATTAATTCTTGACAACGCTTCCAAGGGGGGGGGTATGAAATTTTGACAAAGAAGAAATGTTAAGAAACGCATAAACTCACTTTATTTGGACTTTTTTATGGGCAAAAGAAAAATACGTGTGAAACCTAGGGGTGGGGTACTAAAAATCTGCATGATACTCAAGGGGGGGGGTATCAATTTTTGATGGGAAGTTCCAGCAAAACTCCCAACATCCCAGTCATAAATTCTGAACGGTTCCTTAATTAGAAGTTTTTTAAGTGTGAGCAGTGTACATAAAGATAGAATGAGAAATCTTGTCTAGTATAAGCAGATACATGAATATGGATAGCCAGATCTATGGATAACATAGGTAGATAGATAATATAGATAGATAGATAGATAGATAGATAGATAGATAGATAGATAGACTTCTACTTTTACTCTGGCTCACTCTTGACAACCAAAGATTTCTTTAAATTATAAACAACACTTCTAACAAACAAATTGTTATAAAATGTTATGTGGGCCTTATCTCAGAAAAAAGTGCTATAAAATTAACACCATGACAAAAGCACAACTTCATTATCTATAAGAAAATACTTTTTATTTCAAAAAGGGGTAAAATTGTTCCCTTTAAAGTCAGGGAGGGTCAGGTATCTAGAGTTAATTGGATGACTGACAGGACACAGCTGGTGACATTGACCACATGTTCTTGGCAAAAAGAGACCAAACAGTCTATTAAGTGTGCATGGTCTGTTTATGGTGAACAAAACAATGATGGAGGCAAATAGCAGAGAGCTGATAAGAAGGGGGGGGGGGCTTCACATCTAGACATGCCCTCAGTCAGTTCTGGCCAAAATGCCCTTCAGTGAAGAAGTGTTGTAGAACAAGGAGGACACTTATAAATTTGGATACCTCTTTCTGCAGTACAACACATATTCATGGATCACATGAAATAGATGCTCTGAGTCTGATCAAGGGAAATAAAGTAAGTGGACTTTTTACTATATGAAAGTTTAGTCAGATTGATATTCTATCATGCTGCTGATGCTCACTTATATTACATGTACATCATAATTAAAACAATGATGACAAAATACACAAGACATTGATACAGAAACAATAGTTGAACATCCACATGTGTTGTCTTTAATAACTGCCCATAGGCCTAAACTTCTAGGATGTATTGTAGATGGATAATGGATGACACATGATGTATGTATGCCTGCTCATGTACACAGAAGTATCAGATATGTGATGAGAAATCATGTTTACAAGACAGTTTTACACAATGTTAAAGTCACAAGTGAATCGTGATTGAAGATAGCCCTGAAGGGGAGGGAGTGGACGTGGGGGTGGGGGGGAGATGGAGGTAGAAAGGGAAATAGACAGGGATATAGACAGGGAGATACAAAGATAGATGATAAGCAGAAAGATGGTAGATAGATAGACGGACAGACAGGCAGATTTATTGATTGGTTCATTGATCGACTGATTGATCATCTATTCATAAATACATGTGTCAATAAGCACCTGTGGATGAGTTGTTTTTTCTTTGGGTGTTAGTTCAACTGACATACACACCCCCCCCCCCCCTTTCCCAATTCCCATTATGTTGGAGGTGCTGTGGACGGTCGGTCTGCTGCTCAGACTTTTTTAATCTTTTGATAAATATTTTTGGTAAAGGAAAATAAGTGCTGTTAGTTCAACTGACATACATAGAGGCATGACCCTAAAAGTGAGTACTTTTCACTTGGTATTATAGAACAGGTTTAAGATCTGCAGCTAAAAAAATAACTTTTTGTGGACAAGAATGGTAAATAAGAATCCTTTGATGTGATTGGGGTGCACTGGGGGCACGTGGCCACCTTGCAAGTGACAGCTGATAAGTATCAGCCAAGGAATCTGTTGAGGTCCTAATTGGATGACTGACAGGACACATTGGACATCTGTTTAAAGGGACACTTTTTCCAATAGGGAAACAGTAGTACAAAGAGACGAAAAATGTAACAGTCTATAAACACTTCATGGTCAATTAAAACTCAGCAGGGAGTCACAGAATGAAGCAAGATTTCGTCTTGTTTCGTGGACACCATGCATGACAAAACAAAAACAGGCAACTTGAATTATGGCTGTACTGTACCTGCTTAAGTTACAGATAATCTGATAACAGATTTGGAAAGCACAAATTCTCCTCTAACTATGGAATTTGAACATTTTCTTGAATCTCTGACAGTCAAAAAGATGGCCCTACCCTGAAAAATTTATGTTTTCAGAAATTGCAGGGGATGTACTGGTCCATGTATTGGCCCATGTAGGTACATTGTACCGGTGCATTTTACTGATACATTGTGCTGGTACATTGTACTGGTGCATGTACTTGGTGCATGTACTTGGTGCATGTACTTGGTACAGGTACTGGTACATGTACTGGTAAATGTACTGGTAAATGTACTAGTAAATGTACTGGTGAATGTAATGGTGCACTGTACTGGTGCACTGTACTGGTGCACTGTACTGGTGCACTGTACTGGTGCACTGTACGAGTACATTGAACTGGTGCATGTACTGGCTCACATATTGGTTCATGAAGAGGTCTATGTGTTTTTCTTTGGATACTTGCATGTACTGCAATTTATTACAGTAGGATTCCAGTATCCTTTTCCATGTACTTTTTACCTGCTCATCTACCTGTGTCTGTTCGAGTTACTGGTACCACAGTAGGTGAAGTTTTGTTACCGCTCGCGGTTACGTCTACTAGTTAAACTTCACCTACACATAGGTGAAGTTTCTTGTAATCGGTAGAATTTATTATTAAACTTCACCTACACATAGGTGAAGTTTCTTGTAATCGGTATTATTTATTATTATTTTTCCGCCAGACGAAACTTCATCGGAGAATTCTCAAAAAATTCATATACGTAGCCTACAAAAATACAAGAGAATCATTTTGAAAAAAATGACCTTGACCCATTTTTCAAGGTCACAGGGCTTCTCAAAGTCGGATTTTGCAATATTTCAAATACATCTACCGGGTCCGGTTATTACCGGTTGTCACTTTCCTGTACATGGAAAGGTCCCAGACACTTTCTACACAATTTGACCCATTTTCATGAAAGTAGGTCAAGGTCACTTTGTACAAAGTCCATTTTCATGGTTTGAGATGTGCCCCTGTGGCTCATAATCCGTAAGTTGTAGAGACATACCGTTGGTGCCAAAACGTGCCCGAACTCACGGGACACCTGCGGGACTCTTTATTTTACATTGGCAGTACCGGTTCATGAGTTACATAATTTTAAAGTCATACCGCGTCACAAATAGCGGTGACCTTGAGAATTTGACCTTGAAATATTGATGTTAGCGGCTAACATGTCATAGTAAACCCCCCCAAACATACATGTATAAACCCCATATAGACCTTTAAATTTGACCTTGACCTCTTTTTTCAAGGTCATTTGACCCAAAAAAGTTTGAAAAAGTGCCATTTTCGGCAATTTTTTTCACCATGTTATTTTCAAGATATCATTGTGATTTAATGGTGACAGATGAGCATTGGCCTGCTTATTCATAATATCTAATCATATTTTGTCTACCTCCCTCTCCGGATTTATGAAAAATTTTCAAATATTCCTAACCGACAAATGCTAAAAAATTACACGTTTCTGCATATTTGACAGGGAAATATTCATTCTACAGGGTTGCAATGCATGACTGACCCCCCCTTTGTTACCTACTGCCTTTCTGAATAGCATATTAATTTTGACCTAGAAAATGTTTTTCAAGGTCAAACTCAAGGTCAAACATTACAAAAATTTTTGCATTTTTTACATTTTGTATTTTTTAACAAAGAAGGAATCAAGATATTGTTACAAAAATGGTAGACATACTTGCTAAAATACTCTAGAAGTTTTCTGTAAATTTTCAAGGTCCTCGGACTGGCCTACGTTGCACTGTAAAGGTCAAAAGGTCGAAAAACGAGCGAAAAATTTATGATTTTTTTTCACATTTCTCAAAGATAGCGTCATTTCAAACAGCCGTAGCTCCGGTCCTAATTAAGATAGAAAAAATCTGAAAACAGATTTGGAAAGGCCATATTCTCCTCTAGTTTTCATTTTCTGAATGTTTTGTCGTAGCTACGACGGTTAAAAAGATCGCCGGACCCTGAAAATTTCATGTTTTTTCCGAATTTTCATAATATATCATTATTTTGACAAGGAAGGAATCATCCTTTTTTGATCAACCTGCCTGGACCTCTTTGTAACATCTGTTTACATAATCCTGGCAAATTATATATGTTTTCATTGAACCGTTTTGGTTATACAGTGATTTTAAGTTAAAATCTACAGTTTTTCAGGTATTTCTAAAGTTCATATTCCTGAATTGTACCATAATTTCAATCTGCGATAACTCCGGTTCTAATTAAGATACAGAGAATCTGTAAACAGATTTGAAAAGGCCAAATTCTCCTCTAGTTTTCATCTTCTGAACATTTTGTCTTAGCTATGACGGTTTAAAAGATCGCCGGACCCTGAAAATTTCATGTATTTCTGATGGTCAAAGAAATTACATGACCCTGAAAAATCGATGTTCTCAGAAAGAGCAGAAGATGTACTGGTGGATGTACTGGCGGATGTACTGGTTCATGTATTGGTTCATGTACTGGTTCATGTACTGGTTCATGTACTGGTTCATATACTAGTTCATGTATGGTTCATGCACTGGTTCATGTACTGGTTTATGTACTCGTTTTTCTGTGCATACTTTCATGTAATGTACTCAATGTACAGGAAACATTCTTGTATTCTTGTCTGTATGCTTGTTACATAATTATGTATGATTCCTGTGTACTTTTCCATGCACCTTTTACTTGCTCATCTACTTGTGTCTGTTTCGAGTTACTGGTACCACAGTAGGTGAAGTTTTGTTACCGCTCGCGGTTACGTCCACTAGTTATTATTATTCTTGCCGGATAAACCTCTTCGGAAAATGTTAAAAAAATTCATATACGTAGCCTACAAAAATACAAGAGAATCATTTTGAAAAAATTGACCTTGACCTATTTTTCAAGGTCACAGGGCCTTTCAAAGTCGGATTTCGCAATATTTCAAATACATGTACCTCATCCGGTTATTACCGGTTTTCATCTTCCGGTACATGGAAAGGTCCCAGATACCTTCTTCTCAGTTTGACCTACTTTCATGAAAGTAGGTCAAGGTCATGTTGTGCAAAGTCCATTTTCATGGTTTAAGGTCTATCGCGGGATCTCAGAATCCGTAAGTCGTAGAGTCATACCGTTGGTGCCATTACGTGCCCAAACTCACGGGACATTTGCATCAACTTTTCATTTTTCATTTTGGTTACCGGTTCTTGAGTTATGTAATTTTAAAGTCATACCGCGTCACCAAAACCGGTGACCTTGAGAATTTCACCTTGAAATATCGATGTTAGCTCATAACATGTCATAGTAAACCCCCCCAAACATACACCTAATAAGCCCAAAATGACCTTTAAATTTGACCTTGACCTCATTTTTCAAGGTCATTTGACCCGAAAAAGTTTGAAAAAGTGCCATTTTCAGCAATTTTTTTCACCATGTTCTTTTCAAGATATCACCGTGATTTACTGGTGACAGATGAACATTGGCCTGCTTATTCATAATATCTAATCATATTTTGTCTACCTCCTTCTCCGGATTTATGAAAAATTTTCAAATATTCCTAACCGACAAATGCTAAAAAATGACACATTTCTGCATATTTCACAGGGAAATATTCATTCTACAGGGTTGCAATGTATGACTGACCCCCCCTTTGTTACCTACTGCCTTTCTGAATAGCATATTAATTTTGACCTAGAAAATGTTTTTCAAGGTCAAACTCAAGGTCAAACATGACAAAAATGTTAGCATTTTTTACATTTTGTATTTTTTAACAGAGAAGGAATCAAGATATTGTTACAAAAATTGTAGACATACTTGCTACAATACTCTAGAAGCTTCCTGTAAATTTTCAAGGTCCTCGGACTGGCCTACGTTGCACTGTAAAGGTCAAAAGGTCGAAAAACGAGTGAAAAATTTATGATTTCTTTTCACATTTCTCAAATATAGCATTATTTCAAACAGCCGTAGCTCCGGTCCTAATTAAGATAGAGAAAATCTGAAAACAGATTTGGAAAGACCATATTCTCCTCTAGTTTTCATTTTCTGAACATTTTGTCGTAGCTACGATGGTTAAAAAGATCGCCGGACCCTGAAAATTTCATGTTTTTTGTCAAATTTTCACAATTTATCATTATTTTGACAAGGAAGGAATCATCCTTTTATGATCAACCTGCCTGGACCTATTTGTAACATCTGTTTACATAATCCTGGCAAATTATGTATGTTTTCATTCAACCATTTTGGTTATACAGTGATTTTAAGTTAAAAACTACATTTTTTAGGTATTTCTAAAGTTCATATTCCTGAATTGTACCATAATTTCAATATGCGATAACTCCGGTCCTAATTAAGATACCGAGAATCTGAAAACAGATTTGAAAAGGCCAAATTCTCCCCTAGTTTTCATCTTCTGAATATTTTGCAGTAGCTATGACAGTTTAAAAGATCGCCGGACCTGAAAATTTCATGTTTTTCTGATGGTCAAAGAGATCACATGACCCTGAAAAATCGATGTTCTCAGAAATCGCAGAAGATGTACTGGTGGATGTACTGGTTCATGTATTGGTTCATGTACTGGTTCATGAACTGGTTCATGTACTGGTTCATGTATGGTTCTTGCACAGGTTCATGTACTGGTTTATGTACTCGTTTTTCTGTGCATACTTGCATGTACTCAATGTAAAGGAAACATTCTTGTATTCTTGTCTGTATGCATGTTACAAATTTTCACAATATATCAATATTTTGACAAGGAAGGAATCATCCTTTCTGATCAACCTGTCTGGTAAAATGGGGGGGGGGGGGTAGCAGATAGTACAGGAATAACAAAATGGAGGGGGGTGTATCCTGTGTCATGAGGCCTCCCCGAAAAAAAAAGTTGTTATCATCTTTTTAGAACTTCAATTTAAATGGAGGGAAGTTGATGATACTTGGCACACACAGGAGTAGCTGCAGGCCTGTGATAGCAAATGCAAAATATGAATGGCCTTGACTTTGATATCAGAAGGTCATCTACATGCAAATGCTGGTACTGTAACTGTGGCTGATGACATTTCACCACCCTACACAAAGTTACACAGTCAGTAGTGAGAGTGCGAGTGAGGGGGGGGGGTGAAACAGACACAACAAAGGCAATATGTAAGAACAAAATTTATTTCGCTTTTTTTTTTTTTTTTTTTTTTTTTTATAAGTCCAAGCGAATTAGGGTTACGTTTGGCACCTCTGAATAACCTATAAGGAGGTATAGCAGTGAAAAAAAAAATTACAGTCTAGGAATGGTGACCAAGAGACCTACATGCAAAAAATACCAAATCTGAAATTGGTCCTTTATTCCTGGGGAAAAAGGGGAAAAACCTCCACTTTTCGGTTTTTTAGAAACTGTCGTAGCATCTAGGAAAATGTATTTACAAACCTGAAAAAGGTACCAAAAGTTGTCTCATATCCTAGGCTACGTCCACTCTGAGTTTCATTATTGGCCTCTCATTTTTAAAAAAAACGCCCATTATGAGACTTTTTGAGGTGCAATCTGTAACCCTAGCCTCCCTGGTTTTGAGTGAATGGTGTAATATCTCTCCAGATTACTGGAGGACACTGGTAGGACTGTCTCTCATGCCAAAATGAAGAAAATTGGATAATTTTTAACCGAGAGAATGCATAAAATGTCTCTTTTGCACAATTTGCTTGAAAACTAGGTCACGACCAGGCATATTGGACAGAGATGGCGTGAGAATGTTCCCTAATGAACGGCCTTCGACTTGGTACCTTTACATTGTCTCTGTGACATCATCATTTTGATAGGTGGTGAACGGTGTTTTTGCGATCTACTAAATTGACATTTTTTCAATAAAACATCAGAAAGGATGGTTTTAACAATTCAAAAACCTGAAAAATGAGTTCCTCATGCCAATTTGATCTGAAATAGAGGTATTGCACAACTTTCTCGGCCCATAATTAAGAAATTTAGGCTGACCGATGCCCGTTTTTTTTGTTTTTTGCCTATTATATTGCAAGGCTGGGGGTCAACTCAGAGGGAGGTACATTGAAAATTCTATATAGCGATCATGCTGGATCTAGCGCTATACAAGTAACCTATTATTATTATTAAACTTCACCTACACATAGGTGAAGTCTCTTGTAATCGGTATTATTAAACTTCACCTACACATAGGTGAAGTTTCTTGTAATCGGTATTATTAAACTTCACCTACACATAGGTGAAGTTTCTTGTAATCGGTATTATTTTTCTTATTATTATTTTTCTTACCGACAAACCTCATCGGAAAATTTTCAAAAAATTTGTATACGTAGCCTACAAAAATACAAGAATATAAATTCTAGATTTTTGACCTTGACCTATTTTTCAAGGTCACAGGGCCGTTCAAAGTCGGAAATTGCAATATTTCAAATACATGTACCTCATCCGGTTATTACCGGTTTTCACTTTCCGGTACATGGAAAGGTCCTAGTAAGTTTCTACACACTTTGACCTATTTTCATGAAAGTAGGTCAAGGTCACATTACAAAAAGTTTGTTTTCATGGTTTGAGGTTGATCGCGAGATCTCAGAATCCGTAAGTCGTAGAGTCATACCGATGGTGCCATTACGTGCCTAAACTCACGGGACATCTGCGCCGCGTTTTATTTTTCATTTTGGGTACCGGTTCTTGAGTTACATAATTTTAAAGTCATACCGCGTCACCAAAATCGGTGACCTTGAGAATTTGACCTTGAAATATCGATTTTACCTGCTAACATGTTATAGTAAACCCCCCCAAATATACATCTAAAAAGCCCGTACAGACCTTTAAATTTGACCTTGACCTCATTTTTCAAGGTCATTTGGCCCGAAAAACTTTGAAAAGGTGCCATTTTCAGTAATTTTTTTCACCATGTTGAGTTCAAGATATCAGCGTGATTTACATGTGACAGGTGATCGTTGGCCTGCTTATTGATAATATCTAATCATATTTTGTCTACCCCCTTCACCGGATTTATGAAAAATTTTCAAATATTGCTAACCGACAAATGTTAAAAAATGACACAATTCCGCGTTTTTGACAAGGAAATATTGATTGTACAGGGTTACAATGCATGACTGACCCCCCCTTTGTTACCTATTGCAATTCAGAATATCATATTGATTTTGACCTAGATAATGTTTTTCAAGGTCAAACTCAAGGTCAAACATGTTAAAATATTTTACTATTTGGACGTTTCATTTTTTTTAACATAGAAGGAATCAAGATATTGTTACAAAAATGGCAGGCACACTTGCTACAATACTCTAGAGGCTTCCTGTAAATTTTCATGGTCCTCGGATTGACCTACGTTGCACTGTAAAGGTCACAAGGTCAAAAAACGAGCGAAAAATATATGATGTTTTTTCACATTTCTCAAAGATAGCGTAACTTCAAACAACCGTAGCTCCGGTCCTAATTAAGATACAGAAAATCTGAAAACAGATTTGGAAAGGCAAAATTCTCTTCTAGTTTTCATTTTCTGAACATTTTGTCGTTACTCCGACGGTTAAAAAGATCGCCGGACCCTGAAAATTTCATGTTTTTTGTCAAATTTTCACAATATATCAATATTTTGACAAGGAAGGAATCATTCTTTTCTAATGGACCTGTCTGGACATATCTCTAACATCTGTTTACATAATCCTGCCAAGTTATATATATTTCCATTTAACCGTTTCTGTTCCAGAGTGATTTTAAGTTAAAAACCACATTTTTTCAGTGACTTCTAAGGTTCGTATTTCTGAATTGTACCATAATTTCAATCTACCGTCACTCCGGTTCTAACTGGGTTAAGGAGAATCTGAAAACAGATTTGGAAAGACCAAATTCTCCCCTAGTTTTCCTTTTTGAACATTTCGTCGTAGCTATGATGGTATAAAAGATCGCCGGACCCTGAAAATTTCATGTTTTTTGTCAAATTTTGACAATATACCAATATTTTGACTAGGAAGGAATTATCCTATTGCAATGAACCTCTCTACACCTATCCATATCTTCTGTTAACATAGTCCTGGAAAGTTATTTATGTTTTCATTGAATCATTTTGATTCTAGACCGATTTTAAGCTAAAAACCACATTTTTCCAGGTATTTCCGAAGTCCATATTTCTGAATTGTACCATCATTTCAATCGATCATATCTGTACTGGTCCACGTACTGGTCCACGTACTGGTCCACGTACTGGTCCACGTACTGGTCCACGTACTGGTCCACGTACTGGTCCACGTACTGGTCCACGTACTGGTCCACGTACTGGTCCACGTACTGGTCCACGTACTGGTCCACGTACCCTAACCCAAACTTAACCTTTTCACTGGTACATTGTACTGGTACATTACACTTGTACATTGTACTGCACTACTGGTGCTGGTTCATGTACTGGAGCATGTACTTTGTGCATGCACTGGTCCATGTACTAGTTCAGGTACTGGTCCACTGAATTTGTCTCAAACTTTGGTCAGGTCATTGCTCAAATAAGTCCCTACATGTATGGGGCCTGGAGGCCACCATGCCTCATTATATAACTTCTTTTTGCTTAGAAATAGTTGTAGGCAGATCTAAATCGGCTATCCAGCCACATTTTCCATTTGCCTGTACCAGTGCATGGTTAAGTTGGTACATAGATGATGACTGGTCCATGTACTGGTCCATGTACTGGTTCATGTACTGGTCCATGTACTGGTCCCTGTAGTGGTCCCTGTAATGGTCCATGTACTGTCCAAGTACTGGTCCATGTACTGGTCCAAGTATTGGTCCATGTACTGGTCCATTGCACTGGTCCATTGCACTGGTCAATTGCACTGGTATAACCCTAACTCTAGCCCTAACCCTAACCCTAACCCTAGCCCTAACCCAAACCCTAACCCTAGCCCTAACCCTAACCTAACCTTTTCACTGGTACATTGTACTGGTACAATACACTTGTACTGGTACAATACACTGGTACATTGTACTGGACTACTGGTGCAAGTACTGGTTCATGTAATGGAGCATGTACTTAGTGCATATACTGGTCAATGTACCAGTCCATGTACTGGTCCACTGTATGATACATTGTACTGGACTACTGGTGCATGTACTCAGTGGGGCATGTACTGGTCCATTGAATGGGTACGTTGTACTGGTGCATGTACTGGTGCATGTCCAATGGTGCATGTAACCTACTGGTTCATGTATTGGTTTACGTACTGGTCTATGTTTTTTTGCATACTTGCATGTATTGCAATGCATTACAGTAGGATTCCTGTATCATTTCTATGTACTTTTTACTTGCTCATCTACCTGTGTCTATTTCGAGTTACTGGTTCTGCAGTAGGTGAAGTTTTGTCACCGCTCTACGGTGGCCGTCTACTAGTTAAACTTCACCTACACATAGGTGAAGTTTCTTGTAATCGGTATTATTTATTATTATTTTTCCGCCAGACGAAACTTCATCGGAGAATTCTCAAAAAATTCATATACGTAGCCTACAAAAATACAAGAGAATCATTTTGAAAAAAATGACCTTGACCCATTTTTCAAGGTCACAGGGCTTCTCAAAGTCGGATTTTGCAATATTTCAAATACATCTACCGGGTCCGGTTATTACCGGTTGTCACTTTCCTGTACATGGAAAGGTCCCAGACACTTTCTACACAATTTGACCCATTTTCATGAAAGTAGGTCAAGGTCACTTTGTACAAAGTCCATTTTCATGGTTTGAGATGTGCCCCTGTGGCTCATAATCCGTAAGTTGTAGAGACATACCGTTGGTGCCAAAACGTGCCCGAACTCACGGGACACCTGCGGGACTCTTTATTTTACATTGGCAGTACCGGTTCATGAGTTACATAATTTTAAAGTCATACCGCGTCACAAATAGCGGTGACCTTGAGAATTTGACCTTGAAATATTGATGTTAGCGGCTAACATGTCATAGTAAACCCCCCCAAACATACATGTATAAACCCCATATAGACCTTTAAATTTGACCTTGACCTCTTTTTTCAAGGTCATTTGACCCAAAAAAGTTTGAAAAAGTGCCATTTTCGGCAATTTTTTTCACCATGTTATTTTCAAGATATCATTGTGATTTAATGGTGACAGATGAGCATTGGCCTGCTTATTCATAATATCTAATCATATTTTGTCTACCTCCCTCTCCGGATTTATGAAAAATTTTCAAATATTCCTAACCGACAAATGCTAAAAAATTACACGTTTCTGCATATTTGACAGGGAAATATTCATTCTACAGGGTTGCAATGCATGACTGACCCCCCCTTTGTTACCTACTGCCTTTCTGAATAGCATATTAATTTTGACCTAGAAAATGTTTTTCAAGGTCAAACTCAAGGTCAAACATTACAAAAATTTTTGCATTTTTTACATTTTGTATTTTTTAACAAAGAAGGAATCAAGATATTGTTACAAAAATGGTAGACATACTTGCTAAAATACTCTAGAAGTTTTCTGTAAATTTTCAAGGTCCTCGGACTGGCCTACGTTGCACTGTAAAGGTCAAAAGGTCGAAAAACGAGCGAAAAATTTATGATTTTTTTTCACATTTCTCAAAGATAGCGTCATTTCAAACAGCCGTAGCTCCGGTCCTAATTAAGATAGAAAAAATCTGAAAACAGATTTGGAAAGGCCATATTCTCCTCTAGTTTTCATTTTCTGAATGTTTTGTCGTAGCTACGACGGTTAAAAAGATCGCCGGACCCTGAAAATTTCATGTTTTTTTCCGAATTTTCATAATATATCATTATTTTGACAAGGAAGGAATCATCCTTTTTTGATCAACCTGCCTGGACCTCTTTGTAACATCTGTTTACATAATCCTGGCAAATTATATATGTTTTCATTGAACCGTTTTGGTTATACAGTGATTTTAAGTTAAAATCTACAGTTTTTCAGGTATTTCTAAAGTTCATATTCCTGAATTGTACCATAATTTCAATCTGCGATAACTCCGGTTCTAATTAAGATACAGAGAATCTGTAAACAGATTTGAAAAGGCCAAATTCTCCTCTAGTTTTCATCTTCTGAACATTTTGTCTTAGCTATGACGGTTTAAAAGATCGCCGGACCCTGAAAATTTCATGTATTTCTGATGGTCAAAGAAATTACATGACCCTGAAAAATCGATGTTCTCAGAAAGAGCAGAAGATGTACTGGTGGATGTACTGGCGGATGTACTGGTTCATGTATTGGTTCATGTACTGGTTCATGTACTGGTTCATGTACTGGTTCATATACTAGTTCATGTATGGTTCATGCACTGGTTCATGTACTGGTTTATGTACTCGTTTTTCTGTGCATACTTTCATGTAATGTACTCAATGTACAGGAAACATTCTTGTATTCTTGTCTGTATGCTTGTTACATAATTATGTATGATTCCTGTGTACTTTTCCATGCACCTTTTACTTGCTCATCTACTTGTGTCTGTTTCGAGTTACTGGTACCACAGTAGGTGAAGTTTTGTTACCGCTCGCGGTTACGTCCACTAGTTATTATTATTCTTGCCGGATAAACCTCTTCGGAAAATGTTAAAAAAATTCATATACGTAGCCTACAAAAATACAAGAGAATCATTTTGAAAAAATTGACCTTGACCTATTTTTCAAGGTCACAGGGCCTTTCAAAGTCGGATTTCGCAATATTTCAAATACATGTACCTCATCCGGTTATTACCGGTTTTCATCTTCCGGTACATGGAAAGGTCCCAGATACCTTCTTCTCAGTTTGACCTACTTTCATGAAAGTAGGTCAAGGTCATGTTGTGCAAAGTCCATTTTCATGGTTTAAGGTCTATCGCGGGATCTCAGAATCCGTAAGTCGTAGAGTCATACCGTTGGTGCCATTACGTGCCCAAACTCACGGGACATTTGCATCAACTTTTCATTTTTCATTTTGGTTACCGGTTCTTGAGTTATGTAATTTTAAAGTCATACCGCGTCACCAAAACCGGTGACCTTGAGAATTTCACCTTGAAATATCGATGTTAGCTCATAACATGTCATAGTAAACCCCCCCAAACATACACCTAATAAGCCCAAAATGACCTTTAAATTTGACCTTGACCTCATTTTTCAAGGTCATTTGACCCGAAAAAGTTTGAAAAAGTGCCATTTTCAGCAATTTTTTTCACCATGTTCTTTTCAAGATATCACCGTGATTTACTGGTGACAGATGAACATTGGCCTGCTTATTCATAATATCTAATCATATTTTGTCTACCTCCTTCTCCGGATTTATGAAAAATTTTCAAATATTCCTAACCGACAAATGCTAAAAAATGACACATTTCTGCATATTTCACAGGGAAATATTCATTCTACAGGGTTGCAATGTATGACTGACCCCCCCTTTGTTACCTACTGCCTTTCTGAATAGCATATTAATTTTGACCTAGAAAATGTTTTTCAAGGTCAAACTCAAGGTCAAACATGACAAAAATGTTAGCATTTTTTACATTTTGTATTTTTTAACAGAGAAGGAATCAAGATATTGTTACAAAAATTGTAGACATACTTGCTACAATACTCTAGAAGCTTCCTGTAAATTTTCAAGGTCCTCGGACTGGCCTACGTTGCACTGTAAAGGTCAAAAGGTCAAAAAACGAGTGAAAAATTTATGATTTCTTTTCACATTTCTCAAATATAGCATTATTTCAAACAGCCGTAGCTCCGGTCCTAATTAAGATAGAGAAAATCTGAAAACAGATTTGGAAAGACCATATTCTCCTCTAGTTTTCATTTTCTGAACATTTTGTCGTAGCTACGATGGTTAAAAAGATCGCCGGACCCTGAAAATTTCATGTTTTTTGTCAAATTTTCACAATTTATCATTATTTTGACAAGGAAGGAATCATCCTTTTATGATCAACCTGCCTGGACCTATTTGTAACATCTGTTTACATAATCCTGGCAAATTATGTATGTTTTCATTCAACCATTTTGGTTATACAGTGATTTTAAGTTAAAAACTACATTTTTTAGGTATTTCTAAAGTTCATATTCCTGAATTGTACCATAATTTCAATATGCGATAACTCCGGTCCTAATTAAGATACCGAGAATCTGAAAACAGATTTGAAAAGGCCAAATTCTCCCCTAGTTTTCATCTTCTGAATATTTTGCAGTAGCTATGACAGTTTAAAAGATCGCCGGACCTGAAAATTTCATGTTTTTCTGATGGTCAAAGAGATCACATGACCCTGAAAAATCGATGTTCTCAGAAATCGCAGAAGATGTACTGGTGGATGTACTGGTTCATGTATTGGTTCATGTACTGGTTCATGAACTGGTTCATGTACTGGTTCATGTATGGTTCTTGCACAGGTTCATGTACTGGTTTATGTACTCGTTTTTCTGTGCATACTTGCATGTACTCAATGTAAAGGAAACATTCTTGTATTCTTGTCTGTATGCATGTTACAAATTTTCACAATATATCAATATTTTGACAAGGAAGGAATCATCCTTTCTGATCAACCTGTCTGGTAAAATGGGGGGGGGGGGGTAGCAGATAGTACAGGAATAACAAAATGGAGGGGGGTGTATCCTGTGTCATGAGGCCTCCCCGAAAAAAAAAGTTGTTATCATCTTTTTAGAACTTCAATTTAAATGGAGGGAAGTTGATGATACTTGGCACACACAGGAGTAGCTGCAGGCCTGTGATAGCAAATGCAAAATATGAATGGCCTTGACTTTGATATCAGAAGGTCATCTACATGCAAATGCTGGTACTGTAACTGTGGCTGATGACATTTCACCACCCTACACAAAGTTACACAGTCAGTAGTGAGAGTGCGAGTGAGGGGGGGGGGGTGAAACAGACACAACAAAGGCAATATGTAAGAACAAAATTTATTTCGCTTTTTTTTTTTTTTTTTTTTTTTTTTATAAGTCCAAGCGAATTAGGGTTACGTTTGGCACCTCTGAATAACCTATAAGGAGGTATAGGAGTGAAAAAAAAAATTACAGTCTAGGAATGGTGACCAAGAGACCTACATGCAAAAAATACCAAATCTGAAATTGGTCCTTTATTCCTGGGGAAAAAGGGGAAAAACCTCCACTTTTCGGTTTTTTAGAAACTGTCGTAGCATCTAGGAAAATGTATTTACAAACCTGAAAAAGGTACCAAAAGTTGTCTCATATCCTAGGCTACGTCCACTCTGAGTTTCATTATTGGCCTCTCATTTTTAAAAAAAACGCCCATTATGAGACTTTTTGAGGTGCAATCTGTAACCCTAGCCTCCCTGGTTTTGAGTGAATGGTGTAATATCTCTCCAGATTACTGGAGGACACTGGTAGGACTGTCTCTCATGCCAAAATGAAGAAAATTGGATAATTTTTAACCGAGAGAATGCATAAAATGTCTCTTTTGCACAATTTGCTTGAAAACTAGGTCACGACCAGGCATATTGGACAGAGATGGCGTGAGAATGTTCCCTAATGAACGGCCTTCGACTTGGTACCTTTACATTGTCTCTGTGACATCATCATTTTGATAGGTGGTGAACGGTGTTTTTGCGATCTACTAAATTGACATTTTTTCAATAAAACATCAGAAAGGATGGTTTTAACAATTCAAAAACCTGAAAAATGAGTTCCTCATGCCAATTTGATCTGAAATAGAGGTATTGCACAACTTTCTCGGCCCATAATTAAGAAATTTAGGCTGACCGATGCCCGTTTTTTTTGTTTTTTGCCTATTATATTGCAAGGCTGGGGGTCAACTCAGAGGGAGGTACATTGAAAATTCTATATAGCGATCATGCTGGATCTAGCGCTATACAAGTAACCTATTATTATTATTAAACTTCACCTACACATAGGTGAAGTCTCTTGTAATCGGTATTATTAAACTTCACCTACACATAGGTGAAGTTTCTTGTAATCGGTATTATTAAACTTCACCTACACATAGGTGAAGTTTCTTGTAATCGGTATTATTTTTCTTATTATTATTTTTCTTACCGACAAACCTCATCGGAAAATTTTCAAAAAATTTGTATACGTAGCCTACAAAAATACAAGAATATAAATTCTAGATTTTTGACCTTGACCTATTTTTCAAGGTCACAGGGCCGTTCAAAGTCGGAAATTGCAATATTTCAAATACATGTACCTCATCCGGTTATTACCGGTTTTCACTTTCCGGTACATGGAAAGGTCCTAGTAAGTTTCTACACACTTTGACCTATTTTCATGAAAGTAGGTCAAGGTCACATTACAAAAAGTTTGTTTTCATGGTTTGAGGTTGATCGCGAGATCTCAGAATCCGTAAGTCGTAGAGTCATACCGATGGTGCCATTACGTGCCTAAACTCACGGGACATCTGCGCCGCGTTTTATTTTTCATTTTGGGTACCGGTTCTTGAGTTACATAATTTTAAAGTCATACCGCGTCACCAAAATCGGTGACCTTGAGAATTTGACCTTGAAATATCGATTTTACCTGCTAACATGTTATAGTAAACCCCCCCAAATATACATCTAAAAAGCCCGTACAGACCTTTAAATTTGACCTTGACCTCATTTTTCAAGGTCATTTGGCCCGAAAAACTTTGAAAAGGTGCCATTTTCAGTAATTTTTTTCACCATGTTGAGTTCAAGATATCAGCGTGATTTACATGTGACAGGTGATCGTTGGCCTGCTTATTGATAATATCTAATCATATTTTGTCTACCCCCTTCACCGGATTTATGAAAAATTTTCAAATATTGCTAACCGACAAATGTTAAAAAATGACACAATTCCGCGTTTTTGACAAGGAAATATTGATTGTACAGGGTTACAATGCATGACTGACCCCCCCTTTGTTACCTATTGCAATTCAGAATATCATATTGATTTTGACCTAGATAATGTTTTTCAAGGTCAAACTCAAGGTCAAACATGTTAAAATATTTTACTATTTGGACGTTTCATTTTTTTTAACATAGAAGGAATCAAGATATTGTTACAAAAATGGCAGGCACACTTGCTACAATACTCTAGAGGCTTCCTGTAAATTTTCATGGTCCTCGGATTGACCTACGTTGCACTGTAAAGGTCACAAGGTCAAAAAACGAGCGAAAAATATATGATGTTTTTTCACATTTCTCAAAGATAGCGTAACTTCAAACAACCGTAGCTCCGGTCCTAATTAAGATACAGAAAATCTGAAAACAGATTTGGAAAGGCAAAATTCTCTTCTAGTTTTCATTTTCTGAACATTTTGTCGTTACTCCGACGGTTAAAAAGATCGCCGGACCCTGAAAATTTCATGTTTTTTGTCAAATTTTCACAATATATCAATATTTTGACAAGGAAGGAATCATTCTTTTCTAATGGACCTGTCTGGACATATCTCTAACATCTGTTTACATAATCCTGCCAAGTTATATATATTTCCATTTAACCGTTTCTGTTCCAGAGTGATTTTAAGTTAAAAACCACATTTTTTCAGTGACTTCTAAGGTTCGTATTTCTGAATTGTACCATAATTTCAATCTACCGTCACTCCGGTTCTAACTGGGTTAAGGAGAATCTGAAAACAGATTTGGAAAGACCAAATTCTCCCCTAGTTTTCCTTTTTGAACATTTCGTCGTAGCTATGATGGTATAAAAGATCGCCGGACCCTGAAAATTTCATGTTTTTTGTCAAATTTTGACAATATACCAATATTTTGACTAGGAAGGAATTATCCTATTGCAATGAACCTCTCTACACCTATCCATATCTTCTGTTAACATAGTCCTGGAAAGTTATTTATGTTTTCATTGAATCATTTTGATTCTAGACCGATTTTAAGCTAAAAACCACATTTTTCCAGGTATTTCCGAAGTCCATATTTCTGAATTGTACCATCATTTCAATCGATCATATCTGTACTGGTCCACGTACTGGTCCACGTACTGGTCCACGTACTGGTCCACGTACTGGTCCACGTACTGGTCCACGTACTGGTCCACGTACTGGTCCACGTACTGGTCCACGTACTGGTCCACGTACTGGTCCACGTACTGGTCCACGTACCCTAACCCAAACTTAACCTTTTCACTGGTACATTGTACTGGTACATTACACTTGTACATTGTACTGCACTACTGGTGCTGGTTCATGTACTGGAGCATGTACTTTGTGCATGCACTGGTCCATGTACTAGTTCAGGTACTGGTCCACTGAATTTGTCTCAAACTTTGGTCAGGTCATTGCTCAAATAAGTCCCTACATGTATGGGGCCTGGAGGCCACCATGCCTCATTATATAACTTCTTTTTGCTTAGAAATAGTTGTAGGCAGATCTAAATCGGCTATCCAGCCACATTTTCCATTTGCCTGTACCAGTGCATGGTTAAGTTGGTACATAGATGATGACTGGTCCATGTACTGGTCCATGTACTGGTTCATGTACTGGTCCATGTACTGGTCCCTGTAGTGGTCCCTGTAATGGTCCATGTACTGTCCAAGTACTGGTCCATGTACTGGTCCAAGTATTGGTCCATGTACTGGTCCATTGCACTGGTCCATTGCACTGGTCAATTGCACTGGTATAACCCTAACTCTAGCCCTAACCCTAACCCTAACCCTAGCCCTAACCCAAACCCTAACCCTAGCCCTAACCCTAACCTAACCTTTTCACTGGTACATTGTACTGGTACAATACACTTGTACTGGTACAATACACTGGTACATTGTACTGGACTACTGGTGCAAGTACTGGTTCATGTAATGGAGCATGTACTTAGTGCATATACTGGTCAATGTACCAGTCCATGTACTGGTCCACTGTATGATACATTGTACTGGACTACTGGTGCATGTACTCAGTGGGGCATGTACTGGTCCATTGAATGGGTACGTTGTACTGGTGCATGTACTGGTGCATGTCCAATGGTGCATGTAACCTACTGGTTCATGTATTGGTTTACGTACTGGTCTATGTTTTTTTGCATACTTGCATGTATTGCAATGCATTACAGTAGGATTCCTGTATCATTTCTATGTACTTTTTACTTGCTCATCTACCTGTGTCTATTTCGAGTTACTGGTTCTGCAGTAGGTGAAGTTTTGTCACCGCTCTACGGTGGCCGTCTACTAGTTTTTATTAAACTTCACCTACACATAGGTGAAGTTTCTTGTAATCGGTATTATTTTTATTATTCTTCCCGGATAAACTTCTTCGGAAAATGTTCAAAAAATTCATATACGTAGCCTACAAAAATACAAGAGAATCATTTTGAAAAAATTGACCTTGACCTATTTTTCAAGGTCACAGGGCCTTTCAAAGTCGGATTTCGCAATATTTCAAATACATGTACCTCGTCCGCTTATTACCGGTTTTCACTTTCTGGTACATGGAGAGGTCCCAGACACTTTCTACACAGTGTGACCCATTTTCATGAAAGTAGGTCAAGGTCACATTGTACAAAGTCCATTTTTATGGTTTAAGGTCTATCGCGGGATCTCAGAATCCGTAAGTCGTAGAGTCATACTGATGGTGCCAAAACATGCCCAAACTCACGGGACATTTGCCTAAACTTTTCATTTTTCATTTTGGTTAACGGTTCTTGAGTTATGCAATTTTAAAGTCATACCGCGTCACCAAAACCGGTGACCTTGAGAATTTGACCTTGAAATATCGATTTTAGCTGATAACATGTCATAGTAAACCCCCCCAAACATACACCTAGTAAGCCCAAACTGACCTTTAAATTTGACCTTGACCTCATTTTTCAAGGTCATTTGACCCAAAAAAGTTTGAAAAAGTTCCATTTTCAGCAATTTTTTTCACCATGTTCTTTTCAAGATATCACTGTGATTTACTGGTGACAGATGAACATTGGCCTGCTTATTCATAATATCTAATCATATTTTGTGTACCTCCTTCTCCGGATTTATGAAAAATTTTCAAATATTGCTAACCGACAAATGCTAAAAAATGACACATTTCTGCATATTTGACAGGGAAATATTCATTCTACAGGGTTGCAATGCATGACTGACCCCCCCTTTGTTAACTACTGCCTTTCTGAATAGCATATTAATTTTGACCTAGAAAATGTTTTTCAAGGTCAAACTCAAGGTCAAACATGACAAAAATTTTTGCATTTTTTACATTTTGTATTTTTTAACAGAGAAGGAATCGAAATATTGTTACAAAAATTGTAGACATACTTGCTGCAGTACTCTAGAAGCTTCCTCTAAATTTTCAAGGTCCTTGGACCGGCCTACGTTGCACTGTAAAGGTCAAAAGGTCGAGAAACGAGCGAAAAATTTATGATTTTTTTTTCACATTTCTCAAAGATAGCGTAATTTCAAACGGCCGTAGCTCCGGTCCTAATTAAGATAGAGAGAATCTGAAAACAGATTTGGAAAGGCCAAATTCTTCTCTAGTTTTCATTATCTGAACATTTTGTCGTAGCTACGACGGTTAAAAAGATCGCCGGACCCTGAAAATTTCATGTTTTTTTCCGAATTTTCATAATATATCATTATTTTGACAAGGAAGGAATCATCCTTTTTTGATCAACCTGCCTGAACCTCTTTGTAACATCTGTTTACATAATCCTGGCAAATTATATATGTTTTCAGTGAACCGTTTTGCTTATACAGTGATTTTAAGTTAAAAACTACAGTTTTTCAGGTATTTCTAAAGTTCATATTCCTGAATTGTACCATAATTTCAATCTGCGATAACTCCGGTTCTAATTAAGATACAGAGAATCTGTAAACAGATTTGAAAAGGCCAAATTCTCCTCTAGTTTTCTTCTTCTGAACATTTTGTCGTGGCTATGATGGTTTGAAAGATCGCCGGACTCTGAAAATTTCATGTTTTTTCCTGCAGAGCCAGCGAATACACAACACACAACAGTCCTCTCCTCTAATATAATCTCAAATCTTTTTATTCTATTCTATTCTAAATTAATATCTACATAGAACTATCTATCTGTGTATCAGTGTATCTATGTATAATGTATATATGTATATACTGTATCATTTTATATGTATCTGATGTCAATTCATTATGTGTGTCTGTTTATCAATGTATCTTAGTATTTATGGACCTATCTATGTATCTATCTATATGTATCTTTGTATTTATGGACATATCTATGTATCTATCTATATGTATCAATCTCTTTATCTGTAAGTTGATTTGCCTGTAAATGCACATAGCTATCAATGTGTTTATCCAGTGGAGTTCAGCTAATTTACCAGACATTTTGGAGGGGGGCATGGCACAGCAGGGCAGCCTTGCAAGGCAGCCAGTGGCTGGCACTGGCCAGCCAAGTCCGGCCAGCCAAATGTGCATATTGCACCCTGCCTACTCCTCCCCCCTCCTGTATTTACCCAGCAATAGGCCTAAAACATACAGTGTATTGCTGCATTAGGCCTATATATCAAAGTTAACCTCAATAGAACTCATTCCTTCCTTCTCCTTGCTTCCGCCTTCTTGCTTCCTTCACCTCGTTTCCTTCTTCTTGCTTCATTCTCCTGGCTTTTTTCTCCTTGCTTTGTTCTCCAGTCTTTACCTTCTCCTCCTTCCTTCTTCTCATTCCTTTCTTCTTTGATTTTCCTTCCTTCCTTTTCCTTTTCTCTCTTGTATTCCTTTTTCTTCCTTCCTTCCTTCTTCCTTCCTTCTTCCTTCCTTTTTCGTTCCTTCTTTCTCCCTTCTTCCTTTCTTCTTGTACCCAAATATGATGTACATTAATGGTTTGGAATGATTCACTTCAATCAGATTGCACTAATATCTAAATGTTTACATTTTCCTATTTTTTCAGTTCTCATTGCATATTAATTACTCCAAAGCTAAAATCTCATCAACAAGAGATGCACATTTTGCAGGGCTTCAACTCAAAGAGAGGGGGGGGGGGTGGAAGGGTCATTTGGGACACCACTTGCCCAGGAGGGATGTTTGCCAAATCCACTACCCCCAGTCAGTCTGCTTCATTGGACTGGGAGGGAGGGTGGCAACAAGAAAGGATGTCAATTTGCCGAGAGTTTGAGAATCAGAAACCAGGGGTACAGTGGCTTGTCTGCTGATAAAATTAATGTATTTCTTAAAGATAAAACTACAAGACATTAATATATACTAGGCCTGATATAAGCTTCAAAGGTTTTATTAACAGACATTTTTGCAACAAATAGATAGATAGATAGATACATAAATAGATACATAGATACATACAGGGCCAGCGCAACCATTAGGCGAACTAGGCAGCTGCCTAGGGCGCAGGGCAAAGGGGGGCGCATACACTGAGGGCGGAAAAAAATAAATAAAAAGATTTAACAGACTGACAAAGAACACAAATGTGTGACAGACGACTCAAAAACCTTTAAGTGAAAACAAGCATGCAGCACAAGTCACCAAATCGCCCCCCCCCACCTACATTCTCCTACCACAGAGCTTGAATTCACTCTCTTGGTTAGGGAGCCCTGAGTTATGAGGATGCCCACCTAGCCCACTTGTCACAAAGTTCTCACAAGTGGTTAAAGAGGGATGGGGGGGGGAGGGTACCTTGAAGGGGGTGATGGGTCTCAGGAGAGAACATTCTGGCCACCCTGGGTGGGTGAAGCAGGTACAGAATTTCCTTTTTATACATCCTCACTTCTCATTTTAATAAGCTTGTTAAGCTTAGCTTTCCCTGACCACAAGATACATTGTTTTATGAAGTTATAACAAAAATATCCGGTGGCCTACCATTATTTTGTCACGAGGCCTACCTATGTGACAGACAAAGCACTCATTCCTGAAAGGGGGAAATGCAGTTCAAGGAAAACACCATTAAAAAAATATATATAACATAAACAGTTGCTGCACTGAAGTAGGCCTAATTTGCTAATCAATTTTAAAACCCTTTTCTTTTCATTAAAGAATGATGATAATCTCACCCCAGTCACCCAATGAAATGATCCTGCATCCTGGAAGCTGATCATTTGATCATCATTTGATCATCATTTGATCATCATTTGATCATCATTTGATCATCATTTGATCATCATTTGGTCATCATTTGGTCATCATTTGATCATCATTTGATCATCATTTGATTATATGATATTGTTTCAGGCTTTCTTGCTGTACAACGTATCTGAAGTAAGCCCTACACATGCTACAATTCATAGGTGTCAGAGCAGGGGGGGCTGTGGGGGCGATAGCCCCCCCAGGTTGGAGGTAAGGGGGGCTGAAATATCATTCAGCCCCCCCCCAGGTTCAGGATGTCACTATGTTGAATTATTCAATGTTTTAAAACAAAAACAATGCCAGTCAACAGCCAAGGACTTAACACATAACATGTGTTCAGGACTATGTGGCTACAAATAATGTTTCCTTCGAGCTGAAAGTGGCACTTCTAAAAGGTCCTAAACTGCAGCTGTCAACAGTCTTGATAAACCATGAACTGTTTATCCTTCTGGAAGCGATGTAGGTCCTGTTGTCACCGTGTTGAGGAGTCTGTCTCTGGTGCAGCTATTGAATAAAGGGTGCATTTACAAGTTATTTAGCTCTGCTAAACCCCCTTAAAAATGAATCAAATATTTCACTGGATGCTGAAGGAGAAGGGCCACAGTTGATGCATCATGAACAGATGTACAAAAGATAGTGTTTCATGATTCACGTTTTGAAAAAGTGATTCAGTCATGAGACAGGATCCTGGAGGCCCTCTCTGAGATAATCCTCATACGGACCTTGTCCAGAGAGAGGAGAGGACATTCAAAATACTTGCTAACATTTAATATGAAAAGGCAAAAGAGTATTGGTCAGCTCCTTTTTTTTTTTTTCGCTAAGTGCAAAACATTTAACTTCCGGTAAATCATATTAGGCATTTACTTTGCCTATTGAATTGAATGTTCAGTTGCTGCAGAGAGGTCATTCTCATCTCTCGGCAGACTGAAGACCTACCTGAGGTCAACCATGACCCAGCTAAGACTGATCTTCAGGAAATTGCAGACATGTGTGTCTCCGTAAATTAATCTTGAATTTGTTTCTTTTGGAACTGTGGCAAAATGCAGGATGTTCCAAGTATCAAAATATGTAATAATCATGTATGTATAAATCACTTCAGCAAAGTGATTCTCTGGGTGGTGTAAATTGAAGTGGGCCTATAACTGTTTTATTTTTTTCATGTCAAACTATGACCTGTCCCCCTCCAACCCCCCCCCCCCATCCAGCCGACCTGCCAGTTCAGCCCCCCTAGGTCAGATGTTGCTCCGACGCCTATGGCTGCTACATGTTTTGTGAACATTTTTTTTTATTAGAATGGTAAAATGTACGGGGAAAGATCAAGCTTAAAAATGTTACTCTATTTCAATTTTGTGTTATTATCAGTTATTGCATTATGAAATCAGGTGCTCAATGATTTTTTTCTATTTTATTCAATTAAATAATGATCACTCCAGTTACAGCTAGTGTATTTAATTGACACCAGAAGAAGGGGGGTAGAGGGGTACCATAGCAGCCCAGAAGCTTGTCATCAAGTTACATACAAGGTTAGTTTAGAATTACTCATAGGCACAATGGTGTATCTACAAAGTGTTTTTGGGGTTGGGGTAGTCCTTGTGATTAATGGGCCAGTCACATGGCTTTACTTACAACAACACAGCTGCATGGGATAAACGTGTACCTAATTTTAAATAGAAATGTATCTCTAAAAGAACAGGATAAAATATAAGCAATTACATATGGGCTTACATATTATCAACTGGTAATATTTTAATGATAACACTTGAAAGTTGGGTGTTTACATGTAAAATAGACAATGATCATGACACTGTTATTTGAGTTTCAAATGCTCCAGAATGCATCTCAGAGCATCTAGGATTTCAAATTTCCTGGGGGAGGACCCCAGACCCCCTCAGCTGAAAGGGGCGAATACCTTTATCTTGCCTAGGGTGCTGACAACACTAGCGCCGCCCCTGGATACATAGATACATGTATAGATAGAAAAAGAGAGACATATTAGCAATATGAGCATTATACCAGATTACCAGTTGCATTGTGGAAGGGGTAAAACTGGCACCTCTTTTCCAGATGGTTCCTTTTAAAGGCAATCAAGGAGGCTAGCTCAGGAGCTGGTTAACAGTTGATAAATGGCTGAGGCTGAGATTGAACACATGTGCTCTTAAAGGACCCAATATGCAACATGGAATATACAGTAGCTACTTGTAGCTATACTACTGCCTATTAAGAGTTCATGGTCAATGAAATCACACCAGGGGGTCACGAATTCACACGAAAACGAGACGAAACTAGGTAAATCAATCAGTGACAATCAGTACACAGGCCAGTGTTCTGTGAGTTGGACTGTACTGGTTCATGTACTGGTTCATGCACTGGTTCATGTACTGGTTCATGTACTGGTTCATGTATTGGTTCATGTACTGGTTCATGTACTGGTTCATGTACTGGTTCATGTACTGGTTCATGAACTGGTTCATGTGTGGTTCATGCACTGGTTCATGTACTGGTTTATGTACTGGTTTATGTACTCGTTTTTCTGTGCATGCTTGCAATGTACAGGAAACATTCTTGTATTCTTGTCTGTATTCATGTTACGTAATTATGTATGATTCCTGTGTACTTTTCCATGTACCTTTTACTTGCTCATCTACTTGTGTCTGTTCGAGTTACTGGTACAACAGTAGGTGAAGTTTTGTTACCGCTCGCGGTTACGTCTACTAGTTATTATTATTCTTGCCGGATAAACCTCTTCGGAAAATGTTAAAAAAATTCATATACGTAGCCTACAAAAATACAAGAGAATCATTTTGAAAAAATTGACCTTGACCTATTTTTCAAGGTCACAGGGCCTTTCAAAGTCGGATTTCGCAATATTTCAAATACATGTACCTCATCCGGTTATTACGGTTTTCATCTTCCGGTACATGGAAAGGTCCCAGATACCTTCTTCTCAGTTTGACCTACTTTCATGAAAGTAGGTCAAGGTCATGTTGTGCAAAGTCCATTTTCATGGTTTAAGGTCTATCGCGGGATCTCAGAATCCGTAAGTCGTAGAGTCATACCGTTGGTGCCATTACGTGCCCAAACTCACGGGACATTTGCATCAACTTTTCATTTTTCATTTTGGTTACCGGTTCTTGAGTTATGTAATTTTAAAGTCATACCGCGTCACCAAAACCGGTGACCTTGAGAATTTCACCTTGAAATATCGATGTTAGCTCATAACATGTCATAGTAAACCCCCCAAACATACACCTAATAAGCCCAAAATGACCTTTAAATTTGACCTTGACCTCATTTTTCAAGGTCATTTGACCCGAAAAAGTTTGAAAAAGTGCCATTTTCAGCAATTTTTTTCACCATGTTCTTTTCAAGATATCACCGTGATTTACTGGTGACAGATGAACATTGGCCTGCTTATTCATAATATCTAATCATATTTTGTCTACCTCCTTCTCCGGATTTATGAAAAATTTTCAAATATTCCTAACCGACAAATGCTAAAAAATGACACATTTCTGCATATTTCACAGGGAAATATTCATTCTACAGGGTTGCAATGTATGACTGACCCCCCCTTTGTTACCTACTGCCTTTCTGAATAGCATATTAATTTTGACCTAGAAAATGTTTTTCAAGGTCAAACTCAAGGTCAAACATGACAAAAATGTTAGCATTTTTTACATTTTGTATTTTTTAACAGAGAAGGAATCAAGATATTGTTACAAAAATTGTAGACATACTTGCTACAATACTCTAGAAGCTTCCTGTAAATTTTCAAGGTCCTCGGACTGGCCTACGTTGCACTGTAAAGGTCAAAAGGTCAAAAAACGAGTGAAAAATTTATGATTTCTTTTCACATTTCTCAAATATAGCATTATTTCAAACAGCCGTAGCTCCGGTCCTAATTAAGATAGAGAAAATCTGAAAACAGATTTGGAAAGACCATATTCTCCTCTAGTTTTCATTTTCTGAACATTTTGTCGTAGCTACGATGGTTAAAAAGATCGCCGGACCCTGAAAATTTCATGTTTTTTGTCAAATTTTCACAATTTATCATTATTTTGACAAGGAAGGAATCATCCTTTTATGATCAACCTGCCTGGACCTATTTGTAACATCTGTTTACATAATCCTGGCAAATTATGTATGTTTTCATTCAACCATTTTGGTTATACAGTGATTTTAAGTTAAAAACTACATTTTTTAGGTATTTCTAAAGTTCATATTCCTGAATTGTACCATAATTTCAATATGCGATAACTCCGGTCCTAATTAAGATACCGAGAATCTGAAAACAGATTTGAAAAGGCCAAATTCTCCCCTAGTTTTCATCTTCTGAATATTTTGCAGTAGCTATGACAGTTTAAAAGATCGCCGGACCTGAAAATTTCATGTTTTTCTGATGGTCAAAGAGATCACATGACCCTGAAAAATCGATGTTCTCAGAAATCGCAGAAGATGTACTGGTGGATGTACTGGTTCATGTATTGGTTCATGTACTGGTTCATGAACTGGTTCATGTACTGGTTCATGTATGGTTCTTGCACAGGTTCATGTACTGGTTTATGTACTCGTTTTTCTGTGCATACTTGCATGTACTCAATGTAAAGGAAACATTCTTGTATTCTTGTCTGTATGCATGTTACAAATTTTCACAATATATCAATATTTTGACAAGGAAGGAATCATCCTTTCTGATCAACCTGTCTGGTAAAATGGGGGGGGGGGGGTAGCAGATAGTACAGGAATAACAAAATGGAGGGGGGTGTATCCTGTGTCATGAGGCCTCCCCGAAAAAAAAAGTTGTTATCATCTTTTTAGAACTTCAATTTAAATGGAGGGAAGTTGATGATACTTGGCACACACAGGAGTAGCTGCAGGCCTGTGATAGCAAATGCAAAATATGAATGGCCTTGACTTTGATATCAGAAGGTCATCTACATGCAAATGCTGGTACTGTAACTGTGGCTGATGACATTTCACCACCCTACACAAAGTTACACAGTCAGTAGTGAGAGTGCGAGTGAGGGGGGGGGGGTGAAACAGACACAACAAAGGCAATATGTAAGAACAAAATTTATTTCGCTTTTTTTTTTTTTTTTTTTTTTTTTTATAAGTCCAAGCGAATTAGGGTTACGTTTGGCACCTCTAAATAACCTATAAGGAGGTATAGCAGTGAAAAAAAAATTACAGTCTAGGAATGGTGACCAAGAGACCTACATGCAAAAAATACCAAATCTGAAATTGGTCCTTTATTCCTGGGGAAAAAGGGGAAAAACCTCCACTTTTCGGTTTTTTAGAAACTGTCGTAGCATCTAGGAAAATGTATTTACAAACCTGAAAAAGGTACCAAAAGTTGTCTCATATCCTAGGCTACGTCCACTCTGAGTTTCATTATTGGCCTCTCATTTTTAAAAAAAACGCCCATTATGAGACTTTTTGAGGTGCAATCTGTAACCCTAGCCTCCCTGGTTTTGAGTGAATGGTGTAATATCTCTCCAGATTACTGGAGGACACTGGTAGGACTGTCTCTCATGCCAAAATGAAGAAAATTGGATAATTTTTAACCGAGAGAATGCATAAAATGTCTCTTTTGCACAATTTGCTTGAAAACTAGGTCACGACCAGGCATATTGGACAGAGATGGCGTGAGAATGTTCCCTAATGAACGGCCTTCGACTTGGTACCTTTACATTGTCTCTGTGACATCATCATTTTGATAGGTGGTGAACGGTGTTTTTGCGATCTACTAAATTGACATTTTTTCAATAAAACATCAGAAAGGATGGTTTTAACAATTCAAAAACCTGAAAAATGAGTTCCTCATGCCAATTTGATCTGAAATAGAGGTATTGCACAACTTTCTCGGCCCATAATTAAGAAATTTAGGCTGACCGATGCCCGTTTTTTTGTTTTTTGCCTATTATATTGCAAGGCTGGGGGTCAACTCAGAGGGAGGTACATTGAAAATTCTATATAGCGATCATGCTGGATCTAGCGCTATACAAGTAACCTATTATTATTATTAAACTTCACCTACACATAGGTGAAGTCTCTTGTAATCGGTATTATTAAACTTCACCTACACATAGGTGAAGTTTCTTGTAATCGGTATTATTTTTATTATTAAACTTCACCTACACATAGGTGAAGTTTCTTGTAATCGGTATTATTTTTATTATTCTTCCCGGATAAACCTCTTCGGAAAATGTTCAAAAAATTCATATACGTAGCCTACAAAAATACAAGAGAATCATTTTGAAAAAATTGACCTTGACCTATTTTTCAAGGTCACAGGGCCTTTCAAAGTCGGATTTCGCAATATTTCAAATACATGTACCTCGTCCGCTTATTACCGGTTTTCACTTTCTGGTACATGGAGAGGTCCCAGACACTTTCTACACAGTGTGACCCATTTTCATGAAAGTAGGTCAAGGTCACATTGTACAAAGTCCATTTTTATGGTTTAAGGTCTATCGCGGGATCTCAGAATCCGTAAGTCGCAGAGTCATACTGATGGTGCCAAAACATGCCCAAACTCACGGGACATTTGCATAAACTTTTCATTTTTCATTTTGGTTAACGGTTCTTGAGTTATGCAATTTTAAAGTCATACCGCGTCACCAAAACCGGTGACCTTGAGAATTTCACCTTGAAATATCGATGTTAGCTCATAACATGTCATAGTAAACCCCCCAAACTTACACCTAATAAGCCCAAAATGACCTTTAAATTTGACCTTGACCTCATTTTTCAAGGTCATTTGACCCAGAAAAGTTTGAAAAAGTGCCATTTTCAGCAATTTTTTTCACCATGTTTTTTTCAAGATATCACTGTGATTTACTGGTGACAGATGAACATTGGCCTGCTTATTCATAATATCTAATCATATTTTGTGTACCTCCTTCTCCGGATTTATGAAAAATTTTCAAATATTGCTAACCGACAAATGCTAAAAAATGAAACATTTCTGCATATTTGATAGGGAAATATTCATTCTACAGGGTTGCAATGCATGACTGACCCCCCTTTGTTACCTACTGCCTTTCTGAATAGCATATTAATTTTGACCTAGAAAATGTATTTCAAGGTCAAACTCAAGGTCAAACATGACAAAAATTTTTGCATTTTTTACATTTCGTATTTTTTAACAGAGAAGGAATCAAGATATTGTTACAAAAATTGTAGACATACTTGCTACAATACTCTAGAAGCTTCCTGTACATTTTCAAGGTCCTCGGACTGGCCTACGTTGCACTGTAAAGGTCAAAAGGTCGAAAAACGAGCCAAAAATTTATGATTTTTTTTCACATTTCTCAAAGATAGCGTCATTTCAAACGGCCGTAGCTCCGCTCCTAATTACGATAGAGGAAATCTGAAAACAGATTTGGAAAGGCCATATTCTCCTCTAGTTTTCATTTTCTGAACATTTTGTCGTAGCTACGACGGTTAAAAAGATCGCCAGACCCTGAAAATTTCATGTTTTTTTCCGAATTTACATAATTTATCATTATTTTGACAAGGAAGGAATCATCCTTTTTTGATCAACCTGCCTGGACCTCTTTGTAGAATCTGTTTACATAATCCTGGCAAATTATATATGTTTTCATTCAACCGTTTTGGTTATACAGTGATTTTAAGTTAAAAACTACAGTTTTTCAGGTATTTCGAAAGTTCATATTCCTGAATTGTACCATAATTTCAATCTGCGACAACTCCGGTTCTAATTAAGATACAGAGAATCTGTAAACAGATTTGAAAAGACCAAATTCTCCTCTAGTTTTCATCTTCTGAACATTTTGTCGTAGCTATGACGGTTTAAAAGATAAAGAACACAGACAGTCCTCTCCTCTCATATAATCTCATGTCTTATTATTCTATTCTATTCTGTTATGTTCTATTCTGTTCTATCATATTTCTCATTCATTCAGACAGATAGCGAAAAATTGACGACTTTTTTTCACATTTCTCAATGATAGCGTAATTTGGGGTGGGGGGAGGGTTGTTAGCATCCAGCTCTTCTTGTCAGGTCACCTGGACTTCGTTGTATGGCTGTTTCAATCATACTTTTCTTCATTGCTGTGTCCTCCTCCTGTCTCAATTAGCCTACCAAGTGCATAAATACAGGACTTTTAAAAAGCCCCAATAAGCCATCCATGTATTAACTCGAATTTGCTCTGAAGTAGTGTTCAACTTCGAGTGAAGAAAACAGAATATTAGTACATAATAGTAAAATGTAGCCTGATGCAGCCAATTCTCAATTTTTTTCAGTGAAACTTTCAAAACACCATGGAGGGATATTGCGCGAGATCAGTGCACATTATAAAATACGTGTGAAACCTAGGGGTGGGGTACTAAAAATCTGCATGATACTCAAGGGGGGGGGGGTATCAATTTTTAATGGGAAGTTCCAGCAAAACTCCCAACATCCCAGTCATAAATTCTGAGCGGTCCCTTAATTAGAAGTGTTTTAAGTGTGAGCAGTGCATACATAAAGATAGAATGAGAAATCTTGTCTAGTATAAGCAGATACATGAATATGGATAGCCAGATCTATGGATAACATAGGTAGATAGATAATATAGATAGATAGATAGATAGATAGATAGATAGATAGATAGATAGATAGATAGATAGATAGATAGATTGACTTCTACTTTTACTCTGGCTCACTCTTGACAACCAAAGATTTCTTTAAATTATAAACAACACTTCAAACAAACAAATTATAAAATGTTACGTGGGGCCTTATCTCTGAAATAAGTGCTACAAAATTAACACCATGACAAAAGCACAACTTCATTATCTATAAGAAAATACTTTTTATTTCAAAAAGGGGTAAAATAGTTCCCTTTAAAGTCAGGGAGGGTCAGGTATCTAGAGTTAATTGGATGACTGACAGGACACAGCTGGTGACATTGACCACATGTTCTTGGCAAAAAGAGACCAAACAGTCTATTAAGTGTGCATGGTCTGTTTATGGTGAACAAAACAATGATGGGGGCAAATAGCAGAGAGCTGATAAGAAGGGGGGGGGCTTCACATCTAGACATGGCCTCCTTATAAGTCAGTTCTGGGCAATATGCCCTTCAGTGAAGAAGTGTTGTAGAACAAGGAGGACACTTATAAATTTGGATACCTCTTTCTGCAGTACAACACATATTCATGGATCACATGACATAGATGCTCTGAGTCTGATCAAGGGAAATAAAGTAAGTGGACTTTTTACTATATGAAAGTTTAGTCAGATTGATATTCTATCATGCTGCTGATGCTCACTTATATTACATGTATATCATAATTAAAACAATGATGACAAAATAAACAAGACATTGATACAGAAACAATAGTTGAACATCCACATGTGTTGTCTTTAATAACTGCCAATAGGCCTAAACTTCTAGGATGTAGTTGTAGATGGATAATGGATGACACATGATGTATGTATGCCTGCTCATGTACACAGAAGTACCAGATATGTGATGGGAAATCATGTTTACAAGACAGTTTTACACAATGTTAAAGTCACAAGTGAATCGTGATTGAAGATAGCCCTGAAGGGGAGGGAGTGGACGGGGGGGGGGGGAGATGGAGGTAGAAAGGGAAATAGACAGGGATATAGACAGGGAGATACAAAGATAGATGATAAGCAGAAAGATGGTAGATAGATAGACGGACAGACAGGCAGATTTATTGATTGGTTCATTGATCGACTGATTGATCATCTATTCATAAATACATGTGTCAATAAGCACCTGTGGATGAGTTGTTTTTTCTTTGGCTGTTAGTTCAACTGACATACACACCACCCCCCCCCCCCCTTTCCCAATTCCCATTATGTTGGAGGTGCTGTGGACGGTCGGTCTGCTGCTCAGACTTTTTTAATCTTTTGATAAATAT
Organism: Platynereis dumerilii; assembly: GCA_026936325.1. Classification (NCBI taxonomy): domain Eukaryota; kingdom Metazoa; phylum Annelida; class Polychaeta; order Phyllodocida; family Nereididae; genus Platynereis; species Platynereis dumerilii. The sequence continues at coordinate 1,062,163 of JAPTHN010000034.1, forward strand.
TTTTGGTAAAGGAAAATAAGTGCTGTTAGTTCAACTGACATACATAGAGGCATGACCCTAAAAGTGAGTACTTTTCACTTGGTATTATAGAACAGGTTTAAGATCTGCAGCTAAAAAAATAACTTTTTGTGGACAAGAATGGTAAATAAGAATCCTTTGATGTGATTGGGGTGCACTGGGGGCACGTGGCCACCTTGCAAGTGACAGCTGATAAGTATCAGCCAAGGGATCTGTTGAGGTCCTAATTGGATGACTGACAGGACACATTGGACATCTGTTTAAAGGGACACTCATTCCAATAGGGAAACAGTAGCACAAAGAGGCGAAAAATGTAACAGTCTATAAACACTTCATGGTCAATTAAAACTCAGCAGAGAGTCACAGAATGAAGCAAGATTTCGTCTTGTTTCGTGGACATGATGCATGACAAAAGAAAAACAGGCAACTTGAATTATGGCTGTACTGATTTGGAAAGCCCAAATTCTCCTCTAACTATGGAATTTGAACATTTTCTTGAATCTCTGACAGTCAAAAAGATGGCCCTACCCTGAAAAATTTATGTTTTCAGAAATTGCAGGGGATGTACTGGTCCATGTATTGGCCCATGTAGGTACATTGTACCGGTGCATTTTACTGATACATTGTGCTGGTACATTGTACTGGTGCATGTACTTGGTGCATGTACTTGGTGCATGTACTTGGTGCATGTACTTGGTACAGGTACTGGTACATGTACTGGTAAATGTACTGGTAAATGTAACGGTGAATGTACTGGTGCACTGTACTGGTGCACTGTACTGGTGCACTGTACTGGTGCACTGTACTGGTGCACTGTACTGGTGCACTGTACGAGTACATTGAACTGGTGCATGTACTGGCTCACGTATTGGTTCATGTACAGGTCTATGTGTTTTTCTTTGGATACTTGCATGTACTGCAATTTATTACAGTAGGATTCCAGTATCCTTTTCCATGTACTTTTTACCTGCTCATCTACCTGTGTCTGTTCGAGTTACTGGTACCACAGTAGGTGAAGTTTTGTTACCGCTCGCGGTTACGTCTACTAGTTATTATTATTCTTCCCGATAAACCTCTTCGGAAAATGTTCAAAAAATTCATATACGTAGCCTACAAAAATACAAGAGAATCATTTTGAAAAAATTGACCTTGACCTATTTTTCAAGGTCACAGGGCCTTTCAAAGTCGGATTTCGCAATATTTCAAATACATGTACCTCGTCCGGTTATTACCGGATTTCACTTTCCGGTACATGAAAATGTCCAAGATAATTTCTACACAATTTGACCTACTTTCATGAAAGTAGGTCAAGGTCACATTGTACAAAGTCCATTTTTATGGTTTGAGACCTGCCCCTGTGCCGCAAAATCGGTAAGTCGTAGAAACATACCGATGGTGCCATTACGTGGCCGAACTCACGGGACACCTGCGGGAGTCTTTGTTATTCATCGGCAGTACCGGTTCTTGAGTTACGGAACTTTAAAGTCATACCGTGTCACCAAAACCGGTGACCTTGAGAATTTTACCATGAAATATCGATTTTAGGTCATAACATGTCATAGTAAACCCCCCCAAACATACACCTAGTAAGCCCAAAATGACCTTTAAATTTGACCTTGACCTCATTTTTCAAGGTCATTTGACCCAAAAAAGTTTGAAAAAGTGCCATTTTCAGCAATTTTTTTCACCATGTTCTTTTCAAGATATCACTGTGATTTACTGTTGACAGATGAACATTGGCCTGCTTATTCATAATATCTAATCATATTTTGTCTACCTCCTTCTCCGGATTTATGAAAATTTTTCAAATATTGCTAACCGACAAATGCTAAAAAATGACACATTTCTGCATATTTGACAGGGAAATATTCATTCTACAGGGTTGCAATGCATGACTGACCCCCCCTTTGTTACCTACTGCCTTTATGAATAGCATATTAATTTTGACCTAGAAAATGTTTTTCAAGGTCAAACTCAAGGTCACACATGACAAAAATTTTTGCTTTTTTTACATTTCGTATTTTTTAACAGAGAAGGAATCAAGATATTGTTACAAAAATGGTAGACATACTTGCTACAATACTCTAGAAGCTTCCTGTAAATTTTCAAGGTCCTCGGACTGGCCTACGTTGCACTGTAAAGGTCAAAAGGTCAAAAAACGAGCGAAAAATTTATGATTTTTTTTCACATTTCTCAAAGATAGCGTCATTTCAAACGGCCGTATCTCCGGTCCTAATTAAGATAGAGAGAATCTGAAAACAGATTTGGAAAGGCCAAATTCTCCTCTAGTTTTTGTTTTCTAAACATTTTGTCGTAGCTACGACGGTTAAAAAGATCGCCGGACCCTGAAAATTTCATGTTTTTTTCCGAATTTTCATAATATATCATTATTTTGACAAGGAAGGAATCCTCCTTTTTTGATCAACCTGCCTGGACGTCTTTGTAACATCTGTTTACATAACCCTGGCAAATTATATATGTTTTCATTGAACTGTTTTGGTTATACAGTGATTTTAAGTTAAAAACTACATTTTTTCAGGTATTTCTAAAGTTCATATTCCTGAATTGTACCATAATTTCAATTTGCGATAACTCCGGTTCTAATTAAGATACAGAGAATCTGTAAACAGATTTGAAAAGGCCAAATTCTCCTCTAGTTTTCATCTTCTGAACATTTTGTCGTAGCTATGACGGTTTAAAAGATCGCCGGACCCTGAAAATTTCATGTATTTCTGATGGTCAAAGAGATTACATGACCCTGAAAAATCGATGTTCTCAGAAAGAGCAGAAGATGTACTGGTGGATGTACTGGTGGATGTACTGGTGGATGTACTGGTGGATGTACTGGTGGATGTACTGGTTCATGTACTGGTTCATGTACTGGTTCATGTACTGGTTCATGTACTGGTTCATGTACTGGTTCATATACTAGTTCATGTATGCTTCATGACCTGGTTCATGTACTGGTTTATGTACTCGTTATTCTGTGCATACTTGCATGTAATGTACTCAATGTACAGGAAACATTCTTGTATTCTTGTCTGTATGCTTGTTACATAATTATGTATGATTCCTTTGTACTTTTCCCTGTACCTTTTACTTGCTCATCTACTTGTGTCTGTTTCGAGTTACTGGTACCACAGTAGGTGAAGTTTTGTTACCGCTCGCGGTTACGTCCACTAGTTATTATTAAACTTCACCTACACATAGGTGAAGTTTCTTGTAATCGGTAGAATTTATTAAACTTCACCTACACATAGGTGAAGTTTCTTGTAATCGGTATTATTATTATTATTATTAAACTTCACCTACACATAGGTGAAGTTTCTTGTAATCGGTATTATTATTATTATTATTTATTATTATTCTTTCCGAATTTTTTCTTCGGAAAATTCTCAAAAAATTTGTATACGTAGCCTACAAAAATACAAGAGAATCATTTTGAAAAATTTGACCTTGACCTATTTTTCAAGGTCACAGGGCCCTTCAAATTGGGATTTCGCAATATTTCAAATACATGTAACTCATCCGGTTATTACCGGTTTTCACCTTCCGGTACACGGAAAGGTCCCAGACACTTTCTACATAATCTGACCTACTTTCATGAAAGTAGGTCAAGGTCACGTTGTACAAAGTCCATTTTTATGGTTTGAGGTCTGCTCCTGTGCCTCCGAAACCGTGAGTCGTACAGACATACCGTTGATGCCAAAATGTGTCTTAACTCTCGGGACACCTGCATGGACTTTTATTTTTCATTGGCAGTACTGGTTCTTGAGTTACATAATTTTAAAGTCATACCGCGTCACCAAAATCGGTGACCTTGAGAATTTGACCTTGAAATATCGATTCTACCTGCTAACATGTCATAGTAAACCCCCCCAAATGTACATGTATACACCCCATACAGACCTTTAAATGTGACCTTGACCTCATTTTTCAAGGTCATTTGACCGAAAAAAGTTTGAAAAGGGGCCATTTTCAGGAATTTTTTTCACCATGTTTGGTTAAAGATATCAGCTTGATTTACATGTGACAGATGAACATTGGCCTGCTTATTCATAATATCTAAACATATTTTGTCTACCTCCTTCACCGGATTTATGAAAAATTGACAAATATTGCTAACCGACAAATGTTAAAAAATGACACAATTCCGCGTTTTTGACAAGGAAATATTGATTCTACAGGGTTACAATGTTTGACTGACCCCCCCTTTGTTACCTACTGCGATTCAGAATATCATATTGATTTTGACCTAGAAAATGTTTTTCAAGGTCAAACTCAAGGTCAAACATTACAAAAAATTGTACTTCTTTGACATTTGATTTTTTTACACATAGAAGGAATCAAGATATTGTTACAAAAATGGCAGACATACTTGCTACAATAGTCTAGAGGCTCCCTGTAAAATTTCAAGGTCCTCGGATTGACCTACGTTGCACAGTAAAGGTCACAAGGTCGAAAAATTAGTGAAAAATTTACGATATTTTTCCACATTTCTCAAAAAAAGCGTTAATTCAGTCGGCCGTAGCTCCGGTCCTAATTAAGTTACAGAGAATCTGAAAACAGATTTGGAAAGGCCAAATTCTCCTCTAGTTTTCATTTTCTGAACATTTTGTCGTAGCTCTGACGGTTAAAAAGATCGCCGGACCCTGAAAATTTCATGTTTTTTGTCAAATTTTCACAATTTATCGATATTTTGACAAGGAAGGAATCATTCTTTTCTAATGAGCCTGTCTGGACATATCTCTAACATCTGTTTACATAATCCTGCCAAGTTATATATATTTCCATCTAACCGTTTCTGTTCCAGAGAGATTTTAAGTTAAAAACTACATTTTTTCAGTGACTTCTAAGGTTCGTATTTCTGAATTGTACCATAATTTCAATCTACTGTCACTCCGGTTCTAACTAAGTTAAGGAGAATCTGAAAACAGATTTGGAAAGACCAAATTCTCCACTAGTTTTCCTTTTCTGAACACTTTGTCGTAGCTATGACGGTATAAAAGATCGCCTGACCCTGAAAATTTCATGTTTTTTGTCAAATTTTGAAAATATACCAATATTTTGACAAGGAAGGAATCATCCTATTGCAATGAACCTCTCTACACCTATCCATAACTTCTGTTAACATAGTCATGGAAAGTTATATATGTTTTCATTGAATGGTTTTGATTCTAGACCGATTTTAAGTTAAAAACCACATTTTTCAAGGAATTTATGAAGTCTATATTAATGAATTGTACCATCATTTCAATCGATCATATCTGTACTGGTCTGTGTACTGGTCCATGTACTGGTCCATTGCATTGGACCATTGCATTGGACCATTGCATCGGACCATTGCATTGGTCCATTGCATTGGTCCATTGCATTGGTCCATTGCATTGGTCCATTGCATTGGTAACCCTAACCCTAGCCCTAACCCTAACCCTAACCCTAAACGTTAATACCTTTTTCACTGGCACATTGTACTGGTACATTACACTCTTACCTTGTAGTGGTCTGCTGGTGCAAGTACTGGTTCATGTACTGGAGCATGTACTTGGTTCATATACTGGTTCATACACTGGTTCATATACTGGTTCATACACTGGTTCATATACTGGTCCATGTCCTGGTCCATGTACTGGTCCATGTACTGGTCCATGTACTGGTCCATTGCACTGGTCCATTGCACTGGTCCATTGCACTGGTAACCCTAACCCTAACCCTAACACTAGCCCTAACCCTAGCCCTAACCCTAACCCCTAATAACCTTTTCACTGGTACATTGTACTGGTACATTACACTCTTACATTGTACTGGACTACTGGTGCAAGTACTGGTTCATGTACTGGCGCATGTACTTCATATACTGGTCAATGTACCAGTCCATGTACTGGTCCACTGTATGATAAATTGTACTGGACTACTGGTGCATGTACTCAGTGGGGCATGTACTGGTCCATTGCATGGGTACATTGTACTGGTGCATGTACTGGTGCATGTCCAATGGTGCATGTAGCCTACTGGCTCATGTATTGGTTTACGTACTGGTCTATGTTTTTTGCACACTTGCATGTATTGCAATGTATTACAGCAGGATTCCTGTATCATTTCCACGTACTTTTTACTTGCTCATCTACCTGCGTCGATTTCGAGTTACTGGTATCACAGTAGGTGAAGTTTTGTCACCGCTCTACGGTGGCCGTCTACTAGTTTTTATTATTTTTCTTCCCGACAAACCTCTTCGGAAAATTTTCAAAAAATTCGTATACGTAGCCTACAAAAATACAAGAGAATCATTTTGAAAAAATTGACCTTGACCTATTTTTCAAGGTCACAGGGCCTCTCAAAGTCGGATTTTGCAATATTTCAACTACATGTACCTCATCCGGTTATTACCGGTTTTCACTTTCTGTTACATGGAAAGGTCCCAGACACTTTCTACATAATCTGACCTACTTTCATGAAAGTAGGTCAAGGTCACATTGTACAAAGTTAATTTTTATGGTTTGAGGTCTGCTCCTGTGCCTCAAAAACCGTGAGTCGTACAGACATACCGTTGATGCCAAAACGTGCCTAAACTCTCGGGACACCTGCCCGGACTCTTTATTTTTCGTTGGCAGTACTGGTTCTTGAGTTACATAATTTTAAAGTCATACCGCGTCACTAGTAGCGGTGACCTTGAGAATTTGACCTTGAAATATCGATTCTAGCTGCTAACATGTCATAGTAAACCCCCCCAAATATACATGTATACACCCCATATGGACCTTTAAATTTGACCTTGACCTCATTTTTCAAGGTCATTTGACCCAAAAAAGTTTGAAAAGGAGCCATTTTCAGGATTTTTTTTTAACATGTTATTTTTAAGATATCAGCGTGATTCACAAGTGACAGATGAGCATTGGCCTGTTTATTCATAATATTTAATCATATTTTGTCTACCTCTGTCCCCAGATTTAATAAAAATTTTGAAATATTGCTAACCGACAAATGAAAAAAAAAGTCACATTTCTGCGTTTTTGACAGGGAAATATTGATTCTATAGGGTTACAATGCATGACTGACCCCCCCTTTGTCACACACTGCCTTTCTAAAAATCATATTGATTTTGACCTAGAACATGTTTTTTAAGGTCAAACTCAAGGTCAAACATGTTGAAATATTTTACTATTTGGACGTTTCATTTTTTTTAACATAGAAGGAATCAAGATATTGTTACAAAAATGACAGGCATACTTGCTACAATAGTCTAGAGGCTTCCTGTAAATTTTCAAAGTCCTCGAATTGACCTACGTTGCACTGTAAAGGTCACAAGGTCGAAAAACGAGCAAAAAATTTATGATATTTTTTCACATTTCTCAAGGATAGTGTAACTTCAAACGGCCGTAGCTCCGGTCCTAATTGAGATACAGAGAATCTGAAAACAGATTTGGAAAGCCCTAATTCTCTTCCAGTTTTCATTTTCTGTATGTTTTGTCGTAGCTTCGACGGTTAAAAAGATCGCCGGACCCTGAAAATTTCATGTTTTTTGTCAAATTTTCACAATATATCAATATTTTGACAAGGAGGAATCATTCTTTTCTAATGAACCTGTCTGGACATATCTCTAACATCTGTTTACATATTCCTGCCAAGTTATATACATTTCCATTCAACCGTTTTTGTTCCAGAGGGATTTTAAGTTAAAAACTACATTTTTTCAATGATTTCTAAGTTTGTATTTCTGAATTGTACCGTAATTTCACTCTGCTGTAACTCCGGTTGTAATTTAGTTATGTAGAATATGAAAACTGATTTAGAAAGACCAAATTCTCCCCTAGGCTCCAGTTTTGAACACTTTGTCGTAGCTATGACGGTTTAAAATATCGCCGGACCCTGAAAATTCCATGTTTTTGGTCATATTTTCACAGTATATCAATATTTTGACAAGGAAGGAATCATATTATTGCAATGAACCTCTCTACACCTATCTATGACTTCTGTTAACATAGTCCTGGAAAGTTATATACGTTTTCATTGAATCGTTTTGATTCTTGACCAATTTTAAGTTAAAAACCACATTTTTCCAGTAATTTCTGAAGTCCATATTTCTGAATTGAACCATCATCTCAATCGATCATATCTCTGGTCCAATTAAGTTACAGAGAATCTGATAACAGATTTGGAATAACCAAATTCCCCTTTAACTGTGCAATTTGAACATTTTCTTGTATCTCTGACAGTAAAAAAGATCGCCCGACCCTGAAAAATTTATGTTTTCAGAAATTGCAGTGGATGTACTGGTCCATGTACTGATCCATTGCACTGATCCATTGCACTGATCCATTGCACTGGTCCATTGTACTGGTACATTGTACTGGTACATTGTACTGGTACATTGTACTGGTACATTGTACTGGTACATTGTACTGGTACATTGTACTGGTACATTGTACTGGTATATTGTTCATGTACTGGAGCATGTACTTGGTGCATGTACTGATCCATGTACTATAGTCCATGTACTGGTCCACTGTATGGTACATTTTACAGGACTACTGGTGCATGTACTCAGTGGGGCATGCACTGGTCCATTGTACGGGTACATTGTACTGGTGCATGTCCAATGGTGCATGTAGCCTACTGGCCCATGTATTGGTTTGTACTGGTCTGTTTTCTTTTTTGCATTCTCGCAGGTACTGCAATGTATTGCAGTAGGACTCCTGTATCATTTCCACATACATTTTACTTGCTCATCTACCTGTGTCTATTTCGAGTTACTGGTTCTGCAGTAGGTGAAGTTTTGTCACCGCTCTGCGGTGGCCGTCTACTAGTTATTATTATTATTCTTCCCGATAAACCTCTTCGGAAAATGTTCAAAAAATTCATATACGTAGCCTACAAAAATACAAGAGAATCATTTTGAAAAAATTGACCTTGACCTATTTTTCAAGGTCACAGGGCCTTTCAAAGTCGGATTTCGCAATATTTCAAATACATGTACCTCGTCCGGTTATTACCGGTTTTCACTTTCCGGTACATGAAAATGTCCCAGACAATTTCTACACAATTTGACCTACTTTCATGAAAGTAGGTCAAGGTCACATTGTACAAAGTCCATTTTTATGGTTTGAGACCTGCCCCTGTGCCGCAAAATCGGTAAGTCGTAGAAACATACCGATGGTGCCATTACGTGCCCAAACTCACGGGACACCTGCGGGAGTCTTAGTTATTCATCGGCAGTACCGGTTCTTGAGTTACGGAACTTTAAAGTCATACCGTGTCACCAAAACCGGTGACCTTGAGAATTTTACCATGAAATATCAATTTTAGGTCATAACATGTCATAGTAAACCCCCCCAAACATACACCTAGTAAGCCCAAAATGACCTTTAAATTTGACCTTGACCTCATTTTTCAAGGTCATTTGACCCAAAAAAGTTTGAAAAAGTGCCATTTTCAGCAATTTTTTTCACCGTGTTTTTTTCAAATATCACTGTGATTTACTGTTGACAGATGAACATTGGCCTGCTTATTCATAATATCTAATCATATTTTGTCTACCTCCTTTTCCGGATTTATGAAAAATTTTCAAATATTCCTAACCGACAAATGCTAAAAAATGACACATTTCTGCATATTTGACAGGGAAATATTCATTCTACAGGGTTGCAATGCATGACTGACCCCCCCTTTGTTACCTACAGCCTTTCTGAATAGCATATTAATTTTGACCTAGAAAATGTTTTTCAAGGTCAAACTCAAGGTCAAACATGACAAAATTTTTTGCATTTTTTACATTTTGTATTTTTTAACAGAGAAGGAATCAAGATATCGTTACAAAAATGGTAGACACGCTTGCTACAATACTCTAGAGGCTTCCTGTAAATTTACAAGGTCCTCGGATTGACCTACGTTGCACTGTAAAGGTCAAAAGGTCAAAAAACGAGCGAAAAATTTATGATTTTTTTTCACATTTCTCAAAGATAGCGTCATTTCAAACGGCCGTAGCTCCGGTCCTAATTAAGATACAGAGAATCTGAAAACAGATTCGGAAAGGCCAAATTCTCCTCTAGTTTTCATTTTCTGAACATTTTGTCATAGCTCCGACGGTTAAAAAGATCGCCAGACCCTGAAAATTTCATGTTTTTTGTCGAATTTTCACAATATATCATTATTTTGACATGGAAAGAATCATCCTTTTTTTATCAACCTGCCTGGACCTATTTGTAACATCTGTTTACATAATCCTGGCAAATTATGTATGTTTTCATTGAACCGTTTTGGTTATACAGTGATTTTAAGTTAAAAACTACATTTTTTCAGGCATTTCTAAAGTTCATATTCCTGAATTGTACCATAATTTCAAATTCTCCTCTAGTTTTCATCTTCTGAACATTTTGTCGTACCTATAACGGTTTAAAAGATCGTCGGACCCTGAAAATTTCATGTATTTCTGATGTTCAAAGAGATCACATGTCATTGACTCTGAAAAATCTATGTTCGCAGAAATCGCAGAAGATGTACTGGTGGATGTACTGGTGGATGTACTGGTGGATGTATTGGTTCATGTATTGGTTCATGTACTGGTTCATGTACTGGTTCATGTACTGGTTGCTGTACTGGTTCCTGTATGGTTCATGCGCTGGTTCATGTACTGGTTTATCTGTTCTGGTTTTTCTGTGCATACTTGCATGTACTCAATGTACAGGAAACATTCTTGTATTCTTGTCTGTATGCATGTTACATAATTATGTGTGATTCCTGTGTACTTTTCCATGTACCTTTTACTTGCTCATCTACTTGTGTCTGTTCGAGTTGCTGGTACCACAGTAGGTGAAGTTTTGTTACCGCTCGCGGTTACGTCTACTAGTTAAACTTCACCTACACATAGGTGAAGTTTCTTGTTTTCGGTATTATTTATTATTATTATTTATTATTATTCTTCCCGATAAACCTCTTCGGAAAATTTTCAAAAAATTTGTATACGTAGCCTACAAAAATACAAGAGAATCATTTTGAAAAAATTGACCTTGACCTAATTTTCAAGGTCACAGAGCCTCTCAAAGTCGGATTTCGCAATATTTCAAATACATGTACCTGGTCCGGTTATTACCGGTTTTCACTTTCCTGTACATGGAAAGGTCCCAGACACTTTCTACACAGTGTGACCCATTTTCATGAAAGTAGGTCAAGGTCACATTGTACAAAGTCCATTTTCATGGTTTGAGGTTGACCCCTGTGCCGCCGAATCCGTAAGGCGTAGAGACATACCGTTGGTGCCATTACGTGCCCTAACGCACGGGACACCTGCGGGAGTCTTTATTTTTCATTGGCAGTACCGGTTCTTGAGTTATGTAATTTTAAAGTCATACCGCGTCACCAAAATCGGTGACCTTGAGAATTTGACCTTGAAATATCGATTTAATCTGTTAACATGTCATAGTAAACCCCCCCAAACATACACCTAATAAGCCCATTCACACCTTTAAATTTGACCTTGACCTCATTTTTCAAGGTCATTTGACCCGAAAAAGTTGGAAAAGGTGCCATTTTCAGCAATTTTTTTCACCATGTTCTTTTCAAGATATCATCGTGATTTACAGGTGACAGATGAACATTGGCCTGCTTATTCACAATATCTAATTATATTTTGTGTACCTCCTTTGCCAGATTTATGAAAATTTTTTTAATATTGCTAACCGACAAAGGATAAAAAATGACACATTTACGCGTTTTTGACAAGGAAATATTGATTGTACAGGGTTACAATGCATGACTGACCCCCCCTTTGTTACCTACTGCAATTCAGAATATCATATTGATTTTGACCTAGAAAATGTTTTTGAAGGTCAAACTCAAGGTCAAACATTACAAAATATTTTACACTTTTGACATTTGATTTTTTTACACATAGAAGGAATTAAGATATTGTTACAAAAATGGCAGACATACTTGTTACAATAGTCTAGAGGCTCCCTGTAAATTTTCAAGGTCCTCGGGTTCACCTACATTGCACAGTAAAGGTCACAAGGTCAAAAAATTAGCAAAAAATTTACGACATTTTTCAACATTTCTCAAAGAAAGCGTTATTTCAATTGGCTGTAGCTCCGGTCCTAATTAAGTTACAGAGAATCTGAAAACAGATTTGGAAAGGCCAAATTCTCTTCTAGTTTTCATTTTCTGAACATTTTGTCGTAGCTCCGACGGTTTAAAAGATCGCCGGACCATGAAAATTTCATGTTTTTGGTCAAATTTTCACAATATATCAATATTTTGACAAGGAAGGAATCATTCTTTTCTAATGAACCAGTCTAGACATATTTCTAACATCTGTTTACATAATCCTGCCAAGTTATATATATTTCTATTGAACCGTTTCTGTTCCAGAGAGATTTTAAGTTAAAAACTACATTTTTTCAGTGACTTCTAAGGTTCGTATTTCTGAATTGTACCATAATTTCAATCTACCGTCACTCCGGTTCTAGGTAGGTTACGGAGAATCTGAAAACAGATTTGGAAAGACCAAATTCTCCCTTAGTTTTCCTTTTTGAACATTTTGTCGTAGCTATGACGGTATAAAAGATCGCCGGACCCTGAAAATTTCATGTTTTTTGTCAAATTTTGACAATATACCAATATTTTGACAAGGAAGGAATCATCCTATTGCAATGAACCTCTCTACACCTATCCATATCTTCTGTTAACACAGTCCTGGAAAGTTATATATGTTTTCATTGAATCATTTTGATTCTAGACCGATTTTAAGCTAAAAACCACATTTTTCCAGGTATTTCCGAAGTCCAATATTTCTGAATTGTACCATCATTTCAATCGATCATATCTGTACTGGTCCACGTACTGGTCCACGTACTGGTCCACATACTGGTCCACGTACTGGTCCACGTACTGGTCCACGTACTGGTCCACGTACTGGTCCACGTACTGGTCCACGTACTGGTCCACGTACTGGTCCACGTACTGGTCCCCCCTAATCCTAACCCTAATCCTCACCCTAACCCAAACCTAATCTTTTCACTGGTACATTTTACTGGTACATTACACTTGTACATTGTACTGGACTACTGGTGCTGGTTCATGTACTGGAGCATGTACTTGGTGCATGCACTGGTCCATGTACTAGTTCATGTACTGGTCCACTGAATTTGTCTCAAATTTGGTCAGGTCATTGCTCAAATAAGTCCCTACATGTATGGGGCCTGGAGGCCACCATGCCTCATTATATAACTTCTTTTTGCCTACAAATAGTTGTAGGCGGATCTAAATAGGCTATCCAGCCACATTTTCCATTTGCCTGTGCCAGTGCATGGTTAAGTTGGGATTTTAGGGGGATGGGCTGAGATAAGTTTCTTTTTTGAGAATCTTAACTCAATAAACCCTAACCCTAACCCCAACCCTAACCCTAACCCCAACCCTAACCCTAACCCCAACCCTAACCCCAACCCAAACCTAGCCCTAACCCTAGCCCTAACCCTAGCCCTAACCCTAACCCTAACCCCTAACCCTAACCCTAACCCCTAACCCTAAGCTAGCCTTTTCACTGGTACATTGTACTGGTACAATACACTGGTACATTGTACTGGACTACTGGTGCAAGTGCTGGTTCATGTACCAGTCCATGTACTGGTCCACTGTATGATACATTGTACTGGACTACTGGTGCATATACTAAGGGGGGCATGTACTGGTCCATTGCATGGGTACATTGTACTGGTGCATGTACTGGTGCATGTCCAATGGTGCATGTAACCTACTGGTTCATGTATTGGTTTACGTACTGGTCTATGTTTTTTTGCATACTTGCATGTATTGCAATGTGTTACAGTAGGATTCCTGTATCATTTCTATGTACTTTTTACTTGCTCATCTACCTGTGTCTATTTCGAGTTACTGGTTCTGCAGTAGGTGAAGTTTTGTCACCGCCCTGCGGTGGCCGTCTACTAGTTATTATTATTCCCGAGAAATGTCTTCGGAAAATTTTCAAAAAATTTGTATACCTAGCTTACAAAAATCTAAGAATACAATTTCTAGATTTTTGACCTTGACCTATTTTTCAAGGTCACGGAGCCTCTCAAAGTCGGATTTCGCAATATTTCAAATACGTCTACCTCATCCGGTTATTACCGGTTTTCACTTTCCTGTACATGGAAAGGTCCCAGACACTTTCTACACAGTGTGACCCATTTTCATGAAAGTAGGTCAAGGTCACATTGTACAAAGTCCATTTTCATGGTTTGAGGTTGACCCCTGTGCCGCCGAATTCGTAAGTCGTAGAGACATACCATTGGTGCCATTACGTGCCCGAACGTACGGGACACCTGCGGGAGTCTTTATTTTTCATTGGCAGTACCGGTTCTTGAGTTACGTAATTTTAAAGTCATACCGCGTCACCAAAATCGGTGACCTTGAGAATTTGACCTTGAAATATCGATGTTAGCTCATAACATGTCATAGTAAACCCCCCCAAACATACACCTAATAAGCCCAAACTGACCTTTAAATTTGACCTTGACCTCATTTTTCAAGGTCATTTGACCCGAAAAAGTTTGAAAAAGTGCCATTTTCAGCAATTTTTTTCACCATGTTCTTTTCAAGATATCAGCGTGATTTATAGGTGACAGATGAACATTGGTCTGTTTATTCACAATATCTAATTATATTTTGTCTACCTTCTTCGCCGGATTTATGAAATTTTTTTTAATATTGCTAACCGGCAAAGGTTGAAAAATGACACATTTCCGCGTTTTAGACAAGGAAATATTGATTGTACAGGGTTACAATGCATGACTGACCCCCCCTTTGTCACCAACTGCAATTCAGAATATCATATTGATTTTGACCTAGAAAATGTTTTTCAAGGTCAAACTCAAGGTCAAACATGACAAAAAATTGTACTACTTTGACATTTGATTTTTTTACACATAGAAGGAATCAAGATATTGTTACAAAAATGATAGACATACTTGCTACAATAGTCTAGAGGCTCCCTGTAAATTTTCAAGGTCCTCGGGTTCACCTACGTTGCACAGTAAAGGTCACAACGTCGAAAAATTAGCGAAAAATTAACGATATTTTTCCACATTTCTCAAAGAAAGCATTATTTCAATCGGCCGTAGCTCCGGTCCTAATTAAGTTACAGAGAATCTGAAAACAGATTTGGAAAGGCCAAATTCTCCTCTAGTTTTCATTTTCTGAACATTTTGTCGTTGCTCCGACGGTTTAAAAGATCGCCGGACCATGAAAATTTCATGTTTTTTGTCAAATTTTCACAATAAATCAATATTTTGATAAGGAAGGAATCATTATTTTCTAATGAACCTGTCTGGACGTATCTCCAACATCTGTTTACATAATCCTGCCAAGTTATATATATTTCTATCGAACCGTTTCTGTTCCGGAGAGATTTTAAGTTAAAAACTACATTTTTTTCAGTGACTTCTATGGTTCGTATTTCTGAATTGTACCATAATTTCAATCTACCGTCACTCCGGTTCTAACTAGGTTAAGGAGAATCTGAAAACAGATTTGGAAAGACCAAATTCTCCACTAGTTTTCCTTTTCTGAACACTTTGTCGTAGCTATGACGGTATAAAAGATCGCCGGACCCTGAAAATTTCATGTTTTTTGTCAAATTTTGACAATATACCAATATTTTGACAAGGAAGGAATCATCCTATTGCAATGAACCTCTCTACACCTATCCATAACTTCTGTTAACATAGTCATGGAAAGTTATATATGTTTTCACTGAATCGTTTTGATTCCAGACCGATTTTAAGTTAAAAACCACATTTTTCAAGGAATTTCTGCAGTCTATATTAATGAATTGTACCATTATTTCAATTGATCATATCTGTACTGTCCATGTACTGTCCATGTACTGTCCATGTACTGTCCATGTACTGTCCATGTACTGGTCCATGTACTGGTCCATGTACTGGTCCATGTACTGGTCCATGTACTGGTCCATGCACTGGTCCATGTACTGGTCCATGTACTGGTCCATGTACTGGTCCATTGTGCTTGTCCATTGCACTGGTCCATCGCACTGGTCAATCGCACTGGTCCATCCCACTGGAGGTCGAAATAGCTCAGTTGGTAGAGCAGCCGCATCTTATTGCTAGGCGGTGCCGTATGTGTGAGGTCCCGGGTTCGAATCCAGCTTAGTCAACTGCATTTCTCTGAATTTCTTTGTCGGTCTGTGCCAGTGCATCATCGTTTGTGGGCCTAACCCTCCCTCAAACCCTAACCAGAACCTAACCCAAACCTAACCTTTCCACTGGCACATTGTACTGGTACATTACACTGGTACATTGTACTGGACTACTGGTGCAAGTACTGGTTCATGTGCTGGAGCATGTACTTGGTGCATGTACTGGTCCATGTACTAGTCCATATACTGGTCCACTGTATGATACATTGTACTGGACTACTGGTGCATGTTCTCAGTGGGGCATGTACAGGTCCATTGTATGGGTACATTGTACTGGTGCATGTACTGGTGCATGTCCAATGGTGCATGTAGCCTACTGACTCATGTGTTGGTTTACGTACTGGTCTATGTTTTTTGCATAATTGCATGTATTGCAATGTATAACAGTAGGATTCCTGTATCATTTCCACGTAATTTTTACTTGCTCATCTACCTGGGTCTATTTCGAGTTACTGGTTCTGCAGTAGGTGAAGTTTTGTCACCGCTCTGCGGTGGCCGTCTTCTAGTTTATTATTATTATTATTCTTCCCGATAAACCTCTTCGGAAAATTTTCAAAAAATTTGTATACGTAGCCTACAAAAATACAAGAGAATCATTTTGAAAATTTTGACCTTGACCTATTTTTCAAGGTCACAGGGCCTTTCAAAGTCGGATTTTGCAATATTTCAAATACATGTACCTCATCCGGTTATTACCGGTTTTCACTTTCCTGTACATGAAAAGGTCCTAGATACTTTCTACACAGTTTGACCTACTTTTATGAAAGTAGGTCAAGGTCACATTGTACAAAGTCCATTTTCATGTTTTGAGGTTGACCCCTGTGCCGCCGAATCCGTAAGTCGTAGAGTCATGTCGATGGTGCCAAAACGTGTCCAAACTCACGGGACACCTGCCCGACCCTTTATTTTCCATTGGCAGTACCGGTTCCTGAGTTACGTAATTTTAAAATCATACCGCGTCACCAAAACCGGTGACCTTGAGAATTTAACCTTGAAATATCAATTTTAGCCACTAACATGTCATAGTAAACCCCCCCAAATATACATATAGAGACCCCATACACACCTTTAAATTTGACCTTGACCTCATTTTTCAAGGTCATTTGACCCGAAAAAGTTCGAAAAGGAGCCATCTTCAGCAATTTTTTTTACCATGTTATTTTCAAGATATCCGCATGATTTTTAGGTGACAGATGAACATTGGCCTGCTCATTTATAATATCTAATCATATTTGCACTATCTCTGTCCCCGGATTTATGAAAATTTTTTAAATATTGCTAACCGACAAATGTTAAAAAATGATACTTTTCTGCGTTTTTGACAAGGAAATATTGATTGTACAGGGTTACAATGCATGGCTGACCCCCCCTTTGTGACACACTGCCATTCTGAAAATCATATTTATTTTGACCTAGAAAATGTTTTTCAAGGTCAAACTCAAGGTCAAACACAACACAAAATGTTACTTGTTTGACATTTGATTTTTTTAAACATAGAAGAAATCAAGACATTGTTACAAAAATGGCAGACATACTTGCTACAATACTCTGAAGGCTCCTTGTAAATTTTCAAGGTCCTCAGATTGACCTACGTTGCACTGTAAAGGTCAAAAGGTCAAAAAACGAGCAAATAATTTATGATTTTTTTTCACATTTCTCAAAGATAGCGTCATTTCAAACGGCCGTAGCTCCGGTCCTAATTAAGATAGAGAAAATCTGAAAACAGATTTGAAAAGGCCATATTCTCTTCTAGGTTTCATATATTGAACATTTTGCCGTAGCGCCGACGGTTAAAAAGATCGCCAGACCATGAAAATTTCATGTTTTTTGTCAAATTTTCACAATATATCAATATTTTGACAAGGAAGGAATCATCCTATTTTAATGAACCTGTCTGGACATAATTAGAGCTTCTATTTACATCATCTTCCCGGATTATATACATTTCCATTGAATCGTTTTGGTTCTACAGTGATTTTAACTTAAAAACTGCATATTTTCAGGGATATCTAAAAGTCCATATTTCTGAATCATACCATAAGTTCAATCTTTCGTGACTCCGGTCCTGATTAAGTTACACAGAATCTGAAAACAGATTTGGAAAGCCCATATTCTCCTCTTGTTCTACTATTTGAACATTTTCTTGTATCTCCGACGGTTTAAAAGATCGCCGGACCCTGAAAAATTTATGTTTTCAGAAATTGCAGTCATTTGCAATGTTTTCATCCTACAGTAACTGGTCCATGTACTGGCACACGTACTGGTCCATGTACTGGTACATTGTACTGGTACATTGTACTGGTACATTGCACTGGTATATTGCACTGGTACATTGTAATGATTCATTGTACTGGTGCATGTACTGGGGCAGCGGGGCATGTACTGGTGCATGTACTGGTGCATGTACTGGTGCATGTACTGGTGCATGTACTGGTGCATGTACTGGTGCATGTACTGGTGCATGTACTGGTGCATGTACTGGTGCATGTACTGGTGCATGTACTGGTGCATGTACTGGTGCATGTACTGGTGCATGTACTGGTGTATGTATTGGTTTATGTATTGGTTTATATTTTGGTTTATGTACTGGTCTATGTGTTTCTATTTGCATACTTGCCTGTACTGCAATGTATTACAGTGGAATTCCTGTATCTTCTTCAAATACATTTTACTTGCTCATCTACCTGTGTCAATTTCGAGTTACTGGTTCTGCAGTAGGTGAAGTTTTGTCACCGTTCTGCGGTGGCCGTCTACTAGTTATATTTGATATTAATATTTATGTTTGAGGCTTTAGCTGCTGTATTCGGCATCAATGCACAATAATTACTATCTTGGTTCAAATAAAAGTTCAAGCAATTTCAAAAGGGGGGGTGGGCAACAGTGGCAACCTGCAAAAGAATGAAGGGAGGGATGAAGATGAAGGGTGAAGGGAGGAATGAAGGAATGGGTGAAGGGAGGAATGAAGGGAAGAGTGAAGTGGAGGAATAAAGTGGGGGAAGGAAGTGGGGGAAGGAAGTGGGGGAAGGAAGTGGGGGAAGGAAGGGAGAAAGCTGAAAGCGAGGGAAGGAGGGGGGAGGGAGGGTAGATAAATAGATTTATTGGAACATAGATAGATAGATAGATAGATAGACAGACAGATTGATTGATTAATTGATTGATTGATTGATTGATTAATTGGTTGATAGAATCTGGTAGATAGATACAGTAAATGTCTATCTACAAGCACCTTTTAAAGTTCTTGCTAATTTTGTGTTGCTAAAACAATTTTTTTTTTAAATCACGCACTTTTCTAAAGCGTCCCTGGAACTGTGACAGGGCCTTTTTAAGAGACACTCCAAACAGAAATTTGTTTAAGATTGCCTTGAAAAAGAATCTGTTCATTTCACCAAACGTAAGAAAGAAATTATTCATATAAACCTTTCAATACAACTCCCCCCCCCCCCCCCAAGATATAATGCTTGCCTAATAATAACTTTTGCACAGAAATGCGTTCTGAAAATGTCAAACTTGGACTAAGTCAATCACTGCCAATGAAGCTGTCTTGAGAAGCAACCCAACAACCAATCAGATAAGAATTAAATGCATGGATGATAATGACTGACATTTGAATTGTTCACAGTTCTAGTGTTTGGCTTCAGTACTCATAAGTCATTTCACAGTTTAAGTATTTTTCAAGTGACAGTTGTTTGTTTTCAGTTGGTGTGTTTTATTGCATCATAATGACATTCAACATTCATGGATAATATGAAAGCTGCATTCTGATTAGTTGAAGCCACTGGGGCATAGCTGATCTAAATGTGACTAAAACCACAGGAAAAACTGTCAACAGAGTCAAAGCCTCGCTGTGCCAGCTCGCACTGGAGGCTTTGACAATGTGAAAATGTCTTATAAGATGAATACCTTACAACTTACAAGACCTTATAGTTTGTTTATTGACACCTAATCACCCATGCTGACAGGTACATGTATATGACACATGCTGACTATCTAGACTGATCAACTGTAACTGTCATAAACAATCACTTTAAAAGCTCCTGAGTCAGTAGTATCATTATAATGCCTGGTGGAATAATCATTTTGAAAATGTGACAGGATGCCGTTTTACTGAGAATTATAAGGTCAAGTAGCCAAAGATCCTTAAAAGCCTTTGTGCCATTTATTTCCAATCAGAAGTAAAAAGTCAGGTGTTTCTGACTTTTTAGCAATACATTTCCAGTTGTCAGTCATTCTATGGCTCTTCTAAATATTTATCTTCGTGGCAAATGAACTAGAGTACAATTGTGTTACTTCACCAAACTACCATTTGAGATCAATCTCATCAATTTCCATTACAATCAATCATGCAACAGAAACCCAGCATCATTGCCATCCAAGGTTGTCAGTCAAGCTTTTACTGTGTTGAAAATGAATGCTCAAGTGCCACTGCAGTGGATTATAAAAGCAATTGATTTTTTTTCTATACACCAGACTGAGTCTACTGAATCAAAGCTGGCTATGGCAACCCCAGTTTGTTTGATGGTATGGCAACAGGCTATACATTTCTCTTTTTCTTTTCACATTGTTTAATTTTCTTTCTTTTAATTTTCTTACTTTTAATTTTCTGTTTTATTTTTGGCTGTCAACAGCAGGTGAATGACCTCAGAAAAAGTTTTGCATCCCTTAAATATTGTAACAAAGAGAAAAATATGCAACTTGATACGCTCGAAAAAGAGCTAATTTCTCCACTCCTCCTGTTGTGACTGAGACTTGAACCTGCAACCTAAGTTAGTCGGTGAGCATCTTATCCACTTGGCCACTGCGAGATATCTATAAAATATAAATCTCGATCTGATATAGGCCTATTCGCTATGTAAGTCTCTCGTAAAACAGTAATTCTTAATGGCCTAACCACTTGTTCGTTTGAGATACAGTGGTCATATGAGAAATGCAGGCCATTTGCAAGATAACATTGCAGTACAGCACTAGAGTAGAAGGTTGTAAATGGTTTGAACTTACGGTCGAAGAATTACGTTCAGCTCTTTGCGGACATCAATGACATCACAACAGGCCGTATTCATCACATTGAAATGAACTGTCATTTTGTCATTGGGTAACTTGTCACATTGTCCAATGTTCCCATGCCATAACCATGATAACATTCTTCAGTTTTAGTGATTACCATGCGCTGATTGGTGAGAAGACTGGGAGTCTGGCACACACCCTACTCATTCATGAGAATAAAAATAGTACAACCAAAGAAGGTTAGAGGTGGTACTCCTACAAACATTTATATTTCTGATGATTTTGCAGGTTTGCACTACAGGTTTGCACAACAGGTTTAAAGCTGAGGATTTGCCTGTTTCATGATTACATCAGCTGATTTTGCACCCATCTTCTCTTACATAACATGCACCCAGTGATCTCAATCACCTGCAGCTCTGCACCTGGATACATGCAGGAAACCAGTCACATGACCCCTTCTGTCACGTGATGGAGACAATAAAACAATGGTTCTCTGAAAACTCTAAAATGGGCTCCATCCTCAAGTGCAGTTTTTAGCTCTCTTACACAAAATCTGCACTTCATTCATGTGTTTTACCTCATCTGTTTGATATTCTATCTATCAAGCAGTTTATCTATGTAGTTATCTATCTAGTTATCTATCGATCTATCTATCTATCTATCGATCTATCTGTCTATCTATCTATCTATCTATCTATCTATCTAGTAGGTGGCTGGCTGAGTGCTCAAGGTGCCTGCCTGCTCCACTGAAGGCTGTTACCTGCATGGGTTCGAACCCCGGGTGGGGATAAAAATCATGAAATTTTCAGTGGACCTTCATTGGCTCAATCCCAGACATTAAATGGGCGGCACCTTGTATCAGTGTCTGTGCTGGGAAATTAAGAGATCCCTCACATGGGGGGGATGTGCAAAATGTTGAGGACTACTGCTCTAGCTCTCTCCCATCTCATCAATCAACACTCGTGAGTGCTCAGAACTGGGCTTAGATGGCTGCACTTACCATATCTATCTATCACTCTATATATCTGTCTATCTATCTATCCATCTATCCATCCATTCATCCATCTTTTCGCAACATTAACTTACCTCGATACAAGTCTTTTAAACCAAACCATGTGAACCTCTGCAATGCCAGGCTTAATAGAAGCAAGGCTCCATAGAGGCCCAAAATGCTAGGGGCATTAATGACATGGTTGGGCCTATGCATGTTAGGCCTTCGCTTGCAGGCAACCACCAAATGCACGATCAGTCAATATCCACGAGGTCAACGACCAAACAGCTGATCTGTTTCTGGTTTTGTCATTGCAGCGCATTGCCCTCCAACATGAATGAAATGATGAATGAATGTGCACATAAAAAATGAACGAAGTTAGACGGATAGGAATTAATTAAACATGTTCATTATATATATTCGGCACAAACATACATGGCATTTTGTACACAAAAAACAAAGATTTTGAGTGGGTCTGTGCACGCCAGGGTTGGGTACAAATGCAAATGCATTTGCATTTGCATTTGCAAATGTCGCATTTGAATCCGCATTTAAATGCTTTTAGAAAAATGCAAATGTATTTGCATTTGCATTTGCATTTGAATGCTAAACATTTGCATTTGCATTTGCGTTTTTAGAAATGAAAACATTTGCATTTGCATTTGCATTTGAGTAAAAAGCATTTGCATTTGACAAATGTTTTGTCAAATGCATAGATTATTTATTTCTAAAATTAGCAAGAAATATTGTACTGTGACATATTTTAGAAATGGAAATACTATACTTTGATATGAACATGTGCCAATAACCAATTCACAGGATTGGCAAAAAAAAACAATAAAAGAAAGACTATGATTGGGTATATTATTAATTTAAAACACATTGAAATATACTAACTGTAAATTAATTTTGGCTTTTAAAGTACAGTTTTATGATCATTCTGTTACTAAATACATCATTTCATACGGATTGAGGGGCAATTGACTCTTTTTAAAATCAATAGGCCTATGCAATGGTTTTTTGATTATGTAGTTGCTGAATAAATTCACTGCCAATTGAAGGATTATTATTTGGGGGTTTTCCTAATCATTGAGCCATGAAGCTGTGAATGCAATGTCATGGGTGAGTGATTATTGAATATTGAAGCAAATAGTTATTTAGGGAAAACAACACATCTCTTTAATATTATAAATATTCTATTTAGCTATCTAATCTTTTTCGTTTGTCAATATGCAATATTGCAATAGTTAGAAAATATCATTTCTGTGTAAATGCACTCACTTCCAATTGCATTACTATTATTAATTTTGGGGGTTTCCCTAATCATTGAGCCATGAAGCTGTGAATGCAATGTCATGGGTGAGTTGTTACTGAATATTGAAGCAAAAATTATCAGGGGAAGATGATACATCTCATTAATATAAATATTTTTTTAATGTAACTATCTCATCCTTTTTTGCATGTCAGTATTCAATACTTTGGAAAATAGTATTACTGTGTAAATGTGCTCACTTCCAATTGCATGACTATTATTAATTTTGGGGGTTTTCCTAATCATTGAGCCATGAAGCTGTGAATGCAATGTCATGGGTGAGCAGTTATTGAACACTGAAGCAAATCAAATCAGGGGAAAATCCTACATCAGTTATATGCAATAATAAGGAATAAAGACTAAAATTTTATTTTACATTGACACAAAATAAAACAATAACATTAGCCATGTGTGACCATGCTCTAAGATATGATAAAGTGGTGAATTGCAGAATAAAATGCAGTAGTTTATTCTACACACATGTATGTCAATTGCAATAAACAATGCATTTTTATTTTTGCTATCTTTGCACATATTGTAGTATATAACAAATATTTGAAGTTTTAACATATAGACAGATTGACAGATATTTGATGGATTCCAGACTGATGGATTGTGAGCTGATTGACAAAGTGATGATATCAATTTAAGATAGATAATTCTAAAAAACCATACACAATTTTGTTGGTTGGAAGTCAAGAAGTATATAATTATAAAATGTATCTATCAGTTTGTGGTCCAAAATTGCAAGGAACGTTTTACTTAGAATCCGGAGACCTGATAACAGAATAGCATTTAGTTAACTTCATTGTTATAAATTGTTAAACATACCTAAAATCCTCAACCGACAGTCTTTCATATTTGCAGATATAGTACCTTCAAAATACCTTTTTAGGTTATACTTGTGTTATTTTATTGAATTATACACGAATTACGTTTTTGACTAGGTGATTGACTGATTGTTTGATTGATTGCTTTACTGATTGATTTCTATGGATAAATATGCTGTCTTATTGTTATTCGTTTGAACCTAATAACTTTATGGACAATATTTATTGCTATTTGAATGACATCAAATATTGCTTCTTATCACTTTTTCGCCGATAATCTGCAACCAGTTGGCCTTTGATTGAAGGATGAACTGAATTGCTTCCCGAAAGTACAATGTGTAAACCTGGTCATACCAAGTTAAATTAAAATGGTTTATAATAAAAGTTGTTTCCATGTTATCTATAATATACATCAGTGTTACAACAAATTCTGTATTAGTATTTAGATACATTGTGAAACCACAATCTCTCTTATCATGACTAAAATAACTTTTTTGAAATCACACAAGCTAAACATTTGAAAAATATCAAATGCATTTGCAAATGTATTTGCATTTGCATTTAAATGCTTTTGAAAATAGCAAATTTGCATTTGCATTTGCATTTGAATCATTCTGAAACATTTGCATTTGCATTTAAATGCTTTTTGCTTGGAAGGCATTTACATTTGCATTTGCATTTGGTCATTTCCGAAACATTTGCATTTGCATTTAAATGTTTTTTATTGCATTTGTACCCAACCCTGGTGCACGCCCAAAGCCTTTGGGAGACCTCCAGATGATGCAGTTAGGACCACTTGCATCTTTTGGAGGTATTCCAAAGGCATTTTGTTAATGCGGCAGCGGTGCGCCATTCTAAATTTTTAAAAGGAAAATATTCCTGCCACCAGAATATAATTTTGGCTTGTAATACCTGGAACCACAAGAGGGGTGAACAGGAATAATATTTTCACCAATGATCATCTTGGGAGCTGTAGCAAGGAAGACTTTGGTTATTCTGACCCCCCAAGCCCCCCCCCCCCATTCCCATCGCTAATAATCTGTCTAATTCTATTTTATCTCATCTCACCACATCTTATCTCATCTCTTTAAGCTTATCTCATCTTATCACATTTCATATTTTTTCTCATCACTTCATCAAATCTTAGCTATTTCATACAATGTAATGTAAACTTGTCGGATTCTTATCTTACCAATCTATTTTTTAAAATTATATCCATAATATGTTTGCCCAGCACTTTCAAGAGCTATAAATCAAAAAGAATTCGAAGGAATCAATGTTTTTTGATAATCCATCAAATCAATAGGAAACCTCTATTCAAGCTTTTTAAAAATGACTCATCAATTTGATTGTAGAATAGTTCAGTGAACCCTTCGGAGCTCCTATGATGAGTCATGGTGACTCACAGTTAATTGAACCGCCCAAGCAGGTGCAACGACATTTGCATGTTAGATGCACACTGTCAAAAAAGGACAGTGATGATTTGCCTGAATTCGCAAGGGTGTTTTATTTACTTTTTTGATTTGCAAAAAAAATATAGGAATGGATGACATTGTAGCCCCTAGAATAATCTGGATGGCAAATGTACAGTAACATTAAAAATTTTAATTTGTCTGAAAACTTTAAATCAAATTAACTTAATTCGAACACCATTGGGTGGATGATTGGTTTTGAACTTTCTTCTAAATAAAATCCCAAATCAGATTGGCATTTGCCAGTAATTAGATCAACCCACACAGTTGCTCCATCAGTCGTTCTATAACCATAATCACTGGATTAACTGATTTGAGTGTGATTTGAGATTTGTTCAACTTCAACATGACACTATAGGTAAAGTGGTCACTATTACTTTAGATCTAAAAGTGGGGTAGAAATCGTCTACCATATTGATATATTTATTAATTCCTTGAGATATAGTGAGGCTAGATGCATTTGTAGCACACCATATGCCAATTACAGTCATTTCCACAAAGGAGCTATAGTAGCAAGGTCGAGAAACCCAATAATCAATGGCGGCCATTTGCACCTGTTTTCCTTCCTTCTAATCCCTTTGTTTAGTGTATTTTCAGATGTTTGCATCGTATGTACTGAGATGAACGAAACATTTGAACCAGTTTAAAATTGACGAAATAACAAGTGTTTGCCTCTTTGAGTGAAGGACTCTTAAGGTTGCTGGTTCAAATCCCAGTCTAGCAACAATTACTTTTGTTGAATGGGTAAAGTGGGGTAAATCAAGCCCCGGCACAAATCTAGAAACAACAACAACCAGATTAAAACAGTCGCAAACAAACCGATAATTTTGGGTGACAACATTACATTGTTTTAACAAACGAACAAACAAGTTAACCCTTTTTTTTTTGTTAGAGCATAGGCCTTGTACAGAACTTTTTGTCCTCATGTTACGTTCATTACAGTAAGAACAATTACTGAAACCATTAAGAGGCAGCTTGGTCCAGAAAATAAAAGGGGACGAATTCCACCCACCTTACCCTATATACTATGTAGTCTTCTGCAAGTGACAGTCACGTAAGCTGTCACATGAATGTGCATTTGGAAATGTTGGAAGAACAGAGCAATATAAACTGATCCCAGTGCTCACTGAATGATCTTCTTTATAAATCTAGATTGATTTCAATAAAATTGCTCACCAGCGAATCATTAAATGTTCCTCAATCTACTTGATGATGACATACATGTACAAAGATTGCACATGGTTTCCAACCACCAATAAATATAAATATTATGATTTTGTCAGAGGTCAATCCAAGTCACTGGTGGCTATCTTAATCCATTTCAAATGTATTAACACAATAAAACAAGCCAATATCTAAAAATGGATTATCAATTTTGGCAAAACTCCAAGACACGATAAATAAGGCACAACTTACACACACCAGCATGAAACCTACTGAAGGCTGACTGAATTAAAAATAAGCCTCCACAAAAGAAATCCCCAACAAACAACAATCAGACTTAGTTACTCAGAAAAAGAAACATAAATAAGTTGATGGGTAAATCCATCCCAGAGAAAGTCCTGCCCTTTTTAAGGATATAACATTTTGTCACTGCCAGGCGAAAATAGGCCACCACCTTATCCGGGTAGTAATTCCTGTCTTAGTAAGCTCCAAACACTACAGAATTTAATTGTTTAGAAAATATCTATTGTATTGCAAACTTAAGCAGAAGAAGCTTAAAAGGGAAAATTAATTTATTTAGTATTTTTTTATTTATTTTTTACTGGAATCAACTGGAATAAAGCAATCTTGCTTTTGTCTGGTGTCTCACCGAAGTCACCTCATTTGAACTCTGATAAATTTTATTGCAAGCATAGCCTAATGATTCCTCAATAAAAATCAATTCTTTAGTCTGCTTATTTCATTATGAATAGCAAATTTAAGCCCTGTTCATTAAGGTTATAAATAAAACCTTATTAGACGAAACAACTTTGAAGTGCCAAATCGTTGATTTTCCATGCTTTTATATATATAGTAATAAATTACAGAATGATTATGTTTTAGAATTGAAACAGGCAACATTGATTGTGTGATACATTTATTTATAAATCTACTTATGGTCATATATTATGTCATGTATATCCTGATTTTATGTGATTTATGAGGTCTTTATGTCATATTTGGATTTACACCAGGTGCCGTGGACATGAAATCGGTTAATACAGTGTAATATTGTCAGTTTTTATTTTCTGGCCTATTTGGCAATATATGAGATTATTGGTGACATCATATACAGGATATAGATGAATTTTTATCACGAAGATGTAAATTATAATTATGCAAATCTACCTACTATAGACAGTTCATTGTTGATAATATTATTAATATATAACATACACAGGTTAGGCCTACCAAGTACAATATATAATATCATAATCAATCAATGAAATGGGCAATTTTATGAAATGTTTATAAAGTACAGTAGCCAGTACATATTTGTGTGACATGAAAAAAATCACAGCTTTTTGATTGCATAAAGAGTAAACAATACAGTGCAAACAATGTATAATTAACTGTGCTATGTCTTTTCATTTCTATTCTTAAGGCAGGTAAACTGTAATGCCTGGCCTTATGTCTACATGTTTACTTTGAAAAAAAAAAAAAAAACCTTGAAATTTGCATAGGCTAATTTTGGGAGCAAAGATGTTCATGCACCAGGATTCAAGCTTTAAATGATATTTGATAATACACCATTTAGCCAATGTAGGCCTATAAAAGCCACTATACCAATACCAAGGTATAGGCCTACCAGTAATGTTTAGATTAAAGTAAGAAATTAGCACATTAATTTACTGAATATTATTAACAAGAGCATCTTGAATACATATTGGGCATGTCTACCTGCCTGCAGACCAACGTGTTGTACATCAGTAGACACTTTTCACAGGTGAAATTTAATGCTGTCCTTCCCTATATGAACTTGCACTCACCTGCTAGATTACGTCAACAGGTAGAACCCAAGTTGTGACGTCATAGTCAGTGGAATGTTATGATCCTTGCACGTGAAGATCCAGTGTGGATCTGAGGATCCAAAACAGCTGATGTGTTGTGTGTTGTTAGTTCCGCATGGTTGCACTGGCCAAAAAAGCCACACTAGAGGTCGCTGTAGTAGCACAAAAGAGATTAGTTGATGGCTCTGTCTATGAGCAATGAACTCCAGTTCATTGGCTCTGAGACTGCTGAACATTGGAGCAGTGCCATTACAGGTTCGATAAGATGGGTAGTAAATGTAGGTTATAAATGGTAGGAACTGCAGGAAGACATGTCACAATGGAGACATATTAAAGATTACAATGAACTAGCATTTGAACACTGTTAGGAAGGGTAACAGATTGAATTATGTAATGCCAGATAAGAACAATTAGTATCTTGAGAGAGATGGATGGATTGCCTTTACTCCTGTATTTATGCACCTAGTAAGGAAGGAGGAGGACACAGTAATGAAGCAAGGGTGATTGAAAATACTGTCCAACATATGTCACGACGGTTTTGCTCTCAAAAGGAGATCAAACAATTAATTTTTATTAGCGTCAATAATGTTGAAAAGGTAAACTATAGTTTCTTGCTGTGTTTGTCCTCAAGAAACTTGATATTTAGTTCAGCCCAGACTTCTATAGTTTAGCATTGTCTATTAATGTCTAAGTATCTAGCATGTAGCACGTGACTTTTCACAACCTTGTTTAGACATTGGTGATTTATTGGCCATCAAGAAAGTGTTTGGAAAGTCATTTTGTGCCAGACAGGGAGGGAGTATTAGGATGTCTGGAAAAGTGGTATTGACATAATTCTTAGCATGTCACTAAACCCAAACAAAAGTACAAGTTCATACTGTATCCTCGTGCTTGTCTTTTAAAAGAAGATGTTTGTCCCATTTTAAATTTCAAACAACCAAAAAGCTCCAAAACAGTCAGATACTGAATAGGGGAAGGGCAGGTTGGCTGATACACCTTTCAGAAATGATTGTCTACAACCTAAATGGAGAATGATATTGGAATGTCATGAGGAAATATATATAATATATACAATATCATTCAAGTCCTTTTACCTCTATTGAACCCCTCTAAAAAAATGACAGCTAGTACAGTATGCTCCTGGACACTGGTAGAGCAGGACCAGAGTTGATGCTTTATGAGAAACAGATGTATCAGCACAAGATAGAACAATTTCTGGTGTTAAAAATGTCACCAAACGTGGAATTGGATACTGTTGTTGGGATTTTTATCATTCGGTTTGACTAAGACCTCACTTTCCATCCACCATATATACCAGAGGCCAAGAATCTAAAGCTGCTGTGTCCTGGTTGACAGATAATGACAGGCAAAAAGGCACCTCCTTGTAATACTCAAGAAATATGACGAACTGTGAACGATAATTGCATTTGCATGGCCATGGAAATAATGAAATACAATGAGGTGAATAAATTAGAAATTCAATGCTGAAAACAAAATTGAAATAGGATTGCCTGTTTGATTAGTGAAAATTGAGGAAGTGATATTACTGAAATAAATGTCAACTACAGTATACGTATGTGATATTGAATTCATTGTACATGTTAGTATACATGTGTCAATTTAATTCGAATTAATATATATGTCTGTCTGTCTAGTTGTCTAGCTGGCTGGGTCATATGCCCAGAATGAACATATTTGCCATTGGGGCCACTCTGATGAATGTTCATGAAGGGGGGGGGGGTATACACAATTCAAGACTAATAATGTCTTCATGTGTGAAGATACGACAAACATTTTTCTTGTAAGTTTAGCATCAGGGCATACCTGGATAAGCGTAAATGTAGAAAAAAAACTATTTGTCATTTTCAAGTGCCAGATAACTTTTAAAAAATACGAAAGGTATCATTTGGTCGACGCCCTGTTATTAGTAGGTAGTTTCATTTCATAATGTGTTCAATATGAATTTAATGTGATACAATGATTAGTTAGATCACGTCTGTATCTCTATAATTAGAAGCTTAAATTGTCATTCATTTGTTGAACAAGGACGTTATAATCACCTATCAGGATGTGGTACTGCTGGGAAGCTAGAAACAGATTTACAGTTTCAGTGGTGTATTTAAGGGAGGCTGGGGGGGGGGGTCAACAAGCCATACCCCTTGCCAAAATTTTGCAAATGAAAGATAGGAAAACCGTCGCCAACCCCCCCCCTTCCACATTCATACATAGTACCCCCCCCCCAAGCAATTTCTAGGTATGCCCCTGAAAAGTTTGAAAAACAAGGAACAAAAAACCGTTAAAAGAGCAAATTCCAAATTCATATTTTAATACATACAATTAAAACCCTGGGTGTAACAATCCAACATTCGGTTCCTAGTCGCGCTCTGGTCAACATGGCGATGAAAACGGTCTGGCGTTTTTGTGTGCTTGTCATCATGACACTGCTCGTGGTAAATATACACTTCTGATCATACATTTTTAGAGCATATTACAGCACATAATTGTAAATTTAGGAGTTAGTATGGTAGCAATGCCCATTTCTAAGACCTTAGAAAGACTCATCTATTATTGCAGGCATTTGGATTTCCAGTTCAGAACACCTCAATTTAACGAAGGCTAATAGGCGTCCTGCGTGCGGGAGTTTTTTTAGGAGGGGGGCAAGTGACTTTGCCCGAATTTTACTATCCAAATTTTATAATATGTCAAATGAAATTGCTTTCAAACCACTTTTCAATGATATTTATTTGATCAACTGCCCAGATTTTTAACCTCCTTGCTCGAAATTTTACCTTTTCTTAAAGTTTTTGGGAGGGGGGGTAGCTGCCCCTCTGCCTTCCCCCTCTCTGATAAACCTATGCGACAGAAGACCTTAAATTTTCCTTTTCACATTGCAGTTGTGTTTCCTTTTATCTTTTCTTCAACTTGTTACACTGAGCAGGGATGCATTTGATGGATATAACTAGTGTCAGAATAAAACTATACAATACAGAGTGTAGAAGCAAATTTTTACAAAATTTGGCATACATATTATATACATTTTAAACTTTGGTAGAAATGAAAATAGCCAAGTTGTAACAAACTCGTAAGGCAGGGGCTGATAAGCCACACAAGTAAGGGTATTCCTATGCAGTTTCAATAATATTATATAGATCCACGATTGTAAAACTTGCTGGAGCTTCAATTAAAAAGTCCTTTGTTGTGAGTTCATCTTCCCTCATGGCTGTTTTGAGGATGCCAACACCCTGGTAGGAGAACTTGATGATGACTTGCTTTAATATGCCAGGAAAATAATTTTCACACAGGCTTTTTTTAATGAAATTCTGAAGTCTGTAGATCTGATAATCATCTGGCTTTTTTAAACTATTAAATTCATTTTACTAATGACAGTTCAGGGAAGGTCTGGGTTCCCATATAATTGCTCAAGTCACTGTGCAGAACTATTCCAATACATTTGGCAACTGCTTGAAGGTTAACATCCCTGTTTTACAGTGTTTTTTTTTGTTTGGCCGATTTGACAGAAGAATGTCTTTTAAAATTTCCTTTTGTTTGAGTATTTTCAATGCATCTTGCTCCTGGTACATTTTTCATGAGGCAGATCGCGGAGCCCATAGGCGGCCATACTAATCATTGAGAGTATCAGGGCATGCAAATGGCCTCAGTCCACCTATATACTAGCATATGACAAATCAAAGAAATGCCCAAGACATGTGTGTCTTGATATATTTGTCATAGATTCCATCCCATTTTACAGTTGATTATGAAAAACATTTTCTCAAAATTCACAGTTATTGTTGGGTGTTGTTGGTTCTACAAGTTGTAGATTCTTATCTTCTTCTATTTTGTGTCTAATTGCTTAAAGCACAAATAGTAACAAACAATGCATAACAGTTTGTGATCACTCCTTCTGATGTATGTTGATTAGAGTTTGTCATGTGGTTTTGGAATAGGCTCCCACCAGTTAAGCATTTCTTCAAAAATATGCAAATACTATAAAGGAAAAAATGATTTGCATGCCACAACATTATCAAAATAAGTGAGATGCACAAGGTCAACTATTGCATTTCCACCATAGCTGTATGTTATTTGCAAAATGACCCTGCTTCTGCAATCTCCAAATTCGAATTGCATACGCTTGTATTTTCTTGTTGGGTGTTATTGGTATGAATGCGCGTGGCGGAGCTCCACTGACTTGGTGCATGTGTTTTGTCTAAAGGACGTAGAGTAGGTCGGGGCATGAAGCCCGGGTTAGGTGAGAGGCCCCCCCAGGCTTATATCCAAACTTACATTTTTGGTGCGTTTATCTATTGATAGGATTGAAACTAGAGGCGTTTTAGGTGACGTCACAAATTTTCAGGGCAAACAGCACCAAACCATAGTAGAAATTAAAGAAACAAAAAAATGTGCATGGTTTTTGTAACTTTGATTAATTCTTTGAAAGGGGCTGTCAGAAATAACTTTGGAAATTTTTCAAAGTATAATGGATATCTGCATTGCTTCACTTTATGACCATCACATAAATATGATTTGGATCATGTTTTTTGCATTTTAGTTCAAAATATAGAGGTCAAATTAAAACATGTGGGTTCGGGGCGAGAGGCCCAACATGATATGGGGCATGAGGCCCCCTTCACTGGGGGGTCGAAGCTGCTTCAGGAACCATTTAATAATGTGTACTTTACCTTAAATCTTCATAGAATAGCTAATTAAAATAGAAAAAATTTTGCTCGAAATTGAAAATGGGCAAAAAATATTAAAAAATAAAAGTATGAACGGAAAAATTTTGAAATTCAGAAAAAGTGAACAGAATGCCTTAAAAATGATAGAAGAACCCTAAGAAATAACTTTTAGGCTGAATGCGCTCGCAAAAAAAATTGCCATAGGATTATAATAGGGGGGCTTCTTGCCCGATGGGTGGGGAAAGAAGGCCATTTTAAATTTTTTACAAAAATGGCCGTAACTCCTTTATTAAAATTGGTAGACATTTGTTTCACTAGTTATTAGTAGAGTCTAGTGGTCCCTTCCAGACAGCATAAGCATTCAAATAATCGCCCATAAAAAGTAGGTCAAATTGCACCTCGAAGTTAAGGGGGGCCGCATGCCCCGACCTACTCTACACTAAGTGCCATTTAAGAAGCTTTGAACACTTTTTTGGCACAACTATAATTGGTGACCGTTGACCAGTCACTTTGATGCTCATCGTGAGACCAAATCCTGTTGAAAATCCATCATACTACAGAGGAATATTCCTCTGTGATCATACTAATGAACAGGAAAGCTGATGACATCTTTTAAATCCATGCCAAGTTGCATTATACTATAGTAGCTACTTGCTTTTATTTTGAAGTTATCTGAGCAATAATTTGATTGTAAAATTTGCCTATACACCCTGTATTACTATCATTCTGTCTCATCCCCTCTTATTGGACTACTTCTTTAATTGTTGAACTCACTAATTATTTCATATGACATGATGTTTTCCAAATTTGATAATTGTATCAATATACACTGTAAACTCAGCTGCCGGCAGTTACCGTTAAAACAACAGTAAATGCCGTAAAAACAACCGTTTTCGGACGTAAGATGGCACTTTTCTGTATATCTTACGGTAGCTGTTGTTTAAGTAAAGCAGAAGGTTTTTACAGTGTAGGCCTTTTTTTATTATGCAGGTAGATGCCATGCAAGAAGGTGAACCTGGTTTAGAAGATCTAAGCGCCAGGGAAATCGAAGAATTGGAGCAATTCTTGATGGAAAGAGCAGCACTCACCGAAGATGATCCGGTGAGAAAAATTACTCATTTTCACCACTCTACAAGCATGAACTTCATATTTAATACAACAACATTTTTACCTTCCCAGTAAAACAAACTAATGTGAACATGATCTCAATTTATTTTAGAATGTCGCACACTGTCCCATTGCGAAATGCTCACACCTTTTGGATACTGAGAAAATAACTGAAATACTTAGTCTAAAATGATATTGCCTTATTTTTACTACACTGTAAGCCCAGTTGCACTACCTTTACAGCAGTTACCGTTAAAACAACAGTATGCCGTAAAAACAACGGTTTTCTGCCATAAAATGGCAATTTTTTTCTATTCATTATGGTAGCTGCCGTTAAAGTGACGCAACAATGTTAGAGTCCAAGTGCTGATGAAACACTAATGCAGTTAAATTAACATTGTTTAAATTACCAACACTGTTTTACTTTCAGGACGTGCAAGCACTGACAAACCATCTGGAGGAAATTTGTAAACTAGCTCCTGTCCTCCGTCGGCCACTGAGACGATCCTGCAGGCGCATTTTCGCAGTAAGAGAAGCTTTTTATATTCATAGGTCTATTTTTTTAAAGGACCACCTTTTATAGAGGCTCTGATTAGGGGGGGGGGGGATATGGAGGACACGGAATTAAGAAGTAAATTGGCCAAGGGGAGGGAATTCAATGTTTATAGTGGCCATTGGAAACAAGAGTTACAAGACTCGTTCTTTTATGTGCTATCCTGGCTAACTGGTGGCAAGTCAAATCAAATCAAGTTGATCTGTATTCTATTATATTACAAAGGTATTAATGTCACTACGGGTACCTTTTTGTTACTTCGCAATGAGTCAGTGGTGGATCTTTTAGGGACCCCACTCCTAGACCCCTAAAAAGATGTAAAGTAGAATTTATATGAAATATGTGACGACATGCCAAATTACTCATGTCCACCCATACTACTACGTCGGTATCTGTCACTTCGAATTGTTAACATGTCACAACATTGTTGCTACTCGCAGGATGACAAGGAGGAACGAGCAGAGCCCGACTTGGAAGAGAGGTACGTCAGGGAAATCGAAGAATTGGAAGAAGATCTTGAGGAGAGGGCTGCGGACGGAGTCAGCCAAGAAGATCAGCTCAGCGCCAGTGAAGAAGATCTGGTAGGAAATATTACAGTCCTTCTCGTATTTATGTGGAATCCCAAGTCTATGCTGTTGAAGTGTGATGTCAGAGATGACTTTATTTACTAGCGTTGCAATATGTAAAATATCTACAAGCTGTGATGTCATTTTAAACTGGCTCAGATTCCCGAGGCTTCTAGTCAATGTGAATCCACCTTGGGATTTCAAGTAAATATGGCGAGGAATGTAACAAGATTTTTCATTGTAAAAGCAGCTGAGTCACATCATAAAGACAGGCATAGTTGATTTTTAGTTTCTTGGACCGACCAACCCAACAGATTTTCTGCCTACAGAGGAAAAAAAACCTCCCCAATTGTCATGAAATTGACATTACAAAAAAGTGAGACTGACCCTTGAAAAAGTGCCTCGAAAAGATCCAAGAAGCTGAGGAACAATAATTATGTTAGGCCTAAAATGTTTATTTTCTAGTCAAAAGTTGTTTAGTAAGATAGTTGTGCAGTAGTTAGCATGACATTTTCTGCTTATGCACACAAGAATTTGAAAAACAATCACAATATAGGAATTTTTAGAAAATATGCTGTCTGAGTTACACTGTAATGAGTTTAAAATCTGAAACAAATATGATCCTCCTGAACCCTCCGCACAAGCTCAATGAACGCCTCAAAGATATCAGGAAGTTTTATGTTCACTGTAAATCAATTAACTATATCAGCACATATGTTGTCTGTTATAGGCACAATATCAATGATTGATATTATCATTTTCATTATTTAGAACTTGAACGAACTGAACCTGAATTTGGGGAAAGTCTGCAAGTACGCTCCTATTCTGAGATACCCCCTGCGAAGAATGTGCAAGCGCCTTACAAGGGTAAGAATAACATCCTCATTTTAATTTTTGCTTCAAGTTAAAAAACAATATGCTTCCAAAATATTTTTATTCAGAGCAGTTCCTGACATAAAACTATTCACATATATACCCCACACATCATTCTCGAAATAATCTTCTTGTTCCTGCCGTAAGACACGTCTTGGCAACATATGGCATGAGCTGCTGGTGATCTCTTCAAAACAAGCTGGTCAAAAAATTAGTGTTCCATCCTTGCAGGTCGGAAGCCACAGCATTGCACCAACATCTACCGCCAAGTGCATCGGTGTCACTATGGACTCTCACCTTTCTATGGATGCACATATCTCATCAGTGTGCAGATCATCATATTATCATCTTCGCAACATTGGATACCTAAAGCGATATCTTGATCAAGAGTCCTTGGAAACTATTGTGCATGCTTTTATTACCAGCAAACTTGATTATTGCAATGTTCTGTACAGTGGTTTACCATCAGCCCAGATAAACAAACTCCAATCAATACAAAATGCAGCTGCCCGCATACTAACTGGGTCACGGAAATTCGATCATATTACTCCGGCTCTGCGATCCTTACATTGGCTGCCTGTTCAACAAAGGATCAAGTACAAATCATTGGTGATCATTTATAAGACTGTGAATGGTGTGGCTCCTGGTTACCTGAGAGAGCTGTTACAGCCTTATACTCCTGCCCGCAACCTTCGATCCCAGAACTGTAATCTTCTCAGAGTGCCATTTACAAATTCTAATTTAGTCATGACTCGTGCATTTAGTTTTTATGGTCCAAGACTCTGGAATGAACTGCCTCATGATCTTAAATCTTCACCTTGTCTTAATGTTTTTAAACGTAAACTTAAAACTTATCTTTTTATTGAATATTTTGACTAAAAGTTTTTAAGTACTTATTTAAATTTATATGTTTTTATATTTACAATCTTAATTTTTACATGTTATTATACGCCTATTTACTGTAATCAAGCGGTTAGAGCAATTGTGGAATTTTCGCTTTATAAAATAAATTTATTATTATTATTATTATTATATAGGTACCCAAAAATTTATAATAACATGAACCAAAGTCACAAAGAAAATATAAAAACGCATTCTTTTGATGGTTTTTAACGATAAATTAAATTAAAGGTTTTAGAAAATTATCAAGAAAACTGCACAATATCAAATTGCTATACTTGTGGTGACTAGAGTCGTCCTTCGCAACAATACAAGTATTACAACGTTAAACAACAGAATACTTTTAGATACATTTCATGATTTCAATGAATTGTTTTTGTACATGGTGGCCCTCCAGCAATAACCAAGTGGTCATCGGAGGGTCTCCCAAATAAAGTGCTCTTCATTGTCATTGTCATTGTCTTATATTCAGACATGGTCACTCACTTTCACATGTTTTTACTGATGGATACAAATAAAATTTCGTATTTTTCTGATTTAGGTCCCTCCAGTTTTATCAGAAGGCGCCGCTTTTACTGACGCCCCGGACTTGGAATAATTTTTATTTCACTGTGCATTTGATATATTATGTATTTATATCATGCATTACATAATGAATAAAGTTATGAAGAATTAAGTTTATCACACATCATCCATTTGATAAAGTTTATCCTTACTTCCTAGAATTACTGACTATCAATTGTGTATTCGTGTGAGGAATCACACTCGTATGTACTTGTGAAATAAAAGATACACTTTCTGTGCTATTATACCATTATTTTGAAGCAGCTCTTTCATTCAAATTAAAGAAATTACCCAAAATACCACATATATTATTTATTTGTTTTCTATGATTTCATGAAGCAAGTTTTTGTCGGAATTGAAGGTTACCCTCATGCCCGTCATGACTCAGAGTGCAATGTGATACAGATCATTCTGGCCATGCTCTGGCCATGCTCAGAATTAGATTTAATCCTTTTATTGTTCAAAGCCGATTACAATGGTTATGAAGAAATGTAATGTTTTTGGAATGTTTTAGGGAAGACACTGGATTTCAATGAACCAAAATCCCTTTGGTTTAAGACCAACGTTCATTAAGTTTTCTGCACACATTAAAAAGCTCTAACATTTTAAAATAAACTTTATACAAAGTTTCTGTTAAAACGAAAAAAGTAAATTGTAATGCAAAAATATGAATCATTCAAAATCATGGCAGATGAATGCGTTGTGTCCCTCAACTTGATATAAATTTACCCCATTTAATGGATATTTTACTCACCTAGCACAGACACAGATACAAGGGGCAATTTAATGTATCATCCGAACGACATCCGGATGTCATAAAGGTCAACTGAAAATGTCAGGTTCGTCTACCAGGTTTCAAACCTATGCAGGTCCAGACCTTCAGTGACTTAGTTCAGTAAGCACCTTTTGACCCAATGCAAGAAGTGGCATAGTGGTGTTCTGTAACTTTTGGCACTGAAATTGAGTAAAAATGTGAGAAGAATACCAGCTCTACTGCTCTACGCTTTGTCTCATCTCACATGCGAACTAACGTTTGGCCTGATCCCGCAGCTTTGAGAAGTCTTAATATACATAACAGTAGACATCAGTCACATCACATACCAACCTTTAGATTTGCCATTTTGTAATCTGAATATCAGATTTTCGCGACGTGTTGGGATAGTTTTTTGCCAAATTTTTCAAGATAATTTCGGCCACGGCCGTACATTTCCATTTGTTTACATTCTTGACGCAACCAAGGAGGACCGAAAGGCCTTCCCAGCATGCACCGCGCACAAACATATTATCGACTCGTGACGTCATCCCAGTCATTTCACGTCTGGCAGCCGAAGTGTCAACATCAACACAGATAAACAGAGCAAAGCAGGTGAATTTCGCTTTTAATTCTGATCTGATGCTGTGGACAGTTATTTATTGTTGTTCAGTGTACTGGGTACCTACTACAGGTGGTCTGGTTTGTGTTTGGCCATGGTTACACCCCCAAGGCCAAGATCCAAAATATTTCCGTGAATATACCTGGACTCCAATTATCACCCATGTCAACACTCGATCATTCAATGACAATGTCAATGTTGTCATTGCTGACACAAGTCAAAATTGAATTAATTCACTCCCGGAATTCACACTAATGAATTGAATTGAACAGCTTTTAACATGTTTCACTTGTTCTTAAGGGGCCGACCAGATGATCTTTGGGGGGGGGGGGGGGCTTAATGCCTATGGCTTTTTGGGAAAAATTAAAATACCAGGTATCCTCTTGACAGACACTGAAAAAAAAAGTTTGTTCAGCACATGAAAAAAAAAAGGTTTCTTTCCACCTGTAGCTGGGGCACCGTAATGTTAAAATTGCGATAAAAAACTTTGTCGCGCATTCACTTGTGAAAAAAATAGCTTGTCGACGCTTTGACCTTGCGAGCGAAAAAAAGTTTGTCTCAGGGGGTAAAAGCCGTAGCCCCCCTATCGTCTGGTCAGCCTCCTAAATGATGATTGATGATGTTTAACAATGACAACATTAGGGGCGGGGGACCATTTATCAAGATTCAAAGGGTTGGGCCTTGAGTTTTGTTTTAAATAAATTATTTCTTGTTCAGTTTTGCCTTTTGGTGAAATAAATAAAGCCATGGCTATTGACTGAGCTGGGTTCGGTCTATAGCAATTCAGAGTGCTATGGACCAAACCAGCTTGGTCTAAAAAGCTCCGTGAAATAATAATTTCCTTTCGAGGAAAACTCCCAAGGCCAAGCCACCCTGGAATGAAATGGTTGCTCCCTTAGCCTTAGGCAGCCTTGAAATAAATACTTTCTGGCGGGGGCATTTCCTGACTCTTAAGTGGATGACCATTTAATATAGATCTAGGGGGGCCTGCAGTTTCCTCGACATAAATTTTTTTAATTTGTATCACGGCAATTAATGGTAGGAAGTAAATTATTTATTTCGAGCTCGCGAATACCTTGCACTATGTGACTATAAATATCTGTCACAGTGGGTCCGTTTGCATCGTTGCAACACTTCAAGCTGTTTAATGTGTCAAAAATACAGCTCTCTGTTTGGTCAGGTTACTGGAAGTCTGGGTTTGCAATGACCGTCACGATTACCCAAAAAAGAATTTATTTCCCCAGAACTGAGCAAGAAATTATTTATTTAAAAAGAACTCTCAGATGCCCCCCCCCCCCTCGGAAATCATCATGATCAATCGCAGTGATGTTGCCTGCTTGACTGGCAATCCACAAATTGCAATTATAGGCTAAGATGCGATATGATATGACCGGATATGTGATAATTGTCACATCACCATTTCGATAAATGTTACGCTAATCTCATAGACACTGAATTTACCTTAAAATTTTCAAAATTGTCTTTAAAAGCAACAATTGTCAAATATACTGAAAATTATTAAAATTAAATTTTTCACTTGCTGCGATCTCTATGACATTTGATAAATTTGCAATTAATGGTGCAGCTCCAGGCTTGGTATCACTAGCATGACAATGCTGTGAGTTACCAGCAAAATTGAGACATATCACAGCATAACTAAATGAACAAAGTTTGTTTTGCACATGACACTGAAATAGAAGATTTTTCAGTTGAAATTTGTTCCGCATTTACTGCGTTTGCCAGGGGTGTATCTTGAAATTGCCTGAGGCAGGGGGCCATAACATGGGGCAAATACACAGCATTACCTATCTCGCTTGTGTAGATGTGGGCTTGCGGGAGCCCATTTGGGCCACGGCGTTTGCTATGGGCAGGCCTGAATCAACCAAAATTGTTTGTCATTGCTTGAAGCGAAAGAAGAAATTCTGGTATCTGACTATCATGATCCTCTGAGCTTGTTTTGAAAAATCTGAAAAAAAAGTGCCTTTAAATTTGACTAAATCCAGTTAAAATCTCTTTTTTGAGAGACTAGTAATGTGATAGTATTTACTGTGCCACTTGTGTCAATATTTATTCAGTGGCATGATTCACTCTTTATTGTATACAATTGTATTGTAATGTTTTGTATTGATTTTGCGTTTATTTCTAAGTAGTTGTCTGTTCTTTTTCAGGATGAATCATGCTTTATGGACGAGGGGAAAGAATTTTAGAAGTACATATTGCCTTCCAGAGAAGAGTGTGATCACAATAATAGCGTAAATTTGGCCTAGTGCAAGTACTTCAAACATCGTTTGGAGTTGTTTTTCGCACAGAGAACATTGATCGAGAATCGAGATTGTGAACTTTTATGTGTCTGTAAAAAATTGCACAATTACATAATATATATATATATACGTTGATTGTTTTGGTCAGAAATGTTGTTCAGGAGTGACATGTGTGTAAAATATCATCAGTCCATGTTTCTTCTTTCTCATGTTGCAATGTGATATGGAATAAACAATTATGCAACTTCTTTCTCTAAAACGGAGAGCCCGTCTCATGCCTTATTTTGAAAGAGCCGATAGAATGACTGGAGAATATTTAAATCCTTCCTCTGTGTCTCATCCATGAAGATTCAAATGTAGTAGGAGGGCTTTCTTGGTAGGACATCAAATTTAAAATAATAATATTGTTCAGTAATCAGAAATCATTTTTAAATGGGAATATTGTTGATAATAATTGTTTTGAAATAGAACATGCGAATTAATTTCCCATTTGATGAATATTATATAAGTTCTATCATGGAGTATTTAATTAAAATACCACATTTTCTGTATTAAAAGCTCACTCCTTAATAAAAGCCCACACCCCCCCCCCCCCCAAAGGAACCATCTTAAATTAAAATTCCTTGAAAAATGACTTTATCATGAGTTTTTAATACAAAAATCTATTAATTGCTCTTGTCATCATTACATTTGCCCACCGGGCATTTAATTAAAAAAATAAGGTATATTGTGAATGTGAATTTCCAACCAATTTGATTAATACTTATTTAATTGATTTGTGTATTGCTAAATATTTATTGAGTTGCTGTAGCAACTCTCTCTGTGGTGGTCATCAGCTGGATATTGTTGATAAATTATCAAGTTTAGTCATGTGCGTGTAAAAATGTATATCATATATGTATATGTTTGAGTTATACTGTGAATGAATAAATAGGAAGTTAAACTGCAAATCTGAATGTGCATTTTATTAAGGTTTTGATAGTCTCAGCGTTACTGGTTGAAGAGTGGCAGCTGCATACATTGTCACATATAATGTTACGCATTTAAGTCCTTATCCTTTTTAACCTACGGCTATTTATAGTCCAGGTTACTTGTTACTGTGAAAACCTTATTTTAGCTTCCAAGTTGAGCGCAGGCAGTTTTGTCACGGCTCAGGCCTGCAAGGATCTATGGTCCAATTGGCAATTAATTATTCGTTTTTGTGAAAATTCAGTAAGGTATGTTAGTTCCCGTTACTGCTGATTACTAACTCTTTGGCTTGTAATTAAGTGGGTTCAACCATTCAAGTATTCTGAGTATTCATTGTGGCTGAATGGTTACAGCCCAGGTGATGTGCTGGTGGGGTTCAAATCCTCGTTGATTTTTAGGTATTTATAGCGCAATCAGATGGCCAGATCAGAGTAGCAGCTTAAAGGAGTAGCAGAAAATGTAATGTAGGGAGCGAGTAACATCATAGGTAGCTTTTAACAGATGGAGGAAGTAGCAGTGAGAGGGAGTAACAGATGGAGTGAGCAGTGGCCAATGCAGGGTCTACTCTAGGGGCCTGGGCCCCCCCTAGACCAAAAGATAGATAGTGACATATTGAAGCAAAAATGCAATAACGAGGGCCCGCGAATGCCTGAACACCTTCGGCCCCCCTAGACTCATGTCTGGATCCGCCACTGGGGAGAGACAGGAGAGCAAGTAACATATATGCGGGAATAGCTGAGGAGGGAGTAGTAACGGGATTAACAGATGTATGAAGTAACAAATGGAGGATGTAACCGACAGAGGGAATAGCAAATTGAGGGAGTAGGAGCTGGAGGGAGAACAGAGGAGTAGCAGAGAGAGGAAGTAACAGGTAGTGGGAGTATCAGATGGAGGGAGTAACAGAGGGACGGAGTGTCATATCATGGAGAGAGTAACACAGGAGTAGCAGAGGGAGGGAGTAGCATGAGGAAGGAGTAACAGATGGAGGGAGTTGCAGAGAGGGGGGTAGCAGCGGGAGAGTAAAAGATGGAGGGAGTAGCGGATTAAAGGAGTAACTGACAGAGGAAATAACAGATTGAGGGAGTAGGAGCTGAAGGGAGTAACAGAGGGAGGGAGTATCAGATGGAGGAAGATGGAGATGGAGGGAGTAGCATAGAGAATGAGCAACAGATGGAGGGAGTAGCATAGGGGAGGAGTATCAGATGGACGGTGTAGCTGGGGGTGGGGTTAGTAGATGGAGGGAGAAATGTAGGAAGATGACGGGTTAACAGATGGAGGGAATAACTGATGGAGGGAGTAGCAGAGGGAGGGAGTAATAGGCATTGGAGTAACTGATGGAGGGAGTAGTGGAGGGATTAGTAGATGGAAATGTTAAAAGATAGGAGGTAAAAAGATAGCGGGAGTAACAGAATGATGGAGTAGCATGTGGAGTAACAGAGGAGTAGCAGATGGATGGAGAAGCATAAGGAAGGAGTAAGAGATGGAGGGAGTAGCAGATGACGGGAGAACCGGGGAAGTAGCAGTGGGTGGAATAACAGATGGAGGGAAAAGCAGATTGAGTGTTTATAATAATTATGGAGGGAGTTTAACAGGTGGAGGAACTAG
Organism: Platynereis dumerilii; assembly: GCA_026936325.1. Classification (NCBI taxonomy): domain Eukaryota; kingdom Metazoa; phylum Annelida; class Polychaeta; order Phyllodocida; family Nereididae; genus Platynereis; species Platynereis dumerilii. Next base: position 1,106,431 of record JAPTHN010000034.1, read on the forward strand.
ACAGAGTAGCAAGTAACAAGCTGGACCTTCCTGAGAGAGTTTCCTGGGATCCTTCCATTTGATGCTCCCTCTACCTGTTACCCCCTCCCTCTGCATGTCCCTCTCCTGTGCATCTCCCTGTCCTGGGTATCTCCCTTTCCTAAGCTTCTCCCTCTCCTGAGCATGTCCCTCATCTCTGCATCTCCCTCTAGTGTGTATATCCCTCTCCTGTGCAGTATGCATGTCCTTCTCCTGTACATCTCCCTCTCCTGTGCTGTGCACGTCCCCCTCCTGTGCATATCCCTCTTCTGGGTATATCCCTCTCCTCTGCATGTCCCTCTACTGTGCATATCCCTCTCCTGTGCATGTCCCTCTCCTGTGCATGTCCCTCTCCTGTGCATGTCCCTCTCCTGTGCATGTCCCTCTCTGGGTATCTCCCTCTTCTCTGCATCTCCTTCTCCTGTACATCTCCCTCTCCTGTGCTGTGCATGTCCCCCTCCTGTGCATATCCCTCTTCTGGGTATCTCCCTCTCCTCTGCACCTCCTTCTCCTCTACATATCCCTCTTCTCTGCATCTACCTTTCCTGGGTATCTCCTTCTCCCAGTGCCACTTCCTCTCATTGTGCATATACCTCTCCTGGGAATCTCCCTCTCCAGTGCATAATATCCCTATCCCGTGCATATCGCTCTCCTTGCATATCCCTCTCCTGTGCATATCCCTCTCCTATGCATCTCCCTCTTCCTGTGCACTTCCGCTCATTGTGCATCTCCTTCTCTTGTGCATCTCCCTTTCCCGTGCATCTCCCTCTCCTGGGTATCTCCCTCACCTCTGTATCTCCCTCTCCCTGTGCCACTTCCTTTCCTGTGCATCTCCCTCTGCTGGGTATCTCCCTCTCCCTGTGTATCTCCCTCTCCTCTGCCCTCTGCATCTCCCTCTCCTGTCTATATCCCTCTCCTGCACATCTCCCTGCCCTGGGTATATCCCTCTCCTCTGCATGTCCCTCCACTGTGCATATCCCTCTCCTGTGCATGTCCCTCTCCTGTGCATGTCCCTCTCCTGTGCATGCCCCTCTCCTGTGCATGTCCCTCTCTGGGTATCTCCCTCTTCTCTGCATCTCCCTCTCCTCTACATCTCCCTGTCCTGGTTATCTCCCTCTCATGTGCATCTCCCTCTCCTGTGCACCTCCCTCTCCTGAGCATGTCCCTCATCTCTGCATCTCCCTCTAGTGTGTATATCCCTCTCCTGTGCAGTATGCATGTCCTTCTCCTGTACATCTCCCTCTCCTGTGCTGTGCATGTCCCCCTCCTGTGCATATCCCTCTTCTGGGTATCTCCCTCTCCCCAGCACCTCCCTCCCCTCTACATATCCCTCTTCTCTGCATCTACCTTTCCTGGGTATCTCCTTCTCCCAGTGCCACTTCCTCTCATTGTGCATATACCTCTCCTGGGAATCTCCCTCTCCAGTGCATAATATCCCTATCCTGTGCATATCGCTCTCCTTGCATATCCCTCTCCTGTGCATATCCCTCTCCTATGCATCTCCCTCTTCCTGTGGACTTCCGCTCATTGTGCATCTCCTTCTCTTGTGAATCTCCCTTTCCCGTGCATCTCCCTCTCCTGGGTATCTCCCTCACCTCTGTATCTCCCTCTCCCTGTGCCACTTCCTTTCCTGTGCATCTCCCTCTGCTGGGTATCTCCCTCTCCCTGTGTATCTCCCTCTCCTCTGCCCTCTGCATCTCCCTCTCCTGTCTATATCCCTCTCCTGCACATCTCCCTGCCCTGGGTATATCCCTCTCCTCTGCATGTCCCTCCACTGTGCATATCCCTCTCCTGTGCATGTCCCTCTCCTGTGCATGTCCCTCTCCTGTGCATGTCCCTCTCTGGGTATCTCCCTCTTCTCTGCATCTCCCTCTCCTCTACATCTCCCTGTCCTGGTTATCTCCCTCTCCTGTGCACCTCCCTCTCCAGTGCATATCCCTCACCTGTGCATCTCCCTCTTCCTGTGCACTTCCTCTCATTGTGCATGTCCCTCTACTGTGCATGTCCCTCTCCTGTGCATATCCCACTACTGTGCATATCCCACTTCTGTGCGTATCCCTCCTGAGTATCTCCCTCTCCTGGGTATCTCCCTCTCCTGTGCATCTCCCTCTCCTGTGCATCTCCCTCTCTTTTGCATATCCCTTTCCTGGGTATGTCCCTTGCCCAGTTCCACTTCCTCTCATTGAGCACATCCCTCTCCTGTGCATGTCCCTCTGCCGTTCATGTTCCTCTCCTGTGCAAATCCGTCTCCTGTGCATGTCCCTCTCCTCTGCATATCCCTCTCCCTGGGATCTCCCTCTCCAGTGCATATCTCTCTCCAGTGCACATCCCTCTCCTGCGCATATCCCTCTCCTGTGCTTATCCATCTCCTGGGAATTTCCCTCTCCAGTGCATATCCCTCTCCTGTACATATCCCTCCCTTCTGCATCTCCCTCTCCTGTGCTTCTCCCTCTCCTGGGAATCTCCCTCTCCAGTGCATGTCCCTCTCCAGTGCATATCCCTCCCCGTGCATGCCCCTCTCCTGTGCATGTCAATATCCTCTGCATATCCTTCTCAAGTGCATATCCCTCTCCTATGCATACCCCTATCCTGTGCATATCCCTCTCCTGGGAATCTCCCTCTCCTGTGCATATCTCCTGTGCATGTATGTCCCTCTCATGTGCATGTTCCTCTCCTGTGCAATGTGTGCATGTCCCTCTCCTGTGCATGTCCCTCTCCGGTGCATGGCCCTCTCCTCTGCAGATCCCTCTCCTCTGCATATCCCTCTCCTGTACATCTCCCTTTCCTGTGCATGTCCCCCTTCTGGGCATCTCCCTCTCCTGTGCATCTCCCTCTCCTGTGCATCTCCCTCTCCTCTGCATCTCCCTCTCCTCTGCATATACCTCTCCTGCACATCTCCCTCTACTCTGCCTGTCCCTCTCCTCTGCATATCCCTCTCCTGTGCATGTCCTCCTGTGTATGTCCCTCTCCTGGTAATCTCCCTCACCCTGTGCATCTCCCTCCCCTCTGTATCTCCCTCTCCCTTGCCACTTCCTCTCCCTGTGCATCTCCATCTCCTCTGCATCTCCCTCTCCTCTACATCTCCCTGTCCTGATTATCTCCCTCTCCTGTGCATGTCCCTTTCCTGTGCATGTCCTCCTCCTGTGCATATCCCTCTTCTGGGTATCTCCCTCTCCTCTGCACCTCCCTCTCCTCTACATATCCCTCTCCTCTGCATCTACCTTTCCTGGGTATCTCCCTCTCCCAGTGCCACTTCCTCTCATTGTGCATATACCTCTCCTGGGAATCTCCCTCTTCAGTGCATTCCCTCTCCTGTGCGTGTCCCTCTCCTGTGTATGTCCCACTCCTGGGTATCTCCCTCGCCCTGTGCATCTCCGTCCCCTCTGTATCTCCCTCTCCCACTTCCTCTCCCTGTGCATCTCCCTCTCCTCTGCATCTCCCTCTGCTCTACATCTCCCTGTCCTGGTTATCTCCCTCTCCTGTGCATCTCCCTCTCCTGTGCATATCCCTCTCCTGTGCATCTCCCTCTCCTGTGCATCTCCCTCTTCCTGTGCACATCAGCTCATTGTGCATCTCCTTCTCTTGTGCATCTCCCTTTCCCATGCATCTCCCTCTCCTGGGTATCTCCCTAGCCCTGTGAATCTCCCTCACCTCTGTATCTCCCTCTGCCTGTGCCACTTCCTTACCTGTGCAACTCCTTCTGCTGGGCATCTCCCTCTCCCTGTGCATCTCCCTCTCCTCTACATCTCCCTGTCCTGGTTATCTCCCTTTCCTGTGCATATACCTCACCTGTGCATCTCCCTCTTCCAGTGCACTTCCTCTCATTGTGCATGTCCCTCTCCTGTGGATATCCCTCTCCTGTGCATCTCCCTCTCCTACATATCCCTCTCCTGTGCATCTCCATCTCCTTTGCATCTCCCTTTCCTTGTATCTCCCTTGCCCAGTGGCACTTCCTCTTTTTGTGCATATCCCTCTCCTGTGCATGTCCTTCTGCTGTGCATGTTCCTCTCCTGTGCAAATCTGTCTCCTGTGCATGTCCCTCTCCTCTACATCTCCCATCTCCCCTGCATATCCCTCTTCTCTGCATATCCCTCTTCTCTGCATATCCCTCTTCTCTGCATATCCCTTTCCTGGGAATCTCCCTCTCCAGTGCATATCCCTCTTCTGTGCAAATCCCTCTCCAGTGCATATTCCTCCCCTGTGCATGTCCCTCTCCTGTGCATGCAGTGGTCGAAATAAGGGGGGGTCAGGGGGGGTTTGACCCCCCCAAATGGTCATGGGACCCCCTCAAATACATTTTTCAAAAGGACCAAGAGGGGGTCCTCAAAAACCCCCCCAAATACTGAAAGTGTGCTGAGAAGTGAGTATGAAGCAGCAAAGTAAAGCCTAATCAGCAAACAACAACCTCTTGTAATTTATATACATTACCAATAGGGTTTTCACAACTCATTTTCTGAGATAAAACATACCTTTAAAAAGCCCAGAGTTAATTTTTAGAGTATCTGAAAAACTTCGGCTTCAGGGCACCTCTGGCGGCCCGCTGCGGCCCGCGGACTGCCAGCTACAAGGGCTTCAACCCTTTGGGTCTTCCAACAGAGAGACCCCCCCAAATAACATGGCCTATTTCGACCACTGTGTGCATGTCCCTCTCCTCTGCATATCCTTATCCAGTGCATATACCTCTCCTGCACATACCCCTGTCCTGTGCATATACCTCTCCTGGGAATCTCCCTGACCTGTGCATCACCCTCTCCAATGCATATCCCTCCCCTGTGCATCTCCCTCTCCCTGAGCCACTTTCTCTCTTGTGCATCTCCCTCTCCAGTGCATATCCCTCCCCTGTGCATCTCCCTCTCCTCTGCATCTCCCTCTCCTCGGAATCTCCCTCTCCAGTGTGTATTCCTCTCCTCTGCATCTCCCTCTCCTCTGCATCTCCCTCTCCCTGTGCCACTCCCTGTGGCTGCAATTTCCTGTCCCCCTAGTGCAACTGCCTCCCCTTGTGCATCTCAGTCCCCCAGTGGAACTCTCTCTCCCTGTGCAAACCCTTTCTCCCTGTGAGACTCCTTCCCTGTGCATCAAAGCGACAGGCACAGATAAGATTTGATCACATAGGAGATAACGATAAGCGATGATTGGAAGTGATAACACTTAAGAGACAGTATTGAAGTAGGAGATATGACACCTGTTTTTACAGCGACTTTGTTCGCTGGCCACTATAAATTCCATTGACAATTTGAACATTCCTGAGCAAAATAATGAAAACGAGGAAGTGTGCCCTAACCAATGGACAACTTACAAACACCACAGGATGAAGAAATCACAAAAAATCTAAACCATCATCTTGTTCTGCTTGGACAAATATAGGAGATATAGATAAACATTATAACTGTTATTTCCGGGTCAAATAATTAAAAATATTAAAGCCAAATTTTCACAAATTTGAGACATATCAATCCTCTCAGAGGTTGAATGAACTTAAAATATATATTATAGGAAAAAAACACAGGGTACCCAAAAAAACTTACAACTTAAATTAATAAACTGACTTTCTATGACAAAATTTAAGATTTTCCTTGATGAAAGTGTACCGCAAGTAGAATTTTTGTAGAAGCGAGCAATATCTGTTAGAAAATCACAAATCATATTTCATAGTATTCATACCAATTGAAATAGCATATATCTCAGAAACCACTAACATTACTTTGGGAACCTTGAATCAGAAATTAAAAGACCCAAGTATCGTAAAAGAAGTATACGAGAAACTCAGCTGCAATTTAAATAATAATTTATAGTTAATGATATGACACTAGGCCTATTTCCAATATTCAACAATAAGTTGGTGAGATCCAACACCAAGAAATACATGTATAAATAAATAAATAGTATAATTCTTTGTTTACAAACCAATCTCTTCTGACATTCTCAATCAGCTTAAGCTTAAATTTTTCACAAACATTACGCATGCCATGATCTCATACTGATCAGGTACTCATAGCATCTTTCAGGTTATTCTTAGGATGTCCCTCACTCAAATATAAATTGTGAGAGATATCTTATATACGTCCCGAGCAGTCCTGAAAGAAAAATAATGAAAACTTATTAAACAATAATTCAGTTCAATTTCAAGTAAGTTATTCATCTGGTCGGCCCCTAAACCAGTGACATCATAAGACCAAGTTGTAAGTTATTTTGAAGATGTTTGGACCGCCAATCTGCAAAGATCTATAAATCATAATAATTTCCACAACTTCAATTAGATAGCATAGTTTAGCATGCTAAAATCTGAACAGCTTAAATATTTGTGAATTTAGAGAAGACACTATTGTTTAGTTTCAGGAACAAGATCCCACATGTTATACATTTTCTTATGATCTGACCACAACATGTACAAGATCCAATGCTACACATGTCAGAATTAAGGCAGAATCTGACGCTTTCAATTTGCCTTTCTTTGATTGTCCGCTTCTGAGAGTTTGCTGCCATGCAGCCTATGATTTTTACCTCACACATGCGGTGCTATTAAAGAAATTAAACTTTGTCCAGTCAATAAGCAGTAAGGGAAATTATCACCAGCTGATGACAATCAATGTCCTCAGCCCCACATGACAATCACCCTAGCACTGTCATCACCCTCCCATGACACTCTCACAGTGTCATGGCCTAGCCATGACTTTGGCAGTGCTCAAAATCATCTTTGACTGGCTATTTAAAAAGAACTACTGCAACTATCACTTCCAAACTTGGTATAAAGTTGTATCACAGTGTCAACTAACTCTATGAATTTTGGCAGACCTATCCATTCCATAATGAGGAAAAGAACCCGAAGGCTCCAGAGAAATTAGGAAATTGTCATCAGCTGCTGATGACTTGGCAGTATTTCATGAAATTGGATAGAATTAAGTCCCGCAACTGACATGCTGCTGTGTGGTGAGGATGGCTGCAAAGAGATCAGACTTTCTTCTGAGACCCAACTGATCAACCCCACACACTCAATCATCCTGTCAGGGCCAGGACTTGGCTGGAATTGCAATTGTCCTCATATGCTGGTAATTTCCCTGACTGATAAGCAAACTGGTGTGTGGCCTGATTGCTCAGGTTTTTGTGTATAATTTGGTTTGAGAGTTGAAATTCTCTCTACATAACTATATAAATCAGATGCTTTGCCTCCGATTAAAAATCTAGTTTTCAAACATCAGTACAAAATACAACTTTGTTATCACGATCAAGGTGCACCCATAAAACTTCTATACCATATTTTCTATCAACCAGATTATTCAGATTGAGGGCTTTGGAGTTTGGAGTCAGAGTTAGGAGTCGTGGAGTCGGAGGTTTGTGGGTGGAATCGGAGTCGAATTTTGATTTTCAGGAGTCGAAAATTAAATAGATGACTCCTGACTCCTAAAATTAATTAATATAATTTACAAAAACACAGTTACGAAAATATGAAATGTATCCCAAATTTTACACCAAATTTCCTATAAAACAAGTGTTCATGCGCAGAATCCTATGAAAATTATGTAGAATACATTTTTCTCCCCTGTTAACAATAAAATATTTTTGCGCAATTATGCCGATAAACAGATGGATGGATGTTTGGGGCTTTACGTCCCGTATTTATGCACTTGGTAGGCTAATTTGGACAGAAGGAGGACACGGCAATGAGGCGAAGGATGATTGAAACGACCATCAAGAGCTGGATTCGAACCCTGGACCCAGCGATTGACAGTCCAGCACACTACCACTAGACCAACCCTCCCTCCTGCCGATAAGCAGAGTCAAGAGTCGGAGTTGGAGTCGTAATTCAGGAGACCTAAGGAGTGGCAGTTGAAGTAGGAGTCGCTTTTCAGAAAGCCAAAGGAGTCGGGAGTCGGAGTCGGTTCACTTACTACCCGAGTCCAAAGCCCTGCTCAGCTGCGCATTAAAAGTTATCAAAATACAACATTAATACAAAATGCATGTAAAATGAATATATTATTTAAGATGTTACATTATTAGAATCCAAATTACCTATATTTGCAACTTAGAATGTTTTGCAACTTTCTTCATAACGAGCATAATCGCACTATATGTCCGCAGCTTGTACACAGACGCGACTGTCAAGGGCCTTGGTCCAAAGTAAAAACTTCTCTGTCTTCACTAATCATCACCATCATTTGACCTGCAATACAGATGGAAGTGTGACTGTGTGAGCATTTATTAATGTAGCAAAACAACAATAGAGACTTGATAAAAGAAAGTGCGTTAGTAATCTAACACGCAATGCATTCTACAAGCTAACAAAGTCGGTTGTCTTTTACAGGTAGTATTGAAAGTAAATTTCACAATTGTTCCAATGTTTTACACTATTTTGAATAAAAAACAAGGTTGACAGATTAAAATATCGGCCCTCGCATCATGCCCCTGATATATTGTTACTCCTCAAAATGTGTAAATTTTTAAGTACTGTATTTCAGTCAATGTCTATTTACTCTATTATCATGACTTGCTTTCATATTTGACACGTAACCAAAATAACTAATCGCTATACAATTTGACATCCAATTATATCATACCTTATCTGAGTTATCTCCCAACATTCAGACAATTGATGACTCTTTTCTTGAAACATCTTCACCTGGCAGTAACTGGACATTAACTTGACATTTCCTCTTCATCCTCATCGCTTATGTCAGCTTAAGTCATTCTGGCTTCTTTACATAGCAGCTGCATCTTTCTGCTTCTTTCACGAAGTAGCTGAAATTTTGAAAAATAGATAATATTTAAAGACCTGTATCTATAATCACTACATGTCAAAGTTGTGAATGCATCTGCTGGACTAACAAACAAGAAATCCAACATCTCATTTCAGAAACTATTCAGAAAACTGAGAAAAGATAATTTTTTTTATTCACAGATTTTCAGAGATATATATGTCGATAATTTAAAATATTAATAAAACAATCAAAACCGGGCTTAAATTTAAATATTTTAACAGATCCCGAGGACAAATACGCATGTATGTATTGGGATTAAGCCTTGAGGTCATGATACAACCCAAAAGGGCACCTGCGACAGTGTGACATGCCAGCCCTAGGCCAGCCGAGAAACTAATAATCGACAACCTGGGTTGAGGCGAATAAAAAGTGAAGAATACTGGAGAGTGGAGACCATTAATTTTTTTTTTCAGATTAAGATAGATAAACTACTGAATTTTCACAACTGCAAGTTTTCTCGCAAGATCTCTCCACAACATCCCCGGCCCCTAAGTGAATTCGACAGATTTTGATTTGATGAATTTTTTTAGTAGATTACGATAGCTGAACTTCTTAATTTTCGCAATTTCAAGTTTTTTGCCAAGATATCCCAACAGCCCCGCCCCCACGTCATATTTTATAGAATTCAGGAGATTTTCATAGAATAATGACAACCTGGTTTGGATGGATGAAACTGGAGATCATGAATTTTTTTGCAGATTACGATAGCTGAACTTCTTAATTTTCGCAATTTCAAGTTTTTTGCCAAGATATCCCAACAGCCCCGCCCCCACGTCATATTTTATAGAATTCAGGAGATTTTCATAGAATAATGACAACCTGGTTTGGATGGATGAAACTGGAGATCATGAATTTTTTTGCAGATTACGATAGCTGAACTTCTTAATTTTCGCAATTTCAAGTTTTTTGCCAAGATATCCCAACAGCCCCGCCCCCACGTCATATTTTATAGAATTCAGGAGATTTTCATAGAATAATGACAACCTGGTTTGGATGGATGAAACTGGAGATCATGAATTTTTTTGCAGATTACGATAGCTGAACTTCTTAATTTTCGCAATTTCAAGTTTTTTGCCAAGATATCCCAACAGCCCCGCCCCCACGTCATATTTTATAGAATTCAGGAGATTTTCATAGAATAATGACAACCTGGTTTGGATGGATGAAACTGGAGATCATGAATTTTTTTGCAGATTACGATAGCTGAACTTCTTAATTTTCGCAATTTCAAGTTTTTTGTCAAGATCTCCCAACAGCCCCGCCCCCACGTCATATTTTATAGAATTCAGGAGATTTTCATAGAATAATGACAACCTGGTTTGGATGGATGAAACTGGAGATCATGAATTTTTTTGCAGATTACGATAGCTGAACTTCTTAATTTTCGCAATTTCAAGTTTTTTGTCAAGATCTCCCAACAGCCCCGCCCCCACGTCATATTTTATAGAATTCATGAGATTTTCATAGAATAATTCATGACAACCTGGCTTGGGGTGATAAAACTGGAGATCATGAATTTCTTTTGCAGATTATGCCAGCTGAACGTCTTAATTTTCATAATTTCACGATTTTTGTCAAAGATCTCCCCACAACAGCCCCGCCCCCCCCCCCACGTCATATTTTATAGAATTCACTGCAATTCAGTAGATTTTCATAGAATTATGACTAACTGGCTCGGGGCGATAAAACAGGAGATCATGAATTTTTTTTGCAGATAATGCATGATAGCTGAACTTCAAAATTTTCGCAATTTTTTTTTGTCAAGATCTCCTCACGACAGCCCGCCGCCCCCCCCCCCCACGTCAAATTTTATAGAATTCAGTAGCTGAGTAGATTTTCATAGAATAATGACAACCGCGGGTTGGGTTGCGGCAATAAAACAGGATCATAATTATGAATTTCTTTGCAGAGTATGATAGCTGAACATCTTAATTTTAAAACAATTTCAAGTTTTTTGCCAAGATCTCCCCATCACATCCCCTCCCTCTCCCCCATCCAGACATTCCCTTTAATATTTTAGAGGCCTAGGTACCTGCCAACCAGTGTCAATTTCCCAAAATACTGGCCCTTTTAATTTTTAAATCTGATAAAATTATAAACATGCTAACTGACTATACATGTGAAAATCCTTTCTGTACCAAAATACAATGTTATTTGCCAAATTTTGAGGAATGTCAGTCAACATAGTCAAGCTGTCAAAAATCAACATGAAGAATCTTTACAAATGTCAAATCTGACCAAACCTCAAAATGGCTCAACTTTGGAGCGTCGTTTGGGCAACCAAATGCAGGAGATCACGCGGTTTTTTTGGTGATAAGGATAGTCACACATCTTAAATTGAATTATTTCTGGTTTTTGGCTATGATCTCCAGAAAAAAACCGTGATCCCATCATCTCAGACAACATGTTTCGGCGATTTTCCAAAAACGTCAGGCTTTGTGAGGGCTTAAAATTTAACACACACACTCTGTGGCCTCCATTGGAGAGGCGGAATAATCTACAGGTATTCACAAAAACGTTAGTCAGGTAGAAAGAGTGAAACTAAGTCATTAAACCCACGTACCAGCCTCTTGTTGTGGACATGATTTTGTTGTGATCTTCTGCCATCTTGGAGATCAGCGCCGCAGTGCATGATGGGAAGGCCTTTCGGTCCTCCTTGGACGCAACTTCATTGACAGCCACAATCGCTGCATGACGTCACAAATACCACTTCAGCGCCACTCACAATATAGTTCCAGATAGGATGGCACCAATACCACTCCTCTAGGCACACGAGTTGCCTTTATACAGGCTGCTGAAGTATTGCTAAATTACAGTTTGCATGCTACGTGGGACGTGGGACGCACTGTAAGCTCTTTTTTGCAATGAATTACCACAGAAACTAGTTGGTCCAAGAATGAGCTCAGTTCAGCTACATGTACAATGAGCTCAGTGTACAGTATGCTCCATTTCTTGCACAGCTGACAATGCCTTGTTTGATGCAAAAAGGGAATTGGTCATATTTCATAATACACGCCAAGTATTTACCAGTCATAGTGGACTAACTGGACTTGTATTGATTGAGTCAGAAATGAAAAAAAAAACTGTCCAAAGGAAAATTCTTATTTCTCAAAGTCACATCTTTCTACTAAGGTTATTTTTGGACTCAGCATTTACTTGTCGGCATAAAAAGGTAAAAGTTATTTGTCTGTGGTACTCCAGTGCAATTATGCCCTGAGTTAACGGGAACTTTTGACAAACATACTGGCTCCTAATCTATAGAACAATAATTCGGCCGACTTCTTCCATTTGTAAAAGCTCTTTGTTATTGCTACAAAATAGATTGATTGTTTTTTAAAATAAATCGTTAAGAAAGCTAAACTGTAAGAAGGTGTGTGTACTTGGCATGCGAGCAATTTATTATTTATGCATTATGCCATTTTCTCAAATTTGGAATTGATTCTTCAGATTTTTATACAGATGTTATTGAAAGCCAGTCATTTCTCGTCCAGAAACTAGAATAATGTCTTACATTGGGAAATCCTGATCAATGAATAAATTGATCAATTCACTGCCTTTTAAAATGTCACTCATCTTATATCAATATCATATTCATTCCACACTCATAACTAGTCAACATGACATTCATGGTTCATTCAGTTCATATCTGCGTGTTACTGGCTTGACTGCCTTGGCGTCTAGTCTTTTGTTTGATGTAAGACAACGATAAAAAGAAGCCAAGTGCGTAAGACATCAATTAATTCGACGAACATATCCCTGGAAATTATCAATACGTGTAGGAACAACAATTAGCAGTGAAGCGAAAAATTATGCTTAACTTATTGGCAAAAATCTTCTTAATCAGAGCAGTCGACTTCCTTGGCAAGGCAGTCGAAAAATGATTTGACCATCTTTGTATGCAATGAGTCCTTAATTGTTAAAATTCAAAGATGATCGGTTAAATTTAATTCGAAGAACTTTCACAAGAATGGATTATTATCCGTTGTTTGCGACCATATTCTTTAGTTGTGGCTTCGTTCCTCCAGGCGCCTTGGCAGGTAATTATTAAAAACTGATTACATAATTCAAGAGCATCAGTTTATTTTTTGAAAAACTAAAATAATTGTATCACTGTGTAGATTCATCTATGTCTGTTTGTAAATCCATTTGAATATTAAACTTTTTATCAGACATAAAATATTGCTCACCTTGAGCTTATAGCTAAATAATTGTACTCAAGACACATTCATTCGCCTAAGATCTAAGATACATGTGTGTTACGAGGGGGGTTCAGAAAGTTCGAGGCTTTTTTTCATATGGACACTTATTTTCAATCTAGAACTATGAATTTTTCACCGGATAAAATTCAGCATATTTGGTATGGATTCCCAAAATTTTGGACAATTTGGACATTTCTAAGTCATTCTGTGGTTGCCATGGAAACTGAAAGTTCAGCTAGTCGGGGCAGGTAATACTGAAACCAAGACAGCCAATACATTTTGGCTGTGAGAGACCTCTCTCTATCACTTATATAAGTGAGTTTGACCTTATTTTTATATATATTTCCAATCTCACAAATACAAGTGATAGAGAGAAGTCTCTCACAGTCAAAATTTGTTGGCTTTCTTGGTTTCAGTATTACCTGCCCCAACTAGCTGAACTTTCAGTTTCCATGGCAACCACAGAATGACTTAGAAATGTCCAAATTGTCTGAAATGTTGGAAATCAATTACATATATGCTGAATTTTACCCTGTGAAAAATTCATAGTTCTAGATTGAAAATAAGTGTCCATATAAAAAAAGCCTCGAACTTTCTGAACGCCCCTCGTAGTTTTGACAAAATTTAATATACTCTTATAAAAAAAGGCAGGAGATAACTCCAAGACAAAAATATTGTTGCTGGCGAGTGACCACCCAGAGTGGAATTATTAAAATTTCAGGGCAAAATAGTGACAGCTCCCCTGCGAAACACCTGTCCCATACGCCTATGGCTTTTTTTTTAGCAGAAAATAGAAGTACCTCCAAATGTAATTGGAATAGTTAAGAGCAACTCATATGAAATATATTCGCAATTTTCTGTCTATTTGTTTTTTTGAAAACTCATCTTACCACTCCCAAAATCTTCCAAATATGTTACCTGTATGTTTTGCAAAAAAATCATTCATATTTATTTATTAACTTGCAAGTACTGGGAAGCTCTTTCCTACAATTAACAATTATTGCAGCAAAAGCCGGTGTTTCAAAAGTGCTACCTTTTAAATGTAAATATCATTGCAGCAAACAAGATTTGCGTTAACGTTGTAATTCCTCACTTAAGCATGCAACGACCCCCTTATCTGGGGTCCAAATGGTGTCGGAGGAAACTACATGACCGCAAGCAGCTTCCGGAGCGGCCGTTCGCCCGATAAGGCAAAGCTGAACAGTGGAAGCGGCCACTTTCGGAGCAAAGGATCCATGATAATCGGAGACTATTTACAGGTAAGAACATTGTCCGCACAAAATCGTTGGGAATAATATGCTTATTTGTTAACATGAAATGACCAATGAAACTGTAAATTATGATCATTTTCATGTGTATTTTGGTGAAAAATTATTACATACGTGTATGAAGATTTGGCAAAAGCAAGCCATTTTTCACAATGTCAATCAATTCTACCATTTCCTGCTTTTTGTCAAATTCTGACACATGTACAGTACAACCCAATAAATTTTCCTAAATCCCACGCCCTCAGGAAGATGTCCTCACTTCCAACCACTCACATCTCTGCTGATGCACTCACTTGCTCTCACTTCCATGCCCTTCTGGGCAAACACCCTACACTCCTGTCCTCTGGTGCTAATCACAACAACAGTGGGAACAGTTGATTGTAATATTGTTCAATTTCTTACAATTATGTTGGTACATTAGTTCCTCCTCTAAAGTCAATTAAATGTAACATTACGTCATAGTAATTAAACAAATGATTATTTAACCAATTTAGTGACATTTTTACTAAAGGAATCCAAGTTATATTATATGGCATTAATGAAATATATTTAAATTAAGATATTTGTAATTGATTGGGTATGCTGCAAATGTTGTTAGAATATAATGAGGATTGTTTTAATTCGGATCATCTATATTCCTTTTTTACAATTCAGTTTGAGAATTAGTGTAATTCAGGTAAAATAACCCAGTTCTATTTTTGTAAGACAATGTGAGTCAAACACATAACAAGCTTTGGACTTGGCCAAAATCATGGAATATCTGATGATTTTTTTCCGTATCAAGTTTTAAATAAAGTTATTCATCCAGTAAAAATATATTTAATCATGTTTGAAACAACCCAAGGAAACACTATTTTGTGTTTGATTTGACCACCTATCTGCCATTTGCTTTTTTCACACCTTTCAGCGCAAATCAAAACATCATGATTTACAGGCTAATACTGGCCTAATCGTTAAAGATACAGCATTTTTACGTCCACCATCGTATTTGGCAACTTCTAAATGATATATCTACGTTTTTAAATTATGTTTCTAGTCTTATTTTAACCAAAATTAGAATGGTTTCCGTTTTAACCTTTTTTTGGTTAAATCGACGCTACTACGGAAATCGGAACACAATATGAAGACTACAGGCTTATGTAAAATTCAAATAGTGTGATTTTAAGCATTACTGAATTTGAATTGATCACATATTTAATTTGTTAAATTATACATAGCATTTTGACATTAGTTGATTTTCGTTTATTTATTAAATTGCTAAGTGCACATGCAAACACAAATTGATATAATAATACATTAATCAATATTTCTTGTGAAGGCTGCCAGGGCATATTTATATATAATTATAGTCTTTTATGATTTTTTAATGGTATATTATGATTTTATCTAACGAAAAATGTTCTTAGCTGAACGAAATAACCATTTCTATACTTGCAATAAGTCTATATTGTATTTAAATAATTATTAGTATAGACTAGATCTCAACCTAGAATTCAAATTTTATGCTCATAAATTCAGCATTAAATATGTGAAAAGTTTTCACTAAATCCAGAAAATATAGTTAGGTCATACATTAATTTAGTGATATGGAATTATGTGAATTGCAATTAAACAAATTACTATTTAAGAATCCACCAGCTGTTAGTTGAAGCATATTGCAATAGATGGGGACACCAGGCAGGGGTAGAGTGGTTTGTTTGCTCAGGAGGGCAAGGGCAAGCAAGTGAGGGCAAAGTTGTGGATGTGCCAGGGAGTATAGGGGAGTGCAAGTGAGGGCATCAGCTCGGAAAATTTATTGGGTTGTACTGTATGAAAACAGTGTCTATATTGGTGTTATTCTGGCTAAAAAAACATTCTACCTGACACAATTAAGATGGCCGAATACTTGCGAACTTTCTGAAATAGAATTGCTTAGTTGTTTAAAATGATCCAAAATACCGTTTTTAGCAAGGATGTATAAAGCAATTGCATTTGACCACACTTTTTTCATGACATTTGAGGTTATGCGTAGTGTTTCCAACGAGTCTCCCTCGTCTCTCTCGAGAGTGGTCATGGTCTAGAGCACGAGAATCGAGAATTTCTTGAGAAATCTAGGACAATTGCTTATGACAATGTCTCTACTGCCATTGTATCTAATATCAAAAAGTGCTTTTCAAAAGACTTTGGATATTTCAAATAGCACTATGAGGATATTTGAAAAGGTCAAATATCCTCCAAGACACTATTTGAATATTTCATCAGACCCTATTTCATCAGATGATATTCCATCTTAAGCTTTGGCTGACCGTATGGAGCTTTGGCAGACCGTATGGAGCTTTGGTAGCTGCCAATTATTCTCCGGGTCCTATTTTTGGTTCCAAAATATCCAGCAGAGGGGGCTTCAACTGTTGTAGAAGAGTTGGCAGTGCATGACAGCCCAACGTTTTAACAAATTGTGTCCAAATAGTTCCTAACAATGGGACACTATTTGGACACAATTTGATGTAGAAGAGATGGCTGTCGATATATTATGACAAAGTTCCTAACATAGCACATTAGAACTTTTGGAAAAGTTCAGTAGAAAATGTGGCTTGGTTGCAGTTTTTGGATATTTCGTTAGGGATGTTGGCAAAGCATGGTGAGGGGAGTAGATATTGTGACAAAGACCTATTTTAGTGTCCGGCATGCAAAAAGCAGCCCGATTTGAAAATCGGGCATGTATATCTTTCGGCTGTAACAACAATGTCCTGCAATTGGCACAATGATAAAAAAAGAGAGATTAAATCTTGCAATGGATAAAATTTTCTGGATATTATATCTTTTGTAGTTTTAATGTTAATCCGCGTGTTTCGTTTCCTATAAATCACAGCCAAACATCCAGATATTATACAATTTTAAAACATTCATACAAGTTCAACTTCAGCATTTATCAGGTATACAATGGGGATTATCATCAACAGATATTTAGATTGAACAATGGAGCAAGTACACAATAACAATAATATCAAGTTAAACAAAACAACAATCCAATGCTTTGTAATCGTTATAAACATTAAACATATGAACACCATGTCAAACAATGATCAACATTTCAATTCTCGTGAATTGCTCAGGGAGACGAGAAAATGCTGAGTCATCGAAATCTCGAGACTTCTCGAAAACTCTCGCTCTCATTGGAAACTCTTGTTATGCGCAAGAATGTCGGCGGATGTAAAAAACCTGAAAAATTGTATTTTTTCTTAACTTTTTTACAGTGAAGTTTTCCTTGCCATTCAGTGGTGATGCATTCCATGTTATTCAATGAATCGAGAAATTAAAAAGACAAATTTATGAAAAAGCTACTTATAATTTCAGAGAGATATATTTAGATTAAAGGACTTTCTTGCGGCTCGGATTAAAAGTTTTGATTTCTAAAATCTTAACTCTTTTAATTAAACCATAGTGTTAAAGCAAAATGACAAGAAACAATTTTTTTTTAAATTGCATGACTTGAATTTTCTGATTTTCAGCAGTTAAAACCCCTGCTGAAAAGTTTAGATTTGCGTTATAATTCAAAATATGTGATGCAATGATCTTGCATACAAGTTCCTGCATTGAAGCTCAATATTTAGACTAAAGAAATACCAGACTTTGATGATTTTAGAGGCAAACATTTGAATGTTTTTCAGTTTCGTGCATTTTAACTGATGGTATTTTTATGAAAATCTACATTCAACAACAAAAGAGGTCTTAATGTTCCTCTCCAATGTCCTTAACCCTACCAGACAGGGTAGTTTCAACAAAACAATTTATCAGGACAACAATCAGTCTCTTGTGATGTCATCAGCAAAAATGACCCAGAAGGCAGTTAGCTGGGGATGCAAATAGATGTCCCTTCAGTCCGGTAAGGATTGACTGTAATACTATACTGCCAAATTCCGCCCAGCAGAGATGAAACTAAAAATCAATGTTCTGAGCCAAGATGTACTTTTTCAAACAGTACCAAATTCAATTGATGCCTTCAAGAGGTAACACAAATACGTCTTAGTTGTCAAGGTAAATGTACTAATTTAGCCAATACCATGATTATGCCACAGACAAAATATCTTAAAGATCTGAATTTCCAATTTTTTTTTAAATTTTCATGAATATTTCACTTTAATGGCCAGGCTATTGCAAAGCAAAAATTAAAATCTATAATATAATAATTTTCCGACAAAGTTCCATTGTTCCGCAACCAAAATTGACTGAATGTATAACTTTCTAGTTTGCTCAGAGCATCTAAACCCCCAAAAATGCACATCTCAGATATTTGACACATGTATTCCATTACCAAATGAAATGGCCATTAGTACATGTGTTGACATTTTTGAGATCATTGGCATAATCTAGCTCACTGTTTAAGTTAGTTTTTTTTACTATCTAAGTAAGGAATTTGACTAATTAAGTTATTCATTAATTAGTCATGTGACTTATCTTGTGATTTGACATGACTCTATTCTAGCATTGCAATATATGTAAATTAACTACAAGCTGTGATGTCATTTCAAACTGGGTCAGATTCCCCAGCTTCTAACCAATGCCAATCCACCAAACTGAGCATCACAGTTTCAACTCAGTGTCAGAGTTAAAATTGGGTCTGGGAAAACCCATGCAAGTTTGACATCACAGCCTCTCAGCCAATGGGCTGCCTGAACGAATATACATAACATAAGCCATGAGTTTAGAAACAAATTGTCAAAGCCTTCTGTTTATACCAACTTCTATCAAAGTTTAAAGTTGTAAGTTAGCAAGTTTGTAGATTAATCAAACAACTCTATGGGGATTATAACAGTTGTCTGCTGTGAATGCTCACAAAGCTGCCATTTGGTAGGATTAGACTGGTGATTGCTGTGAGAAATCATTGGGATCACAAATGTAATGCTTCCTTCAATATATCAGTGTTTGAACTGTGATGCGTAGCTTACTGTCAGCCCATTGGCTATCAAGCTGTGATGACGTAGTTGTAGGGGCTATCCCTGATAAAACTCTTACTCTGACACTGTGTTGAAACTGTGACGCTCAGTTCAGGAGGATCAACATTGGCTAGAAGCTGGGGAATCTGACCCAGTTTAAAATGACATCACAGCTTGTAGTTAATTTACATATATTGCAATGCTAGAATAGAGTCATCTCTGACATCACAGTTCAACAGCATAGAAAAGAAACTTGAGATTCCACGTAAGTATGACAAGGACTATAATATATTAGAATGAAGATGTAAGGCGAGGCGACGCCTTGTATGCCAGCATAGCAATTGCACATGAGACTGACTGTATAGTAACTTTCCTGGATATTTTTGTAACGGTACAACTGTCTTATATTACATTGTACCTTTAATTTGGATTGGATATCTGGTATGATTCAAACGCTTTTGTGTACATATTAATACATGTAATTTGTAGCGTTCTATGTCACTTCATTATGATTATAGGCACAGTGTTATTTTTTGGATTGGAATTATGATGTATCTATTCCCAACTATGCTGTATAGCATGATATTGATTGTTATTTTGGAAATATTGTATTGTAAAATTGAAACTCTATTGCTTGTTCTAAGGGTAGTTTTGGCCTGATATTGCTATGTTTGTGTAAACTGTATATCACCATGTTCAGATAATTTTACTGTATTGAAAGTGTATTGAACATATCCTATTGAGAGACAGGTTTATATATAATCATTAAATGTAACATTTAAATATATATATATGTAAGATACATAATAGCCCTACCTATGTGATTAAATTAGGTCCCGATGTGTTGTATTTTATTTTGGATAATAGTATGTAGCAACTTCTTAACTGTGAAATGATTTTCTGTTAATATTTGTAAATTTTTGTTTTCTTTTCGACAGGCCAGCCAGATAAGCGTTGCTTTCCTGGTCTCAATAAAGATACATACATACATACATACATACATACATGCCACTATCACTGACTTCTTTTTGTAAATTATTTATGATGATGGAGCTCAAATAAATCATCTTTTTGCACCAGGCTTTTTTCCATATAAAAAGTACAAAGCATATAAAGTTGCTTCTTCATGGGCTTTATTCAGTATTCACTATGACTGATCTTCAGCTCACTGGAACGTTCTGTGTTTGTTTCTTTGTGCTTTTCTTTGCAAAAATTTTAAAAAATGTGTTAAGATTGTATTTCCTTCAAGATAATCTTCACATATTTCTTGTTGTGGTGGTCTGGATTTAACTTGATATGAGAAATCTCTAATCATATTGTCCTCGCATAGATGAAACACACTTGACTTCATGTCCATTTTCCACTTTCACTGCATCTGTACTATCTTTTATGGATTTTCTGCAGAGAGAAGGTCAACTGACTTGACTCAACTCTTAAGAGAGAAATCTCTTTGCATTATGCCCAATGAAACATACTTGAATTCACACCTGTTTTTTCTGATTGGGAACCGGAGTGTATCTAAATCTGCACACACTTGTTAGCGATTATGGGTCAGTTGGGATTACAAAAGAATTAGATGAAATGCAATCAATATTTCTTGCTCACTTCAGGAAATCCTTTTAACGTAAATTTATTGTGTTCATCTGAAGTTACTTTCTAAATGTAAGCTTTTGAAAAAAACCTTTCAAAGTTCTGGAGTTTAGTTTTTTATGAATCTTTTTTCACTTAAAGCATACCAACTACTTCTCAACTTTATTACCCTTCTTATGAAAAGATAATTATCATGCCATTCATGACAAACAACTGAAGTAAGTGTCTCTGCTTAACATTATCATGAGCTGTTGTGTGAATCAATATGACAATATCATAGAGCTCTCCCCCAGTCCCCTTCCCTCAGCTTCTCAAACCCCCAATCCTCTTCCCCCTAGCTCCCTTGATACTATGTCCTTGAAATAATTTGAACTTTTCATGAAGTCCAATACTTTCAAATAGTACTGCTAACTATTCAAATAGTTTATCCAAACTTGAGGTTCTTTTTGGTCATTAAACATTTCATTGTAATGTAACCAATCTTGGAGATCTCGAGGTCTCGAGATCGGCATCGTCCTCAAGACCGGCCTCATCCTCAAGGCCATATTTTGATGAACTCGGCCTTAGCTTGGTCTCGGATGACAAAGCCTTGGCCTTGCCTTGGTCTCAGGTGCCTTAGGGCCAATTTTGAAGGTCTCGAGGTCACATTTTGACCGCCTTGGTGTTGGTCTGGGTCTTTCAGGCTCATGCCTCGATCTCGGCTCGGTCGTTCCTGATCGACTACATCACTGACTGCCTACATTAGCCATGGTGCAACAAAGCCAGCTCCCTATCTTCAAATATGCTCTTCCTTTTTCTCCAAAAGGTTAATCTCATGCATGGAGTGCAGTTTTCCAAAGTGATTACAATATCTACATCGAACCTTGTTTGTTGAAGGTGACGATTCACTCTCCAGCAGAGTAGGGAGCATTTACATAAATTTCTAGTTTTTTTCTCCAAAAGGTTGATCTCAGGAGAGTGGTGAAGGTTGTTGGCATAGCGACACAAGGAAGTGCACCTGCTGTTGAATCCGGCAAGTACTGCGACAAATTCACCATCATGGTCAGCAACAACAGTTTACAATGGACATACAGACTAAACGATGGTGGTGCAATTAAGGCAAGTTGAATTAGACCCTCATTCTAGAGAATTCTTGTGTATGATAAACTATCTGTATCATAATAGATAACTTACAGGACAGACACATGAATAAATAATGGTGGTGCAATTAAGGCAAGTTGAATAAGTCCCTCATTCCACAGATTTCTTCAATATAATATTGTGCTATCTGTATCATAATAGATAACTTTAGAAAGGACTAGTGAATAAATAATGATGGACCAATTGGTGTAATTAAATTAAGTAATATTAGACCCTTCCTCATTCAATAGATTTCTTGAGCACAGTACTATCTGTGTCATAATGGATATCAGACATGTGAATAAATATCTTAATTCTCTTTTCACTCCTTTTTCGTAGACGTTCAACAGGCTGAACAGCTACACAACCCCATCCGATTACGAGTTCAATCCTCCGATTTGGTCAAGGTTCATGAGGCTGAAATGTCAACAGGGAGACAATGCGTGGCGAATTGAGTTGTACGGTTGTGATTTGGGAATGGAATATGACAAGGGTAAGGCTATTTATTTCCATATGATAAGTTTTCGGAGAATTCACAGATTAATTTCTATTACATGTTAAACAGTAGCTGTTTAGTGGCGTAACTGGGAGTTCTTGAGAGAGGGAGGGGCACCTTGACAGAAGGTCAATTCCTAAAGGGGCATCAGCTGTGCTAATAATTTATTTTACTGGAGGCAACAATTTTCATATGGGACACGGACCCAATATTGGGGCTCATGTCCCCCATTTCCAACCATAGAAACACCAATGCTGATTATTTTATGTTGCCTAACCCGAATATAGTTCAGTTATCAAATCGAAGTTTTCGTGTTATAACTAAGTTATATTGTTACGTTTGATCTGCTCTATTGATGTATGTAGCTTATATGGCATTTTAATAATTTCATGGACCGTGTTTTTTAATATACTGCAGGTTGTGCTGTGGAAATTATGGGAGACCTCCTGGAAGGGAAAGCCTCGTTTTTAGCAGTCAATGGAAAATCGATATATCCCTCGGAACATCTCAATAAATCTGTTCACGCGGTTCTGAACATGACCAATAGAGGGTGCCACATACAGTCCACCTTCATGTCTGGCAGTGATGGTTCTCTTACTAATTTCCTGCGGGCATTGCCCAATGACACGGTTGTTGCTGCTATGTCTGTTGGAGTAACCCCAAACCGCACAAATTATGCCACTCTTCTACGGACAAAGATGAGAGTGTATATAAGTTACTGGGGAACACTGTACGGATTCTATTATGTAGGACAAGTTCACAACCTAACATTCTCTCACAGAAAATACAGTTACCTTTACCACTTCTCAAATAGAAATACATTCCACTATGCGGATATATTAAAGCCATTTCAACAGAGTAAGTATTTTAAATTACTATAATACCAACATCAATTTTTTTTCCAAAAACTGCTTTCCAAAAATTGTTAATAATAGTTAATAGTAGACCATTTATTAATGTTAGGAAATTGAAAATATGCCCATAGTTTTCACGCGCTAATCACATTGCTTATTGTGTTTCATGCAAAATCCCCACTGCACTGGAAATAAAGAAAAATAATTTTTTTCTGACTTTAAACTATCAATTATTCACGAACCCGCCTAACGTTTCCATAAAATTATATTTAGCATATTAATTTCATTCAGATCATGCCATTTTGAATAATTTTAACTTGGTACTTCACTAATACTTTGTTGCTTTGTACTAATATATATGAAGCACATATTATTCACCAATGAATTTGTCAAATAACAAAACCTTAAAAAAGAGAAATATATTTCTTTTTACTTATAAAAACAATAGTTGTCTTATATTTTCAGGCGAATCTAAATCTGCGTACTTGGGAGTGACCTCTAAGCACATATCTATGAATCAGTTTTCACAGCTGGTTACAGAAAACAAACAGGTTGACATAATGCCTATAGTCGGACTATATACCGAGTACAATTCTCGAAGGCCATATTCTGGCTGGGCATCAGACTACTTTGATGGTCTGTGGTACCAAGTTGATCTGTACATTCGTCATGAACTCCATGGTATAATTGCTCAAGGATCTGGAACGCATGATTACAAAATTGAATCTTTCACCCTCGCCATATCAAATGACACTGTCAACTGGACGACTATCAGAAATTTGGCAGGTGATAAGGTATGTTAATGCTTAAGGTGGCTCGATACATGTGAAATTGTGAAGATCGAATATTTTTATAACTATTACAGTTTTAAATCCATCATAATTTTCTAGCAATAACACGCAAAAGGAATGGGGAGCCCACTGTACTTTTTGTCCCATCATTAAGCGGTACATATACATAAGAAAGTAGGTGCATGCTATTCTTTTTCTTTTTTTTAAGTTTTCACTTTCACTTTGAATTCTACCTTGCTATTCAATAGCCATACACTATTTATTGTTTAATTACATGTGTTATTAAAGAAGTCACCTTTACAGAAAAGATGAAAGAAATAATTAAGAAAATCAGGTTGATAGAGCTTGCTGTGGCTGTGTGGAAATGAGCTCAAATGACCAATTTACCCTGAGTACTAGCCACCCTACAACTTAATATAATAGTAATTTATGCTAGGCTAGCTTGAATATCTGGAAAAAGTTTCAGCAAGATTAAGATATTTCAACTCGACTGTGAGGTATTAGATTTTAAATTAATTATTTCCAGGCAATTTCATTTGAAATAGTAAATTTAGATCTTGAAATTTGGGCAAAAGGCACTTGCCCCCAAAAATTGCGTCCGCCATACGCCTATGAGTGGACTTTCTTTGGTGGCGCTTTGGACCCTTATTTTTATGTATCGCTAATCGTTGGGAGTTTGAGGACATTAAATTCTTAAAAATATTAGGCTTCCACGCATGTACAGTTGAAAAATTGCTAATGAAAACTGTTTCAGAATCCCTACCAGAACTATTTCAAAACCATCAAGTTGTTTCAACTGTTGACCCCTTATTCTATGATGTCAGAGTAATACTGCATATATTTATTTAAGGATGAGGCGGAATACATATGAATAAATGTGATTTCAAATGCTCTATGAGCATGAGAATAATCAGGGCATACATAAATCACTTTTAACAAAATTTCTGTATTTTCCAGATATATGTCAGAAATGATCAACATTTTGTGCCAGAGACGATCTATATTAGTCCATATGTTACAACTAGAGCACTGAGAATATATCCCAAGACATACCAAGGAAAACCAGCGCTTCGTTTTGAGCTGATAGGCAGACCATGTGGTAAGATAAACACAGAATTGAATCCGTTTTCACAAAAAAGTAGTTGTTGCAAAATGCCATGATGAAAAGGTGCAATCATTGTCCTTCAACATGAATTTTATCAGTAGCGGAAAAAATCTATTCACTTTATATATATAAAAACTTTCATTTGGCAACAAAATATCATGAAGACACGTGTGTCATACAAAAAGTAATGTAATAGTATTCAAAAGAGAAAATAAATAATGAAGTGTGGTTCCCAGAGAAGGAAAATAATGTGATTGAAAAGATACAACTCAACTTCCTCAGAAATATGCTTAGTGTTAGATGTCAAACACCTACCACTGCAATCTTAGCAGAAACTGGTAGATTTCCTTTACTTTTAAGGCAGCAGTCCTCGGCTTTGAAATACTTGGACAGACTTAAAAGTAAAACATGTCCTATCCTTCTTCATAAATGCCTAGACATTCAAATTAAACTTCAGGAGAAAGGTGTACATTGTTGGCTCACAAGACTTAGCAAAATCTCTGACAGGTTAAACATAAATCTTATGCAATGCAATTTGAATAAAACCATAGCATGTTTGTATGACCAGGCTAAGGATAAGATGATGAGTGATATAAATGATAACACAAAATATCCAAAACTAAGAACGTACAAATCTTTCAAATCTGATATGCGATTAGAACCATATCTTAACTTCAATCTCCCTAAATCTGTTCTCACAATCTCAATATTGAAATCGGTAGACATAAACGTCCGTATATACCTGCAGAAGATCGTATTTGTGATAAATATAACTTAAATCTTGTTAAAAATGAATTCCATTGTCCTGTATTTTGCCCAAGATGGACAAACCTAAGAACAGATTTATATGAGGAAGCTCGCAAGACAATTGATGACTTTCTATACTAGTATTTAGCCAAGCTGAACAATTTCACCAAATTTTTACATCAAAAAATTTATACTTGAATTATGCTCTTGACACAGCATTGAAAATTGAGAATTAAGGCTAGTGATAACTATGATTAGGCTTGTAAGCCCCATTTCTCCTGGTGACTGAGTGGTCCGTGGCATATTGATGCGTTGCCTCCTTATGTTTGCCATTGTTTTTGCTGTCACTATTGAACATAATTAAAGTGCATATTTTCTCTTGTGTATAATATATACAATGTATTATTGGTTCTTCCAATTATTGTAATGTTTATTCTGTCTGTACATAATTGTATACCTTTTGCTTTTTATACCACTTTGTGTGCTATAGATGGTATTACCATGATTAATTGCTTCATTTACTGCTGTTCTATTGAGAATCAGTCATCAACTAGATTGTAGAATTGCAAATATGGTGCTCTATTATATTCTAACCTTTAATATGTGCTATAAATTATATATAATCTTTTTGGTGCTCATTTATCTACAGTAGTGCATCGAAATGAATTATTCTGTGAATTTGACCTAACCTGTATTTAATATTTTCCAGTTTCGATTTCATTCTATTGCATCACATATTTTATAATTACTCCTTCTTCTTAGTTGTGGTTAAATATTATCCCTCTTTTGTACATACTTCTTATCTTATTTGATGTTTTTATTATTATTATTATGATTTTTTTATATACATTTTTTCTTCATTTACGTGACACATGTACCTTGATGATATTCCGTTGTCCAATAAAATTCTGTATATAAATATATATATGCACAATTTTATCAACTTACATCTGTAAGAAAAAAGAGCAGAGATAAAGCACGGCGTTGCTATCAACTATTAAGATATTTGTTTGGCAAATTATCATCTGTTCAATATCATACCACTAAACAGAAGTGAATAATTATATAATGATCAACCAACAAACTTTGCAGTCTAACACATCTTACTTATTTTATTTTGCCTTTAGATTATCTCCCCCTGGACCTTGACAGTATAGAAGCAGGCATAACATCTTCTGTGAGTGATGGAAAGTGCATTCTACTGCCTTCCTGCTCATCGAAGTTTTGCCACACACCACAATCAAACAATACAAGCATGTGGATAGAAGTAGATTTGAAGTTTCTGTACTACATATCAAAGATCACAGTGAACTCTACAGATGCTTCAGGTTTCAAACTTGATAACATCCAGTACAGGAGGACTTCAACCTCATCAACAAGAGCAGTGCCTGAGAATGAAGTAAGTTCTGTTGTTCTTCCTGATAACATATTTAGAAATCATATCGAGATCAGCAAAAAGTATCACCCAGATATATATATAGGACTGAATTTCAAGATCTAGTTTTAGTACCATTTCAAATTAAATTGGCTAGAAATCTTTATTTCAATAGTCTTACTTTTCCCAAACTTTTGGGGGGGGGGTGGCAACCTCCCCACCTGCCCCCCCTTCTGATACGCCTGTGCAGATATATTTTGATCTTGTTTGAATACAAAGTGAGAGTAACAAAAATAAGGCAATCATTTAGTTCATAATAAGGCCACACATAATTGATCTTTAGCTTCTCGGATCTTCTCAAGGCACTTTTTCTAGGGTCGGTCGGTAGGACAAAAAAAAAAAAAGGTGAAAAAAAAAATTTTTATAATGTAAAAAAAAAAATTTTTTTTTTTTTCAATTTTTTTTTTCCATCGGCAGTGTATCTATTGTGTCGGCGGGTCCGCGAAGCTAAGAATCAATTATGTGTGGCCTAACTCAGTGTACTGTTCTGTTTCAGATATACATGGAAAGCCTTGCTAATGGAGTTACTGAATTTCGCGTTGTCCCGCTATTAAGGGCTTGGATCTTAATGTTGTCCTTACATTCTTCAACCAATGATTCTTGTCTAATGATGTCCATATATGGAACAAAGGCAACGGGTAGGTCGAATTAATGTTTTAGCAATAACCAATTCACCCGGTATATTATGATTTATCCAGTTGGTAATCCAGATTGTGTAAAATTATAAATTGTTACTGGAAACGTCATGCAATCAATGTAAGTCCAGTAACAATTCATAATTTTATACAAAGAAGTAGTTTTGTTGGGGCATAGGATGTATTACGCAAAACGCTCAGCAAGTTTCGAAATCATCTACAGCCAAATGAAGTGAAGTATTTATTTGGATTGACATGGTTAATTGCAGCTTGTCCCCCTGGCATGATTCAAGATGGGAACGATTGTTTTTATTCATCTTTTGCTTCTGGACAAAGATATACTTTAAGTAGTGCCTGTGTTCAGATCGAATGGATTGATCGTGCATATCTATCAAGGAAGCCTACAAGCGCATTACAATTGCATCAATTCAGCAAATTCTCATCAAGGTAAAGTTTTATGAGGGGCTGAGAAAAAAACTGCATTACAAAAACAACACTTGATCAGATTCCCCAGTTGTAGCCAATGTGGATATAGTTTGACTGAGCATCACAGTGTTATATAGATATAAATATTATACTGCCAATGATGAATAAATTAATGTTTTATTCCATTCTACAGTTTCAACACAGTGCAGAGTGAAAATTGAGTCTGGGAAAACACATGCAAGTTCCACATCACAGCCTGTTAGGCAACAGGCTGCCAGAGCAAATACATATGTCACATAATCCATGTGTTTACAATAATTGATAAAGCCTTTTGTTTTTGCGAGGTCCATTTAAGTTTAAAATTGTAAAGTCGCAGGTTTGCAGATTAATCAAACAATTCTGTGGGAATTGTAACAGTGTTCTACTGTGAATGCTCACAAAGCTGCCACTTAGACTGGTGATTGCCAATGATGGATCATTGGGATAACAAATGTAATGCTTCCTTCAATATATCAATGTTTAAACTGTGAGGCTTAGTTTTACTGTCAGCACATAGGCTGGCAAGCTGTGATAAAATGCTAACTCTTACCCTGTGGAAACTGGTGATCAGTGGAGGTGGATCCACATTGGCCAGTAGCCTGGGAATCTGACCCCGTTTTAAATTACATCAGAGCTTGTAGTTATTTTTCATATATATTGCAATGCTAGAGAATTGAGTCGTCGCTCTCTGACATCACAATTCAACAGCATAGAAAAGTACTTGAGATTCCACGTAAATATGATTAGAACTGTAAATTGTATACTTGCTTAGATATCAACATACATAACTGCATGAATTTGATGAATATAATTGTATTTCTTCTTTCATTATAGTTTGTGTTTTTCAGTTGGCAATGGATCAGTAGCATCTGTGGCGATTATTATTGGTCTTCCGCTACTTATACAACGTTGGTTTACCCAGGATATATAAAGTTATATAATGACACTGACTACTGTGGAGCAGTGTCTGATGGTAAAGTACACTGTGCCGTGGAATGTTCAAATCATTATGGAGGAACTTGTTTTACATCAGCTGCAGGTAATAACTGATTATTCGTTATTTACTGCCCCATTCATACCTATTTCATTTTTCTAGTTTAAAAGTACTTTGAACACTAATTTCTTACCTGCTGTAAGCCTTCTTTTCTCCACATCAGTTGCTTTCTTCTACTTTCTGTTTTACTTCTACTTTCTGTTTTACTGATGATTTTTCTGATAATTAAACATGAAAATTATTCTGTGGTTAATTTCATATCACAAAGGTCTGTTGTTTGCACTCACTAGAGCTTGTTAACTTTTCAATTTATAGTAAGTGAAAAGGATACCTGCATTCAAAGATGGATTAAGCGACCTAAAAAACATTATCAAGGAACTACATCTACTCAGTTTTACTCTCCAAGTCTCGCGTCATGTATCTCCAAGTGCGAGAAAGAGGCTAATGGTCAAGAATTTTCTGTCCAAAGAGAAAATGCAGTGAAGTGCAGCTGCAACATTGGAAACAGCACTTCCCTCCCACTGACATCATCTTCCCAATTCGCTTATTATGAAAACTACTGCAGATGTAAGTAACTTAAAATTATGATATTACTTATAGTATTATATGATATAAATACATCAATTGATTTATGTATAATA
Organism: Platynereis dumerilii; assembly: GCA_026936325.1. NCBI lineage: Eukaryota > Metazoa > Annelida > Polychaeta > Phyllodocida > Nereididae > Platynereis > Platynereis dumerilii. The sequence continues at coordinate 1,136,454 of JAPTHN010000034.1, forward strand.
TTATATCATATTAGTTAATTAAGTGATTATTTCAGTTTCTCTTGAAAAATAACAAAAAATGGAAATGAACCATCAGTTATTTGTGAGTTGGTTCAGAAAAAATATGTTGAGGTTTAACTGTTGATTTTCTGTTTTATATAATCTTTTAATAACTATAGTCTGGTATATTGTGTTCATGGTGTCCTGGTTTTTTCGTCAACACTTGGTAGAATCTCATGTTGTGTAAACATAATTTTCATGGTCACTGAAGCCACTTTCATATACTTTCGAAAAAGGTGAAATTAATCAGTTTCAAAAAATATCAGTGTGACTGTAGTACCTCTAATCAATCATTCCATTCTTATTTTAAAACATAGTGTATACATGGGAAAACCTCTTGACGGATAAGGCCAGCATAACTCAACCTCAATTCAGCTCACGGTCTCGAATTAGTTCGTATTATAGTGCTGACCAAGCCGTTTTGGACACAAAGGCTGTCTCTCCAAAAAGAGGCTGTTGGCTGGGCTCATCGTTTAATTCTAATAACAAGGAGTGGCTGATGGTAAGGACATCATTTATGTAAAATATTATATAAATAGTGGATGGTGACACAACATCCACTTTTTATTATATTCTGCACCAGCATTTTCAAACCAATGTGTACATGCTTGTATGAAGAAAAAATAAATAAAATAAATTAAAATTGACATTTCAAGAACTTAGATTTCTTCTTACCCCTGTCCATCCCTTAAGTAATTGGCAATTAAATACATGGTCGCACCCAGAAGTAGACAAAACACCAATAATACTCTCCACACACCAATAACACTTTTAATACACCAATACTGATCTCCTGCTACATGATACGCCTAGCAATTTTGATGCAGAAAATACCAATTGTTTATACCTCCAACAGGAAAGCGGAGCTCTTATTGGCTGAAAGCAGTTCAAAGTTTTGTCATTATTTTAATATATTGCCCTGTTATAGTTTCCAAAATACTGAAACTCACACAAGGGAGCTTTGCAATGGTCTTAAAACAAAAAAAAACTCATCAAAATTCAATGTTTATTCAGAATAACAAATAGATACAAATGGAGACTAACTATCTTTGGCGGTAGTCAAATCTAGTTTTCACTTATATTCTCGAGGGAATAGATTTTGCTATTGCACTTGAAACCTGTCAATATTTGCATTATGGTGCATTAGTAAATTAAATCTCTAACAGAGTCTTTAAGCAATTATATGGCTTATTGCAGATAAATGTTCAATTGCTCTTCAATAAAATTAAGTATCATGCTCTATTCTTTTAGTTTCTGAATGCAATCTTAAAGTCACTATGATGTCAAATTATTTTTTAGGTCACATTAAAGACAGTTGTGAAGTTCCAGGATATCACTGTAGCAGGGTGTGGGATATACTACAGTTCTTATTCCAAAACAGTCGGTGTAGCCTACAAGAACCGCACATCTCTTTCATGGAAAACTTTAAGAGATACTGATGGGAAGTCTCTCAAGGTGAGCTTAGATCTATGTTATTCTAATTTATTCACCAAAATTATGAGGGCGTAAAATTGAGGGTGTATATCAATTAACATTTTAATAAGTGAACAAACCCCTACATTATAATTTAAATAAAGTGATATATAAAGTAGTAAAGAGACAAGTAGATAAAGAATGTATTTGAGAAAATATAGTATGCGAAAAGAGGTTAAGAGTACAGATAAATAAAGTAATACATCAAACAGGAACAAATCAATAAAGAAAAAGATGTTGCAATTGAAAGATGACTCTACTGATGTATTCTAACACCAAATAAAAATTGGTATGGATGGTGGGTAATCAAATTGCACTCCATATCAGGTATTTATGGTTAGCTGGTCACCAGGCAAAATCAATTGCTACTACCTACATCAGAATGTATGACGGTAGTTGGAACAAGGGTGATAACAAGTGCAACACCATGCACATCCAGTAAATTGTTTTTGTATTATTTTTGAATTAATAAAAAATATCTAGTTACACAGCTTTGCCTACTTTATTCAGCCATTTGAAGCAAATTATGACCGGTACTCGCATCAAACAGTCCATCTGCTTAGACCGGCTGTTGCTGAGGTTATCCGATTCATCATACTCAGTGTTGGGTCAACCTACCCAAGTCTTCAGGTTGAAATACATGGAGAAGTAATCGGGGGCACTCCATTGCCAGAGTTTGAAGGTGTGTATGTATTAAGACTTGCGAATATGAACAAATCTAACCAATCTTAATAACACAGTTTATAACTAATTACTACGGCCTATTGAATGCAAGTGGAAACGTGCCTTACCTGATGAGGTACAAAGGTCTTAAAATGTCCTTTATTCATAATACTTTAAATTTGTAGATTTCTCCAGCAGATTTTGTCACTGAAAATGTAATGGAATTTTCCGCATGTTGAATGAAGGTATCTTGTGTCTTGAGTCTCGTACTTGATGAGGGGTCTCCAATGTTTTTATTACACTTTATGATGAGACAAGTGATGCATTTTAATCTAAATCTTGCCAGTCGATGCTGTCAACACTGAACGGGTTGCTATAAATCATTTGATCTAATCTTTAAATAATTTTAGGCTAACATAATAATATCAATATGACTTTCCCATTAGGACTGACAGCACTGGGAATAAAATCTAAGGTGATAGGTGACAACCAGCTGAAGGTCTCATCGTACAGTATATCCAGTGGACGCCATTGCATCCCGAGGTCTCTGAGATCATCTGGTTACTCTGATGGTGTGTGTAAAGCTTGGACGGCAACTTCACCATCAGTTGGCTCTGAATGGTTTCAGGTGTCCTTTGCAGTGAGTAGTTGATATCTTGTTGATTTTAGGAAGACAAAAAATAATGATGGACACAAACATACTACTGAGCCTAGCTGTAGCGTCCAAAGGGAAAACCTAGTAAGTCACATTTTGGAGTTTCTGAGATAATCCACTTTGAAGTTCCAGTTCTTGCAGTAAGAGATAGGCTTACTGGGATTTGTCAGTGTCATTCTGGGGTAGCGGGCCACTTCTTGAAAATCTAAGCTTAAAGAATATATAGAAACATGTCTCAGAAGTTATATTTTGACCTTTACTCAATTTGACCCAGTTTGTGACTTACTGGGTTTTCCCTTTGGATGCTAGACTGCTCTCAGCCATGGTTGGAAAAAATTTAATTGTAAGACGTGGAAATTCTTTTTATCAGATTTATTTATTATCGTTTTCATAGCTACGTGTTTTTTGAAAACTTCGTTCTGCAGTCAAACCGTGACATCATCAGGGTATCTGTTAATGTGATTGGTCTAATCTCCAATCTGTGACATATCAGTTCAGAGTTTGACATCACGGTTTATGACAAAGGAAGTTAAAACTGCAAGGCAATGTTATCCTTTTGTACCACCACATCAAACAACTTCTGTCTAAGCCGGATGTTACACCATGCCAGAAGAGTCTCTCTTTCAGTGTTGTCCAAACAAAGCCTGTTTTACAGTTTTTCACAAGATGCTTGTTGCTCATCTTAACAATTTCAAATCACTCTGTTGCATTTGTTGTTAGTCATTGTACACCATAGGCCAAAAGTTGGGAAACAGAATGTTGCTTGTCATCGGATCAGTGTTACAGAAATTTGTTTGATGGTGCATGGATTCTTATCTGATCTGAAAAAATGTCATAATTGGAAGAGGGATTGTATGGGTAGTTTCCACTCCACAGTTTGTATGAATGGCATTCAACTTCCTTTGTTGCTTTCAAAAATACTGATGGCCCCAAACAAGGGGTCTGGCATATATAAATGAAATGGCAATGACTAATGTTTACGAACTTTGACACCCCCCTTTTTTCAAGCGACCTTTGAAATTTAATGTTTTTTTCAGAAATTTACCTTTAATAATCAACTAATAAATTATTTTTGTCTATTTCGATTTGATCAAGTAGGAATCTGATCAACCAGATACATTTTGGTGAAACGCTTAGGCTGCTTAGTTTCCAAACTTTTGGCCAGCAGTGTAACTTTCCTTTGAGGATTAGTGGTCTGTTTGGTTCAGTTAAATTTCATTGAAGCATCTATCAACCAGAGTAGGTATTAAAGCTAAACAAACTAAACATACATAATCCATGTGTGAATGCATTTAGTCAGTTTCTTGAAATATGTGCTTGTAATATACAAAGTTGTGCAACTGAATCTGTGACATCACAGTTTTGAGATGAAGCGAAGTACAAACTGGAAAAACACATATCTATGAAAACGATAATAATCAATTTACGAAATATTTTTCATAAATATTAACAAAATATTTTTTATCATATTACAAATACTTTTTTAATCATAAATATTAAATATTTTTCATCGTATTTTAAAACTTGCAAAACTGAAAACTTGCAGCAACAGTATATGGTCAGCTCTTTCAGTTCTCATCTGATCGTTTCATGTTTTATTATCAATCTAATTTCCTTGACAGTATGATGCATGATTATTTGAATGATTTTTACCTTGCTTTAAAGCCCTTAGATTTCTGAACATTCATAAAGACACTCTTCCTTTTTTTTCAGGTCGATTATGAACTAACTGGAATACAAGTTGAGAACAGCGTATCAGGATATACTTATTATTACACTCTGAATGTGAGTCAGAATAATTTTGAATGGAAGTCTATTATGGATGAAAACAATCAAACAAAGGTACAGTTTTTGCCTTAATTTAAGAAATTATTCAATAATTTGTATGATAGAAACTAAATTATTCCTCATTATTCTCAAGATTAGATTGGGGATGCATGATCTACATTGATGACATAGTTGTGTACTTAAGATGTATGATATTTTGTATTTTGTTTAATGCATTGTGATGGTTATATTTGTAGACATCTTCGATATGATTGTTTCTGATTAAAGAAATCATACATCAATTCTCATGATAAAAACTTATTCCTTATTATTCTCGAAATTAAATTGGGATACATGATCTACATTGATGACATAGTTGTGTACTTAAAGTTTGACGTATGTTTCATGTTGATGATATTGTTTTGGCTTTCTCAGATGTGATTTTCAAAAACTTTTATCTGAATCTGCTTTGCAGAAGTTCAATTGCATCATAGAGGGTTTGGTAGAAAACACCATCTTTGATTCTCCTATCAAAACCAAGCATCTCCGATTGATTCCCATGGACTTCCATCTGTATGTTGCCCTCAAATTTGAGCTGTATGGGAAAGTTGCAGGTTGGTGCTGCCTCAATAATCGTCGGAATAAACACATATATTCAGTTGAATCTCATCAAGGGCTTACATGTTTTTGGGGTATTGCCACACTATAATTTTCATTGAGGCAATTATCACAATGTGAGAACTTAATTACAGGTCTTCAAGGCAAAGCCTGTTTAGTACTATATGATAGTTGAAATTGATCTTCAGGGCTGATTCATAACAGTATAAAAAAAGGCCTATGATATTTTGAAATCTACTTTAACTTTGTATATTTTATATGGTATTCCAATCAAATACATTATGTAACTTATTACAGAGTCAGGATCAGATATTATACTCACTGGTGACACAACTGTAATGGAGATAACTTCATCAGCACCTGGCAGTCCATGCTCCGGAAGTGGTTCCACTGACTCACCCTATGAGAAAGCCTTCAACTGTTCAATGTGGTGCTTCTCGGGTCTCACAAAACAGTCTGTTACTCTCAGTTTGGGCAAACATTATCTTATCTCCATCATAACTGTTCAGGAAGGTTCAACATCTGGCGCTTCAACTTATAAGATCTTCACCAGTAAAGATGGCAGTTCTTTTACTGATGTCAGCAGTTCATTGACCTCTAGTATAACAAACAAAAGCAGCAGTCTGGTAAGCGGTTTAAGTACAATTTTTAAAATGTGCTTTAGTTGAGCTGTCGTTATCTAAGCGGTCATTTACATCTAATAAATTGGCTAATGCTGCTATGGCTATCTCTCTTATTTGTTCTGAGGAGTGTATTATACTGTGACTGTGCACAAACAGATTCTAATATCTTGTATTCTTTAGACATCTTCAAGATACTTATACCATTGGAAAAGCCGCACCCTGCTAAGGATTAACACTGTTAACAACAGTAAACAAACGATCAGATTCTTGTTAATTTTGCGAAAATTATAAGTTAAAATGTTTAACAAACATGACAGTTAGAACCCGGCACAGAGGTGTTTAACAAATATGTAAATTTACATTACACAGATTTATAAAATCCACGACATATGTACAGACTATGATACAATTCATACATATCTCTAACTGCATAATAACAATTTAACCAAAAACAAAGAAGTTTGGATGTTTTTACTCATTTCATTATGTCTGCAGGAAATCCTACGACGAACTGATATTTGGATCAAGAAATTATTGTGGATATTTCAGGAATTTAAAATCACTTTATTTCAGCTTACCTCATTTAGATTTCTTCATGTGACATTGGTCAAAAGCATAAAACTAGAAGTTACTCCTCAAGAAAGCTTAACATGCATAAGCCTGTCTGCCAAAGGAGAGATTGCCCCAGGTAAAATAAATTCGTTTCGACCATCCACGCATAGTAAGATTGTTTAAATGCATTAATTTATTGCTTCTATGCTATCAATAATTTGATATCTTATACAATATCTGAAAGGAAATTAATTTTCCTTTGATTGAACTCAGTTATCCTCTTTACTTACTATCTATAGGGCAGGTGTAAAGTCACCTGAATCTGCTATCTCCTCTCTTTTTCCATCATATATTACAATTTAATTTGAATTTACCTCATGATCTTCACAAATCCAGGCTGTCCTCCAGGTTATGGCCAGTATGGCGACAGATGTTTCCGATTTGTCTTTCATCCGAATACACCAGACAAATCTAAACAGTTTTGTGAGGAAGAAGGCAACACGTGGCTGGGAGGAGGAACGTTAGGAAAACCTGATGACATCTATATCACAAACTTCTTGGCCAACATTGTTCATACGTGAGTTCAAAAATAGGACATGGTATTAAAATGGGATGTGTTTGTTGTTCTTGCATTTGATTTCTTTAAGGGCGAAGTTGATTAAAAAAGAAATCAGATTCCCACGACTCACCACGAGATGTAGTTAAACCTTCAGGTTTCTGATATAAGTTATTTCTTTGTACTTGAATAAGCCTATTCTAGAAGCAATATAACAATTAGAATGTTGTTCTGATAAGGACTGATTTGCCACATGGTCTGCGACCCAAGGGATATGGATAACGGAATTGTTACAAGCATGGTAATGAGTTAATAACATGGTGTTGGTACTTTAAAAGAGTTGCCATGTCACAAAAGTGCCTTGAAAGCCTTGTCATGATTTCTCCAAATCAGATTTTTAAATAATTCAAACATGAGACCCTGATACAAATTTTTGTACTCCTCCCTAAATGTTCCTTTTTCTGTAGATCGGGTCTTCAGACATGGAGTGGCGCCACATGGGATGGCACCTGGAAGTGGACAGATGGATCGCCAATGACATGGTCCACTTTAACCTCAAGCGGATCATCAACAAATAAATATGCTGCTTTTACAGCCGGTGGAAAACTTGTGCCTGATCAATATACTGTCAAGAAGCCTTATCTCTGTCAAATGACCTCAACAGGTAACTTGGTACTCTTGCCTTCTTGCAGATTAAAAACATTTTATTGGAAGAAAAACTTGTTTTGTTTTTTTTTGCATCAGGTAGGCCAATAGGTCCCAACCCCAATACTGCAATACCAATGGTTGAAGTGCATGGTTCTGTCGAAATCAATGATCAGACCATATATATATTCCCCATGTTTAAATCTACCTCTTTAGAGCCAAGATCCTTCAATGTTAGAGGCGGACTTTAACGAGCAGGCCACTGTGTCTGTTGCTGTTGTCTATGAAAGAACAGAAGCTCAGATGAATTGATATTAAACAAAATGGACATACTGATCAATAGAAAAAATCCTTAATATCCCAAAGGAAATTGAACATTATATTTTGAAATTGAGCAAGTGATAACTACTAATCAAGTTTCATAATTTTGTAGATATTTCTTTCCACTTTTTGTGTGACCTATATTAGATATATTTTATGCACTTTTTTCCATATAATATGATTTTAATGTAGATACTGACAAAGATGTGTCATGGATCCACATAGGAGACCAGGCGATGACTGTGCCTTGGTCTCAAACGATTCCCAACTACAACACTACAGAGTGCTTGCGGGCATGTCTGGTTGACCTGGATGGTTGTTCGTCAGTTTGGCATCAGAAGAAAACTCAGACGTGTATGTTAGCACGTGCTACGAGATCTGCTGGGGGAATGGTACTTACGACTGTTGCTGCTAATGATGCAACAGGAGGTGACTACTGGGAAATCTACAGAGGTGGTAAGTAACTTTGACTTATGTTAGGCCGGACATATTTATTTTTTGGCTTCTTGGATTGACTGGCCCAACACAGAAAAAAAATTTGACCTTTTCTCAATTTTATTAGATTGACATATAAATAAAGATTAAAGTATCACCCTTTTGTTTGTCCGACTGGGTCGCTCAATAAGGCGCTGTCGAGGTGTTAAACCAAATCTGTTCGACCGAGTAACCCTTGAAAAAATTGTTTGGAGAAGATCGGTATAGCCAAACTTTAGTCTGGCTTTATGACGACAAAAATCTGGATTGCAAAGGAAAAACTCCTTGATTCAGACTATGTCGGATGTCACAAAACGAAATGGTAGAGCAGATTTGCAACATCACTCTACTTTCAGTACGACAATTGGTAGCAGTCACTTCAAGATTTTTTATATTTTCTGTGCTTCAGGCTCGTGTGATGTACCAATACTATTACAAAATGCTGTAGAATTCACGTTCAGTGTTTCATCTGAGTTTGGCAGTCAGTTTTCCAAGGACCAGCTTTTATATGGAGACATACCAGCTACGGGAAAAGCTGGATATTGGAAACCTACTTCAGCAGATAGTAGTCCCTACATCGAGGTTTGCACTACTTTATTGAAATAATCAATATTATATGCATTTGTATACCCCACCTAATTGATTGCACACCTCAAAGTCTGTTTGTTATAAAAATCAATAGTCCCTGGAAATTATGTAAACAAATATCGTGTTAGCCTACACATAACTCTGTGCATGGTTTCTAAGGAAGTCTTACATTGACGGTCATTTGATATATAAATAAATAAATGAAATTTTGATTGCCATGCAATTAGATATCGGTAACTAAATATTTTCAAATTACAGATGAATTTTGTCATAACCCAAATGTACGACTTCAGTTCCTTTCTGAAGTGTCTTGATTTCGAAATTCATATCAGCAATAAAATATATTGTCATAACAAATATTGGTTTCCACTTCAGGTTGCGTTTAGTAAACCAATGACAATTGGGAGGATTGTTGTCACTGGCAATGAATTGAGCAGTACACCACAATACATTAAAAGTTTCAGTGTCTCATTCACACTTGATGGGGTTAAATATGAGGCTGTGACAGACCCTGTGTCATTAACAGAGGTATTTATTAGTATTAATCTGATGAAATATCTTTACTGTGATAAACATCCTTTCAAGACATATAGTTGCTATGGCTGGTCAATGTGTTCTTATGCTCTGGAAAATATCTATTTCGCTTGTCAAAAAGGTAAAATTATGTACTTTTTAAGCGTGAGGTTGCTTATTAAGTTTTGTCTTATCTTGTTTAGGTGATTCAAGGAAGTACTAATGCATTTGACCCAGCGGTGGTTCTCTTCCCTGGTCTTCCACTTGGCATGAAATTCAAAATAACTCCGCTCACTTGGGAAGGTACTCCTGCTGCCCAAGTAGAACTTTTTGGATGCACTAGCCAAGGTTAGTTTTTTGAAAACTTTCAATTTTTGCAAGTCAGTGTGATCTACAAATTATATATTGAAATAGATGAACAATCAGGGTTTATATTTATGTTTGGTGATTGATTTTCTTGCAGAAACCATCACTTGCGTTCATTCCCCTGCACCCAAATTGAACATTCCTGGTATGCCTGCTGTGACCATGAGCTGCATAGATTCATGGACAGTCATTATGAGAAGATGTTCGGCTGATTTCAGCTTCCACCGTTCTTGGAATGAATACACAAGGGGATTTGGGACTCTTCCTTGTGACTATTACGCTGGAAATGCTGCCATTTATCCCTACACCAAGAACCGAGTATACTTCTTAAGACTAGACATCTATGGTGCTGACGGCCATTTCTACAGTGCTGAGTTTGACCGCTTCCAAATAGGAGATGAAACAAAACGCTTCTCTTTGTCAATTGGAGACTTCCTCAGTGGTTCAGCAGGAGCAGGTGTGATGGCAAGCTACAATGGGAAGAAGTTCTCTACTATGGACAATGACAACTCGGGAAATAATTGCACAGGTATTTGAAAATTAACAGACTTTCAGATTTACATTTTCTAGGTGGTATCAAACATTCAAAGTAACTATGACATTTTCTCATTTAGCCACCTATTCCGGAGGATGGTGGTATGACTACACAGCCACATGCATGGAAGGTCGACCTACAGGTAGCTTTGTTCAGAACACACCAGATGGCAGCATGTGGAAAGATGACAGAGGACGCCCTATTTACGCCAGAAAAATATTGATGAGAATGAGACCCTCTTTACCTGAAAAACGTAATATTTTATTCATTTCAGTTCTCAAATATTTCTTTCATACACGTTGCATTTTCTAATAGGAATGAGAATGAAAGCTAATAATGTATCTTTGTAGTAAATGTGGCTGTCAAGAAAAAGGCATACCGTAAACCTGATGATATGGCCAATTATGGGGCAAAACTAGCAACGGATGGTGAAATTGATTTTGAAATGACCTCGATGAGCTGCACCCAGTCTTCGCCTGGGAAGGACCCTTGGTTCATGGTTGACTTGGAGAAGACTATGAGAATATTTGAAGTCAAAGTTCTAAACACAGACACTAATCGTAAGTTTACAAATTGATTATTGTAATTCCAGCATCAATGATATTATCTGATAATCTGGAGTGGTGTCGTCATGAAGTTTGGTTGTTATCACTTCAATGATTAACAGATGATGAAAGACCTGTATTTTTTTGCTAATACAGTGGTACCTGCATTGTAAGACCCCCTGTTGTAAGACCTACCTGCCTTGTGTGACCACCTTCCACCCACAAAAAGTAGTATTTTTAGTATATTTTCCAACCTCACGAGAGTTCGCATCCCCACGAGAGACTGCTTCATGACTGCAGAGGGGGTGGTCTTATAACCCAGGGACCACTGTGTTGCCATGGTGAAGGACCTTCATAAAGCCATCAGTGTTAAAGGATCACTAAAACAAACATCTCCCACTGTCACAGTAAAAGGTCGGTTGTTGACAATAATCTACTTTGTGATTTCAGCTGGAAACCTTCATGACTTTGACATCTTGATTGGGTCAGTGTTCACCCTCGGCAACTTCTCCACTAAAGGATACACGTCATGTGGCAAGAAGACTGGGGCGGCCGGACCTGGTGAATGGGTGGTGATCACGTGCTCCAGTGTCATGCTTGGGCAGTATGTTGCTCTTGTCATCCCTGGAGCTTCTGAGACCCTGGCTTTTTGTGAAATAGCTGTATATACTTCAGCTGGTAAGTGTTTCTTTCTAATCGACATGTTATACATATATGTAATATTATTCTATAACTCAAGACATTAATTTCTTTCTGAAACATATTCTTAGAGGTAGGGCATCTAAAAGCATATTTTCATTTCCAATCCAAAATTCTGCAATATGTCCAAATTTCATATTACAGTTTCAACAGTGGGTTTATATGGACGCTGTGATTGGAATAGTCAATGCACAACACAGTTCAGTGAATGCAAACCTCCTCTCAATGACACAACGGAGGTTATGCAATGTCGCTGTCAGAAATACACAACTGACATCAATGGAGTGTGTGTCCCAAGTGAGTATTACTACTGCACTCATCATATCCTACTTTCAAATTGAACAATGGCTTGATTTGTGAAAACGTAAATTACAAGGTTATTATTTTACACACAAAAACAGTTTAATTTGACGTCAACTCAATGACCAGGTTAATTTGAGATTCGACTGGCTACAGATCATTCAACCTCAGTTAATTCAGTATTTAAAGAGAATACTTAGAACTTAAGAATTTCTTACTGACTCGAGTTTTTCTGAGTGAAATCAGAGTAAAAAAGTAGGCTTAGTTTTATTCTTGTGACACTAAAATAGCCTTACTGCCTTGCTGATAGTCTGTTTACTTGATCAAGATCGAAAATTCTATCATATTTTAGTACGGCTCCAAAGTAGCAATTTCTCAGGCACTTCATACTGACCACAGATACATAATCCTGAGAAAACAATTTCAAAATTTCCTGGGAATTAAGCCTAGGCAGCCCATTAGATGCAATATGAAAACTGTTGCAGTCGGTTAGAAACACTCAATGGGATGTCTGACCAGCTACGATGATATTCTTATCAGAATAAACTGAATCCTTAATTGCTTGGTCAACATTTAGTTTTATTTTCTGTTTCAGCTGCTGATATCAGACCAATTATTACAAAGGTCACAACTTCTGATGGTGCCAATATTGTGCGCAGTCACACAGCCAACCTTGATGTTGCCATGACAGTGAACAACTTCGATGGGGCTGTCTTTGCTGCTGCTTCCTCGGGTGACAACTACCAACCTGAGTTTTTTGTCTTGAGTAATAATGCTTCCAGTAATGGCAGTGAAGCAGCGGTGCAGGATAGCAGAATGACTCTTAATGTTGCTCAGCAACCTGGCCTCAAATTTGGCATGGGAATATTTGAAATGAAAAACATAACTTTCAAACTTGTCATCAACGTATCACCTGACACTTGCTTCGATGTTGACTTCCTCTGTGTCAACTTATCAACTCCGACAACCGCCTCTTATATTGCTACTAATCCAGGAAATGATGTCAGCTGTTTCTACCTTGAAAACATAATAAAATGCCAGCCAGGTGAGTTTGTGTAATCTTATGGTTATCTTGACTAATTAAACATCAATATGTTTCTTTTGACAAAATATAAAAATCAGCAGTATTTCATCCCATATTTCCTGACCTCATCTCTGATTCAGTTTTTTTTATATTTCTCTTGATTATTCTTTTATCATTTTTAATCATCATCAATTCTTATACTGGATATTGAATTATTGTGGCTCCGTGGTACAATGGTTAGCATTCCCGCCTTGTACACATGAGGACGTGGGTTCGAACCCCGCTCCGGCCATGTCCAGAGGTTATCACTATAATGATTGGTATGATTTCCGTTCAGTATGGTGAGCGCCGGTGAGCAGATTTATCTGGAATGGGCGCTATATAAAATCATACTATACTATATTATTATCATTATATATATATATATATTGTTATATATATCTATAGAAGTTGTAATTATTCCTTGTATGATATTTTCTTCACAATAGAGTTAGCTGATTGATTCAGCGAAAGCATTCTTACCTTTTAGATATTCCAGTTAATTTTGGAATTAATGTAATATTTGAATTATTGTTAAGAAATGCTAAAATTGGAGATTTCAGCCTGCACTTATGCAATAAATTCATAATACACGTTTTTAACAACTTTATCCAACATTTTTTGTTTCTTTGTAGATATTGACATTGCAATCAGTTCAGTCAATTACCCTGGCATTCCCATCCCTCGAGACAGACCTGGGAATTACACATTTGATCTGACTCTTCAACACACTGGAAGCAGCAACTATGACATAGTTCAATTTACACAGGGGCTCGAGAATTTCGAAACTTTCTATTTATTTGCATACAAAGACTGGACAAACACAAATCAGAACTTATCATCATTCCAGCACTTTCCAGGAAGATTGAATACAAATGATGCAATGACAAGTTTGACCAAAAGTTCGAGTAAAGTCATCAGCACAAATGTCACCAATACAATGAATTACACAGAATGCTTCAAGGTCACTCATGTGTGTTTCATTCTGATGAGCAACCAGAAAGCAACCTTTTACGACTCTAACTTGGTCAACAACATACGGTGCATCCCACTAGGAGCAAAGAAGGACTGTCAACCAGGTATGATTGCAAATTAATCTGAATCTGATATCTTGACATTGTTTGACTGTAATAGATTTAGATACAAAAATTGCTTATTTCAAAACATGTGTTAGAATGTTAGATATCTTTGTTGTTTGTGTCTTGTAGACATCTCCATTGTCAATACAAGAATAATTTATAATATATTGTATTATTGGATATTCAAGGAGAAATATTTCTATAAGTTGAGTAGAATAATGCAGCTATTATCACTTACAATTACATATTCATATATTCATGATTATATACGTCTTGCTTATGATAATACAGATTTACAAATATTTCACGACACTGAGCTGACGAAAAGTTTGTTTTCTTCAGATATTGAACTTGGCCTGTCCAATACCTCATTGTCTGGGCAGTCACAATTCATCAGAGGATACACTGAACCTCACACATTTGAGATAACGGTCACAAACCGAGACTTTTACGTTGGTATTGAAGCTGTGAATAATAGTTTGAGCAACTTCAATGTTTCTGTTTATGTATCAAGTTCTGCATCACCAAGTTCTCGCAGAAAAAGGTCAGCTTCAACTGATGAAGGGCCTTTCATAGCATCAATAAATGAGGACACGTCAGTGGGTCTAGCAACTAAGTCGAACATGACTTTGACTGGCACAGTGAACATCACCCTCTCAAGGGACAACTGTCTCAGCATGAGAAGTATATGTTACGTTGTGGCATCAGGGAATGGTGCTTCATACAAAGTGCAGGGTGGTCAGGCCGTGTTGTGTGGCGATATTTCACCATACAAAAATTGTGATGGTAAGTGTCTATGTTTTTGAAGCAATGCATAATTATTATATGTGGGTATATACAAAGTTGAAACAGCATTTATTTTTTAAAAGAATTGCAATAACGAAATGTTAAGATTGACAGACTCATAATCTGTTTTCATATTTCTCAATTTTTGATATATTTATAAATATTTACAAAAATTGCAATTGTGAAATGTGTAGACTCACAGTCTTACAATCTACTTCCGTATACCTCCACAATTTAATAAATGTTGATCGTTTTCATTTCAGGTTTAGCTGTACAGAACAGCTCTTTATCTCAAAATAGGAACATGTTAAAGCAAGGTGACAGCATGACATTCACAATCTCCTGGGATAGAGGGACCGATGTCAACTTCATGTTGTATTATTCAAGAGCAAACATTGCTTTATGGAACTGGAAAGCAGCTAACCATACAACAAACTACAAAGCAATGACTTTAACGTTTACTCACACTTTTATCCACTATGGCAACTTTTCTGTGTATCTCAACATAAGCAATGATGTGGGAATCACTTTACTTAATGTCACAACAATGGTGGAACCAGATCTCAACAATTTGATTGCAATAGACAGCGTACATCTTCCTAGAGCAACACCGAATAACTACACTACAAAGCTCACATGCACTGACTTGTCAAAACTTGATGCTCCTATCATTGTATGGTGTTCATTCAACTACAATGACATTGGAAATGCTCTGAATGTTGTCAATGATGCCTTTGGTACTGTAACTACTGCCCCAGAAACATTCAATCACACATATTTAACAGACAATCCAGATGCAAGACCTTCAGCATTTTGTTGGAATCATGTTAGCAATATGAGCTATTCCACAACTGTCATCCTGAGGGAACCAATCACAGGAACCACTTTTACACCTCAAGCTCTCCAATGGCCTACTGTGACTCCTTTGCCATATAACATCACATTGACAACGGGGAGTCATGTCAAGTTCAACATCAGCTTCAGTGATGGAGTTAATCTAACTTACAGTCACCCCAACAGGCTATCGTCGCAAGAAACATTTTCTCAAACGAGGACATTTTCTGTCCCTGGAAACTTTACAATCACTATATTTGCCTATAATGAGCATTTTAATGATTCTTACTCTTCACCTTACAAGATTATTGTTCAAAATGAAGTTGGGAACCTGAACTTCCAAGGAAACACTCTCATTGCATACCCAACTGGTGAAAATGAGTACTCAATCTCCAATGGAAACACTCGGTTTGCTACTGCTGTAACGGCTAAGTTCATCTTAAATGGTACACTGATAGCAGAGGAGCTCTGTCCTAATATCAGTGCAGGACTAATTCATCAAAAGCTGTTTTCCTTCCCTAGATCATATATTGGACATAATATGACATTTGATATCATAGCTTACAACTTAGTGAGCACTAAAACTTACAATTCATCAGCCTTTTTCATGGAGTCAATTGCATATCTCAATGTGACTGCTTCTCTACAGGCTGCAGTACCAGGACAAAAATTTACCCTGACCATTTCAATGACGAATGGATCAAATGTGGATTTAGAGGTTAATTATGGAGATGGACAAATCTTAACTTTTGCCCATCCCAAGCTCCTGGCAAATTCTTTGGATGTAACATTGAATAAATCCTACAGCAACATTGGCAACTACACAATAGTTGTCAAGGCAACAAATTTGTTGAATAGCAAGACCTTTACTCTACCACATCAAATTGTTGTTCAGAATCGGCTTCTCTGTAACGGCACCAAATTGACAGCTAATAACTCGGTACTATACACACCAGCTGAAGTTGATTTCTTTCTTGGTTTTAGTGGAACACAACCTCCACTCAGGGATATCCATTGTAAGTGGACATTTGATGAGAGGCAACCAACGTATAAATACCATGCTTCGATATCAGCTGGATATGTCTTTCACCAGAAGCTAGCCTTTGAAAGAAGTTTCATTGGCAACATGTCGACCCTGGTCAACTGCAGTAACTTGGTGTCTAATTGCATCAAAAATTATTCCACTGAGATTATTCTTGATGCTGTAATCCTTGAATCCCTGGTCAGCAACGGTTCAGTGTTTGTCACCAACACTTCAGGATTTATTCTTGAAATCAAACGTTTTGGCCCCAAGTCATGTTTCCAATGGGATATGGGAGATGGAAAGAAGAAGTTCATGTATGGATTACCAATCTGTCAACCCATTGCAAATGCTCGAGGAATAGAGTTCACGGAATTGGCAGACCAGCAGATGCTTATGGTTCACGAATATGTCTACGATGAAATAGGGGAATATGATGTTGTGGTGGATGCTTTCAATCATGTCAGTAACCACTCACTGACAACAAGAGCTGTTGTTTTGGCCTGGTACTGCTTCCGACCAAATGTTTCCTTCACAGAGAATATGACAGATCAGGCAAATCCTCCAGTTTTCTTACGATCTCAGACAATATCGGTGTCCCCAATATTGGAAGTGGACTGTATGAAGACAAGTGACATTGACTACACTTGGTCAGTTTATGATGTCAATAACATGAGGGGTAAACCAGTGTTAATACAGTATCAGACGTCCGTCTTTGAAACCCGTCCCAGAGATTTGCCATATGGTGATCTCTTTGTGAATTTGACATTTCAAATGAGAGATATTGACAACACTAACCAGACAGGAGGATTCTACTTGAAGATAGTGAAGAGCCCACTAATTGTTAATATCAAAGGTAACAATACCAAGACAGTTACCGTAGAGAGTAATTACACCATCAATGCAGAGGGCGCCACCTTTGACCCAGATGTAGAACCAAGCGACAAATCCGGACTTAGTTACACCTGGAGCTGCAGCCGAATCAACAGCTCGTTTGACGTTAACGAAGTCAACATGGCAGAACTCTCCAGTGACATTCTGGCTGTTATGAACAATATCGAGGGTTGTTTTGGTGAAAAGCCAGGAGTAATTCAAGAATCTACTGGCTCGTTTCCACTCAAAATTGAACTGCTGGTGCCAGATTCGTTGTACCGCATTTCAGTGACAGTCAAAAAGGATGACAGAACTGGTACTGCTGAGCAAGATATTGTTGTGTTGCCTGTGGGTGCACCAACAATGACAGTGGCGCAAGTTTTCATTTATGTCTTTCTTTCGAATATAATCAATGCTTTGTTAAACTTACCATTTTTTATTAATTGATGCAGTGGCATAGATAAGTGCTAATTTTCTGAAACCGTGTTTTCAAAAATTTCTTTTTTTTCTGGTACATTTGCTCATGAATTCTACTGAGGGAAATGAGCATTCTCAATGGGTAACCATGTCTTATAAGGAGCACCTGCAAAGTTTTCAAAATTGGGTGCAAATTTGTTTTTCTCCAATTGCAGTTGCAGAGGGACTAATTGCAAAGACCGAATTGGAGTTGCCAGTCCTTATGTATTAAGCGGCTATTGCCACTCTCTATGTGGCACAAAGTATGGAGGTCTGCGTTACCTGTGGTCAATGATATTTAGCAATCAACAGAATAGCAACACTACTATTGCCTACGAGTTGGATGGTAAAACTTTAGGTGAGTGGAATATTTATTGATTAAGCAAATGCTTTTTCTTGGGTAATAATTATTAATGCTAATTATTTTGAGCTTTCTATGGACGCTATGAAGAACTGTCCGTCGGAAAATGGGTATACAAATTTAATGTTTTTCCTAATTCTAATGATGAAAATTTTGACCAATTGTTTTTCTTTTAATAAAAAGAATATTCCTGGGAACATGTACCAGTTATCAGACTTATTTTTGGTATCCCTCTTATATTGAAGTTATACTTGATGTCCGTCTCATTTGCTGTATCGGAAATGATCATTTTCTTAGAAAAACACCATAATCAATTTATTGAATAAGTGATAATGTTTCAGACGGGTTTAGATCTCGAACACTGCGAATGTTGAGCAATAAAATGGAACCTGGAAAGTACCACACAGCAACACTCCAAGCCTGGTCTCCAGGATCCAGCAAGTTTCTAGTGAATCATAGGTTCTTGACGAATATTCCTGTTTATGGAGGAACCTGTGATGTTTTTCCAAAGGAAGGTGAGTTTGATTCAATGAAGGCAAAGAATCGATTCTTGCTCTGCCTGATTTTTTCTTACAGTGTAGCTAATGTTGCCTTTCTTTAAAAGCTTGAAAAATTAAATTGGTTTATTTCTGTTCTTGTGACTTCTAGTAGTAAAATGCTGTAACATTTGATGAAACTAGAAATGCCCATTGTGACCAATAGGGTAAAAGAATGGAATAAGATGTTGGTATATAGAAAGAAAACATATGGGGAAACAAAAATTTTTGAAATTAGAAGAAAAAATTGCCCACTTTCCTCACGATATCAGTACACTGTGAGGATTTAGCGATCATGGGTCAACCAGGTGCCTCGTAAGAGGGACTGAAGCATAAGAAATTATATAGCAAGATTAATTTTTTACTAACTTTATTTCAGGCAAAGCATCCATAACGAAATTTTCAGTCCGCTGCAAAGACTGGAAGGAGTGGAACCCAGTAATACCCAACGCTCCTCTGAAATACAACTACTTCACAAAACATCCCTCTTCCACCCGGGAATTCCCCTTTGCGTTTGGTCTCGATCTGTGGCAGACCAATCCAAGTTCTTTTCCAGTTGGGGAAGCCGGTAAAGGCTTTGACCTTGATGTAATCGTGTACATCTTAGATTCTGTCAATGATCCACACAGGGTCCACATGAGTTGCAAGGTCAGTGAGAAGTTGAGTTTGTGTTATGTTAACAATTGTGAAATCAAGTTAGCTCCTATAACTAATGGGTTACTAGCAAAAATATTTACCATGTTGTAGTATGAGTTCAGTTAATTAAAACTAACTCATGTTCAGCATTGACACCATATCAGTAAAATGACTTTTAAACCACTTTAGGATCAGCTGTGTTAAGCGTTGATACAATCTGGTACTGGTGGTTTATTTCTGACACTGCTTGGTGCACAGAACTCAATTGACATATGCAGTTATCATGTCATGAAGGTAGTGCGAATAACAGTTTGTAAAAATGTGCGAATTAGCAATTGATTGATCACATTACCTCTGTATGCTATAGCCGCAGTTTCAAGCAGTAAGCAAAAATGTCCTTCTGTTGTGTTTGAATGGCCCACTAGTCCACTACTTCTTTGTTGTTATAGCCACAAGTTAACTTCCTTCTATTGTAAATAATCCAACATTCAATCATTATTAAATCATTTTGCATGGATCTCATTTTGGTGTCTTTGTGACAGGTTTTGCCACGACCAGAACCCGTGGAGGATGTGATGGATGCGGTGGTTCTTGAAACTTCTGGGCCAAATAATCCTGTCGCTCAACTCATAAACAATGGAAGTTACCAACAGGCGGCAGCCAATGCCTATTCCCTCTGCTCAGAACTCAATGTTCCTACTGAATTAGTGAGTAATATCGCTTTATTATCTCTACTTTATTTTATATTTTTGGCATAGCCTACATGTCTACTATCCTAATCAGCCCGCAAGAGTGTGTAAATTTAGGATATAATGTCCCAATCATTTATATGTATGAATTTTGGCATTCAATAGCTTGAAATACATTATGTGTCAAGAAGGACAAATATGCAGTGTCTTTGGTGTCTTATTTGTGTTATTACCTAGTGTTTAAGTCATGATTTCTTTTTTGCAGTATGGGGGTAACATAACTAATGCCAGTTTCTTGCAAGAAATAACACAAGTGAAGAAAAAGGTAAGTTGAAATATTTCATTTCCTCAATTAAACATTATTTAGTGACAACTAAAGAAAACGACATTCTTTGAGAATTGTTATAAAATACAGCTTGACACATTACAACCATAATCTGTAACACAGTAACTTAAGTAGACTTCTTTTAAAATTACATTAGCTTTGGCACTCACGTGAGATAGACTTCCTTTAGGTATACAGTTATGGCAGTACACAACAGGGTGATGTATGCTCCCCAAAATGGCTGTCCCCTGTGTCACTCGCCTCATTATCAATATCAAACTCATGTCAGCAGAGTTCGGTTTAGTCCGAATTTAAGAAAACCCCCAATCATTTAATCATTATCATTTACCATAACTACAAGCAAAGATTGAAAAGAAACTAAAGAGCAAAAGCGTTCTTTTCCTATGTGTTAGGCAAGAAAAAATATCATGGACCTGTGTGTGCAACTGCCGGTGGAAGCGCCAGAGCAACTTCTCCAGAACAACGAGATCACGAGAAATGTGATGGCGTTCAAGGACGAACTGGAAATATCCACTTTGGTATGTTCACCAGAATTACCTATCATTACTGTCTTACTATGATTATCCCCACATTCAGAACTTTCAAAAGATGCCACAAAAATAAAGAATTTCAGAACTTACAGATGATTTCATAATTGTAGAAACTCAGACTTAATGTGATTTTTTTTTTAGAACATGTTATTCTATTGGGAAAGTGATATCATAAGTTTTTTTATGTCACAGTCAGAATACAATGTCATGTCGTAAAATTCACATTCAGGCTCCTTGTCTACAACAATAAAATTAGCATGAAAGACATATATACAATTCTCGGAATATTTCATCATTAAGCGTTACATACAAAAGTGTTTAGGCAAAAAAGAAATTTAATGTATATATTTACCTTTTACTATTGCTTGATATGACTCCAAGAGACGGTGTAACCTTTTTCTTGTCAGAAGTTCTAAATAATTTATTTGTTTATCTATTCAGGAACTGGGCAGTGATCGTGTGGATAACCTAACCAGTGACTTCAGAATATTTAAACAAAGAGGCCAGGTTGATGATCCAGAACTGGTAGCTGATGGTGAGGAAGATTTCTTTTTTTGAAACAAAATCACTGGTACTTTCTTCCTGAAGAATCAGACCAGTAAATTGGAAATTGAAGTTGCATTCAATGAGGGTAAAGTGTCTTTCTTTTTCCCATATCCACCGAGATTTGCATACTGTATAGTGTATACAGAGATAACATTTACATAAAAGCTTTACTATAATTGCAATGATTTTCCTTTTCTGAAATTATAAATTCAGTTGTATCAGCATAAGTTTGAATGGTCACCACACAGTACTCTGCTATAGATCACATTGTTTTATTTTCAGATCTAGTGAGTACAGCAGCAACATGCATGGGAGCAGCTGGATATCTTCTTCAGCAGAGCATTGATGCAGTAAGTTTTACAATTACCTTAAAAACCAGGGACTAACCAAGCTTATGAAAACTTCTGTCTAGATAATTAATATACTATTAATATCCATTTTCAGGCTAATGGCAATGGCAGTGATGTGGTAACAACGGCAGCTCCTCTTGGTGTAACAGTAAGTGATTATAACATGGCAGATCTAATTACTTCTGAATTTTCTGTTATTGGTCGAAAGGAAAATACAATTGGCTAAACGAGTCACCAGTAATATGAATATGGTTTTTAATTTTTGACAGATTTTACTGACCGAACACTAAGAAAAGACCATTTGAGTGTCTAAAAATTATGACTTTTTTATGTTTACACAGACTGCTGGGTATGAAGAAGTGACCTCAGTTGCAAAAAAGGTAAAATGATGCTGCAGCATAGTTGTCATTGAAAATATAAGCCTTTGTTTTTATTTGCTTTTCATGAAGTGAGGAATAAGATTCAAAATGTGGTGATATTTAATGTAGATATAAGAAATCAGGTAGTTCAACAAATTTGTTTGGCTTTGTAGCCTTAAAAATAATAATTTTCCAATTATATTTCTTAATAAATTTGTTGCCATGGAAACGCTTCTAGCTCATTTAGCACCCAGAACCAGTCATTTTATGGCCTGATTCCGATAACTGACATTCTTGGCAACATTCTGGTAAATGATTCGGCCTGTTGCTCATCCATGCGGGGTCATCTTCACTCTAAAAAATGCCGGGACAAAATTGTTTTTTTTTAGATTCAAAATGGTTTTTTGAAAAACCAAATTTCAGTGCAAAAATCCAATATGGATTTTAAAAAAAATACATGTCAGTTTTTTGCATTGAAATTTGGTTTTTCAAAAAACCATTTTGAATCTAAAAAACCAATTTTGTCTGAAATTTTTTAGAGTGTTCAATAATGACTGGATCTTTCCACTACTGTTAGACTGTCCTTCAATGTATACTTAACAATTTTTAAACAAAGTTGTTATCATCATACTATATAGGCTCAGAATGTGATGAAGAGTGTGGTGAACGTCCTGAATGAGATCGGAGAAACATTAGTTGACGGAAAGGAACCAGGAGATCCAGACAGCATCATCCAGAAGGAGGAGGTCTCTATGAATGCTGCAACGTTGAGTGCCGAACAGATGAAGAACTCCACAAATGTGACAAGTCTGCAAGGAGGAGTGAAGCTGCCGCCTATCAAGGAGCTCTTCGGAAATGAGACTCCTCCTTGTATTGACAGAAAGGTGTGGGAATTTGATTTGACACTGAATATAAAGCATTTACAGTCAAAATTAATCACTTACCAAACAAATTTCTTATGTCATAACATACACCACAAGGTAGCATACTGGTTAAAAAGCAATTTTATTTGCTCTATAAAGGGGGTCTTGAAAAATGTAAACAAAATATCTTTAATTGGGTCATTTGTTGAGTATAGCCTATACAGCGTTTAATTCTACTGCAATTTATTCTGATGAAGCTGTATTATCTCTCACACCAAAGTTATAATAATTATTTATTCATTGCTTGAAATACTAATTCATACATCAAATGAAATCACATTTCAGATATTCTTTGTGAAAGACAATCCGTACATTTATGGCAACCAGACCAACATTAATGTGCAAAGTTCTGTCCTGAGTATGAAGTTCACAACATGTGAGAACAAACTGACCACAAGCAAGAGGAAGAAGAGAGCAGTATGTATGGATTTTTTTCACTCAGAAATGGAAGGATAATCTCAAGATATTTTTTCATTTTTCATTACTTTCCCCATATTATTTCAGGCTCCAACTGACATTCAACCAACTGCTCCTTTCAATGTGACTTTAACAAATAATTTGCCAAAACCCGAAGTTGTCAGCGCTCCAACTGGATCTAGTGCCGTTTACCATTCTCTGAACTTGAGTGATCCCATTGTGGCTGTTCAGATATTTGCCAAGCCTTTACAGAACGAATCTCTGTTCATTTTCATTCAACTCAATAATAAACCAACATCATCTTCATACAATTGGAAATACAGCCTTCCAAAGTTGGGAAACGATTCAAGCAATGAGAATTTTACGATTACTGATAACTTGTATTCAATAACGTTACCAGCAAGTGTAATAAAAGACGTACTAAGAAATGATACAGGATCAACCAGTATGAACAACACTACAGACTCTCCTATAATGTCAAGTACGACCGAAGTCAACAATATAAATTCAAATGGTTCAACTAATGGATCAGAGACAAACATACTGCATGTTGCTGTCAAGAAAGGAGGTGAGCTTATAAAACTGTTACATTTTAAATAAGGAAATACCATTTAAATGGTGAACACTGGGTGATAATTGTGCTAACAAGTCTTGCTGTCATTTAATATTTAGCAAACTGTAACTATTTGATGCTGCGACTCGTAAATCAGATATTTAGACCCCCGTACCTTAGACTGAAAAGAAATAGTTGGGTTGACAAAGTGCTTTGGCTGCCAGCAGCAGTGTTATTTTTAAAATACTAACCAACTGAGTATTGGGATCTCACAAAATGCCAATATTTTTATCCACAGGCTGTCTCCCAGATCTTGAATGTTCGGAAACAAGTGGAAATTTCAGTTACTGGTTCAAGATGGTTGAGTTGAAAATTCAGGTGTTCAATCCAACTACTGAACAATGGGTTGATACAACAACTGAGGTGTGTGTGTTGTTTTTTGTATTTACCTTCATCCATGTATGACTCCATGGGCATAAAATTCATATGTTAACTTGTTGTTTACAAATTGTTTTACTATTCACACTAATTCATCAGCCTCTAATTAAGAAATTTACCAAATCATATTTGGCTAAGCATTGACTTGTTGATGAGATAAAAACATTTACAATTGAACAGCATGGTTCCTAACTGTGTACTCTCCATAGAGTTTCATTACAGTATGATATTCAAATTAACTTTTATAATTTTTCCTACAGATTGAATCAGACTCAGACTCCTACCGCCTGAACTTCAAGAGCAATTTGTTTGGCAACTTGGGAGCAGGGATGTTCTCAGGTCCGAACAAGATTGACTTCAGCACGGTCTTTGACAACTTCGGAGCCAAGTTGATTGAGAACATGCCTGTCGTAGCAACTGTCATTGGGGTCATCCTGCTTTACTTTGCTGGGACGGTTGTCTGTCATAAGATGGACAAGATAGATGCCTGGAAAGTAAGTTCATTGACTTATACTTGTTTTGATGGATGGTTGACTTATGATGAGACCAAATAAAATCAAAAGTAATAACTTATTTGGCTGCTCTTTTATCGATTCACACTAATGAATCAAAAAGTTTCTTTTGTTCAATAATGATTTTAACCCACACACACAAGTAAGACAGGATATGAATGTTTAATAAACAATTTGTCCAATATCTATGGTGTTTCCTTCTGATAGAAAAAATGCCACCACCACGTGCATTTATATTAGCATTGAGCAATAGATAATAGAATTATGCAAGAAGTAATATCAATATTTTATCATGTTATGAAATTGACAACAATGACAAGGAATATAACCTATTGCCAATATTAAGTGCAACTTAAAGAATTGGTCACACCAAGCCAATCTTTCTCACTCCTTATCCTCAATTTTTGGCTCATGCATTTTGACAAATACAGGCACACATAAATCAACAATTATGAAACCTATTTTACCCCCATTCTCTCCTAAAATCTTGAGGGTGCACTTGGCCAGAAGACAACCCCCCCCCCCCCCCGGCCTCCCCCCTTTTAGAGGAGCAAGTTAGATTTATACTAAAATTGTTTGCAAAAACATATTATGTATACCTTCTACTGTGTATGAGAGTACTGTAGTACATTTTTAAAATTTCCTATTTCAGTGGTCAGCATTGCCATTGATTGGCAATATCCCACTGGCATCACACAACTATGAGATAATTGTTTACACAGGGAAGCAAAAGAAAGCAGGAACTGATTCTCATATATCTTTTATTTTGGCTGGAATCAATGGAGACACTGGCATACGACAGCTGAGCGATGGTGCCAGAAAGGTACATGAAAATTGACTTGTGTTATGAAAATAATTTTAATTCTGTCGTATCATGCAGTATCTCCTCAGGTTATCTCTGTCTTAATTCATCAACTTTTAGGACTCTTTAGCCATCTTGATTACATGATCCTCTGAATTATTCAATCTGATTTCCCAATGTGTAATGTTGACACTCATTGGGCCTATTGTATCCATATAATCTTAAATCTACCTGTATGGATGATAGGTATTGGGTTTTTACAAAGTCGACTCCTGTTCTGCATAGCGTTCAGCAAAACAGAGTGATGACCACATTATTCATATCTTCAAGTTATCGGTTATAGGTTCATATGGCCACATTAGGGTGGCCGAAAAAAAAGCAATTTCTTAATTTCAAATTGCATACCCCTTAATTTTATGTGAAATGGTAAAATAAACACGCTGTTAAAATTTTATAAAATTCCTGCAAGTCTAAGTGGTCCCCCAAGGCCACTCAATTTCAGCTCAAAGCTTCTAAAAAATGCCCGTTTGCGTAATCGCGGTTCTAAATATCTTACTTATTATTGGATATACAGTGATATTATTAATACCATTGGTCTCAGGGAAAAAGTAGCTTCAATTTGAGTATAAGGAAGCTATATTTGTGATAACTTTGACGTAGGCAGGATTTTAGAAAACTTAAAATTCCATGTTGTCCAGCGAAACCGCTGAAATAAATTGTCTAAATTGTCAAATTTTCCCAAATTTATAATCCTTCTTTTGAAAAAGTAAAATTCTGGGATATGAAAATTCACAATTTTATGCGTAACCATGAATGACCAAAGAAAGGCACATCTCAAAAAACTTCAGAGCTGCAGGGCCAATCTTAGACTTTGGAATTGTTTGCAAACAATTTAGGGAGCTTTTAATATGGCACAATGGAATAACACAGCAAAAGTATGTGATGTTTTGAGAGATGAGGGTGCAATAACACAGGATGTAAAGCCCTGCCACTGAAAGGTTTCGGTGACAGGGCTTTACATCCCGTATTATAGCACCAAGCTTATTTGGACAGGCAAGGACACAGTAACGTGGTAATGTACACTATTGCATTGAATATTTTGTCCTTAAATTGCCAGCCAGGGTATATACACACCGATGGTGAACATAGATTTGAAGGAGAGAGACAGCATATATATAAACAATAATCCCTAGGGTGCATAGAACTACAAGCGTGGCTGGATTTCTGCAAAAGAAAACTTTAATTTGAATGCCAACTTGAATAGTTTCTGGCAAAAATGACTGTGCACTGAAATTTTCTTAATGGTGTTGTGAAATCTTTAAATTCAAAGATAAAATTTATGTGTGGCACTGAGAAGTCTCCAAAGTGTTAAAATGTTTTTCAGGATCATAAAATACCACGCTGATTGACATTTGTTGTTGTCAGAAAGTGGTGAACTTCATAAAGAATGTATTCTTAATTGCCACGTATCATGAGTCTCTGCTGCAAGGATATCCTACCATGCGAACCCTTAAACATTCTCAGTTTCCACAGGAAATTGTTCCTTATACTTTATTCTCAGTAGAATTTTTAAAATACAGCAAAATCTGACAATTTAGACAAATTATTTCAGCGGTTTGACCCAATTACTTAAATTTTGAGTTTTCTGAATTCCTGCCAACTTCAAAGTTATCACAAATATAGCTTCCTTATACTCAAATTGAAGCTACTTTTTCCCTGAGACCAATGGTATTAATAATATCACTGTATATCCAATAATAAGTAAGATATTTAGAACCGCGATTACGCAAACGGGCATTTTTTAGAAGCTTTGAGCTGAAATTGAGTGGCCTTGGGGGACCACTTAGACTTGCAGGAATTTTATAAAATTTTTACATCGTGATTATTTTACCTTTCCACACAAAATTGAGAGGTATGCGATTTGAAATTAAAAAAAATTTTTTTTTTTAGGCCACCCTAGGCCACATCCTATCCTATCCAATCCTCTTTGGGTATTTCATGTTACAGACGCATATTTCGTTAGTTTATTGACAGTATTGCATATAGAAAAAAGTTTGGTATAATTATTTATTGACTGAATATGTTACAGAATTTCCAAAGAGGTGACATCAACTCATTTGAAATGAGCACAATCTCGGACCTTGGTGAGCTAATGACTCTGTGCATTTGGCACGACAACTCGGGAGAAGGAGACAAGAGCAGTTGGTTCCTGGATAAGGTGGTTGTGGTCGACAAGCAGAGAGGCTTATGGTATGACATTGATCTTGTAGAAAGCTGGCACCTTCCACTTTACTGATTGTGAGAACATAAAATAGCTAATGAATGAAAGTCGGTTTTCAAGGCTATAAATTGGGCTGACTTGTGCTATAAGGTCAGTTTTTGCATTGATCCAAAAAAAGTTTGTGCTTTATAGATTTAATGGTTTATGAAAATTACAATAGAAACGGAATATTTAATTTGCTACATTGCACACCAGGAATCACTGACTGCTACGGTAAAATTCAGAATGTCAGGATAAGTCATCATAGATATTGTTTCTACGACTTATTATGGCAGCAACACCATGATTTCTAAACTCGATATTCCTTTACAGGTCATTGTTTCACTGCCATAAATGGCTGGATGAAACCACCGGTGACAAAAACTGCAAACGCACTTTAAGAGTCTCTACACACGACTTGACAGATGCATCGTCACTCTTCAAGCAGAATTTAAATCGCAAATTATTCGACGACCACCTCTGGCTTTCATTGGCTGGACGCAAAACTGCATCTAACTTCAGTCGATCTCAACGACTTTCAGTTTGTTTGGCTCTACTCTATCTGACAATGATAACGAACGCTATGTTCTACAAAGGAGTAGATGAGGGATCTCAATCTCAAGCAGGTGTTATAACTCTGGGACCTATATCTATATCAGTAAATGAACTGATCAACAGCATCAAAGCAAGTCTCATTGTCATCCCTCCCATTTTGGCAATTAGTCTTCTATTCACCAAATCTCGACCTCGGAAGAAACAGACAGATGCTTACACGGAAAACATCACAAATGCTTACAACAATTATTTCAACAACAAGGTGCAATCGTCAGACCCAGCCAATGATCCTCAGAACAGATTACTCATGATGTCAGCTCGACTTGAAGAGTTGGAAAGGAAGAGGTACCCCCTGCCTCACTGGT
Source organism: Platynereis dumerilii (assembly GCA_026936325.1). Taxonomy (NCBI): domain Eukaryota; kingdom Metazoa; phylum Annelida; class Polychaeta; order Phyllodocida; family Nereididae; genus Platynereis; species Platynereis dumerilii. The sequence continues at coordinate 1,165,676 of JAPTHN010000034.1, forward strand.
GTGTTGGTCTGGGCTGGTTCCTGGTCTTCTTGTCCGTGGCTGCTTCCGCTTTCTTTACCATCTTGTACAGCTTCCAATGGGGAGGGGTCAAGTCCAGAGCATGGCTCATTGCTTTCTTCTTGTCATTCTTTGAATCTGTGCTCATCATTCAACCTTTGAAGGTACAAGATTTTATTTTCTGATTGCTTCAAATTCATAATAAGGATATGTTAGAATATAGTTAATACATATCCATACAGGCAAATTACAAACTTCCAATATGATGTTTTAGAGAGCAAAAAATGCTTCAAAGCAACAGAAACCAGTCCTTTGCTTTGAACAAATACTTAAACTGAATATTTTTCTTTGCTCGAAAGCCATCATTAACTTTTTCATCAAGAATATTCAGCTAGTTGATGACCAACCGTAGATGAGTCTTGATATCTTGATGTTTTAAACCTATGCAAAAATTCATTGTCATCAGTTCATAACATTTATCCTGCAGGTTCTTCTGATAACAATCATTCTGACTTTCCTACTGAAGAAAGACACTGATATCAAGGATTATGAAGATTCCTTTGGTCAGCCTCAGAATTGGTTTGATGTCTATAGCAAACCTGGTAAGTGATACTGGTATTACTTAATTAGTAAGGCCAGACTTAATTGATTTGCTTCTTGGAATTCTCAAGGCAATTTTTATGAAGACGGTCGGTAGTACATAAAAAGCTGTATAATCACAATTTTTTGTTGTCTCAATCAATTACAGGTGATTTCATTAGTACGCGATTCTTAGGTTCTAGACCCACCAAATACATGCCACTTTTAGTTAATCTGATTGGTTTAGAAACAACAGAACGTCACAGATTTGATTTATCAAACGCAGTGTGTTCTGGTTTAGCATTGATTCCTCACAGCCAAGTGTGAATGACAAGAATCGCATGGCAATTAAATCACCTGTAAGCCTTTTTTCCTTTAAATATCCTTTAAATAAAATCTCTTGTGTAGGTCCAACCTGCCAAAAATCAATTATTTCTTGCCTGATGACCACCACAAATCTGTCCATGGAGGATATGATTTTGAGTTAATCTTGAGATGATATTCCATTATGGATGTATTCTATGAATTTTTCAGAAAGCCTCAATTTACCAGAAATAGAGAATGACACAGAACTCGAGGATATGAAACACAAAAGAGTCATGTCTGCCAAAGCGTCCGGCATGATGAGGGAAATGATTGTTCAAAGCATCTTCTTGTGCCTCCTTCTGGTCGTCTCCTATAGCAACCAGGATTCCAAAGTGTACTGGCAGCACAGGGACATGTTGACAGTCTTAAAAGGATATGATGAGGTACTGCTGCTAGTTAAAAGTTTATCTTGAAAACCTTCAATTTTATATTGCATAATATATGTCGTATATCTGAACCAAATTATGGTATGGAAGTATTCAGTTACAGGTAAAATCAAAGGTTTCATTCACCGACTGGCTAAAAGTATCTGCAATCCCTGGTCTTTACTTCACACAAGATTATAAAGGCACACCAGTTTCCAAATATGATCAGAAGTTTATCTCCAGCACCTATGCAATGAGGCTTGGACCGCCGAAGTTGAGACAAATAAGAATGAAAAAAGGTACAGTGTATCTGAAATTGGCAAATTTGCTATCAACTTTACAACAGAATCTGCATTATAATATTATTATATTTATTTGTTTTTAGAGGAATGTAAAATTCCACCTGCGATGAAAACCTACATGAAAAAATGTGGACAATGGTACTCATTCCATTCAAAGTTGGTAGATCATGTATCGTATACAGTTGGATGGAACATGTCCAAAAACCCAGTTACAGACAATTTGCCAGACTTGGAGAAATCTTTTCTGTACCAGACACCATCTCGTTTACATGGCATTCCATTTTGGGGTTACTTGACTTCTTATGAAGCAGGAGGCTATGTCGCTAACCTGGGACAGAGTGAACAATCTGCTAAAACAATGTTAAATGATTTGGTGAAGAACTCATGGGTGGACCGATATACCAGGGCAGTCCTGTTGGAGTTCAATGTGCTAAACATACAGAGTGGGTTATTCACCCAAGTAATCTTATCAATGGAGTTCCCTCCTGTTGGTGGAGCATACCATTGGTTGGACATGACTTCAGTTCAACTCTACCGCTATGGAGGAGCACTAGGTGTTCTCAATATAGTCACAGAACTGACTTGTGTCTTGGTGTTTTTGGTGTTTGCTGGATTTACCATAAAGGATATCAGTTCAAAAGGATGGTCATTCTTCAAGAGTTTACGAGGCATCACTGAGATCCTAGTTATCATCTTCTTCTTCACTGCGATGACACTTTACGCCTATCGCTCAGTGTGGACTGTGAGACAAGTGGAGTATATGATGCATAACTGGGGTAGATCTAACTTGAATTTTTCTTATTATGACCAACGATTAAAAAACTCATTTTCTCTGAAATACATTTGCAAGCCAAAATTCCTGTCAAATGTAAGAGTAAAGACAGAGTACAGATTGATCACAAAAATTATATATTATTACTGGAATGTTTTCTATTGACCTGAGTAGGCTATTCTCCCTGCAGCCCTTATTTTGTTAAGTACACATAATTTAGGGTACTGTACAAGGCAATCTTCTTGTGGGAGAATAAGAGTTCCTCCAGAGTTGTTTATATCCCTTGGCATGTTTGGTGTTGCTGAGGCATTGCATCGCTAGTCATGGAATAAAAAGAGCTATATATATATATATTTAAGTCACTTCCAAATAGCTTTAAAAAATGCTAAGAAAAAAATATATATCTATTTCCAGGTGAGACTGTGAACTTCCAGAAGGTTGTGCTATCAGATCGGATGTTCATGATATTCTTGGGATTGACAACTTTCTTAATAATGCTTCAATTCCTAGGAATACTTCGTTACAACCACACAATCGCAATGTTGAGTACAACATTAGTTACATCTGGACCTGAACTTGGAGAAATGGGAGTCATCATGATAATTGTTCTTGCTGCGTTTGTTTCTTGTGCTTATTTGTGCTTTGGGTCTCAATTGTTGGAATACTCAAGTTTGAAAACCACAATTTTGAACTTGACCTCTTCCTTCTTAGGAAAGTTTGACTTTGATGACATCAGCACATCAGCTGGATTCGGAGGACGGCTCTTCTTACTGATTTATCTACTTACGATGATCCTGATATTCGTCAATCTCTTCATTACTCTCCTCTGCAACTTCATGGATGCCGTTCGCCAGGATTCATCAGTTATCCCAAAGGATCATGAGGTGGTTGATTATGTCCTGGACCAAATGAAGACATTGGTGATACCAGAAAAGGAGGACAACCAGGAAGAGCCTCACTATGATCCAAAGGATGACGACGAAGAACCAAAATTAGCAGCGAATGATGCCGACTACCAAAACGAAAAATAATTCACTCTGACCTGATTACACTTAGAAAATGCATTTTTAAACAACCTTCTTGTTTTTGTGAAACAATGAAATTCATTACAAATTTTATTTTACTTCGCCAACTTTCTAAAGTCTAATCTGACACTAAGTTATGTTTTATGCTTCTGTCACACAAACATGAGTTACTTATTGACGATGAAATTTATCAGAACATAAAATTTGTATTTATTTTTCCAGTTCTTTCATTTCAATTTGACACGCTAGCTAAAGCACTCATTGTTGTTGTTTTTAAAATTGTGTTGTCATAATATTTCAATTCAATTGATAACATGAAGCTGAAAATAAAGTTAAGCATTACCATTGCGTTGTTCATGTTTATTGCAATAAAATGCTGAGCCCAGTTCCTGGAATATGTTGATCATATCTGTTTGCAGAGCTCAGTTATAAATTCAAAATAAAATTTATTTTAGTGTAGGCGCAAAAGTTACTCTTTCCATTCATAACACATCCATGGCACAAAGTTGGCGCCCAGTTTACAAAACATTGATATTTTATAGTCCATTATATCAATGAATTCAGTCTCGATGGACTTTATAAGTACACCCTTGGCCAGCCTGTTCAGTGTTCAAGCATGAGCCTTTCTCAACTTCCCTGGGGTATACAGCCAGGCAGCCGTTTCCACAGTATGCAATGCTAAGTCACTCTACAATCGCCATTATTGCCGAGTACCCATTTACACCTGGGTGAAGTGAAGCAAATCGTTCTAGAGGATCTGCTCAGTCCGCCATGAGAAGGAGGTTGTTAGACTAAGAAGCTGCAGGAGTGCAGCCATTGAGTGACTTCAGTTGAAATAACTTGACACTTATCTAGGTTCCTGATATAGGAATAGAAGTTGCAATTTCAGTTTCAAGCCTGAACTTCACTTGCTTGATCATTTTGCAACATCACCAGGTGGCTTTGTCAGTATGTAAATATATATCTATACAGGGGCGTATCTAGAAAAGGCCTAAGGAGGGGGGACATTACATGGGGTGAATACGGGGTGCTTCGCGGCTTTTCCTATCTCTTCCATGTTAATTTTGGGCCTGAGGGGGGGGGGGGGGTGGCACCATGGCCCCCCCCCTAAATACGCCACTGTATCTATATATTTTTGTCAGCAGAGCTCAATTTCCTCCATTATGGACGCCCTCACTGCAACTCTCCTATTCATGTTTTACAAAATCTTTAGTAATTTTTGGCAGATAGCAAGAACATGACCTAGATTTACACCATCTTCTCAGTCCCAATTCCTTCTACTGAGCCCCTTTTCTTCCCGATTCTTCCCCTTACTTACTGCGTGAATTCCTCAGCATCCCCACCAGAGGGTGACGCCCCCGGGGGGGTACTTACTATGAAAAGGTGTATATAGAGGCGCCGCTGGATGGTAATGGTTTTTTGGCCTTTTTGGATTAAAATGGTTTTGGTTTTTTGGCAATTCAGATTAATTTGGTCCCTGGTTTTGCCACCCCTACGTATTTGGTATCGATAGAATCGGCTCGAAAAGACAATTCCAATGGTATCAGAATCATAAAGATTAAAATGGTTGCCGAATTTTTTTCTCAAGGATTAAAATGGTTTGTGGTTTTGGCGTTGGTTCCGGATTAAAATGGTTCCGGTTTTCAGAATTGCCGTGGCGCATCCGTATATAAAAGTCCGCGAAGTACCCCCCCCGGTTCCGGTTTTCAGAATTGCCGTGGCGCATCCGTATATAAAAGTCCGCGAAGTACCCCCCCCGGGGGTGACGCATGCAATGTATCTTGGCCTATCCTAATAGTGAATCATTTACCAATCATTGCTTGCTCAACCTCAAACACTGTGACCATATGGTGGCCTGTACATGGAGAATGTACCCTCTGCATTGTACTGGGTCACTTCTGCTGCCCGGCATTCTGCTGCCTTACTCACATATCACCTTCACCGGGTATTTCCTAGTCGTGTATAGTTCATTATCCTCAGTCCACTTTGAATCCTCGATTCTGATTGTTTGAGAGCCGCGATGTATGACACCGTACACCCTGTCTGTTGTCATCAGACAGGGTGTATGAGATAAACAATGATGTCACAATTGAAACCATACACTGTAAAATCGGACTCGCTGATTCAGCTCAATTGATTGAGTGAGATGGTTGCACAAGTTGATTGAGCTAACATAGATTAATGTTTTAAGCTGAGATAACTCAAAATACTGAGCTGAGATAGCTCAAAATACTAAGCTATGTTGACTAAGGTATTCAAGCTGAGAAAACTCAAAACAATGAGCTGTGTTGACTTACAGCTCAAAATATTGAGTTTTGTTGACTTATTGATCCAAGCTGACACAACTCAAAATGTTGAGCTGTGTTGACTTATTTTTAGTTGTTTTTCATTTATATTTGTGTGACCTATCTTATAGAGTTATTTATGAATATGGGCTGTAATCCCGAAATATTGTTTGATCTCTCAAGGGGATCCACCTGATCCAGTATGCTTCATTTCAGCACATCATGGACAGGCCCAAGATGCATTCAACAAAGACCATTGCATCACAAGGAGATTTAAAAATTAATTTCTTGTGAATAAATCCCAATGGCCTGTGGCTCATCTCAGTTGGTATACAGTGCTAGAAGCCTATATTTGAACACACTCTGACTTGGAAATGTTGGTTGACGTATGAAAGCATGCATCTAATTACTCCAACAAATTAATTAAAGAGAGATAAAAATAAACAAAGTAACCAGCTAAAGTGGTGTGCTACTCATTTTTTCTCTGGGATAGCGTAATATAAATGTTATTTTTTCTTGTAAGTAAATAATTATTTAAAACTAAATGCAGTCTTATGAGAAGTGCTTGTTATAGATGGCGCTATATGTGGCATAACTGAGATGTCAAGCTATCTGCAACAACTGAAGCTTTCATGTTTTCACAGCTTAATGTTATGATTCGTTTGGACAACTTACAGCATTGAGCTATCATACCTTGACAACTTATAGGATTGAGCTATCATAGCTTGAAAATTATTAACATTCTCAGACAGCTCAAATTATTGCATCAACTCAGTTTTCAAATTTTACAGTGTAGGATTGTTATGATGTCATCAATGTGGCAACAATAGTCATGACGTCACAATGCCATTGTTTGACCCATTGTGACATCATCCGGGTGGGCAGCATTGGTGATGACATCACAATGCTGTTGCTTTGTTACTGAAAGACAATTCAGACTCATTTTGCAAGAAAATCTATGGGCATCAATAAAACAAGAAGTCTGAGGATAAAACCGTTACACCCTGCTCGTTTTTCGAGGGTACGGGAATATACACCACTCAGGCCTCCATACACCACTCAGTCGTCGGCTTCATGGTGTATGAAGTCCTTCGTGGTGTATATTCCCGTACCCTCGAAACGAGCAGGGTGTAACTGATAGTCCCTCAGCAATCAAATTTTTACCATGTGGTAGAATCGAACCCTGGGCCTTAAAATTACAGGGCAAAAAATCTTTATTCCAATGTAGATCATATTGTTATTGAATCTTAAATTGAAATGTCAAAGTAAGCGAAGAATTGAGTAGGGGAGGCGGGGGTCAGAAGTCACAAAATTTAAAAAAAGCCCCAGAACCGAGCAGGTGTTTGTTAGATCTGAATGACCTTTGGCACAATTATGCAGTATTTAGTTGACTATGTTTGTATCACATGATAGCTGCTGTGTTGTAAATAGGCTTTAGTCAGTTCACAATTATTTAAGGAAAAGTTTGACGTGACTTTTTACCCCATGCCAGGGTCAAGAAGTCACAACCGCGGGGTAACAAGTCACATGCAATTGTTGTGAACATACAGCACTATATGAGCTAATTTGCAGACCTAGACTTGATAGTCATCCTTGTGCATGAAATTTATAGTGAGCCTTCCAAACCTATCTGCATGCAATGACAATATAACATCAGCAAAGCCTTGTGTCAGAAATTGCCAAATGTTTACGAAATGAAAACTTGCTGCAATACTCTCTCAGATGTATTATTGATGATGGATGATGATAAGATTGTAAGCTAAAAGCCTCAAGTGTGGAATATTTTACTTTCCTTAGTACAGAATATTTTATTCACGGTACCCTATGGTAAAATATCACAGTGCTGGGGTGAAATGTCACAGTGTGACATTTCACCCCTCAGCTGTTTTTTAAATTCAACACATGGTCATGGCAACTTGGTGACCATATGGCCAAAAATGGGTTCGCAGCATGAAAGACTATTATCTAAAAGACCTTGAAACAGTAGCACAACTTCCTATGTCACAGTGACCAGACATTAATAGAGAAAGTTCAGAGTCAATAAAACCTGTTTGGGACCCCAAAAATGCACGAGGTGTGTAAAAACCCACTTTGCTTAATGAGCATAATTTTCATATTCCCTACAGACCTTCTTCTCATAAATGCATCCCAAATGATGATTAAAGCTTAATAATTAGGTTACTGCAAGTTGGTCAAAAAGGCCTGTGACTTTTTACCCCTGTGACTTTTCACCCCCTCTTCCCCTATTTTAAACCTGTAAACATGTGACTGGCGGGAGAAGGCTCTAATTTCCTGGGTTTAGTGGGACTTACAATATTTCCAACTTTAGTTGCATTGATTTAGTTTACTATGTCACTTGAAATGTGGACACTCAAATAATGTATTTGGTACTTTTCTGGAATAATAGCAGGGGGATGTCTTATTGTCAAAGCAATCAACAAACAAAAATAAGAGAAACGTGAATCAACAAATTGCTCATAGTCAGCCATCAGTTCTTTATTGATTGATACACAAATTGAAAAATAATTATTTTATCATAATTCTTGCAACAACTGTCTCCATCATCCTCCCATTGCAGGATTCGTTTACATTTACCCTGCTAACCATCTTTCTAAAAAAAGTTTAATGAATATTCAGTTTTTCTTTTCGATAGACACATCATTTAGATACTTATTTCCTAAAAATGAAAATCATTGAAAAATCTAACATTAAGCTGAAAACCATTGAACTTTGTTGTATTTCTGTGAATCATTCAATTGTCTGAAAAACAGTGAACTGTATCAATCACACCAGAAAAAAGATAAATAAGTAAAAACCACTTCCAAAAAGTGAAGCGGCTCTTACCTAGGTTTTCCGTGAAACCTGATTTTGCTGAAGATGGCCTCTTGCAATTTATATCAGATGCTTTTTCTTAATTGTCATCAGATCATACTATCAAGTTGAATATGCTATACTTTTGCGTTTTGACATTTGATACTTCTTGAAGTCAGTTTCTTCTTCAACTGGATCAACATCTTCAGTTTCTTCTGTTTCATAGCAATCCGTTGGATCATGGTTATGTTCTTCCTGGTTGTCCTCTTCCATTTCTGGTATAACCAATGTCTTCATTTGGTCCAGGACATAGTCAACAACTTCATGATCCTTTGGGATAACTGATGAATCCTGGCGAACGGCATCCATGAAGTTGCAGAGGAGAGTAATGAAGAGGTTGACGAATATCAGGATCATCGTAAGTAGATAAATCAGTAAGAAGAGCCGTCCTCCGAATCCTGCTGATGTGCTGATGTCATCGAAGTCAAACTTTCCCAAGAAGGAAGAGGTTAAGTTCAAAATTGTTGTTTTCAAACTTGAGTATTCCAATAATTGAGACCCAAAGCACAAATAAGCACAAGAAACAAACGCAGCAAGAACGATTATCATGATGACTCCCATTTCTCCCAGTTCTGGACCAGAGGCAATCAGTGTTGTATTCAACATTGCAATCGTGTGGTTGTAGCGAAGTATTCCCAGGAATTGCAGGATTATTAAGAAAGTTGTCATTCCCAAGAATATCATGAACATCCGATCTGACAGGACAACTTTTTGGAAGTTCACAGTCTCACCTGAAAACAGATTCAAAGCTATTTTGAAAGGTTCATAATATCTCAGCCATTATAAAAATGATATTTCATGTTAAGACCCCAGTCATCCAGAATTGTAATTTGAGGATTATGAGATCTATTAAAAAAGTTGCTCAGAAATAGAGTTCATTTGTGGGGCAGTATTAAAATTCTGCATTAATTGCAACATAACACCAAATGTCTCACATGTTATGAAAAAATATATATTCTTTGAAACTATGGTTTTCCTAAAAGGAAATATCGCACAAAATAATAATTTACCCCAGTTATGCATCATATACTCCACTTGTCTCACAGTCCACACTGAGCGATAGGCGTAAAGTGACATCGCAGTGAAGAAGAAGATGACAACTAGGATCTCTGTGATGCCACGTATACTCTTGAAGAATGACCATCCTTTTGAACTGATATCCTTCATGGTAAATCCAGCAAATACCAAAAACACCAAGACACAAGTCAGTTCTGTGACTATATTTAGAACACCTAGTGCTCCTCCGTAGCGGTAGAGTTGAACTGAAGTCATGTCCAACCAATGGTATGCTCCACCGACAGGAGGGAACTCCATTGATAAGATAACTTGGGTGAATAACCCACTCTGTATGTTTAGCACATTGAACTCTAACAGGACTGCCCTGGTATATCGGTCAACCCATGAGTTCTTCACCAAATCGTTTAACATTGTTTTAGCAGATTGTTCACTTTGGCCCAGGTTAGCGACATAGCCTCCTGCTTCATAAGAAGTCAAGTAACCCCAAAATGGAATGCCATGTAAACGAGATGGTGTCTGGTACAGAAAAGATTTCTCCAAGTCTGGCAAATTGTCTGTAACTGGGTTTTTGGACATGTTCCATCCAACCGTGTATGATAAATGATCGGCCATTTTGGATTTGTAATAGTACCACTGTCCACAATGTTTAGTGTTATCCTTCATCTTTGATGGGATCTTACATTCCTCTGGAAATAAAGGAACATATGGCAATTGCTTTGTACAGTACAACCCAAAATAAAGTAAGAAAATGTTCTGTCAGAAGTCCTTTGTTTACCTATTTTGCCCTCTTTTCTCCTCTCCACCCCAAATCTCCTCACAAGTCCCTTTGACTCCTTACAACAACCTTAGCCCACATAAAGAACTCTATTTAGACAGCTACCAATGTAACTGCAGTTAGCAGAGGTGCAAAATATCAAGTAAATCAAACACAATGGGGTGATTGAGTTTAAATTGGTGTTGTTTAAATATGATTTTAATGTAGTTTTAAAAGGTAGTTTCAAGTAGGTAAAAATAGGAAGTGATTCAGAGGTAGTCAAAAGGTGTGAAAGGGTAGAGTAACGGCTGATTCTTCCTTCCTGCTGGGGTAATCATACTTTATTTTGGGTTGTACTGTAAGTCATACAAGAAGGATTTCTTTCACAAAAAGAAAAGGAAATAATATGTTGAATGCAGATTCTTGATCTCCAAATTAAAGTTTGGGTACTAATTTTATGTTCTTCAGAATTTTCAATGGCTTCTCGTCATCTTCGTTTGTGACATTGTTGAAGGAAGCAATCATGATTATCTGACACCAGCTCACTATGAATAGGGACTAACCCTCCTTAGCCCCAAAACTATGTCACTCATGAAGACAAACAGACACCCTCGAAAATTATGACTAGAATGTAACTACATCTCCTGAAGGTAAAATTCATTCCATCCTAGAAATAATATATGATATCAATTGTAGAATATGAGAATACCTTTTTTCATTCTTATTTGTCTCAACTTCGGGGGTCCAAGTCTCATTGCATAAGTGCTGGAGATGAACTTCTGATCATACTTGGAAACTGGGGTGCCTTTATAATCTTGTGTGAAGTAAAGTCCAGGGATGGCAGAACTTTGAAACCAGTCAAGAAATGATACTTTCGATTGAACCTAAAAGCAGAGAAAAAATAATACTTGTCTTCATCAAGTCGAGGTATTTTACTACATAGCATTAAAATCTCAGCAAATAATACCTCATCATATCCTTTTAAGACCGTCAACATGTCCCTGTGCTGCCAGTACACTTTGGAATCCTGGTTGCTATAGGAGACAACCAGAATGAGGCACAAGAAGATGCTTTGAACAATCATTTCTCTCAGCATGCTGGACGCTTTGACTGACATTGTTCTCTTGTGCTTGGCGTCATCCAATTCATTGGAGTTTTCCAATTCTGGTAGATCAAGGCTTTCTGAAATAGGTGTAAACAAGAGCGTCATAATAATACTGGTATGTTCTGATGGATGGAAGAAGTTTGAAATGGAAGAATGTTGTGTAAGCATATACCAGAATCTTATAAACTGAAATTTTGTGTAGGATCCCATATCAAAGAATGTATATCTATATCAAGTGAAAGTCAAGGTATTGTGAGAAAACAAAAATGATTATTACGAGCATTGCACTGGGTTGAGTGCTGGCCAGTGGCCACCTTCGATTATCACAAAAATGTAATTTATTTTGCATCCATCCAGCACAATGGAATGTCCAAGCATCCACTCAAGATATATATACAATATGCATCAACAATTTTCGTAATTATAACTTTCACCAATATATACATATCAACTGAACAGTTTGGCACAGCCTTTGTTTATTGTCGTAATACTAATAATATTATTAACTAACCAGGCTTGCTGTAGACATCAAACCAATTCTGGGGTTGACCAAACGAATCCTCGTAGTCCTGCATGTCACTGTCTTTTTTGAAGAGGAATGTCAGGATGACAGTAATAACCACAACCTGTGAAACATAAATGTGACGCTTTAATGAACTATCAGCAAATTTTGCAAAGTCATAATTTGACAAAATTTCCTCATTCCTGGTCTCTGCTAAGCAGTGCTCTGTTCTACTACAGTGACAAAGTATAATTTTTGACCATATGGCTTTCTTCGGGCCATGGAGACTGTTATAATGATAAATCCTACTGTGTAAATAGTCAATGATCGCAAATGTACAGTGACAAGTCACACATGAGTGTGTATAGCCTTGAAACTTCGTCAGTCAGGCCGTGCAAACATTAACATGAATCCAAATAACCATGTAAAATAGTCAATGATGATGGTGCCAGTTAGTTGACTAAATACTTAAAAGAAAAAAAGTTAGCAGTTACATCAGTAAGTATCTTGGTAAATACAACTTATTCTTACCTTTAATGGTTGAATGACGAGTACAGATTCAAAGAATGACAAGAAGAAAGCAATGAGCCATGCTCTGGACTTGACTCCTCCCCATTGGAAGCTATATAAGATGGTAAAGAAAGCGGAAGCAGCCACGGACAAGAAGACCAGGAACCAGCCCAGACCAACGCACCAGTGAGGCAGGGGGTATCTCTTCCTTTCAATCTCATCCAGTCGAGCTGACATGACGCTTAACTTTCTTTGAGTGTCGTAGGTTGAGTTTGTTGACTGACCCTTTTTGTAGAAATAGGTCTGATACATGTCTGAGATGTTGTTGACATAAACCTTATTTTGCTTCTTCTTAGGCCGTGATTTGGTGAAGAATAAAGTTATAAACAAAATCGGAGGGATGACGATCAGACTTGCTTTGATGCTGTTGATAAGCTCATTAACAGATATAGATATAGGCCCTAGAGTTATAACACCTGCTTGAGATTGAGATCCCTCATCTACTCCTTTGTAGAACATGGCATTCGTTATCATTGTCAGATACAGTAGAGCCAAACAAACTGAAAGTCGTTGAGATCGGCTGAAGTTAGATGCAGTCCTGCGTCCAGCCAGTGAGAGCCAGAGGTGGTCGTCAAAGAGCTTTCGATTTAAATTCTGTTTGAAGAGAGATGATGCATCTGTCAAGTCGTGAGTAGAAACTCTCAAGGTGCGTTTGCATGGTTCATCCCCTGAATTTTCATCTAACCATTTATTGCAATGAAATACAGACCTAAATGCAAACAAAAGAAGTATGTATTATACATGCCAAAATTTCAATCACATCGCCCCTTTCAGATATAAAGGATGTTCTAGTGGTGCAATTTCAAAATATTTTTGCTACAGTTAGGGCCGGAAAGGTGGTCATATAACACAGTCAGTCCAATCTCGTCTTCTAGTATGTAGGGACCACTGTATAGTCTTGATAAACTTATAAGCTTCTTAATGACATTTTTGCCCATTTTGCTTATCAAAACCATGAAATCTGTAAGTAGCCAATTTGATCTTGGACCCGTGTGTCGTAAATATCATACCATAAGCCTCTCTGCTTGTCGACCACGACCACCTTTTCCAGGAACCAACTGCTCTTGTCTCCTTCTCCCGAGTTGTCGTGCCAGATGCACAGAGTCATCAGTTCACCAAGGTCCGAGATTGTGCTCATTTCAAATGAGTTGATGTCTCCTTTTTGGAAATTCTGAAAAACATTGACCCCTTTAAGTGCCACCAGCTTCATGAATTTGCAGCACTCCATTTGATCCATCAAAAAAAATTAGGTGAGATATATGTATACATGCCTACCCCATGAATGGACGTTAATTAGGCAATATTATACAAACCTTTCTGGCACCATCGCTCAGTTGTCTTATTCCTGTGTCTCCATTGATTCCAGCAAGAACAAAAGACACCTTGGAATCAGTTCCTGCGTTTTTACGTTTCCCTGTGTAGACGATTATCTCATAGTTGTGTGATGCTAATGGTATGTTGCCAATCAGTGGGAGGGCAGACCACTGCAACAGGAAAAGAAAATTCTATCATCAGTGAAATATCATGTTACTATGGATAATGGATCCATCTAAGGTCATATGATGGTCATCATTGAATGAGATTTTGATCATTATCATCATTCTGTGTAGGCTAATTGAGAAAGATTTAGTTGACAGAATGCAACCATGGAAATTAGGGTTCAATTCAAATCATTGACTCAAGTCCCCATTCACGGAAAACCAGAAAATTATACTATTAGTGATTGAAAGGGGTCCAGCTGAGGTCATATAAAACCAGTGTCCTAAGAGGCTAAGACCTTATTGAGAATATCAATGTGTACTTCGACATTAAATCATATCCGATAGATAGACAGAGAGAATTATATTGATCAGGACTACTAACTTTCCAGGCATCTATCTTGTCCATCTTATGACAGACGACCGTCCCAGCAAAGTAAAGCAGGATGACCCCAATGACAGTTGCAACGACAGGCATGTTCTCAATCAACTTGGCTCCAAAGTTGTCAAAGACCGTGCTGAAGTCAATCTTGTTCGGCCCTGAGAACATCCCTGCTCCAAAATTACCAAACAAGTTGCTCTTGAAGTTTAGACGGTACGAGTCTGAGTCTTCGTCGATCTGAAAATGTTGAAAATTCTAAGGTGGTTGCAGTATATACATTAAGAATATAGTATGTAATTCTTTTCACATAAAAAGGATAGAGAAAATGTCTTTGAAAATTCTTGATAATAAGCCAGGTTGTACTAGATCGATAAATTCTGAATGAATTGGCAGAGCAGGTCTCTTACATCTGTTTACTTAACTATAATCATTGAGTTGTCACAAGCATTATTTCACACAGAATATGACAAAAATTGCAAGTTCTATGACGAAATTTGGCACAAATTATATGGACAATTGGACCTTGACAAGTGGACCACTAAAGACATTCATGTAATTTAAATTATACTTTAAAAATGTAACGAAATTGGAATAAAAGCATTACCTCGGCATTGGCTTCTGCCCATTGCTCTGTCACTGGATTAAATTGCTGAACTCTCACCTCTACCATCCGATACCAGTAACTGAAGTTACCAGCTGCCTCAGAGCACTTGACATTTGGCAGGCATCCTGCACAAAACAAAATATTGGGTGTTGATATTGGTGCTAAACAATTAGAAATATGGTGCGTCTTATTCTGTACACACATTTTTACTTGCACATTAATATTAGAATTTAGGTCTCTGGAAGCGCTTTATTTTGGTAAGTTTATAATATCCAAGGATCTAATAGTTTTGCAAATAGCTTTTGGGAAGTGACGAAGTGTAGTTGATGACAAAACATTTCGAGGGAGGCAGTGAGTGATTCATCATGATTGGCTTCTGCCATGCAATTAACAATAATTATGTACCAATAATCCTACCTCCTTTCCTGATTGCAATATGCAGTATATTTGATTCTGATCCATTGTTTGTTCCATTTGGATTAATGCTACTTGTCTCAGGGGTGGTCGATGTCGAAGGAGCCTCTGTAGTGATGCTGGAGTTGCTAGGTTCAGTCTCATTCCTTAAAGCATCTTTTAGTTGACTTGCTGGTAATGTTATCGAATACAAATTATCTGTGATTGTGAAGTTTTCATTGCTTGAATCATTTCCTAACTTTGGCAGACTGTAATTCCATCTGTATGATGACGCAGTTGGTTTTTCGTTCAGTTGCACAAAAACCAGCAAAGATTCGTTCTGCAAAGGCTTGGCAAATATCTGAACGGCCACAACGGGATCACTCAAGTTAAGAGAATGATAAACGGCACTGGATCCAGTTGGAGCGCTGACCACTTCCGGTTTTGGCAAATTGTTCTTTAATGTTATGTTGATGGGAGCAGAAGGTTGAATATCAGTGGGAACCTGAAATTTTTTAAATCATGCATAATATAAAAGTAATAACAAAAATCTTAAAGAAATTGAGCTATTGTATTGCATAACCTTTTTTAATAACATTATTATTTTACACACATGTTCATCAGGAGAATTTTCTCAAATGATTTACACATTTAAGTAATAATTAATTTGAACAAATGACCAAATGACGTATTATTAATAGCTTCATTTGATAATTTTTATGAGGACTTTTAAGAAAGGCAATAGCTTCATGTATTCCAAAAAAGTTATATACATGGTCATTCTTGAGATGGCGCTTGGGAGGCATGAAAGTCAGTATGTCAATTAAAAATTTGTGAGACTTTACACTTACGGATCTTCTTTTCCTTTTGCTAGAAGAAAGTTTATTTTCACAGGTTGTGAATTTCATGCTGATGACTGAACTTTGCACATTAATATCTGTCTGGTCCCCATATATGTAGGGATTTGTGTTCAAACAGAAAATCTGAAAATATGTATTTGAGACAAGTAAACATAAGTAAACTTGCTGTAAACAAAACGTTGTTTAATAGGATGGCTGTACATAAGCCAGTGAATTTGTAATGATGTAACTAAACATGTTTGCCCCTACCTTTCTGTCAATACAAGGAGGGGTATTATTTCCAAACAGCTCATGAATAGGTGGCAATGTCACGCCCCCTTGAGGACTTGTCATATTTGTAGAGTTCTTCATCTGTTCGGCACTCAGAGTAGCGGCACTCACGGTCACTCCTGCGTTCCGGATGTCGCTGTCTGGATCTCCTGGTTCCTTTCCATCAACTAACGTTTCGCCAATCTCTTCCAGTACATTCACGACACTCTTCATCACATTTTTAGCCTTATCGATGACAAAAAGTGGAGTAAGGTTAACTTAAAACTAACGACTGACAGGCAGTGAAGTAAAACTACATTGACCAGTACAAGTATAAAATAAATTTCCCACACAATAAATTAAAATTTTTAGCTTCTTAAATCAAACAGCCCTACAGATTTTCTGCCTTATGAAAAAAATTGATCTTTCTCACAATTTTTATAAAATTGACGTAATAAAAAATTTAGTTTAAAGGTATTTTTCATTCTACTGAAAGATCCCAGAAGATCAAATAAGCTAAAGATCAATTACCGTATACACTCAGGTATACATAAGTCCCCTGTGTATAAAACGCACCCCTTCTTTGAGACCCAAAAACCCCCCTCCCTGTGACACCCGTGTATAAGTCGCATTAAATTGACTGGGTATGTCTAGCCTTTTCTTAATTGATGCGAATACACTTTTTTTTCTTAACTGAACAATAATCAGTTAAGTTTACCTTCTCCTTGACAGTGGCTGTGTCTTCGTCAGCTGCAGTCTACAATAAAATATTGATTATCAGCCAATTAGTAACAGAAAACCCTGATGACACTTTTAATCAAAATTAGTGAATAAGATCTTGGATGATCTAGCACTGATATACGTATACGTTCATACTTACAGTCAAATCCATAGGGGCTGCTGTTGTGATTTGGTCACTGTTGTTGCCATTTGCCTAAAAAAGGATTGTTGTTCATACATAATATTGAAAGGTGCTATCATATATACATTGTATTCAAAATGTTTTTAAAAATGATGTTTGAAATTATAAAACTAACCTTTTCTATTTCAGACTTTAGAGCATATCCAGCACCATTCATGCAAATTTCAGCAGTGGTCACCAGGTCTGAAGAAAAGAGCCAATTCAAACATTAAAATTAAAAATACCATTACATTCATCAAAGAAATTTATTTGCATATTTGCATTTCTAATCTAGACATCTAAATGTTTTACTGACCTACTGCCATAAGTTCTGGATTTTCCACCAACCCTTGCCGTTTAAATGTCCTGAAACTACCAGTCAAGTTATCAAGACGACCGCTGCCCATTTCCTGAAGAGTCAGAAATACCAACAATAACGACTGTCACTTCAACAATTAGATATTGTAAGATTAGGATCAAATGATATTAGTAGATTAAGTTTGTGTTGCTGCTATTTTTCCAAAATGAATTCTAGTTAAATGTTGAATTAAAATTCTTGCTCAATATTTTCAAATATCAGAATACTTTTTGTCAGTCTTACTTTCATTGAATAAGTAACATTTATGAATATCAAAATATTGAAATTTAATATATCAACTGTTCATTCTGTTACCCTTGCAAAACAAGCATACAAAATTCAATCATAATGGTAGAGTAAACATCCTACACAGGCTAATGATAATCATTATGATAATCTTTAATCATACCAAAGTTGAAATTTCCAGCTCCTCCGAGAAGGCCATGACATTCTTGGTGATTTCATTGTTTTGAAGGAGTTGTTCTGGGGCCTCTACAGGTAGTTGTGCAGCAAGGGTCATTATGTTTTTCCTTGCCTACAAAAAAAAATCAAAATAGCCTAATGAGATAACTATATGATGACATATGTCAGTTTTAATTTTACTCTCCTGCTGGAGTATCATTTTCACTGAAATTATGAATAACCAGTTTAGTTCTTACCTTTGTTTTGACTTGCTTTATGGCCTGTTCTTCACTTGAATTTAGGATTCCCCCATACTGAAAGTATTGAAGAAATGATTTCATACTAAAAGATGTTGATGCAATTATGAAATCATTGATGAATAAATTGCACCACTCATAACCCTATGTTGTTGTTAGTAAGTATATTATGGGTATAATGAGAGTAAGAATGTGAGAGAGAGAGGGAATTGTAGGTATAGGCCTATCAATGTGTCCAGTGGGATACGACTATGCTATCTGCGGGCAAAATAATGTCACTGCACAGCAGTTGAAGAGAGCGAGGGATTGGATTTGAAGGTCTGTGGAACTGGAAGAGAAGGTTGAGAGGAGAGGTACATATGGTTGTTGTAGAGCAGCTTGATAAATAGTGTGCAAGTTTTTGAGTGTGTTGCTTGCATAGTTTTGGAGGAGTAGCGTAAAACATCCGTGAGTTTGTAGTACTAACATAGTACCCGTGAGAATTCGGATGGTGAGAGTAAGAATAGCAGTGAGAGAGTGACAGACTGACCCTGGCTCCCTCCCTCCATTGGAGTCCAGGGAAAACAGAACAACCATCACCACATTAAAGAAGATTGGTAGTCGTGCATAAATGACTAATAAGTTACTGTGGTATAATATGACCAGTTTGAGAAACCACAACCACTTATGGTTGTTGTAGGACATGAAATAGTGTTGCTTGCAAATTTTTAGTTGTGGGCATTGAGTAGTTTGGGAGGAGTAGCGTAAAGCATCCATGAATTAAGGGTATGATGATAATGAAATGATGATTGTTGTGCACAACCATACAATAAAAGTTTAAATTGCCGGACTTGAATAATGACTTGAAAATATCCATTGACTTTCCTACTGTTTTAATCTGCTGTGCAGTTCTGTCAAAAAAAAGGAGAATGACAGTTAAATATCATTCACTTTTCATCACGCCTTACTGACTTCCCACATGGTGTAGTTTGTACTCGAGTTAACTTACTGAGGCCAACTTTATATTAAACTGTATTCAGGCTTATCAATATTGGGGAATGTAAGTGTGTTGATTTACTCCTTCAGGATGCTATGCTCATAAAGTTTTGATATACCTGGTACATTGAGTTTATTCACAATTTTACTTAGTGTGACTTCATCAACTTATCAATTTTGTACAGTGGTCCCAGCATTGTAATCCCCACCCCCTGCAAGGGGGTGGAGTCTCTCATTGGGGTTATTTCAATAAGATTTTTTATGCTGATTATCTTACTAATGCGGTTGGAACATTAAGTTCGGAGCATAACGAGTAGGCCATGGATGCAGCTTGCTGGTGACTTCCGTTGTTCATGAGCACAGCAACAGGACTGTTTTCTCCTGATGTCTGCTCCTCAACAGCATTCATGACGTCTTCTGCTGGCTCAGGTCTTGGTAATACCTTTGAATAGATTGAAAGACTATTAAACGTAGCAGACCACTATGACACAATTTCAATGACATTAATTGATGGAAGTCAGGCAACTTATCAGCAATCCTGACATAAAATTGTACTGTGTATACCTTGCAAATAAAATAAAATAAATTGAAATCAAGATTACAACGTAGACAGCATTTTATCGGAGTAGAAAATTAGTTTGCAGGATGTGTACGATGACCGATTACAACCCTTTTTCTTCCAAAGCAATATCAGCGAATGAAGAGTGATATATATTGTATTTAGGACACCAAGTTATATAGTTATATAGTTGGTTCGGTAGATCAGGTAATGCTAATGTTGCCACTTAAGACAAGTTGAATATTTTTGGCAAAAAATGAATGAGGAGACTGCTGCCCTAGTCAGACAACCAGGTTACCCACAGGTTTAATTTAAAACACTAACCATCTTTTTGGCTTGTAATCAACTAGAAAATATGTCATACAATGTCAAACATACAACTCTTTACTTGCTACCAGTCATTCTGACATCAGTCTGAGGAATTGTGTACCAACCTTTCAAGGTGTCGAGTACCAGTAAGGTTCATTAACAGAATCGTAAATGTAAGTGACTACAGCCAGGGTAAATTATAAATACCAACCTGACAAGTGGTTGAGTACCAGTAAGCGTCATTGACCGAAAATCCACTGTAAATGTATACTTACCGTACAAGGGGTCGTGTACCGATAAGGATCATTGACAGAATCGTAAATGTAAACCACAACATCGAGGGTAAATGCCTTGCTGAATTCCCCCACAGGGAACACTGAGGGTTTCGTCTCAGTCATGTTGCGTCCAAACGCAAAAGGGAATTCCCTGGTCCCAGACGGTTGCTTCGTAAAGTAGGAATATTTGAGAGCAGCATTGGCATCTGAGGACCTCCATTCTTTCCAACCGCCACACCTGACTGTGAATTCTGTGATGGATGCTTTGCCTGAAAAAGAGAGGGCGCCGCGATTTATTGACAAAACCCTAGGAGTGTTGCTCAGCTTTACAATTTCGAAAAAATGACATATTTCCTTTCAGTCCGGTAAGGGTTAATTAAACATAAATTAATTCAACTTATCTTGACTTCGCTATTTTTTTAAAAAATTTGAAAATTATTAATAAAAAATGTCTTATTAAATTATTCATGTACATGGAAAGAATAGATTTCTGGTCATTTAATAAAATAAGGCGCTAGCAAAACATCTGTTTCCGTGAGACGGCGTGTGTCACAATTTCTAATTCTGAGTACAATGAAAGGCATGACTTCCACTCACCCTCTTTAGGAGTGACGTCACAGTTACCTCCAGAAACAGGAATATTGGTCAGAAACTTGAAAGCTGCTTGGAATTTGCCAGATCCAGGAGACCAGGCTGTTACCATGGCAGTGTGATCCTTTCCTGGAGTCATCTTATTGGCTAACATCCTCAATGTCCTGGATGCAAAACCCTCTAAAAATTTTTAAAAAGTTCAGTGAAATTAGATTCAAAGAAAGCATCATGAGGTCTCACTAAACATGATGTGAGAATGAGGTATCAAAACAATACAATGCCATATAATATCAATTTATCACATATCAACTATTATTTTTTAAGTACATGTACAGTATTAATTTTCATCCCTATCAATTGACTGCCACTCTCACCCAATTTAGAGCAACATACTTTAATATGTCCCTCTTCCTTCTCCATGATGAAGGTAGCAACCAAGAGAGCTGGCGTATTTACGATCATATAATAATAATAATAATAATAATAATAGACATTTATATAGTGCCAATTCCAGTTTAAAACTGCTCAGTAGCGCTTGGATCATGAATTTCAATGTCATAGGAATGGAATTTACGTGCCACTATAATCAATACAATTGTCTAAAAGAGGTCTCAAAGTTTCACAAGAAACACATAATCTAGCATTAAAAGTGGAAGACTCATATTTCATGGCAGCCTTTATATAATATTGTTAAAATGCTGACTTACCCAAAGTTTTACCATCCAAATCATAAGTAATTGTGGTATTGTCATTTTCATTAAGATATGACATTGCCCACTGATATCGCAGACCCCCAAATTTGGTGCCACATATGGAATGACAGTACCCACTCAGGATGAAAGGACTCGCAACACCTATGCGGCTTTTACAGTTAGCTTCTCTGCACCTGAAACAACATAGATTTTTAGTTCATGTGCTGAAGTTTTCTGTTTGGCAAAGGGTACAATCTGCAAACGAAAATGGTGAAGATCATTCAAAGGATATAACTTTGAAAGAAGAAATAATTACCCTATGGTCAATGTGGGTGCCGCAACAGGTGATACGATGATATCCTCTTCTGCGGTACCACTTCGGTCGTCTTTGTTAACCTTCAGGGAGACTCGGTATAAAGAATCTGGGACAAAGAGTTCTGTCTTTATTCTAAATGATCCCCTCGATTCTTGAATTACTCCTGGCTTTTCACCAAAACAACCCTCGATATTGTTCATAACAGCCAGAATATCACTCGAGAGTTCTGCCATGTTGACCTCGTTGACGTCAAACGAGCTGTTGATTCGGCTGCAGCTCCAGGTGTAACTGAGTCCGGATTTGTCGTTTGGTTCTACATCTGGGTCAAAGGTGGCGCCCTCTGCATTAATGATGTACTCACTCTGCAACGTTACTCTTTTTGTCTTATTCCCTTTGATCCCCACAATTAGTGGAGTCTTCACTATCTTCAAGTAAAATCCACCTGTTTGGTTGGTGTTGTCAATATCTCTCATTTGAAAGGTTAGGTTGACGAAGTAATTCCCATATGGTAAAGTTCTTGGCCCGATTCCAAAAACAGGTGTCTGGTATTGCACGTATACAGGTTTAGTCTGTTCAGTATCACTTGCTTCATATACCGTCCAGGTGTAGTCGATATCTTCAGTTATCATACAATCCAACTCCAGTATCGGAGGTATGGCTATACTTTGTGATCTCATGAAAATGGGAGGATTGTCTTTGTCAGTTACGTTTTCAGTAAATGATACATTTGGCCTGAGGCAATACCAGGCCTTGACAACACCCTTGGTTGTCAGTGAGTGGTTACTGACATGATTGAAAGCATCCACCACAACATCATACTCCCCTACTTCATCGTAGACATATTCGTGAACCATTAGCATCTGCTGGTCTGCCAATTCTGTGAACTCTATTCCTCGAGCATTTGCAATGGGTTGGCAGATTGGTAATCCGTACATGAACTTTTTCTTTCCATCTCCCATATCCCATTGGAAACATGACTTGGGGCCAAAACGTTTGATTTCAAGAATAAATCCTGAAGTGTTGGTGACAAACACTGAACCGTTGCTAACCAGAGATTCAAGGATTACAGCATCAAGAACAATCTCAGTGGAATAATTTTTCATACAAATAGACACCAAGTTACTGCAGTTGACCATGGTTGACATGTTGCCAATGAAACTTCTTTCAAAAGCTAGCTTCTGGTGAAAGACATATCCCGCTGATATCGAAGCATGGTATTTATACTTTGGTTGTCTCTCATCAAATGTCCACTTACAATGGATATCCCTGAGTGGAGGTTGTGTTCCACTAAAACCAAGAAAGAAATCAACTTCAGCTGGTGTGTATAGTACCGAGTTATTAGCTGTCAATTTGGTGCCGTTACAGAGAAGCCGATTCTGAACAACAATTTGATGTGGTAGAGTAAAGGTCTTGCTATTCAACAAATTTGTTGCCTTGACAACTATTGTGTAGTTGCCAATGTTGCGGTAGGATTTATTTAATGTTACATCCAAAGAATTTGCCAGGAGCTTAGGATGGGCAAAAGTTAACACTTGTCCATCTCCGTAATTAACCTCTAAATCCACATTTGATCCATTTGTCATTGAAATGGTTATAGTAAATTTCTGTCCTGGTACTGCAGCTTGTAGAGATGCAGACACATTGAGATTTGCAATGGATTCCATGAAAAAGGCTGATGAATTGTAAGTTTTAGTGCTCACTAAGTTGTAAGTTATGATATCAAATGTCATATTATGTCCAATATATGATCTAGGGAAGGAAAACAGCTTTTGATGAATAAGTCCTGCACTGATATTAGGAAAGAGCTCTTCTGCTATCAGTGTACCATTTAAGATGAACTTAGCCATTACAGCAGTAGCAAACCGAGTGTTTCCATTGGAGATTGAGTACTCATTTTCACCAGTTGGGTATGCAATGAGAGTGTTTCCTAGGAAGTTCAGGTTTGCAACTTCATTTTGAACAATTATCTTGTAAGGTGAAGAGTAAGAATTATTAAAATGCTCATTATAGGCAAATATAGTGATTGTAAAGTTTCCAGGGGCAGAAAACGTCCTTGTTTGAGAAAATGTTTCTTGCGACGATAGCCTATTGGGGTGACTGTAAGTTAGATTAACTCCATCACTGAAGCTGACATTAAACTTGACATGGCTCCCTGTTGTGATTGTGATTTTATACGGCAAAGGAGTAACTGTTGGCCACTGGAATGCTCGAGGAGTATAATTTATTCCTGTGATTGGTTCTCTCAAAATGACAGTTGTGGAATAGCTCATGTTACTAACATGGTTCCAACAATATGCCGAAGGTCTTGCATCAGGATTGTCTGTCAAATATGTGTGGTTGAACATTTCTGGTTCATTAGTTACAGTACCAAAGGCATCATTGACCATACTCAGAGCATTTCCAATATCACTGTAGTTGAATGAACACCATACAATGATAGGAGCATCAAGTTTTGACAA
The DNA here is from genome assembly GCA_026936325.1 of Platynereis dumerilii. NCBI lineage: Eukaryota > Metazoa > Annelida > Polychaeta > Phyllodocida > Nereididae > Platynereis > Platynereis dumerilii. The sequence goes on from JAPTHN010000034.1 coordinate 1,190,246, forward strand.
GTCAGTGCATGTTAGTTTAGTAGTGTAGTTATTAGGACTTGCTCTCGGAAGATGTACACTGTCTATCACAATCAAATTGTTGAGGTCTGGTTCCACCATTGTAGTGACATTAAGTACAGTGATTCCCACATCATTGCTTATGTTGAGATACACAGAAAAGTTTCCATAGTTTATAAAAGTGTGAGTAAACGTTAAAGTCATTGCTTTGTAGTTTGTTGTATGGTTGGCTGCTTTCCAGTTCCATAAAGCAATGTTTGCTCTTGAATAATATAACATGAAGTTTACATCGGTCCCTCTATCCCAGGAGATTGTGAATGTCATGCTGTCACCTTGCTTTAACATGTTCCTATTTTGAGATAAGGAACTGTTCTGTACAGCTAAACCTGAAATGAAAAAAAAATGGTCATTTTAAAATTATTGAGGAATGTGAAAGTGGATCGTAAGAAATTAAGTTTTTTCCTTCTATATCCACATATGATAATCATACATAGCTTCAACTACCAAAATACTTACCATTACAATTCTTGTATGGTGAAATATTGCTGCACAACACGGCCTGACCACCCTGCACTTTGAATGAAGCACCATTCCCTGATGCCACAATGTAACATATACTTCTCATGCTGAGGCAGTTCTCCCTTGAGAGGGTGATGTTCACTGTGCCAGTCAACGTCATGTTCGACTTAGTTGCTAAACCCACTGACGTGTCCTCATTTATTGATGCTATGAAAGGTCCTTCATCAGTTGAAGCTGACCTTTTTCTGCGAGAACTCGGTGAGGCAGAACTTGATACATAAACAGACACATTGAAGTTGCTCAAACTGTTGTTCACAGCTTCAATACCAACGTTAGAGTCTTTGTTTGTGACCGTCATCTCAAATGTGTGAGGGTCAGTGTATCCTCTGATGAATTGTGATTGGCCAGACAATGAGGCATTAGACAAGCCAAGTTCAATATCTGAAGAAAACAAAATTTTTGATCAGCTTAATGTTATGAAATTTTGCAATTATTTATGGAATCATAAGTAAGAAAAATATAATTATGAATAAATGAATGCAAGTGACAATAGCTGCATTATTATATTAAGTCAATATCTTAAATTAAAGCTTTCATGTTGATGTGTAGAAAATTAGATAAGTGGAAAAATTAAATATTTAAATATAACTAAAAGAGAGATATCATACCAGGCTCACAGTCCTTCTTCCCTGCCAGGGGGATACACCGTATGTTGTTGACCATGTTGGAGTCATAAAAGGTAGCTTTCTGATGACTCTTGATGATAAAACATATATGAGTTACTTTGTAGCACTCTGTGTAGTTCATTGTGCTGGTGACGTTTATACCTATGGCTTTACTCGAACCTTTCGTTAAGCTCATCTTTGCATCGTTTGTATTAAGCTTTAATGGAGATGAATTCAATGATGATAAGTTCTGATTTGTGTTTGTCCAGTCTTTGTAAGCTAAGAAATAGAGTGCTTCAAAATTCTCCAGTCCCTGTGCGAACTTCACAACGTCGTAGTTGCTGCTTCCTGTGTGTTGCAGAGTCACGTCAAACGTGTAATTCCCAGGTCTGTCGCGAGGGATTGGAATCCCTGCATAATTGATGGCACTGATTGCAATATCAATATCTACAAAGACAAAACATCCGAGTTGCAGATCAACTTTAATGTGGAATATAAGTACTACTTATAATCATAAATGAATGAACAAACATTTAAAATTATCAGATATTACCTGACAGTTAAGATGAACAATGAAGATTAAATATAAGAATATTATATATACCTGGCTGGCATTTCATCATGTGTTTGATATAGAAACAGCTGACATCATTTCCAGGATTAGTGGCAATATAAGAAGCGGTTGACGGAGTTGATAAGTTGACGCAGATGAAGTCGACGTCCAAGCAAGTGTCGGGAGATATGGTGAGGACAAGTTTGAAAGTGACGTTCTTCATTTCGAATATTCCCATGCCAAACTTGAGGCCAGGTTGCTGAGCAACATTAAGAGTCATTCTGTCATCTTGTATTGCAGCTTCACTGCCATTACTGGAAGCGTTATTACTCAAGACAAAAAACTCAGGATGATAGTTGTCACCTGAGGAAGAGGCAGCAAAGATTGCACCATCGAAGTTGTTCACTGTCAAGGCAACATCCAGGTTGGCTGTGTGACTGCGCACTATATTGGCACCGTCAGAAGTTGTGACCTTTGTGATAATTGGTCTGATATCAGCACCTGAAATCAGTCAACAACCACAATGTACAACCCTGAAATTATTACCTATTGGTCATCTTGTAATTAATGTACGTTTTTGGCACGGCTTTGGAGTCGGAGTCAGGAATCAAAGTCATGGAGTCAGAGGTTTTTGGGTGGAGTCGCAGTCGGAGTCGAACTTTGATTTTCAGGTGGAGTCGGAGTTGGAGTCTGAGTCCAAACTCTAAAATTGAATTGTTGACTCCTGACTCTTAGAAATAATTAATTTGATTTACAAAAATATGAAAGGTATCCCAAATTTTACACAAAACTTCCTAAACAAGTATTCGTGTACAGAATCCTATAAAACTTTGCAGAATTAATTTTTTCTCCTCTGTTAATCATGCAACATTTGTGTGCAGTAATGCGGATAAGTGGAGTCGGGAATCGGAGTCGTAATTCAGGAGACATAAGGAGTCGGAGTCGCTTTTCAGAACGCTAAAGGATTCAGGAGTCGGAGTCGATTCACTTACTACCCGACTCCAAAGCCCAGGAAATTTTATGAAAAGTTACTCACTTGGAACACACTTTCCATTCACTTCTTCATAATATTTCAGGCAGCGACAATGCATCACCTCTGTTGTGTCATTAAATGGCGGTTTACATTCACTGTACTGGGTGGTACATTGACTGTTCCAATCACATTTTCCTTTAAATGGTACTGCAGTGACTGAAATTATTGAAAAACACGATGTGCATGTCATGAGTTGTTATGATTTATGAAAAGGGGTTGCACCAGTACTTATGTTTTTCATTTGTATTAGTATGTTGCTTTGGTATGCAACACTGATTTCAACCTTAATATACAAAGCGGACTGTATATGTGTGCAATAGCAAAGCCCTCAGATAGCAATGATTGGTAAAGAATGCTAGCTTTATTTTCAGTACATCTAAAAGACATTGTACAGGAATGCAAAGGAATTCTTACTTGGTGAAGTATAAACAGAAATTTCACAAAAGGCGAGTGTCCGGGAGGATCCAGGGATGACAAGAGCAACATACTGCCCAAGCATGACACTGGGGCACGTGATCACGACCCATTCACCAGGTCCGGCTGCCCCAGTCTTCTTGCCACATGACGTGTATCCCTTAGTGGAGAAGTTGCCGAGGGTGAACACTGACCCAATCAAGATGTCAAAGTCATGAAGGTTTCCAGCTGAAAAGATATGTTAAATTATTAACCAAATATTAAAATTTATGAAACCCGGAGAAATATTGGATGTCTGTCATTGATAGAATCATCTTTTATACGCATGTAATTACATGAAAACTAGACAGCAGAACGGTGACATTCAGGTAGTCCATTACTCATGAGTCCATCTAACAGCAAAGCAATATGATTGAAATACATCTAAATTAACGATACTGGCATTTTCCATAGCAGGGATCATGCAGGATAATTGTTCAAATTTACTCTTTAACCCCATACAAGACAGAGATACTTACGATTGGTGTCAGTGTTGAGGATTTTAACTTCAGATATTCGCATAGTCTTTTCCAAGTCCACCATGAACCAAGGATCATTGCCAGGAGAGGACTGTGTGCAGCTCATAGCAGACATTTCAAAGTCAATTTTTCCATCCGTTGCCAAATTTGCTCCATAGGCTGCCATGTCATCTGGATAGCGATATGCCTTCTTCTGGACCGCCATATTTACTAAAAATTACACAGACAGAAAGACAGACAGATTAGTTAATTTTGAACAAAATAATAATTTCACTGTACACTTCAACAATACAGGAGGGAGGTTTACTATAAACTATATACACTGATATATCGAATTGGTCTAGGAGGCATACACTATTTGATACAGACACAATAAAAAACAAACACAAGTAATATCTTTTTTCAATATTAAGTGTTATTTATCTCACATTTTTCTGGTTCAGAAGGCCTCATCCTCATCAATATTTTCCTTGCGTAAATAGGGCGTCCTCTGTCATCTTTCCACATGTTGCCATCTGACGCATTTTGCACAAAACTTCCTGTTGGTCGACCTTCCTGGCATGTGGCTGTGTAGTCATACCACCATCCTCCGGAATAGGTGGCTAAATGAGAAAATATCAGTAACTTCGATTGTTTAATACCACCTAGAAAATGTAAATCTGAAAGACTGTTAATCCTCAAATACCTGTGCAATTATTTCCTGAGTTGTCATTATCCATAGTTGAAAACTTCTTCCCATTATATTTTGACATTAGTCCTGCTCCTGCTGAACCGCTGAGGAAGTCTCCAATTGACATAGAGAACCTTTTTGTTTCATCTCCTATCTGGAAGCGGTCAAACTCGGCACTGTAGAAATGACCATCGGCACCATAGATGTCTAGTCTTAAGAAGTACACTCGATTCTTAGTGTAGGGATAAATGGCAGCATTTCCAGCATAATAGTCACAAGGAAGAGTCCCAAATCCCCTCGTGTATTCATTCCAAGAACGGTGGAAGCTGAAATCAGCTGAACATCTCCTCATAATGACAGTCCATGAATCTATGCAACTCATGGTCACAGCCGGCATTCCGGGAATGTTCAGTTTGGGTGCAGGGGAATGGACACAGGTGATGGTTTCTGTAAGAATAATAGGCACAAGCTGCAAAGACCCACTCCTGTTATTCATCCTTTTCAATACATTGTATTCAACATAAGGTAGAAGAAAGCTAGCTTTCCAGTAGATGAAAAACGAGTGCTTACAGAATTGGGCTGAAATGTTCCTTGTGAGGTCATAGCCCTATCCATGCCATGTTATTATCTATGAGTCATAAGCAATTTATGAGGTCATAGCCTATACTTGCAATGTTATTAAAAGAGTGACCAACTGAGGATCAATGAGGTAGGTCACAAGTTGCTCAATGACAAGTTGACAGCTTATTTCAATGTGCATGATGGGGCTTGTTATCAGGTAATTGACTGCAATCAATAGCCTTTCTGTTAGCACTCGTTTATTTCATCTACTGTAATTGACATATTGGAAAACTCACCTTGGTTAGTGCATCCAAAGAGTTCGACTTGAGCAGCTGGAGCATCTTCCCAAGTTAGAGGAGTAATCCTGAACTTCTTGCCAAGTGGAAGCCCTGGGATTAGAAGCACCACTGGATCAAAGGCATTCTGATTTCCTTGGATAACCTGCAATCAATTTCGTGAAAAGTCGAATATGTTTCCTTGACAATATTGTACAATGATTATCCTCATGGAAGAATTTCTTGTTATAGGTATGTTTTTAAAGAGAGAATTCATCGATAACAGTAGTGCCTTTGTAGATTTGTCATTTATGCACTTCTGTACCAGATTGTATCAATTCTTGAGTCGGGTTATCATAAAGTGGTTTTTAAAAGCAATTTTACTGAACATTCATAGGAAAAATCCGGAGCTGATGCTATAACATGACTAGATTATTTTTTAGAAGATGAGCTGTATGATTTTGTTAAAACCAGATGAGAATAACCCAAGTTAAGCATTGGTACAATTCAGCAGAGGTGTCATGGAGAATTGGAGATGCTGGACATGCAGATGATAATTTAATGCAGAATTAACCAAATGACTTTTGTTATATTTTATACGAAGGAAGAAAATATAACTGTCATCGTGTAGAAGCTGTTGTTGTGAGCTAATAGTCCAGCACCTGTAGTAACAGCACCCAGCTCCAGATACATACCTCAGTTAAAGATACAGGATCTGTTATAGATTGGTATCCAACACCATCAAGGGAGTAGGACACCTTGAAAGTCTTGATATATTGCGAAGGACTGGTCAACTCATTTCCCTTCTTGTCAAAATCACAATCTGAATAAAGATATGAGATTAATAACGTAGAAGAAAGCGAGCTTTAATTTACAAGTTAGAAAACTCACCTTGGTTAGTGCATCCAAATAGTTCGACTTGTGCAGCTGGAGCATCCTCCCAAGTTAGAGGAGTGATCCTGAACTTTTTGCCGAGTGGAAGCCCTGGGATTAGAAGCACCACTGGATCAAAGGCATTCTGATTTCCTTGGATAACCTGCAATCAATTTTGTGAAGGGTTGATTATGTTTCAATGGTCATCATCATGGAGGATTTCTTTTTATAGGTATGGTTTTGAAAGACAGAAGACAGAAATTATAGATAAATCAGTAGTGCATACATAGATTCCTCATGTATGCACCTCTCTACCGGATTGTATCAGTGCTTGACTAGTGTTTTCATATAGTGGTTTTTAAAAGTAATAAAGTGGTTATTTTTTAAAGTAATTTTACTGAACGTTTATAGGATAATTCTGGAGCTGATGCTATAACATGACTAGATTATTTTCCAAGTAATCTTGTAAGAAGATGAGCTATATGATTTTGTTAAAACCAGCTTAGAATAACCCATGTCATGCATTGGTACAATCCAGTAGAGGTGTAATGGAGAATTGGAGATGCTGGATGAAGACAATAATTTAATCCAAGATAAACCCAATATCACCAGTAACATTTTACAGGAAAGAAGAAAATACAAACTTCATTGTGTAGAGAAGTTTATTGTGAGCTAATTGTCCAGCACCTGTAGTAACAGCACCCAGCTCCAGATACATACCTCAGTTAAAGATACAGGATCTGTTATAGATTGGTATCCAACACCGTCAAGAGAATAGGACGCTTTGAAAGTCTTGATATACTGCGAAGGACTGGTCAACTCATTTCCCGTAAGGACTATCCTACCAATCGTCATGGGTTGATCAAAGGAAATCTGGAATTACAAATAATAAAGGTAAGACAATATTATTTCATTAATCCTGTTGTTGTGTCTTGATGTTTAAGATACTGTTATCTTTTTAACAAGCATTGGAATGACATATTTGTAACTAAATACACATCATAAAAATATAATATGATAGTACTGTTGCTATCATACCTCAAAATGAGGACTGGAGTCTGTAGCAGTAGGTTTCCAAAAACCAGCTTTGCCAGATGCCGGTGTGTCTCCATACACCAGCTGGTCCTTAGAATATTGACTGCTAAACGTGGAAGACACACTAAATGTGAAGACTACCGCATTTTGCAGAAGTATAGGGACATCACATGAGCCTGAAAACATGAAACGTAATATTTATTATTTGTTTGGAGGGTCTTTGAAGCAGTCAATAGCTAAGAGTAAATGTCTTCAGTAGTTATGAATGAAACTATTTTGTATTGGCAATACATTAATCTCTGATTGTAACATGATTCGAGAATTTGCGAATGTTGCCATCAATTTGTAGCCTTAATGTGCATACACAGACCCATCAGCTGATGTGCAAAATAAAAAATTTTGATCAGTAAACTTGTTTACAAATCTGCATTACCTCCCCTGTAGATTTCCCAGTAGTCTCCTGCGGTTGCATCACTAGAAGATACAGTATTAAGAACCAATTTTCCTGCAGATCTTGTATCACGAGTTAACACACACGTCTGCGTTTTCTTCTGATGCCAAACTGACGAACAACCATCCAGGTCGACAAGACATGCTCGCAAACACTCTGTTGTGTTGTAGTTGGGAATCGTCTGAGACCAAGGCACACTCATGGCCTGGTTGCTTATGTGGATCCATGAGACGTCTTTGTCGGTATCTGAAATTGTTCATCATTCTTCAATCTGGTTTTTTGTCTTTCTCTTGAAATATTAATCTGAGCATAAAATGATTTTACAGCAATGTGCAATATAAAACTAATATCAATGACACTATTAGACATATTCATTGTAGTTTCACAAGGATGGTTAGCCCAAAAGGCATTATGTTTTACCTGCAGCAGTGATTTGACAGAGGTAAGGTTTCTTGTCAGTATGAGAATCAGGGATAAGTCTTCCACCAGTTGTGAATTTAGCATATTTATTTGTAGATGATCCAGAAGATGTTAGAAAAGACTGAGTCATTGCAGTACCGTCAGTCCAGCCCCAAGTACCACTCGATGCTCGTAAGGCACCACTCCAGGTTCGTAGGCCAGATCTGAATTGATAAAAAGGACTTGTAATTTATTTTTAAACTTTTTCATTGAGTTCGCTGTTTTGTCTCTTCTTCTTCCTTATAAACACTCATGCCATCATTGTTGACAATCATGGAGTGTGGCGTTCACCGTATCATATCTAACAGATGGTAAGGCTAATTCAGCGATGTCCAGAGTCTTTTACTTGCCCCATAATAGAATACTGGATGCAACCAGCCTCCAACATTTCATGGGCTCGGACAAGTCAGGGGCTATTTAGAGAAGCTGACCCTGCTTGGACTCGAACCCATGCCGCACAGACCTCCCGATAAGACCCCGACACTCTACCAACTGAGCTATCCCCCCTTTGTGTTTTATTGTATAAACTGAATGTCAGGAAATTCCACAAATATTGACTTTCAAGTTCAGTTTTCGGTCTGCATTGCTCCAAGAGGTGATCTATGCACAAATGCTCATGCAGGGTAAGAAAGGGCACCACTTGGGTAGCTGTTCAAATGTCCAAATTACAAAAACTCACGTAAGAACGATGTTAGACAGAAAGTTTGCAACATAGATGTCTGTAGGTTTTCCTAGAGTTCCTCCTCCTAACCATGTGTCTCCTTCCTCTTTACAAAATTTTTGAGCATTGCTGGGTGTGTTTGGATGAAAGACAAAACGGAAGCATCTGTTGCCATACTGGCCGTAACCGTGGGGACATCCTGGAAAGACAGATTTTCCAGGCGGTTAAAAAATTGACTCGGATACCATTTTGACAACAAAAATGTATAAACTTGACTCGGATAGGATACCATCGTGACAACAAAAATATATAAACTTGACTTGGATGCCATTCTGACAGCCAAAATATATTAACTGACCAATCAAGATTACAAATATGACTAGGTTGGAATTAGACAAATATATAACAAATAGTTCAAAGTTATAGTCGGATACGGAACACTATTTACCAGGTGCAATTATTCCTTTTGCTGACAACCTGACACAAGTTGTATTTTGTTGAGGAGTAACCTTTAGCTTTAGGCTTTTCACTACAGTGGCATGGAGAAACCCATATGATGTCAACTGAAAAAAAAAATCAAGATTTTGTGGATAAAAAGGGATCTTAATTTGTATTTATAGGCCTATAGTTTTCATTGATACAAAAGTATCTGACCGGTAAATTAGTATGTACATATTAACATTTGTTACAGTTCTGTGCTGAGAAAGAAGGGTCAGCTGTGCGATGTCATTGCCCCTTTCACTCACCACCTCCTATTAATTCTTTAGTACTTAGCTACTTCAAAGATCTACTTACCAAGCTGCTGCTTTTATTTGTCAAGCTCTGAGTTAAGGAACTGGTCACATCATTGAAAGAACTTCCATCGGAGCTGGTATAGATCTTGTAAGCCGAAGCACCAGAAGGTGAGTTTTCCTCTACAGTTACAGTAGAAATGAGGTAATGTCTGCCCAAATTTAAGGTAACTGTCTGTGCTGTTAGGCCAGTGAAGCACCACATGGAACAGTTGAAAGCCTTCCAATAAGGTGCGTTGGTAGAGTCAGAACCAGAACATGGAGTGCCAGGTTTTGATGAAGTCATCTCCATCACATTTGTGTCACCAATTACTAAAATGTCTTCCTCAGATTCTGAAGAAAAAAGATGATTCAGGAACTTGTACATATAACAAAATGTGCTATCTTTAATGCTGTCAGAAGAAAAGGCTTCTGCACTTGCATGAAAACAATAAATGAAAATGCATTCGGAATCGCACAACCTAAAAAAAAAGTGACCAAAATTTTCCATCAGAAGTCCTATGTTTACCTACTCTGCCCCACTTTCTCCTCCCTATCCCAAATCTCCTTACAGCTATCTTTCACTATTCACCACAACTTCATCCAATAATAAATTATATTAATTAATTAAGACAGCTAATAATGTAATGTATAATTACAATTAGCAAGGGGCACAACATCAATGAAATCACAATAGGGATGATGGAGTTTTAAATGGTGTTTGTGTAAAGTAAATTTAATTAAGGTAGTTCAAAGTAGGAAATGGTAGCTGGTGACTCTTTTGCAATCCTAAGGTGTAACAGGGAAAAGAAGTGGCTGATTCTTTCTTCCTGCTAGTAGTCACACTTTATTTTCGGCTTTGTTGTAAATAAAAGATTCATTTTACTTTGTTGTTCAGATTTTTCCTTAGCACATACCTGCAACCTTTCCATACAGCTCAAATTTGAGCGCAGCATATTGATAAACATGCTGGGGGATGAGTCGAATGTATTTGGTCTTAATCGCTGGATCCAAAATACTGTTTTCGATCAGACCTTCAATAACACAATGGAACTTCTACAACAGACAGAACAAACAATTTCACTAGAAGATGCTACACATAGAATATATCTTATTGACAGTCCACAGTCATCATTAGACGCTATTGATCAAACTGTCAAAAAAAATGCATTATGAACATTGCGATGCATATAAGGATATCTTTGTATACATATACACCATCTTTTATAGTTGTCAAGTACCAGGGTGTATAAATGCTCAGAGTTCTATAAACCAAAAATACTGTCATGTGAAACAAACAAGCAAGTAATGAAAATGTTCTTATCTTTAAATGTTGTTGGAGAAGTCATCAGGTTTTTAGTCTGAGACAGATATTCCAAGAGTGTATATAATTACATCATCAACATAAAGCATGTAGACAATTACATCATCAACATAAATCATTAACAAAATTATATCATCAATATAGTTCAGGCATTCTTAATGTTTTTCCAGTTGTCTCACATTTTTCCTGTCGTCACGCATTTGGATATGCAGATGATATTAAGTTACTGGCACCTATTGTCAGTGCATTAAGAATTATGGTTCAAATGTATGAAGATTTCGCCAAAAGGTTTAATATCTTGTTCAATGGCAAAAAGAGTGAGCCAGATCCTAGAATATTGTTAATAATTTAAGATTTCCTAGAAAATTAAATGTTGCTCATCTGGTCATCAAGTTCAAGTTCAAGTTCTTTATTGGAAAATAATTATTTAGCAAAATACATAAATCATGTACAATTATAAACAATCAAATTTTCCTTAGTCAAGATACAAAAAAATGTATATATTGACGTATTGTTAATAATACAAATAATTTTTATGTTACATTGGTAAGAACTTCTAACAAACTAAATTATAACATATACTGAAAACAAAATAATAATAATATCTTAATATACATAAAAAAATTTTAAAAATAAAAAACAAGAAAAATAAAAAATAGAATTAATAAAATCATCCTTGGTTATTACAAAAATCTAAATCATTAACAAGGAGGTACTTCTTCAGGTGTTTTTTTATAGTGGATAATGTATGATTACTCATTATAAAGTCAGAAAGAAAATTCCACACAATGACTCCCTTATATCTCAAACATCTTTGACAAAAACTACTTCTGAAAATGGGCAAGTGTAACTTATTGCGTAATCTAGTATTATGAGCATGATACTGGGAATTAGAAAGAAACATGTCATTAAAAATATCAGGGCTGTCTCCTTTCTGCAATTTAAACATAAACAAGGCAACCTTGAGAACATCGATTTTGAAAATATCTAAAACTCCATATTTCATGATTTAAGTGAAGATATATATTCATTCAGTACAGACAAGTGTGTGTCTGACTGTAATCGTCAGTGTAATATATTCTTTGCTGATTTTAAAAATGCAAATTCATTTATAATAAAAAAACACATCCTTACCCTTGCATTATTATTTTCATCTTTTATAAAATTCCAATTGATGTTGTCCTGGCTGATAGCTATTTTATAGGAATATGTGTATCCAGTTGTGCTATGTCCTAGAGCAATTCCATTTATTATGTAGTCAACCTGAAAACAAATTTTACAAAATTTATGAAGTGTGACCATCAAGTTAATGTTTATAAGCATAGTTTGCAAACTTACCAAACCATTACCTTACGTGACCATTACCTTAAGAAAATTTCTGTTATGAGCAGAACATTGCACAGCTATGCAGCTTGACAAATAGATCAATGTAAATTCATAGATGTGTTTTGCAACACTTTGATATTAGGAAGAGAGGTGAAGAAATTAGACTGTGAAATTAAGATGCAATAAAAATTTTTGTTATTATGTAGAACTGCTTCTTTCATTTTATCATGAAGTCTTCGTTCCTTATATGGGCCGCTTCCCATATAAGCTGGATTAGCCTCAAAGATAGTAACATTGAGACTTTGCTTGTTAAACCCATCCAATTACTAACATCAAATACTATCACACAGTCCTCTACTGATTGATTACGATTATGAATAAAATTCTGCTACTAAACGGTTCAACAAAAATAAGTCCCCCTTCACAAAAATTTGAATATCTCAAAGACCTCTTTTGCGATTTCTATTAATGTTATCATATTTGTAGGCCTGCATACTGACATTATGCCTGCGTAATTGCAGCTTGATTGCTTAATTTTTGTCTGAGCCAGCAGACCCTGAGAGCACATACCCCTCTTTTCAAAAATTTGAAGTTATGACTTTTTCGGAAAAAAAAATCGAAAAGGTGCTTAAACTTCACTCAAATTATTTCTAATGTCACCCAAGGAACCTAAACTGTGAAAAAGCTACAAAAGAAGTCCTCAATTGTCCACTAAATATGATTGAGAAACAAATTTTCCCCACATTTTGGGTCGATATACTGGCCTATAATTCAATTCAATTTTCATAAAAATCAGAGGAGGAATCTCTGAGATAGGCCTACTCAAATTTATTTTAAGGGGACTTATTTTTGTTGAACTGTTTATAATACAAAAATTACTACAACTAACACTACTACTTCTACTCCTGCTATATCTTTTAAAGTACTACTCACTGCGAAGGACACCTGAAACCACTCAGAACCAACTGATGATGAAGTTGCCGTCCAAGCTTTACACACACCATCAGAGTAACCAGATGATCTCAGGGACCTTGGGATGCAATGGCGTCCATTGTTAAATATGTACGATGAGGCCTTTAGTTGGTTGTCCCCTATTAGTTTTGACTTCAAACCAAGCGCAGTTAAACCTGAATTAATTAAAAGTTCAATTATGACAGATTGCAAGACAATAATTATTTTTGAAATGTTTAAAACTGACCATAGATAAATTATATCTTTGTCAATAGACTGGATAGTTAATGGTACTTGGAAAAAAGTACAAAAGAAACACAGTAGGCTTTAAATAATGGAAAACAATTAAAACTTGTTTTTTATGGGCCCTGTGAATTACCAGGGTTAAAGTGTTTTGATCCTGAAAAAACAATCACATGAATTACTATGAACATTAAATTTTCAGAACAGTACAATCACTATAAATACTACTACACTGCAACCATAACATTTCCTAAATCTCATTTACGGCAACTCATACTTTGTCATTCTTAACATGCACTGATATTCTGAAAAGATTCATTATCAGAGTATTCCATGTTATTGCAAATAATATCAAGTAACTCACCATCAAAATCTTGTGCAGGATCTTCATTAATGATTTCCCCGAAGATATCTAACTTCATGGAAGGGTATGCAGAAACGGAAAGCACAATCCAGCGAATAATGTTTGCGACAACTGGCTTCAAGAGATGAACGGTTTGATGAGAGTAAGAGTTATGGTTTGCTGTGAAGACCTGGCGAAAGATCAATCCTGATTAGTTTGTAGTAACAATGCACTCTAAAAAAATTCAGACAAAATTGGTTTTTTAGATTCAAAATGGTTTTTTGACAAACCAAATTTCAATGCAAAACCAACAAGGCTTTTTTATAAAAATCCATGTTGGTTTTTTGCATTGAAATTTGGTTTTTCAAAATACCATTTTGAATCTAAAAAACCAATTTTGTCCCGGCATTTTTTAGAGTGTGAAGTGGCAAACATGCAAACACTAGCAAAATATTGACCAAAACATTATGTCCACTATACATATCAACCATTACATAAGTATGTTAGAATGTTTGATAAACATTTCATCAATGGGCATATTATTTTCTTCGAGTATGTGAAGATGAACTACCGTTCATTTCTTTCCAGTTATATGGTCAAACATAGACTCTTTGTTTTTATACACTACTAACATTATTTAAGGGAGAAAGGTAGGTATTTCATTGTCAGTTCCAGTTATGGCTGTTCCAACAAGATTTATTATTCAGCCATGAACTGTCAAAATAATGAACTTGTAAGGATCTTACAAAAAATTAATGACATACCGCAGGGCGAAAATATCAGATATGAAAACAGGCCCAGTGTTAGGTTTGAAATTAGGGTTAAGAGTAAGGTTTGGTATTTGGATAGAGTTAGGGTTTAGCTTGACCCACAGGCGCACACCAGTAATAAGGTGATGTTCAGTAAGAAAAACATCTCAATACACACTCTACAATCACACATATACTGGAGACTGCCTGTGCTTGACCCTGTATTTCTTTTCATCATGTTTCTGTGACCAATCTCAAATGTATATTTTCTCTGACATCCGATGCATTATATCTCATTGAAACAGCCAAACTGGCATCTACAATGAAAAACCCTCATGCTTCCTTAATTTGCATGAGCAGTGCATTACTTAGGTCTTTCGAAAACCAGTGTTGTATAATACAGTGGTCCCTGCGTTATAAGACCGCCCCTCCTGTGGTCATGAAGTGGTCTCTCTAGGGGTTGCGGTCTCTCATCAGGGTGAAAAATGCACTAAAAATGCTACTGAGTGCTGGAGGAAGGTGGTCTGGTCGTATAAGACAAGTCAGTCTTACAGCAGGGGGTCTTACAACGTAGGTCCACTGTATCTGCCACATGCAAAGGAGAAGAAATTCCTCATCATTTTAATACCTTGAAATTATTAGCATTTCCATTTCTCAGAACAGTCCAGGCGTTGCCAAAGGAAGTGGTGTTTCTGTATGCAACACCGAATGTCTTGACATAGAAATCACCATAATTCCCACATCCCATCACTACCATGTCTTGGAACTTGACTACTTTTTTCAGTGTCACCTGCGAAAAAAGTAGCTAATATCATTGTGCTTAATTACTATCGGTGAATCACCCACAGCTTGGGTGCTGGAATTATTACTGGTTTTACCCAACATCATAAACAGAGAGGTAAACTTGCGTCACAAAAACATGTACAAAGTGCAGCTTAATATAACTGAAAGGAATAAATACACGGAGCAAGGCATCATCAAAACAATTATCAATGTATATCTGATTAATATTAGAAGAGAGATACTGATATTATATTATTTAAATTTTCAAATGTAATACCACAGCTTCGTTGAATTTTTAAATCAGAGACTTCACTACTTCACATAAAATATTGACATCTCAGACTAATCAAATAATTACTGATAAATAAAATGTGAACAAAACCATATTAATTAATAATAAGCTTTAAAGAAAGATACTTTCAAAAGTCTCTTTTAAGGGTGTTGCAAAGCCTCAAAGCAACAGTAGTATAAAATCAAAATATATTTATTATCAGCTAATCATAGAATTTTAAAATGTGGAGTACCTGTAACCATTCTTTGCTACTGGTACTAAAAGAATTGCCAGCCCAGCATCCCACTTTGCCAGATACCGCCATGGTGTCCAGGGGTGCTTGGTTTGCACTGTAGGACGAACCTCTTCTTGACTTTGAATTGAATGATGGTTGAGTGGTACTTGCTTTATCTTGCAGCAGACTATCCCATTTCGAATCTGATATGAAACAAATGCAAAGTGTTATATGAATGGTCAGCTACCATGCAGGCACCAAGTTACATTTCATGTTCAAACTAACCCTACTGTAGAAGGACACTTAGGGGGCAACCTTGAGTCAGACAGCATTAAATGGCCAACTGACTCAGTAACCTAGCATTTTATTTGGTACCAATTTTCATTTGAGATTGCTTGAGCAGAAGCAATATATCTGCCAGGCTGGCACACTTTCACAAAGTGCGGTTTTGGTGCCTGATAAAACTATATTTGAAACAGACTTCCTGCGAGCTGAACAATTTTATATTTGCACTGTAAATATGGTTGCCATGGAAACAAGAAATCTCAACAAATTTGAAGGTTTCAGTCATTATCAACACATTTTGATCTTTTATACTCAAGCATAATTACATTAAACCTGCAAGTGTTGCCCATCAAAATGTTCAAGACAGTGTCCTCTTTCTAAACCTGTGCCTTTATGTTGGCCTATTCTTTCCACTAAAACTGTTTCCAAGGCAACAGGTCAGGGCAAACAGCTTCGGCCAAAATAAAATCTATGTCCCGCTTAGGCTGTATCTCTTCAGATGCTTAATGGGATTCAGAAAAGACTTGATGCCTGATCAAGATATTATTTATCAATGAGTAGTTTTATGTCGTTTCAATGACACATTAAATTAAGAACTCTTTCTATCCGATGGCGATGACAACGAGTCTTTTCGGAGGGGGGGGTATCTCGCCAGTGACAAAAGTTTTGTCTTGGAGATGACCTCCCTCTTTCCTGTAAAATGATAATTGATAGGTTTCAGGATGAAATAAATGTCTAGTGTCTTATAAAGTTACTCACTGCGGCAGTAGTTTTCAAAGTAACTGTAAGTGCTGGAACTGGTAAGTGACAAGGAAGTGGTGTTCCCAGTGTTACAGCTGCAGTCTGTGTCGTACCTTCTCTGGACAGAAAGCGTCTGACCATTTGCGTCGATTTTGCACCTCTCCAAACAGATACCCAAGTCAGGTGAAACAATTGAAGTCGGCTGAGACACTTTATTACGTTTAGCTGGGTAATTGATCCACATTTGTGTGCAGTCACTTTGTTCACTAACTGGAATCAACATTCATCATTATCATAAAGATCACAGAGAAAAATAACAAGATAATATAGTACAAGCAGTGTATAAAAAATCGATTTCATTCAGATGTGATATATTGGAGGATATCTATATTGCTGTGCTTGCCTAAAAACTTTGAAAAGTAATTTATTGTAGACTTAAATATATTCAGTGAAAATCAATTTTGGATTTAGAGAAAATTATCGAACAACATCGGCAATTTGGACACTACTCAATAAAGTAATATCTGGATTGAATATGTATGGTAAAACATTGAGGATATTTCTAGACTTTCGAAAAGCTTTCAATACTGTAAATCATCTTTAAAAAATATGAAAATGGAATAAAAGGAATTTATCTTCAGTTAATTGAGAGTTTTCTATTGGACCACCAACAGTGTGTTCAAATTGATGACATTAAGTCTAACATGCAACCAGCACAGTGTGGGGTCCCCCGGGGTTCAATCCTTGGGCCCTTGTTATTTATTTGTTATATTAATGATATTTACTTAACAACTGAAAAATCTTTCATTAGGCATTTTGCTGATGATAGCAATACTCTTGTGAAAGGCAATAATTGAGATATGGTAGATATGGAATAGCGTGTTAGCAAAAATTAATGAATGTTGAAAGCAACTTACATGTTGATAAAACTTTCTATCGGCTATTTAAGCCTAGACATTCAATTGGCCCTCCGAAATTGATTCATTGATGCTGTGGTTGCTATTTAGCGGCCATTTTTTAGCCCCATCAATATGTTTGGCTACCTCTATCTTTGGCCCCCTCTGGGCAAACATTCGGGAGGGGGGGATGACCCCCCCCCCCCCATGGGTACGGGCCTGACATTTGGCTTGTTAACATTGAACCATTGGTAAAATAAAAATAATCTTACTGTTTATTATCAGTGTTTAAATTTTCTTTATGTTTTATTTGAATAGATTATATTATCGTCATTTTAAAAATGCTAGTTTTTTGCATATTTGGCAGAATGATTGCTCAAGTGGTGTATATTTCCAAGAAAACACATCTGTAATTTTCAAACACAAGACAACACAAGTAAATTTGTAGCAATAATGAAAAGTAAAGAGCCTGAATTGTTAATGAGTCGGGGTAAATTCCTACAGAAAGCTGATGTATGAACCAGGTAAAACATCTCCTATGCTCACACAATCATGCCCCTGTGTATGTACTCTGATTGACTGTATGTTCTTATTTTCATATCTTCTATATCATTGAATACGTACATAAGACTGCATCTGTCGACTCAATAAGCTTATTATGCAATTGTTTATAACTGTTCTTGACTGTGAATAACTATTGTGTGGGCATCAAATTGACTGTCTTGACTTTCCAGAGCACCAGTGCATGGAAATTTTAGCGGTTGCCGCTGTCCATGCCTGGTTGCTCTGGACTGATCTACATGAAAATGCCCAATTGTGACTTTACGTTTCAATAACTGCAATCATTTTACTAATCATAAAACAATGACTCTTGTGAAGTAATTTTGTTAATTGCGTGTATAGATATATACGAGGGGCGTTCAGAAAGTTCGAGGCTTTTTTTCATATGGATACTTATTTTCAATCTAGAACTATGCATTTTTCACAGAATAAAATTCAGCATATTTAGAATGGATTTCCAAAATTTTGGACAATTTGGACATTTTTAAGTCATTCTGTGGCTGCCATGGAAACTGAAAGTTCAGCTTCTTGGGGCAGGTAACACTGAAACCAAGAATGCCAAGAAATTGTGACTGTGAGAGACTTCTCTCTGTCACTTGTATTAGTGAGATTGACAATATTTGACACAAGAAATATGGTATTAGCTTCTAAATATGATTTCAAGCACACCAAATGTGTATATTCTTGCACTGAACCTATATAGGAAAGCACTCCTGCATGCCAGATTTGGCTAGGGAAATTCAGGAGGAAAAGGTGTGTTTCTCTGACTACATAATGACATGTGAAAGCATGGATTCACTAGTATGAACAAGAGACCAAAATGGAAAGCATTATCCATCCTAGCTATTCCTGTGACATGCTGCTTTATATAAGTCCTGGTTTTCCCTTACTTTAGTCCATGGGGGCTATAGTTTCAGGCACTGGAGGAGAAAAGGCTTTGGATGACCGAAATTCTTTCAAAGAACTTTGTTCGGAGGACTTCAAGGAACATTTACTTCAATGGGTCAGGTGTATGAATCAATGCTTTTGGTGAGCTTGGGAGTATTTTTAAGGCTAATATTATAGTTCTTGTGTCAAATATTGTCAATCTCACTAATGCAAGTGATAAAGAGAGGTCTTTCACAGCCAAAATTCGTCGGATTTAGTGGTTTCAGTATTATCTGCCCCAAGAAGCTGAACTTTCAGTTTCCATGGCAACCACAGAATGACTTAAAAATGTCCAAATTGTCCAAAATTTTGACAATCCATTCCAAATATGCAGAATTTTATCCTGTGAAAAATTCATACTTCCACATTGAAAATAAGTGTTCATATAAAAAAAAGCCTCGAACTTTCTGAACGCCCCTCGTATAGTCAGCAAGTAATGCTCTTTATCTGAATTGCTTATCAGTTGGGTGGCTGGAACCTAGATTTATAATGTTAATATTCATATTGATCTTACGTGTACATGCTTATATTTTTATGCTCAGATCTTTGAAAGAACTACTGGGAGTGAGAACTCAGACATGCAGTGATCTTGTGTACCTTGAACTGGGCCAGCCCAGTGCCAAGGCTATTGTATTGGACCGTCAACAGAAATTCTTTGCAAAAATTGCTTGCCGACAAAATTATAACACAAGCATTATAAAAAAAGTCATTGACCTTGCAACAAGGGGGAAATCCCCTATGGGAAGGAAACTTAATGTTCTACTTAGTTCGAGAACCAGCTATGCTGAAATGGATTTAATGTCAAGAAGAGTTTCTGTGCAGATAAGTGATTCATCCAGACGGATGGATTATCGGCAGATAAACCCAAGTCTGTCACATCATAAATTTTATGACACCCCTGGAATTCCTGATTATGCTCGTATTGCATTTACCCGCTTAAGACTGTCATCACACAGATTACGGATGGAAGTGGGTCGTTGGAGCCGCATTCCGAAAGACCAGAGATTATGTCAGTGTGGAGAAATTCAAACTGTGGGTCATATCCTCTTGTCGTGCCAGATTGCTCAGGATCTGCGGACAGATTTCCCGATGTTGTGTTATATGTCCCCCGAGTCCCTTATGAACACCCCTTCAACCAGAGAATTGTGCTTTTTCAGTTTTAAGTTACTGGAACTATTGGCTGTCTAGGCCTAACAACCACGCTCAGAGGTTCTGTTACATATTAACCTGAATTTTGGTGATATTGTGTAAACTTCTCATATAAATTTATTTTGAGATATTGTACAAATGCTTATCCCTTATAAAAGACTACTACTACTACTACTAATCAGCTTTGTCTCTGTATGATGTCTATTGCCGTGTTATTAACTTTTCATTTTTTTTATTATTTATTTTTTTAAATCTTTATTTTATTTATTTTTTGACATATGTATCAATTATGATATCGAGAAATGTCAATAAAAGTGATATATATATAGCATTAATGCCATTATTATAAATTTTTTATTTCTTACATATATTCATTTATTGTTTCATAAATATAAAGAAATTATATTGTGGAATTGATAGGGGACATAATTATACACATTCATTGTGCCAGTTCCTTTTTTCTATTGGTATTTTAATTCTACACTTTGATATGTCGAAGTGTAATTGTATTTTGTTTACCAATAAATTCTAATTCTAATTCTAAAAATTCTAATTTTATTGTACCTGCGGCCTTTGTGAAACATCCGCCCTTTTTGTCATGACATGAATAACATAATATATTTTCATTGTTGATGAATGCGCAATACGAAGATAGGAAGGGATAAGTTGAGGACGAAGTCCTAAATGTCCATGTCAAAGGCTTCCTAGCAAAAACAGGATAATTCAAGTATGTATCCTGATTCCATGAGAGACCTGTGCAGGAGCGATCAACCCACCAATCACTATCACTGAAAAAGAAAAGAGAAAAATTCAGGAGACAGGAGACACAGTTCAACGCAGAGCATTTTTAAAGGATTTTCCACAGGGAGACCAACGCAATTTTGTGGTGTCATGACTCATGATCTGCGACATTATAGATCAGCAGCTGTAGATATATATCCTTTAAAATAAATTTATATGATGATTTGCCTGCCAAAGGATTTTGAACTGTAGAGTTGGCTGCTAATTTAGGAGTTTTACCAAAAATAAAAAATAAAAATTTTAAATCGGAAACTACAAATCTGACAAAAGCAGAAGTATATATTATAGAGATGGTGAAGAAAAATTTTTGATATGAGGAGCAAAAGCATTGGTTTTAAATGTGTTCAAGAACCAGAAATTAAGACAACCAAATTAAAAAATTATGAGAGTTTCTGTAAAAAATGGTCTCCCAGTGATGCCAATTTAATTAGCAATGACTGGGAGACCAAATCTGTCCACTGGGAGACTATTTGGTCTCCCAGTTGCTTTATTAAAAAATGCACTGGTACTACAACGACAATAAAATAGTGAAATCCAAAGTGATCTGGGTGATACAAATCTGTACCTGCAGATAAATAATTAATAAACTTTTTTCATGAGGGTAAAACCGATCGAGTAAAAATACTCATTTATAATAAGGCCCTTCTGTTACTAAAATATCAATAACTCAACTATAACGATAACGATATACTTTATTTCAGTCTCAAAAAGAGAAACTCTTTTGGTTTTGCTGTGCAAGTCAACAAGTCTGCAACATAAAACATACAAAACAATCATGATATTAATATTGATTAGATCTAAAGAATACTGATTTAAAAACAAATAATACTGAAAAACTGAGTACTGAGATTAAATATTTATATTAAGCTAAGATATTTATACAATATTTGTTCACAAAATTATAATATCTGATACCTGATGGTACGAAAATACGACCATATCCGCTTGTTCGTTGTACAGATGTATTTAGTGTTTACCAGATCTTAAGTAGGCCTACAGACTATAACTGTACCCGGAAAAACCATATTGTACTCCTCACCATCAAATATTTTAAAATAAAAGTAGGAGCAGAAATTCAGTCCGGGAATTCAATCCCTTTTCGGCATTTGCAGAAAACTGATGTCCCTATGTTGTCAGAAGTGACATTGATTGCTGGAACATAATCTAAACAAGCAGTGAAAAAGGACATGACCTAAATAGGTTGTGTTTGAGATTAACCATGCTACCATGTTACTTGACATGAGACTATTATATCATTACCTTCCTGCGAGTTTCTTATACCGGTGAAACTCAATTGATGTATCAACTTTTGGTAAGGCTGCTTTTTCAATCCATTCCACATTTTCACAGATGAATTTCATGGTACTAACAGGAACAGCAGAGTGCCACATATAGAAGCACTGGTCGCCATCTTGAATCATTCCCGGAGGACAACCTGAAATGAAAAAAATGTTCATCGTCCGTACATCAAATTCATTCCGCCTCAATTTATGCTAACCAATGTTGGTTTTTAAAATGATGACAAATAAATCAATCTATGGTGAAAGTGCAAAACCTCGTAGGTCAAAATTTTGCTATTTTAAGATTTTGATTGGAATGACTAATTCACTATCCAATACATGTTGTCAATTGGTCACCTTGCCTCTTTGCTATTTTTGGAAGCTGTAACAGAGTGATTTCACCAAACCTTGTATGTCGATTTGTTCCAAAAAGTGAAAGTGCAAAACCTCGTAACTCAAATCAGAACTTAAAATTGTGATTGTGATATGTTTTTTATGGCTCACAGGAAAATCCCTTTTTAAAATTTTTTTACCTCCCTATATTTATTGTAGTGATATATTGAAAAAGAGCGTGCACAAAAATTTGAAAAAAGTGTCATTTTCCTCATTCTTGCCATTGTAGCAACTAATTAAAAGTAGCTGTTGTTATTTATCACAGTCAACTTATATTTTTTACTGCTTACCTATAGATTAGAGGTACATTCAATGCTGCAAGTTGCTTTAAAATGTGATAAATGGTCGAGTTACAAGGTTTTGCACCCTACTAACTTGCAAGAAAAGTGAAAGTACAAAACCTTGTAAGTCAACCTTTTCAATCATATCTGATTGGACATCAATGCTAGAGGTCATCAATATCTGACAAAAAATTATGCTAAAACAGGGTGTCACTTTCTATAAATCAGGTTGAGCCTAACTCACATATTGATAAACATTACAATAAAAAAAGATCGGCGACAGTTTTTTCCAATTTCTGAAAAATGGCTTTTTTTGACATACGAGGTTTTGCACTTTCACCATCGCAATGTACAACTTGTGAAAGTGATAGAAATCATACAAAGCATAGTCCTCCAATAAGATAGAAGCCCCTTCCTTTGCATCTAAAAATAATTTTTTTAATTCATTTTAATTTTGGCCTCAAATGAATGTTTTAAAGAGCTTGGTAGTGCTCCATTGGCTGTGGAAGAAAGCTTTACTCTAATGAACACAGGAAGTTGAAAACTAAAATACTCAAGGATTCCATACATGTACTGCACAAGGGCTGCAATTAACTGTCTAAAAAATTACATTTTTGAGAACCCTCTTGTTTTTTAGGGTTAGATACATGCAGGACAAAGGTGGGCAAAGCATGAGTCTGTTCTTCTCTCAATTGAATACAATCAAACATTAATTATGAATATCAAATTGGCAAAACTGACATAAATCAATCAATCTAATGAATAACCTCAATAACAGACGGTCACTTTCCATGAACCCATCGAATCAGACCAGATATGGATTATTCCTATGCACCACAACAAATCAAACATCTTGGTCCTTTTGTGTCACATTGGATTTTTACCACATATCAAGCCAGGTTAACCAATACTGACATACTTATATATTATTACATGGATTGCGTTGTATTGACCCGAGTATTCTCCCTGGAAGGAGAATATGAGGGTCAATGCAAAGACAACTCTTGTTATAATGTTTATATTCCATGACTACTGACCAAACATGTATTTCTTGAATCTTGACTTTGAAATATTGGAACCATCAAAAAATATTTCGACCTTTCACTCCTCACAACAACCTCTTCCCATATTAAGAACTTTGCAATTAGCAAAAGGCAACAATATCAAACAAATCAAACACAATGAGGGTGATGGAGTTTGAATTGGTGTTGGGCTGTTGGCTGAATGTGAATTAAATATAATTTTAAAAGGTAGTTTGAAATAGAAAAAAAAGTACGAAGGGATATGGGGGGCGTCAAAAGGTGTAAAAGGGTAAAGTAGTGGCTGAGTCTTCCTTCCTGCTGGGGTAGTCGTACTTTATCTTGGTTGTACTGTAGATACGGATAGAACCTGATATGGATATACACATTGATTACTGCAGAAGGTTTAATATGTTACTTTTAATCATATGTTCTTCCGTATGATGTTGATATGATCAATATATTAACATAATGCCAATCATCAACTGACGTCAAAAGCAAAGCCGAAGACGAACCTGTTGCTTTAGTTCCATGGATGGATATTGACACGCAGGAGTCGTTATTCCACGTCAATGAAATCTTGACAACCCAAGCTCTGATATGTGGGACGATGCCAACTGTTGACATATTTTTTTCATTTGCTAAGATGGTCTGCAAGAAAATGGAAGAGGAAAACTCAATATAATTTACATATATCAATTTATGTGATACTTATTTTTATATAATATATAATTCTACTGTATGATTATATAAGTACATTGCATTTATAATGCACAGAAAATTTGTAATTCTTTATTCGGAAACCCAAACGATGGCATCACGTAACTAAGTGTTATTGATCCGTGACATTGAATGACATCCTTATATAAAACTTATAGATTCACCAGTCATTTTTTTATGACCCAGATCTGAGATCTGTAACTACAAAAATGTCACAAATGTCCCTTTTATAGGTTTAAAATAATGTGCGCAAGGCATTTTAAAGAGCGCTCATATAACCCCTGATACTTCAAGTTCTTAAAAGCAAAATAAACAAAAAATTTTCCTATTTCATTGTTTTAATGTTGCCCTTCTATCTTGTTTTCAAATGATTTTTAAGCTGTAATTTGCCTGCAATTGTGCCCACAAGATTCTTCGGGATTTCAATGACAATAGGGCTCTATTGAAGCACCCTAAAATTGTTTAATTGTTCAATCTGCAATTATGGATATATACTAGCAGTTTTGGGTTACAAAAACCAATCATGATCCCATAAGAATGATTTTTCAGTTGAAAGAAGTCAAAAGGTCGACAGATAGACCAGAATTATTTCAAAATCTGTAAGATAAAAAAACATAGAACAAATAGGTTATGACATAGAAAAACTTACTTCATTACTGGGCACAGTCTCCATACTACTACTGGAAGTTTTGCGATATTTGACTTCAGTCACCTTCACAGCTGATTCCTCAGTTGAATTCACGGTGAGTTTAGTAACGTAATATATGAACTTCAAATCGACCTGGACCCAGGCATTTGACTGTGCCGTTGAGCAAAACATCGAAGGACAAGACGATGGTAAAATACACTTGGCGCTATTTTCCGAGGCTGTCACTCCAACTCCAATGGCTTGAAGATCTAGCACACCATAATCTGGGAAAAAGAAACAACATAAATAGGAAGGAAATCAACTGGCTAGAGGTTTTTTTTATTTCAAATAAGTCATTTCTCATCCAGTTTTGCTGAAATAAATCAGTTTTTTTTTCTGCCAGTGTTACATTGAAAATGAATAATTTTGTGAGGTGAATTTGTTAACACTGTATTGTTGAATGTAGAAATTAGTATTACAGGACATCACATACGTGAAAATGAAAGTTTTCGTAAATATTACAGCTTTACCGTCAAAGAAATGATTGGTTGTCTGGAATTGGGACAGGAATTTATCATTTTTTGTACAGTCTATAAAAATCAACAAAATGCTTCTGCTGATACAAACTTGAGTAGATCTAATTGTGGGGTCGCGCAGCAGTGTAGGATAAGGTAGGGAGAAGTGGGCCATAGGGAGAAGTGGGCCACCATGCTTTATGCCTAATTTAGCATTGGGATATCCCTGAATTTGAGTGCCATTGCTTCAGTGTGGTGCCCAAGACTGATATTGGAGCCAGGAAGGAGATAACTTATTCCATTTTTTATAACTTAATTGTAATTTTTTGGTGCTGTTGAGTAAAATTTCTCTTTTATGACAAAAAAATTTATATCTATGGTGAGATCAGGGATAGATTGAAAATGAAGGGTTGCTAAAATCTCTGTAAATCAGAGTTTTATAATCAGCTTATTGTTGAGACATTGTATGCATGTAGGAAAAAATATTTGTCACTTCTTCTGAAAATGAGCTGGAGGGAGAAGTGGGTCACCTTGCAGAGGGAGAAGTGGGCCGGGGGCCCAGTTCTCCCTTTGTGTACCACAAACAAGATCAAATGTTTGTTGTTGTTTTTTGGTTGTTTTTTTCGTTCTAATTTAGGGACTTGAAATATCACAAAACTGGACTTCCTTTTTCATAAATTGGCAAAATCGGACAAAAACAGCGCCAAATGTCTGTCCTATGCTTGATGTGACAAACTGAAATGTGTAATTTTTCTGACATGTGCTACATACCATAGGGCCTTCCAAACAGCTCCAATCTGATAGTAGGATAGGATTTATAAGTCTTTGGATAAATCCTCACTGCTCTTGTTATGGCTTGTGGTGTTAGAGGGACCAATATCGGCCAGAGTGGATAATGTTCATTGGCTGCAAAATAGATCTGAAAAACAAAAGTGGAGTTGTGATTCAAGAGCAGTCGATTGGTTAGTGATTTGTATACGTTATTCACCTAGGGCATGGGAATATGTGATTTATCAAGCGAGGGCTTTCGTCGAACCAGATCCCACGGTGAATAACCAGCTTATACCAGAGACAAACACACGTTGTCAGTGTTTTTAGTTAATTTTAATATGGAGTCAGTTCTACTGGAACGTGGATTTTGAAAGCTGAAAATTCTGATTTTCAATGACTGGTAAATTGGCAAGACACACAAAGCATTGCATTGATTACAATCAGTGGCGTAACTGGGGGGTCTCAAGTGGGGGGGCACATGGGGGCACACGATTCTCTGGGGGGCACCTACGTAAATTAATTTTTAAGTTTTTTGTTTTTTATTTTTATTTCACCAATCATATGCAGGCGTAAAACCCCGAGGGGCTTGTTGAAAGGCAACACTCACCACATCCCCGGATTTTGACTTGACCTTGGTCCAAGAGAAAGTATCATTCGATAGACCAAGAGAAAAGCTCCTCACACGGTAGTCATGGCTCCCTGATCCTTGCAGAATTAATGCGTGGATCTCATGCATTATGTACAAGTCCACCTGGAACCAAAGTCCAGAAGAATACGTCGCTCTCCATCCGGAGTTTTGTTTCGTTGCTGGGTAGGAGTCACTGAACAGCTTCACTTGAGTGGGCAGCCAGACGTTACTCACACCCGAAGATTGCGAGAACTGGTGGAATGAAAAACGGCCGGAGCTGATTCCAAGAGGCGTTGTAACTTGTGATGAACCTGTGAAATAGTATGGTACATAATTATTATGTTGGCATGTAATTAAAAATTCTATCCCGTTCTTATCAGCTTAAATATTTTGAAAATGATGTTCAGGCGACAAATGACAAGTGGTTAGAGAATTGGACTGAAATTTTCCCTGTGACGTCATATCCCTGTCCATGTCATGTTATTCTCTATGACTCAAGAGCAATTTGTGAGGTCATATCCAATACTTTCAATGCTATCAAAACAAGTAAACTACTGAATCACATTACTCATCAATGAGGTCACAAGTTACTCTATGACAAATTGATAGTTCATCTAAATGCAATGGATAGTGCCTGTTGTGAGGTCATTGATGGCCATAAACAGCTGAATGTAACTACTTGTCATTCTTCAACTGTAAAAGACACTGAGAAAAGTCACTCACTTGCAAAAGGCTTCAGTATTTCCCCCAAATGGAAGACACCTTCACCGTCTTCGCCGTACTTAAATCGGGTGAATGATTTGTCACCAATTTTTCCGATGAAAGAGATTCCATCCTTGTCATCCACAGAGGAGTGTTTGATGTTGAACAGCGATTTCAGAGTGCCCTTGTACCAATTGTAATTATCGCCTCCCTCTTTCGTAGTCACAACAGCGATCACTGTGCCGCTCGCAAGACCGTTCAGATAAGCAACAAATTGCAGGAATTTGGATCCCGCGTCAAAAGTTTTTGTCTCAGATAGTTTACAAGAAACATCCGTCATTGCGATAACTCCTACTACAATCTCCCTGCTACCTTTGCTCCATGGGTAAGCAGATTTTCCGTTCACGGCAAGATGAGCTGAATCAAGCTCTCGTGGGTCTCCAATCACTTCAACAGCACAGCCTAAGAGAAATTGTGAAACATGAGTATGTTCATGTGTGCACACCATTTAATAATCTGGGGGGTGGGCTTTGAGTTTTCCTAGGCAGGAAATTATTTATTTTATGGTCACAGCAAAATATTGGTTTCAAAATCAATCATCATTTCAAGACTGCCTAAAAGAATGTATTTACTGAAAAAAAAACTCCAATCCCCCCAGGGATATTTATGGTCGGCCACTTACAGCTTGATATTCAAAATTGTGAAACATGTATTCTTAACTCTAATAACAGTGGTTTTAAACAGAAAAAAAACAAGCATTAGACTGTGTCCACACAAACTATATTTGTGACATTTCTTTGATTAAATCACATATAAAATTGATCAGGATTGACACAAATTTAAGTTTGACTGATTAACACATTTGGTTTGAACACCAGCTAATGTTTTACAACGCAAACACAACTTGCTGATCGGTGGGCTGGTCTGTTTGTCACACAGAAATGTATGGTGAAAGTTATGTGACCGCAACATGAATACAATATTGCAATTTTTTTCACAACATTATGCAAAGTTGCTACAATGTCGAATGCTAACATCATGTCTTTGACGTTGCTTCATAACAATGTCATTTCTACCATACTATTCCACATAATTTTCACAGACGTTGCGACATTTTCACACCATTACAGCAACATAGATGTTCCAATTGTTTATTAGTGCATTCCTTGAACCCCTGTTTCATTTCCCCCTACAACTCAATCTTCAATTCTTGTATATTATACTATACCCTTGTTATATAATGAAAAGTCTCACCTATATCATAGGGCATTCCAATGTCACATCCATAAAGTTCAATTCTCCAAGCATTTTCACCATCATCACATTCGAGTCGCAAAAACCTTGCATAAATTTCTGGCGTAAATGTATAGCGTGATGCCACATTGTAGTTATTGATCCTGTTAAATATCTGAAAGAATTTATAAATAAAAGATATAATTAAGTCTAGTGTTTCTATAAAGAGAGATAAGGGTTGTTTTTTTCAATCGGCGCACGCTCTGGAAAGTCACACGATATCCAAAATACCAGAAATATCATGCATACATGTGGAAAAAAAGTTACAAAGAATGATTAAACATACTGAGACGGACCTACAGTATCGAAAACATTATTCAAATCGGTTAGTTACTCACGAAAAAAATGTGTATGTCTCCTTTGCAAATTAGGCAAATATCGCTTCAGATTTTCAGTCCTGACATAACAGTCAGTTTTAAACAATGTGAACATGCTTTCAACATGGTCCCGAAAGTTCAACATTAGAATTACATGCAACAACTATGATTAGTCTCAGAATCCTGCATTGAACACATGAAGGTCAATTCTGTCAAACATTGTCCTCACCGAAATAGGGTCAGCAAAACAGCAATAACATTAAATTAAGAGAATTTCTATTTCATAGAAATACTCTTTCAATAGATTAGACAAAGTTTTGGTAAGTGTTTCACCTCAGTTGTACGAACTGCACAATGCTCACAGCGGAAAACACCAAAAACTGCTTTCGTCAAATAAACTGACCTCTCAGAAAATATGCTGGCCTCTCCGAAAATGTCTATTTTCCTTGACACGCACAAAGTTCTTGGCCAAAATTAAGCAAGTAAGATGATTTTTCATTGTCAGATATATATCTATCCACTCAGCACAAGCCCATACAACTGGGTGTTCAAAAAAACATCCAGTAATAGAGGGATGAGCAGAGTGTTGACCTTGGAATTCAGAATACTTGTAGCCCTAAAATTTTCGAATCTTGTGTTTGTTGTTTTGTATCGCCACCACCGACGTCACAGCAGACGAAAAACGAGTGCTCACAGAATTGGACTGAAATTTCTCTTGTGTTATTTCATATGACATGACATCATATAATAAGACAGAATGGGTATGGCCGTATTTTGAAATGTACTCCATGAGTTGAAGATATCCTGAGTCCTCTGTACCCACGAGTGCATCAGCCACTGATTAAATAAGTATTGAAAGTTGAAACTTACTTGGATGGTATAGTCGCTTTTCACCCTGTATGCCCAGTGCAAGCTGTCGTTGCTGGTCAAGACGAAGAATTTGTTGCAATATCTCGTCTCGATGCTCGGCACACTTCCCTTCACAGCTATGCCTGTCAGTTTTACAACCCTTCTCAGGTCAACCTGTAAGTATATTGCGGTATTTTGGCAATTAGTGCCAGAGGGATGTGAACTCATGAAGTGTACTGGTGTTGCAGAAAGGATCTTGCACTGTTAACACAAAAGGTTCTTGATCACATATATAAAGAACACATAGCCAAAAAAAGGTTCTAAATTTTTCAAAGGGTTCAACTGAATTGAAAAGGTTCAACACTTGGCGGAAAGGCCCTATGATAGGACCCTATTGATGCTCCCCACTTGATAGAAAGGGGTGCCATTGTGGGAGTTCAGTGCAGATGGATTATCTTAGTGTTGTTTTTGTTTACAGTTAGAATATTTTTAAAGTTGACTAATGAACCTTTTAGGGTCACTTATCTATACCACTTATAGAACCCTGAAGGTTCCATATAAAACATTTTTGTTAAGAGTGTGCAAGCTGGACAGTCTCGAAACCATCACCTCCTCAGTACTGAACCACCATCATTACCAAGAAACCAGTACATGGATTTTCTGTACCAGTAAGGTGTGATACAGTTGAAACATCAAAGAAAAGATTGTTTTCATTCTTTAAAACCTTATTGTTACTCCTTTTCTGATGATTTTCTCCAAGATTTAGCATGTAAAAGGCATAAGGGACCGTTCAGAATTTACGACTGGGGGGGGGGATGGAAGTTTTGGCCGAGGGGGTACTAACTTTTCACACGTGTTTCAAGGGGGGATATTAATTTTTGACAACACTTCCAAGGGAGGGTAAGAAATTTTAACAAAGCGAAAAATGTTAAGAAAAACACGTATAAACTCATTTTATTTGGACTTTTTTTACGGGCAAAAGTCCGCGAAATTACGCGAATCTGTACACATGGCAATGTATAACATGTGTGTATGGCTTTGTATGTCGAAGGGGGGTACTAAAAATATGCGTGAAAACTAGGGCAGGGGCACTAAAAATCCACATGAAACTCAAGGGGGGGTATCAATCTTTGACGGGAAATTCCAGCAAAACTCCCATCCCCCCCCCCCAGTCATAAATTCTGAACGGTCCCTAAATGTTATCCTATCGGGCAGTTCTGGTCCGGGGAATTGCATTGAGTTAGGTCTGCAACACTAACATGAAAATTTTCCCGATGGATCACCTCATAACACTCTGGCAATACAAACACACGGTTTCACACCAAGGTTGGCAAGTTCCTCAATGCAGAAATTTCAATAAACCACAGAACTGTAATGGTGTGCTAACGACGAGCAGCTTTGTTGATTCAGGTAGTTAATTATACCCAAACTTTCCAACTTTCCCTGTAAGCAGGCCAGCCTCATCCACAATGTCTGTCCATAGATAGTATCACAGAACGGCTCTGTTAAAAATGATTAAAAGGCCTGTGTACTGATTGCTTTCAATTCAGTTCATTTGAGACTAAATTTGGCTTTACTGCAATTTCAAGAAGTATGAGTTTCTGTTATAGAGCCGTGATACATATTAATATTCGCGAAGCGAAATTTAGCACAAGAAAGGTTTCAAAAATCTGTGCAGTGATGGTCTCAACATCAATGGTCGACAGCAGGAAATTAGGTCAAGCGGGACTAGCTTCTTATCAATGATTTAGTTTCGAATTTAACAAAACATGATATATTCCTATTCAAAAGTGTCTTAAAAATTCAATTTTCCCCATTAATATTCCATGTTTCTATTATTTTTATGAAATAGTTCATTATAAGCCTTGACAAGCTAAATTAAATCATTTTAAAATAAATTATTTTAAAACATGTGATTCATTTCATTTCAAAACAGATAAAAAGAAAACATAACAAAATTAAGATTACATAATCTTTATCAACTGATGATTATGTAACAGTGGGCAATTAATCTACATGCAGATCATGTTATTTTTTTTTGTTATCACTATTATGTAATATCAACAATCTAGCATAGACTTTAATTTGGCAGCTTTCAGTGAAGTCTTCCTTTTTACTATTCAGCTATCTATCAATTCTATTCATTCTTAATTATTTGCTATCCTATCTATCTATCTATCTATCTATCTATCTATCTATCTATCCATCTATCTTTCTAGTCTATCTGTCTATCTATCTATCTATCTATCTATCTATCTATCTATCTATCTATCTGTCTATCTATCTGTCTATCTATCTATCTATCTATCTATCTATCTATCTATCTATATATTCTATTTTTGATCTATTTTATTTTTCTTATAGTGTTCTAGTCTAAATTTCTCTTTATTTTTCTATAAATCTGTCTTTCGATTTCTTTGAAACAGTAACATAACTGCCAGTCATACATTGAATATGAAATAAATTTAATGAAAGTTATGGTAAAACCATAAGTGCTAAAAAAAACTTTTTAAGAGCTGCGCGAATTTCATGGCCGTGCCATTTACATATTATTGATGGAGGCACCGAATTATACTGTAGAAATCTAATTTGAACAGCACGAAACGTACTTCAAGGCCAGATGACGTGTCTGATGGTGATTTTAAATGTCTGTTCTCACCAGCTAATCTTATTACAGGTGTTTTCATTGAGGTTTATTCACGATTGACCATATGGCCAGACACCTTTTGAAGTTGTGTCACAGTTATTGCAATTCTATTGTATTTGACAACTCTTTCAAAACTCTCTTTTGTTTTTGACCAGAAGTAGTCCGGCAGAAGTGTACAACAGTTGCAACCTGGAGAGAGTGCAAGCAACATGAGAACTTTCACTTGATTTGCAAACTCAAGGATTAGTTCCAGGCCTTGGTTTTTTATGTAAACTGTTGAAGAGAAGTGAAATGTCACTGACATTGGTATTTAGCCATCCCCCTCCCAGTAAAATGCTTTCTCAAATTTTGATTTATTTCGGAGATAGCTAGAAACTAGTTTGGGGGGGGGGGAGGTGTTTCTTAAATGACAGATTATCTTGGCAAGGCCGAAAGGTCCGATGCATTTTCAGTTTGGGGCAATGGTTTTTAACTAAATTTGTGTTTCTGATTAACAGGTCCATTTCCGAAAAAATAACTGGGGGGGGGGAGGGGGCATGGCCCAATGCCCCCCCTAAATATGCCACTGAACATTCCAAACACATGTTAATATTCACATTGCACTAGATAATATGAGGGGGATTTGGAGTTTTATTATATGCGGCACTAATAATTATTTATATTAAGCCTGCAAAGTCCCCGAATTTCATTAGCTAAATCAAAAAAATTTTGAAAAAAAAAAAGTGTTTATCTCACAAAAAAATTATTTAAAAAAAGCTCCAACCCCACCCCCCCCTGGATATTAAATGGTCTCTAACAGCACATCAATTGGTCATTTATAAATTTAGATAAATATGGTAACTGCAGTCCTGTAAGCCCACTTCTGGGCGCTCGCGAGTCTTCAAAATGTTACACATTTACCCTATGTGAGGGATCTTTTACTTGCCCAGCACAGACACTGATACAAGGGACTGCCAATTTAACGTCTCATCAGAACAACATTCAGCTGGGATTTTGCTCATGAAGATTCACAGAAAATTTTGGGTTCCCCACCCCGGGTTCGAACCCGTACAGGCAAGGACCCTCAGCGGAGCACGTTGGCACCTTAAGCACTCAGCCACCCAACCTATTATATCTATCTTTCTATCTATCTTTCTATCTATCTTTCTATCTGTCGATCTTTTCTTTTTTCAGTTATACATAATATTAAAATCCCATCTTCTTTCAAATGTTACTTTATATTCTTGCTAGCTTCCACACAAATTAATAAAGTATACCTCAGTTGATCTTATTTTGATTATCTAACAAAACTGTCAGAATTGGTGTGATACACCAAGTAATGCTTACAAGACTATATAATTGTTTGGAGTTTTGCTCCATTGCACATCCAATCCAAACAATGTTATCAGACTTTAAAATGCATGTAAGTTGTCTTTTTAATTGGCCTTTTTTCTTTCTCTTATTTGATAAATTTGCACTTCGAATTAGTTGTAACTGCACATAAATTTGTTATGCCTTTTTTGAGCTCGTAATTGTGCATTAATACCTAGGCAAAAAGGGGACTATTTCTTGAAGAGTAGGACTGCCTCTGACCAGTTGCTGGTGAGTGAGGGGTCTGAGTCAGAAGTGGTCAAATACAAAAGAAAGGCATTGATGTAGGGGAGTGATCAGGCTGTTGTCAACACCTAAAGGTGTTAATCTGTGCTTTTGGCCATATGGTCAATCGTGAATAAACCTCATTAGCACACGATTCTGGTCATTCACACTTGATAGTGAGAAATCAATGCTAAACAGGGACTTACTACGTTTGATATATGAGATGTGTGACGTTCTATTGCTTCTAAACCAATCAGATTAACCAAAAATGCTATGTATTTTGGGGCCAAGAACCTGAGAATCGCGTACTAATGAAATCACCTGTAATTTAAGAAACTCAGGTGCTCACTGAAGCAGAATGCTACGTTTTTCATTCCTTCATAGGTTCAACTCAGAGATGCGGGAGACCAGCCAATCAGTCAAGCTGAATATAGGCCTACTGCGTGGATACTGAGAAAACTAACCAGAGAAACTCATAGGCCTACTAGATGAATCTGCAGTAAAATGGCTAGGAGAACCAAGAGGCCTACAACTTTTTGAATGCTTATTTTAAATCTTTTTATGTCCCCGTAAATAATTTCTTAAATGCTTATATGTTATATTTTTATTTACCTGTAAATAATCTCCTATTTCGCGTGCTCCATCGCTCCTGAAGTGCCCCGTGGTGCTGTTGAGCTTAGCTTTGTTTGCGGTACTACCGGATCTGTAGCTGCTGGAACTCATGTAGGAGCCTCCGACACCATTGCTACCCCAGATGAGGGGAGCTTCGCAGTCTGGAAAATGTAAAGAAATATTTTGATTCATAATTTACGTCTCTTTAGAATGTATGGGTATCATTATCTCAATTCCTGCTTTAGTTTTTGGCTCTGGATGGATTTTATGTTCCCCTGTCCCTTGGCCCTTTTGTTTTTGATGTCCCTGTCCCCTGAGCGGTTTTTTTTTCAGTAAAAAACTTTTAAAAGTGTATTCTTTTCATATTTGTAGTATCTTCTGATCATATTTTTTTTTAATTCATTGCTACTCCGCAGCACTGTGATGAAAAAAAGTAGCCATATTGCTTACTTTATTCTACAGAATTCGATCAGACAAAAAGTATGAAGTATAAAAGAATTCTATGGTCGTCTGCTGCACTTGTTGTAAAATTGTCAGGTTCACATTTTCATTTAAAAGTTTGAAAAAAAAAGAATATTGTACAGATTTGAAGAACAATTGTAAAAGTTTGAAGAAAAACTGTAAAAGTTCAAAGAAAAATCGCCAAATTTGAAGAAAAATTGTAAAGATTGAAGACAAAGTGTTGAAGTTGAAGAAAAATTGTAAAAGTTTAAAGAAAAAATGCAGAGGTTTACAGATGATTTCATATTTGTAGACCAAAGGACGAAATGTGAATTTTTTTCTAGGACATGGTATCCTATGGGGAAAAGTGATGTCATAAGTTTTCTGATGTCATTTTTCCCTATAGAATACATGTCCCAGAAAAAAATTCACATTCAGTCCTTATGTCTACAAATATGAAATCATCTGTAAAGAAGAATGGTGATGGTTTGAAAAACACCATTTATATTTGAATAAAAACTGCAAATGTTTGAAGAAAAATTGTAAAATTTTGAAGAAAAATTGCAAAGGTATGAAGAAAAATTGTGAAAGTTTTGAAGCAGAATTGTGAAAGACTGAAAGTTGGAAGACCATTATATTAAAATTTTAAGAAAAATTGTAGAAGTTTGAAGCCAAATTCTAAAGTTTGTAGAAAAACTTTTAAAAGTTTGAAGAAACCTGCAAGAGTTTGAACAAGGTTGAACAAGTTTGAAGAAAAATTGCAAAAATTTGAAGAAAATTTCTAGAGTTTGAAGTTTGAAGAAAAATTGTAAGAAAAAATTGTTTACTGACCTGCTGATGCAAATGACTCATTCAAAATATCTGCACAAAGCATGAAGATAATTACAATTGGACGAAACCCCATAGTTTTTCTTTAAGAATGACAGCTTTCAAACAGTGTCATTGCGATTCAACTAAGACTTTGGCAAAGTCCGCAAGTAAACAAGTTAACCGTGTTTTTATTGAATTAATGGCTTAGGTGGCTACAGCCACTGAAAAATAATCCATGTTCTTACAGAATAAAATCAATTTGCAATTGATCTCATGTTATAAAATGCTGAATTTTTTATAAACCTATCATATGCATATGTTCCCTGATGCTCATCTTTAACAATGCCGTCACAAAATCTATTTCGGGTTAAACAAAAATTGTCCAGACCAGATCCAATTAATTGGTTATGATGACTGACTTTCTAGGGACACTGTAATAAAGCGATGTTATTTTTTAGTTCTGTTGCCTGAGGGGGCAACCATCTGGGTGGCTAAATATGCATCTGGGTGGCTTAGTGGTTAAGATGCCCACCTGCTCCACTGAAGGTCTTTGCCTGCATGGGTTTGCCTCCCGGTTGTGGAAACCAAAATTTGCTGTGGACCTTCATGAGCAAAATCCAGGCTGGATGACATTCAGATGAGACATTTTAAAAATTGGCAGCCCCTTGTATCAGTGTCTGTTCTGGGCAAGTAAAAGATCCCTCCCATGGGGTAGATGTGTAACATGTTGAGGACTCCCGCTCTCTCTCCCATCTCATCAATTGGAGTTTTTTGATAAAAATGTTCTTGCCCAGTTTTGGTGAAAGGAGCACATTCTTGTCTGGCTTTCTTGAAATATATTTTTCTGTTGATATCCCAATAATGCAGCACTTGATTTTGAGACATCGTATGATTAAAAAAGCCCTTTGAATATTTAATGGTCTCCCCTGAAATCT
Source organism: Platynereis dumerilii (assembly GCA_026936325.1). NCBI lineage: Eukaryota > Metazoa > Annelida > Polychaeta > Phyllodocida > Nereididae > Platynereis > Platynereis dumerilii. The sequence goes on from JAPTHN010000034.1 coordinate 1,227,701, forward strand.
CAAAAACTGCATTTTTACTGGTAAAATCAATGTTGTTGTTTTTTTTTTGTCACTAATGTAAATCTACATCACTTTGTTAAAGTGATGAGAGATCTTGATCGTACTGCACTCCAGATCTGACATCTTGACACTGATGCGCCCGAGGAATGTGAAGTGGAAAATATTTTAATGATATAAAGGTGCCCAGTAAAAAGTAGTAAAGATCACAAACTTATACTTACTTATCAACAAAAAAAACAGATGTTCTTATATTAGAGCACTTTGCGGATTAGCGGCACAAGCAGTTTCATAATTAACTTTCAACTTGATTGTGTGATGTCACGTGCTTAAAAAATGTTTTATTTGTGTTAGTTATGGTTAATCAGTTGATTCAGAGCTTATTGTATCTGGCAATTAATTAAAATTCATTAAATTACTTGAGGTACTTCATCAAATAAGAAGATTATGAGACCAACAGAAAACTGCCGGTGATGTGGCAAGGCCAGTTCGCAAATTGAAAATAAGAAAATAAATTTTTCCAGTGGACCACCAATCCGCAAAATTCTATAATTCTGTCTTTATTTGTTATTATTTCATGAAGGCTTCTTGGCCAATAGTCCTAAGGCTAATTTTTTCCCCGTTAAACCATATCCGAGAATAAATAAACATTTGAATCATGAGTCTTGAATCTTTTTACAATGTTGATCAATATCCTAGGACTTGATTTTGGTTATATGTATAATTGGGCCTACTTATCAAGAGAGTGCTGTTATGTGACGCTTATTGACCAAAGTTGAATGGCTTATGAATAATTAAATACAAATGTTAGGTGAAGGCTGAACAATCAAACAAAGAGAAGGAGGAAGAGGGGAAGAGGAGTAGGAGGAAAAGGAGGAGGAAAAATAGGAGGAGGAGGAGTAGGAGGAAGAGGAGGAGGAAAAATAGGAGGAGGAAAAGTAGGAGGAGGAAAAGTAGGAGGAGGAAAAGTAGGAGGAGGAAGAAATTCATCAAGAAAACAAAATAAAATGGAGGTTAAGGAGAATGGGAAAGACTAAGACCAAAGGAAAATGTTAAAAACAAAGAGGGAGAAGGACGAATATTGAGAATAATGAAGAAGCCATTGACAATGGAATAAGTTAGGCCAATGGTTAATAAGGGAGAGAGCAAAAAACAGCTCATAAGACACAGAGAAACAATTACAATAAAAGTTGAAAAATGTCCTTGGCAAATCAAGCAATATATATATATAGCAAGATTCAACTGTCATGATTGATTAATTTTGAGATGAATGTTGAGATCTGTATTGTTATTGTTAGGTACGTTCATCCATACCTACAATTTAAGCAGTTTGTCGTCCTATGGTACTTATGATTATTGAACAATTTTATGTATCAGTATGCCTGACCAGTTAACTCCCAGGGCACTTGCATGTATAAGGATATAATAAAGGAGCAAATTTGCTCTGCTTCTTGGCTAATTGGCATGTCCATGAACTAGAAAGACAGCTGAATCAATAATCAATGACAACCTTCTATACTGAATTTATTTTGTGATATAGACACTGCATACCGTTTGCTCTATGAGAAGCAACATACAGTAGTTAATCATGAAATCTGAAATCTTGGAAACCAATTCAGTTGTAATATCCACTATGCTATATTTATGGACATGCAGATAAAAATTCAGACAAATCCCTGCCGGGTATAAGATGCAAAAATCATGGGTGACATGCTCACACCTGCAACAGCTAAATACTCCTCCCCGAGCAATGCCAATCACCTAAACTGTCCACCTATCCTTATTGATCTATCCTGTCCTTCTGATAACAGCAAATAACAGTGAAACAGCTCCCTTATTTACGTTTTCTGCCTCTGCTGTTTTTCCCCACCAGGGGCGCATGCATCTCCATCGTAGTTCCGCTATTGCTCACGTTTAGGACTGGCGCCACCGTCTGCCTTCCCGCCAAAAACATCCACACACTTCACTCTCACCTTTCTCAAGCCCATTCTGTACCTTACACCAATACATATGGCAGTGCTTTTGTAACTTCACTTCCTCTACCACCAATCTTTACTTGGCTCAAGTTAAGTATCCAACTGTTAGTGACCTCCCTGGACTGAATAAGCCACATTATTGGCTTATTCACAGTTGTTCACACCTTTTCAACCAATCCTGCCACTTATACAGTTGGGGGAGGTCACTACTTGTTGGATTCTTAACTTGAGCCCTTTACTTATATTACAATTATTACTCAAATGCTATTTCAAATGCTCAGCATGCAACACAGGGCCACATGCCCATGCAGGTAGAGGGGGGTTAATTATTCCCCATTATAGTCCTGCCCCAAATCATGGGTAAATCTAGTTGTAATATATTTGGATAATCTCGAGAGCCACAAAATCTATTTGAATTTGAATTTTTGACAAATATGACAATTTCTCATTTTCCATAAATTGATGAATAAAAAAAGCTGAACCAAATTACACTACTTTTGTCAAAATAATGTTTTGTTATTATAATCAAAGAAATATATTTTCACACACCATTTCAGTGTAGCATAAGGCAAGTAATAATAAAAATGAAGTTATTTGAACTAATACAAAATTAATCTGAATCAATTAACAAAACTGAGCCTGCACCATACAAATAGATTTGCAAGAAGTAGTTTACCAACTTCGGCAAATTTTTCTTTGCAGCAAAGGTAAGTCCTTGTAAGGTCACGAAGTGAAATTTTCAAAATTGTACAGATTTTAACCGTTTTTTTTATATTCAAGTCTTAGCTGATTTAGCAGGCCTGATAACCGGGATGCCAAATAATATTTTAAAAAGTTTGAGATCATAATATTAATATCATGTGGATTTTTAGTACCCCACCCATAGGATTCATGCGGATTTTTAGTTCCCCCACCTCGACATACAAAGCAATACATCCCTAAAATGTTATACATATGCCCCTTGTACAGTGGCGCGTACATATTCGCGGACTTTTGCACGTAAAAAGCGTTAAAAAACTGAGTGCGTGCGTGTTTTATTACATTTATGTTTTGTTGAATTTTTTTTAAGGTTTTTAGTCACATAAGACTGGTGATTGCAAGTGATAGATCATTGGATCACATCAACAGTCTTCCTTCAATATATCAATATTGAAACTGTGATGCATACGTTTTGCTGTCAGCCCATTGGCCATCTAACTGTGATGATGTGGTTGCAGGGGCTATCCCTGATAAAAGGCTTACTCTGACACTGTGTTGAAACTGTGACACTCAGTTTTGGTGGATTTATATTGGCCAGAAGCCAGGGAACCTGACCTAGTTTAAAATGACATCACAGCTTGTAGTCAATTTACATATATTGCAATGCCAGAATAGAGTCATCTCTGACATCACACTTCAACAGCATAGAAGAGAATTATGATTCCACGTAAACATGACGCGGACTGTAATACTGAAGTATTTCTCTATGAAAATACTGAAGGTCGATGGAAGCACTTGCATTGTCCCTACTGTAAAGGAAGCCATAATCCATGTTTTAATAGGCAACAGAGCATCATTTAAAAACATTTGAAAATGACTGATGAGGGGAAATCCTTGGGGATTGCTCGCAATGTTTTCTGTAAACTCTTTGATTGTGAATTGTATATTTCAGATCTTACAGGTCAGGGAAAATGGTTGTCATTCAATTTGGAGTTGTTTTGCTTCAGCTTCTTACATTGATCAATGGTAAGTGTATTCAGCTCTTTCACTTTCAGTTTTATTTCTATTGAAACATAAATGCCCATTGTGCCGAATAATATGTATTGATAAGACATAAATCAAGTATTGTGTATCATTTTTCAAAACAGTAGTAGTTGTGGCAACGTAATATCTAGCATTCATTTCCATAGACAAGCCCTCCACCAATTAACAATGTTGTATTTACTTAGTGTACCATGCATTGGGTATATTTTTATTAAGCTCTGTGTGACAAGTATATACATATTACTATCCAAATTAGCCCTCTCCCATCTATAAATCCCTCCCAGACTACTTTTTTACATCCCTGAAATCCTTCAAAATCCAGCAGAGTATTCTCATCAACTTTTACCGGGCTACAGTGGAGAGCATCTTGACTCGTTCTACTATAACTTTGTGGTTTGGCTCAGCAAGGAAAAAGGAAATTAACAAACCGGACTCTGTTGTACCAACTGCACAAAAAATCGTTGGTACTGCTTTACCTTCCCTCCAGTCGATCTTCAATGAGAGAGCCAAAAAGAGAACTATATATGCATTAAATAAGAGATAGTTCCACCCCGCCAATCACTTGTTTGAATTTCTTGGATCTGGGCGGAGGTTAAGAACTTTCTGTGGTAATAAACATTTCACGAATAGCTTTTATCCTCTTGCTACATGCATTTTCAACAGTTCTTAACTTGTGCAATATAGTGTGCATGATTGTAATCTATTATCATATACCTTTTTTCTGTTCTAGTCATCATACTGTTTTAATATAGAGTGTGTGAGGCAGCAAAATGTTTTATGGTGTTCATTTATATGTATGTATCACTAGCTGAAAAAATTTCTTAGAGAATCTAAACCTTCAGTGATGTTACACAAAATGCCAAAAACCGGCCAATGAATATATAATATAATAATATAATAATATTAACTTAATATAGCGCTAATTCCAGTAAACTGCTCATTAGCGCTGCTCAAATGAGCTCAGGGGTAGAATTGTTTAAACAAGTGAGTTTTAAGGTTCTTCTTAAAGTTTTCCAAAGTGTTTATTGTTCTCAATTTTTCAGGCAAACTATTCCAGAGTTTTGGGGCTGCATATGAGAAAGCTCTGTCTTCAAACTTATTTTTATGGCACGGGATAGGTTCTGCTAACAGGTGTCTATGGTTGCTTCTCAGATTGTGGTTTGGTTGGGGTTTGGCTTGAATGAGTTCTTGAATGTACAGTGGAGCTTGAAAATGTATTGCCTTCCATGTCATCATCAGCGGTTTGAACTGGATCCTTGCTGGAATCGGTAACCAATGCAGTTGCTTTCTACTATGACTTACACTGTCATGTTTTTTCAATCTCTCAATCAATCGAACAGCTGAGTTTTGGGCAACTTGTAGCTTATTCAACAAACAGCTGGTTGTGCCATACAAGAGTCCATTTCCGTAGTCTAGATGAGGGGTGACAAGAGCATTCACAGCTGTTTTAACAGTCTCTTTGTCTAGGTTCTTTCTAAGTTTCGAAATGTATGTTCTGCAAATATAGGAGGGACATTGCTGTTTTGCTCTGAAATTTTATCATCCTACCCATGTAACCAGCTGCAGGCAGTGGATTTGCCGTATAATATTGTTCAGGATTTGCCCTGAATGGATTTTCTTGAAATTCCCATTTGTCCAGATGAACATACCTGTGCACATATTTGGTTATAATTGCTACAGCTGCAGTGCTGCAGATATGAGGCTGACTTATCAAGGTTTGAAGACAAAGGATCTTTAAAGGCATATTGTCTACAGATTTAAGACATGTATATGAGTTTATTTCATACATATTTTTAAACATAGGCCTATATGGCAACTTATAAAATTAGCTTGATTTCTAAATATTCCAAATATTGCTCGCCATGTTTTGTTTTTTCAAAACAGGGTTTGCAGTCCCTCCGAGGATTAAAATCTGATTTCACTCCCAATACAAGTAGATTTTTTGAAAAATAAATTAATAAAAATCATCAGGTAAAAGAATCACCTGTAATGTTGAATCATCTTGAAAGCAAATAATAAAAGGTGGACAGATGAATTATTCTGGCTTTTGAAATAATATAATATTACCAGTGTGGCCTGTAGGCCCACGTAGATTAAGATGAATCAGAACAGGTATAACATTTGTACTTAAAAGGGAGAACTAACTTTAGACACAGACTGATGCATTTTGAATTTTCATTAATTTATTAAGTGCACCTTAATCATGTTAATGTTTGAAGTGGTATTTCTGTGTGACATTTATCAGTCCATTAAAAAATATGTTGGGTTTTGGAATCTTCGTTTTATTGCACTTCTTCCCAGATAGATAGATAGACAGATAGATATGGTAAGTGCAACCCTCTTAGTCCAGTTCTGGCTGCTCAAGAGGGTTGATTAATGAGATGGGAGAGAGAGCTGGAGTCCTCATCATGTTACAAATTTACCCCATCCAGGCCTCTGTAACACAGAAAACGTTGAGAAAACAGGCATTTGGGTGCATTTCCGATGTGTAAATATTCAAAAAGTCATCCCAATGCCCCGAAATTTGATAGAACATGAAGTCAGCATGCACATATGGAAAGCTTGATTGATATTGGTGCTGATATATATATATATATAGTGTACCTTAAGAACCAGCAGCCCCATACCAAATAAGTCTCACTGATCACCCTGAAAAGGACAATTACCCTCGTCATGTCAACAAGCATGATCACAGTTACCCTCGTCTTGGGATGCAGTTACCCTCGTCATTTCCATGGTGCTTTAAGCCATTTCTGGACTCTCACAGCCTGAATTTAATGTGGCTCTTTCTTGAAATGTGATTTTCGATCGATTACAACGATCATACCCCACTTGGATAAGCAGTAACAGAAGCCATAGGCTCAAATTCAATGTTACATAATATTTAAGGCTAATTTAGAGACGAGGGTAACTCAGTTACCCTCGTCCAGTTTTGCCACAGTGACTTTGGTACAGGAGAATAATTTTCAAGAGCGGATTTCCAAACAGGAGCAAAATAGCTGAATAATCAGGGGCAGATAATCAAACATGTTATTAACTGCGTATAATCACTGCTGTAATTTCAGCCTGGCCGCATATTCAGACTATACCGGTGGACATGTGTGATCTGAAACAAATGGAAGAAATGTATCACCCAGGATGGATGTTTCGGACCACTGCTCCAGATGAGGCCGGTCGAGAAGGAATCCATTTGGCAAACAATGGACGCTTGGTTAAATATATTGATGTCACTGACATAAATGATCCTCTTGGATATGGAGACAACAGTTCATTTTCCTTTAAATTCTACATGAAACTTGGTGCAAGACCAGCAAAAACCAAAACAGTGCTAAGTTTTGGCTTCATCCTAAACCTCGAACACACTCCCAATGACAGGATCCTTGCCACTTATATGGTTATAGACAAAGAGTTTCGTGAGACACTGGAGTCCACACATCTGGAGATTCCTGATCCCTTGGCACTGCCAGAGATACCAGAAACTGATGACTCCACAAGCGACGAAAATCCAGATGAGAATGAAACTGACGCTGAATGGGTGCAACTCACAGGCATTAAGGTAAAAAACTCTCGACGAAGAAAGCGGTCAACTACTCTTCAAGACAAAGGCTGGATTTTGTTTGGTATCGACTTCTTCAATCAACGTACTGATGCCGTACTTCGGTTTTACGCCAACAAGAAGTTGATCAAGACACTCAACTTCACAGACCAAGACCCCAAAGTCCTGCAAATCATGACAGACGGCCTCTACGATGACCTGAGACTGTATGGTGCAGATTTCAGCTGCGCCCAGTTAATACCTCAGCACATGTCAGCATCCTACTATGCTGATGTAAATCTTCATGAATGTAGTATGTATTAAATTTCTAATATTATGATCTACGCCATCCATATGAGTTCAAGGTGGTCCTTTTATCATTTTCAGTTGTAAACATGACTTCAATCTGCGGAATAATTCTCTAAAATGATGAGTCATATGTGGGGTAATGGCAATTGCCAAAGATTTTGCACTTTCATGATAGGACATATCGCATTTTGAGAAAATGACTTTTGAATTTCAATTTCCTGCCATTGCTGGGATAGGCCATAAAATAAATTTTGAGGAAATGTGGCTTTTTAAAAATGTTTTGTTTGAAAGAAAGTGCTGTTTGCAAAAACTTGATGCAAAGTTTGCATTGCAAACAATTAAAAAACCCAGATCTTTGTGAAAGATTTCATATTGGGAAATCCAGAGTGCCTACCTTAAACTCATCTTGATGGATTAGGTTTTTTTTTATCAATGTCGTTCATTTCATATTTCTATAATTTTTTCTTATTACTTACTACAACAAAAAACCAATGATTTATATTTTCAGGAAAGAAGTATCAAAGTAAGTGTACTTACAAATTTCTATTACAAAGACATTTTTTACATGCAAGCGTATCTGAATTTTCGACACTCACAAAATTAAAAAATCTACAGTTTAGTACAATTGATGAGAATATAGAATAACCAAAATAATATTTTTTTCAAATATTTCAGATCAACCAGAAGAGAAATACACAGAATGTGAACAATATTTAAGAACAATTTAATCAGAAATTTCAAATATCATTTTATTCTATTTATAGCTCTCACAATTAATCTGAAGAAATCTGTTTTTTTTCTTAGTGCCAGAGTTGACATATGATGTCATAAGTGGATACTCCATTGCCTAGCACTGGGGCATATGCAAATTTGGTGCAATCGATGATGTCATAGACTGTGTACTTACCAAGTGACCTTATTTAGGAAATTTTTGTCTACATTTTGCTACTTCTCATATAAAGAGCAAACAACAACAAACTTTGCTATATGGCCAGTATGCTGTCTTATAGAACAAGTATTAGGCCTACACATAAAAAAATTGGACTCAATCAGTAAAGTTTTCTGGGAGATTAGGCCTTTTTAGTAAATTTCAATGCATCTTTTATAGGAATTGCCTAAATCTTTTGATTGGTAAATATTTAATGCTTGTAGTTTCACGTCATCATGTCTAATGCATAAATACAGCACACTGGCCATGTTATGTTGTAATTGAAATGGTTTCTAGTCCAAAATATAAAATAATACCACAATAACAATTCAGTTGCAAAGTTGAACTACTCTAGGGGAGGGAACAATCTGCTCAAAAGCTGTCAATTGATCCTTTTGTTTGCATATTCACGCCAGGTGCTGTGGCAACCAACAAAGCAATACTGGATGAAAGTAACTGTGTGTAGTTGTACACCGAAAGGGACAACCAACAAAACTACAAACAGCTCATAAAATACTTGAACTTGACAGATCCATATCAAATCCAATTTAGACCAGAAGCATGTTCGTTAACAACTGCGATTACAGCGAAACACTTTGATATAGAATTAGAGCGGACTGTGGCACTGTAAAAATGGCACTTCGTGTGTCATCATGCTGATGATTTGTCATGATCAAACCCAATACTTTCAATGTTAATTTGATGGAAGGAGACTAATCCCACTTGTTGGTGACAGCCAAACGAAAGGATTATGCATCTGATTTTCCCTCTAAAATCCGTTATGAGAAGTCAAATGGCTTTCTCTTGATCATGACTAATCAAACATCCTTTATGTTTCCCATGTTGAAAGTATAGAAGATGGCACTTCATCAGCTATCATGAGTCACGAAGTGCCAATTTCGCAGTGCCACAGTTCACTCTAATTCTATATCAAAGTGTTTCGCTATAATTGCCAGTTATCCTATTAACCATGCTTGGTTGAATTTCAGGTAATTTTGGTGTCACCAAATAAACAGCCTCCAACCAAACTTAACGCCTGAGTTTTTGCAGTGGTTTCATTGGCACATCTGGCCATTGCATAATTGCAAGGCTATGGTGAAGTTGTCCACAAGAAATGACCTATGCAATTATAGCTAGAACCAAAGTTGCATAGGTTCCAATGGAGTCTCCAGCATGACATAATAGGTCCACACTAAGAAAAATAATTCTTTAGAGCAATTGCAAGAGCTGCAAATAATAGTGAAATGATCATACCATTCCCGGCCTGTGTACTGTTTTTAAATTGTTCTACTTAAATATCCGTGAAAAGACCATAACATTTCTAGCTGTGTACTGTTGTTACAGGGTCTTATTGGTGATATTATCTGAACATTAAATTCAACACAGGTAAAAAATTACTTTTGTTGTATGTTGTTTTGTAATTTGACTAAAAAAAAAGTTGTTCCAAATAAATATTGTATCCAAACTGTACCAACCAAAGAATACTGATGACAGTTGTGTTCAAAAACTTCAAGACTTTGATGCTGCCAGTCTGATATCCTTCTATAGATATTGTATCTGCCTGAGACAAAACATGATTATCTGGATGGAGCAACTTGAAGCTGAATATCCACAATGTCTTTGCTTGGAATCTCTTTCACAATGTTTTGATCAAGGCCACAAGTCAGACAGTAATCTAATTGTATGTAATCATTGAATATAGGGGAAGAGGGGGTGAAAAGTCACAGGGGTAAAAAGTCACAGGCCTTTTTGACCAACTTGCAGTGACCGGATTCTTAAGCTTAAATCATAATTTGAGACACTTTTATGAGAAGAAGGTCTGCAGGGAATATGAAAATTATACTCATTGTGCAAAGTGGATTATTACCCACCTCATGAATTTTTGTGTCCCAAACAGGTTTTATTGATTCTCAACTTTCTCTATTAATGTCTGGTCACTGTGACATAGGAAGTTGTGCTAGTGTTTCAAGGTCTTTTGGATAATTGTCTTTCATGCTGTGAACCCATTTTTGGCCATTTGGTCACCAAGTTGCCATGATCATGCGTTGAATTTAAAAAACAGCTGAGGGGTGAAATGTCACACTGTGACATTTCACCCCAGCACTGTGATATTTTACCATAGGGTACCGGGAAGTCAGTATTCTGTGCTAAGGAAAGTAAAATATTCCACACTAGAAGCTTTTAGCTTACAATCTTATCATCATCCATCATCAATAATACTGATGAGAGAGCATTGCAGCAAAATTTCATTTTGCAAACTTTGGGCAATTTCTGACGCCGGCTTTGCTGATGGTGCATTGTCATTGCATGCCGATAGCTTTGGAAGGCTCACTATAAATTTCATGCACATGGATGACTATCAAGTCTAGGTCTGCGTATTACCTCATATAGTGTTGTATGTTTACAACAATTGCATGTGACTTGTTACCCCATGGTTGTGACTTCTTGACCCTGGCATGGGGTAAAAAGTCACATCGGACTTTGCCTTAAATAATTGTGAACTGACTAAAGCCTATTTACAGCACAGCAGCTATCATGTGATACAACTATAGTCAACTAAATACCACATAATTGTGCCAAAGATCATTCAGATCTAACAAACACCTGCTCTGTTCTGGGGCTTTTTCTGAATTTTGTGACTTCTGACCCCCGCCTCCCCTATGACACTGCAAACCAGACGAAATTTACAGCTATATCTCCAGTTTCTTCAATGTGTATGGCCGCAAGCTCAAGATGACTTTGTTTTTGCCTGCTCAAATGAGAACTGCACTCTAAAAAAATTCTGAACAAAATTGGTTTTTTATATTCAAAATGGATTTTTGAAAAACCAAATTTTTCAGAGTGTGTGCATCATATATATGCTCCTGTCTCCCAATGCACGCTGACATATGACATCCAATTATTTGATAACATCTATCTCCATTCTGCAATGTGTGTGATACACCTATTAAAGTAAATGGCATTAATTCAGGACACAAACTTCAGTAGCCGCACGCTCAGGTATTTGCTTGTCATCTGGTACATCTCAGAGGATGGCAGTCAAATCTGGTGGCTTGCTTGACCTTTTTGCATCTTTCGGAGCTGTTCTTTTGTCAATGCTTGACACATCAGGGTGGTACACACAAATTTGATGTCATACTTTTACAGTCAGTAAACTTGATATGCGAACAGAGCGTACTGTTGAACTGTGAGAATGGCAATTTGTGAGTCATCATGCTGATGATTTGTCATAATTATACCCAACGCTTTCAACATTAATTTCATTTAAGGAGACTAATCCCACTTTTTGGTGACTAGCAAATTTAAGGATTATGCATCTAAGTTTTATTCTAAAAATCGGTTATGAAAAATCAAATGGCCTTCGCTTGATCATGAAGAATCAAACAGCCTCAATGTTTATCCTTATCCTTTTCCAAGTTGAATGCAGAGAAGATGACACTTCATCGGCTATTATGACTCACAGAGTGCCAAAGTCTGTATGACTGGGCATGAGGGCACTAGTGCATAGCAAACTATTTGGCCCTTGTCAGTGAGGTTGGCTATTATTGTCCTCTGGCTGCACCCTCACTCCGAGGGCCAAATAGTTTGCGCTCGTGCCCTCATGCCCAGTCAATATAAATTTGTATACTTTTTTGCAGTCCCTCCTCTATGGAATTTTTTACCTCAATAGTAGGGGGGGAAATATGGAGCCAACAGTATTTAAATTCCCCGTATAACATACTGCAGGTTCATTTTTTATAAAATGACATTTTGATGATATGATAAATCAGCTAAAACTAATTTTACAAGCTTTTTCTAAACAATGATTCGTTGTTGTATGCAATAAAATTATTTCATGAAGCATTTCAATGTAACATAAGGCAAGTGATAACAAAATTAACGAATACAAATAACTTTAAATCAATTAAAACCACTATGCATTTTGTCATATATATTATGTTATATTGAAAACTCACCAGTCATTTCCGGCACATGTGTCTTTGCAAATTCAAGAATAGACGTAAGTTACATTGGATTTTGAAATATTGCTCATTTAAGACAATGATACAGCAGCTTCCTTGCTTGGCCATTGGCAAATTCAACTTTGTATTGTCTGTTGCCAAGATTCAATTCAGGACTTAACTTCTCATTCAGATAAGATGTATTTTTCATCACTTATTTTCCATTTATTTAACGAATCTGCTCGAGATTGTACCCTTTTCGTCTTTGGTGACCAAATATAGGATTGACTCGTTATTGTGAGAATGGGGCATTACTGGTGACACTTTGATTATGAATTTTATGTTTCAGATCTCCGAAGACGGCAATATGGTTCTCGCTAAACTTGGAATTATCTTATTTCAACTTCTTACTTTGACCAATGGTAGCATATATTTTTCTTCACTTGTGTTCTGTGTTTTTTTAATTGTTCGTATTATTTTAAGTTTGTAAACTTGTCACTATGATTATTGTTATATTGTTATTTTTACCAAAATTATAACATTCACTATTTTGACAACTTAAAAAATTGCAAATTTTGAGTAATTGATGAAATGGTTATGTGGTTTTGATACATAAGTAAATTGACAGGATGTGAATTGGTTGAATGTAAATTGGTGGAATAAAACGTGGTGGATGTAAAATTGGCTGTATTTAAATTGATTGTTCGTAAATTTGTAAAATTGCAAATCAATGGAATATAAATTGTTGGAATGTAAATATGTTGTATGTAAATTGGTTGGAAGACAGATTTTTGAAAACTTTTGGCATATGCATTTGCGATGAACACCTACAAATTACACTTGGGTGAACTGTTTATGATATTCCCCACATTTTGTAAACCGACACCCTACATTATGTGTTTTGGTCCCTAAATTTCTAATATTTGCGAGGATTTTCACTTTATCGCTTCAAAATTTATCTATGTTTGGCACCTCATCCTCAGAGGCTAAGTGCCAGTATCTTTTGCCCAAAAGTTAAGGACCGTTCAGAATTTATGACTGGGGGGTGGGAGTTTTGACCGAGGGGGTACTAACTTTTCACACGTGTTTCAAGGGGAGGGTATTAATTTTTGACAACACTTCCAAGGGGGGGGGTAAGAAATTTTAACAGAGAAAAAATGTTAAAAAACACACATAAACTCATTTGATTTGGACTTTTTTATGCGCAAAAGTCTGTGAAATTACGCAAATCTGTAAGTGTGGCCGTGTATAACAGTATATACGTGTGTAATGCCTTCGAAGGCGAGGGGGGGGTACTCAAAATACGCGTGAAACCTAGGGGTGGCGTACTAAAAATACGCATGAAACTCAAGGAGGGGGTATCAATTTTTGACGGGAAGTTCCACCAAAACTACCACCCCCCCAAGTCATAAATTCTGAATGGTCCCTTATGAGTTATAATCAATGTACCTTCTGGTGAGAATTTTCAAGAATTCATGTATTTTCTGAGCAAAATTTAGTTCATGTATTTTCAGGAGAAAGTCATGTGTTTCAAGACAATTTATGTATTTTTAGGACAAAATCAGATAGATATCCAAACTGTGCTGATGGACACATGTCATCTGAAAGAAACAGGCAGATTTCATTCTGGAATGATGTCTCGAAGTGTAACTCCAGCTCAGGCTGGTCGAGAAGGGATGCACTTGTCCAACGACATTGAAAATGGAACGGTGGTTACGCATATTAACGTCAGCAAAATAAATGATGCAGTAGGAGACACACACAAAAACGCCACATTTTCCTATAAATTCTACATGAAACTTGGTCCACAACCAGTAGAAAATACACTCCTCGCAGGTTTCGGCGGTCTAATAGACCTCGAACATACAACTGATGACAAGATTCGTGCCAGCTATTTGGTTGGAGAAGATACATTTTCGGTTTCGCTTGAGTCAACATTTTTGGATATTCCTGATGCCTTGGTGTTTCCAGAAGTTTCGGACATTGACAAGCTCACAGATGATACACATTTAGCGAACAGTGGCACTAAATGGCTGACCCTCATCGGAATGAAGGTCAAAGTCTCTCAGCGAAGAAAGCGTTCAACATCACTTCAAGACAAAGGCTGGATTTTGTTTGGTATTGACATCTTTGCCAGAAGTACAGATGCTTCGGTTCATTTCTATGCCAACCAGAAGCTGATCAAGACCCTGTCCTTCACAGAACACGACCTGAACAAACTGGATATAATGATGGCACCTATGATCGATGCAGTAATGATGAATGGAGCAGATTTCAGCTGTGTTCAACTGGTAACTGAACACATGCCAGACTCATACTTCAAAGATCTGAATCTTCATGGATGCAGTATGTCTTGAATTTCTAATATATTTCTAAATTTTCTCCTGAGGTTAAACTTCATACCTTGCGAGTCATGGTTTCATCTGAGCCTCAGTCTGAATCAGAAACTTGTGTCTGCTTATATTTATGATGTAAAATAGTGAACATATTAAGATATCTGAAAATTCTGTCTAAAATTATGCATGTTTGGGCTTTGCTATAGTTAATTGAAAGGAGATTTCCCACAAGACGGTCACCATTATCAAAACTTTTCAAGAATTTTCTGCTAAAGGGTTCACATACAATTTTACTCTGTGAGAAAAATGTATACGAGTGACTGCAATGATGTCCAATGCATATTTTACAAGAGATCTGTTTTATCTTTTCAGGAAAGAAGTACCAAAGTAAGTGTACATGAAATGTTAGTTCTGTACAAATTTCTCTGCATTTGTAGATAAAGCGATCACTTGACATATATAATGGTCCATTTAATGCAAGCACTTCTGCGTCTTTGACACACATACATTTTATATATCTACATATTTTTAGAATGATTCATTGAAATATAAAAATAACAAAAGTTTGTTCTTTATTATTATTTCAGATCAACCAGAAGAGAAATACATTGACTGCGAAAAATCTCTAAATAACGCTTAATCAGTAATTTCAAATATTATTTTATTCTACTTTATAATATAAGGGCAACAACCTTACCATTTCTGGCGTGTGCTGTGTTTTTAAATGTTCATTGTTACAAGGTCTTACAGGTGAAATTATCTGAAAAATTAAGAACTATGTGGGAAAAAACTGTTTTGTTGTGTGTTTTTTAAATTCAGTTACACTTTTTATAGACTTCTTTAAAGTTTCAATGCAATATTGCAGGTTGATTGCAGTCTTGAATTCTTGTTTAAATTATTTAATTTGTACTACATTCCAAGGAATATTTTTTCAATTTTCTTTGCCTCAGTTCTGTAGTTGCACAATTTTAAATAGCGCCTGGTTCAAGCAAGTTAAAATAAATACATCTGTTTGTGTAATCGCTTAATCTGGTTGTTGATAAAGCATTGTGTGTTTGATGTTAAGGTGCCACAATATGCAAAATATCACAGGCTGCAAGTCATTGAGTAAATCCAGTAAAGAACCAGGTTTACTCAAATGTGGGATTAAAACAATTAATTCCATCAGTCCCAGTGGCCAAAGATTTCCAACCAAGAGAGGAACCTTATGTCTGTCGGTCAAAGTTCTCCAAAGAATACACCATATTTCAAGGCAAGGTTATATTAGCTTACGTTACTTACAAGTAGTCATCGTTAGTTCTGATGCTCACACAACTGGGCAAAAACAAAACCCAGTATGCAATATTCACTGAAAATAATTTTATATACTTCTATCAAAAGTTGGAGGAGGAAATAAACTATAAGAGAAAGAAGGAAAGACGCATATACTTTATTTGATAATCCACCTTCATTTTCATTGATTCTTTGTTGACAGAGAATTTAAGTGACACATGCAAACAGGAAACAGTAAGAGTATTTCAAAAGTTTATCAAGTAAATTTATGCTTAGACATTCACTGATATGAGAGGCCTGGATTATTTCCTTGCTGCAAAAATTATCATTTTCATGGTGTTGCCGCCTCTGATTGCTTTTTTGAAAAGGCGACTCAAGACAGACAAATTAGTCATATATACATAAGTTGCCGGCGAAACCAGCTCTTGACTTAATTTCTTTCTCGGCAACAGATTAAATTTCGGAATTGCCGTCTGAACTTTTGGCCTGCTATCATATAGAGGAAGAAATTGACAGCAAAATTTGACACATCTATGATTTTCGCTATACTAACAACATTTCTGTAATTTGAATTTGTGTAACAGTATCCATTGGCCCAACCATAGCTCATCATGATTAAAAGTGGAGCACGCAAAGTAACAAAAGCAACAGACACCGCAACAAGTGCGAGGGTGGTCTGGTTTTGTCTAAGAGTGTCCCTGTCTTTCCTCTGATCCACACTGAACTGTTTCCTTTGCCTCTGAGCCTTTCTCAATGTGACAATGATAGGGATGTTGAATGCCAATATGATAATACTAGGAATCACAAGTTCTCCAACATATCTGTATACAATATCAAATCCGGATAAAATCCACTTCGCGAAAAAGGCAATTCTCATAATTGAAGCAACGAAGCAAATAGTAATTAACAATCCAATGATGATCTTAGATTTATGTATAGTAGAAATAAAGTTTTTCTTCAGTGGGTAAGTCACTGTGATGAATCTATCCATAGAAATAGTCACAACTAGCCATGATGACAACAATCGGCCGAAGAACCTCAAGAAATAAGCAAACTTGGATGAGTGAATGTGTCCAACTTCCACCAGTAGGACAGCCAGCTCTCCGATGAGAACAATGTTATCCGCACAGGCCAACGTGAAGAAGTAAAGTGTGGCCACTGACTTCTGCACTCCATTCTTTATAAACACTGCACTGGCCAAGGAGTTGAATAGTAGACCAGCCGGGATTATTACAACCAAAATGCTGAACCTGATGCATTGAAATAAATAAATGTCCAATATTTCACTTGCAGAGGAATTCACAATTTGAGAAATGTTTTTTATATAAATTTCAAATTCATTGGATGAGAAGTTTAAGAGAGCCATGATTGCTATTGTGTCCGAGTCTTATCGCACAGAGTCTGATATGCCAGTCAGACAGCAATTACATTGTCTCCACCTGAGATACATCCTGATATATAATCCTAAGTCAACAAAAAGTGGTAGCCATATTTTGTAATAATTTTATATATTTCCTCGAAGTCTGTCTGTTTACATTTCACAAGATTTTTTCAAATCCAGTCGTTGAACAATAATCCTTTTGTCTGATCATCCGAGGAATATCGCATATTACATCCAATAACATCTACAGCTTGAGACGGAACGTGATATAATCCTGAGTCGACAAGAAGTGGTAGCCATATTTCTTTGTCATAATTATTCATGTATCTTTCCTCGAAGTCTGCCTCTTTGGGAATATTTCACAAGGTTTTGTTCATATCCAGTCCTTGAACAATAATCCTAGTTATCCTATTGCCTGATCATCCAAGAAATAAAACACATCCGATAAAATCTACAGTTTATAGCTATATAAGAATAAAATTAAATACAACTTGATAATCTGCAGCAACTTACCATGGTGTCTGCTTGTTTGCTTATGTCCACAATTTCATGAATGATAATCCAAATTAATAATCGTAAAGTATGACGTATGAAATAAACCGTACACTCTACTATATCTTAGTTAATCCAGTTGTTTTGAGCACACAGTCTGATATGAGACAATTTCACTTCAGTGTACATGACTGCGAGCAGCTCACATCCGATTCATGTTCGACTGCTCCAGTGAGAACTGCGCATATTATTTACCCGTATCTGTTAATGTACTTTGTCACGAAATGTCATGTGACATCCAATTATTTGATAGCATCTATCTCAATTCTGCAATATTTGTGATACACTTAAATGTCCGCTGTAATTAATTACACTAGCTATAGCGTAAACACGCTCTTGTATTTGTTGTTCTCTGGAATATCTAAGAGTATGACAGTTATAAATAACAGCATCCTGGTGCCATGCATGCTTGACTTCCTCGCATTTTTAGAACTGTTCTTTTGCTATTTCTTGACATATTGCGTTTACATACATTAAGTTTTTTTAGGTCTGTTTTTATCATTGATTGCCACATTCGTTTTATGGGTACAGGCTGTCTACAAATGGACCGCTGTTTCATTGCCACTGCTTTTTCCAGCCTTGGCAGACAGTATGCGGGCATGTGTTGCCACCTAGTGGCAAGTGTGAAATTCTGCAAGCTCTAGCGAGCAGTCCACATAAACCCATTGTGGGAAACTCACCAAATTTTATCTGGAAGAAACCAGGACTGTTTCTGAGTATGCTGATGGGCTTGTCTACTTCCTCTAGCATGTGATTGGCAAGTCTTAATCTGGTTTACCTCAACATTGAATAGAAACTTTGTGAATGTGCCATGAAATTGGAACTATTTCTTTGAGGCTGCAATGCTGGAGCATACAAAACTAACTTTAGTGCCAGGTGGCAGCAGCATGCAGTTCTCATTTTACCAGACTGGGAACAGGCAAATTTAATGTGACTTGTTCAGTTTTAAGGCAGGGTATAGGCAATGTTGCTGATCCTCTTTGTAGTCAATATCTATCGTCCCATTTCAGTGGTGATTAAATGGTCAGAGAAGAAGCAAATCTCAATCAGTCTCCCCTCTCCTGGTGTATTCCTTTCTTCTGCCATGCTCAACTTTCATTGAAGCTGACATATTCTGAAGTATTAGTGAATTTCCACTCTTTTCATCTATCTGAGTTATAAAGTTTAAAGCCTCTTCTTATCTTGGTGGTCCGCAACAAATGAAATTGTGGAATTGCTGTCTAAACTTCCGCCCTGTTGTCATATATATAGAGAAAGTAGTTAATAGAAAAATTTAAGATGCCCATGATTTTGAAAATACCTGCGGTATACCAATGATTAATGTCACAAACCTTAAAAAATAAACAGGACATTACAAGAAAAGGAACGGGCAAAGTAACAAAAGTGACAGACGGTCCGCAACTGCCACACTCTTAATAAAAAGGCTTTATGTGGAACCTTTAAGGGTTCTGTGAGCTGGTATAGATAAGGTACCCTAAAAGGTTCATTATTCAATTTTAAAATGGTTCCAAACAAAAACAACATTTAGATATCCAGCTGCACTGAACTCCAACAATCATTATGGAACCTCTTTCTCTTAAGTTTAGAGCATACAGTTCCATCAAAGGGCCTTTCCACCAGCATAGAAGAGGTATTGGATTGAACAATGTCTGGCGATTAGGAAAGATATTCAGTAAATCATAATATACAGTTTGGTCAGCAAAGATCTATAGAGGAGTCTATAGCCACATACATGTACAAGTATCTCCACCAAATATTGTATTCTTCATTTGAAATTGTGAGTACTAGTCTATTGATTTACTTCAGTAACATGTGCAAAATATAGTAATTTTTAAAATCACGCTAACTATTTCTAAATGGTCCACAGAAACAATTTGCAGCGTTATTTTCACCAAAAAGAGCAAGTAAGTGTAAATAATTGATAGTGGCAATTATTGTAAACAAAAGTGTGTAGTTGCAAAGAAAGTGAAGGAACAATTCAATAAATCTATGCATGCCAAACTGTAACCAGGGTAAGAGACACCACCATAGAAGTAAAACAAAGAAAATAATATATTGGAGAATAATTTGAACATTTATCAATCAAGAAGGATGCAGAAGTTAATCTTGATCACTCTTTCTCTTCTCATCATGATCTGCAAAATTTTAGGTGAGTTAAAAATCTGGATTTCAGCATTTTCTCAATAGGCATTGTAATGTCATTCTGGTGTTGTGTTTTGGTTATTTTAGGTTGTGACTGACCTTAACTTAAAAATATAGAGTCATTGTGATGTTATTGTTTCCCCATACACAGAAGTCAAAAGCCAATGTCAGCATAACTGATTTCTACTGACGTCTGACAGTGACCACGGTCTGAAAGGGACCTCACATGCAATGATGCCAAGGAATTTTGTCACATACAGTAAACATTGTCCTTCAGCCGGGTTTTTGACTGACCTAGAGCTTCTACTGATGTCATAATAAGTCAGATGCCCATCTGAATGTAAAAAAGTGTATTTTGTTATTCATAAATTTTTTTCAATTTTTAAGAATCACAATGGGGAGCCTTAAATGAATATCCACAAGGTGGCAGCACTATCGATTTTACCATGACGTCGACTTTGTTGACACATGTTTACATGCAGTCAGCAGCTTGTCAGTGTGGCTTGCATGTCAGATTGTGACAGAATTGTATAATTATATGTAAAAGAAACTTGAAGCATGGTTCATTATGAAAGATGGACCCTCCCAGAGCTCAAAGAAGAGCTCAGGAGAAGAAAAGGAAGGGTCTCTGGAAGAATGAGCTTGTTGAAAGATAGGCATACTTATTCTTGTGACCTGTCATCAGGTCATGATGACATTGATGTGTGTGTGCATGTGCATTTATGTAATGGGCACTGGTTTGTTAGACCTATTATTTACCAGATTACCTATTATTTACCAGACTACACTTCAATACATGTAAGGGGGGGGGGGGGTATGGCCGTACGGGGGGGGGGGGTATTGGGCTAGTCTAGGGAGACTCAGCAGAGGTCTGGGCAGGCTCACTGCTAGTATTGGGCCATGCACACTCAACCAGTACTGGCAGTAGTGATTCAGATTTCAGATTTTTTTTCTGATCAAGGAAATTTTATTTAACTATAAAAAGCATTTAAAAAGTTGACAAACTTGGATTTACAGTGCTGTCGTTACCACCCCCTTTTGAAAATAGATGAGTGGCGTGTGTTGAGTTGGGGCCGGGGTTCAACAATTAACTGTTTTGGGAGAGGGGGCATTGTTATTCCAGTGGGCTAAGAATTTAAGGGCCGACCAGATGATAGTTGAGGGGGCTATGGAATTTACCCCCAGTCCAGAACATTTTTTTTTTGTGTGCGAAGCGTGGACGAACAATTTTTTTCGCATGCGGACGAGCGACAAACTTCTAAAAATTTATCGCAATTTTAACTGTACAGTACCCTAACTACAGGTGGAAACAAACTTTTCTTTATGCGCTGAACAAACCTTTTTTTTCAGTGTCAAGTGGGGAATTTTTTTTTTCACCAAAAAGATCAAGATCATCTGGTCGGCCTCTTATAATGGCAATTTTGATAATGCCTGCGCTACCGGTACAAGTGTGTATAGATTTCATGTTGCAATGATTCAAATTTCAAGTTTCAAGTTTTTTATTGACTCAGATCACAACGGCAATATGGAGTACAAAAACAACTGCTAATACCATAATACAAAAAGTAACGCCACACATAAGTGATTCTTAGCTCTGTGGACCCGCCGACACAATAGATTTCCTGCCGATAGAAAAAAAAAAAATTTTTGACATTAAAATTTTGTTTTTCACCTTTTTTTTTGTTCCACCGACCGACCTAGAGAAAATGCCTTGAGAGGATCCGAGAAGCTAAAGATCAATTATATGTGGCGTAACAAAAAAAATATACAAAATAAGAAAAATCTATTAGTATCAAACAATTGACATTTATAAATACACAGCATTTAAAGCACTGGGAGGTAAACAACCAGTGCTGGCACACCTGGAATTATTTATTTGACAACCATTTTGTCAGGTGACAATAATTCGATTTTCGTGGGGCGTACGTGTTACGTCTTTTAATATTTTTCTAGATTTATCAAACGACACTCTGAAAGGGTGTATATAGAGGCGCCGCTGGATGGTAGGGGAGAGTCTCCGGGAGACAAGGGGACGTTGGACTTCAGGGCACGTTGGACCATCGCCAATATCTTTTTATAAAACATGCGCAGTTATAAATACAAATCCCCTATGAAGAAACCTTTAGTGGTATGCCTTTTGACCAAAATATTTCATGAGCATTGAAGGAAAAGTGTGAGTTCTATTTCAGGTTTTCTGATTTCCTGCGTAAAAAGTGACTTTTTCCCAAGTCTCGATGGCCGGTAACCCTATTTAAAATATGGGGGATCATCCAGTCAGACAAGTCTCATAAATTGAAACTATCTCCACTTAAGTAAAGTTTGATGTAAGTTTCCTGAGTTCAAATTCAACCTTGTTGGCGAGGCATGGACATTTTCATAAGAGGTTGGGATGGGGCAGGTTGGACCAGCAAGGCCGGGTCACGTTGGACCATTATAAACTTGATTGACTGACAAAAAATAATCTGCAAAATGCCGGCTGTGTAACTTTTAACATGAATAGAGCACCTAAGTCATTCCTGTACAATATGAGGGTAAAATCAATTCAGTTGGCTAATATGCCAACCTTTCTAAACAAGATTTATTGAAATTATCTGGGTATATCTTCCGATGCAATCATTCTGCAATGACACACGTGTGTGTTGTGATGTGTGAGAATAAAATGTGGTGTTTCCTCACTTTCTTCTACTTTCCTGGACTTTCATTCCGTGGTCCAACCTGCTCCACATGGCGGTCCAACCTGCCCCGGTTCCCAGGGCTAGGTCCGGGGCACGTTGGACGGCAAAAACATTTTTTTTTCATTTTTTTTTTCAAATATTTTTTTTTTCAAACTTATTTTTCTCCATAACTATTGATGGTATATCGACTTGATTTGGCATAAGGGTAGACAGTGTAGATGTTCAGAAATCAGTGTAGATTCTGATTGAGAGTCGGAAAAGAAAAAAGCGGACCAACGTTCCCCGGTCTCCCCTATTGGTTTTTTTGCCTTTTTGGATTAAAATGGTAATGGTTGATTGACAATTCCGATTAATTTGGTTTTGGTTTTTGCAACTCCAACATGTTTGGTATCATTAGAATCGGCTTGAAAAGAGGATTAAAATGGTTTTCAAAGCTAAAGGTTAAATTGGTCACCAAAATTTTTACTGTAGGATTAGAATGGTTTGTGGTTTTGGTGTTGGTTTCCGGAATGGTTCCGGTTTTCAGAATTGCCGTTGCTTTTTTAGAAATATTGTCATTGACGGTAGATCTGGTTTGAATTTATTTTACCCAACTTTAATCTCAGAACACAAAAATATCTAAAGAAAGTAGGCATTCTGACGTCATAACTCAGTTTGTGCATAGTGTAACGTATCTCGTCTTTAATCTGCAACTATTGGACGCTCATAAATAATTATATATTTTTTTAGAATCTGCAAGTGTTAGCCCTTGATGATAGATTTGGTTTGAAATTTTTTTCCTCAAACTTTAGAGTAGGCTTTAAACCTTCGATCCTAAAAATATGTCAAAATCGGCCTTTTGGGTTAGTAACTCAGTTTGTGCATATCAATAACAATTTTTGCTTCTTTATTGTCATTGATGGTAGACTTGGTTGAATTTATCAACTCTAATCTCTGAACAAAAGAATACCTAAAAAAAATAGGGATTCTGACGTCATAACTCAGTTTGTGAATGGTGTAACGTGTCTCATCATAAATCACCAACTACTAGACACTCATAAATAATTTTTACATTTTTACAATAAATAAGAATATTCCTTAATTTAATGAAAGATTTGGTTTGAAATTGTTTTATCAAACTTTACAGCAGATTTTAAAAGCTCTGAATACAAGAACGTCTCAAAAAAGTAGAAAATTGGCCTTTTTGCGTCACAATTTAGTTTGTGCATGTTGAAATGTATCTCGTCACATATTGGCAACCATTGGACTCTCAAAAATAATTTTTACCTACTTTGAATCTGCAAGTATAGTGCTTGATGATAGGTTTGGTTTTATATTTTATTTGCAAACTTCATAGCAGACTTTTAACCCCTGCAAACAAGAATGTCGCAAAAAACCCCCAAAAATCGTATTTTCGGGGGACTTAATGCTTAATCTAAAAAAAACTTATTGAGTTAGGAGCATGAAATGTTCCTTTAAAATTGTCCTGTAATATAGGTATCTTTTGACATCAAAACCATCTTTCTAACTCCAACCATTCGAGAGCAGTGCTTTTTCCCAAAAGTAAAAAAAAGAAGCTAAATCAAGTTCACTCGCTGAATGCACGGAAAAATTTATAGAAACAACAAGTTTGATTAGTCTAGTGGTTGGGTAATATTATTTCCTCAATGTTGCTTTTTAAATTTTGCAATTGGGATGAATATTAAAGTCTACAGGTCCATTTTTGTCATGAAAATCATGCAGCTGCATGCTTTTCTGGACTACACAGCTGGTAAAATTGATAGTGCTGCCACCTGGTGGGATAGCGGTTTAGTGTGGTTCCTCATTACAAGTTGTATCTCAAAATGTTTATCTGCTATGTTAGAGCACTTTTAGAATATTCTATACCAATATTACAATGTAATAAAGAAAAAGTAGAACGGGTGCCAAGGTATTTCACCTGACGTATATTGAACTAAGAAAATGTTTCGTATCAAGA
Source organism: Platynereis dumerilii (assembly GCA_026936325.1). Classification (NCBI taxonomy): domain Eukaryota; kingdom Metazoa; phylum Annelida; class Polychaeta; order Phyllodocida; family Nereididae; genus Platynereis; species Platynereis dumerilii. The sequence continues at coordinate 1,252,445 of JAPTHN010000034.1, forward strand.
AAGACTACATTTTTTTAGATTAGATTCATTCGACATTCGAAGGAAAAATCCTGATTTAATATTGTTTATTGGTTATCAATTGTCATACAAATCTCAATACAAATGATAGGAAAGAAGTTTATAAATTTGTTCATAAAAGTAGAGTTCATAATAAATAGCTGTATTTGTTTTATAGCTGTACTGATAAAAGAAAATATTTTTGGAGCAATCGAATTGTAAATAATTGGAATAATTTAGATGAAAGTAATATATTAAATTGACTTTCAATCAAGAATTTTATAAGTAATTAGTAAGGATTTTAAAACTGTTATATTTGCAGGTTCTTACAAATTTTGGACATTTTGGACGTCTTTTCTCTCTTTTTACGGCTTCCTATTTAGGCCTACTTTTTTTGCTTCTTCATTTTTACCGAGCAACATAACTTCACAAATTGTGACTATTTCTTGGTGAAGTTTGTTCTGTTGACTTAGAGGCCTGTAATTCCCATCTCACCAACAAGAAATGTATGAGTTATCTTTAAAACAATGGAGGGCCTTCCGTCTCAATACAGATTCTTTTCTCGACCTACTCTCATCTCTGAGATGATGGATGGATGACTGGGGCTTTACGTCCTGTATTTATGAAGTTGGCAGGTTAATTGGGACAAGAGGAGAACATGGTTATAATGGGGTGAAAGATGATTGAAACAACCGTCCAACATAGCCTAGCACGCTACCACTAGACCAACCCTAACCCTCTCTAATTGCTGAGAAAGAGTTTTCATTTCTTAAATATTTTTTTCAGCCTGCAGACATGTGTTACTTGCAAGCACCACAGGAGCACCACTATACGCTGGATGCCATGGACATTATTACATGACCAACATCACTTGCAATGGAAAACCATCCTACATAAATTCAGGTGGAGACAGGTAGGCAAACTGGGAAATCCAAACTGTGAGGTATTGTGCAATACAAATGAATACATCGTGCCAAAGGAAATCTAAATCGGAAAGATGACGAGGTTGAGAGGTTACCTTGGTGTAATAAAAGTCCAGATACAAAATATAACTGTTCTTTAAATGACAATGGATAGATGGATGATTGAGGCTTTACGTCCTGTATTTGTGCACTTGGTAGGCTAAATAGGAACAAAGGAGTACACTGCAATGAGACGAAGGATAATTGAAACAGTCGTCCAACATAGGTCCAAACAACCCAACAAGAGCTGGATTAAAAACCCTGGACCAAGTGATTGGCAGGCTATAACATGTTACCACTAGACCAACTCCCCCCCCCCTTTTAAATGACAGAGCTTATAAATAACTTACAAACATAATTGATATGAATTCCATGTGGTCAAAATTAGGTCTGTTTTTTTTAAACCTGTTTCAGGGCACTTGTAAACACTGCAGGAAGCAAATGGAGCTGTGTTTCAACCGGTTCCTCAGACATTTGCACCGGTCAATATTTTATTAATATAGCCCTTAGTGAAGACTTTCCACTTGAGTCCATCTCCACTGATGTCTTAGGATTGTGCAGTGAGTAACACTTTAATTTTTTATATCATCTGCCTGTAAGTATCACTACCTTCCGCACTATTCTGGATATTGGATTACATATTTTACTTCCAATGGCGGATAGTACTCGTATACTAATTTGCAATATCCCTGACATTTATATGGCTTCCAAACCGTTAAAAAAAGTAAGTCCCCTTATTAAATAAACTTTAATTTCTCAAAGATTCCTTCTCTGATTTTTATGGCAGTTGGCTGAATTATAGATCAGTGGCGTAGCTAGGAAATTTTCCTGGGGGGGCAAAATATTCAAGTCAGCGATCGAAATGGAAAATTTTTGTCGGGGTAGCTATTATCGCTGTCGTGGCAGAGGCGCGCCATCAGCAAAATGCAACGTTTGATGGCAATGTAATCATTTCTTTCTTGGTCAGGATGGAGCCAGGGGGGGGGACCGCCCCCCCTGCCCCCCCTGTAGCTACGCCACTGTTATAGATCATTAATATCTATTAATCATCTTAGGCCTGCATGTCAACCCTAAATGTGTGCATTTTTGTAGCTTGGTGATGTTATTCTTGGCTGACCCATCAGCCTTCGAGTGAGCCTACCCCTGTTTTGATATCGGTTGCTTCTCCAATAGATATTACTTGTATAGGCAATATTATATGGGGGAGCCACCAGCTGGAAATAAGTGAATATTTGTTTCTAAATCATATGTAATGGACAACTGTTTAGGTTCGCTGGAATATTTTGATTGGAGTTTGAGCACCTTCTGGCAATTCTTTTTCATGCTCTCAGAGTTAGCTGGCTCAGACAAAAATGAAGCATCAGGCTACAAATACAATGTCCAGACATCGGGCGATTACTTGACAAAAGTAATTGATTACCATTACGATCACCAGAGAACTTCACGATTACAATTATGAATACCATTACCATGATTAATCGTTACTTTGCCATGATTACGATTACTTTCTCAAAGTAATCAATTACGATTAAAGAATACATTCAACCATGTATATATTTTTCATTATTTGACATGTTCACGAATTCGTGGAGGTGTAAAAACGAGCATGTACGAATTCGTGGACATGAAAAAACGAGCATTGGTGCTCGTGTACATGTAAAAACTTACACTCGTGAATGTGCTTTATTATTCATTCGTGTATCTGCCAATTCTAACATTCGTGTAAGTGCCATATATAATTAGGGTTTAGTGTTAAAATTAGGTTTAGAGTTAGTTTTAGCCAAGTTTAAGGTTGCAATGTTCGTAATTACACATACACAAATTCGTGAATAGCAATATTTATCACTTACACGAATGCAAAATTCGTGTATATGTTCGTTTTTGCAGCTTTACAAATTCGTGTAGATGCCAAATAGTGAAAAATATATACCTCATTCAACAAAACATTTCATATCACCATTTTTTTTTTAAGTGAACCAACACTCTGTTCTGTCACTATAAAGGTTTCACCAAGTGATTCATTTCCTGATTTTTATGAATAACCAACAAACTCTCCCCTTTCTGTCTGATTGGTTTAAACGGTTTTGATGATTCCAAATATAAATAGCAGGGATTGATTACAAAGTAATTCCAAAGTAAACACAAATATGATTAATTTTCGAAAGCATTTGATTATGATTATGATTACACTGTACATTTAATTATGAACTAAATGTAGTCATGATTACTTGAGATTACTAATCATTTTTAATTGATAACAGTGATTACTGATTTCTAATCGTAATCGCACCCAGTCTGGCAATGTCAGCTTTACGATACCCAGGATCAAACAATGTAGAGTTTGTAGACCTGTCACAAAGCTATATAATTATATACTCGATCTGGGCGCAATACAACTTTCAATTGTTGCATGCAAATGTGCACCTCTTAGGGAAAAGGCAGAGGATACCTACATACAGCTATTTCCAATGCTTGCTGGCTGGACACTACAGATTTCCAAAAAATTAAACCAAAAACTCAAAATGACCTGCTGACAACAATACCTTCATGACTATTTGCATCAAAATCATTAGGCATAACTTTCCTGTCAATTTACAATTCCTGATTGGTAACTTCTTGCATCTTTTTGTTGCAGTGACAGTTTGGCAGTACACAACAAATGGCGTCAAAGACGATTCCATAGTCCACACAGCTGACGGAAGGACCCACACCTGCCATGCGATAACACGATCTGACGTTGACGAAGCTCCCTTGGCTCTGGTGCTGCCCGAAACGCCATCACCATCCACTGCCCAAGTCAACGTCGTCATGGCGGGATCCAACTTGTATTGCGAAATATTTGATGAAACCTGTACGCAGCTAGCAACTCAGTTCTATGCTCGATCATTCAACGATAATTCCACAAACCCACAGTGTTCTCCACTTTGCGGACGAGAGGCTCATTGTAGATTAGTTTCTGCCTCATCCACCAGGGATCGCTGTGAGTTCAAGTGCATGTGTCCCCCTGGTGGATGCAATGAAATTGTTTTCCTCATGCACAAGGCAGCTGTGGAGAGTGGCCAGACAGCGCAAATCTGTGAAATTACAATAAATTGATTCATCTTTGCCAATTGTGATAAATTCAGATCAATATCAGACAAAAGATATCAAGTTGGCATTGATTAAGAAAAGAAAAATTATATGAAGTAATTTTAATTCTATGCCTTTATTCAGTATACAAACAGTTAATCAAAAATATAAGTCCCCCTTTAAATAAACTTGAAAATCTCAAAGATGCCTTCTACAATTTTTATGAAAGTTGGCTTAATTATAGGTCTTTATATCGACCTAAAATGAGTGTATCTGTAGCTTAGCAGCATTATTCCCAGCTGAGCCAGCAGCCTTCAAAAGAGCCTACCTCTGTTTTCAAAAATCTGTGGCTTTTCCAATAGATATGACAAATTTCACCAAGTGGGGGAGCCACTAGCTGAAGCATATTCCATCAAGTGACTGGAGAAATTTTGTTTCTCAAATAATCATATTTGAAGACAATTGAGGACTTATTTTGTAATGTTTTCACAGTTTAGTTTCCTTGGGTGACATAAGAAATAATTTGAGAGGAATTTGAGCACCTTTTGCGAAAACATTTTTTAAGATGAGCCAAAAATTAAAATTCCTGCCCATGCTTTTAAGAAAAGTCATATAACGTGTAATGCCACTCATCAATGGGGTCACAAGATACTGAATAACAAATTGACATTTTATTTAAAAATGTTTGATTGGGCTGGTTGTGAGGTCACTGATTAGTGCCCGATTTAGGCATGTGCAGGCCTCGAGCGCAGAACCGCATATTGCCTATTTCACCTGGCACTGCTTTCTTTGCAGGTAATGCATAATATGACCAACACATAAAAACCAACATTCTGCCCCTTCTCATTGAACCATCTTTGAAAGAACAAGTCCAAATGAATGTTCCACTTTGAATCAGATGAGGGGTAGCACATGACTGAAATTTGCTTGATGTCTTTATACTATAGGGTACCTTATCATTTTTAACATGTGTGAATATATATTGATTAAATCTGTCATTGATATATATATATGTGTGTGTGTATAAATTCAAATGTTGTCTCAGATGAGTGTGTGTATATGTTGTATATATTTTTGGGGGTGTATAGGGGTGCACCCACCTTCGGGTCATGGCAGATATTCTGCACGGGTGCCCTCCAGCACAACATTGTAAATATTATACTTTACACTGTTGATAAATTATTCATCTAATGTAGCCTATTATATTGTAAGTGCATAAATTTAATATGTTGTGTGAATAAATGTATCAAATCCAATCCAATTAATGTTCAGGCAGATGTGTGATGTTGCAGCAATTAAATTGCATCACAATAATTGAAAATTCAAGTGGCAAAAGATAAATGCAGGGTCAGCTTACTACAGAATCATGAAATTATTAAGGCACTTTTTTTAAAGTGAAAATTTGGAGGCCCCCTCAAATGTGGTTGAGCAGTCTGCTTCAATGCGAATTCCTAATAACTCATAGAGAACTACAAGTTTCCATTTTCAGATAATTTTTTGTGCATGATCATTGGAAATGCACCACATTCATTTAACTTGCAATGATGTCAATCATCGAAAACAGTTACATTTTCTTAAGGAATAAAATCAGTCAGAAGAATTCCTGAATATAATGTATTTTAACCGTTTTTAATCATTTCATGTTTATGATTACACATCTTTCTTGTATATATTGTATATATAATGTACATATTTTACTGTGTTTTTGAAATTTCATAACCAATTTATTAATAATTAATGGTTGAATAAATAAATTAATCTTGGTTAAATGAATGCTCCCTCAATCCCTCCAGTCACATGACCGCTCAGTCATTTGACCTTCAGCAGCAGTAGATCAACTTGCTCCAGCATGTACAAAGAAGATGATAAACAAGTCCAGGCCAAAATGGTTTACACCGGACTTGCTGAGCGAACGTCAAAAGATGCGTGCATTAGAGTGTAAATGGCTAAAATCTGGACTTGTCATAGAAAGGGAAATACTTGTAACAGCAAGAAATGATTATAATAGACTGCTTAGTGAAAAGAAAGCAAATCTCTATAAGACTAAAATTGATGAAGCGCAAGACAGCAAGGTGATGTTTAAAGGACATGAACGCAAAATCATCTGCGCTAGATCCAATTCCAACAAAATTTGTCAAAGAGTGTCTAGATATATGGGCCCCAGTTTTAACATCAGTTGTAAACAGCTCCTTTAAAAAGGGTATTTTCCCGGAAGACTGTAAGTCTGCTATTGTGCGGCCACTCATTAAAAAGCATGATCTCGACAAAAATATTCTGAAAAATTATAGACCCGTTTCAAACTGTTCATTCCTTGATAAATTCTTGGAAAAATGTGCATTCAAACAACTAAATGAATATCTCAACACAAATGCACTCTTTGGCAAATTTCAATCTGCCTACCGTGAAAACCACGGAACAGAAACAGCGCTGTTAAGGTTCACAATGATGTCATGATGGCTCTGGATAATCGCAAAGATGTTACTCTTATATTGCTGGACTTGTCGGCCGCCTTCGACACCATCGACCACACTGTTCTCTTGCATAGACTTGAAAAGAGATTTGGAATCAGGGATACTGCCCTGAATTGGATAAGATCATTTTTGACAGGAAGAACTCAGAAAGTCTCAGTTGGGTCGATGGTGTCGAAGGAACAGCCTCTTTTGTTTGGCGTGCCGCAAGGCTTCGTCCTTGGACATGTGCTTTTGTCATTGTATGTTGCTCCTTTAGAGAACATTATTGCTAAACATGGATGTCAGACTATGATTTTTGCGGATGATGTCCAACTGTATGTTACTTGTGACAGCACCAACAGTGTAACAGACATGGAGTTATGTGTAGATGAGATCAGACAGTGGATGAGGGATAATTTTTTAGCCCTTAACGATTCAAAATCAGAAGTTATTTGTTTCACATCTAAGTTCGGTAGGCAAGACATTCAGTCGTCAAATGTCAGAATAGGCGATGTTAGCATTGGGTCGTCCCCAGTTGTGCGTAATTTGGGTGTGTTATTTGACAACAATGTCACAATGTCCAACCATATTTCAAATGTATGTAAAAATGCTTCGTACTCACTTTGGAGAATCAGTAAGATCAGACATCTGTTAGATAGAAACGATACGGAAAAACTGGTACATGCATTTATATCGAGTAGAATTGATTATTGTAATAGCATTTTGTTTGGTGTTCCTGACTACCAGTTGAAAAAGTTGCAGGTCATACAAAATTCTGCAGCTCGTCTTGTTTGTAGATTGAGTAGAAGGGACAGGCAACATATGACACCTGTACTTAGAAGTTTACACCTGCTCCCCGTAGCACTTAGGATAGAATTCAAGTTACTCTGTATAATTTTTAAATGTATTAATTTTGAGCGTTCACCAATTTACCTTAGAGATTTAATTATTATCAATGACAATGTGAGGAGTTTAAGGAGCAATGCTGCAGTGACACTTCGGAGATCAGTGATGTCAAAAACAAAGACTTACGGTGACAGGGCATTCGTCCTACACTGTGGAACGCTCTTCCAGTTTATTTAAGAATTTTAAAAGATTTTAACAAATTTAAGGGTCAATTAAAGACGTACCTGTTTAGTTTTTATTAAATGTTGATCAGTGATTTTAATAATTTCCTTTAGATTTTATCTTTTAATTTTAATTTTATTAATTTATTTAATTTTCAAAGATTGTACAGTGTGTTAGGATGTTTTACATGTAATGCACTTCAAACCAATAAACATTATCATTATCATTATTAAAATGTTTCCACTTCATTCGCACATTTTTCTTGAGGGGAGTTGCCATGATTGGAATTTTTTGATGGTGTTACAATACAACCAAGAGTTGAATGCTCATTAATTGTGAGCGGAATAGCTATACAAAAACAGAAAAAGTATTTATATCCCATTTCATTCAACTGGTTAATTATTAAATTTGTAAAATTTATGTTTCATTTTAAAAAATCCAATCAAACATTCATGTCTTTCAAAGCTTTTAAGATTATTCAGTGAGCCTATTAATAAATTTACAAACTTCTGGTGAATGTTCAAATCAGTCCATAACTAAATATTACAGGGAGTAATTTGAACTAGAATTGTGTTAGAGCTCACTGCAGATTGGCGGTCCACTGGAAATTTTTGTTTTCTTATTTTCAATTCGCAAACTGGCTTTGCCACATCATTGACAGTTTTCTGTTGGTCCTAATCTTCTTATTTGATGAAGTACCTGAAGTAATTTAATTAGTTTGCTTATCCCAACTATGTTGCTAGATATGACAAGCGCTGAATCAACTGATTAACCATAACTGACACAAATGAAGCATTCTTGATATAAGCCACTGAAACTGAGCTCTGTAACCTTGTTGAAATGCAGTGAATTTATGTTTAGGTTGAAAAAAAGAACAGGATTTTACCATTTAGTAGAAATTTTTAATGTATTACCCATATTACAAAACTAGTGGTGAGATATTGGGACAGAGGCCTCTCCGTGCAGATGCGGAGGCCTCTCCGTGATATGACGGAGGCCTCTCCGTGATACGACGGAAGCAGCGGAGAAGACTCTTAAATTTTCCAAAATTGTCAAATTTCTCAAAATTAGCTAAATTTCACAAAATTTCGCCATTTTGTTTCCAGTCAAATGTTTCAAGAGAGTTCCATTGATCCAAATGATGATTTTCTCAAGAAAAATGCATTTTATTGAATTTTTGACATTTTTTGTGACTTTGGCCAGAGCTCCTTCCCCTTCAAAATCCAGATCCAGAATGATCGGTTTGCCCTGCGACGCTCTCTTTTATTGGCTCTCGAGGGTCATGTGATACACGAGACTTCACGAATCCAAGATGGACGCCGTTGAAATGTTTGGTTCACATTTGGCAAAGTTTTTAGCTTCTCTTGGATATATTAGGCCTTGACAATGACTGACAGGTAACTGAAATTGTTTATTAAATTGTTCTGGACGATTCTCGATAGTTTTTCAGTGGCGCCCGGTCGTTTTCGGGCCAGCAGAAGCGCCCGAAGTGAGCCATTTTCGGCGCCGACAATTATTTACAATGCGGCGATCTGTCAAATTTCGTGCGAAGCGCTGGTTTATTTAATTTCTTGAAGCCTGTGCGTAACATTCCCCCCACCTAAAAAGGGGCTACCTTTTGATAAAATTGTCAGCACAGGTGTAGCTTCTGGCGCAGTTCCAAAATGTTACTTCTAATTTCTTTATTTTCAGATTTTGCTGAATATTTGAACGTGAAGATTCAGAATTTGTGTGATTTCCAAATCAAGTGAATCAACTGATTGAAATTTGTTCATCAATGACAAGTAGTCAGGCAACAAAGTCTTTTGCCAGAGCTCATCCTTTGAAATTAGAGCTCATTCTCCTCAAGTTCTTCTTTTTGACGCTGGTTGCACAACTGGCAACGTAATCTCGAACGTTGTCCTTCATTTGGTACCAGTACAGTTTATCTGACACTCTGGGAAGCTCGTCATTAGACCTTTTCGGATCGCCACCAATTCCATTTCGTTGGGCAACCCGCGAGTTCTTGTTTAGCTTGGCGTCACAATTAATGTCAAGGTCACCTGTTGGTGCTTCTTCTATGTCTCCTGTGTTGATTCCAAGAGTTGATTTTGTGACACATATGTTAACTGTTTCTTGTTCCTCATGTTTCACGTTTCTCGGTTTAGTTAGTATAACTCCACATATCCGATTTATCAGTTTTGTTTCATTTTTCAATTCACCCGGCCCCAGTGAATAATGCTTGGACTCTTCCATCAGTTTCAAGTCTATAAAATGTATATCATCAACTTGGCGATATAATTCTTCATCTAAATTTTCTTTTTCAGGATGAACTTCAGTGACACCTTGGATTCTGCGAATATGTGGTGTATCTTCAATCTCTTTTACACCACGCTGTGGATGAATCTCATCCAAGTAATTTGACTTTTTGCCATTTCTGTCAGTAAACTGCTTTGCTTCTTTACGGTGTGAAGTTTCAGGTTCATGGGCTATCTTATCTCCTCGCATACTGAACTCATGTTTACCCACATCTATCCTGCATCCATGAGCCAGCAAGAAGTCATATCCAATTATTCCCTCATTGTGCATGTCAGCCACTATGACTTCATGATTCACAGCAACAGGACCCAACTGAATCTGCACATTCAGTATCCCATGGGAATGTAATGGTGCTCCATTGGCCAACCTCAATTTCCAATTCTTCATTTTCTTAAGGCTGCCGTCACCACCAGAACAAATTTTCCTGTATGTTGCTTTGGAAATCAGAGAAAAAGAAGCTCCAGTATTGACCAGAAATTGGATAGGAGTACCACTCACGACTCCTTCAACAGTCATGCTATTTCCAATTCTGCGAATTGAGCATATTCCCTCCACAGTTTCAACAGTTTTCTTTACAATATGTGAAGTTCCCGGTTTCTCATCATCTAATTTTATAAAGTTAGGTTTGGTCACCTCAGGACCGGTCGAGATGACCACTTCTAGTTTATTATCGTTTTCATAGATACGCGTTTTTCCAGTTTGCACTTTACTTTATCTCAAAACTGTGATGTCACAGATTTAGTTGCATAACTGTATATTACAAGCACATATTTCGAGAAACTGACCAAATGCATTCACACATGGATTATGTATGTTTAGCTTATTTAGCTTTAATACCTACATAGGTTGATAGATACTTTAACAAAATGAAACTGAACTAAACAGACCACTTATCCTCAAAGGAGAGTTACACTGCTGGTCAAAAGTTTGGAAAAAACAATAAGCTGCCTAATTAGTGTTGCAAAATGGTATCTGGTTGTTTGGAACTTCGGATTCTTATAATTGATCAAGCCAAAATAGTGGATTATTAAAAGTAATTTGTAAAATTAGCATTAAATTTCAAAGGTTGCTCTCAAAAACGGGGATGGATGATTTGGGCTTTATGTCCTGTATTTATGCACTTGGTAGGATTAGGACAGGAGGAGGAAACGGCAATGAGGCGAATGATGATTGAAACAGCCGTCCAACATAGGCAAGAGCTTGAGTCGACCCCTGGACCAAGAGATTGGCAGCCCAGCACGCTACCACTTATTCTTGACCAACCCTCCCCCTCAAAAATGGGAAGTGTCAAAGTAGGTAAGTATTGGCCATTGCAATTTCATTGACATGCCTGGCAACTTGTTTGGGGCCATCAGTATTTTTGAAAGCCGCAATCAATCCACACTCTAGCAAATTTCTGTAATACTAATCTTAAGGCAAGCAAAATTCTGCTTCCGAACTTTTGGCCTGCAGTGTACAATGACTAAAAACAAATGCGACGAAGTGATTTGAAATTGTGAAGACGAGTGTCTTGTGAATAACAATAAAACAGGCTTTGTTTTGTTAAACATTGAAACTGAGACTCTTCTGTCAAGGTGTAATAATCAGGTTGGACAGAAGTTGTTTGTTGTGGTTGTACAAAAAGAGTAACATTGCCTGGCAGTTGTAATTTCCTTTGTCATAAACTGTGATGTCAAACTCTGAACTGATATGTCACAGATTGAAGGTTAGACCAATAACATTCACAGATACCCAGATGATGTCACGGTTTAACAGCAAAACGAAATTTTCAAAAAACACGTAGCTATGAAAACAATAATAAATCTTCAAACTCTTCAATTCCAGAAGCTTCATCTTCAATGCCACAAATCCTGTCTTGACGTTGAGGACATTTTGTTGATATGTGGCCGTTTTCTCCACACTTGTAGCAAGTCACTTCTTGCTTTGATTTTACTTGAGTTTCTCTTTCAAGAAATTTTGTTAGCATTTCATTAAGTTTTTCAACTGCAACTTTCAGTTCTTGACAAATTTCAGTCTCTTCAGACTTATTTCGTTCAACAGAGTTCAATTTTTGTCCAGCTTTAATTCTTGGCCTCTGTCTGCTGTCTTGCTCAACCTTGTTCACATTACTTTTGCTGCGTTCTCCTTTCCTGACAGTTTCTCGCTGAATATTGCGGAATTCATCATGTTCATAGACTAAGGCTACTGCCTCATCCAATGTTTCCAGTGATTTCAGATAGTCTACGTAATACTTAAGATCATCATCCTCAAGTCCATCAAAGAACTGTCTCAACATCATTTCCTCCATGACCCTGGTGCTCAGTCCTTCTGGATAGGCTCGACGGACAAGGTATTTCAAGTCTGCAGCAAATTCTCTGAGACTTTCGCCTCTCTTCATACGTCGGTTATAGAACTGTCTTACTTTGGTTTGTCGAGTCTCATTTGTGAAGAATCTCTTCTGAAGTTCATGCATCAGTTCATGATAGTCCTGGAGTACAAATGGTTCCAACTCGAACGCGTATTCGGCAACTTCTCCCTGAAGACTGGCCATAAGATGTTGCAGCTTCTCATCCTCATCCCAACCTCTTGTTATGACTTCAAATTGCCACTGAAATGTCTGCCACTTTTTCTTCCCGTCAAACGTTGGTAGCGTGATCTTGGGTGCAGGTATCCGATAAGAGTGACGGACATGCCTTCTGCTTTGAGGAGGTGATTGAGGATCGTATCCGTATTCATTTTCAGTAGTTGGATCTCTCCAACCAACTGAAGGTCCTTCTCCACGACTCATACCCTCTGAAGAGTGACGTCTGCCTTCACTTCCTGGATGTCCTGAGTCCGCCTTGGGTGATAACTCTGCTGAGCTCATTCCAGTTCTTAAGTTTTGGCTTCTTGTACGAATGCCTTCCATTACTTTTTTTTTTTTTTAACTTATTTCAGTTAATTGATTTATTGTCTATCCGGACCGTCTGTTGCTTGAATCTATTGATGAATGTAAGTGATGGAATGACTGCACGTTTCTGATGAAAGTCTGTTGCTCCTGGAGCTCCTGATAATCAATGTAGTAGAAAACGTCAAGGCACCTATGGCAGATTCCATCATATTTCAGGAGCACATCACAGTTCTCACATACCACTCCGATTCTCCTTGATGCCTCCTTCATTATGCAGAGAATCAACTCAGAAGGTTCAGAAATAAGGTCCAATTGCTCTTCCAATATTTTATTCTCCCCCACTTTGTCTTTTACTCCAGTCAATAAAGTTATGCCTCAGGGAGGGTGAGGGAGAAATTAGGAATAAATCCAGGAAAAACAGTTAAATAATTTATTAATAAATCATGAGTTGAATCTCATATTTACAGAAGAATCAGAGTACGGAAATATGTGACTCAAAGTGTCAATTTCTGCCAATCAGTCAGATGGATAAATTCCCGGAAAATCCAGAGTCTAAATTTAGGTTAAATTCATAGAAAGTCTGGTCCAGAGTGATACTCCATGATGTGACGGAGGCTTGTCATCAATTCTTCGTGATACGACGGAGGCGGAAGCAGTTCTCCGTGATATGACGGAGGCATTTCACCGTGATATGACGGAGGCGGAGGCAGTTCTCCGTGATATGACGGAGGCAGAAGTCAAATCCTCCAAAATTCTTGAAATTAATATTTTATTTTTAGAAGGGACTTTATTTATTCCATTTTCCTTGGCCAATATTTCCTAGTGTCCTGATGACTCCATATTGGGACAGAGGCCTCTCCGTGCAGATGCGGAGGCCTCTCCGTGATATGACGGAGGCCTCTCCGTGATACGACGGAGGCAGCGGAGAAGACTCTTAAATTTTCCAAAATTGTCAAATTTCTCAAAATTAGCTAAATTTCACAAAATTTCTCCATTTTGTTTCCAGTCAAATGTTTCAAGAGAGTTCCATTGATCCAAATGATGATTTTCTCAAGAAAAATGCATTTTATTGAATTTTTGACATTTTTTGTGACTTTGGCCGGAGCTCCTTCCCCTTCAAAATCCAGATCCAGAATGATCGGTTTGCCGTGCGACGCTCTCTTTTATTGGCTCCCGAGGGTCATGTGATACACGAGACTTCACGAATCCAAGATGGACGCCATTGAAATGTTTGGTTCACATTTGGCAAAGTTTTTAGCTTCTCTTGGATATATTAGGCCTGAAACAGTCATGTATATCGTCTGCCTGTTTATTTTGTTGACATTTTTGTGTTTTCACCAATAAAATTGCAAATTTACACTTAATGATTATTTCCTTCCTTTCTGGGTCAATTGTGCATATATATATATTACTATTTGATAATGATCCATATATTATTTTTTAGATAGTGTCCCTTATATCACAGTGATTTTTCCCACAGGTCACACCTACTTGGAGGGTTACTCTATGAATTGTGAGTCTTGTGCAACGCCGGAAAAGTCACAAAAAGTACTGCTTTGTGTATATCGATACTTCGGTCCGTTACACCATGTTACAGATACCTCCAGTCCGGTCTGATCAGGTAACCATCCCTAGTCAGAACACATAGGGCCTACATATTATGGACCACCAAAGGCAATTGTCATAAAATCAATGTAACAAACAGGAAATAAATGCGACTATAGCCTACAGTGATTAATAACAAATTGTGAGCGGAATAGCTGTACAAAAACAGAAAAAGTATTTATATCCCATTTCATTCAACTGGTTAATTATTAAATTTGTAAAATTTATGTTTCATTTTAATGAATGCACAGACAGATCAGTAAATATTAAAAATTGCTAATCTTGAACCAAATACTTTTTATTTTGGCAGTCCAAAAACCAAAAGGTCACAAATCTGAACTTAGAATTCTAAGATTAAAACAAGTGTGCACGCCCACAGTTAATATAATAGGCAACTCAAAAAATAGCCACAAAAGATGAAAGACCCTATATTTTGCTCAAGTGCATAATATACATGCCGGGGCGGACTGGCGGCATTTTGGGCCCCATAAATTTCCTTTCGTCAGCGTTATTTCAAATAAGAAAAGCAAAATACGGTAGCATATTTAGGCTGATAAAGTTCTGTGAGGATCGGGCCCCATGTGAGAGGCTTCTGTCCTATATTCAGTTAATTTTGTTTCATCACAAAATCATAAACCTGGAAAGTTTTGCTTTTCAGCTTTTTCTTGACTTTAAAATCATTTTTGACATCTTGAATGGGCCCCCCTGAGTGGATGTACCCGTGGGCCGTGGCAGATGCCACTCTGTCACATAGGCCAGTCCACCCCTGTATCCATGATGAATAGGCCTATAATTGTGCACAATAGTGGATATGGGCGTTAACAATAGCTGAATTGCTTTAATGAATGAATTATGTGAAAAATGTTTTCAATATTAATTCATCCTGATGATACTGACCAGGAAGTTTTCAGACTTTCAGGAATTTGGGAGGGTGGGATAAAACATTTATTACAACTGTTATAATATTTGTTTTAAATATGATGTTTTCAAAGTGGAAAATGAAACTAAAATGGAATAAATGTCAGTCACACACAAATAAAAGAAAATTGGGTCAACCCTTTAGCAATGGAGCCCTTTCTACAGTGACAGGGCCAGCCTCTGGCAATGGGCCCAGGTTACAATGACGGAGGGCCAGGCTACGGTGAAAGGGGCCCACTGGCCAGCAGCAATAAAGGAGGAGACAGGACTGGTGTATGTCACCGTAGCCTGGGCCCAGTCACCACAGATGCACACAATATGACATTAGGGACCGTTCAGAATTCATGACCAGGAGGGGTGGGATGGGACTTTTGCCAGAACTTCCCGTTAAAAATTGATACCCCCCCCCCTTGAGTTCCATGGAGAATTTTAGTACCCCACCCCTAGGTTTCATGCGTATCTTTAGTACCCCCTCCCCCTCGACAAGCAAAGCAATACATACATGTATATATTGTTATGTATGTGCCCCTTATACGGTCGCGTGTACAGATTCGCGGACTTTAGCACATAAAAATGTGTGGTCATACTGAGTATATACGTGTTTTATAACATTTTGTTTGGTTTAAAATTCTTACCCCCCTTGGACATGTTGTCATAAATTAGTACCCCCCTTGGAACATGTATGAAAAGTTAGCAGCCCCTCGGGCAAAACTCCCACCCCCCTCCCCCCCCCCGGTCATAAATTCTGAGCGGTCCCTTATAAGAACTCCCTATTGAACTTCAAAAACTTCATCAGTAGAGCATCTTAGTATACGGTGACTGGTTAAGAATATTGCTGGAAAGGTTATTTCGTAACCAATAAGCAAATTAGTTGGGTTATGCAAAGCCAGGTTATAAAATGACACATTGGATGAGATTTTTTAAAAGAAGTTTTCTGACTGCACCAGGAAGCTTCCCATAGTTTTAAACAATAAGTAGAAAAAATGGCGTCAAAAAAAGCTGTCAAAAAACACTTAAGGGAAGGAAGCAGAGACAAAGTTATTATCTGAATTTACTTTCTTCTAATTAATATGCTGCTATGCCTCTTGGCCTGAACCGGACCGTCCAAAATTATAAACTTAAAATTTCTACTAAATACTAGGACCCCAATGGAAATAAGTCCGCAATATGGACTTTTTGGGTGATATCCTGGGAAAGGTGCTTGTACTAGTAACAGTATTATATTATATTCTAGTCTTTCTAATACTAAACTAGTCTGATCAACAACATCATAATATTGTCAGCTTGCTCTATCTTTGTAAATACTCATTTTGTATATTTTGTATATCCTTATAATACTCTTCCCGAATAAATCAAATCAAATTTAAAAAAACCTTTATAATGAATATAATAAGAGCTGATAAGATATAACACTTACATTTATCTAGGAAGTTCACGCAATATTCAATAATTCACTTAGTATTCCAATTATAATATAATTTACTTAAACATTTGATAAGGACATCAACTTTTTCTGCGCGAAGTGTTGGCAGCGTATTCAAATGAGTTGGAAACAGCCGTCATTGTCATTTGGTTGCTGTTGGTCGCTGTTAGCTGAAGCATCATCAACACAATGAAGATTGTCCTGTTCATCTGCATCCTTGTCCTTGTTGCACAACTTCATGTAAGTATTTTATCAGCAGCACAGCTGCTCTTACCCCAAGAATTTCATACAATCTCGTTAGCACTCCGGAGGTCACTCTCTTTCACCAATCTCATTCAAATTTACTCTACGAGTACATTCTCCGTAGGTTTTTAGCTTTCGACCAGTCACTTTTGGTGCCCTTCTGTGATGGAAAAAATTATAAAGAAACTAAAGTGTACTGGCTTCCATGGGTCAAAGGTCAGCCATGCCTTCCTCTTCTTCTTCTCCTTAGTATATCCGTCACCGGTGTGGTTGTGTTGGAACCATGCACTGTCTTTGCTACTTAAAGTGCTTACACGTTATTTTACAATGCTGACTTTATTTTGCATGGCCCAAGAAGACGAGTAATTTATGAAGCAAAACGGTTATATACGTTTTTAAATGTGCATGCATTTTTCTCGACTTGTCAAAAAGGCTATGTACACTTTTGAACAGATGAGAAAAAGTCTGTGTACTCTTTCTAGAGACCACGCTCTAAATTTGCTTCACAGTAATTTTCTCTTAAATATTTATTTCTTGAAATGTTTTCCAGGTTGATGCACGTCCGCAAGCTGCACCTGGAATGGACATTCCGGAATCCAGAGAAATTGGCAAAAACTTTGAGAAGAGAGGCTGGGTAAGATGACAATTTTATATCTATACGTTGGTCTACCATACTGTGATTAAAAAAATGTCCTTGTAAAAAGACCACTTTGTAATTCACAGCGACGAGTGACAAATACTTTCAATAGGGGAATTAATTCATGGTCAGACGCAGCCCCCCATAACTTTGAGAAAAAGGCCAAAATTTGGGCCAGCAGGCGGAAAATTCTGGCAGATGATCGAATAAACATTGTTGAAAATCACTGTGTGGTTTCCAGGTGAATTCATTTGGAATTCATATAGGCCTATGTATAAAATTTTGACCATAAAATCAGTTTTCGTAACTTCAAGTGTAAGTAACTCGTAACACGTAAAACTATTATTTTTATACTACACTTAAAGGAACTAGACACTGAGATGAAGTGCTAGAGTGAGCATGAAAGGATTTTGACAATTAGTAGTTGAGTCAATGAACCCTGAAATATGGAATTTTGCACTAAAAAGTGGTCTCTTTCTATCCTTTTTTCCCCAAAGCTGACAATTAGCACAGATATGCAACTTTCACACATCCACAGAATGATACACCAACTTTAGTCCACTTGCTTAGTATCGTTTTTATATCTAACATAATTGAAATTGTACACCCCTTTGAAAATATGTTGAATTTGAACATTTTCCAATACTCCCAGATTTTTCAAAAGTTCATAGCTCAGTCAATTTTGAAGATAGCAATTTGAAATTTTGGATATATGTAAGTTTCTCTGAGTAAACTGAATGTGCATAAAGTTTCGACAGAATCGGTGATGGTGAGGTGGGGACCATTGGTTGATTTGACGTGGAATGACCCTGGTATGATCATAGCACTTCATTTAGCATTACACTGTGTACCGTTTGCACAAGATGCAAAGTGATCAAGCTATTCATAAAATCTTAAATTTAGGACAAGAAACGAATTCAATTACAAAATAGCAAAGTCAGTATGCTGTATTTATGTATCAGACATCTTGATGTGAAATTACAAGCATTACATATTTAGCAATAAAAAGATTCGGCAATTTTTGTTTTAAAAAATGAACTAAAATTTACTGAAACTGCCTAATTTCCTAAAAAAAAATTACTGATTGATTACTAATTTTAATGTGTATTATTTGTACAATAAGACAGCATACCGGCAGTGATTGAAATGGAGGGGAGCTTGGGGGAGTCGAGCTCCTTGATCAGAAAACTGGGGGAGGTCTTCCCTGCTACAGCTCCCCCAATAATCAGTGGTGAAAATACAATTTCCTGTTCATTTTTCAGGCTCTCAGGTACTTTAGGCCAAAATTATACTCTAATGGCAGGAATTTTTTCCTTTTTAAATATTGGGAATGGCACGATGCAGCCACACCAACCGCTCCGCTGAGGAACATTTTCCATTTCCATCACTGGTATAAGGCAAAGTTTTTATTTAGATCGCTTGGAGAGTACATAGTGATTATATATCACAATGTACAATTTTCAATTATTTTTCATGTAATGCTAAAAGTGTCCTCTGATTCACGGAACAAGTTGACCGGCTTTAATAAAGACAATTAATGACAGTTGGTGGTGTTCACAGATTTTGGTGTTGTTGATGTAAATTGTTTTAGTCACATATTAAACTTGGGAATTTCCCGTTACTTGGCCATGTGACCAAGGATGGAACTGTGCACGTGTGACAATCCTTTGACAAAAAACTGAAGTGTGACATTATGAGGGATATTTTAAAAAACTAACTTCTGTGAGGGTTAAATGAGAGAAGGAACGTTACTAGTCAATATGAAAAGAATTGCTTGAGCTTGCTCTTGTCCCAATGCCTGTTTGAATATCAACTAATTCAAGTTACATTCACTGGAAAAAATTAATAAGAAATATAGCTGAATGTTGTAAGACAAACAAGGTGATACAAATAGCTCCATGTTTAACGGCATAAGGTTGGCACTGGAAACTGCTCATGGCATTTTGCCTGTAAATTTGTTAGATGTGTTGAACCTCTAAATTTTTTCTCTTTCAGAAAGAGTTTTGGTGCAGAATCTTAGGCATCTGCGTCCAAAAGAGGCCGGTAAGACAACCTTTTTCACTTTTCAAACTCATGTGATGTAGCTTCTTGATAATTTAAGCTTTTTAATTATAATCAGATAGTGTCAAGGCTAGTTAAGGCTAATCTCATTTTACAAAATCCATTTTTCCAAGTGCTATTATGTCAAAGCTTAACATGAGTTGGATTTCTTTACTGTTAGTTGGTGGGTTAGGTCAAAGCTGACTTCACTTTCTGATGCAAAGGTCCCCTTTGGCACAGATGTACCTTGGGGTCATCAGAAAAGATTTATCCAAAGACACAAGTAAGATCACCCCCTGGATTGGAAATACAGCCATTTTCCAAAATGGCCGCCGCAAGGGCAAAAAGTCCAATATCTCCGCTTCTATTTCAGCTAGAGAGAAAAAATTAGGGTCAAAATATATGTTTTTGGGGTCAGAGAATCCATTGAAATAGTTTCTAAGTATGAAAAACCAATACTTACACATTTTATTGTAGCCCCTGCTTTAAAAATGGCCGCCAAGCAAGGTTGACATCACCAGGGCCACTGTTAGTGAACATTTTGTGTTACTTTGATACCATTAGGTTGCATCATCTGCCAAAAATGTTGGAAAATCAATCTCTACTCAAAATCAACATCCTCTAACACAATTAAAAATAAGATATACTCAATATCAGCTCCATTGAACAATATTTA
The DNA here is from genome assembly GCA_026936325.1 of Platynereis dumerilii. NCBI lineage: Eukaryota > Metazoa > Annelida > Polychaeta > Phyllodocida > Nereididae > Platynereis > Platynereis dumerilii. The sequence continues at coordinate 1,272,700 of JAPTHN010000034.1, forward strand.
TGTGGTCTTCAAAGCCTCTTAAGTTTCTTCACTTCGATCCATCACATTTTGGAATATGCTTTTCATGATAATTTTGCCAAATCACAATCTATATTTAGGACATTTACATTCCTGATATCAGCATTCAGCATCAACAGCCTATACATAAACAGCATCAAGCTGTGGCTCCATTTAATTTTAGTTATCTCATCGTATCCTGACCTTGTAAACATTCTGTCAATTTACTAATTTTTTCGTCATCACTTAGCTTTCATTTTGATTGTCCAGCAATTCAATCATGGTATGTTCAGTAAATGAAAAATTTGACAAATTGATCTTTTAATATGTATACACTGTACCATGGTATTTGGCTAAATAATCTTATGTGCATAGCTACAATAGTCACCAAGAAATAACCCAGCCACTGCAGTGTCAATCAGAGTGACAAAATGAGTGTCAGTAATTTTGAGATAAGAAAAAGTTTGACATGGGTTTAATCAGTATTCATGAAAATTTGTAGATTGGTGGAGAACATTTATAGTGTGCTATGCTATATGACTTGTAAACAGAGGTGGCATGCATGAGTCGCATGACTTAGATGAGCTGAGGGATATTAACTTGAATAGTATGCTGCCCCTGCCCAGGACATCTAGTGATCACTTTCATGTGTTTATTTTGAAGATTTTCTACCCTTTCCTGCCAGTCATAACCATCTTTGAAGACCAATACTAAAGCTAGTAAGCAAAAAGTTAGAAAAATGTCCTTTTTTGGGGTAAGGAATTAATTAAAATGCGCATTGGAGGACATATGTTTAGATGATGCAATTATTCAAAGGGAGCCAAAATCTTACACCATGAGTATCTTCTGATGAAGGAGTAATTCACCTGTTCCCTTTCATCTTAATGTGAGGCTGATTCATTCCTCCAGATGCTGCTTGAATAGTCTTGAAGAATACCATATACTGAGGACTCCAACATCCTCAGCCTCATATGACTCTCAACCCAGCACTGTCTTCACTACCATGACCAGGACTCTTTCAGAGTACAGTATCATCATTGACAAGCTAGTTAAAGATACATGTAGCTCTTGACACTGCCTAAGTTGACATGTAGTCTTATCAGGGTCTCAACTAATTTTGCCAGCCCACTCCATTTCATAACCAGGAAAAGAACCCATTAGTTCCAGAGAAAACAAGTGTACTGTCATGAGAGGTGACGACTCAATGAAATAGGGTAGAGTCAGTCCAGCTACTGATATGCTGGTGGGGGATGAGGATAACTGCACAGAGGTCAGACTTTTTTTCTGACACCAGCCTGATCAACCCCACAAACTCAATCATCCTGTCAGGACCAGGACTTAACTAGAATTGCAATAGTCCTCATGTGACTATAATCTCTCCAATTGTAAAAGGGTTAGGTATTGATCAGTCTGCTCTGGTCAACAGATTATTCAAATTTCAACAAAACCTTAATGCAGATTCAACCATCATAGCAGTATTCCATACCAAAAAGGAGACAAAAAACCTGTTTTATGTGGCAATGAAGCTGTATCTTCAATCTATTAGTGCATTAGTCATAAAAACCATCTATAGACAAGGGCTGTGTGTGTTATGTAGGCCTATATATGACAGATTGAAGACAATAAGCATAGATGTGGCTGATTTTATGATCAGCCCCTCAGAAAAATTTGGAGTTATGGTACCACCTCAAGCAGCTCATGGAGTCTTTATCATAGTTGGTTACAATACAACAATATTCATCACAACCCCTTATTCTCTACAGCTATGTGTACACATGCAATAGGCATTGAATCAACCAGCTCTTCTGTACAAGTAACCAAACCACCAGAAGTAAAACATCCTTGATACAGTTGAAGTGGGAATAATGGCAAGTTAAAAGTTTGTGACATCTCTAAAAGGCTATGTACCATCCCTACAAGCTTTATGCCTAGTAACATTGGTCATCAAAATGGCTCTGACTGGCTAGAAAGAGTAGAAAACAAAGACATGACAGTGGTAACTGGATATCCTGGGCACTGGGCAGGATAATTTGCTAATATTTCTTAGCATAATTCATATCCCTCAGCCAAGTCATACATGCGACATATTGTACCTCCGTTCACTGAGTGTCTGAAATGTCTAACTATGGCATGGCATACCATGAATGTTCTGCACCAAACAATAAATTTCTTGAATCATCCACAAACACCTTACCAATATTTTATGCCCAAAACATATTTTCACACCTGCAGTGGAAACTCCTGAGTCTGGACTTGGTGGGGTGCTCTCTTGGTGACTTTGCTAGCTTAGCATATGAGAAGAAGCTGTGAAGTGTGTCTCGTGATTGACCCTACAGAAGTGACTGGACAACAGCCTTAAATAACACTATTATCTTAAATGTACAGCGAAATTAATTTGACATATATTATTTTTCACTCACTGAGCATAGATACGATGCTTGAATTACTGGACTATCAAAATGAAAGCTTGGCGATGATGAAAAAATTAGTAAATGGACACAAAGAAAACTGAAAGACAGGTAAATAGAACACAGCTTGATGCTGCCCATATAAAAGCTGTTTTTTTTATGCTGATAACTAGAAAGTAAATATCCTCAATGTAGATTATGATTTGGCAAAATTATCATGAAATGTATATGCATGCTAAAATGCGATCGATTGAGGCTTTGAAGACCACATAAATATTTTTTAAAAGCGCTGATGTTGCATATCTTCTTTTCAATTGTGTTAGAGTGTGTTGATTTTGAGTAGAGATTGATTTCCAACAATGTTTGCAGATTATGCAACCTAATGGTATCAAAGTAACACAAAATGTTCACTAACAGTGGCCCTGGTGCCGTCAACCTTGCTTGGTGGCCATTTTTAAAGCAGGTGCTACAATAAAATGTGTAAGTATTGTTTTTTTATGCTCAGGAACTATTTCAATGGATTCTCTGACACCAAAAACATATATTTTGACCCTAATTTTGTCTCTCTAGCAGAAATAGAAGTGGAGATATTGGACTTTTTGCACTTGCGGCGGCCATTTTGAAAAATGGCTGTATTTCCAATCCAGGGGGTGATCTCACTTGTGTCTTTGGATAAATCTTTTCCTATGACCCCAAGGTACATCTGTGCCAAAGGGGACCTTTGCATCAGAAAGTGAAGTCAACCACCTATTTTGTTGACCTAACCCACCAACTATGTATTAATTTGGCACAAATATTTCTTTGTCAATTAATATTTTTAATTCACTGTTATTATAACACTTGTTTCAAGTACTTCAAGTTCTCTATTTTTTTTTTTTTAAGAAGTTTTTAAAAAGTAAGGTTTTGTTTGAGGCTTATTTCAGCCCAATGTATCCTCCGAAGCACTGTATACTTAAAGGTAGCATGTCAGCCCATTCTATGTAAAATTTAACTTGCAGTTAAATATTGTATACATATATACATGAATAAAATGAATGATTTGATGCATAGTATACACTTCCAGTCATTAAAATCGCATGCTTATTAGTACTATCAAGAGAGTTTAAATGATTGAGTACTTATGGAGAGCCCTACAATGCCAGAACTGTAAACAAAACAATTATTTTTCATGGCATTAAATATTTTTGATTACATTTTAAAAGGAATTAAAGGTCATATAAATTCACTTAGCATGACAAATGAGTAGATTTATGTGCAAGAATATGTTTGATATGACTGAAATATTTCTCTAGAGCATCTTCAAAATGTATGGATCTAATAGCCTTAAGTACACAACAATTTTAAGAAAATTGGACGAAATGCATCCATCACATGCAATATACTATAAGTATGTAAATATGTTTGTTGTTCTATGTATATTATTTATTTATATTTCTTTTTTGTAATGACTTATGAGTCTGATGTAACTCTTTTCACTTACTTACTACTTACTTACTACTTACTTACTACTTACTACTTACTTACTACTTACTTACTACTTACTTACTACTTACTTACTACTTACTTACTACTTACTTACTACATACTTACTACTTACTTACTGCTTACTTACTACTTACTTACTACTTACTTACTACTTACTTACTACTTACTTACTACTTACTTACTACTTACTTACTACTTACTTACCACTTGCTTACTACTTACTTACTACTTACTACTTAGCCTACTACTTGCTTACTACTCGCTTACTACTTGCTTACTACTTGCTTACTACTTGCTTACTACTTGCTTACTACTTACTTACTACTTACTTACTACTTGCTTACTACTTGCTTACTACTTGCTTACTACTTACTTACTACTTACTTACTACTTTCTACTTGCTTTCTACTTGCTTACTACTTGCTTACTACTTACTTACTACTTACTTACTACTTGCTTACTACTTACTTACTACTTGCTTACTACTTGCTTACTACTTGCTTACTACTTGCTTACTACTTGCTTACTACTTACTTACTACTTACTTACTACTTCGCCTGGAAAGTAGGGGAAATCACACCTATCACCAAGAGAGACCTCCCAAAAATGGACAACGACTCGAGACCAGTCACACTTACTGCCATTCTGTCAAAGTGCCTTGAGAGAGTAGGACTAGACTTGTTCATGCCTCACGTGGAGAATGTGTTCGACCCGCTACAATTCGCCTGTGTAAATGGGCGATCCACCGACGACGCTATCTGCTGCCTTATCCACCGCATCACCAAACACCTTGACGTCAAAAGCAGCAACACTGTACGAGCCACTTTCATAGACTACTCCTCTGCATTCAATACGATCCAGCCCAATATCCTCCTACACAAACTCTTCCCTCTCCATATCCCTGAATACCTTTAACTCTGGAGCTGTGATTATCTCACTGACAGACCTCAATTAGTAAGGACAAGCACAGAGAGATCGTCTTTTTCTGTCTTGAACTGTGGGGCGCCCCAGGGGTGCGTGTTATCCACCATTCATTCTTTACACAAATGATCTGTGCTGGAAGTCTGAGAATGTTACAATCGCAAAATATGCTGATGACACTGTGATACTGGGTTTAATTGAAAATGACGATGATAACGAGTATAGAGATTGTTTAAATTTTGTTAACTCCTGGTGCTCTGAGAATTACTTACAGCTAAATGTTGGTAAAACAAAAGAGATGCTTTTTGATTTCAGGAAAGCACATTCACTAATGCAGCCCATAGTAATTGATGATGTAGCTGTTGATATCGTTTCTAGCTACAAGTACCTGGGTATTACTATTGACGACAAGTTGTCCTTTACTCATCATGTTTTAAACCAAGTTAAAAAAGCGAACAAAAGGGTATATTGCATATTAAGAAGTATGAAAAAGCTTCATGTTGATGTTGATATCATAAACATATATTTTAATGCATGTGTTCCTCCAGTGTTAGCGTATGCAGAGGCAGGGTTTTATGGCATGCGAACAAAACGTCTGAAGCATGATCACGACAAACAACGTGGGGTGTGCGGATGTGTAGTGGGAGTACCGAGCAGTTCACTTAATGACAATAATGCTATATACAAACAGTGTATGGAACACCTTACTAAGGCCACTAGGTCCGATCCCAGACACCCAATGAACAGTGAATACAACATGTTGCCTAGTAGACGTCGGCTGAGAGCCTGTCTTGCACGAACTGTACGTTTTATGAACACTTTCATCCCATCATCAATTAGAATATGTAATCATTTTCATCTTTGTGTCAAGAGCTGAAGAATTTCACCCTATCTTTATACGGTGACCAATAAATATTATGTTATGTTATGTTATGTTATGTTTCTTACTACTTCTACTTACTACTTACTACTTACTTACTTACTACTTACTTACTACTTACTTACTACTTACTTACTACTTACTTACTACTTACTTACTACTTACTTACTTGCTACTAACTTACTAACTTACTACTTACTTACTACTCATGACTTACTACTTACTTACTACTTACTTACTACTTACTTACTACTTACTTACTACTTACTTACTTACTTACTTAATTACTTACTTACTTACTTACTTACTTGCTTGCTTACTTACTTACTTACTTACTTACTTACTTACTTACTTACTTACTTACCAATCTTCATTTACTTGCAGAAGTCATCAGATGGGTTACAATTCCGAAGTAACCGTTGGTTCTGATTATACTGTACATCACTAAAATAGGACCAGAAATGATTGACTTCTGAAAATTAGTTGTGAATTTGAATTTAAAGATAATTATGAATTTTTGTTATAAGATGTAACTGGTAAATTATTAGTCTTACATAATTATAAAATATGATGAATAAAGAGTTTTATTTCATTTCTACATCGTTTGTCCTTGTAGTGTAATTCTGTTTCATGTACGGTAGGTCTCGGTGGTAGAGCAGTTTTTATTCATGCTAGATTAGAATTTTCCTCCTCAAAATTACCCATAATGTGTAGATTTGCTAATCATGGTATACAACATGTACACTCTTAACAAAAAGGTTCTATATGGAACCTTTAAGGGTTATACAAGCTGAACTTTCTGTTTGCATGGCAACCACAGAATGTCTTTAAAATGTCCAAATTACCCAAAATTTTAGATATATCCGTTCCAAAACTTCTGAACTTTGTCCTGTGAAAAATTCATAGCTCTACTTTGAAAATCAGTGTGCATAAAAAAAAGCCTCAAACTTTCTGAATGCCCCTCGGGCCCTCGTATTGTGGTTAAAAATAAGTTAATAAATTAATTACGCCACATGTGTAAATATGTGTATAATTTAACTCATCCTGCATGAAAATATAGACCAGGAACTTCCTAGATATTCAACCATGGATGGGAATTTATGATGGGTTCATAGCAACTATTGATTGTGAACTTGATTTAATAACAAATGCCTTAGATCTAATAACATATCTGATTCTGTCAGACCAGATAACATAATTATGTTAGCTATTTGAAATTTGGGGAAAGGGTTGTTTTTCCATTGTGTTTCATTCATTTTTAAACTGCTAAATAAAACTAGCTATTAATAGTTCAGGACTGCAATGAGTCAATTCATATATACAGGAAGTGGGTTTTTTTTGTAGGAAGTTCATGGAATATTAAACAATAGCATTAGATATGAGCATAAGTTATCAATTTCACAATTGTGCATGATATTTCAAATGGCATTCAAATAACCATCATTGTCATTTGGTTGCTGGTCACCGAAAGTTTTGCATCATGAAGATCATCTTGTTCATTTGTGTCCTTCTCCTTGCAGTGCAACTTTGTGTAAGTTTGTTTTATCTATATTTTGTCTTTTATTTAGGATTTTTTGACACTTTTCTGTTTCCTCAATGCTACCATATCTAGTGAGGCATAAACGATTTAATTTTAATTTTATATGTGTAAGGAAAACTATTTCCATCGGCCCTCGGCCTTGTGAAATAGTTTTAATCTAAAGACACAACCTGAGGGAAAAAGATTTGACTACTTCCCTCGAAACCAGTCAATATAATAATCAGTTTTTTTTATGCATAGGACATTTATATAAGGACAAAATACTATTATAATATATCTTGATGCAAAAACTACCATGGCTGCAAAGTCCCGTGACAATCGGTATTTCAAAAAACCTATTTTTTCCAAATTATGAAAGTAATGACCTCATTTTCAGGTTGACGCCTTTCCGCAAGCTCAACCCAGATTGGGAATTCGGGAATCCAGAGAAATCAGCAAAGGAAACCACTTTGACAAGAGACGCTCCCGCAATCTAGACTGGGTAAGATATATTGACGACCCTCAGCTATAGAGTGGACGGGTTAAGTGCATGGTGACTTCAAGTTATGATGCAAAGGTCCCCTTTGGCAGAGATGGTCATAGGGTCAAAACGAAAGAATTTAGTGTAAGACACACGCCATATCTCAAATTCAAGATGGCTGCCGGTGGCCATTTTGAATTTTGTGGAAAATATCTAAAAATTACTAATTTTTATTACAAATTGATGCGTGGCACATCAATTTCAATCAAAATGACGGAACCATGACCCCTGGAATAGTCAGAAATAAGTTATCATGAATTTCAAAAAGGCTGATGGGCGGTGATGGCAGCCATTTTTGAATTTGTGAGGCTAAGTTCAATATTAGATTGGTAAAGTGCATGGTGACTTCAAATTATGATGTAAAGGTCCATTTTGTTATGGAAGTTGCTAATATCACCAATTCTAAATATTTTATACTTGGCTTTCACACTTTATTTGTATCATTTAAGTCATTTATTTCTCCTACAATGAAAGCATTTGGACTATTGTGTAACTGTAATGAGTAATTCTTCTGAACTTGGATTCCTAATAGGCCTAAAACTTGTAAAATTGCAGACTTGTAAACTTTTTTTCATTGCAGAAGAGCTTTCTGTGCATTGTTTTGCGCATCTGCATTAAATTTAAGCAGGTAAGAACAATCAGTGCTCTAAATTTGAATAGTTCTTAGATTTCCATTCCAGGGTCTTGCGTGGGAGGAGATTGAAGGCTGGACGTCCTTAAAGGCCTTAACATTACATTAAATCCTAAGTTTCACACCTCCTTACACCTGACTCTGGTTTGTTTTTGTTTACTTCCCCTGCCCTTTGCTAGGTCAGGTTCTGGGATCTGAAAACACTGTGTAATGCACCAGACAATTTGTTATATTTTTCTCTTTTGTAATTTTACATGTAATATACAGCAACACAAAACTTGATATGAAATCTCTGAAGGGATTGTTCCCAAAGAGGTCATGTCATTAAGAATGTAAATGAATTGTACATTGAAATTCCACTTACTGGCAACCAGGGCTTTGGAGCTGGGTAGTAAGTAAACCAACTCCGACTCCCGACTCCTTTGGCTTTCTGAAAAGCGACTCCGACTCTGACTCCTGGGGTCTCCTGAATTGCGACTCTGACTCCCGACTCCGCTTATCAGCATTATTGCAAACAAATATTAGATAGCTAACAGGGGAGAAAAAGTAACAAATACTTGTTGAGAAACTTTAATGTAAAATTTGGGATTCATTAAAAATTTTTGCAACTGTGTTTTTGTAAATTATATTAATTAATTTTTGGAGTCGGGAGTCACCAGTTTAATTTTCGACTCCGACTCTAACTGAAAATCAAGGTTGTACTCTAACTCCACCCAAAAACCTCCGACTCCACGCCTCCGACTCCCGGCTCCAACTCCGACTCCAGAGCGCTGCTGCCAACTGCCACATTTTAGCACTTTTACGTGAAATCTGGAATCAAAGAGCACTTATACTGCTGAGGCAAATCTCTGCGGATTTTGCAGGGGCTGGTGGCCAATTTCCCACCTCTTTAATACTGACAGAATGGCTAGGAAATCTCCATAATTGTAAATTAACTTGTTTAATATCATTTTTTATTTTGCTTGCAGAATAAAGAACAAGATCCTACAGCATTCCGACAAAAATCGGGGCCGCAGTCAGAGCAGAATTTAAATCTCTACTGAGTTGGGCTTCTTGCACAGCTGTATTCACTTTTTGGCCACAAAAAAGGGAATTTTGCCCTAATTCTGGACGTCGAACCCCCAACAGGCTACAGTCCAGCATTTCCAAGGACACTACTATAGTAAATGTCTCATCAAAATAGGACCAGAAACGTTTGACTTCCGAAGTGAATTTTGAATTTGAATGAAAGTAACCAGTCTTTTAAAAAAAAATTGTATAAGTTCCAATAGAATGAAAATGTTTAGCCTGACAAACTGAAATGTATAATAAATGAACAGTTGAACTTGCAACTTGTTTTATTCAACTTCTTCTTCTTTTTATGGCAATGTCTTGACCATCCTGATAGAAGTACTATTCATAAAAGCAGAGTCTGTGGCTTAAAAAAGAACTCCGTTAAACTTTGATCTGGACTTAACCAGACTCGTTCTCACTTGTGATGTCAGCATTGTGTACACTGTTGCTCATAAATATGGAATATACCGAAATAACCACGATCCTTGTTTTATTTTTTACCCTTGTTTTGGGTGAGTCCAGATTTATAAAATTAACTTCAACATGCTAAGAAGAGGCTCAACTAACCCGATATGAATGGTTAGAGTAGATTTTGCCTATTTTGAGGTTTGTATGAACAATGGTGATAAACCAACCATATTAGTTATGATAAACTCTCAATTGCGAGAAGCCAAAACTATTTCTAGTTGAAATTATAGTAAATTTTGTTACAGCAGTAATATTCAATAACAATAAATCGTTCCTGGTTATCATACTGTCTTGGAATTTGAAAATGTAAAAAACCATTCCATTGGACCAAGCACAAATATGACCCATTTTGTACGTGCTGTGATTATTTGTCTCGGAGGTTCCACATGCTAATGACAATTGAATTGACTCATTTAAAGATTAATCTTTCCTTTGATGCCAGTAACTTTCACAAATCAACAATTTTGGATGGATTTCTAACCCTATATAAAATTCATATTTTGGCCTTTTTTGCATCGTTTTTTCAATTTCCTCCAGCCTCCCTAATTTTCAACGATTTAAGTAAATATTCAAGTGAGGACTTCAAATAACTCTTCATGAATCCACTTAAGTTCTTAAAAGTGCGATTTTAACCATTGGATTCAAATGGGGTAGCTACAATTCAATGGTAGTTTTCGTGTTTTCCTATATTCCATATTTATGAGCAAGAGTGTAGTTGCATGACAGCATCAGCCCTTCCTAAGTGCCTGTTTTTTACCCTGGGCAATGTATATTGCCAATGGTATCGCCCAAGATATCCAATGGCATTTTCCAGTGTTGGTGACCGCCGTGTGATGATGACTGATGAGAAGACTAGGAGTCCGGCACATACCCTACTGTTTCAGGGATGTCTTTCAGTTGCCCCGGCACCGACCATTGAGTAAAGTGTAATTTGATAATTGTTCATTCATAAAAACATGTAAAAAAATAAAAACATAAGGGGGCTAGTGTTAAAACTAACAAGAGTAGCTCCCCCTACCTGGGAAATTATATACCTACAAGTTGTTTTGTTTTGTTTTTACAATTTACAGAATTACCATTAACAATTTCATGGTCAAGTTAGTTCCAATTATTAACAATTCTATTTATCCAAAACATTTTTATTTTTTCGGTGCGACAAAACTGTGCATATACATTTTTGTTATAACCTCAATTCCTATTGTTAAATTTATAAGAATCATTTACATCTATTATAGTAACATCATAAATTAGTTTATAGGATAAAATGAGATCTGTTCTTAGCATTCGTTCTTCCAAACCATTTATTTTACATATTTCCAGCCTATCCGAATATTGCAAATTTTGAGAGTGGAATAATCTTCTTGTAATATACTTTTGAAGTTATGCATGTTACCCACTACAGTCTGCTGCAGCTCCCAATAATGTTATTATTAGGACTGCCAGCAGGCCTTATTGTATGTGACGTGTCAGGTTGTGACTCTGTGCACAGGATCCTGTTAAAACTATGCATTGTATGAATCGGATTTTTTGTACTATCTTTACTTGTGGTCCATTGAAAGATCTTTTCGATTTTTTGATTTTCGGTTATGGCCATGTCAATATTTGGCAAATGCAGATATAATTCTAAATACCACACTCTTATGCAACAACTAAAATATACTTCTACCACGCTTTTCTAGCTGTTGTGATAGCAGTGCCAATCATATGGAGCGAGTGTTTACAGATTTATTACAGAAAGGAAAGAAAGAAAGAAAGAAAGAAGGAAGGAGAAGAAAGGAGGGAAGAGGAAGAAAGGAAGGAAGAGGAAGAAAGGAAGGAAGGGGAAGAAAGGATGGAAGGGGAAGAAAGCAAGGAAGGGGAAGGCATGAGAAGGCAGGAAGGAAACAAGGAGAAGGCAGGAAGAAAGGAAAAGGTTGGAAGGAAGGAAGGAAGAAAGAAAGAAAGGCAGAAGGAAGGAAGGCAGAAGGAAGGCAGAAAGGAAGGAAGGATGGAAGAAAGGAATGAAGGAAGAACAAAAGATACACAGATATAGGACAGAAGATATAGTACACAACATAGGTAGATATTCTAATTCGATACAAAGATAGATAGATAGATAGATAGATAGATAGATAGATAGATAGATAGATAGATAGATAGATAGATAGATAGATAGATATATAGATAGATAGATAGATGGATAGATAGATTGATCAATGGATAGATACGAACATAGATGGGGGCAATAGATATATGGGCCTACGCCAATATTATGACAGGCTGGCAGTCCAACATATATGTATATGCACTCTGTGAGTGTTCGTTCTTATTGTAAACTTTAAGCAAACAAAAACCATGTTTGAATAATTGGAATGTTCCTCTCAAAACAAAAATTGGGAATAACCAAACTTCCGATGATGTTTCAGAAAACACAACATAACATTTGAACAAGATGAACATTTTGTCACAAAATAATCGACTTATTTCATTTGCAACAGATTGAGTGGGGAAAAAAGAATTCATTTTTGCAATTGATTAACAAAACAATAATTCCAAATATAAATACCTTTCCCCAAGCATGTGGTCACACAACTGAGCTCATCGCAGATTGGAAAGTCAGGTAGGTTTCTTCTTCCTTACTGTTTTGTAAAGACTAATAATTACTTTAATGCACCAGCAGGCATATTATTACAAAATATTTCAGATCATCTGCCTTACTTTGTTAGTCTTGATTTCCTGAAGACTACGAAGCAAATGCATAATAACTATATTACAATACAAACAAATAATCCCTCTGCTCTAACTAATTTTAGAAACGAAATAAGATTAAACTGCACTATGAATAAATTCATTAACCAGTCTGAATATCTCAACACTAATTATGATACCTTAGAAGATATCCTTAAATCTGCACTTTCAAATCATCTTCCAACAAAGAAAGTTAAATTCAACAAATATAAACATAAAAGCACTCCTTGGATAACAAGAGCTATAATTAATTCTATTAAATTCAGAGACAAATTGTACAAACGTTTACGTGCTACTCCAAACATAGACCCCATCCATGAAACTCTAAAAATAAATCTGCGCACATACAACTCGATACTCAAGAAAAGTATTAGAGGGGCTAAAAAATTGTATTTCCATGAATGTTTTGAAAAACATAGAAATGATATTAAAAAAACATGGGATGTAATTACAGATATCACTCAACCTTCAAAAGATAATTCTCATCCTGACCACTTCATTATTGATGACCTTCCTTGCAATGATCCAAACATAATTGCAAACAAATTTAACAATTTTTTCATCAAAATTGGTCCGTCTTTAGCAGATAAAATTGCTCAACCGCAGGGATTAGATTTTAAAAATTTCCTTGATAATAATAATAATAACATATTCCACTTCCAAAACGTGAATGAGGAATGTGTTCTTAAAATTATAAACACCCTGAAACCAAAATCTAGCTGTGGCGTTGATGGAATCTCAAATAAGCTGCTTAAAGAAATTAAACTTGATATACTTAAACCCTTAACCTTAATAATTAATCAAAGTTTTGAATCAGGAATCTTTCCAGACAAATTGAAAATTGCGAAAGTGCTCCCAATCCATAAAAAAGGAGAAAAATATATATTCGACAACTATCGACCTATTTCAATTTTACCGAGCTTGTCAAAGGTCTTTGAGAGAATCATGCACGATCAAATTTATGACTACTTTAGAAGCAATCAACTATTTTATGATAACCAGTATGGCTTTAGAAGTGGTCACTCTACAGAGCTTGCTGCCTTGGAATTAATAGACAGGGTAATACTCTCCATGGATAAAAAAGAAATTCCATTGACGGTTTTTATTGACCTCTCAAAGGCCTTTGACACTCTTGATCATGAAATTCTCTTATATAAACTACAAAGCTATGGATTTGCAGGGAACTCTCTGTTGCTCTTACGAAGCTACCTCTCAAATAGAAAACAGACCCTTGAAATATTTGATGTCCAATCTGATTACCTAACTATTCAAACAGGAGTGCCACAAGGATCCATTTTAGGTCCCTTATTATTCATAATATATCTAAATGATCTGAAACAAACATGCAACATCTTTCAACCTATAATCTACGCTGATGATACAGCACTTTACACTGTATTAAAAAGCCGCTTAAATCAAACCAATACCATTAATGATGAATTAAATTTCATTAATAACTGGTTTAAACTTAACAAATTATCTATAAATGATGCAAAGACTAAAATGATGAGGTTCCACACTAAACAAAGAAAATTAAATCCTATAAATATTTTCATAAATGACAAAAAAATTGAAATTGTAAATGAATTTAAATACCTTGGTATTATCCTGGATTCCCATCTCACATGGAAACCTCATTTAAACATGATTTCCCAAAAAATTGCAAAAACAAATGGCGTGATGAATAGAATGAAGAACAATCTACCATGTAACATTCTAAAAACTATTTATAATTCTCTCATTTTGCCTTTCTTAAATTATGCATTACTTGTATGGGGAACAAAATGTGAACAACTGCACAAATTGCAAAAAAGGTCTGTTCGTATAATTGTAAATGCCAAATACAATGCACATACTGAACCAATTATGAAAGTATTAAATATTCTAAAAATTAGTGATATGCTTAAACTCCAGGAGATGCGCTTTATTTATAAACATCAAAACAGAACCTTGCCCAAGTACTTTATTACAGACATGTTTGCAACAAATTCACAAGTTCACAATCATAACACTAGAGGAAGATCTAATTTAAGAATTCCTCAAAGCGAACATGCTTTTGTGAAAAACAGTATTAGATACCGTCTACCAAATCAATATAACAATCTCCCCACTGATATCAAAAATAAAATTACAACACATAGTTTTGAGGGTTTTAGCAAATATGCAAAGCAATTTTTGCTTAGTACATATAACAATACCTGTAATAGGGTTCATTGCTATATTTGCCATAGATAGTCTGGCTGACTAAGCTAATAAAACATGATTGGTTGAGAATATGCTAACTAATTTTCTGTGTGTATGTTCAAATATGCTCCAGTAATTTAATGCAATGTCTGATCTACTATCATTTTATATATATCATGTCTGGCGATTGTCAAAGATTTTAAAATTTCTGATGGAATGTCAATGGCAATAATCTAGTCTACAATTTTTAAATATCATGACTGGATCTTCCCTATTCCCCAGGTTGGCTTGTCGCTAGCGACAAGATCCTTGTCTTAGATAGGTCATCCTGTCCACAGAATTTATTTTAATTGTACATGTTGTATTTAACTAGAGTTACTTTTTCTTGAAATCAATAATAAGTTCAAAATTGTATGATTGTAATTTTGTGGAGAAATAAAATTCTTGAGTCTTGAGTCTTGAGTCTTCTTTTGATTATTATATTAGTGACTGTTGAGAATTTATGACTGGGGGGGGGTGGGTGTTTTGGCCGAGGGGGTACTAACTTTCCCACGTGTTTCAAGGGGGGGTACTAATATTTGACAACACTTCCAAGGGTCAGGTAAGAAATTTTAAAAAAGAAAAAGGTTAAGAAACACGCGTAAACTCATTTTATTTGGACTTTTTTAAGTGCAAAAGTCCGCGAAATGACGCGAATCTGTATGCGTGGCCGTGTATTATTAGTTATTTGTTGTTTGCTTGGCGGATACAGGATTTACCTTCCCGAAGATAGCTGTATCTGGGCGAAGCGAAGCTGAGCCCGGATACAGCTATCTGAGGGAAGGTAAATCCTGTATCTGCCAAAAGCAAACAACAAATTACGAATTTATCCGATCACACTTCAAATTGAGAAAGAAAACAAAGCCATATTTTCAAATAACAAATTTTATTGATACAGTAAAATCGATGATGTTTCACCAAATATATTAGCTAAGAACCACGTGACATCTCTCAAATCCAATATTTTTTTAATTATTTCTTGAAATACAAATTTACTGTTTTAATGCTGAAACCATTTTCTCATCATTTCTTGAAATACAAATTTACTGTTTTAATGTTGAAACCATTTTCTCATCATTTCTTGAAATACAAATTTACTGTTTTAATGTTGAAACCATTTTCTCATTATTTCTTGAAATACAAATTTACTGTTTTAATGCTGAAACCATTTTCTCATCATTTCTTGAAATACAAATTTACTGTTTTAATGTTGAAACCATTTTCTCATCATTTCTTGAAATACAAATTTACTGTTTTAATGTTGCAACCATTTTCTCATCATTTCTTGAAATACAAATTTACTGTTTTAATGTTGCAACCATGGAAAATTGGGGTTCTTGGAGACTTATTCACCACCTTTGAGACAGTCTTCATCTGTCGAGTCGCTGTTTCCTCATTCTGCCTTGTCACAGTCACATCCTCCTGTGCCACTAAAAATTAGTAAAATAAATAAAATCAATAGCAGATTAAAAAATCAATTGAATACAGCGATTTGTATATCTTTAACATGATAGACAATTACACCAAAAACTATGTATATGCATATCTTTAATAAAGTAACTAGACCTTGTATCTGCATACCTTGTGTAACTGAAGAGAACAGGTCATCAAAGCCAACATCAAAGTTCATATCGTTCCAGTCCAAGTCCCAGGCATCCAAAGACAGGGGGGGAGGGGCAGTTACATTGGGAGAAGTTACTGTCGGGATCGTGGGAGTCACAGCAGACGCTTTTGTGTTGACTGAAAAGTGCGAAAATATTCTAATTTTACAATTTTGTTGGATACAGAATTTACCTATTCTGTGTTAGTCAAAACTATAAGTAATAACCTAAAAAGACAGGATTCATCAATTCTCTGCATCAATTCAAAGGTTTTTGAAAAATTTCAGACCAAATATTTACAAACAATTATGCTCACTTGGTGTTATGGGTGGAGGGCAGGGATGATCTTCAATCTGGGATGCTGATGTTACAGTACATGAAGGCATTTCCACATGACGAGCTTGGTTCCTCTCCTCCAAAACAGCTCTGCCTGCAAACAAAATTAACAAGAATAAGCCAAATTTTCCAAAAAGCCATTCAGTTAAAGCATTTTTACTATATAACAGAAATCCATTTAATTTAGATTTGGCCTAATTACCTTGGGCTGTAGATTCCTTGTTGGTTATTGCGTTTGAGATGAGTGCTGACATTTGAAGCTTTTCTCTGTTCTTATTGCGCTGATACAGGCTCAGTGAGCTGACAGACTTGTGCCCAGTGACAGACATCATCTGAGCATCAGAACACTTGTTCCTTCCAAGAATAGTGCTGCCAGTTACCCTCAACGAGTGATTGGTATAAATCTGATTAAGCTGACATTGTATACTCAAATCCTTCATAAAAGTACGCAGTTTCCTCTCTCCAACGGGACTGTTATAGTACCAAACAGGCTGGTCAATTGTGAACTTTTCTAAAGGTCTTGGCCACAGGCTGTTACATGCGGGATGCAGTTTTCCGAGGTACTTCGTAAAGCTTGAGACTGGACAAATTGCACTGTCAGGCACTTCACTCATGAGTCCGCTGAAAAATTCTTTGTCATCTTCCTTGTGATTTTTTTGCTGCTCATCATTTGCCTTGATTACATATCTTAAACCTGTCTCAGGATCCGTCATCACTTTGAAGAAAGCTTTCGTCATGCTGTGCCTATTCTCTTCTCCTCGTCGGCAAAAGTACAACCTGATGTCGAGCTGCACTTTGTTTTGCAGGCTTCTAGGATTTAATCCACAAACTGCTTCTGAGCTGTACAATTTGTTCAGGTCGTTGTCGCTGACTGCAGGGAAGTGTTCTACCGCTCCAAACCCCTTTGACTTCAGCTCACACTTTGCAGTCTTGAACAAGTCATTAGACAAACGAAATTCCTTATCCCTGCAGATGTCAAATATCTTATTGAACGGTGGGCTTGTTAAATACCTGTTCAATGAATGTCTGAAATTTTCTAGTGTAGAAACTTTGTAAAGCTTTCCATCAACTTGCCGTGCACTCAGGTAGAATTTGCCCAGTTGCTCATCCAGTTCATTTGTGTCAAAATCCTCAAAATTTTCGGCCTTTCCAATTTCCTTCAAATAACATTTGAAACTTCTGGCAGCTTTTTCATTCGCCTTCTTAGTATTCTTTGGTGTCACATTAGCCCTCTTTTTCTCTATTTCTTCATCTGTAAAGTGGGCAAAGACTCAAGACTCAAGACTCAAGAATTTTATTTCTCCACAAAATTAAAATTATACAATTTTGAACTTATTATTGATTTCAAGAAAAAGTAACTCTAGTTGAATGCAACATGTACAATTAAAATAAATTCTGTGGACAGGATGACCTATCTAAGACAAGGATCTTGTCGCTAGCGACAAGCCAACCTGGGGAATAGGGAAGATCCAGTCATGATATTTAAAAATTGTAGACTAGATTATTATCATTGACATTCCATCAGAAATTTTAAAATCTTTGACAATCGCCAGACATGATATATATAAAATGCTAGTAGATCAGACATTGCATTAAATTACTGGAGCATATTTGAACATACTCACAGAAAATTAGTTAGCATATTCTCAACCAATTAGGTTTTCTTTACCTTAGTCAGCCAGACTATCTATGGCAAATATAGCAATGAACCCTATTACAGGTATTGTTATATGTACTAAGCAAAAATTTCTTTGCATATTTGCTAAAACCCTCAAAACTATGTGTTGTAATTTTATTTTTGATATCAGTGGGGAGATTGTTATATTGATTTGGTAGACGGTATCTAATACTGTTTTTCACAAAAGCATGTTCGCTTTGAGGAATTCTTAAATTAGATCTTCCTCTAGTGTTATGATTGTGAACTTGTGAATTTGTTGCAAACATGTCTGTAATAAAGTACTTGGGCAAGGTTCTGTTTTGATGTTTATATATAAAGCGCATCTCCTGGAGTTTAAGCATATCACTAATTTTTAGAATATTTAAAACTTTCATAATTGGTTCAGTATGTGCATTGTATTTGGCATTTACAATTATACGAACCGATCTTTTTTGCAATTTGTGCAGTTGTTCAGATTTTGTTCCCCATACAAGTAATGCATAATTTAAGAAAGGCAAAATGAGAGAATTATAAATAGTTTTTAGAATGTTACATGGTAGAATGTTCTTCATTCTATTCATCACGCCATTTGTTTTTGCAATTTTTTGGGAAATCATGTTTAAATGAGGTTTCCATGTGAGATGGGAATCCAGGATAATACCAAGGTATTTAAATTCATTTACAATTTCAATTTTTTTGTCATTTATGAAAATATTTATAGGATTTAATTTTCTTTGTTTAGTGTGGAACCTCATCATTTTTGTCTTTGCTTCATTTATAGATAATTTGTTAAGTTTAAACCAGTTATTAATGACATTTAATTCATCATTAATGGTATTGGTTTGATTTAGGCGGCTTTTTAATACAGTGTAAAGTGCTGTATCATCAGCGTAGATTATAGGTTGAAAGATGTTGCATGTTTGTTTCAGATCATTTAGATATATTATAAATAATAAGGGACCTAAAATGGATCCTTGTGGGACTCCTGTTTGAATAGTTAGGTAATCAGATTGGACATCAAATATTTCAAGGGTCTGTTTTCTATTTGAGAGGTAGCTTCGTAAGAGCAACAGAGAGTTCCCTGCAAATCCATAGCTTTGTAGTTTATATAAGAGAATTTCATGATCAAGAGTGTCAAACCGTTTCATGTTCACTGACCAGCCTGTCTGGCACTATATAGGCCTGAAAATCCCGTTTTGCAAACTATTTTGAAGATGCTGCCATTGCAGGACTTGGACTGGAACGATATGATGCGGCTTGTGACGTCATGCTGCGTGGATTCCAATAGCATGACGTCACAAGCAGTAACGAGCAGCATGACGTGGCATGACGTCACGACTGCAGGATACGGAAAATATTATGTCGGGCTGCTTGACAGATACAGTTTCTCGTGATTTATTGACAAATACAGGATATATCTGCAGTGTTCTCAGCCAATCAGAATCGAGCATTGGCCTTGGTGGTCGGATAAAACAGTATATATGTGTGTATTGCTTTGTATGTCGGGGGGGGGGGGGGGGGGGTACTAAAAATACGCGTGAAACCTAAGGGTGGGGTACTAAAAATCCGCATGAAACTCAAGGGGGGGTATCAATTTTTGACGAGATGTTCCAGCAAAACTCCCACCCCCCCAGTCATAAATTCTGAACGGTCCCTTAAAGAATCTGTAGTCAGGTAGTTTTTGTCTTCTGATTAATACATTGCATCTTATATATATATCATTTTCTTCCAGCAATAAAGTCTACAGCTCCCCCCCGCCCAAAAGGATGAGTTCTCTTTGGATGGTAAAATTCCTTTGTTTTGCATTCCTTACACTTCACCCATGTGTTTATGGAGGAGATCCATCTGAAGGTTTGTTAATTTTTTTAACCTGGTCCATCAAGCCACATGAAATATTTTTGTTGAATATAGTACCAACACAGTGAGCTGTTAACTCTCAAACATGACACAGGAATCATTTCGCAAATTCTTGGAAACATTCAGACAAATCCTGACGTTGATTTGAAAATGGAAACATGCTTCTCCTCTGTAACGTGTATTAGTGTCCCACTACTCAACCAGTCATATTTTGTGAAGCCCATCTTTCCATGGTCTGTTTATCTTATTTTCCGTTAAGCATATTAAGTTTGTCGCTTGGTTTTAGGATCTTTTGATGCAAACTACCGGAAGACACATTGACTGCAGCAGCTGACTGTTGGCAGTGGCGTCCATATGGGGGGCACGGGGGGGTACGTGCCCCCAACATATTGGACCTGTGCCCCCCAGGTGCCCCCCATATGAACTTTCCAACTCCGGCTAAAATATACAATTAGTATATTGGGTGCCCCCCCAGAGAATCGTGTGCCCCCCCAGGTGCCCCCCCGCTCGAGACCCCCCAGTTACGCCACTGACTGTTGGCACTGATTAGGATCTAGCAAATTGGAACTTCCTAGAGTATATTTGTCAAGATCTGAATCTTATTGGGCAATTTTATAATTGTTGTATCATTATCAAAGAAAGGTATGTTCAGGAGTCCAGGACTAAATCAAAATATCTGTATCATTCATTACAGAAACAGCTTAAATGCTTGGAATGTGATGCAGAAGTGAGCGCAAAGCCAACTCGGCTGACGATTTACAGGAAAAAGTGTTCCGCACCAGTATAATGCCACAACTACTGATGATAAGCAGCCATCGCTCAATCAATATATGAAGTGTCAAAAGTGGCCCAAAGATGCTGCGTTGATGATTAGTTAACATATTAATATGCTAAAATGACCAAAAAAGTGAATTAAGAAGTTAGTGTTATTTGTAATCAGCGCAAATATTGGAAGTATGCAATAAAATTTTTGCCAATACTGAGAGACAGACAGTCACAAAAAGATTCCTGAACATTGTAAATATGGTCTAAGACTAGGTTTCCTGGATATAAATGCTGCAAGTTCGGGGTAAGCTATATACAAGCTGTATCACTGTCTTTTGTTCAGATATTCTTGGTTTTTCCTTTTAATAATTCACATTTTGTGAGATTTTGCCGGAAAATGCCATTTCGAGAGATTTTCCATTGCGGGAAAATCCGGAAAATTCCGGTGGAAAATTCAAGCTGAGAAAATGCCGGCCAGCCCTGGAACTGATTTTTAATTTTATTTGACGTTATTACTACATTTAGGCTAATTAAATTATATTTTCTTCAGAACACAGCACAACTGATGCACTCAGACTTGACACCTGTACACTGCAACCAGAAACTCATGAGGTTGGTGAAACATTTCGAGCTGTTACTCCCACAAAAGCTGGAAGAGAAGGGCTGTCTCTACGTCACACTAATGCTTCTGTAACCGTGAAGTATGACAACCATCTTACCGACCAATCATATACACATAAAAAATCATACGGCCAGCAAATTTTCATAGGCATGAAATTCTATGCAGACATCCCACAGCATCATTACAATAATGTATTTTTGAAATTTTTTGATTTTGGCGTCGCACTCACAAAAGATGGTGATATTGCCATCCACTATGTCGCAATTGATGGTCAAACGAGTAAAGTTAGATCTCGTGAAGTTAACACTGGAATTGCAATGCCTTCAGAATGCCTTGATCTAGGAAACGCTAACTCCAATACGAATACCGACGATTCTGGGTGGATAGAACTAACTGGAATCAAGGTTAAAGTCTCTCCGAGAGAAAAGCGATCCATCGATGACGCTTGCTGGAAAATGATTGGTATAAAATTCACCATTAATCTACGTTTGGAAGCTCATCTAGATGTTTACGTCAATGGGAAAAAGACTACAAGAACAACAATCTCTATGTACAAAGAATTTTCCACACAGATGATGCACCCTCCTGCCAACACAATCACCGTCACGAGGGGGTCGTTCAGTTGCATTGAAGTCGCCCAAGGAGAACACCCCGAGAGCTACTATGAAGACTTGAACCTGAATGAATGCCGTAAGTTGATTTTATGGTTGTGTTCTCAAGCTTTAGGCCAGACATAATTGATCTTTAGCTTCTCTGATCTTCTCGAGGCACTTTTTCTAGGGTCAGTTGGTAGAACTAAGAAAAAAAAGGTGAAATCTCCATTTTTTATTAGGTCGATTTCATAAAAATTCTGGTTATGCTAAAAAATAATTTCCATAGGCAGAAAATTTGTTGGGTCGGTCGATCTGAGAAGCTGAAAATTAAAAAAGTCTGGCCTTAGCTTCCCAACACCAACATAGTCAATCAAAGATGGATGGCTGGATGTTTGGGGCTATACGTCCTGTATTTGTGCACTTGGTAGTCTAATTAGGGCAGGACGAGGACACGGCAATGAGGCGAAGGATGATTGAAATAGCCGTCCAACATAGGCCCAGGTGACCCGGCAAGAGCTTGATTCGAACCCTGGACCCAGCGATTGGCAGTCCAGCACTCTACCACTAGACCAACCCTCCCCCCTAGTCAAGCAAAGATAATTATTCTCCAGTGACAGAGTTTAGGTTTGTTTGGATACAGTTTGAACACCAGGGGGAACTGATGAGAATAGAAGAGAGTGAACTATTTTTAGACACACACATATACATATGCTGCGCAATATTTCCCTGCCAGAGGCACTTGTATACATAATATTATGGGATGGTTGATTTAATGTGGTATTTTGTCTCTTTTTTATGCAGAGAAGGAATACAATGGTATGTCTGTTACACCTATCTTTTCCTTTGTTTTAAGTATGTACTTTTTATTTATTGTACTTATTGATTTTAACTTATTTTTAAGTATATAGTTTTTATAATTTTTGTTATATTGTAATATTCATCATGAAACATTTTTGGAGACACTATAATAGTAAAAAATACAGACTTAATTGTGGCAGAATGGGAATAGGGTGCGTAGATGCTTGAGGATAGTGAGCAACATTTGCCTGAATTTCATAATCGCATATTCATATCATTTCTTATCAAATACTTCGGGAGCAACTGATTTCAAATTATGTTTTAAATTGAATCATCACACATTTTTAGCTTCCTAACCTGAATTGTTAGTGTTCTCCAAAAGTTTTGAGCCGCCCTCCCTACCCCTCCACCTTCAGTAGGGTGGGACTGGCGCCCCACATTTCGGAAATTACAGGCGGATCAAACCTGACTTTTTTTTACAAATGAGGTTGGCATAAAAGAGTGTGTGTGTAAAATTTCAGCTCATTCTATTAATATTTATAATAACATATATAGTTTGGTCACTATAAGGAGCTAAAATCTCGAAATTTAGGCCTTTTTGAGTCATTTCGAGAGGAAAATGCAAAATAATGGTGGTTATGAACTGCCCTCCCAAAACCCACCCCCATAGTTTTGGAATGGTCAAAAAATATTGATTCTAAGTCTCATTTTTGGAAAATCATGCTTTTTTCAACTTCAAGTTTTTTGCAGGTTTTTTCAGGTCTCGCCAATGGGGATTTACATTATAAACTTCAAGTGAAATGTGCTACCTCTAAATATAAATAGAATGAGCTGAAATTTTACACACATGCTCTCATATGCCAACCTCACTTGCAAAAAAAAGTCAGGTTTGATCCGCAAACATTGGGGCACCAGTCCCACCCTAACCTCCAGTACGCATATTTTTTGGAATAACTATTTGGCTGTTATATTTTTCACATTTCAGGGGAACCAGAGGAGAAATTTATTGAGTGCGAAAATAAAATCAACAGTCCTACTACACCAGCACCAGACCCTCTGTTAATAAGCGATCCTCTTGAAGTAAGCGACCCTCTTGAAGTGAGCGACCCTCTTGAAGTGAGCGACCCTCTTGAAGTGAGCGACCCTCTTGAAGTAAGCGACCCTCTGCTAGTAAGTGATCCTCTGAAAATCAGTGACCGTCTGGAGTAAACTGTACTTCAGGAAGAAAACGAGAAGTTTTAAAGATCATAATTTCATCCCAAGCTTGTTTGGAGATCACAAGGCTTCAATCTGTTATTTTACAATTTCATTGAATATCATCTGAATTTGACTAGAATGTCTTTTTATCTTTGAAATTATATTTTTCCTTCCTGCCCAGCGGCATCATTCACTAACTTAAATGTAATTTCAGAGAACTAAGTACTTCCATGATCTTCAGTTTTCTGGGTATTGCATGTACCTTGAGAAATTACTTAGACCCTTGTAGCAACATACAGCATCAATAAACTCTGTGAAAAGCATTTGCCCTGTGTCAAATATTTGTATTTTACAAATTCAATTAATCAATTAGCTATTGACAATATGCCACTTTTAAGAAGTCAGGGCTTCCAGGATTTTAAAAATGACGGCCAAATAATGACAAGTGATTATATTTGGCGGTTTGAGGAGATTGATGATGTTCGATTACCAGGCAAGGATAGGATATGACATCACTTGACAGATATGAGTCTTCAACCAAGTGTAGATATACATGTAGGCCTAACCTCCTAAGGAGCGTTTTGGTATTCACTGGCGATTTCCTGACATTTCCCCAACTGTTACAGTAGACGAATGACGACTTACACTCAGCTGCTAGTGTACATCAATGACCTCACAACAGGCCATATCCGCTGCAGTGAAATGAAGTGTGAAGTTGTCATAAGGCAACTTGTGACCACACTGATGAGTGGTATGACACTTTAAATCTCATTGATTGCTTATAAATGTGCCATACAGAATAACATTGCAGAATAGGGGTCTGACCTCACAAAGAATATTCCAGTGCTTTCTTGTAAGCTCTAGAGTTTAGTTACTGTAACATATTGGACAGGAGCAGCTGTATCATTGTGGAAGCTCACTATACACTGTAAAATTTGAAATTTCGCGTCAGCTCAAATGATTGAGTGAGATGGTTGCACAATTTGTTAAGAGCTAGCATAGCTTGATGTTTTGAGTTACGATAATCTTTTCGTTGTTATAACTTAAAACAACAAGCTATGATAGCTCAAAGGAATTGTGCAACCATCTCACTCAATCATTTAAGCTGACTCAAAATAAAAATTTTACAGTGTACGAATTTCATGTCTGCATTGCAGTGCAATATACAACAATAAAATAAAATAAAAAACCGATATTTTTGGTATCACTTAAGTGTATTAGTTTGGAAATGTATGAATGCATAAATTTAAGATTTAACATGTATAACTTAATTCTGCTAGACTTAAGAACAAGTCTCCTCTTTCACAGGTGTTTTATGCAAAATCCTTTATAAAATGACAGTTGACAGCTATTCTCAGCTCAGATTTTAAACTCAACAGTGACATTTATTTGTCAGAGGTGTTATAAAGAACTTTGTGTTTAATTGAAGAATAGAACACAAAACACGTAGCATACATGAAAACTATTTTGAGAAAACGAATGTAATGAGTTCCATATAGAACTTTCAAGTTTGGGGACATGAAATCCAGTGACATTTGATGCCTTTAAGGCCCCAATTCATTCTCCTAACCTTTTAGTTTGGTCTTTGTGAAAACTTATTTTGTTTTATAATTACCTTTCCATAATTTCCCTTTGCCCCGTGAGTTTAACTCTACAACTCCATAGTCCATATAAATTCAAATAGGCCAGCAGTTCGTAGTGTAAAAATGAGCCTCCATAGCTGTAAGAATATAGGGGGAACCAGGGCACAGTGGAACACGGGGAGTAATGGGACGGGGGGGGGGGGCACATTGGGACAGTTATGACCATATCACATTTTGCTGTCTGGCTTCAAAATAGTAGGTGCAGTATAATATCTTATGCCTTGGATTAAAGCTCAACAGTAATGGTGATGCCAACTTCTGAGTTGCTCAGTGTTTTCAGAATTGAGTAAAATTAGATGATCCCAGTGTGTCCCAGTTCTCCTCACACATCTGTTGTGACTAACACATTTGAACACATGTCAAATGCACATAAAATTAAGGCACATTATCCAATAATATTATTGTAAGATTAAGCAAACAAAAACCACAACAGAATTCTGGTTAAAAACATGAAAATGTGGTCTTAAAACAATAGTCACATTTCATTCGCAACAGATTGAACATATATAGCAAAAATGAATTCATTTATTTATCTAATCGATTGGCAAAAAAATAACTCTGAATATAAAACCCTTGGTTTACGGGGCTTTTTGTCATACGTTTCAGCCCACTCGAGAATTGAAAGGGAGGTAGGTTTTGTCTTCTTTTGGTTGTTGGCACATAAAATATTGATTCGGAGATGTCCAGAGTGTTTCATTTGCTCCATCATGAAGTTGAGAGAAAACTGAATAAAGTTAATAATATGCATGTTATCCGAGTTTGACAAGTTTTCATTAGTTTTTATTAGCTCAGAACATATATAGGCCTACATGTTAGGAACCACTGCAGGCTAGTCTGCTGCAGCTTCTACTACAGCCATTTATAACATTGCTAACTTTAAGCAAACAAAAACCATGGTGTTGAATAATTGGAATACTCTTCTCATAACAAAAATTGGGAATGACCAAACTGCACTTGATGTTTCAGAAATCACAAAATTAAATTCGAACAAGATTAACATTTGGTAATAATAATAATTTTATTTCTTGACAACGCATAGCATGATTCGTCTCAATGCACCTTACAAATAATACATATATATTATCAGTAAAATGACTGTACATTGGTATATAGGAGATAAAAACATAACATATATGTAAAATAGGAAGAGTGGGTAACCAGACTAAGTCAGAGACTTATTTATGGCTGGGCCCACGGCACCTCAAATTAATTTCTGATGCGAATGACAATGCAGTGGAATGACATGATGGCCAGCCTGGGGAAATTTAAAAGGTGATTTCTTCAGAGCAGTTGAGAGAGCAGCAATTGTTCCATGGATTCTTGCGAATTATCGTTTAGTTTCCAAAAAAAAAACAGTTTTCATCAATATTCACAATTATGACACAACATGTGCTAAAACCTGAAGCAACGCAAGATGTGATTATGCAGTCAAGAGTGTAGCATTCTTTTTAAAGCGAATCACTTTTTCCTTAATTCACTAAATGATAAAAACATGTATCTTTCAGTGACACTCGTTTTCTTTACACCATCACATCGACGATGATGCATCAGGTCTGGGTCGCACTGCTCCTTTGCTCTGCGCACCTAACACTCCATGTATTCGCACTAGAAAAGGATTCTTCAGAAGGTCGGTTTGTATGTCTTGATAAATTATCAGTTACTGAAGAAAATGTTTATTTCCATTTGAGTATTAAGTTGAGAGGCAGTTTTCTCCATTGATCAGTGATACAAGAGGGCCCACCACCCTCCCCAGTTTTCAATGTGCACACGTGCTGACAGATATGTAAACAAACAACAAATTGTGAAACTTCAAATCTCTACACGTAAATAGTTTAAGTATCTTGTCTGTTTC
Organism: Platynereis dumerilii; assembly: GCA_026936325.1. NCBI lineage: Eukaryota > Metazoa > Annelida > Polychaeta > Phyllodocida > Nereididae > Platynereis > Platynereis dumerilii. Next base: position 1,300,474 of record JAPTHN010000034.1, read on the forward strand.
CCACAAAAAAGAATGTTGAGAGAAAGTGAAGGTGCACCTGTAAAAGGCGAAGAAATTAAGAATCCATTTCACATATATATATTACAATGATAGTTATGATTACATATATACTGGAACCGATTGTCACCGAGCAACCAACAGGAAGCCGATTGTATTGAGATATATATTTTTTCAAACTTCAGGCAACTTTTTGAAAAAGGTATGGTATCCCTGCTTTTTGCCTTTCCAAGTTCAAGAAGAAGACAATTCATAGAGATGTAAATATATTTCTTTCAGAATTTAGTAAAACCGAAGCCATAAGAGTTGACACATGTATACTGCAACCTGAAGCTTCTGGGCTTCGAGAAACATTTCGAGCTATTACCCCTGCGAAAGCTGGAAGAGAAGGGCTATTTCTACGTCACTACATGGCATCAGCAAAGTTGAAGTATGACAATAATCTCACAATAAAATCATACGCAAATCCTACCCAGCACATTTCCTATGGCGTCAAATTCTATGCAGACGTCCCACCACAAAGTTATGGTTTTGGCTTTTTTAGTTTTGCTGGTTTCTACTTTGAACTTACGAAAGATGGTACTATTAGCGCCAAGAACATTGAACCTGACACTCAGGCCCACAGAAAACTTAAGAATGGAATTGAAATGCCTACCGAATGTGTGGATCCCGGAAAAGATGACTCGAATACCATCAATACTGACGATTCTGGGTGGATCGAACTAACTGGAATCAAAGTCTCTCCGAGGGAAAAACGATCAATTAATGACACCACTTGCTGGAGACTGTTTGGTATCAAATTCACCTACGATCATACAATTGCTCATCTGGACATTTACATAAATGGAAAAAGAATCACAAGAATCAGTTTGCCCAAAACCAAAGAAGTGATCCCGCAAATGGAGGCAGCACCTACCAATGCAATCACCATGACGATGGGGAAGTACAGTTGCATTGAGGTCACCCAGGGAGATCGGCCGGAGAACTACTACGAAGACTTCAACCTGAATGAATGCCGTGAGTTGATTTTAGTGCAGCGTTTACAAACTTAGTTGGTGTTCAATAAGCCAATTTGAAAGTTGTATGCCTATGTTGAATCTATAGCAGATGTAGTTTACCAACACCAAAGTAATATAACTAAAGAAACAATGTTTCCATTTATTGTCTTGGAAGGGGTCTAGAGCTTGGGTTTGGGTACACATAGCTATGAAAAAGATAGGCCTAATAATTGTATTTCTGCTAGTTGTTTTATTTATGTCATTTTGTCTTTCTTTCTGCAGAGAAGGAATACGATGGTATGTCTTTAAAACTATCCTTTTACTTTATTTTAAATTTACATCTGTCATCCTCTTTTTCTAAACTTTACCTATTTCAAGTATGTGGTGTTGATAGCTGTTGTTTTATCTTTATATATATAAATATTCTAATTCTATTCTACACTCCTGCTCATAAATATGGAATACTTTTTTGGAAAAAAGATGTCGAATAAAGTTAAATTTCAGAGTTTGAAATATAAGCAAGTCCATTGTAAAAGTCAAGTCATCTTCTCCAATCACTCTTTGAAAGCCTCAACTACATTTTTTTGCAAGAATTTTTAATTTTTGGTTGAATACACCTAACCCTAAAAAACCCCCTGAATTTCCATATTTCGTGCTGCTGTAACATTTCTTTGGGTTAATGCTGCAGCATGTGTTTTAAATGACAGCATGTTCTTCCCTTTGAAGTAGTATACCATTGAATCAGACAATCATGAGCTCCGACAGAAGTTGCTAAAGTTGTTAATTTCAATGGAGAATGTTGGAAGTATTCCATATTTATGAGCAACGGTGTATATGAAATGTTTTGAAGACACCACAGATTAAGACTTAATTCATTCATTGAACCAAAATTATGCTCTTAATGCAAAAGGTTCTTGATGGTATATATAGAGAACCCACAGCCGGACGCAGGGGGGCAGGGATGGGGGGATGCATCCCCCCCCCCACCAGACCAAAATTTTATTATTTTTACATGTTAATTTTATCATCGCGCTGTCGCGTTATGTCACGAACTATGCGTTCCGCGACACGAAAGCCCAATAGAACCCCCCAACCGGAATTTTCTGGATCCCCCTCTGATTCAGGACATCCATATTAGAATGAAGATTTGGGCCATGCAATTGATAACGACAGAATGCAAGAATCATGGCTATTGAGTCGGACAGTTTGATGAGGCTAAGCTCTGTCAAACAAGAAGATTACACATTATTTTAGTCAAAAAAATAATGTGCAAGCACTTTAACAGCTGCTTGTAGATAGACTTAGTATCTATCTATCTATCTATCTATCTATCTATCTATCTATCTATCTATCTATCTATCTATCTACATGTATATATCCTCCCTCCCTCCCTTCCTCCCCCATCCCTTTTTTCCTTCCCATATTTTCCTTCCTATACTTTCCTTCCTATACTTTCCTTTTTTCTTCCTTTTTTCCTTCCTTTTTTCCTGCCTTTTTTCCTTCCTTCATTCCTTCCTTCATTCTTTCTTTTGAATCTGCAAAGACTGGATCTGGCTGCAGCTGTTGCTGCTGGTTTCACTGCAGCTGATCATTTGAAACTCCCGCCAAAAACGAACATTTTAGTTTCGTAAATAAAAATTTTAATGTCACAGAAGTTTACCAAAAGTTGATGGAAGCAAGATAAAATTATATTTAGGCTGCAAGCAAAGTTTTAATGACATAGGTGAAACAACACGACCAGGGGAGTTGTCATAAGTTTTCTTGGAACTCCTCCGGTAATACAGGCTGCAAGCAGCTGTAATAAAACTGTTGGGATAAACAAACTGTGTATTCAAACACTTAGGAGAGCTGTAAAACACAACAAGTATGATGCTGTGTGCCGGCCGGTTTTGCGGTGTGATGTGCACCAAATCTTGGCTATCATTGGCTGAATACATCTGTGACCTCGCACAAAACACCTGATTTGCATGAATTCCAATGCTCACCTAAGGGAACTGCCATATGATGTCATACTCTCACATTAAAAAATCACTTTCTACATGCACATCCTTTTGGCAGGATAATAAGATAAAAGTGCTGAAGTATAATCAAAGATTGGCAAATTCATACATATAAGTAGGGGAACATGGGGACCGACGGGCCATGGGGACCGATGGGCCATCCTCTTAACTCCACATCAAAAACGTTTCATAACATCTAATTCGCATTTTTAGTATTGCTTATCACATCTATGAATACCATATCGACCACTGATCAATAAGTGAAAGAACAAGCGTGTAGGAGGCAAAATGAAATTTTTAACATCTAAAATTTTTTTTTCTGATTCAGAAAAAGTTTAATATCTCAAAAGTGTGTAGACTCAACGCAATATATTTTCTATGATGATTTGTCCTATATATTGGTGACAATTTAAACATTGAGTTTTAGGAACAAGAACCATATTTCACCAAAAAAGCAGGGTTTAACTGTTCAGAAAGCTTTTGGGGACCGATGGGCCACCCAACATGGGGACCGATGGGCCACTATTTCTTGAGATTTTCTATAGGTGGCGTATTGGCATGGGGCTGGATATTAAAGTCTTTTATGGGAAAAAGCACAATAGAGCTTCAGCTTACATCTTTAAATGATAAGTTTTGACTTAAATGAATGCCCTCGAATTTACAGTGATAGATTTGCCTTAGTAATGGCTTCAAACACAAAATGGTGGAAATTTAAAATATCCATAATCATGAATTTTCAATCTAGGTAGTATTTGGGATATAATTAACATAAGAACCCCGTTAGACATTGCTGCAATATTGAGTGTAAGTTAAATTTTCACCAAAATATAAGCTAATGGAGGGTTATTGATGAATTTTATTGTTTTGATTCAAGATTTCTCCTACAGGTGGCATACTAGTACAGTATCATTGGAAAATTTTACTTTTCCTCTAAAAACCTAAATGATTGACAGAAATGATTCATTGATGGAGAAAAAATTAAAATATTCTTATTTTTGTAATATTCATCAACAAATTTGAGGTATTAGACAAGATTTTGATGATCATGGTGGTAGCCAAACTTCTGTATCGACCAAATATCAAATAATTTTTTTTCTTAGTGACCAATGAACCAATCGTTTTGATATTCTCCATAATAGTTTTTAATGCATCTGTTCATGTACTGCTAAATATCATCTCAATAGATTGACTATAACTACAAAAAAGTAACTCATGACATTTGTGAAAATTAAGCTTTTTTTCGAAGTGTAAAATCTAGGCATATCTATATTCTTTCGATCTCTTATTGTCCTATAAACTCAGATGGATCAACAAAAACATATTGGAAACAAATTTTGAATTCTTTATCCACCCTTTGGCAAGTTATTACCATGGTCCATCGGACCCCATGGGATGGCCCGTCGGTCCCCATGGTTGGGGACCGATGGGCCACCATGTTTCTTGACAGAAAATGTGTTTTCTAATCTTTCTTCCTGGGTTGATCTATGTGAATCTTATATCATTTTAAAGAGAATTACACCAGCTAATAGGGTGCACAGTATGAATCCTTTATCTGAAGCAGATTTGCCTCCATGGTCAATAATTTGTCAAGCGGCCCATCGGTCCCCACTCTCCCCTATGTTGTACAAAGTCGTACAGAAGCTTCATTTTTAGTTGCGTTTAACATGGTGAACCCTTTTTATTGACTGTCCTAATTTATTACGACTGCAAATACAATTTTACTACTGCTATTTACAACTTCTATTTCACAATTTATGCTAGCGTGAATAATTATGGGTGTTTTATTTCAACTTTCAGGTGAACCAGAGCAGAAGTTTATTGAGTGCGAAAACAAATTAAAAAATCCAAAAACAACGGCACCAGAAGTGAGTGAACCACTGCTGGACATTGACGGTCTGGAGGAAATTGAGTCCTTCTAAATATCATTATTCTATCCCAAGCTTGCTTTCAAGAGATGTTGAGAATATTTATCAGGAGTCCATCTGTCAGTTTGCAAATTCATTGAATTTTCTCCTTTTTCATTAATGTTTTTGTTTTTCTTACAAGCAAGAGCATTTAGCAGCTGTAATATAGAGTTACTTTTACCTTATAAATATGTAAAATGCTTGAATAACTTTCTTTGAATTCTACTGTTGCAATATTCAATAAACTTTATGAAAATGAAGCCTTTGAACTGTGTTGAACATTTTTATTTATTTACAATTGACAGTGAACTGAAGTAGTTATTGACAGCATGCTTTGAAAAAATTATCATCTGATTTACTGTGAAATCGTGAATATCATTGTTTACCGCCAAAATATGAGGGCCTATGACATGTTCAGAAATATCCTAAATGTGCAACTATGCCACATCGTCTACTTAACTTTTCCAAAAGTTTCAATGAGCTTTATCAGAAATTTTGTCATACTTTGCAAAAACTACTTTTTTGGATGCTTTTCTGAAGTTTCCATAGGAAAGTATTTAGTTTGACAAACGGGAAAATCCAAAAAGTGTCCAAATATTGTCCCATGGTTTGACACTATTTAGACAACTTTTGGATTCGCTCTATGTAAATTGTAATTTGTAGAGCAGCACAGGAACAGAGCCTCCGAAGTCGAGGCCAAAGCGCCCTCCCCCAGATATTTTGGAACCAAAAATGTGTGCATGCAGACGCTTTGGCAAGAGAGAATTTGTCACAAGCACACACCTGATAAAACAAAACTGGCAGTGCATGGCGTCACTAGAAATGCTAGTTTGGCGGGATGAAGTCCCAAAGTTTAGAAGCGTTGTCAGAGGTCAAAAGGTTCGTTAGCGCGAGCGCTCCAAAATCCAAAAACCTAAGATTTTAGATATCAGCTCAGCCCCCCTAGCACCCCTCCTAGTGACGCCACTGAAAACCACAGAGGATTCTGAACAAATTCTGATTGATATATTAACATACTAGAAAAGCCCATCAGGGCACATTCACTGTTATACAGGTCTATATATATGTTCATGAAAACTCAGGGTGCAGAACCAAAAATATTGAAAATGATTCAGTTCAAAAACATTGATGCATAAAGGGAAAGCAAATAATTGTAATTGCTGAAAGAACTATACAATTTTAATCCAAGAAGGCAAAAACAGATCTATACACTCTTATGGTGCCACACAGCTTCATCGATGGTGAAAGTGCAAAACCTCGTAGGTCAAAATTTTGCTATTTTTAGATTTTGACTGGAATGACCAATTCAATATCCAATACATGTTGTCGATTGGTCACCTTGCCTCTTTTTGCTATTTTTGGAAGTTGTAACAGAGAGATTTCACCAAACCTTGTATGGCGATTTGTTCCAAAAAGTGAATGTGCAAAACCTCGTAACTCAAATCAGAACTTTGAAGCACATATTTAGGATATTTCAACCTTTTTTGAAAAATTATGACTGTGGTATGATTTTTTTTGGCTCACAGGAAATTTCCTTTTTAAAATTTTTTTTCCTCCCTATATTTATTGCGGTGATATAGGCTATTGACAAAGAGCATGCACAAAAATTTGAAAAAAGTGTCATTTTCCTCATTCTTGCCATTGTAGCAACTAATTAAAAGTAGCTGTTGTTATTTATCATGGTCAACTTATATTTTTTACTGCTTACCTATAGATTAGAGGTACATTCAATGCTGCAAGTTGCTTTAAAATGTGATAAATGGTCGAGTTACAAGGTTTTGCACCTTACTAACTTGCAAGAAAAGTGAAAGTGCAAAACCTTGTAAGTCAACATTTTCAATCATATCTGATTGGACATCAATGCTAGAGGTCAACAACCTCTGACAAAAAATTATGCTAAAACAGGGTGTCACTTTCTATAAATCAGGTTGAGCCTAACTCACATATTGATAAACATTACCATAAAAAAAGATCGATGACAGTTTTTTCCAATTTCTGAAAAATGGCTTTTTTTGACATACGAGGTTTTGCACTTTCACCATCGTTCTGTTAATTTCTTAGCTACAAGTTAACCAATTGCAATAATTAAATAGTGATGACGTCGCAAAGTTGACTGCACTGACAGCTGTCAATTATTTCGTGCGTACCCGAAATAAATCCAGGGGTCATTTAGTGCCTTTGTTTGGTCATTTCAATGAGAAAAAAACATCCTACAGCAAAGAAATTTTACACACTTTAATATCAACATGAGGACGATGTATGATATTGAAGGTTTGGGGGAGAACCAGCTGACAAACTCGCTTGGTGAGAGGTTAAACATAAACTGTTTTATTGTATAATTTGAATGTTCATAATACATAGTCCAGATCACAATATGTATAACACAATTATAACATCCAACCAAATGACTGCATCCTGTAACTGAGTGTGAATGAATCTGAATCTTAGAACTGAATCCAACTGAATGTTTCTAGCGAATGTAACAGAAAGTAACTGAATTGAATGTTGGAACTGAATGCCGGGTCTTGTCGGAGAGTAGCCTTTTATATGAAGACTGAGTCACTGACTCGTCAACCAAGACTCACCAAGATTTCCATGGCGGTTCCTGGTAGTGACAAATGATGATTACTCTGCACTAGCTCTCCAACAAGCAATCCTGACTTACAATGAATTTCATATAATTTCTATCAATTACTTTACTATTTTAGAACCAACAATTTACAGTTAATTCCACAATATGACAGATGCACAAGATTACGTAAAAATTAGAGAAAGTTTTGGTCCATCCCTACTTATCATTTTGGGTAACTTAAACTAACTTTAAATGAAACACTCTTTTTGTGGCTCCCATCATGAAACGGTGTAACTTAATTTCTACTCACTTTTTGGCCTCTGCCTATATTCCATATTTATGAGCAAGAGTGTATTCGAAATTTGTTCTTGAATTATACTGCAATTAATGAAGTAGGCCTATCCATAATAAGATTTATAGAGGTGCTTGCTTGAAAGCGCTCCTCTATTGATGTAAGAAAGTTAGCAGGGGTTGCACGGTTTCACCTATCTCATTAAAACCTTGCATACCGTCTCAACATAACTTAATCTAGCTTCAAAAAACTTATGTGCATCACATTATCTGATATCTGATGGCAAAGTTTGCTTTTTGGCTTATTGAACATTTTTTTGGCTAGAAGCCAAAAAGCAAACTTTGCCATCAGATTTCAGATAATGTGATGCACATAAAATTGGGTTTTTCACATTTTTCATGGGCCCCCCTGAGTGGATGGCCCCCCCTGAATGGATGGGCCCCCTGAGTGGATGGGCCCCCTGAGTGGATGGGCCCCCTGAGTGGATGGGCCCCCTGAGTGGATGGGGCCCCCTGAGTGGATGGGCCCCCTGAGTGGATGGGCCCCCTGAGTGGATGGGCCCCCTGAGTGGATGGGATGTGCCCATGGTAGCTGTCACTCTGCCACATAGGCCGGTACACCCCTGTATGACAGACCTTGTAAGATTGAGTCAGGCTATTGTTAATAGGCTCCTGTAATTTTACAGATAATTTCTTAGTTTAAAATCATATATATACATGGTCCCACAACCATACAATGTACATACGGAATTCACAGTTACATTGGTGCACTCAACTGAACTGAGGTTCGAAATAGGTTATTACACCAAACAGTCAATGCCAAACAAGATAATTCAGCTTGCTATTCGTAACAGGGCCCATTAAAACGCTGTCAGAACATAAGAATATGTGACAGAGCCGGGGAGTATTTGCCCAAGAATTTTAGTTGGAACATTTGAGCATTCATTTATCCACATGGAATGTTCATGGCTATATCTATATTGCATGGAATATCTATATTTGGAATGGCTACCAGGACAGATTGTAGAATAATAATTTGCAAAACAAGGTAAGAGAAATTCTCCTATGGCCTTGTCAACACAGAATTTTTTGCCAACTCACATTGAGTCTTTGGAGGCTGTTACTCAAATATCAAAAATGTTTCAAGGTCACATTTTGCCTATAATAGGTTTGGTCCACAGTGACTACATGCACAGTTCTAAGTGGTCTTGTATATGGCTGACAGCAATTTAAATTTACAGGAATTGACTTTTTCTGGAACATTTGCTCTCCAAGCCACAGTGCTGCCACGTTGTTGCACCATGTGTATAATGGAGGTCATTTCTGATGCTCCAAGCCTTCGTAGAGATATTTCATTGAGGCTCATTTCATTGACACAATTTAAAATTTCGTACACAGTATCTGACACTCTGGAGTGCTTTTCGTTATGAGAGTCTACTATTGAACACATGTCAAATGCAAGTTTAAAGTCATTAATTGTATCCAGTAGTCCAGTGCTTCCATTAATATTATTGCAAGCTCAGGCAAACAACTGTGCTTGATTAATTACTATATTATTCTCCTCATAACAGAAACTCTGAATATGCAAACTTCACTTGATGATTCTGAAAACACAATTATATGAAGAAAGGATGAAAATTTGGAAACAAAAACAGTGCAAATATTTCATTTGCAACACGTTGAGCGTAACAATAATCAATTCATTTATATAATTGATTTTGAAAAAAGTAACTCTGAATATAAAATCCTTGGTTTCCTGGGGATTGTCAAACAGTTCCTCTCACTCGATAATTGATTCAGGTAGGTCTTCTCTTCTTTAAGTTGTTGTTTTACAAAATTAATTTGTTGGATGGATGGATGGCAGAAAATCTGATCGGTCGGTTGATCCGAGCAGCTAAAAATTCATTTTGTCCAGCCTAAAGAAGGAGTTAATGTTTATCTTTCAGATTCGTATCCTCCTTCAATTCCGTCAATTCCAGAAAAATGTGGTGGATCCGGATTGGGCAACTTCTTTGCCTTGGGCACCTTACACTCTTTCTATGTGTATGTGGAGAGGATTCCTCTGAAGTAGATCGACAAGTCTATCTAGTAAAAAAAAGTAAGTAAAATTTTATTTAAAAGTCGGTAATATAGGTTAACAAGTAACAGAAGCACAAGTGCTTGTTTCCGACAACGATCATAAAACACAGATGAATTAAAATATGTACAGATGAGAATAGGAGTTAAAAATTACATCGATTTCAGACTGCATAAAAAGCAGTCACCACATTGACATTTAAAATCAAAATCTTTCAATTTGTGTTTAAAAACTTTAAAATCATCTAACTTAAAAACATCAGGTACGCGATTCCACAAAAGAGCACCTTGGTAGCGAAGAGAATTGTAACCATACATTACTGTATTGTAAGTATTTTGTCGAAGTCTTACACTGTTTCTGAAACAATATACACTGTCACTTTTTACATAAAAATCTGGTGATACAGGTGGCATCTCACCGTTCAAAATTTTGTGAACAGACAAAAGTAATTCATGTTTCCTTTGAACATATAAAGGAGACATTCTAACTTCATGGTCTGGATGGCGGGCAAGTGGAGAGGATTCCTCTGAAGAAGATCGACAAGTCTATCTAACTTCATGGTCTGGATGGCGGGAGAGTGGGCGACAGCCCCCGCTCACAAGCCCCGCCCCTCACGGAAATGCACGAAGCGAAGAGACAGAGATTCGGTCTACCTCTGAAGGTTGGTTTTAGATCTGTTACAGTTGGTTTTAGATCTGTTACAGTTGGTTTTAGATCTGTTACAGTTGGTTTTAGATCTGTTACAGTTGGTTTTAGATCTGTTACAGTTGGTTTTAGATCTGTTACAGTTGGTTTTAGATCTGTTACAGTTGGTTTTAGATCTGTTGCAGTTGGTTTTAGATCTGTTGCAGTTGGTTTTAGATCTGTTACAGTTGGTTTTAGATCTGTTGCAGTTGGTTTTAGATCTGTTGCAGTTGGTTTTAGATCTGTTGCAGTTGGTTTTAGATCTGTTGCAGTTGGTTTTAGATCTGTTGCAGTTGGTTTTAGATCTGTTACAGTTGGTTTTAGATCTGTTGCAGTTGGTTTTAGATCTGTTACTGTTGGTTTTAGATCTGTTACAGTTGGTTTTAGATCTGTTACAGTTGGTTTTAGATCTGTTACAGTTGGTTTTAGATCTGTTACAGTTGGTTTTAGATCTGTTACAGTTGGTTTTAGATCTGTTACAGTTGGTTTTAGATCTGTTACAGTTGGTTTTAGATCTGTTGCAGTTGGTTTTAGATCTGTTGCAGTTGGTTTTAGATCTGTTGCAGTTGGTTTTAGATCTGTTGCAGTTGGTTTTAGATCTGTTGCAGTTGGTTTTAGATCTGTTGCAGTTGGTTTTAGATCTGTTACAGTTGGTTTTAGATCTGTTGCAGTTGGTTTTAGATCTGTTACAGTTGGTTTTAGATCTGTTACAGTTGGTTTTAGATCTGTTACAGTTGGTTTTAGATCTGTTACAGTTGGTTTTAGATCTGTTACAGTTGGTTTTAGATCTGTTACAGTTGGTTTTAGATCTGTTACAGTTGGTTTTAGATCTGTTACAGTTGGTTTTAGATCTGTTACAGTTGGTTTTAGATCTGTTACAGTTGGTTTTAGATCTGTTACAGTTGGTTTTAGATCTGTTACAGTTGGTTTTAGATCTGTTACAGTTGGTTTTAGATCTGTTGCAGTTGGTTTTAGATCTGTTGCAGTTGGTTTTAGATCTGTTGCAGTTGGTTTTAGATCTGTTACAGTTGGTTTTAGATCTGTTACAGTTGGTTTTAGATCTGTTGCAGTTGGTTTTAGATCTGTTACAGTTGGTTTTAGATCTGTTGCAGTTGGTTTTAGATCCGTTACAGTTGGTTTTAGATCCGTTACAGTTGGTTTTAGATCTGTTACAGTTGGTTTTAGATCCGTTACAGTTGGTTTTAGATCTGTTACAGTTGGTTTTAGATCCGTTGCAGTTGGTTTTAGATCTGTTGCAGTTGGTTTTAGATCTGTTACAGTTGGTTTTAGATCTGTTACAGTTGGTTTTAGATCTGTTACAGTTGGTTTTAGATCTGTTACAGTTGGTTTTAGATCTGTTGCAGTTGGTTTTACATCTGTTGCAGTTGGTTTTAGATCTGTTACAGTTGGTTTTAGATCTGTTACAGTTGGTTTTAGATCTGTTACAGTTGGTTTTAGATCTGTTACAGTTGGTTTTAGATCTGTTGCAGTTGGTTTTAGATCTGTTGCAGTTGGTTTTAGATCTGTTGCAGTTGGTTTTAGATCTGTTACAGTTGGTTTTAGATCTGTTACAGTTGGTTTTAGATCTGTTACAGTTGGTTTTAGATCTGTTACAGTTGGTTTTAGATCTGTTACAGTTGGTTTTAGATCTGTTACAGTTGGTTTTAGATCTGTTACAGTTGGTTTTAGATCTGTTACAGTTGGTTTTAGATCTGTTACAGTTGGTTTTAGATCTGTTACAGTTGACGAAGTGCTTGCAGAATTCGACTGAAATGTTCCTTTTGAGGTCATAGTCTTATCCATGCCATGCTATTCTCAAAAATTATGCATTTTATGTCTTTTAACTTGAAAATCAGTTTGTGCAGTATATGCGGCATGTGGCCTAGGGTGGTCCACATTTCAATGGGAAAAATCAAATCTCCTACACTTGCGGACAAAAATATTCATACAGCTGAGTATTCTGCACATACCTGGTATTTACTCTTGATTCAGGGATGCGAGGAGAAAAATTTCACTGCTAAGTCATTGCTCTAATCAATTGTCATTGTCAAGCACTGCAAACTTAAGCATATCTCTGTTTTAAAGCTCAGGGGGCACACAAACGTAAAATTTCAACATGACAAAAGTATTCATGCAGCTCGAACACCCTGGGTATAAAGTGCATCAAAAGCTTGAATTTCTATTCCAAATAATTTGTAACTTTCTGTGGCTTCTTTTGAATAACCTCCTTAGAAGTTCTGAATGCTTTTTGGGTGTTTTTATCTGTTTTGGTTGACCCATACCACCCTATAGCGCTGGTATCATTTTACCATTTAATGTATATGACATTTCTCAAAAGATGGCAATAAGTCCATGAAGAATAATCTCATTTCTTCAAATGGTCCATCATAGTTTTCTTTAGGCAATAGGTTGTGCCAGATGTAAACTACAATAAGTTGCATTTGGTTTTACAAGATTTAGACATGGGTACCAAATGTCTAGCGAAGTCTTGAAAGTTTTGCCCATAGCATTGGGCCTTGGTCAATTTTTATCCTAGGTCTTTTGCATCATGTGCAAATCATCACCTGCATGCCACAAGTTAATTTTAGTCCAAATGAGAGTTTGCACTAATGATTAAAGCAAGCCATGAAATCAAATTTTACTGTGTGTGAGCATTAAGCTTGGCTTAGTGAGCATCTTTGCAGAAGTTTCATATACATTTAGTGGTAAAATGATACCAGCGCTATAGGGTGGTATGGGTCAACCAAAACAGATAAAAATACCCAAAAAAGCACTCAGGACTTCTAAGCAGGTTATCCAAAGAAACCACAGAAAGTTACAAATTATTTGGAGTAGAAATTCAAGCTTTTGATGCACTTTATACCCAGGGTGTTCGAGCTGCATGAATACTTTTGTCATGTTGAAATTTTTGAATCTAAAAAACCAATTTTGTCTGAATTTTTTAGAGTGAAGAGCAAATACCAGTTATGTGCAGAATACTCAGCTGTATGAATATTTTTGTCCGCAACTGTAAAACCCCCAATTTGAAAGTGGAAATTGATGACCATATAAGTAAATCACAGCAAGAATTCAGTTCAAATTGATGACAACTACATGGAAGGCACTTAACAATCAGGCACCACAATACATCCAAGAACTTGTTCAAGTCAAATCTCAACAAGAACATAACCTGAGAAGCAACCACAAGCTGCTCCATGCAACAAAAATAAATTTGAAGATCGAGCATTTTCCTATGCAGCACCAAAACTCTGGAACACTTTGCCTGAAAAAGTGAGAACTGCACAAACATTAGAAAGCTTCAAGAAGAATCTAAAAACCCTTTTGTTTCAGAATTCCTACAAGTGAATGTCTGATCTGAAAAAGCGCTGATGAGCAGTTTACTGAAATTAGCGCTATATAAATCCATATTATTATTATTATTATATTACTAACACATGCAAAATTTCAGCCAAATAGGTTAATATTTAGAGGTGGCACAAAGCCCCAGAAGTTTATAATGTAATTCCTCATTCGCGCAACTGAAAAATTTGTCAATTTCCCAGATCTCTCTCAGAAGTGAATATTTTTTCCAGATTTTTTAGGATATGATAAAACTGGCATGGTAAAGTAATATCTGGGGGTTAAATTTTATCTATTATTCATAGTAAGTGAAAGATTTGCCTGTTTTTATGAAAAAAGGCTTGATAATTAACCTTCGTAATATCTATGCTGACCTGCTACGAAACTTTGTAAGTCAGAAAGAATATCAGGACTGGATTTGGCATCCTGGAAATACTAGAAAAAAGGTTATTTGATCAAAATAATGTGCTGTTTCAGCAAGATTTGGAAGTACCGATGATTTTGAGGTCTGCCGATGGGCAATCGCATGTTAAACTTCAACGGCTTCGTGCCACCTCTAAATATTAATTGATTTTGCTGAAATTTTTACACAATACCTTCTATCCATATGAGATCAGAATGCAAGATTCAAATCAGAGAAATTCAGAAGAAAGTGTTTTTGGACCACCCTAATGTGGCCCAGTAGATTTGTTTTTAACAAATCATCTGACGTACACAACGTACACTGGGCAGAGCCACATGTTCATGTTTTTTATGTGCAAGTCATCTAAAAAGTAATTAAAGACAATATTTATTTGCAAATTTATTTCTACATAAACTACAACTCTTTTGGATAAATTATATCGAAATCCATATATCTGCAACGCCACTGTTCTACAGATGTCATTAGGGCAGTAAACTGGATTTTATTTCTGATTATTTATAAAATTATATCCATCAACATTTTACTAAAATGTATCAATGTTTATGTTTATTGCAGAATCAGGTGTAATTGAAGCCGTCAGAGTTGACAGCTGTATACTACAACCAGAAACAGATCTTGTTGGCGAATCATTTCGAGCTGTTACGCCAACAAAGGCCGGAGGAGAAGGGCTGTTTCTACGCCACACTGACGCTTCTGTAACTTTGACGTATGACAACAATCTCACCCTCAAATCATATGATGATCCGAACCAGCGAGTTTCTTATGGCATGAAATTCTACGCAGACGTCCCTCAACAGACTTACTTCCATGATTTTCTGAGATTTGCGGATTTTGACATCGTCCTCTTAGAAGATGGTAATATAGGCATCCAGTACCAAGTACTGAACTCTCGGGGCCTAGAGATGCCAAAAGTTCATGAAACTGGAATTGCAATGCCTTCTGAATGTATCAATCCTGAAAACAACAACTCCAACGCTGATGATGATGACGAAGCAGGATGGGTTGAGCTGATTGGAATCAAAGTCAAAGTCAATCCAAGAGAAAAGCGATCAATGAACGACACCACTTGCTGGAGACTGATTGGCATTGAATTCACCTACGACCGTACAATCGCTCATCTGGACATTTACATCAACGGGAAAAAAATAATAAGAAAAAGTTTCTCCAGAAACAAGGAAGACATCCCGCAAATGAATGGACATCCATACAACTCAATAACCGTGATGAAAGGAACGTACAGTTGCATTGAGGTCACCCAGGGAGACCAGCCGGACAACTACTTTGGAGATTTCAATCTGAATGAATGCCGTGAGTTGATTTAATGTTGTGTTTTTTAACCTTACATATAGTGCATAATAAGCCAAAGAGATTGGCTGCAGAACTACTATGTGAACTTAATGAATGCCATGCGTTGATTTTATGGTTGTGTTTTCAAGCTAAAATTATGTGTAATGAGCCACCAAGGTTGTAAGTTGGTTTTATTGTTGATGTTGTTTCCCAACACCAAAGTGACACTTGAGCAGAGCTTAAATTTCCTGGTTTCAAAGTAAAAGTAATTAGCCAAAGTGTTAGTCCCTCGGGTGGGAGAGTATGGATGGGGTACAGCATGAAGGCCTGGAGGTTGATTGGGATGCTGCATAGCGAGCTATTTTTAACCAGACATATTATATTATGCTAAGTAGCATTGCAGAGCCACCTACATGTAGGAGCAGGCCGTTTTTATGTACTAAATTTAGGCCTACATAATATATATAGTACCGTTGCATGTGTTGAGCTTATTTACAGCCAAACACTTTGATATAGAATTGGAGTGGACTGTGGCACTGTGAATATGGCACTTCGTGTGTCATCATGCTGATGATTTGTCATGATCAAACTCAATACTTTCAATGTTAAGTTGACTGAAGGAGACTTATCCCGCTTGTTGGTGACAGTCAAACGAAAGGATTATGCTACTGATTTTCACTCTAAAAGCTGTTATCAGAAGTCAAATGGCTTTCTTTTGATTATGACTAATCAAACAGCCTCTATGTTTCCCATGTTGAAAGGGGAGAAGTTGACACTTCATCGACTACCATGAGTCACAAAGTGCTATTTTGACAGTGCCACAGTCCACTCTAATTCTATATCAAAGTGTTTCGCTGTAATACAAGTTACACATCTCCTTGTATTTTGCTGGTTGTTTTATTGTTGTCTTTGTGTCTTTTTTTCCTGCAGAGAGCGAATATAATGGTATGTCTGCTAAACTTATTTCTATTTTAAATAGAGTTTTCATTATTTTACGTCATAACAAAACTGCAAATATACTTTATTAAACAAATTTCTACTATTTCCAAAAACATTTTATTGTTACATTACGTGTATTTTACGTTTTAGGCGAATCAGAGCAGAAATTTATTGAGTGCGATAATAAGTTCAACAATCCGACAACACCAGCGCCAGAAACTGAAGTCCGAAATCTGAAGAATGAAAATGAGAAAAACAAGGAAACTGGGGAAGGTGAACAGCCGGAAGTGAGTGACCCTATGCAGATACTCAAGTAGCTTCAAGAGGACCTTTGACGATCATCATTTTACCCCCAGTCTTGCGTGATGTAGGAGTCTATGTCATTTTTGCAATTTTGTCGCATTTCGTCTCCGAAAGTCTTTTTCATTACAGTCTATCACTTTGATATAGAAGAAGAGTGAACTGTTCTGTTGCACTGTGAAAAGGGCACTTCGTGTGTCATCATGCTGATGATTTGTCATGATCATACTCAATACTTTCAAGGATAATTTGGTTAAAGTAGACTTATCCCGCTTGTTGGTGACAGCCAAACGAAAGGATCATGCATCTGATTTTCACTCTAAAATCAGCTAAGACAGACAAATGGTCTTCTCTTGATCATGACTAATCAAACAGCCCCCATGTTCTCCATGTTGAAAGTGGAGAAGATGACACTTCATCGGCTATCATGAGTCACCAAGTGCATTTTTCACAGTGAACTGGTCCTCATGTTTTTCTATATCAAAGTGACAGACTGTAATAATAACTTTCTTTCCTGCAACATCTTTTCGTAACCTAAATGTAACTGAGTATACTCAATACTCTTCAGTTTTCTGAGTATAGCCTTTTTACTTTGATCTTATTATAGAAGCATACAACATCAATAAACCCTGTGAAAAGCATTTTGATTTGTCTTGAATATTTGTATAAATTTCAGTGGCGGATCCAGACACGACGATCTAGGGGGGGCCGGACATGTTTCGCCATTCGCGGGCCTGTATAAGCACAATTTCTCTTCAAAAAGCTACTATAAATCTTGGTGGTCTAGGGAGGGGGGGGCCGGGCCTGTATCCGCCACTGCATTTTATACTTGACAGCAAATTTCATTAGCTATTGACCATGTGCTTTAAACAAGAATAAACAAATTGCCTGACCGAGGTGGCATGCTACTGCTGTAATTGAAATACAATTTATCTTACAAGTCTGGCGTTACAACTGAAACTAATCTGGGAGTGCACTCTAAAAAATGTCGCGACAAAACCATTTTGAATCTAAAAAACCAATTTTGTCTGAAATGTTTTAGAGTGTGGCGCTGTGCACAGTGAATTGTTACAACGCCCAAATTTAGTTAACGGGTGTCCACCAGATTTTGACACTATTTTACAAAGATATAACAAGCTGTATTAGGGTGCCTTATTTCAGAAAAAAAGTTTTAAATATCCCACTACCTGGTATTTCATGGTGTCACTTATGTCAATATACAAGTCCATGCCAAATTTCAAAAAAAGATATTGATGTTCCAAGGTCCCTCAAGAGCTCTGAAGATAACAGGGTTAAAATTAATAATATAACTTTTTTTTAGCGTTTTTAGCGATTTTTGTCAGGTATACATGTTTCTATTCATAATGTTATCATTGTGACAGCACACATAATGCAAAATGTCCATGTTTGTAGAAACATAAAAGATGGATTTTCCAACTCCAAAAATAATTTTTAAGGTAATATTACCAAAATTGAAGTATTTTATAATGGTTTTAAGTGAAAATCGCCCATTTTAATGGAAATGGCACGCTCTAAAAATGGTTTTTTGAAAAACCAAATTTCAATGCAAAAAATAATTGCATTGAAATTCGGTTTTTCAAAAAACCATTTTGAATCTAAAAAACCAATTTTGTCTGAAATTTTTTAGAGTGCACTGATATACAGCACAACTTGGAATAGTTCTACTTATGAATTCCTTCCCTTAGGAGTCTGGGAGGCTCAATTATAGATACCAGGCCTCAAGGTGATTCATTGGTATCCACACTAGCATCAGACTGTTGTCCTCGAGCAATTTAATAACCCCTTAATACTCAATGGGATATGATCATACAGTGTGCAAATTAGGGTGGTTCGAAAACATCAATTTCACCAAAGAGGGCAAGATACCCCCTCATTTTTGTTCCATTTGCAAAATAATGCACCGATGCTACATTTTGGACTTCTAAGTTGAATAGAAGTGGATGCTCACGGAGCTTGAAGTTTTAGCAAAAATAACAAAAAATTGTTAATTCGCGAATTCGAGGTTTTGCATGACTTTGTAAATTATAAAGTTGCAAAATTCTAACCACCATTTTTGAAATGGCCACAAAAAGACCTTTCATTTGAATGTTAACATGACCCTAGTGCGAACCATAACCTTTTTCCCCTATTTTTTTATTTATCGTTTTTGACAGTGTTTCAATATTTGTTTATAATTTGACTGATGTTGAGCTTCTTTATCTCATTATTATGCACCATGCATCACCTGAATATGAAATGTCATAATATTATTTAAAAAATTCACAATTACTCACTGGTTTTAAATGTGATGTCAAAGTTACATCAATATAAACTATAACCAAAACTCTCTTCAACAACAGCAAATCATGATTGGGAGCATTTTTAAAATAGAGAGCAAACCAAAACTTGACTGAAAGCCAATGACATAAAAAGTTAACAGTCAACTTCATTGTAAACTTTTGTAAAAGAGCAATAATGATCAGTTGCAATTGAAATGATTTTAATTGATTTTAAGATTAATTGCTTTTGACTGGAAAGTACTCCTGAGTGTCCTTTATTGAAGAACAATAAAATAAATAAAATGTTAAATGTTAGTTATTCAGTTTTCTGTTTAGGAGCAAATCCAACGAACCTCCTAATACAATTGAAAGTACATTTGAGCAACATATAAATAATAAACAAGACAATGTGCAAGATGCACAGGAGAGCAGCATAGACATCCAGGTTGAAAGCTGTGATAAAGTTCATGTCGATGTTTGACGGCCTGAGATGTTGACCTCCGTACCTCAAAATGTGCTCAACCCACACGAACAGCGTGTCATGGGCGTTCGGCATGCTGCGCAAAATCTCCGAACATTTACGAACACTATCTCTGTAAGTTCTGTTGTTGATCAACTCATTAATGGCGGTCACTAACTCATCCGATGTGAATTTCACAGTATCCAGTCGGAATCCATAATTCTTGCTCTGCGCACGGAGGCCATTATACGCCTGTTCGGACATTATCGGTAGAGTGATAATCGGCACCCCGTGGTATATCGATTCAATCTGTCCGTTATTTCCTCCGTGAGTGATAAAAACGCGAACCTTCGGGTGGCCGAGAAGGTCGTTCTGTGGCAACCATGACATACACTTCACATTGCCTGGAATTTTCCTCGTCACTTTTGCTGGATCAATCTGCAATTCAACACAGCCATTAAGATCATTTGAGTGTTAGTAACTTTTTAAAATATCATTTTCCAAAAAACATACTAAAATTTAACATACAAACAAACAACTGAATTTCAGTTAATTCGGTGGTGCTCTATGTAATAATTGGCAAACATTGAGCAGTTGAGATTTATTTAGGCCTATATACGCATTGAAGATTATCATTCCTGTATCTATGACTGACCATGAAGCTAAGTGGATGTATTATTAAAAACACAAGATGGCAGCGTAAGTGCCTAGTACTAATGTCTGCCACTTGTGGCACTGCAGTGCACTTGGGGTATGGCAGAACAGTTTTGAAAACTCTCCCATTACCATAAGTCATCCCCAGAGTCACTTCAAAGCAAGAACACATTAATATAATTCAGTTCCTTCGTGTCTTTGTCAAGTCTTCTTACGATCATCAGAACTCGTGTCTCTTCACTATAGACTAAAACAACAAATGCGCGATGTACAATTTAAAAATGTAAAATGTGTACCTGTAAAATGACTCTCTGCTGCAATCGACTGAACGCGTCAAACAGTTTATCCTGGATCTCGTGGACGACAGCTCGGAAGATCTTCATGGAGCCAAAGGTCATCAGGACAACTCCGTTGGTTGAATTTCCAACCCATTCCGCCAAGTCATCAGGGAGAGGTCTGGCCGCGGAAGCACTGGCGCCACCTATGAACCTACAACCGACAGATGTCAACAATTTTGAGGCGGTCAGTATACAGCAGAACCTTATAATTATAAAAAAGGTTTACCTTCTAACCATTTAAAATAGATTCTCAACATCCCAGCATCCTTCTTAGACCATTGAAAGTAACTTATTACACATTTCACTTAATAAAATCAACATAATGATTTACAGGATATTGTAACTTAACTAACTAAGCATCTGAGCAGCTCAAGAATTTCCAAGAAATCATTGATAAAGAACTCCCTGATTCCTGATTTAGGACAATAAATCTAAATATCGTAAGTTCGGAATAACTGCTTGGGTACACTCCTCTAAGCTTTCATTTTCTTTGACGAATAAAAGAGCCAGGAGGGACAAATTTGTTTTCGGTAACATTTTGCAAACCTGTAATGTGCTCCAGAAACCCTGGGGTAGTCCACGCATGTCGTCTCCATGTTAACCAACCACATTTGCGCATTCATGTACAACTCATTAACGGATATTGGTGGCTTTTCCGGGACGTATTTCTGTGAAATTATAAGAAAGAAGTCATGTCAAATTGCTTCTCAGGGATGGCTGTATAAGGTGAGACTGACTTTGCGTATAAGAGACAGATTGTAAGGAGCTCCTGTACTTTGAATTTACATGGGCGAAATGCTCCTGCCAGCCATTTATAGATCCATGTGTCGACCAAAGTTGACACGTACAATATTTGGTCTTTTTAAGTGAATTATGTTACAAATACATGCATTTTGCGCAAAATTGTCCGGGAAGAAGTAGGAGGCAGCCATGTTGACATTACTACGCAAGTTCCGAATTGAACTATTCAAAGGCGGCAAGCAGATGTATGAACATAACCAGAACATTTGATTAGATTCGAATAACAACAAGGTCAGAAAGGTTATAGGCCAATACAAAATCAAAAGAAGTTTTACCTCCACTAATTCAGAAGTCGAGCGACTTCCCATAACAGTCAAAACTGTGTACATGACGGTGTTGAGTGCTCGTTGTGTGAACGTCATTTCGTTTGTCATTTCAGCAGCGACAAACGGTTCAGCAGAGGGAAGAGCAGCAACTCCTACTGACCAAGGGTCAAGCTGGGGGGTTAGGGAGATGAACTGAAAAACAAAAATTAAATAAATATATTTCAGTTTTTTTATGGAAAGAGAATATAAGGTCATGCACTCTTAACAAAAAGGTTTTATACGGAACCTTTAAGGGTTCAATAAGCTGGTATAGATAAGGAACCCTAAAAGGTTCATTATTCAACTTTTAAAAAGGTTCCAACAGCAAACAAAAACAACATTTATATAATCCAGCTGCACTGAACTCCAACAATGGAACCCCTTCTCTCAAGTTGGGAGCATTGAGTTCCATCATTGGGCATTCCCACCAGTTATGAACCTTTTCAATTTAGTTGAACCCATAACATGTTTCTCATCCTTCAATGACAAACTATAATTCATTTCTCATCTTTACCCCTCTTAAAGGGTACTATGCTATTGATATTAAATCTAGAAGACTCACCTTAATGTCATATTTGTACATAATAACGAGGATACACCTCCAAGGGATCACAGCATCAACTAGGGCAAGGTCAAAGCCAGTGTCCTTGACCTTATTCATAACTAGGTCATCGCCAAGGATACCCTCACATGCTGCCGGAAAGCGGGAAAATAACTCGTTCATTATGAAGTTGATTCCGTAAGTGCCGTTAAGAAACGCCTTGGCTGCGTCAGTTTCGTCCAATGATTCGATGAAATCGTAGATTTTGTCGTGTTTGTGAAAAATACCATTGAGACCTGAAATAAACAATGAGGAAATTTAAAGTTAGGAATTAATACACCTCGTTCATTTCAACTCAGATGGTATCATGGTAGGTTGAAAGAAAGAAAGAAAGAAAGGCAGAGTAAAAATGAGGTCAATAGGTGATTGCTCATACTGATGCCAGCCATGATAAATGCTTCTCCTGAACACCTATTAAAAGGAACACTTAAATTTATATTTTATACGTTTCTGCAGTAACGGTCTCCTAACTTGAAATATATATTCGCAAACATACAACACAACTGAAGAACATTTTACAATTTACCTTGTTTAGTAATCTTGGGTTCATAAGACTCCCCCGCCATGATCCAAACATCGTGGCCACGAGACTTAAGATGGCGGCCAGCCTCGGTGAACAGTCCTACGTGACTGTGGTGAAGGACAGGAACCAGGAGCAACTTGGCCGCAGAGGAAATGCTGGTTGTCATGGCAACCACCAAAAGAACTATGTTGAACTCCATTGCTGGATTAAAAGATTTAAAAACATGTGATGAATCTGGATCATAGAAATACATAGAAGGGACATGAGGCCGTATGAAGCCACCTCAAGATGAGGTCACCAAATCCGCCATATTGGAACTGCCCTGAGACATGACATCACAATAGACTAATTATGATGTGACGTCATAAGTGACATCACTGTTGTTGGTGACGTCATGGTACCATTGTGTCAGGATACAGGGCAGTTCCAAGATGGTGGATTTGGTTGCTTCATCTTCCAGAGCCTCATGTCCCTTCTATGTATTCTATGATCTGGATCATAAAGTTTTAAAAGCAAAGCTTGGTCACCCTCCCAAAATGAAGACAGGGCACTGGACACAAATTTTTCCCACTCATGACTAAAAGAAATAACTACTCGAGAGGTAGTTTTTCACGATATTTTAGTATCTGCCACAAGATACTTGCATCGAAATATCGCTTGAAAAGAAGGGCTGCATGACAGTGTTGCCATATCAATCGGACTCGATCTTGTTAATTTTTACCAGTACATAAATGCAATTGGAAAATGTTGTTTCTATGAGTTAGCATCTAGATTTTTCTGCCTGTGTATGACTTACAGGCTGGAAATCTGATATGCAAAAAGAGTGGACTGTGAAAAAGGCACTTTGTGACTCATGATAGCTGATGAAGTGTCATTTTCTCTACGTTCAGCAGACACATCGAGGATGTTTGACTGGTCATGATCAAGAGAAGGCCATTTGATTTGTCATAACTGATTTTAGAGTAAAAATCAGATGCATAATCCTTCGTTTGCCGGCGTTTGCCTGCCACCAACAATTGGGATTAGTCTCTCTAAATCATCTTAACATTGAAAATATTGGGTATGACCAGGATAAATAATCAGAATGATGACACACAAAGTGCCATTTTCACAGCACAGCAGTCAGTCCACTCTTTTTGCATATCAAATTTCCAGGCTGCAATAATGATTTTTTTCTTTTTGAAAATGTTGTGTTTACAACTTAGGGTATGGTACTCAAATTTGTCGATGACTTTGTGTGTCTTACAGTGTCTATATGCGTCGCGAGTCTACGACTGGTCTTGTACTCGAACACCAGATGTAGGTTGAATGTAAGATTTTAACGGGATATTAAATGTGTTATACATACAACATGATTTTTATATATCCCTACCAAAAATTACATGTATGGCAAACAATTTTTCATATAAAGTTGAAGCAATGGAGCATGCCATCACATGGAATTTATGGCAGCTCCCAGCGAAGGCTAGCATTGGAATACATGCAAATCAGGTGTGCTGTGTGAAATTAGATCACACATATTCATTCAGCAATCAGCCAATGTGGCTATAACAATTGATAGGACATCACACCATGCCAGGAAAGACCCTAAGCTAAGCACATTGCTTCTTGTTCACAGTATGTCCCAGGGGTATGTCACTCTTTATCTGTTTACAAAAATCACCATATCATAACAAACATTATGGCTATTCATCATCTAAGCAGATGACACAAATAGAACCATTAAATTACATGATGTTGTGCACAAATTAGAAATCTAACATACCTTTTTGTTCAAACCTTGATGTGTATCATATCATACACCTGCAGCACTAAACTACAGTGTGTCTAGATAGATTTTACCCACTACACATTTTCTACAACACAGCAGCCCTCTTTGTTTGGGTCTGTACCCTCCAGTAATAGCATTCAGCATCAGATTCTGGTGTGCCAGGAAAACTAGGTCACAGCTGGGCAAACTGGGTCACAGGTCAAAGGTCAACCAATGGTGTTTTATTACCCCTGGGGGTTTTATTACCTGGATGAGAGAGAGGGGTGCATGAGCATGATGATAGGTGGCAATGACAAACAGTTAACTTTTATCTGAGATTCCATAGATAGATAGATAGATAGATAGATAGATAGATAGATAGATAGATAGATAAATAGATAGATAGATAGATAGATAGATAGATAGATAGATAGATAGATAGATAGATAGATAGATAGATAGATAGATAGATGCAGCTATCTAAGCCCAGTTCTGGCCACTCATGACGGTTGATTGGTGAGATGGGAAAGAGACCGGGAGTCCACAACATGTTAAACATTTACATTTACCCCATGTGAGAGATTTTTACTTGCCAGTCACAGATACTGATAGATAGACATATAGATATATAGAAAGATATATAGAAAGATATATAGATAGACATATAGATAGACATATAGATAGACATATAGATAGACATATAGATAGACATATAGATAGATAGATAGATAGATAGATAGATAGATAAGCTATAACTCTAAAACTAATGTTTTAAAAATGGATTTGATCGATTGCAAGGTAATTTGCCTCTTATTCACCAGCTGTTTTTAAAGTTATCAAGTCACAACCCTACTAATGACCTTTTGACAACCACCCATGCTCCCTAAAATCATGACAGCCCAGGGATTATATTGCTTCCACTTATTTGATTGCCTGGTACAGTTTACCTGGGGAATTTGGGGCAAATTTCCCTGTTTGAGAGTCGTGACCATGACACATAGGCCATCATCATGGCCATATATGCAATCAATTGCATTTTATTGCTCAGGTTTACTTAGCCAGGATCTGGATGATATTTCAAACACATTGTCAAACAATAATCCAATTTGATGTGAAAACGAGAATTTGAAATGCATGCATTTTTGTCAAATCAATGAGGTGAAATTTCCCTATATTGATTGCTGGCTGTATATTTGAAGTGTTCATTATATCACCAAGTTGATTTGGAAAATGAAAGCTGGGAATTTGATATTAAGCATTACTATTAATCATAGGAATGAATGATTATTTGGAGTTATGAAATGAAACTTAGGCCTACGTTTTGAAGCTGGAGAAGGATATCTTGTTGAAAGCAAGCAGCTAAGATAACTTCAAATCACAGGTAACATTAAATCCATTAGGGTATATTTACTTATATTTTTGATCATTTGATGAGGTACATTATAATTATTATGCACCACTCTCATTCATTAATGCAGGCTTATGCAGCATTATGTCATGAATTGTGTATTTATTTCAATTTGAAGAAAAGATACTGTCTTTATAATTAAAATATTTTCTACTGTGAATTATTGGTTTATCTAAAACTTTCAAATCATTTTTGATCCATAAATCTTTTTTTCATGATTGCATAACATTTAGACAAAAATATATTACCTTTATTCTTATTTTTCTCATACATTTTCATGTTTATTTCCATGTTGCCACTATTCATTCTTACTCTTTCAGTCTGGTTCATAGTATTTAACATGTAAATTCTTCTGCATAAGTGTCATATGTATAGGGCATGCAATGCTATTAACAGCATGTTTTTGAATGATCATAAATGCCTGTATAATTGCATGTCAACTCATTAAGCTCCATTAGGGCATATGGACACATGACAGCCATGCTCTTAGGGGTATATAATATACAAATAATTTCTGTATATTCAGGATTCACCCTAAGACCCATGGCCACTCAACCATGACAGGTTAACAGAGTAGAACGACAATTTTTCACATGCCCAGAAAATTAGTGAGTTGAGATATGACTAGAAGCAGGAAGGGGCTTATAAACATGGATTTACCAAACAGATTTCACTAATTTCAAGTAAGTAATTGAACTATTATAATACTCAATGTATCTGTTGATTTGTGGAGTATTGTATAGAATATTCTGCTCTTGTTACTCAAAGCCTTCTGGCCAAAACTGGTCCTGCCACCAAGAAAGCCTGTGTGCATATGTAAATAACTATATTTTGGTAGCATGATTTAAGTGTGATTTTAAAATAGATTTCAACTTGAGTCTAATATCACTTGGCAAACATATAATAAAGGTCAACATCTCTTTAGAACTGACTTAGTGTAGGCTATATTCAAATTTGATGTGAACTATTTATCTCAAATTGAGAAAAACCTTGAATCCAACCTAATAGGAAGTTACAGTGCTACCAAAATCACTGAGATGGAACATTTTCATCAAATAGGAAATTCCACAGAGAGCCAATATTTATATTAACTTCCTAATATCCCCAGATTATGATCATTTAAACTGACTAAAAGGCTCTCAAATGATTTAAGATAATATAACTTCAAATTTATTATCCATTCTTTGTCTTGCTGACTTAATGTTAAAGAATTTATTTTGAGGAAATGTACTTTCTTGGCTCTCATCCAAGAGTAAGTCTGCCTGCATATTTTTACACATTTCTGTAATAATTTCTGTCTTGTTCTTTTCAAATGAAATTCTATTCATAAGATCCCATTCATATAGGCCTCTATGATCACTTATTATGGGGTCTAACTTGTATAGGCCTAATTAGGAATGTTTTGAGTAGGTGTGTCAAAAGACATATGACTCTCCAGAGGGTCTAAACATTATTTCATTAATTAACTTAAATTAGGACTTAAAAACTTTAAGAAAGAGTTGACAAACAGACTATCAATCTTTGATTGGTTATTACTACATATGACAAGATCAGTTGTAAGACCAGAGAACTGGACCACAATAAAAACTACTACATTATATGTTGATGTGTTTTCCAGAATAAATATATTCTTAAATAAATAAATAACCAATGTTGAGGAGTAGCTATCAACTATTTGCTTCTCAGAGAATCATTATTTTGGTTGAGGAACAACCAATCTGTTTAATTTATTATGTATACAGTGCCTCTATTCGGACTCACTTTTATACAGTGCCGCCTGTAAGTAAGCGAAATGGGTGATGTTTTGCCATTGGGTCAATGCTAAACATCATCAATCAATCTACTTATGGAAGCAAGAATTCTCATCCGATAGCAGCCAATTTTTGCTGCACTCAGAGTCGTATGTGGGTCAAAGTCTTTGATAAGTGAAACCTCAGGCAAAGGCAATTTCAACAAGGATATAGCTTCATTTAGAATAAAGAAAATTGGCAGTCATTTGTATCCACTTGCCTCAAATATTGAACTTCTTCACTAGTCTGACAAAACCCGATCAACAGCTCTCTTAACCCAAACGTTCTTGATGGTAGACATAAAGTACCCAGAGCCAAAAAAGGTTCTCAATTTTGCTGAGAGTTTAACTGAATTGAAAAGATTCAATACTGACAGGAAGGCCTATGATGCTCCCAACTTGAGGGAAGAGGGTTCCATTGAGTGGGTTCAGTGCAGCTAGATTATCTAAGTTTTGTTTTTGTTTCTTGTTGGATCCTTTTTAAAAGTTAAACAATGAACCTTTATAATTCCTTATCTCTAGCAGCTTATAGAACCCTTGAAGGTTCCATATAGAATCTCTTTGTTAAGAGTGTAGGATGAGTATTCTTGCTTTTACAAATTTGGTTGAGGATATTTAACATTGACAAAAACATTGATACATAATTGTTTTGGACGTCAAGTAGGCGGTTGTATTTAGCTAAATGACAGCATCCGGTTTACTTTACTATTTCTCCTATGTCCAACCATCAATTTATCTATCCTTATAAATTCTTGACTGAATTACCAAAAATTCATTTTCATCAATTATTTCCTTTTGCAGCATGACTGAAGATGAAAACTACATCGATGACGTCACATAGAACAATGGCACGTGGCCAACTGTTCTTTTCATTCTTTGTCGTCTGCTTTTGGACCTCGTTTGCATATGACCTTAATCATATTCATAACATCGGTGATGACATCATAAAGAGAGACACCAGGAGCGATGACATCATATTGTCACGTCATAAGCGACAAGCGGATAACATCATATCTAATTTCATCAATACGCTGGATCAGCAGGATGCCGCGATTATTCTGATGTTAGACCGTTCCAAATACGTCAACAAACAACTATTTTACACAGAAGTTGTGCAATTGACTTCTAATATCCTCAGATATCATGTGCTTAACAGTAAACTCCTTATCCTGACATTTGCTGATCTCGTTTCGACTGTTTACGACGGATTTCAGTCCAACAGTGATTGGAATAAGTGCCGTTTGTTCGAAGGTCCTGACGCCATTTGGTCAAAATTGAAATACAATTTGGCGGACGAAGCGAGTAACCCAGGTAAGATTGCAAGTCTCATATCAATGACTGCTCTGCTCATTTCTAAATCAC
The DNA here is from genome assembly GCA_026936325.1 of Platynereis dumerilii. Lineage (NCBI taxonomy): Eukaryota > Metazoa > Annelida > Polychaeta > Phyllodocida > Nereididae > Platynereis > Platynereis dumerilii. Next base: position 1,329,556 of record JAPTHN010000034.1, read on the forward strand.
AAGCAATATCAGTATCCATTCAATCTTTTCTTGAGTAAAAGTCCCAGATCATTCCTCTCTTGTATATAAAGGCAGAGCATCCTTTTTGGTGCCAAAACTTAATTTCTATTTTTTGATATATTAATATAAGTTTAGGCACTGTATATGAAATTTTGCATAAGAAGCACTGAATGTCAATGTGTGAGGGCTTGTGCTGAGATACATGTATATACATATATGGGACATTCCGTGTCAAATCAGGAAATAAAATTTTTCAGAAGGTTCAAAAATCTCTAACCACAGTGGAGCAGAATGACTTGCTTCACACTATAGAAATGCAATGGAAAATTTGCTCTGACCTAATTTGGCACTGAGCATGCCCGGGAGTGACCTGATTCCACTGAGCATGCTCAGACCTATTGAGCATGTGCAGAGAGCAATAACAAATGGTGGCCATTTTGAAATCTCCCTGATTCACACTTTTAAGGCCAGTTTTCACTACAAGCTATGGGGTTCACTCATCAGACAAGGCTCATATTAATCTAAATTTTGTAAGGAATTTTTTGGTGTGGGTCTGATCAGTGAACGTAATGTAGCTCACTTTTGGGTGATAATGGATCAAATTTTACAATGAATGATAAGGACAGTTTTCATAGTGCTTCAAATCTTGTGGACAACCCACCTACGCTTTGATTTGATTTTATTCAACAGCATTAACAAAGTACAAGGGCCTGTAAATCCAATAATAATTTGTCGGGGGAGGCTATTATATAGGAAATCCTCATTTGGATATAAGGTGAATAAATGACTGGAGTTTCAAGATCTGAGATGGTTGCGGTGGAACCACTTCCACAGTCGATGTGGAATGTTTAGTTGGTTTACCAATGCTATTTTTCCATATACCGGAGAAAAATGTGTATGTTTTTCTTCTGACCTATCAAATTTTAGACATTTTTAATTCAGAGCCTCTTAACAACTACAAATCACATTTGATTCTGTTTTTTTTTTCAATGCCATGAGTTGAAAAACAATCACAGCAAATAATCTGAAGTGTTTTTATATCTATATTGACAGATATAACAATGCCGCACAACTTTGAAAACATTACACCACGCTGTATGTTTACATTTGACCTCAACTGTATAATGCCATTTTTCTTTTGTACAGGTCCAAATTACAAAAAGGCCTTCATCAAGGCTCAGCAACTTTCATATCAACACACCGGCCCTGTTGTATTCTTAGTCGTAACCGCAGGAGATGATGGTTCAGAAAACGAGAGTAATTTATGGTTACGGAACCCCATTGCCTGGTTACAGAATGCACAGGTCTTCGTAGCGAAGACGACCATTTCGAACAATACAGACGCTATCAATTTTATATCAAGGGGAAACAACGCAGGAGTGACGGACTGGATTAACACTCTCAAAAACTATGGAGGTATCAACGGTTTTGATAACTGTTTTATTATACCATTTGACACCTTTGTCGGCCAATCACATGCCAGTATTTAATTATGGTAATTCCCATATTCTTTGTTGTCCACCAATCCTCCCATGCTTATCTATCTATCTATCTGTCTATTCACAATGGGATCAGGAATATGTGTTTATCACACCTTGGGCCTCCTCCTGCACTGATAAAACAGTGTGTAAAATAGACAAAATGAATGTTAGCTGGTGTCTGGGCAAAAATCTGTGCACATCAGACAAGCCATTTTATGTGAAATATAGACATGGAAATTGTCAATTATGATCATTTTTTAGCGTGATTTGATCAAAGAAATGTCAAAAATATACTAAGCTTTTATCTGAATTTACACAAAATTTTGGACGGACACCAGAGCTCTAACGTTCGTTTTATCCGTTTCATATTACCTTTTCTTCAGTGTGAGGTCCAGGAAATCATTGGCGAATTAATTATCAGTGTCTCATTGAAGTGAGTACACTCTAAAAAATGTCGGGACAAAATTGGTTTTTTAGATTCAAAATGGTGTTTTGAAAAACCAAATTTCAATGCAAAAAACCAACATGGATTTTTTTTTAAATTTGGTTTTTCAAAAAACCATTTTGAATCTAAAAAACCAATTTTGTCTGAAATTTTTAGAGTGCACTCAGATTTCCCTTTTTTTGGATTCCAGGTTCAATGGCTGACGTTAACCTTCAGCAATTTACCGATGGCGATGCAACATGTACAAAGGAGAACCCTGATGAATTCTGCAGTCCGTACACCGGAAATTCCTTCTGCACGTCTTGCCAAGCGACGAGCCAACCCCAGCCAATCGTCTCGCAGCAAACGACAACAACTCAAGGGGCGTTAGAAAGACTTGTGGCTAATAATAAGTGCAATGGTAATAATTATTCATCTCAGACTATATATCTTTCAATAAAAGTTTCAATCATCCTTCGCCTCATTGCCGTGTCCTCCTCCTGTCCTAATTAGCCTACCAAGTGCATAAATACAGGACATAAAGCCCCAAACATCCATCCATCCATCTTTCAATAAAGAATATCCCCTTTTCATACCATTAACTTTTCTAAATAAAAGAAGCAGGAGAGAAATTTCCTGCAGTGAAATTTGCCTTTTAAATGTTATGGTTCAGATGATGATCGCCAGTTCGCAATATACTGGTTAAACTAGTTCTTTACCTAAGTACAATTATCGATTATGAGTGATAAGGAATTCAATCGGTTCTTTCCAGTACCTCCTGCGCCACATATTATTTTGTGTAAAAAAACTGTGTTTACCGATACACAAGATGTTGCCATTTTTTATTCCACAGTCATGTGACACATGTTTCGTGAGGTAGGAAATTACTGGCCAACAGGTTTCGCAGAAATGTTTTCGAAGTTGGGTGTGACAATACGAACCCAAAATTGAAAACAGTATTGATGATACATACATGTCATGTCAACTTCCACAAATTTCATAGTTCAATATTCTTCACTTTCCCTGCAACAATTAAAACAGCTGTAATGAGTCATAGTTTTGGTATACAGTACATACCAAAATAAAGTACGATTACCAAAGCAGAACGAGAAGGAAGAATCAGCGACTACTTTAACCTTTCACACCTTTTGGCTCCCCCCAATTATTTACCTACTTAAAACTACCTTTTGAAATTACTTTAAATTTACATCAAGCCAATACCAATTCAAACTCCATCATCACCATTGTGTTTGATTTCTTTGATAATGTGCCCCTTGCTAATTGCAATTACTTTGCCAGCTGTCTTATTGGAGTTCTTAATATGGGATGAGGTTATGGCGAGGAGTCAAAAGTGGTTGTAAGGAGATTTGGGGTGGAGAGGAGAAAGGAGGGCAAAATAGGTAAACAGAGGACTTCTGACAGAAAATGTTCTCACTTTATTATTTGTACTGTACATGTTTTATCTTTTATATTTTCAGTCAAATCATGTGACGCCTCTTCCTGCAAAGATGGCGGCTGTTCTACGCCTCGTGGAGTTTCCGTTTGCTACTGCAATAGAGGGTTTACGGGGACCGATTGCCAAGTTAGTAAATAATTTATATCTTCTCATCACAACTCACTGATCACACGAAAAGTATCATATGATTACTACAATGGTCCCTGCATTACAAGACTGCCCCTTCTATGGTCATGAAGTGGTCTCTCGTGGGGGAGGGGTCTCTTGTGGGGGGGAAGGCTGTCACATAAGGCAAGTTGGTCTTACAACATGGGGTCTTATAACGCAGGTACCACTGAATATAATAACTTCCAATAGGACTTAGTTAAGTGAATGAGATCATGACATGATGAAGCAATATTCATAGGTTATTTCATGGCTTGGACCTGTATTTCCCTGATATTTTCACCCGAGACCCTGTATTTCCCAAGACTCGCAGTCTAGTACGTTCCTATTAATCCAGAAAATATTTCCAAAACATGTGATATAGATGAAGGATTTATATGTTCATTAATAGCCTCCAATTCAGTTTTTCTCTTTTCAACTCTTTTAATTATATTTCTTCAATATGTAAATCTTATAAAACACTTCACTTGCCTATAACAGCATGTTTTCAAAAACCCTACTTTGCTTAATTTTTTCAATTTTCTTTTTTCCACTTTTCATTCAATTTCATGTGTGAAACTTAAATATTTGCTCTATGAAATGGAAGTAAGTAATGACACTCATTTCCATGATATAATTTAAGACCTGAAACAGGTTTTGTGGGGAAAGGCACACTTTTTTAAAAACAAATTTAAGAGATCATGAAAAAAACAACCCCGTATACATTCTACTTGCGGCTTATTATGTACAAGAAATTTTTAGTACGCGACCTGATAGTCATGCTTCATGGCTCAATCTGGCATGACATGCATACAGAACAATTAATCTTCCTGTAAACATTGAACATTCTTTTATCACACTTAATGGGATATGATATCTAAGTATACCATTCCACAATTATGCGCAAAGCTTATTCTGTGTTAGACTGGGATACATATCTTCAATTTTTACAGCGAGAAGTTTCAGTTAAGAAAGTCAGAATAGTTTATATGAATATTACAAGTATGAAGATGGTGAAGCCCAGACAAAAGTGCACCAATGAGATTTTGCAAAGCTTTTGTGAAATAGTACCAAAAGATTTGTGAAACATCAAATATGTAATACGAAATATCACAAAAGTTTTGCGAAAATAAGAGGGTGACCATTATAGATGCAAAGGAGGCCTTGGAGTTTTCCTCGACGGGAATTATTTATTCAATAGTGATTCTGGACCAATCATTTATTATGAAAACATGACATCTTACAATATAAAGACTATCTGGAAAGACATTTCATTCACCAAAATTGGGGCAAGAAATTATTTATTTCAAAAAACTCCAAGCCCCCCCCTTCCGGATAACTCATGGTTGCCCCCTCAATACGAAAAAGTTAAAAATCAAGAGGCGCCACCAAAGAGGAAAAAAAAATTATACATATATATTACAAATAAACTATTTGATTAAATTTTCAGACAAGCATCTGTGAGGCGTGCGGCAAAGGAACAAGCGACTGTAATGAATTATGTCGATATCAACCGGCCGCCTCAAAGAACAGCATGCTCAGCTATTCCTTAATAATTCCTTGTGCTGTCGGGGGATTCGTAATTCTGATCGTGACTGTGATCCTCATTTGCATCTGCTGTAGAAAAGGAGGAGGCGGCGGAGGGGGAGGAGGGACGAAGAAGAAGAAGACTCCGCCCCCACCGCCCGATCCATCTTTGTGAGTATAATTTTTTCAATTCAATGTATTTTATTTCTGTAATTAATTTACCGGCTACCTCTGAGTCAGCCTTAGGCCGATGCATATTATAACACTTTCCCCTAAAAAGTCCTCTATCTAACCAGTTGAGCTAAAGGGCTGGCCCCAAGCCAAGTACTTATGAGCAACCCATTATATCCAACAAATTATACTATATTAAAACAGATTTTAAAAATACAAAAGTTATAATACATACAAACTAATTACATCAAACAGATAAAATCTTAGGCATAAAATGATAAAAATTATGTTGTCTTACAATGATACAGACATAATCCCTAGCCATATAGCCAGGATCCAAGAAAACTGAGAATTTTGGATTTTAGTAACCAGAAAAAGTCATTGAAGAATCTCGATGCATATATATAATATATACATCTGGCAACCTTTGGATTTGCTTACTTTCAGGAAACCGGTTGGTCTCGTTGCACCCTCAAGCAGACCCCAAAGGATCAGGGAGACGACCCCAGAAGAAGACAATCTCTATGCTCACTATGGAAAAATTGTAAGTTAAAGTGTATCTCTCAGAAGGTGATGACAAGGGACCTTGAGGCGCACTGTGGCTATACTATCTGTCCGTCCCGATCATGAACCAAAGTCAATTCTTGAGGTTCTACAGTACTCAGACTGTTTTTTTTTTTTTGTAGATAGCATATCAGAACAATAAACTTAGATATTGTACCACTTGCTACCTACATTAGGCTACTGTTCAAGACTCTTGACACACTGGAGTCTAATTCTTTTTAAATAATTTCTCATTTCTTAATTTGTATGGTATGGAACGCAATGCAGCCAAAGCAACTTCATATTATAAGCATACATATATGTATATATATACAATTCAATGAGCCTCTCAAATCATAACTTAAGATGACTGTACTGATTTTGTCCCTTTTTCAGGCCAGGCACCAGAACATGCCTGAATGGTTGGGCTACATCGAAGAGATGGTCACCGTCGGTCACATGGAAGCGGCAGCGATCGTGCGTTACGATACTAGTGAGTGGGTTTGCAGTGAGAGGGCGTTCAAGGTCAACCAAAAGGAATACGACGTCTTGTGTCGCCTCCTAGACAAACAGATGCCGAACTACAAAGTTAAATTCAAACGAAAGGAGTACCTATTAATAGAAAATGATGGCGAAACCATGGTCATGGAATCGTACAACCCACGAGGTGCCATATTGGTGATTTTATCGCGGACCCAAAATTTCCTCATAGCAGTGAAAGTGACGGAACAAGTTGGGTTGGAGTCTGCGAAAAACGAGATAGAATGGGTCCGAGAAGCAATAAAACAACAGGAATACTAACAATAAAATTGGCATGCTTTATGCGAAGTTATCATTTCAAAAAATAATAATTTCGTGATTAAAAACACAGTGGGCCTACAGAGGAATAACCTAAGATTGTCTAAGATTTGTATGGCATTGTCAAAAGATTTTCATAGCAGTTATGGAAAACGACCACAATGAATGAGAAGGAGACGTATGTACAGGGCTTGAAATTAAAAGCTGTCACCCAGGACCTTGTTGACTTTTTGGAGCTTTATACTACGCAAAGTTTTAACACTGATACATATAATTACCACAATTGCTGTGATGGCAGAGTTGATAATACCAAATTATTAATGGAACATTTCACTGCCAGTTTTACATAATTAAATTACTCTAGAGGGGTTCTGAATCTGAGGCATTATATATATACAAAATCTTTTTCACATGCACGTAACTTCATTGTCCTACAAAGGCTGAAATGAATTATCAAGTGAGCCTGTGAGCCTGTGTTACAGATGATTTCATATTTCTAGACATAAGGACTGAATGTGAATTTTATTTATGGGACATGTACTCTATAGGGGAAAATGACATCAGAAACCTTATGACATTACTTTTCCCCATAGGATACCATGTCCTAGAAAAAAATTCACATTTCGTCCTTTGGTCTACAAATATGACATCATCTGTAATGGCAGGGTAGAAACACACCATTAAATGTCTGTGACCTACATGTACCTTAATACTCAACTTTTACATTGCCATATTATCATTATGAAATCCATGAAAAACTTTACCTGAGTTTTAGGTTTGACCTGTAAAATTCATGTATCAGACATAAATTGTGCCATGACATTTTAAATTGCTGTTTAAAAATGACTCAGCATAAAGCAAATGAGATTTCCAACCACTTTGATATTTGAGGAAGTCATGATAGATAATTTCCCATGACTTTTCTCTTTTCTTTCTTTGTCTACCTACAAAAATTAACAGTATACCAATAGTCCAATACCAAATGAAGTGATTGCTTGAGTTTATTTTATAAGAAGAAAATATCAGTGTGTCAACTTTAATGCATGTCGTGTCTTTCACTTTGAAGTAAGAAGAGAGAATAGTTCTTTATATTCCAGCATTTTAAAGATTTTATTTACATTTTTGTACAATAGATGGGGGACTTGATTGTATTTAGTACATTTAGACACCTCAAGGAATATGTAAATAATTCCCATGACTTGCTTTTTCCTTTCAATTTTTTGTTTTGGTTATTTTCTTTCAACTTACATTCAAGTCAAGTAAAGAAATTACTTTATAGGATATCATTGAGTCACAATAGATCCTACCTTTTGTAAACAATGAAATAAGAACTTTTTGAAAATTATTATGTCACTGGTTACTTGTATGAATCATTCATAGAAATGTGCTTATGCATAGATTATCACTCACTCTACGGTTGATAAAGTGAGCACATCACTTTCATAGAAATCTGAGTTTTTATTTATAAGTTTATCTTCTTTTTTTTTTTAATAATGTACTTGAAATACTTTGAGGTGCAATGTTTTTAGTGGGAAGTTGAAATGTATACATTTTCTTTTCCTTATTATGTTTTCTATACCCTGTATACTGCAGACATTCCTAACTTTTTTGAATGGTTGTATGAGTTATTTTTATTACTTGTTGAGTTATATTTTGATGAAGATTTATTGATGAAATCCATCATTTTCATTTATTTATTTATGTTTTAAAAAAGTCCCTGGATTTGAACTATTTAGATTCATATCAACTTATGAATTATTTACAATCAGCGGAATATTTTATTCTATTTTTATCACAAGGTCCCTTTTTAAATCTTAAATACATCTGTAGAATTTTACAGATCTTATTGTTTACATGTTTGTTTATAACAATGTAATAGATATGCCATGTACTTATGATTGTAAGTCTAATATGTACATAATAATATTGTATTTGTTTTTGACACTTGTACATTATGTGTATGACCATAAAATGATATTGTCCATATGGCTAGTGTTGTTATTCTTTCTGGTATTTGACTCATAGAACATTACCTATACGGTGCACAAGGACAAGTAACTTATGCAATCATATTATTAGGTTTTATGAAGTAGATATTATTATCTATAATACTAATAGTAATAGGCCAGAGTTAGGAAAGATACACTCCTACTAATAAGAACCAAACTGACAAGTGACAAATGCAGAAAAAGACAAAATGAATGCAATATCTTGGGGAAGTGAGAGAATTATTTCAAGGGAAAGGGATATGAGGAAACTATAATTATGTTGTTGATTTCTCAGAGCAATGAAACTGTTTAGTAAATTGAGACTTCTTGTCTCAAATCTTTTCCTGCTATGCCTTGTTTGTCACATTTTTGGAGAAATACAAGAGAAGAGACAATTTGATTGTTAAATGTTCTGGCTATATTGTTGCTTTCTTGGAGCAGTTGTAACTGTTCAGTGAATTGGTATTTTGGTCTCAAACCAATCCCTGCCTCGTTGTTTATCCCATTTGAAGAAATGCAAGAGAAAGCCCGATAAGCATTTTGCTTTTTCTGGCATCATATAATAAACAAACAAAACAAACAAGAGAATATATGTGGATTGAAATTTGATAAAACTTCTAGCAGTGTATAGACTGCAGTCACTGCACTACTCTATGATATTATTTCTTGCCAGGCAAGATTGATATATCCAAATCTAATAAGGATTATATTTATCAGACTGAAACCTAATCATGCATATCAGCCTGATCAAGGTAGCAACCAAAGCAGGCAGTCTATTTACATGCTAGACTAGGCACCACAACATTAGATCGGTTTCTAGAAGTATCAGCTCAAGAAAATAACAAATGGTTAAATGGAACAGCATGGATATGCCTCGATATCTTGAGGAAAAAAGTTATGTTTAGAGTCAGTTAAACTTAAAAGTGGAGTAACCTATTAAGATAATAGGTTCATGGCAGAATTAAGGTACCAGACATAAACTGCTCTACCTTTTGGTATGCAATTGAAATCTGACAACACAAACAATATAAAATGTTCATGTACCTTAAGGAATCACTTTCATAAATAGTAAGAACTTTGTCACCGCTGCGACAATCTCAAACTCAAACATGACGGACATTCTAACGGATAGCGAAGTTCCTGCGAACACTCCGGATCTTAAGGACAATGACCTAAAAATGCAGAATGACCTTGACCTAGATAATGCAAATGACGTTGAAGGTCAAGAACAACAAGGTCAATCTGAGGTCAACAGATTAGCATTCAATTCGCCAAGCTTAGAAGAAGATGAAGTTGAAAATGAGATGGGAAGTGATCCGGAAGTGGAATCATGGGCGGCGGGATACAATCTGGATGTGAGGAATATAGGAACAGAACCACAGAATGTGATCAAAGTGCTTCTGCTGGCTACCCCAGGTAAGAAAGAATTAATATCCGCAAAAGATCATTGAGTATCCTATCTTGCCACATTGTATGAATGTTTAGTCGATGAAGCTGAACTGTTGTTTGAATCTTCGCAATCTGTAAACTTGACGCAGTGTGTAAAATAATATCAATGACCCTGACAATACTTCTTTTTTGTCTGAGCCTGCAGACCCTCAGTGAACATATACCCCTTTTTAAATAAATTGAAGTTGAGGCTTTTCTAAAAAAAAAGTTTACTGAAAGGTTCTAAAACTTCTTTCAGATAATTTCTCGTGTGTCATCAAAGGAACACAAAGAGTCAAAATGTCACAAAAGGAGTCCTTAGTTGTCCACTAGATATGATTGAGAAACAAATTTTCACCACTACCACCCCTGTTGAAATTGGTCACATCCATTTGAAAAGTCACCAATTTTTTTAAACACTCCAAGGCTGCTAACTCAGCCAAGAACAATGCCACTGAGCCACAAATACACACATTCAGGGTCAATATGCAGGCCCATTGTCATCAAAATCAGTGAAAGAATCTTTGACATATTCAAGTTTATTTAAAGGGAGATTTATTTTTGTTGAACTGTTGGAGTTACCGAGTTGCGGACATTTTTGTTACAATGATTGCCAAAAAATAACCCATTTTTCCACCCAGATATGTTTGAAGAACAGAATCGCATAATGATGGAAGTGAGACACAGAGTGAACAAATACTGCAAAGTGAATCACAAGCTGGATTTGCAGGTAAATATCTGCACAACTTGAATGGGATACATATTCGAAATACTGGAAATTTACGATACACTATTCCTTTATGTCACTATGCGAATAAAAGTCGTATTGACAGTCCTACCAAAACTCTTGGTTTCCGTCTTATGGAAAGAACGCATCGCCGAAATCTGACGCCTGGGGCTCTGGTACCAAATATATGAACCTAAAATAATTTTATATACATATAATTTTACATGTTATCTCTGCTACAACATATATCTTAATTGCGATTATAAAGAAACTGCTCAACCAATAGGCCTAAGGGATTCGCACATGCATTTAAGCACAATTCTACAAAAAAATATAAACGTGAATGCTACTTTTCAAACATTATCAATTTTGTTAAGATACTAGCACCACATTGGCACCCCGGAGTTGAAGAAGATGACTTCACTTCAGAACTCCATGAAATCGGGGCTATGATGCTTGATGAGGCAAAAAAGGCCAAATATTGCATTCCAGTGGTAAGTGGTAACTTTTTTCTTTTTTTAAAGATAACACTGAAATAAAAATTGATAGCCTTGCTCTTTAGTCCAGATTTAATCAATATTATATACTAAAAAATTGAACTTTTTGAATTTTTTTCATATGCAATTGCAAATCAATTTGAAATGAATGTTATAATTCTAACTTTGGTGATTTACTGAGACATAATAGCAAAGAATATAAACTAATCTTCAATTCAACATATAATACCAAAGAATTCAAACATGCAAACTTGTAGCTCTTGCTTGGAGAGAAGTACGGCTGGCGTCCTCCTCCGAAGAGAATTTCACGAAAGGAATTTGAATATCTCATCCGACACCTGCGACGAGTTGACATAAACGGTCCGACTTATTTGAGAAATCACTACGACGAAGACAAGAATGAGGATCCTCCCATCTGTGTGCTGAAGAAGAAGACGAAACATTCAGAGGTTTGTTATTACTCAGATTTAATAGCTTTGTAGCAGTCACATGTCCTGACGTTTAGTCTGAATGTTGAGAAGATGTTGCCTTGGCGCACCCCTCCCGGAATAAACCAATTTTGTATCTTTTATCTTGGATCAAAATTAACTTCAGGATATGTTTCTATTTCACCAATTAATTAAAATCATAAATTCATACGGAGTCTATACATATTGTTGGAAAGCTATGTTAATCTGTTGCCTCCGTATATCCCATGAAAGAATGCAAACGCTAATATGACAAATCATTCGAACGACATCAATCAGGTAACATAAAATTGTCATTGATCAATTGCCATTCGAAGACAGAAAAATAGATGATTGAAGAATCACATCTGTATTTATGCGGTCTGGTAGGAAAGTGTATGATTATTAGAGGACATGGCAATGAGGCGAAGGTCTGTAGGATCAGATGACCCTTCCAGAGCCTAGAATCATATCTGGAACCCAAAGATTCAAGTCCAAGAGTGCTTCCAACAGAAGAATACCCTCCTATAACTCAATTCAATTCAATTTATTGACCACTGAAAAAAATAAATAAAAGAAATACATTGTCATGGTTCATAAAACATTGTGGTAGGCATACATCTCTTAGACATGTATGTGCCATTACCAATGAAAGAATAAAACAGCAATATAATGGAAACTTAGTTATAACCATTTCTAGAATCTCATAGTTTTGCTCCAAATCGGAATTTCAACATATTCTTTCAGGCAATTGATAACATTCAGCAAGAAGACCAAGACCAAGCAGTTCCGACAGGCCAAGCCGCACCACAGCAATCAGCAACAGACACTTCCTACAAAACTTTGGCAGACACTTTGCGAACGTCTGCGAGGGCTGCACTGGAAGCTTCTCATATCAAGGAGGAAGAATATCACAAGTATGCTACTTCCGGTAAGTAAATTGTGATATTTATCTTCAAACTGTATCTTTCCCCCCGCTAAGGGACCGTTCAGAATTTATGACTGGGGGGGGTGGGAGTTTTGGCCGAGGGCGGCGAGGGGGTACTAACTTTTCACACATGTTTCAAGGGGGGCATTAATTTTTGAAAACGCTTCCAAAGAGGGGGGTAAGAAATTCTAACAAAGAAAAAATGTTAAAAAACACGCATTAGCTCATTTTATTTGGACTTTTTTACGTGCAAAAGTCCGCGAAATGACGCAAATCAGTACGCCTGACCGTGTATAACAGTATATATGTGTGTATTGCTTTGTATGTCATTGGGGAGGGGTACTAAAAATATGCGTGAAACCTAAGGGTGGGGTACTAAAAATCCGCATGAACCTCAGGGGGGGTATCAATTTTTGACGGGAAGTTCCAGCAAAACTACCACCCCCCCCGTCATAAATTCTGAACGGTCCCTAAGCACAGGCCAAACCATAGATACAGTACAGTGCTCCTGGGATCGGTGGGGATCTTCATCCGCTACCCAAATCCAAAGTTACTTTATGCCAAGTTACCGGTCAGAGAACGGGCCGGCCATCAGGGATCACAATATACCTAAATGGAGACAAAACACCAGTCCAGTTACTCCAATATCCACATTTTTACCAAATGCCTACCTAATCAGCAAGTCACCACTGAAAAAAAGGTTTTTGAGAAACAGACAAAATGAACGTTAGCTTCATGGTGTCCGTCCAAAATGTATGTGTATTTTGGACATTTCTTTGATCAAATCACACATAAAAGATTGATCAAGATTGAAAATTTCCTTGTCTGTTTCAAACAAAAATATTGTCTGATATACACAAAATTTTGGACGGACACCAGCTAACGTTCATTTCTGTTTTACAGAAACAGTTTTTTCAGTGTACCACTCGTCTGCATCCATATTCAGCAACTAAAAAACTGCACATCCTCTTTCAGTGGTTGACATGGAGATCACAGAGGGAATATTATCTGATCCAGTCATCACAGAAAACACTCTTTGCTTCCTGAGGAAGATTGAGCAACTGGATGAACAAGCTGTTGGTTCCACAAGGGCAGCAGAATACTGGTTGGTCTAAAATTGTATTAGTAGCAATTCTATCAATTGTAGTCCTGAAATTTTGCAGTCATCTGAGTCATGACGGTTGCACTGTAGGTTGTAACATAAGGGTTAATTATTCCCGTCACACAAATATTGAGATTTTTACTGTCTCAAATTTCTTTGTCTATCTTCACAGTTTTTTCATGTATATACCAGACAAACATACACAGAGAGACATAAACTGCTTTCAACAAAAAATACATTTAAACTCGAATTACCAAAACCGTGGACAAAAGTGAATCTTCAATCGAAGTGATCTTGATTCTTCATTATTTTAAGACCTCCAGTTTTGATATACAAATCACGTAAAATGTTGTCTTCATAACTTCCAATAATCAACTCATTTTCAGTGACTTGACAGCCGAATTGAAAATAGACAAAGAAGCAAGAGAAAGAGTCAAACACCTGACGGATGTCATCATCCCAACCTCATTCCCTGAATCTCAGGTTTACAAAGCCACCGTTGCAGCAGAATATACGGGTAGGATTTTTTTATAATGGTAAAACAAATATCCTACTGAGAATTAGAGTACCAACTTACCTTTAACCTTTTCGCTAAATTAAAGTGTAGCTCAACTTCAGCGATTCAGTTATTTATGACTGGATAGTGAATACTTCTACAATTTGACCCTACTGATGAACCTAGTAACCATAAATTCATTACTGGCAGTTCATGGGGGCAGGGATGTCTTAGTCCAAATTACAAAGAGCGGTGGATACGCTCCACGCACTCCTTCTGTCAGGATTTTCTAACACTTTCATGACTTTCTTCGGACATTCCAGGTATCGCCATCGATTATGGCTGTACTGATGCAAAGTACCACAGGTTCCTGCAGAAGTTGGCAGGAAAGAAGAGCCTCGCTATCTCCATGTACCACCAGAAAGTGAATGAGTTTGCCAACATGGTAGAAAATGCTCTTGTGAAGCATATAGATGCTCTGGTGGAAAAGGATGAAAAGTCAGAAGAGGATAAAATCTCTGATTTGAAGAAAACTGTCCTACAGGTAACAACAAGGCTTTTAGTAGTTATGTTGGATTGTAGTAGCTTTGGAAAGATAATACCAGTCATTATCCCTATACTCTCAACATAAATAACTTAATAAAGTGGGCCTTAGTACTTTTCTTATGCACTGGGTTTGAATTGCAAAATAACATTGATACTTTTCATTACAATAGCAGGCACCGGAAATGCTTGATACAGAAAAAAAATCTCTTCGAACTTTTGTATGATAAATTAAACTCATTTGCTGTCCCTTTCTTGTCTTGTCCAAAGTTTTGTTCAATTCCATAAATCTTTAAATCCTGTATCTTGTAGAGTACTTATAAGAATCAAATTTCTGCTTGTTTTCTCAGCACTGGAAAAGAGCATCAGAATCTGAGAAAGACGCCTATGACCTTGAGGATGGAAATGACAGAATTCTGAGTTACCTGAACAGTAAGTTTTCAGGGATGAGATGGAATCAATCTATTTACACACATGAATATGGTCAGATATAATTGCAATGAGCAAAATTTCTAAAAGTGTAGAGTTATTTTTGCTCGTCCACAGTCAGATCAGTATAAGTTTACTTACTGACAGTTTCTGTCCACTCAGTATAAGACCTCCTTCAGATATGAACTATGTTTTTTTTGTATAGTCCAGTAGGTGGTGTCTAATGTACTTATATTTCCCAGAGTGGGTGCAGACAATGAACATGGAGTAACAGTTATTTTCTCATATCTTCTTACAGGCACTTCTGAGCAAGCCATGGTCATATACGGAGAGACGGGGACAGGGAAAACCAGCTTGGTATCAAAATGTGCTGTTTCCTTGATAAAAAAATCTGAAGAAGACGAAGAAACTGAAGATGACGAGGATGAAGACGAGTTGATCCAACCTGTTGTTGTTTTAAGACTGTTAGACAAATCATGGGGACAATGGACTGTAGAAGATTTGCTATGGAGCATTGCTCAACAGTTGAACGTAGCTTTCGGAAAAGGTGCTATAGATTCCGGACAGAAATACCTCGCCGAAGACCACTTTTACGAAGCTCTGTATCTTGCAACTCCTGATAAACCGATTTACCTCATATTAGATAGTGTAGATCATTTGATTACTCCAATCACGATGGAAGCAATGGGTTGGTTGCCTGATATACTTCCCCCGAACGTTAAAGTCATCTTGAGTACCGCAACAGATGGAGATGAAAATGTCTTCGAGGATCTCCAACAAAGAATCGTAGATGATGATAACTTCCTCGAACTAGATTTGCTAGATGACGCCACAGCCTTCAAGATCATCCAATCAAAATTAACAGCAAGAAGCAGAGGTGTAAATGACAAGCAGGCAATGCTGATAGCTCTAATTGTACAAAATGGAGTCCATCCAGTCTTCGTTCAAATGTTCTCCGACATGGTTTGCAGCTGGACATCTGCTGTTATTGTTGATCCGGAGAACCCTGATGTCCTTGATTCGCCTGATGGAATCATCAACCAGGTAAATTTCCAAATATGTCTCTATCACATCAGTAATCTGTGCTGTATTGCCAAGTCACGGATATGCTGGACGATTGGGAAATGGTGTTGGAGAGATCACTATACCATTCCCATTATTAATATTCGGTCATCACTCGTTTAAAAGTAATAATGTATAGTAAAAGCTAATCAATCACTGGTCATTCAAATTATCAGTCTCAAAGTGCAATCTCAACGAAGTTATGTGAATTGATTATTACCCTTAATTTCTTACATTCTTATCCTTTTTGGACAATCTAGTTGCAGAATGTTATCTTTTTGCAGTTCATAGAAAACCTAGAAGATACCCATGGAGAGATGCTGGTGGCTCATTCCCTCAGTTATATCTCCCTCGCCCAAGTTGGTCTGACCCATGATGAGCTGATGGATATTCTGTCTTTGGATGACACACTCTTGTCGTCAGGTATGTGAAATAAAAATGGAAATGATAAAGCAATAATGTAAAGAATACCGTAAACTCTCAATTAAAGACACCCCTCAAATATGGGCCCACATCTCGAAGAAAGGGCCCTTGGTATGCGCAATGTGCATATCCGTATAAATAAAGGCCTCCCTCGAATAAAGGCCGTCTTTGATTTTTAGTCCATTATGCTAGTAAATTGGCAGCAGTGTCAGAGTTAAGTTTTCAGTCACTTATAATACTTCTTCATTTCTTGTATCATGTAAACAATAGAGGCCCACCTCAAATAGAGGCTCTGCTTGAAGCTCTTGTAAAAAAACTTTCAAGGACAGGTTTTTAAACAAGTAAATATTGTTCCGGATATAATACCGAGAATGGGTTGTCAACTAGGCATCTCTATTTACAAAAGACTTGTGACTTCATGGTTATCTACTCCAAACGTAAAATTTAAAGGTCATCTTTACTGATTTACAACAACACAAAACAAATTCTACTTTTCAGAAATATTCCCCGGATCACAGCAACCATACCCAAGACGTTTTCCTGAGATCTTATGGCTACGACTGCTATTCGACCTTCGACAATTTCTTCAAGTCATCGAAGTTAATGGAGTGACTGTCTACAGATGGTCCCATGGCAAATTCCGAGAAGGGGTGCTCCAACGATATTCAGTTGACCAAGATCATGTACTACACATTCATCACACAATGGCCGACTATTTCCTTGGCACATACGGAGGTAGTAAGATGAAACCGTACCAATTTGAGGTGGAGATCAAGTATGACGACGAAGGGAATGAAGTTGAGAGACATTTTCACAGAGAAGCTGTTGAGAGTCGTGGAGTACCCCTCCAACCAACAGTGTACCAGGTATGAAAACAAATGATAACATAGTGATGTATCACAGTATCATGCCAGTATTACAACTTATGCTTAATGATGTCATATTCGAGAAAAACATGCCCACTAAACTTGACTAAAGAATTGTTGAATGTTTGTAGTCCTAACTCTCCAGAGTTTGACAGCCACCAATTAGATATTTTTCAATGTACCATTGTCTTTTGTGAAATTAGGATCATGTGATTCATTAATAATTTAATATATTCAGAGAGGAGTAATTCAGTGCAAAAAGAGGAATGGGTTACAGACAGGAATTGCAAAACTCCGGCAAGCAACAGAAATTATTTCAAATGGCAAAGGAGTTCCAGAAAACATAAACCTTCATTGGACTCTGCTCCTGTGATTTAAGTATGCCACATACAATTATTGTGTTTTACATTTGTAACAGCCCTTCACATACAGAAAAGGAGACTCAGTAGCAAATTCCAGAAAGATGACAGAACTACCATTCCACCTACTTCACAGTGACCGCCTAGAGGAGCTGCGTACGACTATCCTGTTCAACTACTCTTGGTGGCATGCTGCGATTCAGTCTGGTTCGGTGGATCAGCTCGTTGAAGATCTTGAAAAGGTAAATGCATATTACTCCATTTTTAAAATTTGATTTACTCTGTGAGTTCATTCCTTTCATTTGGCTCTTGGAATTACTGAAATAGACCAAATGTCAATGAAGCAACAACCTCATACATCATATACAACAATCCTTTCTTTTTACTGCAACATAGAAACTATGGTTTTTTTTTCAGATATTAGAATCTCCCCAAATGATATCAGACCAAGAACTCGAGCTGATGATAGAAACTTTGCAAGACTGCCGTGAAGACATCCAACCAGACTTAAACCATTTGAGATGTGAACTTTCTGCTCGTCTTATGCAGGTTTGAAAATTTTGTCTTTTCTGACAACACACAGTGCTTCAAATTAAAATAGGTGCCTTATAAATTAAGATAAACCATAGAAATTCCAAAAAGATCATGTTAAGGTGACTCAAGCGTGGTAGTTTGATCATACAGATTTTTGTAAAATTTTGCACAAGTAGTCTATGGGACCCATAAAAATACTTTTTTCTGTAAGAGCTCAAAGGGCACAAGCACACTAATTAATTGCAGATTTTGCATGCATCAATTTTGGCAGTAATCAAATTTTAGGAAAACGATCATACAGATTTTTTTTAAAATTTGCCTATATCATAAACAGGTTATTTTCAAACAAATGTCCAAAAATAAAAAAAATTCACCGAGTCGTTTTCAACTGCAGTACCATGACTATGCCAATGTCAATTTAAAGAAATAAGGACAATTTTAGACACAATTGACTGAAATTAGTTGAGAAAATTCTTTTGATAAAGACGAGAAGCTGAAACTTTGAATTAGCATAGAGTAGGTGTTACTGCATTCAATAAAAAAAATAATTATGCTTCTAGCTGCATTAGATCTCATTTAAATAGCAAATTACTGGCTGCCATGCTGTTAAAAAAAAGAGAGCAGAAAATGGTAACGTCACAACTTTTTCAGGGCCTGCAGCAGTTGTGACGCTATGTTGCTAGGCAACCAGGCTGCTCAGAAGTATGTGCAGTGTACCACGCTTGAGTCACCTTAATCCAAAACAGTGCACTTGTCTTTATCCAAACATCTATAATATCTCCCTCAGTAGAAAAACTATAAATAGAAATATAAAGGATAATTCAACTACATAAGAGTTATGAATTATAGACAGCTGACTTTGTTCATGTTGAATGACAAGTAATGATTTGAAATGTCTGCTACTATAAAGGAATTTATAAACTGTATTTCTATTTCCAGTACCTGGGTACCCACACCTCCATCAGTCATCTCATCAAAACTTGCGACCATTTTGGCTTTCACCACTGCCGTCTGACTCCCTTGTCGCCCTATTCGGAGGCCTTGGCAGATGAGATCACTCACGCTTTACCTATAGATACGGGATATGAAGGACACGTCACTATTGCGACAACAAATATGCCTGATTTCATAGTGTCTTACACTGTCACAGAGAGACTCAGTGTTCGCAATGTACGGTCTGGTGATAAACACAGCCTTGAGTGTGCAGAAAATGCTTACTACAGCACCATCAAGACCTCAAAGTTGAGAGATTGGGTTTATGCTGTTAATGACACCAAGACAAAGTACACTTATCAGGATGATGCAATGGCGGTGGACATATTTGACATCGATGAAGGCACGAGGGTCAACAGGATCACCTACGATGAAAATGAAAGTAACATCCATAAAACTCGTAAACTGTATAGACTGACGTGCTTGAAATCGAAAGATGTGGTTTACGAAACTTACAACTACATAGCGATCTGCTTTGGACCGGTTAATCTATACAATGTCAAGACAGGAGAGAATGTAGGAGGACATCTACCCTGGCCTCATTTGCTAACCAGTGATGAACAGTATTTGCTAGTAGCTGACCCTGACGAAGAAGGAATAATCATCAGAGAGTTCCCTGAGATGAAGATGATATGTCGTTTACAAGCACCTAAACATGTGACAGCGATGACATGTATTGAAAAAGGTCCAGAACTGCACTTGCTGACCTCTGCTGGATCAGCAGGGTCACTGACCTTGTTTGACCTCCGAGAGGTCACGGAGGGCATCGACCTCGAACCAATGAATGTGTCGATTCTCAATGAATCCAAAAAGAAGAACAGCAAAGGGGGCGTTGGACAATTTATCTTATCTCCAACCGGAAAAACAGCCATTGCTCTCTACGTCTACAGCATCGGACAAAAGATATACCAAGAAAATTACCTAATTGACACAGACAACCTTAACGTCATTGGCCAGTACAAATGTGGGATTGGGGAATCGCCAATATTTTCCTCAGACGAACGACACATCTTCCACCTGAGGAAGTTCAATGATTCCATAGAGATTTTTGACGCAAGTAACATGTCGTCAATAGCAACATTCTCTCCTGGTCCTGCTCTTATTCAATCGTTATCTAGTCCAGCCGCTGGAAGATTATTGGTAGTGACAAAGGAGTATGTCCTGGAAGTGGATATCAACAAGGTACTTACAATGAATAGTAAATAATGCTATTTGAGTAGTATAATTTGACTCAAAGAAGAAATCCCAGTCACGTGTTTTTGGTTAAATCTTCAGATTCTTCATTTCACCAATGAAATTTGTTGTTTGTTAAGCTTTGCACAGCCTGAAGACTTGTAGTACAACATGTAATCTGCAATATAAGCAGTGACAAGACATGCAAAGATATCTGTATTGCAATGCTTCATTTGAAGAAATTATTTTTGGCATTGTTTGTGATAGCATGGGAACATGATTTCTGTATATTTCCATGCATGCCTTGTAGGTTATCAAGAAAACTGAACTGAAGAAGTTATGCCAGAAATTGGAAGCCGAACAAAAGGAAGAAACCAGGCTGCAACGTAGGGCAAAGAAACACAAAATGGCCGATGAAGAGGACAGCGAAGAAGAAACCGAAGAGATAACAAATCACAAACATGTGGTGCTGGCAGATTTGGACACAACGTCAAATTGGAATGACATGGAAGAAAAATTACCCGTCAAAGTCATGACACTGAACACAGAATGGGGGCTGGTTGATTCGCATACGATGGATTTGATAAGAGGTGTGTAATGAGTTATGAAACATAAAGCTATGGAATTGAAAAGATAATACTTAGAAATACATGCTAGCTAGAAGTGCTGGATTATATATTTTTTCTCTGATGCTATCCATTGATATCAATTTGAGTTTATTTTTCTTAATCTATTTGAATTTATGAGGAAGCTTACATAATCCTGTTCACAGTGACTTTGGTGGTTAATACTTTTCCTCATGGAAAGGTTTTCTTTTATATTTATTCGTTCTCTGAATATTTCAGGAGTGCACTTCAGTGAGTTTGACCTGCCGAGCCTGACTCCAGACATCATGTTAACTCCAAACGGGAAGAACGTCATCTTGCTCTGGGATCAAGTTCATATCTGGAATCCGACAAGGAGCACTGTGCTCCTGGCTCTACCCTTGAAGGTACATTAATCCAAAAGTGATTGTTCTTGAAGGAGATAAATTACTATTATTATTAAGTAAGACCATAATCTTATGATGATAGTGTCATTTTGGGCCGAAGGCCCTAGGCCAATTTGGGCACGAAGCCCCTGTGGCCTTGAAATTGTCATTTTTGGGGGACCCAGGTGGCCTTTTTCTCTTATCCGAGGATTCGATTTTTGGGCCACCTGGGTGAGTTCATTGTCTTTGATTGGGGTAATGGGCACTTAGGTACGGGTCTATTATACTTTCAATTGATATTTATACTATCGGAAGCCTCCTGAGGCAAGGTTCCCATAAAATTTCAAGGCCGAAAACCATAGCTTTCAAAACAAAATTTCTGTTTTCCCATGACCAAATCATTACTCATAACCGCAAAGACGTACCCTGAAACAGATTCATGACATGATATAGGTTCTCCATCCAGTCAGCTCATTGAAAGTGTCGTCAACATCCTAATCCGTAAAATTTGAATTTTCCATAATTTTTGACAATTTTTTGCTTTTCCATGAATTTTCAATAACTTTCCATGACTTTGTGAACCCTGTGAGGTCTGTAAGTTTAGTGATTCGTCTGTTGAAAAGGTTGTGAGCACAATGAAAGTAGACTTTTTATTTTCTCTCACAGGAGAAGCATGGCTACACCCGCCTATTTGTCAAAGCACCAGACCAAGCTACAGGAAGTGGCTCCAGAAAAGACCTTTTTGTGAAAGACGTGACGATGGAAGGACTTACCTTGGAAAAAGGAGCTTTTGTTTTCCGAGACATGGGAACTCGCAAACAGGTAAATTTGGTGATTTCTTTGAGCAACCCAAAAAATAAACATGCAACAACAATTGGAATTCAATTAGAGATTCAAACTGAGTTTTTCCATGAGGTTTGATAACTTGATTCTCTATGTCATAATAGCTGGTTGGCTCTCTGCTACTCAAAGTAAGAGAAAAATATCCAAAAACAAACCATTCACTAACCTTGGCACTTCTTACAAATTGATTTCTGCCAAGGAAGAAGACAAAAGCTATTTGCTTCTAATTTGCATGCAACAAGAGCTTTTCAGGATTTTCAGAACAAACACAATACATGTCGATGGTGAAAGTGCAAAACCTCGTAAGTCAAAAAAAGCTGTTTTTCAGAAATTGGAAAAAACTATCACAGATAATTTTTTATGGTAATGTTCATTTATATGCGAGTTAGGCTCTACGTGATTTATAGAAAGTGAGACCCTGTTTTAGCATAATTTTTTGTCATAGGTCATTGTCCCCTGCATTGATGCTACCATCAGATATGAATGAAAATGTCGAGTTACAAGGTTTTGCACTTTCACTTTTTGCAAGTTAGTGAAAGTGCAAAACCTCGTAACTCGATCATTTATCACATTTCTAAGCAACTTGCAGCATTGAATGTACTTCCAATCTATAGCTATACAGTAAAAATTATGATTTGACCATAATAAATAACAACTGCTAATTTTAATTAGTGGCTACAATAGCAAGAATGAGGAAAATAGCAATTTTTCAAATTTTCATGCACAATTTTTTTCAAAAGCCTACATCACTAAAACAAATATTGGGAGGTATCGATTTTTTAATAGGGAGATTTCCTGAGAGCCATAAAAAGGTGCCGCAATCATTGTTTTTCAAAAAAAGTTGAAATATCCGAAAATATGAGCTTCTAAGTTCTGATTTGAGTTACGAGGTTTTGCACTTTCACTTTTTGGAACAAATTGACATACAAGGTTTGGTGAAATCATTCTGTTACCAGTGTGTTACAGCTTCAAAAAACAGCAAACTGGCAAGGTGACGAATTGACAACATGTATTGGATATTGAAAGAGTCATTCCACCCAAAATCTAAAAATGGCAAAATTTTGACATACGAGGTTTTGCACTTTCACCATCGATGTACATGATGATGACATGCCACAAACAGTGTCACAGACACTTTAAAAAGTCTGATGAAATTCACAGCCTCTCAAATACGAAGCGTTTTGAAATGTAAATATCTGAATATTCTATTTCAGATCCTGTATGAAGCCAAAGGAGGAGAAATCATCCAAAGAATTCCTTCCGTTGCCCGTGGTTACGACGTAAACACTCACATAGTGACATCTGTTGTCAGAGTGCAAAACGAACGTCTCATGACTTGCAACGACAAATTGATCATCACGAGCGCCCTCGCTCACTGTTTCACCAACATCTACTCACTAAAAACAGGCGAGCAGTTAGTTACGATGGATTTCAAGGCAAAAGTGGCTGCATTTACTCACAAGAGTAAATATCTACTTTTGGCTTCGAACGGGCAGAAGAACTTTTTAAGAATACACAAAGATGACAAGTATCAGACAAGTTCCAAAATGAGGCTGTCGGAACATGACTCAGAAGAAATCCAACATATTTCGGAAAACATGGAAAACGATGAAGTGACAGTGTGCGTTTATAAACCCCATGATGACAAAACAGGCGCACAAGCCAAGACGTTCTATCTGAGGGTAAACCTCGCTCAAAAGACGATTCTCAGTCGTTCTCAAATTGAGGGCATAGTACATGTTTCTTCGGATGGTACTTTAGGTGTTGATTCAACATTCAACTTTTATGACATCACGACTGGAGAAAACCTCTTCAAAATGGACCCACAAGCCGTCACAGAACAAGGTCGCCACCTAGCGAGCCACATGTCGTACTTGACCAACGATGGCCATTATTTAGTTTGCTTGGATGACACTAGGGGGCTTATTGTTGTCATTGACACCAGGGGGAAAAGAGTTGTGTGTACTTGTCCTTATCATGTGTCATTACCAACGATGGAAAAATTGAAAGGAAAAATAAGTTTGACATCCCTTGTACCATTATATGGCGGCTATGAATGCATCGTTTCGGATGGTGGGAGTTTTGTCAAACAATTTTGCCTGCAGACTTTCGATAGCTATCAAGACTTAGCACACAAGAATGAAAACGAAACCCAACAAATTTACAACAGTATTCAATCACGAGCCAAATTCTTCGGATCGCACACAAAATTTACCCCCGTTGAACATGCCAAATATCTCCCAAACCTCCAACATTCCCGAGTTGTAAATACAAGAACAATGGCCATAAAACCAGGATACTTGGGCCCCATAGTTAGACAGTGAGACAAAATATGCAAAAACTGGACTTTGAGGGCTGCACATAGCGCAAAATGTCTCAAAATAAACCACAATAAGGTCCTGCAGACATTTGTGCATAGACTCTACAATTTTTCTCATATAACATCAACATATTTGACAATCCAATAAAAGTATAAAATTGTACAATTAGGTACATTAAAATAATTTTATTGCATTTGATGTTACATGACACAAATAACATTATTCTCAAATAGATTTTTTTTTTCAATATGTAAAAATACAGCGTCTCCTCTGAATATTTTTATGCATATTTATAACTTTTTTTATCACATTTTCTCTTGAAATAAAGGCATTACAATGCAATGACTCTGTTAAACATTCCAGCCCTCTTTACACAACGTATACAAGCGGTCTTGTGCATTTGTAAAACATAAGATATATTGCTCTTTTTAATGCATTACTAGACGATGTGCAGATATGAGTTACATGTATACAACAGTACACACTTGTGCTGTACTAAAATGTTATCACTATGTATTCACTTGATATATTATGTTTATACGTGTAAATGCAACATATTGAAAGACGAACGTGTAGGCCTATAATCCCTATATATAACACCTTATTTCATAAACGCTCACAATTTTGTTTTTGTTCATATGCAAATATATATTGTGACGACCTAGCTAGCGCCGTCAAAATTTTGACAATCCACGAGCGCTGTCAACATTGAACAATAGTGCAAAATACCTTCAACGGCGAATTACAAGACCAATTCTTAACCGATTTTCTCCATTTTTTCATCAATAGACTCGGAAATGAACGTACTTTAATCGTATCTGGTCGTCGAGATCATGCAAGTGTTAAAACGGGCCTGCAAGACCCGTTGAAAAGACCGTGTCTTGAAAGTTGTGCAAAATGTCTTCAATGGCCTCTCCCGAAGCCAATTCTGGACCGAATTTGATGATTTTTTGACTGTTAGACTCAGAATTGAATACTCTATCTACTCACAGACTATTCTTGACCATTCCATGGATTTAAATCGTCCGTACGACCCCCGAACGATCGTAAAAACGATCGCGAGTGATCAACAAGATCCAAACAAACCGCCATTTTGACAGATTACGCAACACTGGGCATGCGCGAGTTCCAAAAGTTGATAAATAGAGGCGCATCACACTGATTTCGCCACTCTTGATCGAGTCACCATCCTGATCACATCTCCAGAAAATATTTATATTCATCCCTGGGCAAATATATGCTCCCAAATATGCACCCAAATGAAGAATCCAGCCAAGTGACAATATATACCTGATCAAGAACTGACACTCAGGGCGCATATAAATATCACCCCCGGTGCATATAAATATCACCCGGTGCATATAAACATTCCCCCGGTGCATATAAATATTCCCCGGCGCATATAAACATGCGCCCCACCGAAAGTCAAGTTCTCTGATAATCATCTCAAGTCAAGTGAACTGACACTCAGGGCGCATATAAATATCACCCCCGGTGCATATAAATATCACCCGGTGCATATAAACATTCCCCCGGTGCATATAAATATTCCCCGGCGCATATAAACATGCGCCCCACCGAAAGTCAAGTTCTCCGATAATCATCTCAAGTCAAGTGAACTGACACTCAGGGCGCATATAAATATCACCCCCGGTGCATATAAATATCACCCGGTGCATATAAACATTCCCCCGGTGCATATAAATATTCCCCGGCGCATATAAACATGCGCCCCACCGAAAGTCAAGTTCTCCGATAATCATCTCAAGTCAAGTGAACTGACACTCAGGGCGCATATAAATATCACCCCCGGTGCATATAAATATCACCCCCGGTGCATATAAATATCACCCGGTGCATATAAACATTCCCCAGCGCATATAAACATGCGCCCCACCGAAAGTCAGGTTCTCCGATATTCATCTCAAGTCAAGTGAACTGACACTCAGGGCGCATATAAATATCACCCCCGGTGCATATAAATATCACCCGGTGCATATAAACATTCCCCCGGTGCATATAAATATTCCCCGGCGCATATAAACATGCGCCCCACCGAAAGTCAAGTTCTCCGATAATCATCTCAAGTCAAGTGAACTGACACTCAGGGCGCATAAAAATATCACCCCCGGTGCATAAATATATGCTCCTCATCAAAAGTCAAGTGAACTATTGACTCTTATTATTTGAACAACGTTAAAGAAATTCAATTAATTAACATTAAATTACATTGATTCTACACAAAGAGATTGATGTATCTACAATAAATGATCAACCTAAGAAAGTCTTCATCCTGAATAATAATTTTATTGTTACCCCATGGTTGGGCATAACATTTGGCGCAGTCGACAGGATCCAATTGACATTGACATTCAACATTGAAAATTGGATTCAGCGGTACGAACCGTGAACTTTATTGAAACTTTATACAGAACATTTGACATGAATAAACATGGTTTGAGGAGAATACGAAGACGATCCTCAACTGGATGAACATGATGAAGACAACGTCATATTTGAACTATCTGGTGCAACATATTGCTATGGAGAGGTATGCAATGAATGTCACTGTTTCATCCTGTACCAAGGTATATGCCACAGATGTCCTGGCAATTACAATTACATCAACGAAGAAGAGCTGGCACTCCATTGTCAAATTATGCAAATGCTTGTAGCTGTATATGGATGTCAACGATCAACTGATTGAACTTTATTGACTCAATTAAACATTTCAAGATTACAAAGCTTTTGAAATTGACCTGGTTATAACAGAATACAAGACATTAATTTTCAAAATATTCTGACTTACTTCTGAAAATCAAGAAAATGGAAAATAATATGAAAGAAAACGAAGAACAGTGGGGGAGATTCAGAAGACACCACCCATATGCGAGTCATCAGCATGATGTCCCAACCTTCAAGACCGAGCTTCCAACCTATGATGGCAAGAAAAGATGGAGAACTTTCATTCGCCAGTTTGAAGCAGTAACAGCTACATGGAACGATGAGACAAGATTAAAGCATTTATTGACGTGCCTTCAAGACGACGCTGCTGAGTTTGTCTTCAACCTGAAAGAAAGTGTGACGAAAGAATATGATGATCTAGTTGATGAGCTGCAGAAACGTTTCAAAATCCAAGAGACTAGGCAGACCAAGATCAGGCAGTTCTACATAAGACGGCTCAAGAAAGAAGAGAGTATTCCAGAATATGCTGCTGATTTGAAGCGTCATATCCACGAAGCCTATCCATCAGGAATTAGCCGAGAATGTCTTGAAGAAATGATGATGAGACAGTTTTTCTGTGGTCTTGAAGATGAGAATTTACGATATTACGTAGAGTACTTGAAGGCCCCACAATCTATTGATGAAGCTGTCAACCTAGTTAATGAGTACAATGAATACAGAAGATTTGACAGAGAAAAGGGCAGCAAAAGAAGATACAGTCAAGCAAGTTCTTCAGATCAGCGTGATGAGACCAGAAAACGCAAAGAAGAAGTTCACAACTTGAAAGATACTGAAGGTAGCGCTGGTAAACAAGACATTGCTGAAGCAGTTGTGAATCTCTCCAAGCTGCTGCAAGAAAATATGGAAATTATTTGCCAAGACAAGAAGCTGCAAGAAAATTTGAAAATTAACATGATAGACACTGAAGAAGCTGAAAGTAGACAAGACATCGTTGAAGCCATTACGAATCTCACTGAGCTTCTGCAAGTGTATCTGAAAATTAATTGTCAAGAACATTTAAACTAATTACGGTCATCTCTGACGGCCAAGAGGTGACCGTGAGAACATTGACTGAGGAAATTGGTGTTTGCAGCATCAACAGATTCGAGCGAAGAATGACTGTCACAGGGAAGATTGGGGTTACCCAGGTGAACTTTCTTGTTGACACTGGTGCAAGATGCACAATCATCTCAGAGAAAATGTACAGAGAGCTATGCAGGGATGAAAATTATCAGTTAGGGGTACTAACTGGCAGAAAATTGCAACTGGCTGACGGAGCGCCAATGCCTGTCCTGGGATTACTGAATGGGTTAGTTCAGTTGGGATCAGTCGCTGTCATGCATGAAATTGTTGTTGCGGGAATATCTGAAGAGGGTATCATCGGATATGATTTTCTGAAAATTCATGGATGCATAATTGACATTGTGAGAGATGAACTCCAGCTAAAGGGAAGAAAAGTGCCACTTAATGCTCCAGAAGGAAATCGCTTGGAAGAATCTGTGGAACAGAATAACGCGGTCTTCAAACAGGATCGTTCAGAGACTCTTGAAACCGAATGCTCAACAATTCACCAAGTTCAGAAAATCCGTGAAGTGGAGGTTATCCCTGGATTAGAACAAGTGAAGGGTGTTACATTGAATGGGAAATTCAAGGAATTGATCATCCAGTTGTGAATGGGTCTCAGACGAAATATGAAGAGAAGACAGATTCAAAATCTAGATGTCTGCATGTTAAATCCTCTGAAAGAAACAATGACTTTGAATCAACATGGTGAAATTGAAAATGTTGATGAAATTACAGGCCGGCATCGATTTCTGATATGGAAGATGGGTAGTCTATTCATCATCAAGAATGGTCGATCGCTACACTGAAGTAACATCACTGGGCTTAAGTGATGAAGAACCAATACAACTTAATTCAAAGAAGAACAAAATTGAGGTCCTATGAACAATATCTCCATGGAATCTCCTGACAAACAAATTACAGTATGCAGAACTTTCTATGAAAATCCACCAAAAATTTTCTTCAAAGAACAATGCATGCACATGGTTCATCCAATCATCTGAATACTCTTCAATTATCGTCTTGCATGCAGAAATCTGAAAAGAAAGAATGAATTGAAAATTAGCATCTGAATCATATTTGTAACTCGCAATATGATATATTTAGTGAATTGACATTCATGTGTATTGCCTAACAGTCAGCGATGAGACGGAAAAATATGTCAACTCACTAATTGACATTTACCCGCAAGTCAGCGATGAGATGGAAAATATGTCAACTCACTAATTGACATTACCCGCAAGTCACCGATGAGATGGAAAATATGTCAACTCACTAATTGACATTACCCGCAAGTCACCAATGAAATGGAAAATATGTCAACTCACTAATTGACATTACCCGCAAGTCACAGATGAAATGGAAAATATGTCAACTCTGAAGATGACATTACAATATTGACCCCCAAGAACAGGAGAATAATTTTGTGAATTATACTTCACCCGAAGTATAATTTTAGGAGGGGGGAATGTGACGACCTAGCTAGCGCCGTCAAAATTTTGACAATCCACGAGCGCTGTCAACATTGAACAATAGTGCAAAATACCTTCAACGGCGAATTACAAGACCAATTCTTAACCGATTTTCTCCATTTTTTCATCAATAGACTCGGAAATGAACGTACCTTCATCGTATCAGGTCGTCGAGATCATTCCAGTGTTAAAACGGGCCTGAAAGACCCGTCGAAAAGACCGAGTCTTGACAGTTGTGCAAAATGTCTTCAATGGCCTCTCCCGAAGCCAATTCTGGACCGAATTTGATGATTTTTTGACTGTTAGACTCAGAATTGAATACTCTATCTACTCACAGACTATTCTTGACCATTCCATGGATTTAAATCGTCCGTACGACCCCCGAACGATCGTAAAAACGATCGCGAGTGATCAACAAGATCCAAACAAACCGCCATTTTGACAGATTACGCAACACTGGGCATGCGCGAGTTCCAAAAGTTGATAAATAGAGGCGCATCACACTGATTTCGCCACTCTTGATCGAGTCACCATCCTGATCACATCTCCAGAAAATATTTATATTCATCCCTGGGCAAATATATGCTCCCAAATATGCACCCAAATGAAGAATCCAGCCAAGTGACAATATATACCTGATCAAGAACTGACACTCAGGGCGCATATAAATATCACCCCCGGTGCATATAAATATCACCCGGTGCATATAAACATTCCCCCGGTGCATATAAATATTCCCCGGCGCATATAAACATGCGCCCCACCGAAAGTCAAGTCATCTGATAATCATCTCAAGTCAAGTGAACTGACACTCAGGGCGCATATAAATATCACCCCCGGTGCATATAAATATCACCCGGTGCATATAAACATTCCCCCGGTGCATATAAATATTCCCCGGCGCATATAAACATGCGCCCCACCGAAAGTCAAGTTCTCCGATAATCATCTCAAGTCAAGTGAACTGACACTCAGGGCGCATATAAATATCACCCCCGGTGCATATAAATATCACCCGGTGCATATAAACATTCCCCCGGTGCATATAAATATTCCCCGGCGCATATAAACATGCGCCCCACCGAAAGTCAAGTTCTCCGATAATCATCTCAAGTCAAGTGAACTGACACTCAGGGCGCATATAAATATCACCCCCGGTGCATATAAATATCACCCCCGGTGCATATAAATATCACCCGGTGCATATAAACATTCCCCAGCGCATATAAACATGCGCCCCACCGAAAGTCAGGTTCTCCGATATTCATCTCAAGTCAAGTGAACTGACACTCAGGGCGCATATAAATATCACCCCCGGTGCATATAAATATCACCCGGTGCATATAAACATTCCCCCGGTGCATATAAATATTCCCCGGCGCATATAAACATGCGCCCCACCGAAAGTCAAGTTCTCCGATAATCATCTCAAGTCAAGTGAACTGACACTCAGGGCGCATAAAAATATCACCCCCGGTGCATAAATATATGCTCCTCATCAAAAGTCAAGTGAACTATTGACTCTTATTATTTGAACAACGTTAAAGAAATTCAATTAATTAACATTAAATTACATTGATTCTACACAAAGAGATTGATGTATCTACAATAAATGATCAACCTAAGAAAGTCTTCATCCTGAATAATAATTTTATTGTTACCCCATGGTTGGGCATAACATTTGGCGCAGTCGACAGGATCCAATTGACATTGACATTCAACATTGAAAATTGGATTCAGCGGTACGAACCGTGAACTTTATTGGAACTTTATACAGAACATTTGACATGAATAAACATGGTTTGAGGAGAATACGAAGACGATCCTCAACTGGATGAACATGATGAAGACAACGTCATATTTGAACTATCTGGTGCAACATATTGCTATGGAGAGGTATGCAATGAATGTCACTGTTTCATCCTGTACCAAGGTATATGCCACAGATGTCCCTGTAATTACAATTACATCAACGAAGAAGAGCTGGCACTCCATTGTCAAATTATGCAAATGCTTGTAGCTGTATATGGATGTCAACGATCAACTGATTGAACTTTATTGACTCAATTAAACATTTCAAGATTACAAAGCTTTTGAAATTGACCTGGTTATAACAGAATACAAGACATTGATTTTCAAAATATTCTGACTTACTTCTGAAAATCAAGAAAATGGAAAATAATATGAAAGAAAACGAAGAACAGTGGGGGAGATTCAGAAGACACCACCCATATGCGAGTCATCAGACTGATGTCCCAACCTTCAAGACCGAGCTCCCAACCTATGATGGCAAGAAAAGATGGAGAACTTTCATTCGCCAGTTTGAAGCAGTAACAGCTACATGGAACGATGAGACAAGATTAAAGCATTTATTGACGTGCCTTCAAGACGACGCTGCTGAGTTTGTCTTCAACCTGAAAGAAAGTGTGACGAAAGAATATGATGATCTAGTTGATGAGCTGCAGAAACGTTTCAAAATCCAAGAGACTAGGCAGACCAAGATCAGGCAGTTCTACATAAGACGGCTCAAGAAAGAAGAGAGTATTCCAGAATATGCTGCTGATTTGAAGCGTCATATCCACGAAGCCTATCCATCAGGAATTAGCCGAGAATGTCTTGAAGAAATGATGATGAGACAGTTTTTCTGTGGTCTTGAAGATGAGAATTTACGATATTACGTAGAGTACTTGAAGGCCCCACAATCTATTGATGAAGCTGTCAACCTAGTTAATGAGTACAATGAATACAGAAGATTTGACAGAGAAAAGGGCAGCAAAAGAAGATACAGTCAAGCAAGTTCTTCAGATCAGCGTGATGAGACCAGAAAACGCAAAGAAGAAGTTCACAACTTGAAAGATACTGAAGGTAGCGCTGGTAAACAAGACATTGCTGAAGCAGTTGTGAATCTCTCCAAGCTGCTGCAAGAAAATATGGAAATTATTTGCCAAGACAAGAAGCTGCAAGAAAATTTGAAAATTAACATGATAGACACTGAAGAAGCTGAAAGTAGACAAGACATCGTTGAAGCCATTACGAATCTCACTGAGCTTCTGCAAGTGTATCTGAAAATTAATTGTCAAGAACATTTAAACTAATTACGGTCATCTCTGACGGCCAAGAGGTGACCGTGAGAACATTGACTGAGGAAATTGGTGTTTGCAGCATCAACAGATTCGAGCGAAGAATGACTGTCACAGGGAAGATTGGGGTTACCCAGGTGAACTTTCTTGTTGACACTGGTGCAAGATGCACAATCATCTCAGAGAAAATGTACAGAGAGCTATGCAGGGATGAAAATTATCAGTTAGGGGTACTAACTGGCAGAAAATTGCAACTGGCTGACGGAGCGCCAATGCCTGTCCTGGGATTACTGAATGGGTTAGTTCAGTTGGGATCAGTCGCTGTCATGCATGAAATTGTTGTTGCGGGAATATCTGAAGAGGGTATCATCGGATATGATTTTCTGAAAATTCATGGATGCATAATTGACATTGTGAGAGATGAACTCCAGCTAAAGGGAAGAAAAGTGCCACTTAATGCTCCAGAAGGAAATCGCTTGGAAGAATCTGTGGAACAGAATAACGCGGTCTTCAAACAGGATCGTTCAGAGACTCTTGAAACCGAATGCTCAACAATTCACCAAGTTCAGAAAATCCGTGAAGTGGAGGTTATCCCTGGATTAGAACAAGTGAAGGGTGTTACATTGAATGGGAAATTCAAGGAATTGATCATCCAGTTGTGAATGGGTCTCAGACGAAATATGAAGAGAAGACAGATTCAAAATCTAGATGTCTGCATGTTAAATCCTCTGAAAGAAACAATGACTTTGAATCAACATGGTGAAATTGAAAATGTTGATGAAATTACAGGCCGGCATCGATTTCTGATATGGAAGATGGGTAGTCTATTCATCATCAAGAATGGTCGATCGCTACACTGAAGTAACATCACTGGGCTTAAGTGATGAAGAACCAATACAACTTAATTCAAAGAAGAACAAAATTGAGGTCCTATGAACAATATCTCCATGGAATCTCCTGACAAACAAATTACAGTATGCAGAACTTTCTATGAAAATCCACCAAAAATTTTCTTCAAAGAACAATGCATGCACATGGTTCATCCAATCATCTGAATACTCTTCAATTATCGTCTTGCATGCAGAAATCTGAAAAGAAAGAATGAATTGAAAATTAGCATCTGAATCATATTTGTAACTCGCAATATGATATATTTAGTGAATTGACATTCATGTGTATTGCCTAACAGTCAGCGATGAGACGGAAAAATATGTCAACTCACTAATTGACATTTACCCGCAAGTCAGCGATGAGATGGAAAATATGTCAACTCACTAATTGACATTACCCGCAAGTCACCGATGAGATGGAAAATATGTCAACTCACTAATTGACATTACCCGCAAGTCACCAATGAAATGGAAAATATGTCAACTCACTAATTGACATTACCCGCAAGTCACAGATGAAATGGAAAATATGTCAACTCTGAAGATGACATTACAATATTGACCCCCAAGAACAGGAGAATAATTTTGTGAATTATACTTCACCCGAAGTATAATTTTAGGAGGGGGGAATGTGACGACCTAGCTAGCGCCGTCAAAATTTTGACAATCCACGAGCGCTGTCAACATTGAACAATAGTGCAAAATACCTTCAACGGCGAATTACAAGACCAATTCTTAACCGATTTTCTCCATTTTTTCATCAATAGACTCGGAAATGAACGTACTTTCATCGTATCAGGTCGTCGAGATCATTCCAGTGTTAAAACGGGCCTGCAAGACCCGTCGAAAAGACCGAGTCTTGACAGTTGTGCAAAATGTCTTCAATGGCCTCTTCCGAAGCCAATTCTTGACCGAATTTGATGATTTTTTGACTGTTAGACTCAGAATTGAATACTCTATCTACTCACAGACTATTCTTGACCATTCCATGGATTTAAATCGTCCGTACGACCCCCGAACGATCGTAAAAACGATCGCGAGTGATCAACAAGATCCAAACAAACCGCCATTTTGACAGATTACGCAACACTGGGCATGCGCGAGTTCCAAAAGTTGATAAATAGAGGCGCATCACACTGATTTCGCCACTCTTGATCGAGTCACCATCCTGATCACATCTCCAGAAAATATTTATATTCATCCCTGGGCAAATATATGCTCCCAAATATGCACCCAAATGAAGAATCCAGCCAAGTGACAATATATACCTGATCAAGAACTGACACTCAGGGCGCATATAAATATCACCCCCGGTGCATATAAATATCACCCGGTGCATATAAACATTCCCCCGGTGCATATAAATATTCCCCGGCGCATATAAACATGCGCCCCACCGAAAGTCAAGTTCTCTGATAATCATCTCAAGTCAAGTGAACTGACACTCAGGGCGCATATAAATATCACCCCCGGTGCATATAAATATCACCCGGTGCATATAAACATTCCCCCGGTGCATATAAATATTCCCCGGCGCATATAAACATGCGCCCCACCGAAAGTCAAGTTCTCCGATAATCATCTCAAGTCAAGTGAACTGACACTCAGGGCGCATATAAATATCACCCCCGGTGCATATAAATATCACCCGGTGCATATAAACATTCCCCCGGTGCATATAAATATTCCCCGGCGCATATAAACATGCGCCCCACCGAAAGTCAAGTTCTCCGATAATCATCTCAAGTCAAGTGAACTGACACTCAGGGCGCATATAAATATCACCCCCGGCGCATATAAATATCACCCCCGGTGCATATAAATATCACCCGGTGCATATAAACATTCCCCAGCGCATATAAATATGCGCCCCACCGAAAGTCAAGTTCTCCGATATTCATCTCAAGTCAAGTGAACTGACACTCAGGGCGCATATAAATATCACCCCCGGTGCATATAAATATCACCCGGTGCATATAAACATTCCCCCGGTGCATATAAATATTCCCCGGCGCATATAAACATGCGCCCCACCGAAAGTCAAGTTCTCCGATAATCATCTCAAGTCAAGTGAACTGACACTCAGGGCGCATAAAAATATCACCCCCGGTGCATAAATATATGCTCCTCATCAAAAGTCAAGTGAACTATTGACTCTTATTATTTGAACAACGTTAAAGAAATTCAATTAATTAACATTAAATTACATTGATTCTACACAAAGAGATTGATGTATCTACAATAAATGATCAACCTAAGAAAGTCTTCATCCTGAATAATAATTTTATTGTTACCCCATGGTTGGGCATAACAATATAGATACATAGATTTCATCATCCATTCTTTTCTTTATACAAAAATCATGAGCCGTGATTGGCTAAGACATGATCACATGACAGGATGTATAAATATATATATAACCTTGACTGAAATTGGACAATAATATTGCACTTTTCTCAAAGACATAACAAGTTAGCATTCTTTAGCATAAAATACAATCTGTAGCAGCATATTTAAAAAAAGCTTCATTTATACAAGCATGCATTCCTATATTATCCTCCTACTATCATACACATTTTAACATATAAACACAAACAAACCAATGTAAGTTTTAAGTATTAATAAATAATTAACCTGCAGTATAAATTATCGAATTGACAAGCAGCTAAGCTCATCTCTAATGTCTAAATGTAAATATTTTGTTTCCTACAGATAGTCTAGACTATTAGTCAGGTGAATAATTGATGAAATTACAAAATATTATCACATTCTAGGATTTAATTAAATGTGATTACTGCATAGTTTATAGCATTTATTAATAATGGAAGCATAGCTACGTAACTTTTATATTAATTTTAAAATAATTAACAAATTAATTAATTACATATGCTTATTAATGTCTTTATCATGTATACATAAAAATAACACTTTAAACATTTTAACATAGTGAAAAACCAAAACAGCTCTATAGTGGATCACATGACTATCATATTCAGTGTAAGTTACATAATACATTCCAAACTTAAACAATAGCTACAAATAAGACAAAATAATGACAAAATAATAACAAAATAAGTTCTACAAAAATATCTGTACATCTTTTATGCATTTTTGGCATTGCTCGATATAAGTGACAATTCACTGTCATGAGTAAGTAACACAAGTACGTTAATGACTAGTTCTAGATGCGAGTATACTGCAACATATATATATAACACACAACTAAAATAATTGAGATAATAGGCCTAATTATGAAATTGTCAAAAAAATTAACTTTGAAAAGAAACTACCTAGAGTAAACTCTACTTGTGCGGTTATTATGATAATGACATGGTCATCAAATCTTAATTGTTATTTATGGAATACAAATTATCTGAC
Organism: Platynereis dumerilii; assembly: GCA_026936325.1. NCBI lineage: Eukaryota > Metazoa > Annelida > Polychaeta > Phyllodocida > Nereididae > Platynereis > Platynereis dumerilii. Next base: position 1,366,834 of record JAPTHN010000034.1, read on the forward strand.
AACCAAAAGAAACAGGCATTACAGCACAGCATAATTATTAATTAGCAACCTCATATTATTTGTCAGCTTGGCTCAGCCAAACAGATTAACTAGACTAAATCATACACGCACATAAAAATGTAGTGCTTTACTCTAATATAAGAACTAATTTGATTTCATAATCTGGAAATTTATATAAAATCTAATAATTTATTTTAATCATAAATTTCTCTTAGTGAAATCAAGTAAATCATTAAACATTTTTAAGCCGACAGAAGTTTGAAGAGGAGGTGTTATGAGGGCCATAATTCCATGGTATCCATCTTTATAATTATTCCAAGTGACCTTGACTTCCGCTCTTTCGAGTCTTTTTGCGTATACAATACCATCATCACGTAGGGGATCGTGATCTGCAGTTGCTACATAAGTCGTCGGTAAGTTTTCTAAGTTATTAGCCATCAATGGAAAGCAGTAAGGGTCCAGTAAACGGGATTTGAGTTGGTCCGCTAGAGTATGACTACCAGCAGGTAAAGACTTCTTAGTGTAATTGCGTTTGAGTTCCTCAGGCACGAGACTGAAATCTATAAGTCTTTCGTAATCCTTGCGCATTTGTAAAGTCGTGTGGTTGCCGTTGACGACCTGCCATAGCAACTGGAAATCTGCCCCCATGTACGAGAGAGAAACAAACGCAACTTCAGTTGGGGAGCCGAGAACAGTCCCGCTATTCTCAGTATGTGAAGGCCCGGTGAAGTCAAATGCTTGTAACATAGGGTAAATTAGAGCTTGGACCTTCGGCATGGGACGGAAGGCCTCGGACTTCAATTTCAAGGCCACAGCCGCTGCTAAATTCCCTCCTGCACTATCACCTGAATAAAAACAATACAATTTAGACCAAGCATCAAGTACAAGCAAGTAAATGGCTGGTTATGAACTTATTAAATCCTTGTTGAGACATCAGTATATAGGCAAAGATAACTACTAACTCATAAGCAAATGATATAATATATAATATTATGCAAGTCAATCCCAGTTATGAACATCCCTTTTTTTTTTCAATATCTCAGCCCTTTATTTACTGGACCATCTCCGTGAATGAAACGTTAGCTAACAGTTTTTGTTATGTATTAGACAAATGACCAATTCACTTCTTCCGCATTTCTACATTTTAGAACAAGATTCAGTACAAAAGCACTCATTTAATTCTTAGTTCCCATAGAAAAAAACACATGGACTACATAGTCAGAACCTTGAAATGAAAGTACTTCTTAAGTTCTTTTAAAGTAGTTGAAAGTTCACATTAGTACATGACACGTGGCCCAGATTTTTTACAATATATGTTATCTAGTCTCAGTCTCAGCTTATCAAGGATGTATTTCATAACCAGAAGTTTACATAATGCATTATAATTTTACATCAAAGATATTTAATCAGTTCTATGATAGGTCAGCAGTTCTTTCAGATTAGAATTATCTAATTAAAAAATTTATTTATTTTCAAAATTTCAATTATATTTTGGTGCAAGAACGCTAATCTACAATAAACTATAAGAAGAAAGATAACAGAAATTCTTCACCTAAACAGAAATAATCAAATGAATTTTAATTATATCCATGGATTTATCAAGTTATTAAAAGCACTTGCACTTACCCATTACGGCTATTCTATTAATGTCGACAGTCCAATTTTTGGCATTTTTGAAGAAATATTTTGTTGCTTTCAATGAGTCTTCAAGTGGAATTGGGTACGGGTTTTCTGGAGCAAGGCGATAACTGAAATTAAATAAAACAAAGAACAATTACTACAGGTAGACAAATAAAAGGATAATGAATTGATGGCTAGACATACGGATGATTGAGGTCTTTATATCCTGCACTTTAATGATTTATACTTTGTCGTTGCCTTATTAGCAGGGCTTTGGGGTCGGAGTCGGAATCGGGAGTCGTGGAGTCAGAGGTTTTTAGGTGGAGTCGGACTTTTATTGTAAGGTAGAGTCAGAAATTATATTGGTGACTCCTGACTCCTAAAAATAATTAATATAAATTACAAAAACACAGTTACACAAATATGAAATTAATCCAAAATTTTACCTAAAATTTCCCAAACAAGCATTATTGTAAAATAAAATCCTATGAAAATTTTGTAGAATTAATTTTCTCCCCTGTTAAGCATCTAATATTTATGTGCAATAATGGCGATAAGTGAAGTCGGAGTCGTAATTCAGGAGACCCAAGGAGTCAGAATCTTAGTCGCTTTTCAGAAAGCCGGGAGTAGAGAGTCGGACTCGGTTCACTTATTACCCGACTCAAAAGCCTTGCTTATTAGGACAGGAGAATATATAATAATGAGGATGATAGTGAAGTTCATTGGCAATTAAAAAACCTATCTTATGTGCAATAAATTCCTCAAAATAAAAACACACTGGCCGAATTAAATTAAGATGAGAAAATAAGACAAGGACTCACTCAACAGAAACGACAACAGCGTTGACTTCTCGGGCCAAAATGGACGTCATGGGGTCGTGACTTTCTAAAAATAAAACAATACAATAAAGCTACACGCTTGACAAGAGAATTTAATTCAAAATTAGGAATAGATTCATGCGCTAAAAGTAAGATTGAACAACCAAGTACACATGATTTTGTATTATTTATTCGCTGATTTCAGAATAAATTATGAAACAATACTTCATGTTCGACAGTATAATTGAATAAAATAACACTAACACATTCAACCATCTCACATTAGCTTAATCCTGACCTTTGGAAGTTCACTATATCGGTAAAATAAAAGTACAAAGGTCAGAAAGTCAAACCTATGTTACATGATTATCAATATAACATAAACTTAAATTCAGTAACATTGGTAATGAAGCTGTCTACTGGTGCATCTATAAACATGCATGGTTTTATTTTGATTTTGATTTGATTCTTTTTTAATAAAAGGAATTTAATTGAAAGCAAAGTTTTACCTTTACTACACACAATCCAACCCCCTCCGTGATAAAATACGACACCAGGTCCGGGGGTTTTTCTCCCCTCAGGAATGTAAATACGGACGGGCACGCCATCAAATATCAGATCTTCAACCTGCAAGAAAAACCACAAGAATGTGATAAATTGAAATTTCAGATTGCCTTCTCTGTTTGATCAAAGTAAGTCTACGGCGGCTACCTATCTTGAATTATTTTCCCAGTATTGCTAATTCCAGTTATTTATTACTTTAGAGAAACAACCAATACCAGATTTATTAGTCTAGCAAAATTTTTATTGAGAGTCGGGTAATTTTACATTATGGAAATAGATAACTTAGCAATCAAAATATTTGGCAGATGTTCACATTTTCAGGAGAAAAATGACAAGTTCAGATATTATAAAAGTCATCTTACCTTCAAACCAGAATAGTCCTTTGGAGGGATTTTGCTAAATGTATCGATGAGGTATCTACTGATGTTGTAACCATCCCCAAGACCAAGCATGTGGCCATAATAGGACTGGAAATAAAGGGCAAAAAATTTAGGGTCACATTAAACATTCCACACACGTTTATGATAGACAGGGTAAGGTTAAAATTCACTATTATTAATTTTATAATAATTATTTATAATCATTACAATCAACATTTTAACATCTTAAAATTAATTCCAAATGGAACCAGTAAGAAATACTACAAGTTCCTTGGCGAGTCAAAAAAGATACTTCCATGATCCATCAGGCTCTGTGTAACAGAAAAAAATATCAACATTCTATCTTTTAGCAAATCTGTTCCAGGGATGATTTTAACAATTTTGGCAGAATGGCTGTGATACCAGTTGGAAATGTAGCAGCTAAAGAGGATCGATGGATGATTGGGGGTTTTACATCCTATATTTATGCACTTGGTATGCTACTTATTAGGACAGGAGGATGACACAGCAATGAAGCCAAGGATGATTAAAACTACTGTCTGCCAGGGTACATATGTATATATATATATATATAGATTTCACAGAAATTAAATAAGTTTCCACTCACCACACGGCCAATGAAATGGAGCAGCGAAAGGAGATTCCGTGCCTTCCAAGGTTCCGGCAAGTCTTCGGGCATCGGCCAATAGACAAGGTAGGAGACGTAGGCAGCTCCCAGTGCTATGAACAGGAGCAGGGGCAACTTGCCCCGGCCGGACGCCATCTTGGATTTCTCTGTCTGGAAAAAAAGAAGTGTGTAAAAGTGAATTGTTCTTCCTCTGAAGGTCCTGTGTTCAATTCTGGATCAAGGAGGATGATTGGGGCTTTACGTTCTGTATTTATGCTGTTAGGGCCAAGGAAGATTGAAACAGCCATCTAACATAGGCTCAAACGACTCGGCAAGAGCAGGGTTCGAATCCTGGGCCCAGCAATCGGCAGCCCAGCACCCTACCACCAGGTAGCCCAGCCCCCCCCTCCCCCAGGTCAAGCAATTAGATAGTAACTTTTGGAGGGCTTCAGGAGTGACATCACAGTCAAGTTGAATGCCACTCATTCAGATCACATATTCATTGCTATAACACGTTAAACTAGTGGTTCCTTGTATCAGTCTCTATCCTGCGCAAGTGGAAGATCCCGCACATGATATGTTGTGGCAATAACCTGACTTAGAGGACAGCACAGGTAGTACTCACCCGCCTCAAGAACTGGCTAGCTTACCAGCTTAGTGGAAATCCTAATTTATGATCCAATGTTAAAAACTAAACTGGTTATATCCTTTGACCTTAAGAAACAAAACTCGATCAAATAAAACTTGACCACAGAGTTCAGTTTGTGTAAATATAATGCCAACTTCAATGCACCTCCGAATAATGTCTAAAATCAAATAATTCTGACTAATGCAACCATTATACATCATACAAATATATATCCCAACTACATACCAAGAAGCCTCAAGTATCATTCTTGACACAATACATTGAATCACATTCATATCATGCCATATTACCATACTCACTCGAAAAATACTGCTTGTAAAAATATTCTATTTGAATAGGCGTAATAAGGAGAGCTTTTCTTTTCATTTTAAAAGTTCATTAATTACCAAAAACCTTCAATGTCCATGAAATTTGTTGTTTTGCTTGGTAAAAAGTTAAGAAAATACCTCATCTTCAACAATGCACACTTTTTTCTTTCTAAATTAATGCTATTAAACATAACATGATGTTGAAATGAAAACAAAAATTTATTCTAAATTTACCCTCTTGCTATAACAACACATTTATTGTCATTATCTTAAAATATTTAGTTTTATAAATTCTATAAATAACAAAAAAGATTAGTAAGCCTAACATGAATTGAATTTACCAAATCTCTATCTATATTAGACTTACCTTAACTTGCTTCAAATAAAAGTTTAAGTTCTATATCATGTAAAATCCTTGTCATTTCACTGCCAAACAATTGATTAAGTTTGAAAGTTAACAAACGACAAAAGACGGTAGACCCATAATCAAGTAAATACCTTAAGCATTCAGTTACATTCTCCTAATAACCATGATAACATTAACTCAAAATCTTCCAATTTGTCACAATAGAAAATGTTTCCTCCGTTGCAAAGTGACACATCATTGTCTACCAACTTTTGACCCCATTTGAACTCATGCCCTCATATTTATTTGACATTTTTCTGACACTTTGCACTTAAAATAGTCACATTACCATGATGTAATAGATTGACATGAGTCACATGACTGAGTAATGGTTAAAGAACCACAAAACATGAAAACATCTAGAAATAGGGCACACCACAATTAAATTAATAAATTTGAAAATTTAATTGATACTGATAATTATCATAACTTGACAAGTGTTATCATGAGACAGGGTTGGCTGTAGGGACATCTTATCAGCTTATGCATTATTGAAACAAAAATGATTTTTTTAAGTAAAATAAGCAGCTGATCTTGAAGCTTTTACAAAATTACACACGATTATTTAGCTTCTTAAAATCTATTTATACAAATTTATAATGAAATTCTAAAAAAAATTCTTTTTGGTGTATTTTAACTTGATTCTTAATACAAGCCTTGCATATTCTTAAAATGCTTAAATGCTATGATATCAACTCTAAAGTTTGGGTCCTCCCCTATCGGGATAGGACCTATCTCTATGAGCTCATGGCCCACAGACTTATTGTCACTCATCTAAGAGAGTGACAACGCTTACTTGTGCATAATCATCTCGATTAAGCGTTTTGCGCTTGATCTGGCTGAGAAAAATAAATTTGGCGCCACGTCATACCACGTGACCGCGCGCTCCCATGATCCTTTGCGTTCCTCTTACATCGAAGCCGTTAGGAGACGACGGTTCAGAGGGGAGGCGGGTGGGAAGCTCAAGTAATAAGTCTGTGGGCCATGAGCTCATAGAGATAGGTCCTATCCCGATAGGGGAGGACCCAAACTCTATAGTCGCTCATGGCCCACAGACTTATTGTCACTCATCTAAGAGAGTGACAACGCTTACTTGTGCAGATTCCCTAAGTGGAAGGAGGGGAAGAACCCGCTCACAAATAGAAGAAAAAGGCATTCTCACCTGCAGGAGCATGTTTAAAATAAACAAGAGCTGCCAGGAGCGCCTAGTGGTCGTGACGTGGAGGCTGACAGCTGGAGACTTCCCTCTACTCTGCTGAGCTCGTGCGACACCGAGGACAAGAGCGAGAGGAGGGACAGAAGACTGGGACTGGAGCCTGAGAAGGCCAGCCCAAAGAAGAAACCCCAGAGACTAAAGCAAGCAGTCCTGGAGAAGTAGAATCCACAGAAGGCGGGAGCCAAGAAGAGTGCCCCCCTTCTGGGTAGAAGCGACGGGGCGGGGTCTCGAAGAAGCCCTGGAGAAGAAGAGGAGAGCGACCCGCCGCAGAAGATCGCCGGTGGAAGCCCCTAGAAATTCCGGAGTTGCCGCCGGGCCACCACCGGCTGCATCCTGTGCCGAGCGTCGGACTGAAGCCGGACGTCGGCCAGGTAATATGACGTAAAGGTAGAATGGCAGGCCCAGGTGCCTGCCTGAAGAATCTCCTCCACAGAATGAGCCCCACCAAAGAAGGCCCAAGAGGCGCTCATTCTCCGGACCTCGTGGGCCGTTACCGGGAGGTTCGTCCGATGGCTGTGTGTATACCGGATGCAGGCCTTGACCCAGTTTGCCACCGTCTGGGTCGAAGGCGCGCCCCCCCCCCTGATTTTCACAAAGAGGCGCTGCTTAGGAACGGAGCCACCAGAGAGGTCCAGATAGAGACGGAGCATTCGGACCGGACAAAGAAGCCGGTCCGCGGAGTCATTGCCTGAGAAGGGCGTCAACGCCGGGACAAAAAAGGGAGCAGGATCCATCCCCGGCACAGCAGTCTTTGCTAGGAACCCGGGAACGACACGAAGAGAGACGCCACGGTCCGAGAAGATTATATCCCTGGGGTCGCGTGAGAGGGCCTGAAGCTCGCTCCTACGGCACGACGACGCCAGGGCCAAGAGGAAGACTGTCTTCCAAGTTGTACGTCTCCGGTCTTCCAAGGATTCCCAGCGAGGAGGCTCAAAGTCAGACGAACGCAGGACACGAAGTACCCGTGACAAGTCCCACTCTGGAACCCTGGGCCGTTCCAGAGGACGGGAGTTAGCAAATGACTTCAAGAGCCGGGAAAGGCAGGGATGCAGAGACAGGGGGATACCATCTGCGGAGCCCAAAGTGGAGGCAAGAGCCGTCCGGTAGTTTGAGATGGTCTTGGGAGCAAGATGCCGGACTTCAAACAGGTAGACGAGAAAATCCGCTACCTGCTGAATAGAGGCAGAGGCCGGATCGATGTCCCTTTCAGTACACCAATGGGAGAAAGTTCGCCAATGGGATTCGTATAGACGAAGTGATGAGGGCCGTTGGGAGGCGGCGGCGTACCGCGCAACGCCCGAAGAAAATCCCTCCTGTCGCAGGCGACGCCGGATAACGGCCACACGTGGAGCGACAGGAGGGTCGGATCCTGATGATACACCCCCCCCAGAGGCTGAGCCAGGAGACGACGCCACGCTGGCAGCCGGAGGGGGAGATCGAAGAGCAGGTCCAGGAGATCCGGAAACCAGGACTGGTTCGGCCAACAGGGAGCCACAAGATAGAGCTGGACCGGGGAGCGCCGCAGCTTCTTGAGGACCTCTGGGATGAGTTTGGTGGGTGGATATGCGTAGGCCACAAGATCCACCCACTCCAGGGAGAAGGCGTCCACTGCCCACGCCAGAGGATCGGGGCAGGGACTGACGAAACGAGGCAGACGGTGGTTCAGTCGCGTGGCGAAGAGGTCCACTGAGATCTCCGGAACCAACTGGAGAAGTCGTCGGACAATCGCAGGATGAAGAGTCCACTCTGTGCCCAAAACCTGCGACTGCCGAGACAGGAGATCTGCCACCGAATTGAGGTGCCCCGGTAGATAGAAAGGCAGGAGCGACACCCTGTGCTGCGCACACCAAAGAAGAAGGTCCCGAGTCTCCTGGTAAAGGGAGATGGAGTGGGTGCCGCCCTGATTCCTGATGTAGGCCACAGCTGAGGTATTGTCGGCCAAAAGCCGGACTGCCTGGCCCTGGACCTGAGGTGCCAGGGCCTGGAGCGCCAGGCGGACCGCCCGGCCCCGGAGCTCTAGGAGCGAAATATGAAGATCCCTCTCCGACGCTGACCACTGGCCGGAAGCCGAGTAGCCCTCCATGAAAGCTCCCCACCCCACCAGGCTGGCATCCGTGGTAAGGGTGAGGGTAGGTTGCGGTGGATGAAGTGGGACTCCCGCCCGCAGACGAGACTCGTCTAGCCAAAACTGGAGAGCCCAACGGAAGGGCTCCTCCAGAGGGACTGCCGCATCGATCATGCCCCGCAGATCGGGAACCTTCGCCTTCACATAGAGCTGAAGAGGTCGTATGTGAAGGCGGCCCAGGAAGATGAACTGCGAAGCGTGATTCAGCAGCCCCAGGAGAGACAGAAGCAGTCGCACAGGGGCGGACTGAAGGCCCAAGAGGGATGAACATAGAGTGAGAATCTTCTGGACCTCTGCCACCGTGGGCCTGATCCAGGCCTGGTCGAGGTCTATGTCCATCCCCAGGAAGATGAAGGACGTCCGGGGAGTGAGGTCGGACTTGGACAGATTGACGAGGAGGCCCAACCGGGAGAAGAGGGCTACCGCCTGGGCCGTGTGAGAAGCCACGACGGACGCAGACGGTCCCCGGAAGAGCCAATCGTCCAAGTACCGATGGAGCAGGATGCCCTGCGACCGGAGGTGGGCCGCTACCGGCTCGAGGAGCTTCGTGAACACCCGAGGGGCGATGTTGAGTCCAAAACACATCGCCCGGAACTGGTACAACACTCCCCGGACGTTGAGTCGAAGATAACGACGAAAGGCCGGATCCACCGGAATATGGAGGTAAGCGTCGGAGAGGTCGAGACTCGTCGCCCACTCGCCCGCCCGGAGTTGACTCCTGACCGACCGGTCTGATTCCATCTTGAAATGAGGGCATCGAACGTAAAGATTCAATGCCTTCAAGTCGATAACTGGCCGATATCCCCCTGACTTCTTCTGGACAGTGAACAGATGGGAATAAAATCCCGGACTGCCCGGATCGGGAACAGGCTCCAGGGCGTCCTTTGCCAGGAGCGCCGCTACTTCGTCCAGAAGTACCTGTCGCTTGCCAGGGTTGGCTGGGAGACGAATCGGCTGGGGGTCGGAGGTGAGAGGAGGCGGACGAATGAACGACAGACTGAGGCCGAACTGAAGGAGACGAAGATGCCAAGGAGAAATCTGGAGAGCCGCCCATTCTCTCCAGAAGAAGAAGAGTCTTCCGCCGACAGGAGTGGAGACTGCCGGCGGAAGAGTGGGAACGCCATTATTGGCGCTTGCCTCTTCCGCGAGATTTGCGAAAGGGCTGGCGCTGCCCCCGGGCCTGTGCCGCGGAGGAGGAAGAAGAGGAATTCTGCTGCCCCTGACGGGAAGAATTCTGACGATTGGGCTGGCGTTGAGACTGGGAACGCTGGTTGGAAGGACGACGCCCATGATCCCTCTTAGAGCCCGAATGGCGGGAAGCCGAGAGCGACGACATCAATTCCAATTCTTTGTCCTCTCTCGCCGACTGGCGGAGAGTAGGGACAGCATCACCCAGGAGAGCAGAAGAAGGAGTAAATGGGGGCCTAAGAGCCGCCCAGGTATGCATACGGCGAGGAACCTTTGCAGTATCGCAAGAATGTAGAAAAGCCTCCCGGCGCATCACAATAGAGGAACAAAGAGCCCCACAAGAGAACTCCGTAGAGAAACCAAGAGTCTTCCGAATCTGAGCCCAGAGGGCGTCAATCACTGTAGGTTCTGGCTGCGGCAAACTGGAGACTTCTTTCAAAGTTGTCAAAAGCCAATCCAAGGAGGACAGAACGCGGACGTTCTTCCTGAGCAGGAATTCCACATCCGAAACCTTGCGGATAGGGACCGAAGGCTCGGCCCCTGAACGAAGAAGAGTAAGCTCCTCGTCCGTTGGCACTGCCGAACGAACCGAGAGCGGAAACTCGTCACCCCCATGAAGCTTGGGTTGAAAGTTTGGTCCAATCTTCCGCTGGGAAACCTTAGTAGAGACATCACTGGACAGTTGGCCCGGAGGTACCTCGGAGAGATCCCGGCCACCAGAGTAGCGGTTGAAGGCCTTGTGCAACGCCTCCGAGACTCCAGTAGAGGGAGGGAAAGTACGCCGAGGAGAGGCCGTCGAAGAAGAACGGGCCAAGAGACCGGTGCCTGAGACCTGATCCACTGGAGGAGCCTTAGCCTGCCCGGACAGGAGCAGCCCAAGGTCAATCAGATGAGACCAGGAGCCCACAGCGCCATCCCCGTCAGAACGAGCGGGAGACAGCGAAGGAGAATGACGATGGCCCAGCCGGGAAAAGACACTATGCCGGTCTGGTGAACCAGACCGGGATCGCGACCTGGAAGGAGTCCGAGGTCGACGGGATGAGGAACGGTCTTTCCGGGCAGGAGACCGCGGGTGCCCAGAGGCGACCCGCCTAACCGGAGAACGGCTCCGATGACGGGAGCCAGGCCGATGAACGACAGACCGGAGAGGAGGAGACGATCGACCCCCATGGGTTGATCGACGAGTCGGAGACCTGGAGCGGCGAGACACAGGGGAAGCTCTGTCCTTCTTCTGCAGACCAGCCTCCAGGAGAGCAATCCGGGCCTTCAGAGCCGCCAGTTCCTGTGAAGAATCAGAAGCCCCAGGCCTCCTAGGCTGGCCCGGATCCAAAGACAGGGTGAAGCTTGGAGACTCCATCAGCGCCCGGTTCTCAGCCGAAGGGGAAGGATGGAGGCTCAGGTCCGCTTGAGCAGATCCCTTCGGACGTTCCGGGGTACAGTTCGTTGGAATGTACGGAATCCTCACTCCACCACCCGAGGGAGCCTGGGACTGGGAAGCTGCCGCCTGGGAAGAAGCCCCGGTTGAAGAGATACCACCAGACGGGGGAACCGAACCGGACCGCTGCGACTGGGGGTCCAGAGACCCCGAGGGCTTCCGAGAACCTTCGGGCACAGGGGAGCGGTCCTTCCGGTCCCGGGCAGGGGACCGGTCCTGCCGGTGCTCAGCACGCAGCAGCCGACCAGCCTGCCTGGTGGCGTACATTTTGGTTTGCCTATCAGACATAATAGGAAACCTAAGCAGACTCAGACGGTGTCGTGAGTGTCAGGTGTAAGTCAGACCAGTGTCGTGACCAACCGTAATCCAACCGTAATCCAACAGAAGCTGCCAATCACAGGGCGAGCAGGAAAAGTCAGGAAAACACACCAACGTAGTCCAAAACACCAGAATATACACCAGGATAGATGAAATCACAGCAATCACTGCCAGAGGCGAGCGACTAATGTCAACAATGAAGTAGTAGAACCAAAATCCACAATAGAAAAACACAAGAATTGACTGAACTGCCAAGGGCGAGTCGAAGTCAATAGCACCGAAACACAAGCACTTGCTGCCAGCTAGAGCATTGGGAGTCGAATGACCAGGATCAGAGCTTGAAACAGTGATATTCAGGAGATAATCCTGTCCCAAAACTCAGTCAAGTGAGTCGCTGTCAAAACACGTCGGCCATGACGGTGCGACAGGACGATCGTTGAGGCGAAGTAAATCGGGCCGAAAACCACTTACCTTCGTCCGATCGGGCCCAAAAACTAAACAGACTTACCTTAAAGAAGATTTCCAACAAAACTAAACCATAATACATCGCCCCAACGGTGAGAATTAGCCAGAAAAAGAGCGGCCGTTCGAAGTGCGTCCATCACAACGAACGGCTGAGATGAAAGAGGAACGCAAAGGATCATGGGAGCGCGCGGTCACGTGGTATGACGTGGCGCCAAATTTATTTTTCTCAGCCAGATCAAGCGCAAAACGCTTAATCGAGATGATTATGCACAAGTAAGCGTTGTCACTCTCTTAGATGAGTGACAATAAGTCTGTGGGCCATGAGCGACTATAGAGATACCCGGTATATGAGATATTAATCTATTAATTAGTATCTTTAATTGACATGTTATCAATAATACATATATGTCTAAAAAATAATCATTCATACACATAAAAGATGCAGTTTCTTTTTTCTCCCTTGACAGGCACCATTGATTTACAAAAATACCGTGCAAGCACGTAAACCCCGCTGGCTCTGTGTGAAGCCATAGAGACCATTCGGATACTGTTACATGCATACAAAAGTAATAAATTCCAGTATTGTTTGCAAAGAAAAATACCGTGCAAGGCACTGGAAGGCGAGAATCTCAAATTGAAAATTCACTTGTTAGGCCTATTGTAAGTGTGGATTGCTGGGTGAATACATACAGCGATATTTTTATTTAGTATATCCCAATATTGACGTTGAGAACCAAAAAACAAGTTTCATTAACATGCCTCATCGATGTGTCATGTGAAATTTGCTTTATAATGTGATTACTTCCAATAATCTGATGCCGAACCGTAAATGCTAACCCTCCCCCCCCCCCAGACTACCGTGTGTGGATCCACCGCCGATCAGTAATAAGCTGATCAATTAGTGTTTCTCATAACATTGTATTTAATGGCCTACTGTGTATAGAGTTAGATGGTTTGACTGTGTCAGTGCATTGGAAATGTGGAATGGCAGTAATTTACAGCATATATTAAGCAGAGTGGTCACTGGTCAGCATGCAGTAATACTTCCCCCATAAGCTAGCAATGTCACACAGGAATTATGCATTTGTGCAAATTAAATAGAACAGTGCTTAGCATAAGTCTCAAAACCAACACAAACTGTGTAAGGCCTTATCAGGGGTCTGTGTTGTAAAAATGTCATCACATTGCACTTTTGGAACCCTCAGTAATTGACACCACATGGCTGACACTCAGACAAATTTTCAACCCCAAATGAAAGACACACCCAAACAGGGTTTATTAAAAACTTTTAAGTCATGCTCTAGTTTCCTAAATTAATGGCAAATCAAATAACATTTAATATGATCTGAACAGGACAGGATTATTAAAAAATCACATGCACATTAAATTTTTGTGGAGATTCCACTCAGAATTTCTCATTGTGACTGATATGTGATATGTGTTCAAGATGATATTATTTGTCTTATAAAAAAATACAAAATGAATATAATTGGAGGGGGGGGGTACTGAGCAGTGAGCACTCAAGAATGCTTATTGCATGTTTTAACACAGATGACACTGTTGATAAGGGGGGAGCACCTGCGGACACAGGTCCAATATTGGGGGGGGGGGGGTGGTGGAAGTACCTGTCTGAGGTATGCCACCGAAGTTCACAATTTAGCATCATAACTTAGAAGTTTTAAGGAAATTGATATATCACCACCTTCTATTTCCCTGGGCCATGGGTGTATATCACATGATAAAGCAGTGTGGAGATGGATGCATGGATGAGTAGGGCTCTATGCCCTGTATTTATGCACTGGTAGGCTAATAAGGACAGGAGGAGGACAAGGCAATGAGGTGAAGGATCCAACATAGGCCCAGGTTAACTTATTGCCTACTGTGATTGTATGAATGTGTGTGTGAATGTGCTCAAATCCACTGAAAGTTTCTGTTTGTAACATTATGAACGGACGAATAAAAGTATGTTCTATTCTATTCTATTCTATATAATGCCCCCCCTCAGGCCATTTCTAGATACACCCCTGATAAAGCCCAAATCATCTATCCAGATAGACAGATAGATACGATACGATAATACTTTATTGAATCATTGAAAGCAATGAAACTCATTAGATAGATTTATAGATAGATAGACAGATAGATAGATTTATAGACAGATAGATACTATTAGATAGATAGATCGATAGATCGATAGATAGATAGATAGATAGTCATGATGGGACGACAGTTGCTCAGTTGGTACCACTCAGGTCATTCTATCACTGTGTCCCAAGTTCAAATCCAGCTCTGGCCTGGTCACCTTAATCTATGTTAGACAGCAGTTTCAATCATCCTTTGCCTCATTACTGTATCACCCTGTCCTAATTAATGTTCTGAGTGCATAAATACAGGATGTAAAGTCCCAGTCACCCATCCATCCTGAAAGATGGATATCTGATAGATTGATGATATGATAGATTGATGGATAGGTATATATTGTAGTAACTATCTTAGATCACATTCTTATAAAATAATTAAATTACTAGTATCTGATGACCACCAAAGATCATGCTGTAAAATTGATGTCCAATCTTTTATATGCCTAAGATGTGTGACAGCATGCATAAATAAATAGCAACAGCAGCTGTAGTTTCTTCATGGCAGAATGTACTTACAATCTAACTCTAAACAATGTAGTAAACATATATAACACATACTAGGGGATTTTAGAAATCCAGATGGGACTCATCAAAAGAGTAACCAAGGGACTGGGGCTATAACAGGTCATTTTGTGGTTTGTGGTTGAATTAACACCCCATTTGGGCAAGATTGTAAGTTGCTCACCATGATATTTCACACATGTAGCATTTCTTCACTTCTTTTAGTGAGTTTTTTGGTGTTTTGTTTTCTCTCTTTTGTTCTCCTTTTTTGTTTTCTAAAGGTCATGTTCAGCACTCAGAGACAAAATATAGTAGGCAGGGATGCATAAGTATATGACAAGGCTATTAGGAACATATCCGGGCACGCCACGTGCCTGGAAACCTGCCATACTCGAGAGGCCCCATAGGCATACGGGAAACCCGTTTCGCAGGGGGGGGGTGTCGCTATTTTGCCCTGAAATTTTAACATGGCACCGATGTGACCAGGGCAGCGGATCTGCCCGGATTGGTCAGGACCTCCTCCCCCTCCAATACACCCTGCATTGTGAGGAGTGCTTTTCCTACCTCCAACATGCCATTAGCTTCCAAAATGCCATTAAATAATAATAAGCCATAGTGGAAATGTTGAGGGAATTTCATAGGCCTACCTGTGTACAGTGGCATAGCCAGGTATTTATAATTTCCAGAGGGGATTTAGCATGTTGAGTGGTGTTTAAGGGTTCCCAGCAGACAGGGAAATAGTGAAATCAATTCCATGCAGGGGAATATCAGGGAAGTTGAAATTTGGCTCATTGGTTTGATTTATGGATTAAAATGGTTCTGGATTTGTTAATACATATACATGTATACATGGATGCTAAAATGCTCAAAATCACTTGTTATATAATATGATAGTTCACAGTTGAAAATTGTTAAAAGGGATTTGATAACCACTTGAACTGTACAGTAATTTGAGTAGAGCCAAAGGCAGATTACCAAAGGTGTACAACTTTCCATTTACGCCTCAGCCCAAGCACATTCCATTGAAGGGCATTTTTTACCCAACTCTCCACCCCTTTCAGAACACATGTGGCATGTCACTGGCACCTCAGATTGACAATTTATTGGTTTGTTTTCCCACATCATTACACATGACAGATAAGCACGTGCACTGTCAAGGATTTGCTGTAAAAACTTACTTGTTCTTGTTTACTGTGACAGTTCACATTGCCTAAGGTGGAGATCCACATTTCTCTAGTCTTTCTGAACTGACAGCTTATACCAGGTCTGAAGATTTTTTTGACACTGACATCACTATTTCGGAGAATGTAGAAGAAATAATGTAAGATATTTAGAAGTCAAAGATAGTTTTGAGAAAATAATTCCAGTCATTTTTGACAGTGTACATGAGATTCTTGGTAACAATCAATTACGCACATCTAATTGCTAGAAATGCCTGGAAACTTGTCATTCCCATCTGCATGACAAAATAAGATAACAGGCAAAATTTGAATGAAATATGAGCAACACAAAGTGAGTTATGCTTGACGAAATCCCCAGCACCAGTCTCGTTGAGGACTGCAGAACCCCGTAGGCTATGTATAGCCTGCGGGGTAAAAACGTTAACATAAAGATGAAGTAGAGCCATAATTACTTTCAAGATTTAAATCATAATTTAATAGCAATGATTTAATCTAAAAAATATAATGATCAACCCACCTCTGTTGCAGACATACTGGATATATCCAGAGACAGAACACAACTGACAAAGACAGAGAAAATCAATGAATTAAAATGCTGCCTATCTCAATCTCTGAATTGACCCTGTAATCTTAAATCTAAAGTTCAAAAATATCTGATATAAAACACCTGATGTTTTACCTTTAGTCAGTAATCCACTTATGTGTAAATGATAGTAACTGATATGTCAATTCAAAATTGACTTTTGCCCGTTTTACGGAGAATTAAATCTCTCAAGCCTCTTGAAATTTAATGAAGTTATCTCATCAGTAGGGGAAATTATCACCAGCTCATGACAGCCAATGTCCTCAGCCTCACATGACAATCACCCTAACATTGTCATCACCCTCTCATGACACTCTCACAGTGTCATGGCCTAGCCATGACTTAGGCAGTGCTCAAAATCATCTTTGACTGGCTATTTAAAAAGAACTACTGCAACTATCACTTCCAAACTTGGTATAAAGTTGTATCACAGTGTCAACTAACTCTATGATTTTTGGCAGACCTATCCATTACATAATGAGGAAAAGAACCCGAAGGCTCCAGAGAAATTAGGAAATTGTCATCAGCTGCTGATGACTTTGCAGTATTTCGTGAAATCGGATAGAATTAAGTCCCGCAACTGACATGCTGCTGTGTGGTGAGGATGGCTGCAAAGAGATCAGACTTTCTTCTGAGACCCAACTGATCAACCCCACACACTCAGTCATCCTGTCAGGGCCAGGACTTGGCTGGAATTACAATTGTCCTCATATGCTGGTAATTTCCCTGACTGCTCATAGTGCACCAGACAAGGCCAAAAACGTGACCCCCGAATCAATGACAACTGATGTGCATGCAGCATGCCCAGCCCAATCCATACAAATATAAAGTGCTCAGTGAAATTCTAGACATTTTCACAAAACTTATCTCTTTCTTTCTGGTGTCATGCTGCACTGATTGATTGGCATCATTGATTGATTCTGATTGATTGGCATCATTCATTGATTGGCACCACTGATTGATTGGCATCATTGATTGATTGGCATCATTGATTGCCTAGCACTGTAGCAGTGTCAAGAAATTGTATGTGTGCACGACATTTTGTGTGCACGTCATTTTGTGTGCACGTCATAATAATTATGTGGACAACATTTTCCAGCGACAGGATGAAAACAGAGATCCCCGGTATAAATACGGCAATCACTATAAATATGGTAGTGACTGGTATCAATATTTTTCTATTTTTTTTCTGAATTTTTAGTGTAGTATGAGAATCGTGACCAACCTCGCTAACACAGTGAAAAGCATATTTTCTGTCTATTGACCGATCAGAGAAGGGTATTCCAACAGGAAGCAGTAGGGAAACAGACTCAAAAAGTGCTACAAGGTGTTGCAATGGCCGAAATGGAACCATTGACTTTTCATTGTGTTTACATAAACGTTAAAAATAATATAACGTGATTTGTGAACTCAAGTCATATCGACCTCATTAAAGGACAGGTAATTAAACAATTATATATTAACGCTTTCCCTCTTGACGATTATCGTGTTCTCTCACGAAGATTATCATCGCTGGGGAAGGTGACAATCTTTGCAAGGGAACACAATAATCTTCCATGAGGGAACAATAATAAAGTGCCGACGTCGACGAATGTCACGATTTTGACTAGTTTCTAAATTATATTTTTTTGCACATTTTTGGTATAAATTAAAATCTTGACAGTCATTGGCAACACAGTGAAATGGCTGTCTTCCGGCGACCTGACGAATCAGAGAGCAGTATTTTTGACACATTAAATAAGCCACAGCCCACAAGCGACGTGTTGCAACGACCCAAACGGAACCTAGCAATATCCATATTGGCTCGCGACGGAATGCGAAAAATCATGAGACATGATCATTTTCTCTTTGCATGGCGAAACTATATTTAAGTCTATAGTTTAATATGCACCTGACTCTAGATTATAGATTGTGTGTGGTCCTGTGGATTTAAAGGAAAACAGTCAACACACACTGCAGCCAGTATCTCTCTCACAGTCAGTCTACACTGATTTCTGCAGCCATTTTGAAGGACAACATTTCACACACCCTCCTTCAACTATGGAGTAACATTTTACAACAAAAACTTACATTAATTTTGCTGTCAGAGAGCTTTAACTTACTTTTTCTCAAAATTTCATTCAATCCGTCAAAGGGTGTTTCCCAAAAGTGACATTTGGAGGGGATTCCCAGTAGGGGGCCAAAAATATTTTAGGCGCCACCTGGTGAAAAATCTTAGAATTTGACAGATGGTGCAAGAATTTTGACAAACTCGCCCTCACTCGGATTCCCAAAGGGAACTGGCTCTCCGCTAGGGCGAGTATGGAATTTTGACAGCTCCAGTATTTTAGTGTTTTCAACAATATTCCTAACAAGTAGTGAAGATTTGAGGAGTTTAGAATGTGTACATCAAGTTTCTCCAACTTTCTGGGCAGTTGACAGATGAGGAAAACGTAAGATTATTCTTTTATGCCACTTTCATTTCAGGTGAACTGAGCGATATTTGGATAAGGCCGAGGATATTCACCGAGCCGGGCTCGGCCAATAGCAAGGAATCTCCTATGGAACGAGCCGGCCGGCTCGGCCGTCAGCAATTGTTTTGCTATAGACCGAGCCGCTCGGTCTATAGCAACTTGTCTATTCGCCGAGCCGGGCTCGGTATATAGTAATTAGACTGCTATTTACCGAGCCGAGTGTTATTTTATGCCAAATTCCTCCATCCAAACTTTGCAAAGCTTTGGAAAGTCCTCCCGATCGATCTCTAAATTTTGCGTTGGCCAGCCAGCATACCTAATTTCACACCAGAGGGCCAACCGTGCTTTAACTGCTTTTAGCTCCACCTAGCTATGTAATTAAATTGCTCATAGATGCTGCAAGCCCATGATACGATCAAATTTTATTTTATAAATCTGAAGTTGAGATGTTCCCCTTCCTAGCCCATGTAATTAAATTAGCCAGCCTAGATCTGCTCGCTGATAAATTACCAATAGGCATATATATTAAAAGTTTTATTTGAAAATCTGAATATAAAAAAGATACATGTGTCAGCAAAAATAAAAAAAATATGAAGTAAGGAATTGCTGTATTCAACAAAACAAGTGCAAGCGACTAAATAAAAATAATTAATGCATACATTTATGGAGATTTACTTTGCTTTAATGTGATGAAAAAGGAAAATTCTATCAATAAAATTAATTT
Source organism: Platynereis dumerilii (assembly GCA_026936325.1). Taxonomy (NCBI): domain Eukaryota; kingdom Metazoa; phylum Annelida; class Polychaeta; order Phyllodocida; family Nereididae; genus Platynereis; species Platynereis dumerilii. Next base: position 1,386,516 of record JAPTHN010000034.1, read on the forward strand.
TCAATTGATTAAAATAAAGTAGAACTGAGATAATTTAAAGCAGAATAAAGGCAGATCTTCCAAGCTGTAGCTTCCCTGGAAATTAGACTAATTTGAATTTTAAATATAACTTCATTTTGCAGAATATTTTTCTGGTCACCCAGTCTCATACCTGCAATGAGATCAAAGTGATCACAACAATTAGATAAATCAATTCTTTCTTGATGTACTGAGCACATATGTGACAGATGTGAGGTGAGTAAATTGAAATTGTATTTCTGAAGAAACAGAAGAATGAAAGACTTGAGAGATAATGGAAATTAGGAAACTCAAAGGCCTTTAGTAACAGCTTTTAATTTCAGAAGGAAGCCCTTCAAGCCCCTTGCAGGCCAGGTGTCACCATGGATTGCAATCCACATTCACACCTGGCCAAAGTGCACCTCTGGAACTGTCATGGCTTGATTCCACTTCACCTGAGGTGTTAACTGCTGCCTAATACCCTCAACATAGCAAATTGTCATTAAAGGTAACCCCAAGACTGGCAAGAGGCTGCTATTTGTCTGTGTTTAAACATGTGGCGTCCGACGGTCGGCGCTCACCTGTCAATCAACTGGCTCGGCCAATAGCAAAACTGCTATTCACCGAGCGGCTCGGCCAATAGCAAAATAAATTGCTATTGACCGAGCCCGGCTCGGCGAATAGCCACGGCGTTTGGAGAAGGCTTCGTTTTGTATGCTTGTTTGTGTGTATTGACACTATTGTATGGTTGACTTTAGTTGTGCAATATGTAATTTGTTTGGTCTGTGACCGTCTGTCACTTAAATGACATGAACTAGCCCAACAACAATCACGTTACCCCATTTACCCTAGTTGAGACATTGATCATTGCCGAAGGCCCAGTGACTAGTCCCGTCACTCCCGTCACACGTCAATGGAATTGGGGAGAGGGTTGGCTTGGTGTAGCATGTTGGGTTGCCAAACAATGGGAAACCGAATCCAGCTCTTGTCGGATCATCTGGACCTATGTTAGATCATAACTTAGATGGCCGTTTTAGTCTTCCTTCTCCTCCTTGTCATTTCCTCCTCTGTCCTACCACTTGCATAACAATGGGACGTAAAGCCCAATCATCATCCATTCCGTCAATGAAATTAAATAGGCCTCAATCCAGAACTGCGATGGCAAAATGTGCTAAATGTCATCTGGTATCTGGAAAAAAAATTTGCTCAGCTTTTTTTGTCGATAATGAAATTTAATGTTCATATCACTTTTTTGCAGTTTTTCCCGTTTTAGTTGGTAAGGTTCTATCAAGATGGGAGTAAAAGGACTATGGCAGTTGCTTCAGCCTACTGGCCACCCCGTTACTTTGGAATCTTTGGAGGGAAAGATTCTTGCTGTCGGTATCCTTTGCTGATAGTCAAATAAAACATAGCAGACAAATGTTGCTAGAAAGATTCCAGTTTGGTTTATTCCTTTGTTTTAATTCCCCTCATTTTTATAATTCCGTAGTTTGGCATAAATTTATACTTTATTTATCTCATATTTCACATATCGTGTACTTCATTTTAATTTTCTAATCTAAGGTGGTAGTAATGCCCTGGTCAGATTTATAAGCTTTGGCTTTCTCTGGGGCCCTGTTATAAATTAACAGACAAACCAAACAAACAGTCTGAATAAAAAAAATGTGGGAATTTCTTAAATTCTTATGAATATACTTATGAATTTTCACTTGTGCAGCTCAATTACATGTATCAGCAGAATCAAGTTATATCCTTTTTTTATATTAATTTTAATACATTAATCTACTAGTTTCCTTAACGTCCACAAGATGTCAGCATCTGGTTGAACCAGACCTTAAAAGGAATGCGGGACAAAGATGGCAATCCTCTTGCGAACGCCCATTTGATCGGCCTTTTCCATCGCGTGTGCAAATTGCTCTTCTACGGAATAAAGCCAATCTTTGTATTTGATGGAGGCGTCCCTGTCTTAAAGAAGCAGACCCTGGTAAATTAAAGCATTATTATTTTGAGTTATTTAAGAATAAAAGTTTGTAGAATAATAAAATTTCCTAGACTCGTAGTTTTGTCAGATGCTAAAAAGTGTGATTTTCCTTAATTTATCAAAAACTGTCACCTCGTGGAAAGTTAATTGGCAGTTCTGTAAAATGTAAAGTTAGCAAATTTACAATATAATTTAATTGCTGTGTGATGATTGTGCCAAGTTTTTTAAACATTCTAAAGTTATTAAAGCCTATATATAAAGGCAAAGAGGTATTAATTTCTTTATCACATCTCTAAAAAATTGTTCTTTCCTTTTTTGATTAGGTCGCGAGAAGGCAGCGCAAAGAATTTGCATCAAATAAATCAGAACGAGCAGCAAAAGATATCGTAGAAAATTTATTGAAACATCACGCCCTAAATGCCGTTCTTGGCAGACCAGGGGGCAGCACTAGTGCACCAACGCCCTCTACCAGCCAACAGAATAAACCAGATCTGTTTGAGTTGCCGCCCATCCCTGTGCCTACTGATCGGTGAGTTAATACTTAATATAAAAGTTTTTTTATTTCTCAGAATCTAAAATTTTGATTAATTTGATACAGAAATATTTCTTCTAATTTTAATAGGAACTGCTTGCTGCCGCTGAATCTCATGTGGCCAAATTAGTTATTAATTACTTGTACCTTAGTTATATGCTGAGAAGTTAATAACCAAAATAGTTAATTATTTTTTTTACTCTTTTTGTTCCAGACCAACAGAGCTGGATGACAACCAAGCCTGGGAAGAGAGAATGGACCAAAGGAGTGTTATACATGTATGTCTACAAAAATTTTTACTCCCTCGTGAACTTTGGAAATCTGTCTATGTCAATATTTTTTACTGCGGTTTTCACGCAAACTGAAAATTTGCTAAAAGTAGGATACTTATTTCTCAAAAATGTCCTGTTATAGTTGCTGCGACATAATTGAATTTTGGTGCCTCAGATCTTCATAGGGCATTTTTTCTAAGGTTGCTAGGTACGATTTAAAAAATTCTGTAATCTCAATATATTGGTTCAATTAATGAAATATAATCATGAGCAAGCTTCTCTTTTTTTTTCGTTGGCAGAAAATCTGTTGTATTGGTAGATCCAGGAAGCTAAAAGTCAATGTCTGACTATGTGTAGTCCTATTAATACTGAATGGACTATTTTTTTGAAACATTTTTAAACATTCCAGGCGGAATTCCAGAACCTGGCTGACATCGATATCCACTCGGAAGACTTCAAGGAGCTCCCTCCGGAAATCCAGCATGAGATTCTGACGGACCTCAGGGAGAGAGACAGGATCAGTAACTGGGCCAGACTAAGTGAGATGCCTGAGGTAGCATAACTTTATATCTATATCTGCATAGATCTACATCGTATGAACGGCATTGAACGCTCTCCCAGTCATTCTTGACGATTATGTAGTTGGGGGCTATTTATAGTAGGCCCTACATCGAGGCTCATAGAGAGGCTGACCCTGCCTGCTGGGCTCGGACCCATGCTTGCACATACCTTTCCATTGAAGCCTGACGCTTTCCCCCTGATGAACTGATCTTGTGATTGCATTGCCCTTTTCTCAATCTCTTAAACAGGAATCTACGGACTTCTCAAAGTTCCAATTGGAACGACTGAAGCAGAGAAATGTCCTATCTCAGAGGCTGGTGGATGTTAGGAAGGAGATCAACGTCAGAAATTCTGGTGTGTTGAGATGAATTCACTTTACATATTTGTTTTATTGGTTAGTTTTTGATGGGGGTTAGGAAAATAGTTAGTGGTAATAATAATATCAAGTGTTTTGTCTGTCAAAATTGTGGCCTCCTCACTTAGTTAACTTTATATGGTCTGTGCTGTTGGTATATCTTTAGGTGTACACAACTTGGGTTTTTAGATGTCATAAAAGCAAACCTGTAATATAACTGTTGAACATGCAATTGTTTGCTTTTAAAACGCTTAGTGACATCTTAGTCACTTTTTAAGTTTCACTTTGTCACTCCTCAGTCAAGGAATATGATGCTATACTCCTTCGACTGGTCCTGTCTTGCATGCTATCTGACCAACCTAACTTTCACATCCACCTACTGTTACTACCTGTCCTCTGAGGCACATCATTGTGACATCAAAACATCTTTAAGTATAATTAATCTGCCATTGCGTCCCAAAAAGGCAGGAAACTCAAGATTATTGATCACATTGCTCCACCCATTGACCTCCCAACTGCCCTCTTTATGAGATCATTTCATCCGAAAGGTTCTAGTTTATCAAATATTCTAACTTTTCAGGAGAAATTGCTCACATTTTGACTGGGTCGCAAGCAGCAGGAGTGGTGGAGTCAAGGAAACTCGCTTCTGAGGATTCGTCCCACTACATTTTGATCAAAGGACTCAATAAAGTCAAGGAAGAAGAAAAGAAAATTAAATTCGAAGAAGGCTCAGCTACACTAGGGGGCGCTGGTGGAAAAAGTGAAGATGCGGAACGTCATAACTCGGAGAAAAAGATCCTGGAGTTAACAAGAGAAGGAATTGATATTGTGGACATTTTAAAAGCAGAAAGAAGTGTCAAAAAGGAAAAAGAAAATGCAGATAGAATCGAAGAAAAATCTCTTCAAAAGAATGTTATCAAGGAAGAAGATATGTCGGACTCATCTTCTGGTCATAAAGTAACTGATAACGAAACTGAATTAACTTTTAAAGAATCTGCTGCGCCTTCTATTGTCAAATCAGTTAATGAGAATGCAACGATTATAAACAATGACAATCCCGCAGAAAATTTAATTTCTGCGGACATTGAAAAGAACGAAAACATTCCAAAGTCATCGAAAACTTCAGAAATCATAAATATTGATGATTCTAATGACTGTGCAGTCATTGTAAAGACTGAAAATGGTCCTCAATCATCTAAATCATCAAAGACAACAGAAGTAATAGATATCCAAAGTTCAGACGATGATTGTGAAGTTGTTCAAGTTATAGACAAGGAAACGGGTGAAACGTCAATAATTGAAGAGGATTATGGGATGGCCGGAGGATTTATACCAGAAGACAGTGAGAGTGAGGAGGAAAGTGAAATTATTTCAAAGACTTCTAATGGCAAAGACCCAGACTTTGGACGTAAAGGTAATTATTTTTTTTTTCATTTTACATGGTAGCATCTATGGTATACTTTGGTAGGAGATCGTTATGAGCAATATGCAAGCTGGATGTCATTGGAGTAAGATATTTTAAAGATTTGCCGTGAGCCCCTTCTAACGTTGGCTGTGCTGAGCGTTGTTGTTGTGTCCTCCTCTTGTCCTAATTAGTTGTTCAAGTGCATAAGTACAGGACATAAAGCCCTATCATCCTTCCAACCACACCAATCAATATACCTGTTTATCTCTAATGGATGTGTTTCTTGTATCTCTTGACACATTTCACAAATGGCTGCGCTGGGGAATTAGAGCTTGTGATTAATTATCATCCGTTTATTCCAGATAACCAATTAAACAACAAGAACGTGTCCGAACCCGCAGTTGTGAAACCGCGACCTATAAACACAAGAAAGCTTTCTGAGGATTCCAACAGCATGTCTGAAACCTTGACGGAACATGCGGAACAGAACGTGGTGACCTCTGGTGTTAAGAATTCAGCATCTGAACCAACATCTGATACCTTGTCACAAGTGCCTTCAAAATTGACTGAATCCATGGAAAAAGGAAATAAGATGAATGAGGAAAGAAACGGAAGAAATTCAGGTGGAGATGCTTTTTCTGCGACGTCTTCATCTAATACAGAACCGAATAAAAAGACTGAAGCACCTGTGGTTGCAGTTAGTGACGACTCAAGCTCAGGTACCTTTTTATTTGAACTTGGATAGTATATACGGTTTTATTTATATAGTCGATAATTCCAAGTCCTTGAGACAAGGACGAAAGCTCCCTGTGAGTAAAAAATAGACCTTTGTAGCTTAAAATTATTGACTATATGAATTTCCTAAGGTCAGGATTAAACCTACATAGTTATATGTTTTTATTGTTTTGGTGAAAAACTAAATAATGTTTGTAGAATTGTGTAAACTTAAAACTTAATTTATTCTTCTGGAAGCATTGAATGAATTTGAAAATGATAAATAATAACCATATGTTGGATGGTGTTACAATCATCCTCTTGTTGCTGTGTTATCCTGCCCTAATTAGCCTACCAGGTGCATAACTGCTGGATGTAAACCCCAATTATGATCTATCCTTTCTTTTCTCATGATTATAAAAACATTTACAGATGAAGATGACTTCATTGAAATCAAAATCAACCCAAACTCAGTTCAGGAGGATGAACTCTTTCCGGCTAGTATGTTCATGGCAGATGCTTCTGCGACCTCTGCAACAATATCTGACCAAGAAAAAGGTGCATCTTCGAAAGACGTCATTTCTACTGAAGAACAAGTTACTGGGCTTGAAGAAGATGAAGAAGAGGGAGGGGAAGAAGGAGAAGAAGAAGAAGAGGTGGAGGAAAAAGAGGAGGATGTTATTATGCCGGAGGATCTACAAGTTGTGAATGACACACAAAATGAGTTTGAAGGATTATCGAGGGTGAGTTCTGAGTAGGTCTAATTATTAATCCCATCCGACTAAGTTCTGAGCCATTCTTCTGTGGTAGTTCATGGAGAGGGGAGTTTCTCTGTGGCAGCATGATGTGGTCTTAATCGCTAGGTCCCGGGTTCGAATTCCAGCTCCTGTTTCAATCATCATTTGCCTCATTAGTGTGTCCTCCTGTCCTAATCTCCGTGACTGAGTGCATAAATATGGACATAAAGCACCAATCGTCTATTCATCTATCCTTCAAGATGAGCTTGCCTGGTCTTTAAAGTTGTTGTCTAGTGTCTGTAAGTTTGGAAATAAAGTTGCTTTTGTTTTATTACTTTAACAGGAAGAGTTGGTTGAACTGCAGACAGTCCTGATGTCAGAGAGTTCTCAACTTAATCAAGAAAGAGGACGACAGAACAGGATGGCGGCTTCTGTGACGGAACAGATGACCTTGGAGGCCCAGGTAGGTCAGGGGATTGTGATTCGTGTGATGGCCACTAGGAGCAGTGCAGGACTCACTGCGAGTGTTATAAATGGGTCTGCGAAACGATTAAAAGAGGCGGCAGGATCACAGAGGCTCGATGATAAAGCATTTCAGGATGTCGAATAAGAAGTGTGAAACATATATGACACAATGAGACTTATTTTTGCATTTTTACAGAGATCTAGTATTCTTTATTGATTAGAAGATAGCAGCTTCACAAATTTTAGTTTACTAAATACTTAACTTTTGCGATAAAAAATGTATGTGTAATAATTATACATTATTAGAATAATCTTATGTTGGTTCGTTATCAATCTCATTATTAACTTTAACATAATAATAAAATGGAAATTAATTAAAAATAGAAACATTTCAAAAAATCTCATGCTTCATTTCAGGACTTACTTCGCCTGTTTGGTGTTCCTTTTATCATTAGTCCAATGGAGGCAGAAGCACAATGTGCATTTCTGGATCTCACGAACCAAACCCACGGAAGTGTGACTGACGATTCCGATATTTGGCTCTTTGGGGGACTCCGGGTTTATAAGAATTTCTTCAATCAGAATAAACATGTTGAGTTTTTCAAGCTAGAAGACATTGGACGCCAACTCTGTGAGTGACAAAATTAGATCTTTGATTTGAAATACCAGTGCTAAATAATCATTTATTCTGTGACTTTAATACTCTTCTCCAACTGTTTATTTTCAGATTTAGACAAGGACAAGTTGATCAGCCTTGCCTTAATCTGTGGCAGCGATTACACGGAGGGAATTGAAGGACTGGGTCCGGTTCACGGAATGGAGATCCTCCAGGAATTTGAAGGGGACGGAATGGAAGCATTGCGGAACTTCAAGTACGTCTGGTTTTCTTCAAATCTCTGTACTTTGGAAATTTTAGAAATGATGATTAATGATTCGTTGAAGCTTGAAATTTATGATATTGGAATGTGTATACTATTGGAAAATTTTGATCAATTTTTAAAAAGTAGATCACTATCCTGTTTCCAGTGAATGCACGTAACTTCACTAACACAATTTTCTCAGCCAATCAAATGGCAGAATTCAACAGTAGCTACCTGACATGATTACGTAAATCTCGAGTTGATAACACTGGCAGGCATGACCGTCTAGACTCTTTTTTGTTTAAAAATTCAAGCTTATCTTTTAATCCTTAAACAGAATATGGTGGGACAGTACCAGAAAGCAGTTAATGCCCCCTGTTGAGACAAAACTCAAAGGAAGACTCCGGAAAATGGTCCTTGGTGAAGGTCAGTATGAACTTCTTTGCAAAATACTCTAATTACATTTTTGAATTGATTCGACCACACTTATCATGTCCCACCAGTCATTATTGTAGTATCAGTTGAAATCTGAATTAGGCCTACTCTGTATTTAGCACATCTCATCCCTGCATTTCAAAGTACTTGATACGAGAGTCAATCAATTTTTATTTGATCGCAGGTTTTCCCAGCCAAGAAGTCTACAACGCTTACTTGAATCCTGAGGTGGACAGATCAACGGATAAGTTCACTTGGGGGAAACCTGATCTGGATTTGCTGAGGCAGTATCCTTGCTGAATTTAATCTCTTCTGGGGTCCTTGAGTGGCCCCAAGACCCTCTACCACAAAGGGCTTTTACCCTTCATATCTCACTGTGGGCCCCAAACTTTAAAAAACGTTCCTCCATCTATGAATTGTATGCACTGCAGTCTGTTGAAATTCAATGTGAAAAATGAGCCATTTCTTGCATGTCAAGTAAGTATATTTCTTTTAAAGTTTCTCTGAATGATAAAATTCTTTGCTAAATATTGGTGGTTTCACCTTCGTTCTGATATAAACTTGTGATTATTAAACTTTCTGACGAATTTAGTGAAGTCTTTCCAAGATTAAATAAATTATTTAGTTATTTCATGGTATTTTTCTAGATAGTTTCTCCCTCCTCCAGCACATCCATTTTTGATGACGTCACAATGACCATTGTTAAATCTATATTGTTACAAGTTAACTAATTCAAACAAAGGTGATGACGTCACAAAGTTGACAGCAAGCAACATTGCTGATTTATTTCCGTGCGTACCCGAAATAAATCTAGGGGCCATTTAGTGCATTTTGAGGGTGACTTAAGCAAGAAAAAATGTATCAAAAGCTAAAAAATTTTGCAAACTGGCCAGTATGGCCATGATACACAATAAAATATTAAGATTAGACAAACTTTTTTCGAAAACTGACCTATCATTCGGGGTAACTTTAAAAGTCAGTTAGTTTTGCCTTAACCAGCATCTCAGATATACTAAGCAGAAGTTTGGCTGGGACAAAACTAAGAGTGATGAAACTCTTCTGCCTGTCATGAAGGCTGTCAATTCTACTCATGTAAGTATGACTGAAGTTGCTATTTTGACCTCTTTACAGTTCATACTATATGAGAGTCATCACAGAATAATAGGCCTATTCTTCAGATCTCTGTTCTACTATCTTCTTTGTGAATTTGAGATGGTAAGGTATTTTTCTGTATTCCATTTCTTAGACGCAGAAACATATCACAAGCTTCTTCAACCCAGTCCAACTTGAGACCGAACCGAGGGCTTTGAAAAGCAGACGAGTCAAACGGGTTCTTAAAAGATTACGGAACCCTGATGAGAAAGAGGCAGAGTCAGAGGCGCCATCTGTGAAGAAGACTCAGAATGAGGCTGGAAAGAAGAAAACTCAGAACGAGGCTGGAAAGAAGAAATCTCAGAATGAGGCTGAATGGAAACCTGAAAGTGAGGCTCAAGTGCAAAATGGCAGAGGAAGGAGGGGAAGAGGACAAAATAGAGGGAGGGGAAGAGGGGAGAGAGGTAAAGGAGAGAGGGGGAGAGGTAGAGGGAGAGGGGAAAGAGGAAGGGGAGGTAATGCATCTGCATCAAGAAAAACTGTTGTTGATTTATCGGAGAGTAGTTCGGAAGAAGAAGATGGAGTTACGTTGAAAAATTCTGGAGTGGTAAATTTATCAGAAAGTGACTCTGATGATTCAAGTGGTGCAGAAGTAGTTTCTAAGTCTAAAGCTGCTGTAAAACAATCTGTATCATCAACAAGGGGTCGTTCATCAAAGAGAGGTAGAAGAAAATAATTGCAAGGTGCTAATTTGTGTATAATTCATTGATCTCAAAAAGCCTGAATCTAGGTGTAGATGGTCTGAGACTTAACCTTGTTGTTGCTTTAGACTTAGTTATTAATGTAAATATTGTGAATATACTACTTGTATAAAATGTATTTTGTGTGAAATATTCTCAGGGAAAACTAAATGTGCCAGCTCAGGCAAATGTATGCAAATTAATTTGAATGCTTATTTATGGCAGTTTATTTATTCAATATTTGTTCAATGAATCACTGAAAGTGCATTAGAATGTGTAATTTTTCGATTCTAATATTTTGTTGCATGAAATGCGCTGATTTAACATTTTCTATGAATTTCAGTAATTTATCTCTCACATGCGTGAAATATGTGTAATTGTATCACTCTCTGCAAGACTCAATATGTCTGTAATATTTGGTTTTGTTGATGAATTGTGATTTGTAAATATAAATTATTTCTGACAATAATAGAATGTCATCAATTTATCATGCACTGCCAAAAATTGATATTTTCATCAAGTGAATTGTGTAACAGTTTTGGTAATTTTTTAAAACAAAAATTGAAAACACAATAAATTCTTGAACTATGCTAAATTCAATTTTGTTCTTTCTTTTTGTTACATGTGTGTTGTTGAGAAGGAGGTCCGCTGTCAGCCTTGTCATCTCATCGTAAAGTCTACATCTGGCTAGTCTTTTATTTCCTACATATGTCTCAGTCTAGTATAATAACAAAATTGCTATACAGACTTATTAAAAGGTTGCATATTCTTGTGGCCTGTGATTTTCATCAAAGATACAGCATCTCAGATACTTAATCAAAATTAAAAGATTATTCTCCTAACATCTGTGAATTTCATTAAAATGAGGAACCCTTTAGCTTTACAATTTTCCGTACCAACAGTTGTTTTTTGCTGATCGAGGGAGAAATTTCTACAAGTTGGTGGCGGTTCCAGAGTCATATATGTATGTTTTGGTTCTTGGTGGGTTGTCTAGACTGGATTCAGTGGTGTCCAAATATTCGTGAAGAAGGGACACAGTTTGGATCTACCTTCACTCGTTAGCATGGATCATTCATATGATTGTTTGAACTGGCCTCCAATCTCTGGGTCTCTTGTTTCAGTTTGAACTATGTTGGACAGCAGTTTCAATCGTCCTCCGCCTCCTTGCTGTGTCATCCTCCTGTCCTTAAAAATTTGCATACCACAGTATATAAATACAGTATGTAAATCCCCAATCATCCATCCTTTCGTACCGCCTTTCTCTGACTTAAGGACAAGCTTAAGGACAAGCTCATTAGGTCTCCAGGGGGTGTGGAGTTTTAAAAAAATTCTTTGTTTCTCAGTAATATTTAAAAAAAAGAATTTTTTTCCAGGTGGTCATGAAATGATAATTTCTTGTGGGGGTATTTCTAAAACACAGTGTTGATTTAGAAAACAATATTTGGGATGTCACAGTGTCACACTCTCAAAATATAAATTCCTGTCGCTGTTACTGCGAAATGAATAATGTTTCATCAAGGAAAACTCCTTGCTCCCCTGAAAATCTAATGGTTGCCACTTAGTCAGATATTAGACAAGCAGATGCTTTTTCATAAGAGAAATGGAGGGCCATGACCAGTATTCGAATGAATGCGGTAGCTCTTCTGTACTTAACGATGCATTAGCGGATGCAGTGTGGCTATTCTACCGACATATTGATCACAAAGTCTTTACTTGTATCAAATGCGTAGGCCTATCAGTGTCTTTTTTGTGGTCTTGGGTTATCTGTGCACAAGGACGTTTCCTGAGTGCCACTAACTGGCTCTGTCAGTTGTACCTTGACTGTAGAACTGTGATATTTTTACTGTAAAAATACTATGAACTCTTGGTTTAGATTTTAACGTTATGTGAAATATTTTCAAATTATTTGAAATATTTCTAATATACACTCATATCTTATCTAAGTTGGAACGTCTGTTAAAAGTTTATGTGTATAATACGATACGATATGATACGATATACTTTATTAATCATGTACAAGTGTGAACCTTGTTTTGACAGTGATGATTGGAGAAGGGTCCCAGGTTCTGTTTTGTGTCTGGCTGAATTGAGAGACTGTCACATGTTCTGCAAACATCTTGTTGAAATAGGGAGACTATCACAGGTTCTGCAAACATCTTGTTGAAGTAGGGACACTATCACAGGTTCTGCAAACATCTTGTTGAAGTAGGGACACTATCACAGGTTCTGCAAACATCTTGTTGAAGTAGGGACACCATCACAGGTTCTGCAAACATCTTGTTGAAGTAGGGACACTATCATAGGTTCTGCAAAGGTTTTGTCAAAAGTAAGGATACTATCTTGTGAAACTGGGGACACCATCACACTCTTAGGTTTTGCAAACATCTTGTCAAGTTGGGGACACTCACTTTTCAAAGTAGGGACACTGCAGATTCAACAAATTGGTAACAAAAGAGTGGCAAAATAATTGATGGAAAGAAATGTGCTGCTCTTCGCTTTGGTTCTTTGATAACCTTCAAGAACCTTTTCTCTGAGAGTGTAGTTATTGTAGTAGTGTGGCAATTGTACCGGTACCTTGACTGTAGTGTCGTGATTACTGTCCGATGTTGTAGCCTTGCTGACCAACAAATTTGTGAGGACACATTGGTCAGACTCGCAGTATTGGAATTCGTTGGGAGGAGTAACCTCGTAGGACAAGCAGGACATAGGACAAGACGGCAAGGACAGAAGATGTGGTAATAAGGACAGCAAATCTAGCAATAAGGACGGGGGATCTAGCAATGAAGACAGGGGCTGAGGCCATCGAGAACCATCTAACCTATTCTGAGGACACCGACACTCACCAAGAGCAACAAGTGTCTTTTTTGGAATACGGTGATGTGCGGATATCGACTAAATGCTCAACAGATGCCGAGCGAGTGGGCAGTGGATGGTCAGGGGCTGTTGGCGGATGTCGGGATGTCTCTTTACTCTCTTGACGGTCGGCGGGGGGGGGGGGGGGGGAGGACCCCTTCAACAGTGCCAAGTGCCAAATAGTTATACCAGTGAGGAAGGGTTGGGAGGAGGGGGTTCTATTCGAGGGACCAGGAGCGTGCTGGGTGATTAGACTGCTGGGTCGGGCTTGTATGAACCTTGTTCAAAAGAGAGGAGAAGGAAAAAATCCAGATTAGCTTAATAGTTTTCATGTCAACAATTAATTATATTTATATTAACAATTTCACATAAAAGCCCCAAGCATGATCATTTCCAAGTTCTTTTTGTTCTTTTTAAAGCCAAAGAAACGAAAGTTCAGGGAGATTACTTTTGTTGCTTTTGAGTTCTGCCGGAGTCTGTGTGGATGCCAAAAATGGGTCTAAAAAGGTGGAAATACCGTTTAGAACCATCCCCCCCCTTTCAACACCTCTGATGCCTAAATGATGCTTAAAGAGGGAGGCTGGAGCAACTCTTTAGAGGGGGGGCAGAGAGGAAGGACACTGGGGGGTGGGCCGGGGCGATACTAAACCAATTTGTGGGCAATTGCTATGCATGTCAATTGGCAGAAGACCTCAGATTGAAAGCGCCCGCTGATGCCCCCACATCAGCCTTCGTCAGCCGGGTAATGGAAGGGCGGATGAAGGACTGGGCTGTGCTGGTCACTTGTGGTCACTGTGGCAAGATTTGCAGCCGGTAGTCACTGCATGGTCAGCCTTGTGGTGATGCCTTTGGATGTGGCTACAGAGGTGGCATCTCAAAGCCTTCTGATGTCTTTGGGTGATAATCACCTGTATCAGCTGATGGAGTGATGATAATATATGTCTACATAATATACAAACTGTAGAATTTGAATTTTGAGTCCGCTTAGACGATTGGGTCAGATGATTGCACAATTCCTTTGAGCTAGCTTGTTGTTTTGAGTTATGATAATCTGTCCGTTGTCATATTCATAACTTAGAACAACAAACTATGTCAGCTCAAGGGGCCCCCGCAGGTCTCGGGCCTCCTCGTGGCGGTGGGTGGTAACACTAAGGTGAAGACCTCTATCCTTAGTGGCCAACATGAGACAGTGCGCATGCACGGTGTGTCCCCTACCTTACAGGGGAATATCAATGAATATGTCATTTACCATGATTCCAAACCGGATCGTACGTCAACCGGGTTACCAAGGTGCGCGTCCCTCAGCGGGAAACCAGGCTGAGATCGAAAAATTTGCGACTGGACTACCAAGATTTCCACGGACAAGATCATCCTCGGATGACTTGATTGACCCTGACCGCCCCTCACTCATGTCAAAAGAAGAAAATTGCCTCGTGATAACTGGTATTGAAAAATCACTAGAGGACCTATCAGCCATCGCTGTATACGAAATTGTTGCAGACATTTGTGACAACACAGTAGCAGATACAATAAAGCGTCAAGTCAATGGAACGTTTCTCATTCAACCACAGGATGACACACAAAAAGAGAAATTGACATTTGTCAAAGAAATAGCGAATACACAAGTCTCCATTGAACCTTTCCAAAAACCAGGCAAAGGCATTATCTTCTCGAAAGAGAGCAAGACATGCTCGGACTCGCAACTCACAAAGTGGTTCCGAAAACATGGTATTACCCAATTCAAACGTTTGTCCCAACGAAATGGTTATGAATCCATAAAACTGACATTCAAAAACAACAACGTACCCAAGAAAGTACCTGTAGCTTTTGAAAAGTGCAGAGTTTGCCCACTCTTTCCCCGACCAAAACGCTGTTTCAATTGCCAATTGTATGGACATATCAGCACAACATGTAGACGGTTCACAATTTGTGCCAATTGTGGTGATCGAGATCACACTCACACGAGAGACAAACCATGCTTCAGACCCCCGCATTGTGTCAATTGCCGAGGGGACCACCCAGCGTTTAGCCACAACTGTGATGTCTTCAAGAGAGAAAAAGAAATTTTACAATTTCAGATTGACACAGGATGTTCGTTTCCTGAAGCCAAGCGCATAGTTCAACAGGACATGGACAAAACTGACCAAGACGCAGATTACCCAAGACCCGTTTTACATTCGTCACCACGGAGAAGGATTCAACTTTTTGAGAACCTTTTCAAGGATATGTTTGGGACAACGCCTTCACCAGACCGACCAAAGACGGGAGAAACTGCGAAATATCCTGACTCTGACTTATGCATACCACCCAGTAAAAAGATTCAACAAAGTCAACCATCCTCTCCTTGTGCTCCACGGACAAAACTGTCACTCCAACAACCAAAGAAGAAAGAAACGGCTTCTGAGGACAAGAAACCATCCAAAATAACAAATCGAGACAGCTCAACAGACCAACCATTTCCTTGCACAGACAAGAGAAACATGACAAGCAACAAAAAAACACCTGTCACATCTCACAGACTTAACAAATCAAGAACCTTGACACAAACCAAGACAACTGAATTAACTCCCTTGATACAAACCAAGGATGTCTCTAAATAGCCCAACAAGGTGCTGATGAGACGTAAAGAACAAACACACACACACACACAGCTCAAGGGAATTGTGCAACCATCTCACTCAATCATTTAAGCTGACTCAAAATTCAAATTTTACAGCGCAGTGGTCTCTGCGTTAAAAGATGATTCATCAGCAGTCATAAAGCTGTCTTGAGTTGCTACAAATTTCCGTTGCGGTGCAAAATGTAGCTCAGTTGTAGCATACTTGGTTGTGCCCTAGGCTGCGTCCAGTGTTTGAGGACAAGAGGCCTAGCAAGTGCAGAAATACAGGACGTAAAACCCAATCATCCATCTGTAAAAGGACAGGCAGGCTGTCATTAGGCAAGGTGCACTCATGACACAGGATGAAACATCTGTCTAACATTGGTTGGCCAGGCCGGGATTCGAACGTTGGACCATGAGGTTGACAAACCAGCATGTTGTCACTGAGCTAGATTCAGGCCCATGAAACTCATTGTGATGTAACTTTCCGCAGAGCCTTTTCAACACATCCCTGAGTCATGATCTTTGTGCGCCTCTAAATTTTCATGAGACGATGTTACTGTTTGCTATTTACAAGTTCAATCATTGACACGTCGAATGAAAGACAAAACCAATTCCATGGCATGCAAATGACATTGCAAATGATATCCGGGAGATTTAGATGGCCCCACATTTGCCCAACTGATCTGAATCCAATCAGGGTTTTCGCATGACATCTTGGATGATTCCTTCGGGGTGAAGGACCTTTGTGAGTTCTTAGGGATCTTTGTGAAGTCTTAGCAGCTGGTTGGCTGAGTGGTTGGAGGCCTGCTCTGCTCCGCTGAAGGTCTTTGCCTGCATGGGTTCGAATCCCGGTTAGGGAACCCAAAATTTTCAGAGGACCTTCATGAGCAAAATCCCAGCTGGATGTCGTTCGGATGTGACGTTAAAGTGGCAGCCCCTTGTATCAGTGTCAGTGCTGGGCAAGTAAAATATCCCTCACATGGGGTAAATGCGTATTATGTTGAGGTTTCCCGATCTCCCATATCTTTTGAGGTAATGTCTTTTGAGGTAATGTCCCTACAGTGTGGGGTCGCAAAATTTGAACTATTTGACAGATTCTAAATGTTGAGGGAAAGATTTAGCAAATTGATCAGTGACCATGATTTATGATTTGCGAAAAAATGAGCCAAACTGCATGGAAACATTCTTCATTGTCTTGCTTCTTAGCCCCGTTGATATTAATTAGTGTATAAATACAGGATATAAAACCAACCGTTCGTCAATCATCTGTCTTGCTGTGGAGGCTAACCCTAATCCTGGTAAACCCTTAACCCTAACCCTGGAAAAACCCCTACATACAACAATGTGTTTACGTACCCCAAATTAATCACGATCTGGGATATACAGTCAACACAGAAATTATTTGCACGCTTTGATTTTTCATCATACTTCGCAGAAAAAAAAACATGGAATTGAGTACTTTCCCTGCAATCCCACCTGCTAACCCCAAATAATGTCTGAATGATGTAAATGAGCTAAATATACCATAAACAACAGTAGTTCCAAAGAAAAAATTGAGTATCATCATTATAAATTCAGTTTCTGACAGTTGGCTTTAGCGTGCAAATATTTTTTGGTTTTCAAAATTCAGTTTTTTCACATTTTCCAAGAAAATGAATTTTGGTAAAAAATGAAATGCATGGGAACCTAACTTACTAACACTACTCTAAAACATGGGGCTGTTCTTTTTATCATACTACCATTTTTCTGTGAAATATGATGAAAAATCAAAGCGTGCAAATAATTTCTGTGTTGACTGTATATACTGGTCAGATACTTGCTATCTGGATTTAATTTGGGAGACTAAAATGTTGCTGTCAGTTAGCTGCCACTCCTGAATGTGCAGGTAGATATGGTCCTAGTAATAGATTTGGTTATCTGTTTTATACACATGTCTTCAGTCAGTTGCTGTCAGGTGTCATGTTTCATTATCTCCCTCATAATGCATGGACCTACCCAGGAGTACCACCAACACAGATATCTGGTTCATGACATTTTGGATTCAATGTAACACAAATATACCTGAAGATATGATACCCGCCCGGGCTTCGGAGTGGCGAAGTGAACCAAATCTGACTCGCGATTCGTTTGACTTCCTGAATTTTGACTCTTTAGGTCTTCTGAATTTCGACTCACGACTCCTTTTTAATGGAGGTGTGTGTACACATCTCCATTTATGCAGTCACAGTGACAAATGGACCGTTTTGGCGGGAAATTTGAAATTTGAGC
Source organism: Platynereis dumerilii (assembly GCA_026936325.1). Taxonomy (NCBI): domain Eukaryota; kingdom Metazoa; phylum Annelida; class Polychaeta; order Phyllodocida; family Nereididae; genus Platynereis; species Platynereis dumerilii. The sequence goes on from JAPTHN010000034.1 coordinate 1,404,385, forward strand.
ATTTTCAGAATGTCTTTTGGGCCCTGTCTTGGATGTTTGGGTCAAGAGATATGTATAACTTGATTATAGAGCATGCATCTGGCATAGGAATGAATACCAGGCATGTTGTAATTAAGACGTGTTTTCCTTTTATATCTTGCTTGGATCCACTGCGGGCAGCTGCACACATTGTGTATTGGCCGCTGTGCCTAACTATTGCACTTGTGTATATGATATTTGGCACATGAATGGGTCTTACAGCATATATGTGCATTTTGGTGTTCATATTTACGCAATTTGCAGAGTTTTTGTAAAATATTGAAAATTTAAAAAAAAAGTTTTTTCGTTTCCAGAGCAGAACTCTGAAACGGTTATACCTATGGGCATGAAATTCTACCGTCTTATGCATTAAATACCCTTATTTTCCTTTTGGGGGTCCAAATGCTCTTTCAAAAATTAGTAGTAAATTAAGTAAAAATGTGAAAAAATATTATTTTTTCAATGCTCCATGATTCTGTCAATGTTGGAGTTACTCTGTGGAAATTTTTCATTTAGATGTCTAGATTATACTTCTTCAAATGACTAAACTCATTTGGAGGGCCAATTTTAGAAAATTTTCATAAAAACCAAAAAACTGGGAAAAAGGAGGAATTCTGATATTTTTCTCAAAGTTTAGGTTTCTCAAAAATTATTGGTTAGCAACAAATTGTTGAACTTCAACAAATATTTACTTAATCATAGTAGGAAGTTACTTTTGTATCCATATACGTATATAGTTTAGTGTACAATTTTGCTTCAAATGGGTTATTTTTGAAATTCAGAAATTTAGCACACAATATGAACAATACCTGGTTCTGGCCACTCAGGGAAAGTCTTTTTCAAGTGATATGAAGTAAGACACTACACCACCTCCATTTTGATCTCCTGGGTTCTTGTTTCGACTTTACACACAACTTTTATGTGTTTGGCAAAGGAAAAAATAAAATTCTGCAATGTTTTTATTGGATTCTGGAGATAAATGACTGTTTAAAATTTGGGTGATTGGTGTTAAACAATTTGATACAATTCACTTTTTTTTTAAACAATGTCTTTTTCAGACTTTTTCTCAATTGTTTGAATAATATTAACATATTGATAAAGAGGCAGGGAGTCATCAGGTTATTAATTTTCGATTTCAATTCCGCCTAAAAACCAAAGGTTGACACAGACTGCACCCAAAATCCTTTGCCTCCATGACTCCAACCAAGATAAAGTGACTGTTCAGAGTTTATTTCAAAATAACATCATCATACGAAATCACCAGATGATACAGTGTATAGATTCATCTGCATGGTTATGGAATGGTTAAAATTAAAATCCTTTTCAAAAACTCTTGTTGGTATTTTCAAACTATTTTATATTTACATTTTAAGAATTTGTTATTTAATCCCATGTACCATTGCTGAAATCTAAAAGAGTATTGAATGACACTCATAATCTGCTTACATTATGCAAATTATATGTATGGTTGCAATACATACAATATTACAGTTTGGTTATTTTGTATTAACTTTAGTTTGCACAGTATGTTGACAGATGTTGGTTTGAAATGAGTTGTTTATAAACTGTCTGTGATTGAAGGTTACATCCATTGGTATTTTAATTTCTATATCCAGGGATAATCCAGGGATATGTGATGTATTCTTTTGATTAATTATCCAAAACAACCACAGTGATACATGTACAAAATAATAAAATGTCGGAAAATAGCATGATTACATACATGTTTATCAGTTGCACATTTCCAATTTGGCTATGAAGTGGTTTTGCTTGAAAAGTTCTGTTTTCCTCGTGGATACTGCATGAAAACCTGCAATTAAAAGTAAGTGATTTTCTTTATTAAATGTATTGATTATTGAATTACAGTCTGTCACTTTGATATAGAAAATGAATGACTGTTGCACTGTGAAAATGGCATTTCGCGTGTCGTCATGCTGATAATTTGTCATGATCAGACCCAATGCTTTCAATGTTAAATTGATTTAAAGAGATGAATCCCGCTTGTTGATGACAGCCAAATGAAAGGATTATCATTCTGCTTTTCACTCTAAAATCAGTTATGACAAGTCGAATGGCCTTCTCTTGATGACTAATCAAACAGCCTCTATGTTTCCCAGTTTGAAAGTAGAGAAGATGACACTTCATTTGCTATCGTGAGTCACAAAGTGCATTTTTCATAGTGAACTGGTCCTCATTTTTGCTATATGAAAGTGACAGACTGTAAAATATGTGTACAGGTCATTCTGGGAAAGAAAACTCACATGTGATTTATTGCGGTGACATACTGGTTTTTGATTGGCTGACAGAGGTGTCAAATGGTATAAATAACTTCTAACGTCCAAAGTATATCATACCATGTATATAGGTAGGGACTATAGTATAAGTATGAACTTTGTACGCTAACAGTACTGCGAATGTACAGACTATAACAAAATATAGGAGAGCGCAAACTCCAGAGGACAAAATCCCACACAGCAAGCTTACACCATGGGCTTAGCACAGACTTGGTTGAAGTCCTTTATGCAGGAGTGCGGCAGTGGATTAGCAGAGGGGATGAAGTCGGATGATGTCGCTACAACTGATGGACACGGGGCAGCTGGAGAATGCGGGGAGGCAGGAGTTACAATCGGGGCAGGGATCGGAACAGGGATCGGACCAGCAATCTGAGCATCAGCGGAGATCAGCATCACCGACTCTTGATGGCCGTCCGCATCCAGCCTGCATCCTACTTCCATCCTGGCCGCGTCCTGTTGCATCCTCCGTCGACTGATGCTATCTCTCTCCGACACTCACTGCATCCCAAAGTGAACAGATCCCTAAAGAGTCACGCCATACGATACATATATTCACAATGATATGACACCGCTACAAATAGTGATTTTTACTCGGCACATATCAAAGTTGTGTGACTTTTTGCATTTCGTAACAAGCCTTTAAAGTTACAACACAAAGCTGATAATTACTGTGTCTACTTTGTGTACAACTGTCTACAGTTATCATCAGTGGTCTAAACTGTCTACAACTGGCTGCAACAGTTATTATCTGAAACTTTTTTCAATGGCACAGCTCTTGTTTACAACTGCTCTTCATATATATGTCTGCTGCTGTCGACAAATGTTTGCAATGACCTAAATTGTTTTGTCTAAAACTGTCTAATACTCTCTCACTTATTCACGTGTCCGTACAAAGCTAATGTTTTTGATTTGTGATATCAAAATACTCATTTGCATTTATTCTGTTACTTTATGGAGATTTATTATTTGGGGCAACAATATAATTTACAATTTCATAAAAGCTGTGTAGCACTCAAAAAAATGTCTTGTCTATGCCACAAGTGGCACCCTCTATACTGGCATTGTATGTGGGCTACAATGTATGCATACTCCCTGATAGAAAATAGTGCCAACTTAATTTGGTATTTGCAAGCTGTCTGCTTAAAATTGACGCCACCAAAGTCAGATTAGACACTTACAAAGTTTTTGGAAATAAACTACACCATCGCTAAATGATTGAACTGTCCTGGTTTCTTCCAGACACTGTCTTGGTTTCTTCCAGACAATGAAATTCTGTTGACCGCTCACAGGAGCTCGCAAAATTTGCTCCCTAGGTAGCAGCAGGGAGTGGTCAGCTTGTAGACAGGGAATTGCCCTAAAGCAGCTTTACAAGTCAACAACTGCCTTCACTTCAAAAATGATATTTTGACCATAACATCAAACAAATAAACATCATAGTATGTGCTGCTGTTACAAAGAGAAGTTAATAACAGTGGAACCCAGAAATCATACTCACCAAAATGACCACAAAGAGGAACTTGCCGTGCCATATACTTTTTGTGCTTCTCATCTTTGCAGTTTAAATGGTAACTGGCAACTGTGGTTGACACCTAGCCATAATAAATCTACCACATCATGCAGCATCATAATAAATATGATAGCCAAACATATGTAAAAACTTTCAAAAGTAAATTGCTAATACATAAGGCCACACAGAAGTCATACAAGTCGAGATTATCTCAATGGTATTGCAAAATCCACATACACTCTAATAAATGTCGGGACAAAATTGGTTTTTTAGATTCAAAATGGTTTTTTGAAAAACCAAATTTCAATGCAAAACCAACATGGATTTTTAAAAAAATCCAGGTTGGTTTTTTGCATTGAAATTTGGTTTTTCAAAAAACCATTTTGAATCTAAAAAAACAATTTTGTCTGAAATTTTTTAGAGTGTAGGGACTTTGCTGGTTCTCGTAAAATATATGAGGAAGTTAATAGAGGTTCAGGATCCTTTGAATATTGGAGTATTTACTCAGATTATATTCATAAGAGAGCCAATTATGTCTTCCACCCTTTGGCAAAATAGAGATCTTATCGCTGTTTAATGATAACAGGGAACGGCAAAAATTGACCTTCAATTACATAGCTTGGCATATTTGCTGTGTGGTGTGAGTCAAAGTGTCTTAGTGGTTGCAGTTCTTCCCCTACACTGTGTACCGTTTGCTCTATGCGAAGCGACCAAGTTAATCATAAATTCTTAAATTTTAGACTAGAAACCAATGTAATTACAATTAAACATAGCCAGTATGCTGTATTTATGTATTGGATATTTTGCTGTGGAATTTCAAGCTTTAAATATTTAGCAATCAAAAGATTTTTAAAAATGCACTAAAATTTACTAAAAACTGCCTAATCTCCCAGAAAACTCAACTGATTGATTCCAAATTTGTTATTTGTATACATTGTGTGTAGTATAAGACAACATAATAGCTATATCGCAAAGTTAGTTCCTTGCTCTATATATGAAAACTATCAAAATGTAAACAAAGAAAATCCTTAATTGGGTCACTTGATGAGTACATAGTGTATAACTTATTGGCAACTGGTGTGAGAGTGGTACTGAACCTCTGGGAGTCAAACATGGGTTTAATTCATAATTCCTGGCCAGGAAGGTTGGGTGAAGCTTTACATCCAGGATGTATACACTTTGATATGCTAATTAATTAGGACAGGAGGACACAGCAATAAGCTGAGAGATGATTAAAAGTGCTCTGCGGAATAGTCCTGATGACCGGCAACTGATGAGGAGGCGCTGTCTCATTAAACCAAGTCCATGTGTGTTATTAGTCACATCTCCAATCGCTTTTTACTGTTCGCATTCGAAATATACCCACTCCGATTCTTTACAGTCCAAGCGCATCGAAATCACTGCATGAGTTCAAACCTTCGGCAGTGAACCCAAAATGTTTTCAGTAGACCCACAAAAGCAAAACCCAACAGGATGTTGTTTGGTTGAGACATTTAATTGGTGGCAAGATTCATCATGCCTGCATGGGTTCAACTCCCAGTTAGGGAACCCAAAATTTTCAGTGGACCTTCATGAGCAAAATCCCAGGTGGATGTCATTCGGATGAGACATTAAATTGGTGGTCCCTTGTATCAGTGTCTGTTCTGGGCAAGTAAAGGATCCCTCACACGGAGTAAATGTGTAACGTGTTCTAGTCTCCTGCAGTCTCTCCCATCTCATCAATCAGTCCACGTGAGCACCAACAACTGGGCTTAGAGGGCTGCACTGACCTTTTGTATCTCTATCCATCTGGGGGTAAAAATTCAAATTGTTTTTTTGGGTAATCCCTATAAATGAGATGAGATTTTTTGGGAAGAGTATTGAGTTTAGTATTGTGTTGGTGAACAAATTGAATATACACTTGTTTCATTATACCATCAGCTAACTTCAGTGCAAATAACCAACAAAATTATTAATCTATTTAATATTAGTTTATTCAATGAGGAAAAAGGATATGGTAGTTTACCCATGCACATCATTTTTTTAGTTGAAATGACAAGTGAAACAGTTCCTGGTGTCAGAAATACACCAGACTCAGATGATCATCTGATGACTTATCTGGGCAACGCAATATTTGTCAAATTGTGAAGTATTTGTATTGGGTCATTGGCATGTTTGACAATTATCATGTATCTGATACAAACATACTTTTTTAATGCAATTCGAGGAATTTCTATTGCATCTGATACAAGCCGTGTTTGTTGTTCTTCACTAAACACATTTCATACACAGGCCTACAACTTGATTATTAGTATAATTGTTCCGATTGACTTTCTGGAAAACCCAAGCACAGGGAAAAAAGTCATCACGGAAATTTGTCACAGTCAGACTTAGTAGGAAATAGGGATTCGTGATTTTTTGTTGACTACAAATTTACTACAAGTTGTAGCATTTACATGTGGTTTAAAAGTGTGGTCAGTAGTTTTGTTTGAAGCAATCTAATTGACTGATCGCTATACACATTGAAATTGCATATAGCAATCCAGCTTTTTTTGGGCTACACAGTGAACTTGTTTATTGCAATCTAGCTGTTTTAGGGCTACACATTGAACTAATATACAGCAATGCAGCTGTTTTAGGGGCAACACATTGAACTTGTATGTAGCAATCTAGCTGTAAGGGGCATACACATTGAACTTGAATATAGCAAATCTGCTTTTTGGGACTACACATGGAACTTGTTTACAGCTATCTGGCTGTAAGGGGACAACACATTGAACTTGTATACAGTGTATAACAGTCCATTGTTTAGGGGCTACAAATTGAACTTGTGTATTGCAATCCAGTTGTTTCAGGGGAACATGTTCAGCTGTTTGATTTACCTTGTGCGTCGACATCTATATTTCATATCTGCGAATTCCTAGATATATATTGCAAGGCTGCATTTCCTGGTAATACAGAAACATCAGCCTGCTCTGTATATTTTGTCGAGCTGTTCATAATGGCCTACATTTTGGACAAGGCAAGATTTTAAGGCTTCTGCTCTGGATGACAATGCTTCTGGCTGGTGCCTTTTTGGCTTCTGTTTTGGTCGCACACTCAATAACAAAGACCCTGGTCAGAGATATGACTATGTTACAACGGAGAAGCTTAACTGGGCAAGAATCAGCCGTATTTACATTTATAATGGCAGCATGGTGTTGACCATTCACTGTAAATTTGAATTTTGAGTCAGCTCAAGTGATTGAGTGAGATGGTTGCACAATTCCTTTGAAATAGCGTGTTGTTTTAAGTTATGACAACAGACAGATTATCATAACTTAAAACAACAAGCTATGTAAGTTCAAAGGAATTGTGCAACCATCTCACTCAATCATTTGAGCTGATTCATAATTTCAAATTTTACAGTGTTGGATCAATCAATGAGAAACTATTCGGTTTTGATATGCAGCGCCTTACTCTTATAGCTACAATGTATGTGATAGTATTCGGATCATTTTACTTTTGAAAGAAGGTTTTAATTTTGAATGTTCCTCTCTTCTGAGTCTTCTCTCTTCTCTTCTCTTCTCTTCTCTTCTCTTCTCTTCTCTTCTCTTCTCTTCTCTTCTCTTCTCTTCTCTTCTCTTCTCTTCTCTTCTCTTCTCTTCTCTTCCCATCTTCTTCCTCCTCCTTTTCTCTACACAATATAGGATGTAAAGCTCCAATCTCCTCTGCTTTCCTCTCCTTTCCTCTCCTCTCCTCTCCTTTCCTCTCCTCTCCTCTCACCCTAACCTGGCCTATCCTTCTCCCACCTGGTATCAACCTCCCTCCCACCCTCCTCTCCTCTTCTCTCCAAGCAGCTTGCATATGCTAATTGACAAGCCTGAGCCACCAGGGCTGTTTGGAGCACCCAGCAGTTAAGAGGCAGCTGAGCAGATGTGCAGTTGTCATGTCGACTCCAGGGGAGACATACACAAGAGTCAGGGTATCACACAAGAGTCATTTATAGGAGTCACACTCTAATGCAAAGGAGTCATTCACTGCAGGAAAACTTCTCAGACTTCACAGGAGTCATATACAGGATAATTTTAGATGTACAGCAAGTAGGATATGTCTCTTTATCTGTAAGATAGTGGATAGGAGAAAGGATAGTGGATATCAGATGGTGCTTTAGATAGTGAATTAGAAAGTAAATGTTGGATTGGGAATATTGGATAGTTGATGCTGCATATTGGATAGAGGAAAGGTGCAGATAGATAGACAGTTCTCACCAACATAGGCCAACACGTAAAATTATGCAACATTGAAAAAACTTAGTCATTGCATCCAGGAAAAGGTTAGTGACTGAGTGACAAAACAGAGCAGCAGAACTTCTCTTTTTGCAAGGCCTTGACTAATGCTGTGAAGGCCAACGTCAGTCAACAACAGGGCCAAGTCCAGAGCGGTCACCACTTCAGCAGCGGGAAGCAAACAGACAGGGTGGACTTTGGTCACTTTTGCCTGACATCTGTTCTACAGGACCAACTAACTCAGGATTAACTTAAGATTAACAGGCGGAACTTTGCACAAAACAGGATCAAACGAAGAGTCACACTGGCTCAACAGCTAGAACAGGAGTGATCGGTTACCAAATGCTGGTTTAAACAGGATCATAACAGGGTCGACTCAAGAAAAAGTGATAAGACAACAGGAACAATTTTGGTCACTTTGAGCAAATGCCAGTTAAAACAGGAGCAATTTCAGATTCAACAGCTAACATGGGACAAATTCTGACCGATGATGGTGCAACAGGGACAATTATTGTAAAAGGCAAGAATTAGTGCAACAAAAACAGGAACAATACAAACTTAAACAGGACTAATTGGTTACCAAGCAGGACTGGTTGGATGTGAGAGACTTTAAATGATAAGGATCTTACTGTTTCGTAAAGGTGAGTGCAATGCTTCAATTTTGTCTGTTTCGTCTAGGGTAAGGTGGGGGAAATCCGCCCCCCTTTTCACATATATTCCTTGCTCAGTCCCTCACCTTTATGAAAAATATAGCTTCTATTTCAGGGAATGATGGAATATATACATCTGAACATATCTGGAAACTTACATGCTTTAATTCAACACCTTTGAGCCAACATCACCATATGAATGTTCAATCTCAGGGGGCGGATTTGCCCCAGAAGTGTGGGGCAAATCTACCACGCTTGAGTTATGGTCACAAATGACAAGAAATATTTGGCTTCTGAAGTAAATTCTATTCCTAAATTAAGCCCTGGCTCTTCTGGGTGTACTTACAAACATGTAAGGATCGTTTCACAATTTATGTGAGAGAATAAAAAAAGTTTGCATTTGGCATATTCAACGTACACTAAAACATTTCAAAAATTCTTAACTTCATCTCAATTAAAATCATAATCACCATTGGTGGAACTTTATGACAAAATAGAGTGACTTACAAGGCATATCTAGAGTTTGTATGTTTTTAACATGAGAATCAGAGGGGGCGGATTTACCCCATGGACAAGGGGCGGAATTGCCCCGACCACTAGAAATTATGAGGGTTGTATTTTCTAAATATGCATTTTATTGATTGGTGAAATCTCTTGCACATGTAAAGTCCTTGAATAAACATTGCTATTAATGAAAATAAGTAATGTGTTTATACAACATGTACCTGTAAAACAGCTCAGTTTTGAAAGTTTCAATTGCACATTGAAATTGCTTAGTGATGAGATGTATGTCTTCTTTCTCAGTTGTAGTCCAAACAAAACTATGTAACAGCCTGTGTTTCAGTCTCTAAGACACATAAGCACTATTAATAATATGCATGAGAAATATTTATTGTCATTTATATTTTGGGTCATGAGAGAACTTTTTCTCCTCAAGGGGGCGGATTTGCCCCGGGGGCGGATTTCCCCCACTTTACCCTAATTGTAAGGTGTGTGTAGATTTTGATCCGAAAGCTGATTTTTTGCTCTTTTTGGATGCTTGGCACTTGTTCCTGGAACATACCATGTTTCATCACTTGTACACACAATATAAGAAGATATACTGAAGCCCAGGATATTTTGTTTGGGTATTACTCTAAAGAGCTTACAAATGGTATCATGGAAAGTCAACTGAGGACAGTGTATGGTGCTTCTTTCAGTAGTGCTTCAAGATCTTGGGAATTTAAACCAATTTCGTAATGTAATGTTTCTGACTTGGTAAGTTATGTAATAAACAGTTCAACAAAAATAAGTCCCCCTTTGGATAAACTTGAATATCACAAAGATTCCTTCGCTGATATTTATGACAGTTGGCTAAATTATAGCCCCATATACTGACTTTACAAGTGTGTATTTATAGCTCAGTGGCATTATTCCTGACTGAGCCAGCAGCCTTCGAGTGAGCCTACCCCTGTTTTCAAAAATCCATGGCTTTTCCAATGGATATGAACAATTTCACCATGCGAGGGAGCCACCAGCTTGATAAACCTCATCATGTTTCTGGATAAAATTTGTTTCTCAATCGTGTTTAGAAGATAACTAAGGACTTCTTTTGTAACAGTTTTACTGTTTAGGTTCCTTGGATGCAATAACAAGTGATCTGAGTGGAGTTTAAACACTTTTTGGTAAAATTTTATTTGGAAAAACCAAAATTTAGGATTTTTGAAAAGAGGGGTACGTGCACTCGGGGTCTGCTGGCGCAGACAAAAATTTGGCAATAAAGCTACAAATGCACACGCAGACTGTCAATATGCAGGCCTACAAACTGGCCAACTTTCACCAAAATCGGAGAAGAGGTCTTTGAGATATTCACGTTTTCGTAAAGGGGGACTTATTTTTGTTGAACTGTTTACATTATTGTATCAAGCCTTTGATCATGTCACTATGGGAGTTCGATTTTGGCCTACTTTTTGACAGTTTGTTATTTATGAGTCCTGATGAAGTTGGCATAGATGTAGAATAGACCCATTTCACTGAGCGGCCTAAAGTTTTGCCCTTCATAACTTTAATGTAATTCAATGATTATTAATTTGCTTTCTACAAATAGAAGATGTATGCACTTTAAATAAAGATAAGCAACTTTCAAAATGTAATTCTAAAAAATTATCAAGATATTGAACCTTCAAGTTACATTAAAATGCGCTAAAAGTACTCTAGATTGGTTGCACTTGGCTGGATCAATCAGAAGCAAGGGTGGGAATCTGTCAGCCAATGGCATTTAAGTGTTCTGAGACCAAGCAGCACTCGCCCCTGGTGTTAATCGGTTGTGCCTGTGTAACAATGAAATAGCTAAGGTGTAATGGTAGGACTACACCAGCTGCTAAGTGTCTGATCTGTAGCAGCTTTACCAGTCAACAACAGCTTTCACTTCAAAAATGATATTTTGACTACAACATCAAGCTAAAAAAAACCATTATAGTATGTGCTGCTGTTACAAAGAAAAGTTAATAATAGTGGAATCCGGAGATCCTACTGACCAAAATGACCACAAAGAGGAACTTGCCATGCCATACAAATATTTACATTTTTTATGCATCTCAACTTAGATTTAAAATGGTAATCTGGGGACTATGGTTGACACTGAGCCACAATAAATCTACCACATCATGCAGTATCATAATAAATATGATAGCCAAACATATGTAAACAACTTTCAAAAGTAAATTACTGATACATTAGGCCACACAGAAGTCATACAAGTCGAGATTATCTCTGGTATTGCAAAAGCTGTACAGGGACTTTGCTGGTTCTCGTAAAATATATTGGGAAGTTAATAGAGGTTCAGGATCCTTTGAATATTGGAGTATTTACTCAGATTATATTCATAAGAGAGCCAATTATGTCTTCCACCATTTTGGCAAAATGGAGATCTTATCGCTGTTTAATGATAACAGGGAATGACAACAATTGACCTTCAATTACATAGCTTGATGTGTGGTGCAAAATTTAGTTATTTAGTGAATGGATAATTCTCTGGGAACATATTTTCTGGGAACTTCTTGTTTAGTTCATTCAGTGGTTGTGCAGTACTGCTAACTATTGGTAGTCAGCCTGGGTTTAATTCCTGGTCTGGATGGAGTGATGGAGCTTTATGGAGGACACAGCAATGCATGAGATTAATGTCATTGATTGAAATTGCTGTCCAACATAGGTCCTTATGACCTGACCAGGGATGGAATCGAATCGGGGTCCCAGTGATTAGAGTGCAGGTTGAGAAATGATCACAGCCAGGTTCAACCCTTTGGCGTAGAGCCCAAAATATTTTCAGAAAACCTTCGAGTGCAAAATCCCATGTTGAGGACTTATGCTCTCTCTATCTCATCGATCAACATTCATGAGGTCCAAGAACAGGCCTAGAGTGCAGCTCTTGTCATATCTATATCTAATTATCTATGGTAACATTTCAAATGCTTCATTCTGGTAATACCACTAAAATCAACTCAGGTTTTTAGGGAACACCCAGTACTAGAGTTGACTCTTGTTTTGGTGAAAACACTTGTTTAATTGTACCATCAACTAGTTTTAGTGCAAATAACCATCAACATTCTATCATTCAATTGCTCAATCAAAGATATTGGTTTATCCAATGAGGAAAAAGGATACTGTATTTTCCATGTGCTGTTACCCATGTAATTTTTTTTAGTCAAAAAATGACTCAAAATGACAAGTGAAACAGTTCCTGGTGTCAGCAATACACCAGACTCAGATGATCAGCTCATGACTTATCTGGGCAACACGTCCCCACTATTTGTCAAACTGTGAAGTATTTGCATGATGTCATAATCGTTTGTTTGACAATGATCATGTATCCGATACAAACATACTTTTTTATGCGATTCGAGGAATTTCTATTGCGTCTGATACAAGCCATGTATATGTGTTGTTCTTTACGAGACACATTTCATACATAGGCCTACAACTTAGTCATTAGTATAATTGTTCCTATTTACTTTCTGGAAAACCCAAGCACATCGAAAAAAGACAACACATAAATTTGTCACAAAGTCAGACTTAGTGGGAAATTGGGATTCTTGATTTTTTGTTGACTGAAAATTTACTACAAGTTGTAGCATTTACATGACATTGTGGTTTTTAAGTTTGGTTAGTAGTTTTGTGTGCAGCGATCCAGTTGTCTGAGGGCTATAAATTGAACTTGTTTATAGCAATCTATCTGTTTAGGGCTACACATTGAATTGTATATAGCATTAGAAATCCAGCTGTTAGAGGGCTACACATTGAACTTGAATATAGCAAATCTGCTTTTTGGGGCTACACATTGAACTTGTTTATAGCAATCTAGCCATAAGGGGGCTACTCATTGAACTTGAATATAGCAAACCTACTTTTTGGGGCTATACATTGAGCTTGTTTAAATAGCAATCTAACTGTAAGGGGGATTCACATTGAACTTGAATATAGTAAACCTGCTTTTGGGGCTACACACTGAACTTGTTTGTAGCAATCTAGCTGCTGTTTAGGGCTACACATTGAACTTGTATATTGCAAGCCAGCTGTTTGAGGTCTACACATTGAACTAATATACAGCAATGCAGCTGTTTTAGGGCTACACATTGAACTTGTATATAGCAAGCCAGCTGTTTGAGGTCTAAATATTTCTGGGTACACATTGAGCTTTATTGCAGTGTATTTGTTTGAGGGCTGCACATTGAACTTGTTTATGGCAATTAAGCTGTTTGATGTCTACACATGGAGCTTGTGCAGAGCAATCCAGTTGTTTTAAGGTAACATGTGCAGCTGTTTCATTGACCTTGTATAAAGACATCTCAATTTCATGGCTGTGAATTCCTGGATATATTTAATAGTAAGGCTGCATTTCCTGGTAATACAGAAACATCAGCCTGCTCTGTATATTTGGTCGAGCTATTCAAAATGGCCTATATTTTGGACAAGGCAAGATTTTAAGGCTTCTGCTGTGGATGACAATGCTTCTGGCTGGTGCCTTTTTTGGCTTCTGTTTTGCTGGCACACTCAATAACAAAGACCCTGGTCAGAGATATAACTATAATCATGACTGGACAGCTTAACTGAACTAGAATCAGCCTTATTGTACATTTGTAGTGGCAGCATGGTGTTGACCATTCACTGTAAATTTGAATTTTGAGTCCACTCAAGTGATTGAGTGAGATGGTTGCACAATTTCTTTAAGCTGAAATAGCTTGTTGTTTTAAGTTATGACAGCAGGCAGATTATCATAACTTAAAACAACAAACTGTGTAAGTTCAAAGGAATTGTGTTGGATCAATCAATGAGAAACTATTCGGTCTTAATATGCAGCGCCTTATTCTTATAGCTATAATGTATGCGATAGTATTTGGATATCTTACTTTTGAAAGAAGGTTTTAATATTGAATGTTCCTCTCTTCTGAGTCTTCTCTCTTCTCCCCTCTTCTTCTCCCCCTTCTCTTCTTTCCCTCCCCTCCTCTTCTTTCCCTCATCTTCTCTTCTCTCCTCCTTCTCTCTAAATAATAAAGCTTCAACCTCCCTCCTTTCCCCTCCTTTCCTCCCCTCTCCTTTCACCCTAACCTGGCCTATCCTTCTCCCACTTAGTATCACCCTCCTCTCCTCTTCTCTCCAAGCAGCTTGCATATGCTAATTGACAAGCCTGAGCCACCAGGGCTGTTTGGAGCACCCAGCAGTTAAGAGGCAGCTGAACAGATGTGCAGTTGTCATGTCGACTCCAGTGGAGACATACACAAGAATCGTGATATTACACAAGAGTCATTAACAGGAGTCACACTCTGATGCAAAGAAGTCATTCACAGCAGGAAAACTTCACAGGAGTCATATACAGGAGGTTTTTCAATGTATAACAAGGAAGCTATGACTCTTTATGTATAAGATAGTGGGTATCAGATAAGATAGTGGATATCAGATAGAATAGTGGATATCGGATAGAATAGTGGATATCGGATAGTGCTTTGGATAGTGAATTAGAAAGTGAATGTTGGATAGTGAATATGCTGCATACTAGATAGAGGAGAGGTAAAGATAGAGAGAGTTCTTTCCAACATAGACCAACACATATGCAACATCTATAAAAACTTAGTCATTGCTTCCAGGAAAAGGTTAGTGACTGAGTGACAAAACAGAGCAGCAGAACCAACAGTGGCTTCACTTCTTTTTTTCTGCAAGGCCTTGGCTAATGCTGTGAAGGCCAGCGTCAGTCAACAACAGGGCCAAGTCCAGAGCGGTCACCACTTCAGCGGTGGAAAGCAAACAGGCACGGTGGACTTCGGTCACTTTTGTCTGACATCTGTTCTACAGGACCAACTAACTCAGGATTAACTTAAGTGCAAAATTGCACAAAACAGGATCAAACAAAGAGTCGCACTGGCACAATTGATAAAGGAGGAGTGATCGGTTACCGAACACTGGTTCAAACAGGATCGTAACAGGGTCGACTCAAGAAAAACTTTAAAACGTCAACAGGAACAATTTTGGTCACTTTGAGCAATTGCCAGTTAAAACAGGAGCAATTTCAGATTCAACAGCTAACATGGGACAAATTCTGACCGATGATGGTGCAACAGGGACAACTATTGCAAAAGGCAAGAATTAGTGCAACAGTAACAGGAACAATACAAACTTAAACAGGACTAATTGGTTACCAAACAGGACTGGTTGGATGTGAGAGACTTTTACATGATAAGGATCTTACTGTTTCGTAAAGGTGAGTGCTCTGCTTCAATTTTATATGTTTTGCCAAATTGTAAGGATACATGTTATCTGAGAGCTGATGAAGTGATTCTTTGCTCTTTTTTGGGTGCTTGGGCCAGCTTGGCACTTGTTCCTGGAACACACCATGTTTCATCACTTGTACACACAAATGTAAGAAGATAGAGTGAAGCCCAGGAAACTTTGTTTGGGTATTACTCTAAAGAGCTTACAAATGGTATCATGGAAAGTCAACTGAGGACAATGTATGGTGCTTCTTACAGAAGTGCTATACAAGAGCTTGGAAAAAATTAAATATTAGTTTGATTTGTTCATATTTTGAAACAATTGACTCTTACAGCCAGGAAAGTACACATGATTACATTTGGCTGTTCGATGATATTAGGCCTGTTATGATGTCACTACAGGACAGTGTTTCTCCTATCTTTTACATTGAAATGAGGGTGAATTTGCCATTGGGAGACATTGTGACCTCACTGGTGAGTGGTATAGTCCTAACTCATTCACTGATAACATGGCATTCTATGTATCTGCACAATGCCACAATGGCCTTACACTGTAAAATTTGAATTTTGAGTCAGCTTAAATAATTTTATACCACTGTTTGTTTTTTCTGGCCAATCAGAAGGCAGGATTTCGCTCTGATATAATGCATATCACAGCTCATACACCTGACCATGATATTGCATGCTTGGCTGACTACAAGTTGACAAAATTGAAGGAAACACTGAAACAAAACTGACCAACAAAGGATTAAAACTGAACAACACAGACAGTAAGCAAGGAGGAAGATTGTATCAAGTGTAACTGGTCACAATAAAAAGGCTGTATTCACTCTTTTTTTACCAATATCTGAAATAATGATCAAATATAAGGTCACTTGATAAAATAGTTCATTTTGGATAGGCAAGCTGCAAAAAAATAGCGGAGCAGCAGACCAACAATTTCGGCCCCATTTGGCAAGCTCAAAGAATTATTTTTTCTTCTTAATTCGGGGGCTGCCGCCCCCGAACCCCTGCTTCTTCTTATTTCGGGGGCTGCCGCCCCCCAACCCCTGCTCCTTGCTTTCTATTATTTTTCTAATGTATTTCGTAACTTCAACATAAAATATGCTCAGCAACTGTAATAATAGGCCTCACCAAAGAAACCTTGGCTGAGAGGGCTTTACTATCGACCTACCTATCTATCTATCTGTCTATTAATCTATCTGTCTATCTATCTATCTAAAGATAGTAATCTATGAAATTAATGTATTGTGTTATTTCTATCTATCTATCTATCTATCTTTCCATCTATCTTTTTATCTACAAAATTAATGTATTGTATTATTTCCTGAGAACAAAGAATTCTGACCTGTTGCCTTCAGGGCTGCCAACCTTCAAATGAACTGAGGAACATGAATGTGCAACAAATACAATGAAATGTTGTCAAACAAGAAGGATTGAAGGCAAACAAAGGGATTTAAATTAATTTGTTTTGTACTTAGTGGTATAAGTTAGATAACACCCTTGTTTGTGACAATATGCAATAATCCTCGGGCTAAAGCCCTCGGATATATTGCATATCGTCACAAACGAGGGCGTTATCTATTACGAGTCAGATGGTTGCACAATTCCTTTGAGCTATTATCTTTAGCTTGTTGTTTGAAGTTATAACAACAAACAGATTGTCATAACTCAAAACATCAAGCTACATGTATGTTATCTCAACAATTGTGCAACCATCTCACTCTATTACTTGATCTGACTCAAAATTTTAAATTTTGCAGTGTTGGACAGGATAATCCTAGGCATAAAATCACATGTGTAGGGATTTGACCAAATAAGGAGCATTTTGATGGATATGGTAATCACTTGTATTTTCTTAGCTGTAATTTGTGTAGTTATTCACCTTGGGAGAGGGAATATGTGATTTATCCTGAGAAGGCATTAGCCCGAGCTGTGATAAATACATATTCCTGATCCCGTGGTGAATAGCCGGCTTATACCATGAGACAAATAATCAAACATAAACATCGCAGAATGAGTGGAATGCAAGGATTATGGGGTTTTTTCTGTGAAATACTTGCTTGTGATTGGCTGACGAATTTTTTAATGGTTTTCGATTTAAGTATACTCGATAAGTCAGATCCAATATATTTCATGTCTGTCATAACCATTTTTGATTCGCAATTACGCCGTAATGTGTAACTGAGAAGTACTACCTTTCCTTTCTTTCTAATCTGCATAAAAAGAGCAGTCGGCCTTCAATTATAATATCATGTCCATTATTTGATTAATAAACTAATCTTCTTTTTCTGCCACAGTGTCACGTTTTTGCTGTGTTGGCCATGATTTTTATTGAATGTTCTTAATTAATTAATAACAAACCTATTTTTTCTACAACTTTCATGAGAACAAAAATTGCTTCTTCAATTTACCTAATTCTACTTACAAGGTGTAGGCCGCCTAATCGTGACAGCACAAACTAATTTGACACACCAAACATGTTTTGATTGAGAACCGCTGAGTTATGGAAATCGAAATGTGTGCTATTAATAGGTACACGTGGCAGTTTTATTCTAAAAGAAGCCAATCTAAAAAAGCAACAATGCCAGACCTTGTGACGTCACACTGATGACGTCACGTGGCTTATATTGTATCATTCTTTTGACATCCTGCCCTTTGCTTTCAAAGGAAATTGTTGTTTTCTTTGATATTGACAAAAAATGTTGCTTTGCTATATAAATGTGTCTTTTTAGTTAGTTCTCATTACTTACTCTGGCATTTTACAGCCAAGTAATTTGCAAAAAGAGTGGACTTTAGCACTTTGAAAATGGCGCTTCATGACTTATCATAGCTGATTGAAGGCCATTAAATGTCATCTTCTCTACAGTCAACATGGGAAACATAGACGCTGTTTGATTAGTCATGATCAAGAGAAGGCCATCTGATTTGTCATAACTGATTTCAGAGTAAAAATCAGATCCATAATCCTCTCGCTTGATTTGTCACCAACAAGTAGGATTAGTCTCCTTAAATAAAATTTTAAACATTGAAAGTATTGGGCATGATCAGGTCAAATCAGCAACATCATATTCACAGTGCAGCAGTCCACTCTTTTTGCATATCAAATTTCCTGACCATGTGACATTTGTGTCATGCCGACCTGTGTCTCCTTATATATAAAAGGACAATGAATTTTTCTGAAAGATTCTGTCCTCTGTATTGTATATGAATGATCTATAACATTTAGAAAGGCAGTTTTTGGTGAATAGTTTAATTATTATCTAATTACAACGGATTGGAGATTTTAAAAAAACTTGCTTTGACAATTTCAAAATTATATCAGTGCTACATCTCCACATATGATTGATGGATAATGAAGGATGACAAATTATATTTCCAGGGATGATAATGGTAAACATATCCTCAATTTTCCTCCATCACTTCATCAGTTTACTTTTCTCAATGCTCTTCTGTAAGAAGCACTTTGTGCAAGGTTTGTTATTGAGAAGGAAAACAAAAGAGAAAAATGATAAAGAAAGACAAAATGCTAAAGAGAAAGACAAAAGGAAAGACAATATGGTGGAGAGACAAAAGTTCCTGTTACCATCACAGCTTTTGTGACCTTGTGTCTCTCCTCTGCGCAGGAGCCCACTTTTGTGTGATCCATTTCGAAATGAGTTTGTGGTGGAACACTGTAAACCTTTGTTGTAAAAGATTATATATAGGTGCTGTAAAATATATATATAGACGTTGCAATGACAGAAAGGTTCTGCATGGGATATATGGTTGATTGAAAATGTATATAGATTCTGTAAAAGATATATAAGATGGTGTACAATTTATGTATGTTTTGTAAAAGATATGTTGGTGTTGCATTAGATATAAAGGTGATTGAAAATGTATAGAGACCCTATGCTTTAAAAGGATATATGGCTGCTTAAAGATATATTTATAATAGGACTTATAGGTGCTTCAGGTGCTATAAAATATTCACTATAGAGTTTATCAAAGTGCTTTTATTTCTGTTGATGTACACTAACAGGAACCACTGTGATTTTTTCAAAGTATTAGCATCTACAAAAGAGTTGGTAATTAATTAATTTAGAACTTTCAATAAAAATCATGGCCATCACAGTAAAAACGTGACATTGCATGTGGCTGCAAAAGGAACATTTTTCAAGTTAATTTTAAGTTTGATTCTCAAGGGTTATGCTTCACATAATTATTGCAGTCTTGGTGTTGTAAAGAAA
This sequence comes from Platynereis dumerilii, assembly GCA_026936325.1. Taxonomy (NCBI): domain Eukaryota; kingdom Metazoa; phylum Annelida; class Polychaeta; order Phyllodocida; family Nereididae; genus Platynereis; species Platynereis dumerilii. The sequence goes on from JAPTHN010000034.1 coordinate 1,424,073, forward strand.
ATTTTACTGAATTGAATCATGAGGTTTAGTTTCTAAAGTTTCAAAGATTATCTCCTCTTATTCACTGTAAATGTGAAGTAGCAACAGTCCAGATCAGAGGGGTTTCAAGTGGACGGCAAGTCTCTGCAACTCTCTCTTGTTGAAGAAGGTCAATAGTGATCAAAAACACCTGAATCAAATTATGTGAAATAACTTACATTCTTAATCGACACTCGATCTATCAAAGCCATGTGCTTCTGATTTAGAAGCCATTACAGGGAACTGTGTTAAGAGAATTCTGTTTAATTCAATTAATAGGGAGCATAAACAATTCTCAGGTCCTGTATTAGACACTTTAAAAAATGAAGTTTATTCAAAAGCCATTATTGGTTTTTTGGGCTTGTATTCCATATTCCAATTCAGATATGTGGAAAAACTATGTAGTAGATGCTGCAAGTTTTGAGGGTAAACCTAACTTCTGTGCAAAAACATGCAGTCATGGTTATTTTAAAAACATTTGTATTTGAAAAACCAATTTTGTCCTGAAATGTTTTAGAGTGCTTGATTGAATCATGGGGTGTTTTGAGAGATCCTAAGTGTTTCATTGCACAACAGATGTTTTGTATGTATTTTCTTTCTCCTCTGACAAGAGTTTTGTTTGCTGAGAGGTTAAATTGGTGAAGACAAATTCTATTTACTTAGTTACTTAGTTTGCTCTAAAATAGAAACATTCTGATTGAGTTAGACACAAAAAATAATGAGGTGCAAAGTGAGATGCTCTTGCAAAATGACGAAAAATTATGAATAAATGAAAGATACGATAATTGGTCAGGTGAAAGAAGAAAAATGACAATAAAACCATGGAGGCCTATATTACTTTAAATATTAGAAACTTTAGCTCCTCACATTTGTTGACTAGGATAATTTTGTATTCCTTTACAGGGGACAACTATATGTATATTTGAGCTCTATACTATCTCATATTAATCTCTTTATTTGGTTGAGAGGGCTTAGGGAAGTTCATTCTACATGTTCTATATAGCCCTTTATGTGACCTGACATTGTCTGTGTCTGTGCTGGCGAATATTCTAAAGAGTAGGACCTCAACTGCTCATCATACCTATGTCATCATATGAGGTAACATCATAACTTCTCTGTCTTAGACTGCCTGCAGAAAAAGGGGAGTGAAATACATATTCAAGAATACTATGCCATGTATGAGCATGGCTTTGTATACTTTTAAGGTAACTTTTATCTGGTATTATGGAAATTTAGTGAGCATTTTACTTGTGATCTTCTTCTAAATCCTCAATTTCTTTATTCCTTCTTTCTTTAAAATTCTCTTTTTTTAAATTTTGAAATGAAAACCTATTTTAATTCACTAAACCACTTCTCACTTGTTTGTGAGCATAAACACTAAGCCCTGGAGGTGTAAAAACTTCTTTTAAAACAATTTTGGATCTTTTTGGATCCTTTTTGTGAAAGAACTTCTCCATGACAATGCATTGTGAGATGCTCCTTGCAACTTTCACATTTGTAATTCTGAGTTTTGACTTGAGTTAAACTGCCGACATACTTAGAATATCATACTTAAACATATATTTAATCTGCTTTTCTGGAAAGATTACACTATATTTCGCTCACATAGACTTTCGCTAGTGCGAGACAACTTCGATTAAACTCCCAATCTACAAATTATTTTAAAAAATGAGTTTACAACTACATCTCCATTGCTTGAACCGTTGCGTCAAGCCACACTCTTAACGCAAAAGGTTCTTGATGGTATATGGGTGAAGTCATTTTAAATGAGGCCAAAAGTGTCACATAAGGGTAAATTTTAAAATGCATGTTTTAGGATGTTTTCCTTATCCAGCCTGTGCTCCATAGTCTTAATTTTTATGAAATATACTTTTTATGACCTTAAGTTACACTGACACTGCCCCAAATGGAATTTTACTGAGGAGAGTCTATGTCGTCACGTAGGTGAGGAATTTTGGTTGACTCCACTTTATTTAATCCCTATTGTTGATAATAGCAAACATTGATCATATAATCATTGTTCTAGGTATAGATGATCATTTAAAACAATTTTAGCTGACAAATTACCATTTTGCTTTGAAATACACACATTGACGCAACAAAAATATATGTTCGTCAATTTTGCTTCTTCGATGTTGTGTCAAAATAAAGCACATAGGAATACTCAGTAAATTTTTGGATTAAAATGTCAAAACACACAGAATGTATGAGAGTATGGTAAAATCCAAGCCATCTAACCTGTTGTGTAAAAGATATAGGCATATTTTTAGCGTTACATCATATTTGACATAGTCCTGTAGGTGAGAATTCTGTAAAACGTACATCATAATTGACCAAGTTAAAAAAATTATGTCAAATTGTGTATTAATAAACTTTACCAGTAAATGCAATTATAAACATTTCAATAAAAACAAACAAGTGTCAAATGTTAATTCCCCCTAATATAACACAAAAGAGAAATTTCACCAAGAGAAGCTGGAAAATAAGTTGCCAGAAGCTACACACATGCACCGAACATTGAATATGAATAACCGACTCAAGCTAGAACTTAAATTCTCTGAAATTCCATAAAATATATGAAAGAATAAGTAAGGTAAATTAGATTTGTTAAAATCCTCATTCATAACAACAGTAAAAATACAAATAATCAGAAGAATTTTACATGAAGTGTCAATTATGATGTACGCCTATTTATCTCGGCTGAACGAAATCAAACACATTGTATTGTTGAGATAAACTGCATTAGTAAATGAAGCTAGCCAAAATATATTATAATTCTTAATTTAATGAAGAGATTACTGTCATATATCTAAGATTTATGCTGTACATCATACTTGACATTACGAGCGTCAAATATGATGTACATCAAAGAATCCATGTTATTGTTAGATAAGAATGAAATGCATGTGTGAAATCTCATGACAAGGACAACAGAAGTCTGGGAATTTAATTAACACAACTTTTCTCTACTTTGGTAATCTTTTCATATCAGAAAGGACGAAAATTCATCTGTACATCATAATTGACCAATAATTACTTCTTGGTCAATAATGATGTACTGTCCATTATGATGTACCAATTTGAAACTTTTGACATATGACACATTTTGTTGTGTGACAGTCCTGTATCTTCATGCAAGGCCAATTTCAGAAACAAAACTTATTATTCAGAGCAAAATGAAAAATTTTGACAGATGTGATGCTTCTCTGCACATGAGAACACCTCTATCAGTGACGTTACATCATATCTGTCCTGTAGGTGAGAATCCCAGAATTATTGACATTCAAAATTTGCATCCTCCATATCACAGCCTTTTCTGCTCTGTAGGATATCCTTTTAAACATTTTAGATAAATCTTGTGGAATACTTATTTTGGCAGCATACAAACTCACAAAAATATTACTGGGTGTGTCAAAATTTTTGGTTTGAAAATTTGCCGTCCTGTAGGTGAGAATTTTTTTTGTGATTGCAGGTTTCATGTTTGGACTGTGACCATTTAACTGTAGCTGGATATTCCTTTTAAAGCTGACTGGTATGTGATCGTGTATCATATACTTTCTTGATTCAGTGGAAAATAAGTCAACCAAACGCCACTTAAATAGGAAAAAAACCCATTTTTAGAAAATGTTTTTTCTGGATTTACCATGTTTGACATTTATGATGTACGTGACGGGAGGTTTCGGTGGCCCGAGAAATATTCCCAGAACATTTCACATCCCAAATGGAATTAAAAAACTTAAGTTCAGGTACATAGGTAGTCATTAAAATTAAAAAAACTGAGCATAACTTACTTCAGTTGCTTACCATCAGCTGTCAAAGTAACACTGTTTGAAAATGTGACGTTTGACACCCCCAAAAATGGACCATTTTGAGAGTTTTCAGTCCCTGGTCTCAATAACGAAGCCATAATTTCATGTAAAAGTGGATTTATTATGAAGACAAAATTGTTTTCTACATCTCAGAGAATTTTAAAGAACTTATTACTAGCCAAACATTTTTTATGTCCTGTTAAAGGTCAAAATCCTGGCTGGCCTCGTTTAAAATGACTTCACCCATATATAAAGAACCCAGAGCAGAAAAAAGGTTCTAATTTTTTTAGGGTTCCATTGAATTGAAAAGGTCCAATACTTGACGGGAAGGCCCTATGATATGACCCTATGCTCCGAACCTATGAGCAAGGGGTTCCATTGTGGGAGTTAAGTGCGGCTGGAGTATCTAAATGTTGTTTTTTTTACAGTTGAGTAATGAACCTTTTAGGGTTCCTTATCTATACCTGCTTATAGAACCCTTAAAGGTTCCTTATAAACCTTTTAGTTAAAAGTGTAGATGCCTAGCTTGATCTGCTGAAGGTCTTTGCCTGCATGGGTTCAAACCAAGGATGGGGAACTGAAAATTTCTGTGGATCTTCATGAGCAAAATTCCAGCTGGATTTTCATTTGGCAAGTTTAACTGGTGGCCCTTGTATTACTGCGTTACAGTGTGTTTGTTAGGAGAGTAAAAGATGTGTTACATTCTGTGGACTCCCACTCTCTCTCCCTTCTCATCAACTGGACTAAGAGGGCTGCACTTTCCATATCTATGTCTATTTATCTATCTGTCTATCTACCTATCTGTTTATCTATCTATCTATCTATCTAGCTATGAGATGATAATTTCAGGTCACTTTTCGGTAGTTATGTCTATGCGTAAAAACTTGCACACAGTGAAGGTAGCATTTCTTAATGTGACACCCTTGAAACATATATATATATACATATATACATTGTATATATATAAGTACGGTCTTATCTTGACATACAAGTACAGTTCTGTGGCCATGACATAATATGTATGCCAAATTGCTAATGTGCATATTGATTTACGCTGAGATAACATTATTATGATATCATATTTGATTATGTTTTTAGCGTCACAGTTCCTGAAGCTTTTTAAACTTATGATATAAGTGCTAAAGCAAGAAGCGGCTAAGATGGATGGACGGTTGATGGGGCTTTACGTCCTGTATTTATGCACTCTAGTAGGCTTATTAGGACAGCAGGACAAAGCAATGAGGCAAAGGATGATTAAAACAACCGTCCGTCATAGGCCCAGGTGACCCGGCAAGAGCTGGATTCGAACCCGAGACCTAGCGATTGGCCGCCCATGCTTGCAGTGCATTACCAACTGAGCTGATGTTCCCCGACTATAGATAGATTAATTCATTTCTGTGACATCTATGGGCATATGAAACTATCTTCCTAGTCCAGTTTAAACTGTAGATTCCTTAAATGAATTGAATGATTGCATACTTGAATTGCCACTTTTACTTTCTGGGAAACACACCCACTCCTCCAAGTAAAGTATTTATCAATAATTTGAAGTGTCATAGAGTCAGAGATATGACTTTTGCTTTATATATATGTGTAAAAAAATAAAAGTATAACACAAACAAGAAGATTTATAAATCATATTTATAAGTACATGTGTGCCATTTTGTGTGGGAGTTATGTTTTAGCTGACACGAGGTGTTCATCTTTGTAGTAAAAAGCCAAAAGAAAACCAATTATGATTTATATATGGATGGAATAGGATGTCAGCCAACTGAAGCTCTATTGTCTTTTGCATTTCCTGTATTCTTGTCTTATGGAAATATTCTCAGATTTGTTTTTTTTTTACTTTTTAAAACTCCACAAAGGTGTCAGTGCAAAATACCAAATGCAGTAACAGTTCGCAGAGGCGGCATTTTGTCGGCCGGTTGTGAAGTTGGAATATTGCATTATAGAATCATATCACATGACTTCTTAAAGGAGTGATTTCGGTTGCCTTGTTGGGTGCATCTCCATTTTAAAGGTAAATGACTTATTTATCTCTGTAGCTGATTTTCTGTAATTTTCTTCAATTTATCATAATGTTGTAAGTGCAGATTTAGATAAATGATAGATCTGTATACATTGTAGTTAGATAGAGAGGTTGATGAATAGATAAGCAGCTAAGATACTTCGATAGACAGATGGGGAGAGGGTTGGTCTGGTGGTAGCGTGCTGGACTGCCAATCGCTGGTTCCAGGGTTCGAATCCAGTCCTTGTCTGGTCACCTGGGCCTATATTGGATGGCTGTTTCAATCATCCTTTCCCCCATTTCTGTGTCCTCCTGTCCTAATTAGCCTACCAAGTGCAAAAATACAGGATGGAGAGCCCCAATCATCCATCAATCTATCAATAGACAGATGAATGGAAAGAGGATTTGGCCCCTATGTCCTAGATCCTGTATTTTTGCACTTGGTAGTCTAATTAGGACAAGAGGGTGACACACCAATGAGATTGAAGCTGTTATCCCACATAGGTCTGGTGACCTAGCTAGGGCTGGACCCCGGGGCTGGTGCTTGGAAAGCTGAAGCGCAATCAACTGAACTGTACACAAATCAACAAGATAGACACATGAGATAGACAGATACTGTACACAGACAAATAGATGGATACATGCATACTGTATAGTTATAACCTTTTTTCTCTGGCAATATAATTTTGATATCTAGAAAATTGTTTTCCAGTTGTAATACACACTGCCATATTAATTCCCAAGTGATTTGGCTTGCTTCATAAGCTCATTATATGTAAGACTTTGTACTAAGTCCAAAAGATAGTATTACTCCAATCTTTTTAGCATTTTTAATGCTCTATGGAGAAAGCTGTGGTGTAACATGGACTAGAGCTCTTATTCTTGGCTATGTAATTTCATGCTTAGATGTAATTACATACTTAGTATTAATTCCATGCTGGTTGTAATGCCATGCTGTAAGTTTACTGTAAGACCCTGGCTTGGAGCACTCTCAAAACATATGGCCATTCACATGTGAGTGAGTGTTTGGATTTGCATATATTTTGTGACAGCAGCTTACAAAACCCACGTTCAGGTATTTCCATCAATTTCATGTGATGCATGTTTCTTTGCCAGTAAAAGTCTGACATCTCGTAGACCAATTTTGGACAATATATTGTCATGTCATATCATCATTCACCTCATTGCCTTTTAGCAGCACAGCTGCTCTTACCCCAAGAATTTCATGCAATCTCGTTAGCACTCTGGAGGTCACTATCTTTCACCAATCTCATTTAAATTCACTCTACATTCTCTGTAGGTTTTTCACTTTCGACCAGTCACTTTTGGTGCCCTTCTGTGATGGAAAAAATTATAAAGAAACTAAAATGGACTGGCTTCCAAGGGTCAAAGGTCAACCATGCCTTCTTCTTCTTCTTCTTCTTCTTCTTCTCCTTAGTATATCCATGACCGGTGTGCCTGTGTTGGAACCATGCACTGTCTGTGCTGCTTAAAGTGCTTGCACGTTATTTTTCCTCCTCTCATAATTAGCGTACCGAGTACGTAAATACACGACGTAAAGCCAAAAATTATCCGGCCTTCTGCAAAAGGGGGTATTGTCGGTTGCAGGGATGATTGCTTTCACTAAACAAAAACTGTGTCAATAGAAATGATTGCTAAGCACTATAAGAGACATGATGGATAGAGACTTATTAGACAGGACATGATAATGTAGAAATATTTGTATGAGTCTTAGGATGAATATAATGAATAGGTTGGAACCATCCTTATACTATAGGCAAACATTGCAATGCATAGAAGTTGGATGAAAGAGCTCAAGTTATGGCACAGCATCCATGAATAAAATCCACACACAGTTTAAATCTGTGGATTCATGGGCCATGCTTCCTGTAGTAAAGCTGGTGCCTTTGGGTGTTTTAGAATCTGTACAAGCTGGGTGTTCAGGTTGGATCTAGTTGGCACAAATAAAATCATTAATGTTATCAATAGGCCAAAACAACAACAACACCGACAACAACAAAATGTATCTTCTACTGTAAAATTTAAGTTTGTAAAAAAAAATTGTAACAATCTTAGTAAAATTAATTTAATGTAGCTGGTTTTATATTGATATACCAGTAGGCCCTATTTAATCCTGAGACTGGGTAAGACATTCAGAGCACTCTGGGACTTAGTTGTAGAGAGGGAGCTTGCTGGACCTAATGGCTAGTTCTCACGGAGACGTAACAGAGGGTTCTTGTTGCGTCGCTTCTTGCTTTTCCAGGAAAGTGGGAGGTTCTTAAGCTAGATTCAACAATTCGGCGACGATATTTTCGTCTACGGCGCTTCTTAAACTTCCTCGCCAAAAGTTCCTAGAAGTCACATGACCCTGTGGTGAGGCAAGAACTTGCTTCACGAAAGATTCAACCGGTTGAATCTTTGCGAAGGAAGAAACCACGATGCAAGAGACCAGAAAGCCCCCCAAAATGATTGGGCGAAGTTAGAGACAGCGTGGGCGAAGTTAGAGACAGGTTGGGCGAAGTTAGAGACAGCTTGGGCGAGGCTACTTATCATTGAGTCAATGGAACTTCGGCGAAAAAAGACAACAACTCGCCGACACAAACAGGCTGTTGAAACGCCGAAACAGCTACTTGCTTGGCCGTAACAGGTATTTGCTTGGGCGTAATTGAACATTAGGACGAAGTAAGAGGATGCTAGGGCGAAGAAAGAGCATGCTAGGGCGAAGAAAGAGACTCCTTGGGCGAATCTAGTTTAACATTGAAGCAATGGAACTGCGTCGAGGCTCCTGACAACTCGCCGACACAAGTGTCTTCTTGCCTCGTCCGTAATTACGAGCGATTCGGCGTAAAAAACGAGAGCCTCGTCGTAATAGGAACCATCAACGACGATTTAGAACCTCTAATTGATTATATAATTGACCAAAAATGGCTTGAAACGCCGAAAGTGGGCGAATCTGCAGTTCCTGGAACCTCTACAACTTCGCCGTCACTTAACCACTCTCGTGTGATCTAGGCATAAGTGGTGTGCAGAGCTTGCTGGGACTTTAATGGATATTGAGATATGCTGGGACTTTAGTGGGACATGGGGAACTGGCTGGGACTCAACAATTAAGACATTCTGAGCTGGCTGGGACTTAGATAATTAGTGGACATTTGGAGCTGTTGTTGGGAGTTATGTGGACATTCAGAGCTTGCTAGGATTTAGGGGATATTCAGAGCTTGCTGGGACTGATCGGAACAAAGGGCACTTGCTGGTAGACATTCTGAGCTGGCTGTAACTTAACTGATTAGTGGGACATTTGGAGTTCTTGCTGGGACTTATCTAAAGACTGCAGGGAGCTTCTTGGAACAAAACAGGGCTGTAGAGGAGCTTGCCAGGCCCTATGTTGCTGGCGTGCTGGCGAGGGTAACTGGATCACGAGGATGAAGGTGGCCAGCTATGTAGCATCTGGGTATGTTTCGTTGCAAGAAATAAATGACCACGAAACATATCTGACCATCTACAAGGGTACCAAGTATATGGCCTTTTTAGTAGCCTTTTCCCGATGTTGCCCTTATGAAATTTGCCAGCTGCTTCCATAACAAAATTACTCAAGTGATCTGGGAAAGATACATGGCCTTGCTGGACATAAGGGAACTATAAACATAATGTAGGCCTATCTCATATATGGGTTGTTGTTTGTTACCGTCTTATCTGTTGTTTGTTGATGTTTTTCGATCTGTTGTCATCTTTGTCATTGTTGCTGTTGCCCAGCAGACATACAAGGGGCCACCACTTTAACATCTCATCCGAAGGACACCCAGCTGGGATTTTGCTCATGAAGGTCCATTGAAAATTGAAAATTTTACGTTTCCCATCCGGGTTTTGAACCCATAATGACAAAGACCTTCAACTGGGCAAGCCTGAACTGCAACCGCTCAGCCACCCAACTGTGAAGGTCTACTTAATTGTAATAATATTATATTTTCTTGACTTAGAGCCAAATCTTAACCCACAACTGTCAGCGGAACGTGCAAGATGTTTAAGTGCTCTGCATCAGTCGTACAAATCTATGCACTGTCAATTCTATATCCATTATATATATTGCACAATATCTATTTCTCCATCATAATGACACAAACTTTCTGCAGTGGTGTCTATGCATTTTGGTTGGTGTGTGTGAAAAACCACAGAACAGAGAAGTACACACATATGTTTCTATTGTTCTGCGGAGCTTATGAGTGACATATGAGAAGTGGAAAGGACCTTTTTGTCGCTTTGATGATAATCTCTGCAAAAGAAACATCGATATTGTAATCGATGCTCGCAATCGATACCTGTAATCGAGGCTTGTACCTGCAGCAGACATCTCTCATATCTCCCATGATGTAAGGTACAGAGAATCTGACAGATGTATTCTTGTGGTCCGTGGTTATTCATTGCTAACAGCTCTTCTGTGTGTGTCTATATATGAAGTGCCACAAGGAGGTATCTTGCATATGTTGCTCCTGACTGTGCATGAAGATATAAAGGCTTGTAAGTTTGTAACTAAAGGATAACATAGCAATTGCAATCCTTCCTTAAAAAGAATAAGTTTGATTCTAGGAAACATAAGAAAGTAAGGATATTGATTGATTGACTTTTATTTTATATTGACAGGTACAATTAACATATACAGACATAATCACACAAAAATATAGGTCGTACCCAACCCCTCAGGGGTTTATCTGCCACTTCAAATCACACTCAATAAACATCACCAGGTATTATTCAACTATATATGTATATAATTATGCATCAGAAATTGATTTTGACACAGCACCAAAATCAGTGATAAAACAATTTACATAAATCATAAATGTTTGACTAGAAATTAATTTAAAATATCGTATCAGATAAGAATATCACAGTACTGTTATAGACAATCCAAGGATAAGGCCAAAGAAAATCAGTTTTTAGATGCAATAGTATTACATAGGCATGGAGATGTTTATGTATTTTGAACAGTGACAGTCTGACAGAGGTGAATGTGGTTGAAACATGAGTTGCACACATTTCCTGTCCATCCTGAATTATCATTCTAAAACAACAGAAAAAGAGATCTTGAATAATTCTTTCAAATTAAGAATCATCCTCCTGAGTCCTTCTCCTCCCAGCACAACTGCCCTTTTGTAAACAAGCACATTTCTGAAGGAAACTCAAGTTGCTAAAGTTTGTTTACCTTAGTAACCAGCACGTGCTGCCTTAGTTACAGTTCTTAGACACGTGCTGTTACAGGACCAGTCAAAATAATCTGGAGAAAATGGTGCCACTCAGCACTTGTGTCAACATGCCAGTGAATATAAGTTATGCTAACTCAGAATTTATTGTGTGACAGAGGACGATTTAAACAAGCAATGTTATTTTCAAACATCATTACAAAGTTGAACTGAGGAGTGGGTTTCTTTTACAAGTTTGCAAAGGCCTGTACTCAAAAGTGTTCAATACCTAATTCCATTGCAAGTACATGTAGTCTTCTCTTTATATTAGAGAGATTTTGGCTGTACGTTTACACGTATGACATGTACGTGAAAAGGTGCTATCTTGTCCCCCACACTTTTACCAAAGAGGTTTTATATGGAACCTTTAAGGGTCTGTAAGCTGGTATAGGTAAGGAACCCTAGAAGGTTCATTTAATGACATATGTATCAATTGTGATATTTATAGATGTCAATAAAAGAATATGTATATATTATTCAACTTTTAAAAGTGTTCCGACAACAAAACAAAAACAACGCTTAGAATAATCCAGCTTCACTGAACTCCCACAATGGAACCCCTTTCTCTCACATTGGGAGAATAGGGTTCCATCATAGGGCCTACCCACCAGTATTGAACCTTTTCAATTCAGTTGAGCCCTTAACAAAATTCTTCGGCTGTGGGTTCTTTTTATACATATATGCTATCAAGGACCTTTTGCGTTAGGACTGCATGGTTAGAAATGTTGAGGGACATTACACCCTATCCCCCCCACCAAATGGTGTCTATGCTGATAGCGAACACTCAAAAAATTGTCTGTGTTGACTTTTTGCTTAATTTCCATACTAATGACAATCCTGACCTTGTTCTGCCAACTATATAGTTGTTGTCCACTTAGTTTATCTACTCTGCCATCCTCATATCTATTTGCAGCTTGCCCTTTTGTTGTATGATGTCACACAGTGTCATGGCTCTGCTCTTGTGACTACTTGTTAGGTCTATCCTTGCTTGTACTTCCTTAGATGTCCTTTCCTTTCAAGATCACATGAACAATGCAAATCACGTTGGTATTCTCGTTTGGCGAGATTTATCAAAAAAGGTACAAAATGATTCTTCCCTTTTTTGCAGATGTTTTCTGCCTTTTTGCTGGCCATGTACAGCTGGCTTTGTGCCATATGTTAATATCTCTTTCTCTATCCCCATTCCTCTGTATTTCCCTTTGATAACTAGTTACGAAATACTTGAAAAAGGCCACAACTGCTTGTTAGGCTTCAGGTTATGCTCTTTGGTCGATTTGTACAAGTCACGTGACCACAAGGACAGGACTAAAAAACATGACTGGCATGTATTGTGTTCATCCCCACATACAGTGTACTATAAAAAAGCATTTTCATATATTTATGTCTATAAAAATCTCCGAAATGACCATGATCTTGTGCATTACAAATCTTTTCATTTGTTTTCATGAAAATACAATGTGTTATTTCCTTATGATTTTTGTGTTATATGTACCTGTATTTATGCACTTGGTTGGCCAATTGGAACAGGAGGAAGAGTACAGCACTGACAACAATGATTGCATCTGCTTTCCAACATACTGTATAGGTTCAGCTTATCAGGTTATTTCTAGAATCAAACATGGGATCCAGACACTGTGAGCCCAGAGTTCTACCAACTGAACTACATGTAACCATCTCTCCTCTTTTTTGTCAAACCTTGTCGAACCAAAATATTCTTTGCACACCCTTCAATCAGCATCTAATGCAGAACCCAGGTAGGCTGAGCCCAGATGCAGGTAGATTAATAGACCACAGAGCAAATCACATGCAGACTCCTGCAGACTCTTGTGTATTCCATCTGTAATGCAGAACCCAGGTAGGCTGAGCCCAGATGCAGGTAGATTAATAGACCACAGAGCAAATCACATGCAGACTCCTGCAGACTCTTGTGTATTCCATCTGTCATATATATTTACCCCCAGAGTTTTGTAATCGGGTTGTGGGGCTCCTGGTACTCTGGTGTGCAGTTGGGATTGCTCTTTAAGCTTCAGTTGGTGGTTGGTTTGAGTTGTGCTACATGCAGCTCAGGTTGTGACTGGCCAGATATTGTACAGATTCTCAGACAGGATGTACTTTATAATTCATACAGATAGAATTGACTGAGCTCGTGCCAAAGAGAGCACTGCTCATTATGTGCAATTGGATTACCCTTTGTGGTAGATTGACTGAAAACAAGGTATGTTGTTTTTTAGTATCTTAATTTGATAATTTTATACCAGTGATAGTTTGAGTAGTAGAGTGACTTCCATCTTTTCTTCTGAAGCATTGTCTTGTTGAATATGTGAGTATTTAGTGGATATGGCCTTATTTGATGTGTCTTTTTTTTTTACATTAACTTTGTGTCTTGATTGTTTCCCTTTTTGTCAGAATCAGAATATGTTTTTGAATTGTCTGAAATTGTAAGATGTATCTTTAAAGACAAAAGCTATAGAATCAAGATCTTTCCTTCCCCCTCTTTCAGTCCACCTTTTCCGACTGGTTTACAAGATGGGTTAGGACAGTGTTGATCTTGAGACTTCCCCTTAGGCACAATCAATTCCAGTCTAATCCTTCGCCTTAAACTTGCCCTGATGCTCCAGTGCAAGATCCAATAGCAGTTCCTAGAAGTTGAGCCAGTTGCAAAGTCTCAGCAGAGAAGGGGCATCAATTGGTGGTCTCTCTTTGATTGAATGAGAACTTTGCGACTGCTGGAGATTGTTTAGGTCACTATACTGACCACCAGAAGAAATATCAAGACAAAATAGGCAGCCTACAAGGATACCATGACACGCAGAATTTGGAACTTTCAAAAGTGGGCTGCTGCTGATGACATTCAAGCAAATACAGCAGTCTTTACTGCATTGAGTTAAATAGCCTGACTTCTAACACAGGTATTGGAAGCTTTTGCGTAAAGTATGGGCTCAAAAAATTGTGAGCTGGGCAAACCAGGCAGACTAAATGGGCAAGACAGTTTTTAGGAAAATAGGCAGCCAGGCAATAGGGGCAGACATTTATGGGACGACAAAATGGGCAACCACCAAGAAAGACTTCTAAAGCTGGAAGCCACACAAGCAGGAAAAAGAGTAAATAGATTGTACAGATAGAAGAGCAAAAAGACACAAGGCCACAGGGGTATTGGCAGTGTGTCGAGAGATCTTCTGAAACTTAATTTCTCATTTCTAAGGTAAGAAAGGTCGCTGGAAATCTTCAAACAAATTTATTAACTGAAGAGTATCAGGGATATATAAAGCCTGGAAATAATTTAAAATTAAGAAGCCTCCTGGTATATTTTTCTGTGTGTCTATTTATTTATGTTTATTATGCATCTAGCTTATTTTCCTTTTCTAATGATAAATAATTATAATGGTCTATCTATCTAAATGATGTCTATTGTCTTATTTACCTATTTTGTTTGTTTACCAACTTACCTGCCTGTCTACCTGCCTCTACATATAACAAATATATCCACATGCAAATGTTGTCAAATGTACACTCAGTTTGACTGATGACATGATGAGGTTTTGCAATACACCATGTAATGTATCACTTCATTTGCCTCATATATGGGATTAAACTATGGTTTCTGGAGATACAGCTCCTTGAGATACTTTGTTGAAGGAAACTGTGTGAGTTGCGATATGCAGACAGACAGACAGACATTATTTATTTTCATATGCATCCATAAGAGGAAAGCCAGGCGTTCATCTGTCACAAAATGCAAGGCATTTGTCAAGGAGATACGAGATGGGAGAATAATGGCATTCATCTGCTCTTCAGAACAACATTCTTCATGTTTCTAATTTGTCTGTCATGTGTTACATTTTCACGTAGCTCTGGAGATGATAGAGATATTTAGAACTGTGAGTGAAATACATCATATCTGAAGAGTTAAACACCCTTTTCAACTTTTTGATGATTCAAGGACTGATGCTACATTCTCACGGCGGCTCCCGGAGAACTATTTAAATCGGCGTCGAAGTATTTCCTGGCAATTTGGATGAATTTGGGTGATCCGCTGTCGACTTTTCACATCCCCCCAGGGGAAGTTTTTGTTCCCCTCAGGGGTTCCTAGAAATGCAAAAACTGCGCCGTGGATGTCAAAAAAGATTCAACAGGTACAAACTTTTTTTTCATGACGGCGGAACAGAGCCCAAAATTTTCTTGATTTTTGGATGTCCGGCGTGGATTTTTTCAGTGAGAACGCCTCAAAAACATCTCCGGTGGGATATTAGGACATCCCCTGCCTCTGAGGGGACCTTTCCTGCCCCCGCGGGGACCTTTCCTGCCCCTGGGGGGACATTTGAAGCCTCGCCGGCAGTTTTTGACATCCCGCCGCGGTGAAATAGGTTCACTGAGGGGCAGTTATAGGTTCCCTGAGGGGTACTTTTTATATCTCGGGGCGATATAAAAGTATCCCTCAGGAGGAGGAAATTCCTTTCCCCCGGTGAACTTTTGGGGATGGCGTACAACTTTTCTTCCCTGCAGTGAACAAAAAGAACCCCGCCGTGATATGCTTTTAATTAATTATGTAATGGTTTTATAAACATTGTATGTCGCCGTGATGGTCATTTTTTTCCTAGAATTCAACTCAAGCTGCCCCTCAGTGGTAAAAAAGTTCTCCGTAACGTGCCGTGAGAACTGGGCATGAGTAGTGTAAAATGTCGGGGTTAATGCTGTGAACTTGAAGAAACTTTCATTTGATTGAAAGTCTTTGCTGCTTCGGGCAGCTATGACAAAATCATTTTTGTTAATTTATGGTTATCATGATTATGTGAAACTACGAAATTCTGGCATGATTAATTGTCCTGCAAGCAAGTGTCTCTTGCCGATGCAATTCCGATGTGACCCATATCATATGCATTGGAGATGAGCCTGATTGATCAATTTTGAATTCAGCACTGCCACTGCCCCAGTCAGCTGCCTGATAGCTGCTTGTCTCATATGATGGTGGGTGATGTGACTGTTACTCCTAGATACTGGTGGGGTCAGAAGATACTAGCAAAACTCAGGCATCATGCTACCTACTAAAATAGACCCTAATTACATATTTTATATTATACTTTATGGATCATTTAAGCACATAACATAGTCACTCTCTTCAAATCACATCAATTCCATAGATTGTGATGGGTCAATATGATTTGTATTTCGATGCCTTGTATATTGTCAAACATTCAAACCAAAATATTCTTTGGACACCCTTCAATCAGCATCTAATGCAGAACCCAGGTAAGCTGAGCCAGGTTGCATGTAGATTAATAGACCACAGAGCAAATCACCTGCAGACTCCTGCAGACCCCTGTGTGTTCCATCTGTCATATATATTTACCTCAAGGGTTTTATGATGGGGTTGTTGGGCTCCTGGTACTCTGGTGTGCAGGTTGGGAGTGCTCTTTAAGCATCAGTTGGTGGTTGGGTTGGGTTGTGTTACATGCAGCTCGGGTTGTGACTGGCCACACACTGTACAGATTCACAGACAGGATATACATCATAATACATCACTGCTCATATGTGCAACTGGATTATCCATTGTGGCGCATTGACATAATACAAGGTATTTTGTTTTCAGTATCTTAATTTTATAATTTTGTACCTGTGTTTCAGTGTGAAAGTAGTAGAGTGACTATTCCATTTTCTCTTCTGAAATATTTTCTTATTTAAGATATAAGTATTTAGTGGATATAGCTTAATGCGATTTGTCATTTTTATTTACATTAGTTTTTGTGTCTTGATTATTTCCCTATTTTGTCAGAATAAGAATATGATTTTGAATGGTCTGAAATTGTAAGATATATCTTTCAAGAGGAAAGCTAAAGAATCAAGATCACCCCCGTTTCATTCAGTCCCCCTATGCCAACGGCAGTGCAAGATGTGCTAGGACAGTGTTGATCCACTGTCTACAAGTTGACCGCTATTTGCTGCCACCTAGGGTGCAAAATTCGCGAGCTCCTGTGAGCGGTCAACAGAATTTCGATCTCTGGAAGAAACCAGGACAGTGTGGAAGAAACCAGGACAGTTCCATCATTTAATGATGGTCTAGTTTATTTCCAAAAACTCTGAAAGTGTCTAATCTGACTTTGGTTGGCTTCAATTTTAAGCAGACAGCTTGTAAATACCAAAATAAGTTGGAACTATTTTTTATCATGGAGGATGTATACATTGTAGCTCACATATATTGCCAGTATAGAGCAGGGTTGGGCACGAGTACATGCAAATGTACTCGAGTACGAGTACGAGTACTTAGCACATCTACGAGTACGAGTACGAGTACGAGTACAGCTTTTTCTGAATGTAGTCGAGTACGAGTACGAGTACTTTCAAATGTACTCGAGTACGAGTACGAGTACATTAATGCAGTTTCGAACAATATTTTGGCAATGTTTTAAGAATAAAACAATTAGTAGATGGATTGATGAATGATTGGGCTATAGTCCTGTATCTATGCACTTAGTAGGCTAATTAGGACAGGAGGAGGACACGGAAATGAGGCGAAGGATGATTAAAACAGCCGTCCAACTTTCAATCATCCTTTCTCCCATTGCTGTGCCTAATTGGATTATCAAGTGCATAAATACGGGATGTAAAGCCCCTTGGAATCATCCATCAATCCATCCACCAATCCTTCGAAGCTACTTGGATTGAGATCTCGTCTACTGTACATTCAAATGCCAATGCCAATGAAAAACTGACTACAGTGGAGAAATGAAGGATCCATCGATGTCTATGTGTCAGCTTTTGTTTTATTTTTATATCTTTTGCTTGCATCAAAAATTCGTTAAAAACACATATCAAACCTGGAAAGTTGACAAGGCCGATTAAACGAACATTAAATAAAATAAAATTTATTTCAACCATAAAAATGGTTATTTCGTTCAGCTACGAGCATTTTTCGAACATTTTTCGTCAGATAAAATCATCTGACATATTAGTTTGGTGATAGACAAGTATAAGCATTTCTGAAATGATCAAAGCCATCAAAATGATGATATCAACTTCCTGCTTTTTAATCCATGATGATTCTAAACGTTTTTAGATGTTAATACCAATAAACAGCGGGAACAAATTTTGCATTTAGTGTTGTGTTTCATATCTAAACACTATTCTTAGAGAGTACATAATTTACCTGATTTGCTACTTAGCAAACTAAAATCAAAATGATGTAGGGATATAGCTATATTGAGAAGTGATGATGATGCTATCTGTAAGGTTTTATTTGATTTCAATATATTTTCTTAATGCCAAGAATTCGTTAAAACACATATCACAGCTTGGCAAGGCATATAGGCCTATTTAGCAAACAATTAAACACAATATAAATTTATTGTTAGCACACAGATGGATATTTCGTTCAGCTGACAACATTTTTCGTTAGATAAAATCACAACAGAGTACTATAATTAAAATCACACTTTTTAGATTTAAGAAAAGCCAGGGTTAGCCTGTAGACTAAATAATATTATTGTATTCCGATTTCCGTAATAGCGTCGATTTAACCAAAAGAAGGTTAAAACGTAAACGGTCCTAGTTATGGTTCAAATTGTGTTAGAAACATAATTTAAAAACGTGTATATATTATTTAAAAGTAGCTCTATTCGATGGTCGAAGTTAAAATACTGTATCTTTGATAGTAAGGTCAGTATTAGGGTGTTAGTTACGATGTTTTGATTTGCGCCAAAAGGTGTGAAAAAAGCAAATGGCGGCTTTGCATATGTTCAAATAAAATATTTTAATTCAAAATGTTGCACCCTTGAAGTGCTTCAAATATAATCAAATATGTGTTGCTGAATGAATAATTATTAATTTTAAGACTTAATAGGGCCCAACGAAAAATGGGGCATTGTAGTTGTATAGATGACAGCAAATATGGTACACCATTCCACAATTTTAGCCAATTCCAAAGCTTGTTATAAATGTGTGAGACACAAAGTGGGACTGCTTACTATATTATTTCCATTTTGTTAAACTACTGGTATTCAAATAACACACTATATGTAACTTTAGTTGAGTTGTAATTTAAAAAGCATCTTTGAAAGGTTTTAAAAGTTGAACAGTATTAAATAAACCATTTTGTATTGTCAGACACTACCTTTTGTGTTCAATTTTGCTCTTTTGAAGCTTCAATTGTACTCGTGATGTACTCACTACGAGTACGAGTACATTAGCAATGTACTCGAGTACGAGTACGAGTACTGTACTCATGATTTGGCACGAGTACTGAGTACATGCGAGTACTTGGAAAAATGTACTCGAGTACACGAGTACACGAGTACATGTGTACTCGTGCCCAACCCTATACTATAGAGGGGCCCACTTGTGGTATGGACAAGACATTTTGCTGAGTGTAACACAGCTTTTATGAAAATGTGAATTATATTGTTGTCCTAGTTCATAAATCTCCATAAAGTAATGTTCAGAATAAATACAATTGAGCATTTTTGATATCACAAAGCAAAAATATCGGCTTTGTATAGACACGTGAATAAGTGACAATGCATTCTTTTTGGACCCTTTTCTGACCAAAATTTAACATGCACTAAATGACATAAGTAGATTGAATACCATTAAATATCTGATGAGTAAAATCACCCCTTTCAATAGCAAAGTGAATGCAAAAGTTTCAAAACTTTCTTTTTGTCTCATGATTTCAGAACATTTTCATTCAAAGCAGTGGACTGGATATTTGCCAGCAATCATGCTTTGTGAAAGTAGTTTGGTGTAGTAATATGGACAGCTGTTGTTCGACCTGATATGGTGATCTGTCCAAAACAAATCAAATTAATGTTGACCCAATTCGATTTTCCAGGGACTGTCGGCATTCTGCTGCCATTTGACAGTCCCGAACAGAGACAGGTTGATCTAGGGACTTCCCCAAGGGCACAATCAATTCCAGTCTAATCCTTTGCCTTAAACTTGCCCTGATGCTCCAATGCAAGACGCAAGATCCAATAGCAGTTCCTAGAAGTTGAGCCAGTTGCCAAGTCTCATTGGAGGAGGGTCATCAATTGGTGGTCCCTCTTTGATTAAATGAGAACTTTGCGGCTGCTGGAGATTGTTTAGGTCACTACTGACCACCAAGAAAAGAAACTCAAGTGGGCTACTGCTGATGACTGTCAAGCAAATATAGCAGGCTGCAGGCTCTACTGCATTGACTTGCGTATGTAAGTAGCCTGAATTGTAATATGGGTATACAAAGTGAGCACCAAAGCATAATCACAATCAATCAGGGCAGACAAAAAGATGGGCTGGTAGAAGGATCTCAGCAGACACAATAGGTTGCCACTACAGATAGGTCGGGATCCGAATGTTTTCTGTGGGTTTTACTGTAATTGGTACTACATGTATAGCTAAATGTACCAGCTGGAGGAGGCAGCAAGAGATAGTTAAGTTGGCAGCCTAAAAGTTTGCAAAGTGACCCTGGCAAAACGTTGGCAACTTAGCTCATGGAACAGACACAATTTGTGTGCATAAATACAGGACGTAAAACCCCAATCATCCTTCCGTCCATTTATGTACTATCAATTCTATATCCATTATATCGCATATACTATATATATATTGGGCAATATCTATCTCTGTGATAATGACACAAACTTGCATTTTGGTTGGTGTGTGTGAAAAACCACAGAACAGAGAAGTATACACATATGTTTCTATTGTTCTGCAGAGCTTATGAGTGACATATGAGAGCTGGAAAGGACCTTTTTGTCGCTTTGATGATAATCTCTGCAAAAGAAACATCGATATTGTAATCGATGCTCGCAATCGATACCTGTAATCGAGGCCTGTACCTGCAGCAGACGTCTCTCATGATGTAAGGTACAGAGAATCTGATAGTTGCACTCTTGTGGTCCTGGGTTATTCATTGCTAACAGCTCTTCTGTGTGTCTATATATCTGCAGTGCCACAAGGAGGTATTTTTGATATGTTGCTCCTGACTGTGCATGAAGATATGGAGGCTTGTAAGTTCGTAACTAAAGGATAACTAAAGGATAAGATACAATTGCATTCCCTCCTTAAAAATAATAAGTTTGATTCTAAGAAACATAAGAAAGTAATGAAATATTATTCAACTAATAACATACTTTGTGTATAAAGTGTATCCGGTGTATATGTATATAAATATGCATCAGAAATTGGTCATGACACAGAACCAACCGATAAAAACAAATTACATAAATGAATGACTAGAAATTAAGTTAAAGCCTCAGTAACCCCCAGGGGGCCAAGGACAAGGCCAAAGAAAATCATTTTTTTTAGAAGCAATTGACAAATGTCATACATAGCTATGGAGATGTTTATGCATTTTGAACAGTGACAGTCTAACAGGGGTGAATGTGGTTGAAACATGAGTAGCACACATTTCCTGCTCATCCTGAATTATCATTCTAAAACAACAGAAAAAGACATCTTGAATAATTCTTTCAAATTAAGAATCATCCTCCTTAGTCCTTCTCCTCCTAGCACAACTGCCCTTTTGTAAACAAGCACATTTCTAAAGGAAACTCGCGTTGCCAAAGTTTGTTTACCTTAGTAACCAGCACATGCTGCCTTAGTTACAGTTCTTAGACACGTGCTGTTACAGGACCAGTCAAAATAATCTGGAGAAAATGGTGCCACTCAGCACTTGTGTCAACATGCCAATCTATTTAAGTTATGCTAACTCAGAGTTTATTGTGTGACAGTGGACGATTTAAACAAGCAATGTTACTTTCAAACGTTGTTGCAAAGTTGAATTGAGGATTGAGTTCCTTTTACAAATTACAAAGGCCTGCCCAAAGGTGTTCAGTGCCTCATTCCATTGCAAGTAGTCTTCTCTTTATACAAGAGAGGTTTTGACTTTACGTTTACGTATGACATATATATATATCATATGAATAGAGAGGTTTTGCTGCACATTACGTATGACATATACGTGTACAAGTGCTATGTTTTGAGGTTGTTCACTGAAGTTTTGCATCTACGAAGCCTTTTTTTTTTCTCATCAAAAAGGAGAGGGGGAAATCATTTCATATTATGTCCCCCACACTCATAACAAAACGTTTTATATATTATATACATGGAACCTTTACGGGTTCTATAAGCTGGTATAGATAATTCATTATTCAACTTTTAAAAGTGTTTCAACAACTAACAAAAAAATACACTTACATGTAGATAATCCAGCTGCACTTAACTCCCGCAATGGAGCATAGGGTTCCATCATAAGGCCTTCCCACCAGTATTGATACTTTTCAATTCAGTTCAACCTTAACATTTTTGGCTGTGGGTTCTCTTTATACATATACCATCAAGAAGCTTTTGCATTGGGAGTGCATGGTTCGAAATGTTGAGGGACACGACCCCCCTATTCCCCCTCCCCAAAATGGTGTTCATGCTGATAGCAAACACTCAAAAAATTGTCTATTTTTTATTTTTGCTTAATTTCCATAGTAATGACAATCCTGACCTTGTTCTGCCAACTGTATAGTTGTTGTCCACACTCTAAAAACAAGTGTTTAAGAAACAACACTAAAATAAACACTTTTTTGTTACACTTAATAAACGCGTGAAAGTGTTTATGATTTTTAACACATTTAAGTGTTTTTGATTTTAAACACATTTAAGTGTCTTTGATTATAATCACAAAAACGCTTTAATAGCTTGTTACACTTTATTAACACTAAAAAGTGTTTATAACAATAAAAGTGTTTGATCTTAAACACTCGATGTTTTTCCAGGATGACTGCAGAGAAGGTGTTTATTATATTAAAATTTTAAACAAAAAGCGTTTATAATTAAACACTCTGGTGTTGCAGTATTAACACATTGTTAATGTAC
Organism: Platynereis dumerilii; assembly: GCA_026936325.1. NCBI lineage: Eukaryota > Metazoa > Annelida > Polychaeta > Phyllodocida > Nereididae > Platynereis > Platynereis dumerilii. Next base: position 1,446,980 of record JAPTHN010000034.1, read on the forward strand.
ATCACAATATCAGTTGTTCAGCTGCTTTCTGAATAAATCACATGGTTACAATAGTGAAATCAAGTAACAATTTATAAAAAACAGTACAAATGAAAATACAGATTTAATTGAATTTAAATACTTCATAATATTATGTAATTAAACTAACTATCCTCATTAATTTCAAAAGGCTACTTGTAATAACCAGATGATGACTGCTAATATTAATGATGGAAGGATTGACGGGTGGTTGGGGATTTACGTCCTGTATTTCTGCACTCGATAGGCTACCAAGTGAAGAGGTCACAGCAATGAGGCAAATGTTAATTGAAATAGCAGTGCAACATACGCCCAGGTGACCCGACAAGAGCAAGATTCAAACCCTGGACCAAGCAATTACTAATGCTACTTAATGTATTTACACAAAAATAAAACTGGATGGTATATATTTGTGTCTGCCCTCCCTCGAAAGTGCATAAGTGGGCTGTCCTCAGTTTTTTGATATTTCAGGGTGAGGTGGGGAAATCACCTTTGACCCATATTCTTTTCTAAAAATTTCATATTTATAAAAAGTCATCACAGGGGCTGGATTTGCCTTAAAGTTCGGGATAATTTAGCCCCCTTTGAAACCCGATGAAAAATGACAAGAAAATAGATAGTTCGTGTACATATTTTATTCTTCAACTAACACTGACAGATATATTCAACCATAGTGTAAGAATACCATACAACCTTGCAAAATTCTCAAAGAAATTCAACAACTGAATCATATTGCCAATAAACTGGTGTTTCATGTTGTGAATACTGCATTTGAATTTCCCCCCATCTTACCCTATTGTGATGAAAAACACAAGACCCTATGTTAGTACATTGGTGTACAGTCAAAATCTTACCATGTCATCATTTTTTCAGCATTTTAATGGTATCCCATTACTCCACGTGATAATCCATATCATTGATGTTATGCCATTCAAAAATGTTTTGATTCTCAATGCAATCCATTTAGGGGTCGCAGAAAAAGTGACAAGTTCTCACATAACAGTCAAATTTCAAGAAGCTGTCCAAATATTACTGGATAGTCAAGGTCCTTAACACAAGAAGTGCAGTGCCTCTTTCAAAGTTTCAAATATGATTGCGACAATGATTGTCCCTCAGCAACGCGGTATAAATCCATTTGAGAAAGCGACTGGAGTGCAAAAAATTTGAAATGAGATGTTTCCAGATCGAGGAACCTTCTTCAATGTTACGTCATTCTTGTCAATGTTGTCCACCTGCAAATGTATGAATCCTTGTTTACTATTAAATGTTTAGGCATAATATATCATGAATATTGATATAATATCTCATCATACATAATTTTCAGAAATTTACTGAAATGGTGAAAAAAATAGGAGGTGCAGCTATGCAGATCTTTAGGGAATCATGTATGATTGTATGAAGGATATGACTTGCAGTTCGTCAGTGAGAATCAGGGCATGCTTTCAACTTATTTTGCAGCAGAACTGTTCAGGGATAGTGGGGACCAGACAATAGTTTTAAAATTTACCCCATATGATCAGAATAAAATAAACCAACAATTTAATGGCCAATCTAAACGTGTCCAAGTGACACTAAGTCTTGGTAAATTAACTTATTTGAAAGTATTGGATGTATCAAAAGTAAAGCCACAGAACCAGGAGATTATAAACTTAGGTATTATGACAGGCATGTTAACCAAATGTTAATTATGCTAAATATTTACCTCCAAGACTTTGTGGCTTTTTCTTTCATTTTTCTCCCTTGCTTTATGTTGCAGCTGTCTTTTTGTCAGATCTTTTGGGGTCCAAATTGCTGTGGAAAGAAAAAGTTACAAAATACAAAAGTGCAACGAACAACTAAAATATCTTAAAGATATTCGGATGGATGGATGTTTGGGGCTTTGCGTCCTGTATTTATGCACTTGGTAGGCTAATTAGGACAGGAGGACGACACGGCAATGAGGTGAAGGATGATTGAAACAGCCGTCCGACATAGGCCCAGGTGACCCGACAAGAGCTTGATTCTAACTCTGGACCCAGCGATTGGCAGTCCAGCACGCTAGCACTAGACCAACCCTCCCCCCTTTAAAGATATTCGGAAAAACTAGTTAGGGCCTAAATTGGATATATAACATAAGACCTCCATCAAAAATCCCTGAAAAAAAAGTCTCAAGTTCTACCAGATGCACAGCATGCCCTTATGAACAAACCACCCCCTCCTCATCCAGTTCATCGCAAAATTTTAAAATTTAATTAAATAATATGATTGCAGTTTGATGGTTTGAAATTTTAACAATTACACGTGTTTATAAAGATAGTTGATTGATGTCATCAAAGTAGCGTTGCCTTACTATAATGTGATATTTACCTCAGTGACTTGCTAGATACAGTGCAGACGTGAACTTCATTATTTTGGTTTGCCTCAAATTGTAGCTGGATTCTTCCAAAAATATTTTACACTTGAAGATTGAGTCCAGATATCTGCTGAAAATAAAATAACGTTGTCTCATGAGTGTCAAATAAATTTGATACAAATTATAAACACCAATGAAAATACAGGGCACATATGGCCCCAAGTCCCCCTATCTCTGCCCATTCCCCAGCATAAAGTGCAAAAAATATATTACATGTGTTTGAGATCTAGAAATTAGAAAGACTTCAAAATGTTTCTGATGAAAATTAATAATGTAAAAATGCATGTAATGCTGTGTACAGATACTGCCATTAACATGTTCTTCTTAGCAAACATATAGTGTACATAAATACCATTTACTTTCTTTGCTGTTTAATAAATAGCATTTAAATATACAATTTTAAGTTGTGCTTACCAGTTATTTAAGCTACTTCAGTGAAGGCTTAAGTCACAATGCATGCCTTCCAATCTTTGTTTTAAGTACAGAAAGCTGTGATTTCATGGTCGGTTGCTAGTGATGTTGTTTTAAATTGTCTGCCTCCTTAAAGATTTTAAAACACTGTAAGCGGTAAGTGTTTATCCAGCAAACTTGCGAAAACACTATGTGTTTAAAGGACTTTGAAAATTTCATTTAAAAGAAATAATACACATTTCCTTGCACTTGGGAGCATTCAAACAAACATAAAATAAACAATATGCTACCAACTGACATTTTATGACATATTGTCATCTTATAACTAAAATTTCCTGGTTTAAATTGATCATTAATTTCTGAAACCATATATGAGAAAATATTCTAAGTTTGATAAACACTTAAATCTGTTAATGCTGGTAGAAAGTGTTTATTTTCAAACGTGTTTATGTAATTTAACACTTAAATGTGTTTAAAACAGGCGTTTGTTTTTAGAGTGCACTTACTTTATCTACTCTGCCATCCTCATATCCTCATGTATCTATTTGTAGCTTGCCCTTTTGTTGTATGATGTCACACAGTGTCATGGCTTTGCTCTTGTGACTACTTGTTAGGTCTATCTATGCTTGTACTTCCTTAGATGTCCTTTCCTTTCAAGATCACGTGAACAATGCAAATCACGTTGGTATTCTTGTTTGGCGAGATTTATCAAAAAAGGTACAAAATGATTCTTCCCTTTTTTGCAGATGTTTTCTACTTTTTGCTGGCCATGTGCAATTGGCTTTGTGCCATATGTTAATATCTCTTTGTCTATATCCCCATCTCTGTGTATTTCCCTTTGATAACTAGTTATGAAATACTTGAAAAAGGCCACAACTGCTTGTTAGGCATCAGGTTATGCTCTTTGGTCGATTTGTACAAGTCACGTGACCACAAGAACAGGACTAAAAAACATGACTGGCATGTATTGTGTTCATCCCCACATACAGTGGACTATCAAAAATAAAATTCATACTTATGTCAGTAAAAATGACCGAAATGATCATGATCTTCAGCAGTGCGAATAGTTTTAAAAAAAAGAATATATTTACAAATTTTTTTTGTTTTTTGCGTGCATGTATTTATGCACTTGAATAGCTAGTTAGGACAGGAAGAGGAAACAGCACAGACAATAATTGAAACTGCTTTCCAACATACTTCTTCTTCTACTGTTCTTGGTTCAGGTGAACTGGATAGTGCGTGAATCTAACCTGGGATCCGGAGACTGTGAGCCTAGAGTGCTATAGCTACACCAACTGAACTGACCCTCTCTCCTCTATATTGTCAAACCTTGTAGAACCAAAATATTCTTTGCACACCCTTCAATCAGCATCTAATGCAGAACCCAGGTAAGCTGAGCCAGGTTGCAGGTAGATTAATAGACCACAGAGCAAATCACCTGCAGACTCCTGTTTGTTCCATCCGTCATATATATATATTTACCCCCAGGGTTTTATAATGGGGTTTTGGGGCTCCTGGTACTCTAGTGTGCAGGTTGGGAGTGCTCTTTAAGCTTCAGTTGGTGGTTGCGTTTGGCTGTGTTACATGCAGCTCAGGTCATGACTGGCCACACGCTGTCCAGATACACTGATCTACATTATCGTATACAGATAGACTGACTGAACTCGTTTGACAAGTTAAAAAAGACGACACTGCTGATATCTGCAATTGGATTACCCATTGTGGCAGATTGACTGAATGCCAGGTATTTTGTTTTGAGTATCTTACCTATATAATTTTAAACCAGTGAAAGTTTGAGTTGTAAGAGTGACTATTCTATCTTCTCTTCTGGAATATTTTCTTATTTAAGGCATGGGTATTTAATGAATATATAGCTTTATTCGGTTTATCATTTTTTTGTACATTCATTTTTGTGTTTGTTATAATCAGAATTATGTTTTGAATTGTCTGAAATAGATATGTCTTCTGAAAGGAAAGTTACAGATCCCTCTCTCCCCTTTTTCAGTCCCCTCTTTCTAACTTACTTCCAAGATTTGTTTGGACAGTGTTGGTCTAGGGACTTTCCAAAGGGCACAATCAATTCCAGTCTAATCCTTTGCCTTAAACTTGCCCTGATGCTCCAATAGCAGTTCCTGGAAGTTGAGCCAGTTGCCAAGTCTCATTGGAGAAGGGGCATCAATTGGTGGTCTCTCTTTGATTAAATGAGAACTTTGCGACTGCTGGAGATTGTTTAGGTCACTACTGACCACCAGAAAAAATATCAAGACAAAATTACCAGCCTACAAGGATACCATGACAGACAGAATTTGGAACTTTTAAAAGTGGGCTGCTGCTGATGACATTCAAGCAAATACAGCAGTCTTTACTGCATTGAGTTAAATAGCCTGACTTTTAACATAGGTATAGGAAGCTTTTGCGTAAAGAATGGGCTCAAAAAATTGTGAGCTGGGCAAACCGGGCAGACCAAATGTGCAAGACAGTTTTAGGAAAATAGGCAGCCAGGCAATAGGGGCAGACATTGTGGGACAACTAAATGGGCAACCGCCAAGAAAGACTTCTAAAGCTGGAAGCCACACAAGCAGGAAAAAGAGTAAATAGATTGGACAGATAGAGCAGCAAAAAGACACAAGGCCACAGGGGTATTGGCAGTGTGTCGAGAGATCTTCTGAAACTTAATTTCTCACTTCTTAGGTAAGAAAGGTCACTGGAAATCTTCAAACAAATTTATTAACTGAAGAGTATCAGGGATATATATATAAAGCCTAGAAATAATTTAAAATTAAAAAGCTTCCTGGTATATTTTTCTGTGTGTCTATTTATCTTTGTTTATTATGTATCTAGCTTATTTTCTTTCCTAATGATAAATAATTATAATGGTCTATCTATCTAAATGATGTTCTATCTGTTTTATTTACCTATTTTGTTTGTTTACCTACTTACCTACTTATCTTCCTGCCTCTCCATATAACAAATATATCCACATGCAAATTAAACTATGGTTTCTGGAGATACAGCTCCTTGAGATACTTTGTTGAAGGCAACTGTTTGAGTTGTGATATGCATCCATATGAGCTAAGCCAGGCATTCATCTGTCACAAAATGCAAGGCATTTGTCAAGGAGATGAGAGATGGGAGAATAATGGCCTTTATCTGCTCTTCAGAACAACATTCTTCATGTTTCTAATTTGCCTGTCATGTTACATATCATGCAGCTCCTGAGATGATAGAGGTGAGATGATAGAATTATGATTAGAATGCAGCGCATCTTTTGAGTTAGACGCCCTTTTTTAAACTTTTGGATGTTTCAGGAAATAAAGTTATGTAAAATGTAACAGTTATAGCTATGCAAAATTGCATTAACTTTACCCAAATTGTCATCAAAGCTACTGTGTTGCTGCTGTTGCATAACTTACTGTTTTGTTAATTAGTCCTTGCAGATGCAATAAAGGCACGACCTTTCTTTTTTTCACTGAAGTGTAAAGGTGTGACCTAGAAAGGACAAACAGTATTAATAACCTTCTTGCAATAATTGTTTATCCATGGTATACTGACAGTGCAGGTTTCAGTGATAAGTTTTTAACGTCATTCAGCGTATAGAAATGCATCATTAAAAGGTTTCTTCAATGTCTATCTCCAGAACTTGAAGTGCTTTGTACATCTCCAACAGCATGGCACTCTTAGTGTCAGACAGACTTCCTGCTTGATTAATCACCCTGCAAGCTTATGTCTCCCACAAATGCAATTCCAATGTGACCCATATCATTATGCATTGCTGAGGAGCCTAATTGATCAGTTTTGAATTCAACACTGCCCCAGTCAGCTAGCTGCTTGACAGCTGGTTGTCTCATATGATGGTGGCTGATGTGACTGATAGGTACTGGTGGGATCTGAAGATACTGGCAAGCTCAGGCGTGATGCTACCTTTTACCCTCCTTACAAATTGTATATTGTACTTTATGGATTATTTAAGCACATAACATGGTCACTGTTTTCAAATCACATCAATTCCTTGGATTGTGAGGGTTTGTCATGATTTGTATTTTGATGCCTTGTAGGTACATTCTGAATTTCACACCAAAATATTCTTCGTTACACACCCTTCAATCAGCATCTAATGCAGAACCCAGGTAAGCTGAGCCCAGTTGCAGGTAGATTAATAGACCACACAGAGCAAATCACCTGCAGACTCCTGCAGACTCCTGTGTATTCCATCCGTCATATATATTTACCCCCAGGGTTTTATAATGGGGTTGTGGGGCTCCTGGTACCCTGGTGTGCAGGTTGGGATTGCTCTTTAAGCTTCAGTTGGTGGTTTGGTTGGGTTGTGCTACATACAGCTCAGGTTGTGATTGGCCACACACTGTATGGATGTACAGACTGGATATACATTATTTACAGACAACCTTGTTATATTACCTTATCTTCAACTGGATTACCCTTTGTGTCAGATTGGCTGAATATCAGGTATTTTGTTTTGTGTATCTTAATTTGATATCAGTGAAAGCTTTGATTTATATGTTGTAGATTCTGTTTTATGATTTGAAAATGAAATACCTGATGTTGATCTTAACCCTTGATATTAGCTACAGGCCATTAAATTATAGTATTGTTCCTTTGTGCATTATTGTTTAGACTTATTGTATAGCCATCCAGATAATTTCCCCCTTTTGGCAGGATATGTTTGGAATGCTGAAATGTTTACATATATATCATTAACCAGGAAGGCAGAAGAGTCAAGATCACCCCCATCTCTTTCAGTCCCCCTATTCCAATTGGTGTGCAAGATGTGTTAAGACAGTGTTGATCTAGGGACTTCCCTGAGGGCACAATCAATTCCAGTCTAATCCTTTGCCTTAAACTTGCCCTGATGCTCCAGAACAAGATCCAATAGCAGGTTCCTAGAAGTTGAGCAAGTTGCCAAGTCTCAGCGGAGAAGGGGCATCAATTGGTGGTCTCTCTTTGATTGAATGAGAACTTTGCGACTGCTGGAGATTGTTTCAGTCACTGTTGACAACCAAGAGAAGAAACTCAAGACAATATGGGCGGCCAACAAGGATACCATGACAGACAGAATTAGGAACTTTTAAAAGTGGGCTGCTGCTGATGACATTCAAGCAAATACAGCAGTCTTTACTGCATTGAGTTAGATAGCCTGACTTTTAACATAGGCATAGGAAGCTTTTGCGTAAAGTATGGGCTCAAAAAATTGTGAGCTGGGCTAACCGGGCAGACCAAATGGGCAAGACAGTCTTTAGGAAAAATAGGCAGTCAGGCAATAGGGGCAGACATTGTGGGACAACTAAATGGGCAACTGCCAAAAAAGACTTCTTAAGCTGGAAGCCACACGAGCAGGAAAAAGAGTAAATAGATTGAACAGATAGAGCAGCAAAAAAAGACAAGGCCACAGGGGTATTCGCAGTATGTCAAGAGATCTTCTGAAAGATTACCAGTCAACCAGGCGACAGACAACCAGGCGACATGAGTACCAACTGGGCGACAACCATCCAGGCGACACACCACTACCAACCAGGTGACAAGTTTTGACCAGCCAGGCGACAACAAGTACCAACTAGGTGACAGATATTTTGAATGACATACCAACTAGGTGACAGGCATTCCCGAATCTAGGCGACAAACTTTAATTCCAGGTGTTTCAGGCCACAAAAACCTCCAAAAACTAGGTGACAGATTATCGCTCATGAACCATGTGGTCCTGCCACCTATGGATAATTTTGGAGCTCTTTAGATCTAAATTATCTTTATCAAATATTGGTCAAAATGTATTTAAAAGGTCCTGAATCTCTATATTTCAATGGAATAAAGGATTTTTATTCAAAAATCCAGTTGTGTATCAGTGCAACCAATAAATTTCAAGGCAGAAAAGCAAAACGCCCCAAGGCGCCCCCTGGCTATAAATGTGGAATCTCACAAAACTTTGTCAACATCCTGTAGATCAGAAGAACTCTGAAATCTGACTGAAAACGTGTCGCCCAGTGAATTAAAAGTGCTTGTCGCCTGGTGCAAAAGCTTGTCGCCTGGTGCAAAAGCTTGTCGCCTGGTTAGAAGTGTTTGTCGCCTGGATGGAAGTACTTTGTCGCCTGGATGGAAGTGTCTGTCGCCTGGATGGAAGTGATAAGTGATTCCAAAATTTTCTGTAGCCTAGTTGGTAGTGGTATGGTGTCGCCTGGTTGTCTGTCGCCTGGTTGACCACACACCCTTCTGAAACTTAATTGAAGTCTAACTTCTAAGGTAAGAAAGGTCGCTGGAAATCTACGAACTCATTTATTAACTGAAGAGTAGATCTATCAGGGATATATACAGCCTGGAAATAATTTAAAATTAAAAAGCCTCCTGGTATATTTTTCTGTGTCTATTTATCTATGTTTATTATGCATCTAGCTTATTTTCCTTTCCTAATGATAAATAATTATAATGGTCTATCTATCTAAATGATGTTCTATCTGTTTTATTTACCTATTTTGTTTGTTTACCTACTTACCTACTTATCTTCCTGCCTCTCCATATAACAATATAGGCCTATCCACAAGCAAATGTTGTCAAATGTACAGTCAGTTTGACTGATGACATGATGAGGTTTTCCAATATCCCACTTGATGTATGATTTCATTCATCTCATTTGAGAGATTGAACTATGGTTGCTAGAGATATGGTTCCTATGGAGATACCTTGTTGAAGGCAACAGTTTGAGTTGTGATATGCATCCATATGAGGAAAGCCAGGCATTCATCTGTCACAAAATGCAAGGCATTTACCAAGGAGATGAGAGATGGGAGAATAATGGCATTCATCTGCTCTTTACAACAACATTCTTTATATTTATAATTTGCCTGTCATGTCACATTTTCATATAGCTCTGGAGATGATAGAGGTGTGAAGAATTGTGATTTTAGAAAAAAATCCATCACATCTTTTGATATTTTGAGTTAGATACCCTTTTAAACTCTTTGACGTTTGAGGATTGAGTTGTGTCGTAAAATATTATGGCTAAAACTATTCATAATTGACTTGTCATTGTAGATCCTTGGCAGTTTACAGCAATTATCACAACAGTGTCACCTGTTTTGCAAAAATTGTCAAGACAGACATAATAATGCTCACAACCTTTATTTTACTGTTTCACTGAATGAAGAGTGAAGATGTTACCAAGCAAGAACAAGTAGTAGTTACCATCTTACAATATCCATAGTACTGAGCAGGTTTTGGCGATAAGTTTTTGAAGTTCTTCAGTATTTGTGTCATAGAAATACTTCAACAAAAGCGTTGTTCAATGTTGATCTTCAGCCCTTCAAGTGTTCTCTAACATCTAGAAAAGCATGGTGCTCTCAGTACCTAGGCTTCTGCAATGATTAATTGTCCTGCAGGCTAGCATCCACCACTGATGCAATTCCAATGTGACCCATATCATATGCATTGCAGCGGAGCCTGATTGATCAGTTTTGAATTCAGCACTGCCCCAGTCAGCTGCCTCATAGCTGGTTGTCTCATATGATATGATGGCTGATACAGGACGTTACTGGGCGAGGAAGGGTCCGAAGATGCTAGCAATAAATGCACAGACAGGAGGCTGCATTATATGCCGTCCCTGGACATACTTTCTGGGTACCTTTTATATTGGAGCCTTGGTATGTTCTACATGGTAAATGGTTTGTCATGGTCATGCTTTCCAATACACATTTCATTTGGCCATTTACCAAAAGTGTGCTAATATTTTTGCAAATTCCTCTGTGCAATTCAGTCATAGATCAACTTGGAGCTGATTTGAAGTATCGGAAGGTGTCGAAAAACCAGATTAGAAATTGATGACGTAGGTTTACCACAAGGATCCTGTTCTGAGGTGTTTAACAAGGAGTTTTTCTGGAACCCATGCAAATAGTTCTACTGTTCTTGACCAACAAGGTTTCAAGAAACTCCATTCTGCCCCAGTCCTTTGGCTCATTTCCTATATAAAGGGAAAAGTATGAGGAAACCATTGTATTTGTAGGACATTGACCCTGTTTAGGGTAGGGCTATTGGCCCAGTGATTGATGTAAGGGTTTACTTGTTTTGAGTTACATGTACGTCACATGTGTACTGCTGTCAAATTGTCACAAATAAATTTACCTCATGACAACATGAACTTGTAACCCATTTGATTTCTGCCTCTTTTTCTTAAGATATTTTATGGTAAGAGGCAGCTATAGAAATAAGTGAAACAGTGAGACTTGTTGCTTTTGTTACATTTCATTGGTTTACCAGCCACAACATTTCCCCAAAAAAATAGCCAAACATAATATGAAGCAATTTTGAAGGTTTGAGTGATTTCCTTTTTTTTCAATCCAGTTACAGGATTACATGGGGCTAATCATTGCCACTGGTTTATATAAGGCTAAGCACAAGTAATTTCACATCTTTTCATCTTGAATATGATGCAAATGAACTTACCTGATCACGAACAATGCATTTGTTTGTTTTCTTCTTCCTACCAGGTGTGTAACACATAGTTTCTTTATCTTCACTTTGTAGTAAATTGGTATTTCTGACGATAAAACTCTTAAATTTGGAATGGGGGTAACCTAGTAGAGCTTTTTTTCCTGGGTGATTATAAACTGTAATCTCTGTAATCTCCAAAATGAATTTACTCGCCAAAAATACATTAATTTTAAACCATTGTATTTGTAGGACATTGACCCTGTTTAGGGTAGGGCTATTGGCCCAGTGATTGATGTAAGGGTTTACTTGTTTTGAGTTACATGTACGTCACATGTGTACTGCTGTCAAATTGTCACAAATAAATTTACCTCATGACAACATGAACTTGTAACCCATTTGATTTCTGCCTCTTTTTCTTAAGATATTTTATGGTAAGAGGCAGCTATAGAAATAAGTGAAACAGTGAGACTTGTTGCTTTTGTTACATTTCATTGGTTTATCAGTCACACCATTTCACCCCCCCCCCCCAAAAAAATAGCCAAACATAATATGAAGCAATTTTGAAGGTTTGGGTGATTTCCTTTTTTTTCAATCCAGTTACAGGATTACATGGGGCTAACCAATGCAACCAATTTATAGAAGGCTAAACACAAGTAACTTGACATCTTGACATCTCTTCATCTTGCTTATAAATGATGAAAATAACTTCCTTATCACAGTACAATGTATTTGTTTGTTTTCTTCTTCCTACAAGGTGTGTAACACATAGTTTCTTTATCTTCACTTGTAGTAAATTGGGATTTCTGACGATAAAACTCTTAAATTTGCAATGGGGGGTAACCTAGTGGCCATATCTTGTTCTGACAGGTGGCTTATTTTTAGATAAATGCAAGCAACCTTGTCTCAGTTGTTAGAAGGTCAAGTCACTTGAGAAGAAATATGTACGTAACTCAGCAGGAATCAAGAGTGATTCATGTAACATTCGGTTTTTTTTTGGTGTAATCTATGGTAAATTGCTATCATGCTCGGCCTCTTTTCTGAGTTTTCTTATTGACTTTTCTTATTGTTTTTCAGATCTAATCACAATTAATACTCATGATTGATCGTTTGAATCACATATCTGGAAAAAAAACAATTCAACTGACTGATGAATAGCAATGCAGACAGGCAGATTAATCACAGTACAATGTATTTGTTTGTTTTCTTCTTCCTACAAGGTGTGTTACACATCATGTCTTTATCTTCGCCTTCTGGTAAATTGGTATTTCTGATGATAAAACTCTTAAATTTACATTTAGGGGGCAACCTAGTGGCCATATATTGTTCTGACAGATGGCATATTTTCAGATAAATGCAAGCAACCTTGTCTTAGATGTTAGAAGGTTAAGTCACCTGAGTGGAAATACAGAACTCAGCAGGAATCAAGAGTAACAGACATAACAATGTGTACTATTTGATTAATTGGAATCCGGAGCAATTTAAATTTCAGAAATTTAGATAATGAAAGGTAGATGTTATAGCCATGTTTTTGAAGGCATTTTTGATCAATGCTTTCCTCTTTGGCCTTAGTTTTAGTTTTTCATACCAGATGCAGTTATATTTTTCCAAACAGAGAGCAAAACGACTCCATTTGAGAGGTTTTGCTACACGTTTCCGTGTGACGTGTACGTGAGGGTTGCCATGACAACAATGTAATTAGATAGCATTTGTACACGTATACGTCACACGTGAACGTGTAGCAAAACCTCTCTTACAATAACTTATTTTCTGATCTAAATATTTGGGTGGACAATTGCAAAGGACACCTGGAGTTATTTTTGAAATAAAGGCAAGAATGCTACTGACCACTGGAGAGATAGTAGACACATACAAGAGCTTGGAATTTCTGGGTTGCAGTCCAAATCACTAGAGGCATTATCGCAAGATTTGCACCAAGGGTCATTTGCATCTATATGTACCTGATTACTCTGAAAATCCAGAAGGCAGCCAGAGCTGGGCAGGAGCCTAGGCTTGGCATCTCCCTTTGAGGACAGGGATACATACACATGTATATTGTAACAGAAAATGGGAGGCCAGTATGATTTTAGCATGCGGAGTATGTCCCTGAACTATTTTTGCTGTTGGAAAGATTGGTACAACGTAGTTAGACAGACACCCTGGAAATTATTGTCACTAGATCGTTTCGTCAAAGTGACTATAGTTTGTCACGTCAAGCAGAGGACAGACGTTTTGCCAGATATCTTGGCAACCGGTAGTCCTAAAGAAGAAATACACCTACCTATGTGTAGCCCAGCTCTGTTGTAATATGAATATCACATTTTCACGACGTTTTGGTCCCGTTTTTGTCCGATATTTGACAATTCATGGAAATGGTAGTCAAATTTCGCAAATTGTTGACTTTGCAATGCTGCCAATCTGACAAACAATGGGTTGTGACGTCACAAAAGTGCACTGCAGCGCCACCCCAGACTTAGTTCCAGTCAAATTTGGTATAAGATAACTTCCTATCTCATTGTTTTTATTTTTATGGCCTGTACAAAAAGGGCTAAATTTCTGTCTCAGTGCCAGACGTGACAAACTGTAATTTAGTAAGTAAAGTGACAATTTTAAAATCCTTCAGGCATTACAGTTCATGACTTATGTCATTTGTCAATTCACTTACTTAGGACTAGTATTTTGAGTAACCACATTCATAGAATAAGTCAAATAACTAAGTTAATAATTACATTTATTGACTTCAGCAAAATTTTCCTAATTTCAATTAAATTTTACAAACTATCACAATACTGAGCAATCTAATCAAAGAGTTTTCTGTACAGATAGATAAATAGATATCGATATATGCTTCACTGACTGACCACTTGAGTTCTTTGCTAAAAGCTAGAAAAGCAACACTTCTTTCAATGCCTCCCCCTCTACTTTTAACAGTCAGGATAGTGTTGATCTAGGGGGTTAGTCGAAGGCACAATCAATTCCAGTCTAATCCTTTGACTTAAACTTGCCCTGATGCTCCAATGCAAGACCCAATGCAAGATCCAATAGCAGTTCCTGGAAGTTGAGCCAGTTGCCAAGTCTCGTTGGAGAAGGGGCATCATTTGGTGGTCACTCTTTGATTAAATGAGGACTTTGTGGCTGCTGGAAATTGTTTAGGAGACCACCGACTAGCGGATAGAACTAGTTGGACAAACTGAGAGATCCAAGGCAAGGATGGTAGCTGAAGACTGTGCAACTGCTGACTAACGTTAAAAACAGCAATTAAAGTGGGCAGCTTAAGACCGAAATTATGTAGCAGATTAATCAAAATGAGTGTAGTCCTGAAAACAATCAAATATACCTCCTCTATTGTGTGTCATTTCAACAACTATTCAGAAACATTGTCTGTAGTAAAAAGAGTTTTAAAATAGCAAACTATTACAACCCGAGGACCAGAAATAGACACCAACATGGACATAATAATTTTAGATGTTGCATGCAGTCCTGAAAACATAAAATATACCTCTTCCAGTCTGTGTCATTCAAAAGCTATTTAGAAACACTGTTACAGAGTTTCAACATAGCAGACCCTTTTATGTAACTTGAAGATAAAGCCCCAATTCATGTGTCACAAAATGCAAGGCATTTACCAAGGAGATGAGAGATGGGAGAATAATGGCTTTTATCTGCTCTTCAGAACAACATTCTTCATGTTTCTAATTTGTCTGTCATGTTACATTTTACTAGTGATGTGATAGAGATGTTTAAAATTGCCTTGGAAATGCGTCATATCTGTTGAGTTAGAAACCCCTTTTTGTATTTCATGGATGAACCATCATTGTAAAACATCCCTAAGTTTCCAAGCATATGTAATATCAAAATTGTAATACCTTGGATGATGTCAGTAAAAGATCCTTATTACATATTATGTTAATGACGTAGTATAGACTGTCGGAAATTAAATTGATATGTTAAAGCAACAGCAACTTTCAGAGTAGGGACAGTATAAATCATTCAACATTATTCAGTTACATCCTTGCTGAGTGTTGGATTTTTGCAACTTTTCAAATTTCCCTCTTATCTTTACATCAGCACAGCATTCCGCGATGTTTAACACATGACCCGGGGTGCCGTACTGACTTTCCTAGCTTGATGAATGTCCTACAATGTCCCCCACTGATGCTATTCCAATGTGACCTACTAGTAAAGCCCATTAAAAGCAAAGAAACCAATAAGGGAATAAACAGGTGAATGTAATTTTTTACAGCAAATGTGATATTTACCGTACATTGATTAAAAGTTGTTAATGAAGTATTTCTATGAGATTGTAAAGGGCCAGAAAACATGAATGTTTGCCAGTGCTGCCATCTGGCATAACATTTTCGGGGAGAAACATTTCTGACCCATTAGCTGATTTGCATAAGTGGAGCTCTGGTGGAGACAAAGGGAACTACCTTTGATGGTACAAAAAACTGCATGAAACAGCAAAGGAAACAGCAATTCATGATGTCATCAGGAGAAGGAAAGGATGAAAGAAGGGTAGGTGAAGGGTGTAGGGGAAGGACAGGCCTGTGGAAGGAGTTTTTAGCTGGCAACCATCCTGTGACCTGGTATGACCTCATTTGCATCTCATTAGCATTTAGTTTGAATGTATATATAGATATCATATGCATTGCGAAGAAGCCTGATTGATCAGTTTTGAATTCAGCACTGCCCCAGTCAGCTGCCTGATAGCTGGTTGTCTCATATGATGTTGGTTGATGTGGCTGATACAGGAGGTTACTGGATGAGGTGAGGTCAGAAGAGGCTAGCAAAAAATCGGGACCAGAATGCTGCATTATGCTATATGGCTGGATATGGTATCTATGCACCGTATCTTGTGTAGGTATTTCTGATGACTATGTTAAATAGTTTATTCACAAGGTAGGGGAGACCGGGGCACGTTGGACCGTTTTTTTGTGTTTTGGCTCTCAATCAAAAACTTCTCTAAATATTTGAAAAATATTTTTACTCACTGACTTCTAAACATCTACACTACCCTTATGCCAAACCAAATTGACCTACCTTCTACAGTTGTGCAGAAAAATAAGTTTGAAAAAAAAAAATTTTCTGGTCCAACGTGCCCTGGACCCCATGTGGGGCACATTGGACCACGGAATAAAAGTCTAGGAAAGTAGAAGAAAGTGAGCAAACACCACATTTTATTCTCATAGATCACAACACACACTTGTGTGCAATTGCAGAATGATTATATCAGAATATTTGCCCAGTTAATTTTAATAAGTCTTGTTTCAGCTGCAAGGGCTGGCAGATTAGCCAACTGAATTGGTTTTACCCTCATATTGTACAGGAATGACTTAGGTGCTCTATTAATTATCTGGACGAGTCCAGATACTGTTTCACAACGCGCTACTTCCTGTCTTTTCCCGTGTGTTTCAGTTTCCTGTTGGCTCAACATTACACATAGTGATGTGCACAGTAAACTTACTTTATGTTGCGCACATGTGATCCCAATGGATCAAACTGATGTAGCAAACAGATAGTGGATAGATCTACAGATATCGCCGGGTGAATTGGTCTTTAACACGGAGAATAGCTGGAAATCTGTGTTGCAATCATGGAATATTGACTGGATTCTAAATAGGACAATGTACTAGAATTATAACTGATATACTGTCTCTATAGCACACCAGGGAGGGGGGACCAGTCTGCCAGAACTGGAGATGCTTCAGCGCACACCCATCGTCACCACATGGTAGCCACCTAGCATGCAAAATACGCACTAGTGCTATTGGTTGAGAGAGTCATATAGATTTGCAGGTGTTCAACAACTAGATCATTAGATTGAAACTAGCATGCATGCAGGTCTATAGTATGGCTTGTCTGGAATGAATTCTGAGCTATGAGAAATGCACATAATTATATATATATATATAGTAAAAACAAAATCTGTCAACAGTTTGATGTCTCACGCTGAGTTTAACTTATAGATCACAGGCCTCACAAGCATTCTGCAGAAACCCCCATTTCCAATGCCTGCATTTAGACCCCGAAGTCGACTACATAAAGTCGACTAGTGAAGTCATAGTTAGCTTTCCAAGCAGCAAGTCAGTGTTCAGTCTAGTCAAGTCAGAGTTGAGACAGCTAAAGTTAAGTCATTGTTGCATAACTTTGTCAATTTTTACCTCACAGAAGTGGTTTTGGTATCATTTTCAATGGCATAAAGAGCACAACATGTATATCGCACTCTTTTAGGACAAATCTATGCAACATAAAAACTCCCTAAATTTCTGACACATTTGTATCCTGCACAGTTTTTTCCGAGAGCAAAAATTCCGAAATTTCTGAAGTTTAATATAACGTACTGTTGATAATTTTTAAAGGAAGGACCCTAAGAATTTGCATTAGTCAGCTGAAGTTAGTTGAAGTCAAGTGAAGTCAGAGTTTGACAACTTAGCTGACTAGTCAGTTGGAGTTCTTGCCAAGCAAGTCGGATTTTTAACTCTGACTGACTTCGGGGTCTACCTGCATTTATAACTATTACCGTATTTTCTCTATTAAACACCCAGTGGGCAGAGGTAATGATGAGCATGTTTTTGTATTAAAAAGGTTGGATAAGCTCATATTTTGATGGAATTTTAACCAAAATCAATTCTAGATGGAGGGGGTGGGCGTTTATTAGGGGGTGTGCTTTTAATAGAGAAAATACGGTACTCTCTCTTTAGGCCCATTGGGCATTATGCCCTGATAACTTCTGACTACTGCTATTATAATTCAACCTACCAGACTACCACACCAATATTATGTTACAATGTTTTGGTCAATTATCAGCGTCCAGATATGCAAATTGCAATTTGCCTTCTAGTGTTAAAAATTACACAGCTGACATTTTGCCGATAACTTTTTGTCAGTCAATCCCGTTTCTAATGGTCCAACGTGCCCCGGCCATGCCGGTCCAACCTGCCCTGTCCCAACCTCTTATGAAAATGTGCATTTCTCACTGACAAGGTTGAATGTGAACTCGGGAAACTTATATCAAACTAAGTGGTGATAGTTTCAATTTATGAGACCCATATTTTAAGAAGGGTAAACTAGCCATCAAGACTTGGAAAAAGTCACTTTTTATGCCAAAAATCAAGAAACCTGAAATAGAACTCACACTTTTCCTTCAATGCTCATGAAATTTTTTGGATAAAAGGCATACCACTAAAGGTCTCTTCATCGGGGATTTGGATAACTGCGCATGTTTTATAAAAAAAATATTGGCAATGGTCCAACGTGCCCCGAGGTCCAACGTGCCCCGGTCTCCCCTACAACATGGTGTTTGAACTGAAATTAATATACCAATCGCAGAATTCTGAATGTTGGATAAGATTCTTGCTGTGATAACTATTTCTTTACTAACATTTTAGCACATCAGTCAGGTGAGGGATTAAACTGGATCAACCACGTCAACAGTTAAGTTATCAGGCAATAAAACCAGAGTTCCGTGCAGCACCATTGATAAATTACCACCATTCAAGTGTGTATAAATTCTTCTGTAAAATTGACATTTGCAAACTCTTTTCCTTTTTATAAACATCTTTTTTAACCCTCTTTTTGTAATTTGATAATTATTTTACCTTTAATTTGGGTATTTGCAAGGAAGAGAGTACTTCCTGAATTCCAATAGGATATTTATAACCAGGTTAAACAATTTCTCCTTCTTTTTATTTGGTAGTTTTTAGATTTGCGAAATACTTGTGCATGATTAGGTTACTATGCGTTATCTAAATAGGAGTGTGTTTAAGAAACATATCACTCAAAGGGCAGAAAAACTAAGTGTAAACAATTGACCGTCTTTCATCACTGGCTCAGAAGGAGATCAGAAGAAAACATCTTATCCAAAATAAATAACACAGGATGGTGCAGATTGTTGGGGTGTTAGCAGCAGCTTGTAGTACTCAGAGATAACTAAGGGTTGGAAAAAGTGGGGCAATAGGTAAAAATTGTACAGAATATAAAAAATGGAAAACATTGTGATATATATTTTCAAGTGGTTTCTCTCTTATTGTATTGTATTGCATTTTCCTTATTTCATTGACTTAATATATTTGATTAGAAGTATATAGAGGAAAATGAAAACGAATGATGTTTCTATCAAGCTGTTTGACATGTGAAAAAAACTAGATGATGATTATTGTTTTTCAGTTCAAAAAGTACACACAGGCAGTCACGCCAAGGGGGGATCCAGAAAATTCTGGTGGGGGGGCTATCGGGCTATCGGGCTGTCGCGTCGCGAAACGCATAATTCGCAACATAACATGATGGCGTGCTGATAAAATTAACATGTAAAAATATATAAATTTTGGTCTGGTGGGGGCCCCCCCCAAAGGGAAATTCAAATTGTAAATTCTGCTCTCAAAAATCAGAAAGACTCATTTCAAGTTTGTTTATAGTACAGAACAAACGGACAGACATCACTAAAAATAATAATAAAGGAAACTGAACAGCTACAATTTAAATTTCTGTAGCTAATATATTGCAAAAGGTTTCTGAAATTAAAGGTCTTGATCTGTTCTGCTACTGTGCCAAATTTCAAAGGTGTAAGTAAAAATTCAGTATAACGTCATGGATCATCCTGACACTATTTGCCTGTGGTTGCTTCTACTTGAAGTTGGGACACATACATTGTAGAAATAGAGAGCTATTTCGCAAGCTAAAGACCACATATTTCACAACTAGTGCATTTACTATTGACAGGAAGGTGACAGTTGTCATTGAGTAAATCCCTTGCAATGTCCAGGTAATCCATGATCATCCAGGCACATCCAGGCACATCACTTGTCAGCTGGTCATCTGTGGGAAATTGATGGAAGAATCAAAAGATCACTCACTGGATGAGGGGCCATTGAGGCTGACTGTGAGTAAAGATTCTCTGTGAAATGCTGTGAGAATCTCTGCATGGATGTGCATTTTGTGCTGCATGGAACAGATACTGTCATCTATTATTGGATTCTGGTCGAATAAGTAGACCTTCATGAGCAAAATCTCAGCTGGATGTTTCTTATCAGTACTTGTACATCTCAGATTTTTAGATTCAGATGTGCTTCTTTGTACAGTGTAGCACAATAATAGTCAGAACACTTTTAAAATCATTCATTATTAGTAAGCACAAAATGAGCTACAGGAACCTTCTACGGCACCATGTGCTCCTGTTGAAGAGCGCCTGTAGCATTCCAGATTAATAAGTCACTGAACAGTGTACCAAGCAAGTAAAAGATCACTCACAATTAGCAACAAGTTGAAGAATCCATCGCTCTACCACATCTATCAAATAAGAAGGAGTAAAAGCGTTGACAATGCTGATTTATAATCATATGACAATGATAGTACCAACACAAACATATTTTCCATTTTTTATATTCTGCACAATTTTTACCTATTGCCCCACTTTTTCCAACTCTTGAGTATCGCAGAGTAATCTAGGCTGCTGCTATTATATAAACACCAAATCAATCTGCACCATCCTGTGTTATTTATTTTGGATAAGATGTTTTTCTCTGATCTCTTTCTAAGCCAGTGATGAAAGAGGGTGAATTGTTTACACTTAGTTTTTATGCCCTTTGAGTGATATGTTTCTTAAACACACTCCTATTTAGATAACGCATAGTAACCTAATCACCAGTATTTCACAGTCCTAGTAAAAACTACCAACTAAAAAGAAGGAGAAATTTTTTAACTTGGCTAAGAATATCTATTCAGAATTCAGGAAGTATTCACTTTCCTACAAATACTCAAATAAATGGTAAAGCAATTAATCCAAAAAGTAGGCTAACAAAAATGGAATTGCGAAGTTTAAAAGCAAGAAAGATTCAGCTCAGTTGGCCAATGATAAGGGCGTAATGGTGCGGGAGAATTTAATAGTTTCATTGGAAGGAAATCTATCACTGATAGATGATGATTTTCATTGGTTACTGGACATAATTCTGGGGCTGATGGGAAAAATATCTGGTGCTGTGAAAATGTCTTTGTCTCAGTTAACTTTTCTTCTGTGTGGCCTGACATGGGAATAACTGAATTCCTTGTTGGCTTCTTACCTGATTAATATGCTAACTTATAGGTGAAAAAAAAAACAGTGATGTCTCAGCAAGAAACATATCCACCATTCAGAACATACTCAGCTAATTTGTTTTGAGAAGAATGGTCATGTTTTACCTTGTGCTTACTAGGTCTATTCAGTACAAAACCAAATATACAAGTTATGATACATACGAGGGGTTTTCCAAAAGTTCTGTCCAACTTGCCATTACTTCTGCAATATATAATACAGAGACATGATATTTGGGTCAGATAATATTGAAGTAATTTGAAAATAATCCTGAAAAAATCAGATCAAAGAAACGAAAATAAATGGTTAATTTGTTACCATGGAAACCAAAAGTCATGAAATGCGGCCCAGGGCACTTTTAGAGACACAGATTCATTATATCTTGTCAAAAATTAAATTTTTACCAGGGATACAGAACAAGAAACTTATTAAAAGTAATCCCTAACATTTCCCAAATTCTTAAAATAATGAACTTGACACTGAGTCAATTTCCACTAACCTTATATCCCTTAAAAAATCAATGCCTCAAAGTAATCGTATTGAGATCACTGTTGGTGTTTCGCAGACTTTTTGTACTTTATGATTGGTTTTCCATAAGTTCTGTCCAACCTGCCATAACTTTTCCTAGATTTTATACAGAAACATTACATTTGGGTTAGTTGATATTGAAGTAATTTTCAACTGATCCCCAAAAAATCAGATCAAAGAAGTAAAGAGAAACTGTTTATTTGTTGCTATGGAAACCAAAAGTCATGAAATACGGTAGAGAATGCGATAAGAGATACATACTTAATATATCTTGCCTAATATGCAATTATTACAAGAGATATAGAACAGAATATATTTAAGATATTCATTGCTATTTCACAACTTCCTAAACCAATGACTGGGACCCTGAATGCATTTTCTCATACTTTCTAACCATGTCTAAATAAGATACCTCAGTCTTCATGTTAAGGTCAGTTTTGGCAATGTCGAGACTTCTATTCTCAGGTTTTTCAATGCGTGTTCTCTTCATTCAGAATAAGTTTGTACAACCTCCAAGTGGTTCTGTCACTCATACTGTCTTCCTTGTATGTATGATAAAAGGTTCTTACTCTCTCTGCTAGTTTTTATACAATTAAATTGAAGAAATACAACAGGCATATATGATTTCATCAATATCCAAAAAAATTCTCATCTCATAAAAAACTAAGAAACTACATGAGTGATGGTAAGGTAACTAAGATGTGACAATGATACCAGTTTCCATTGTTATTAATGATTTTACAATTAGCTGATTGTATTTCATGAAAAACATTATGAATATACTTTCATTCAACAAGTCAAGACATCGATAATGGAAGCAGGTGTTCAATAACTGTAAGTTAGCATTCCAAAATCTGGGCCGCATTTCATGACTTCTGGTTTCCATGGCAACAGATTTAGCATTTATTTTTATTTCCATGATCTGATTTTTCGGGTGTTATTTGCAAATTACGTCAGTATTATCTGACCCAAATATCATGTTTCTGCATCAAATCTAGCAAAAGTTATGACTACTTGGACAGAACTTATGGAAAACCCCTCGTATACTATCTAGGTAGAGCATTTAATGCCGCCTCCAGCCCCTGATTTTTGCTGTCATCCTCTGACCCCACCTCATCCAGTAACAGCCTGCATCAGTCACATCAACCACCATCGTATGAGACAAGCAGCTATCAGGCAGCTGACTGGGGCAGTGCTGAATTCAAAACTGATCAATCAGGCTCCTCGGCAATGCATATGATATGGGTCACATTGGAATAGCATCAGTGGGAGACATTGTAGGACATTCATCAAGCCAGGATAGTTAGTCGTGCACCTTGTGTCCTGTACTGAACACTAACAAACAGTTTGTAAAGGTGCCGATTCTTTTTTAAGATTCAGATTATTTATATACTTAAAGCAGAGACAGTAAATGTAATATACTTTTATCAGAATGAATAATAATCTATTGTTTTAACTTTTCAACCTTTTAAGACACCTTTGATGTCACAGTCAGAGCAAAATTCAAAATTTCACAGGAATACCACTGAAAGATTTTTGTTAGCCGTACAGTGTAAATGCCGTTGCTTCCCTGTTTAGAGAAACAGTTTTACAGTTGGCCTATTATAAAACACATTTCTCAGGATTGTTACAGATCCCTTTACAAAACATTAATCATTTTCTAATTCATGGAGTGTGTTTTAACACAGTTCCATCTGTTTGTTACATCATTAATGAAATAAAATCACAATGTCATCTTCTTGTGCTTTATAACTGAACAAAATTACAGAAACGGAAAGGGTGTCAAACTCAAGAGATATGCATGCATTTCAATCAAATTCTAAACACCTCTATCATCTCAAGAGCTACATGAAAATGTAACACGACAGGCAAATTAGAAACATGAAGAATGTTGTTCTAAAGAGCAGATAAAGGCCATTATTCTCCCATCTCTCATCTCCTTGGTAAATGCCTTGCATTTTGCGATAGACAGATGTGGGGTTTCCTTGCATTGGAGGGTTCTCTATTTCAAAACTCGTATATGACAGTGTTCTTGCAACTCTCCTCAAAATACACACATCTCTTGGTTTTGTTGGTTTTGTTGTCTTAAATTATTAATACTTTTGAAGATTGCTAGCAGCCTTAATAATTCCTTGAGCTTTTGGGTTTAACAACCATGGTCTTATTACCATGTATGCATGGTACTGGTTCAATTTAATTTGCTGCTTGCTGATGAGACGTCAAACTCAAATCCATTTGCTGCCTGAAGTGTCTTCCCAAAATTTTTGTTTCCCAATATGCTATTTGGTCTCTCTGCTAACTTCGATCTTCAACTGCTTCAACTGCACTGTTTTCATCATCATTGCATAGTAGCTGCATGGTTTAGCTACCGTCTTTTCCTTGGTTGTCTGAGTTTGTCCTGAAAGTTCTATCTGCTGCTCAGCAGTCACCTATAAACAATTTCCGGAAGCCAAAAAGTTCTCATTTAATCAAAGAGGGACCACCAATTGATGCCCCTTCTCCCTAGAGACTTGGCAACTGGCTCAGCTTCCAGGAACTGCTATTGGATCTTGCATTGAAGCATCAGGGCAAGTTTAAGGCAAAGGATTAGACTGGAATTGATTGTGCCCTTCGGGAAGTCCCTAGATCAACACTGTACAAACAATTAAAGTCAAGGGTCAGGAAGTTAACTCTATAATTATGTCTTTTTCCTATTTTTAATATACAGTGTATATCTATATTTTATTCATAAACTTGTCTTAAATACATATATTATACAATTTTATTAGACATCAAAAAAAGAACATTTATGTGGGGCGGGGCATTCAGAACTTTCTAACCAATTTTTTTTACAGACCTTTCCCTTTGAAGCAACTGAACGAATTTTCAAAGAACTATTTTCAGGCAAAAATTGTTTTGCCTTTGCTATATGTCCTGGTACCTGTTTTTAATGGTACTAAAATTGCCGCCTACCTTTTGTTATGAGTTTAGTTGTAAATAACAATTGTCAAATCAGAAAAAAAGACTCAGTGTCTTAAAAAGTCAATACTCTCCACACACAGCGCTCCTGAATAAAAAGATTTTCAAAATATACTGAAAAAGTTATGAATGTAGCGTGAAAGTAGAAGGTCCCATCTTTGTATCGATGTAAAAAGTAAAATATTCTGTTGGGAAAATTTTGAGACATTTGAGTTTTAAATTTTTTGTTTTTCACATTCCATTTTGGACCATCATCACAGGTTTTTTTTAAAGTAACAAACAATTTCTTCATAAGATATAACTGTAGATAGCATACAGTATGGTATAAATCATTTACATCCAACAGAAAATTTATTTTGAAGGAAAATGACCATCAATACATTTGTTTATCACATTGTATGTTTACTGGCATTTTGACATTATAAGTATGTGTAGTTTAGACAATAGTACAAATGAAAATCCAACCAGAACTACTTATCTATTCTAGATGTCATAATCATTCTGTTGGCCAAAATTTATATGAATAGGTCATATCCATGTATTTTCCTGGTGCTTTGAGCTTTGAAGCCGCCAGCATTGTTTGCATTTCTCTCTTGCATTACTTCAAGTTTGCATTCGTCTGTGCTCTGGGCTTCATAGCATGCAGTGTTTTGATTGAACTTCTCAGTTTATACTAATTTTAAGGACTTTCTTGGTTTTGGTGTTGAGATGTACCATTCTGATGCTTGGAAAAAAGTTTGTTATTTGCTATCTGTAGGAAGGTGTCGAGACTAAGTTCCACTGACATAAAAGTGATTCTGACCTTTTTATAAAGCAGTTTCACTCCAAAAACTACCTGAAATGGAAAAATGAAAGTGGTAGAAAAACCACATTAAACCAAAATTACATCTTTGTAGGAATGTTAGACGAGTACTCACAACATAAATTATTGCTGAAGAGCTTTCGAGGTTCATCCAAACCCCTTCCTCAGTTCTTACTGATGGATGTTGGGTGGTCACGTGACGTATCGGATGATGTAAGGTCACGTGACTCTAAGATCTCCCGGTAAATAGCCGGGAGGGTGTGTCTCCGCCGGTCCGGTTTAGGATGGGCTCCTCTTGTGTGATATGTATGGCTTCTGCCACATTACAACTGTTTCAAATTTAGCACTGTGGAGGGCCAAATTTTGCGCCATCAACCCTTGTTATTGCTGTAGCGCCTCCACCTGCACTGCATATGATGTTGGGGATTGGGAATAAAATTTATTCTGAATTGAAGAAACTCTTCCCAGATCTTGATCGATGAATTGAGACTCCTTACATCCAAAAGGAGGAGCAGCATGGATGTACATTTGAGGGTAACTAGGGCAACAAGCTCCTTGCAAACCTTGGAATGCTGAGCAACATGTTACCTCAACACTGAATGAAGTTTCATACTGCTTTTGTCACACTTTGCGATGCCCCTCAATCTTTATTTGGCTTTACAATTGATGATGCTTACCAAGGCAACATTGCAAAACTTGAAAGATCATACCAAGAATTGGAGATTCTTTCACAACAAAAGTTCATTTGTTTCTCCGTCATGTGCCAGTGTTCATTGAACAGGTGATGAAGGCACTGGGCCTCTTTTCAGGGCAGGTTGTCGAGAGTTGTCACTCAAAACTTGAAAGACTGGTCAACAGCTACCAAATCAAGAACATCAATCATCCCAATTATTGAACAATCTCTGCCTTACCATCATGCATTTCAATTCATATCACAAACAGGCATTCATAAAAGTAAGTTAGCAGGCAGTAAGATTCACTTTTACCGAAAAACATGATCATAAGAGTTTGCAACACACTTCATTCTATATTTATCACATAAGTGCTATTTAAATGATTTCTTCAGTTCAATTACAATGAAATGCCATATTAAACAAGTAAAGCAAGGAATTTATTGCATTTTTGAATTGTTGAGTGATTTATTGGGTGATACTGAGTGGTCATGATGTAAATTACAGGGGTGTGATAAATCAAAAATTTAAAATTCAAATATCTCAAAATTTTCCCAACAGAATATTTTGATTTTTACATCGATACGAAGCTGAGACCTTTTACTTTCAGGCTACATTCGTAACTTTTTCGGTATATTTTGAAAATCTTACATTTTATTCAGGAGCGCTGTGCACAGGTTCCACTACAACATTCCTTCTTAAGGAAATGACTCAGGCTCAAAATATCAATAATCTCTTTCATTCTTTTGACAAAATATTATCATGGTGTCAAAGTTATCATTATTAATACTTTCTTTCCAGTAGCAAGCATAAGCAGTAATACATTTTTGGAGGTGCAAGGGGATGCGTCCAAACTCAAAAAACACACTTGGACTAACGGCATCCAACATCAATATTTAGGGTGACGAAACGCACCCTGAGGTATTCGGAAAGGGAAGGCAGGAATTATTATACCCAAGACACAGAATTCCAGGGGTTGCAATTTCTGCATCACAGTGCACATTATTACCAGATCTGACTGGGATGCAACGTTTTTCCATGATTGCTTAGAAAGATAGTCTCAGATGGCGTATGTGTTGATCTTCTGAAACACTGCCGACATCTGCCGTATGATAATTTTGGAAAAGGTGTATATAGATTTAACATTGCAAACATCATTGATAGATAGATTGGCCAATAGATAGATCGATCGATAGACTGATAGATAGATCAATAGATAGACAGATAGATAGATAGATAGATAGATAGATTGATAGACAGATAGACAGATAGACAGATAGACAAATAGATAGATAGATAGATTCAAAGTTATGTTGAAGTTCTGTGTGTACACTGAATTTTGCTTTTCCTTTTAGTGTTAACAACCAACTTTGATCATGTTTATCAAATTCATTCAGTGTGGAAAAATATATACATGTTCAATAATGTTCCTCTTGTTCTAGCTATTGTAGCTGATGTAATTTTTCCGAAAATTGTGCTGATTTTGGTCTCATTACTAGCTTCCGTCTTCAGTTGCATATTTCTATTTCACTGCTTTCATTGTTGTTGGCCAGCAGTTGTATGTTCTAGCTGCCATCTTTGCCAAGGTTGTCTGAGTTTGTCCTCCCAGTTCTATCTGTTAGTCAGTGGTCACTTAAACAATTTCCGGCAGCCACAAAGTTCTCATTTAATCAAAGAGGGACCACCAATTGATGCCCCTTCTCCAATGAGACTTGGCAACTGGCTCAACTTCTAGGAACTGCTATTGGATCTTGCATTGGAGCATCAGGGCAAGTTTAAGTTAAAGGATTAGACTGGAATTGATTGTGCCCTTGGGGAAGTCCCTAGATCAACACTGTCCTAACACTTAAAAGGAATAGGGGAATGAGGGTGATAGAAGTGCTTGAATTTCTACCTTTTAGTGAAAAACTTAAATGGTCAGGAACGTAACCGTTTAATAATGTTTCAGTCTTTTAAAAAAGTATAAATCTATCTTTTATTCATAAACTGACCATACATGTATATAACATTAACTAGTGTCTGTGTTGGAGAATTAATATGTTATGATCTCTCAATTATCTAGGCTAGAACTGGCTTTAAAGGGCTGCACCACTTGCTAGAGCTTTTCGATGTCTATTTATCTAACTGCCTGTCAGTACATCTATATTGTACTGATGTTGCCATCATTCCAAAAAACTAATTTCAGGAATATTCGGGATATATGTTCACACCCGACTGACCTCCCATTTCTGTAATGGGTCTCTTCCCAAGAGATGTCCAACTAATGCTGATGCCAAGTTCTGGCCGAAGGCTAGCTTTCCTATGCAATGAGGTACATATAGATGCAAATGGCCCTTGGGCTTGTATAGGTGCGAATCTTGCTTTAATACATGGAGTGATCAGGACTGCAACCCAGAAATTCCAGAGCTCTGATAGGATGCACTATTTGGCCCATGTAGGTCTCACAGTATTCTTGCTTTTGCTTTTCATATAGTCAGGAACTGACAAACGTTATGCACTGACAATTGATTTTAAAACATTGTTGATTTTTACTAAATTCATTACATCATTAATGTAAAATGTAATAGAATTGCATCTTCTTGAATATACATGGTCCATTGGTCCTATACTTTGTAACAAGGAAATTACACAATGTTCATCCCTGAAACTGAACAAATTTAAAAAACAGAAAGGGTCTCTAACTGAACAGATATGCATGCATTTCAATCAAATTCTTAACACCTCTATCATCTGCAGAGCCATATGAAAATGTAACATGACATATTAGAAACATAAATTTTATACCATTGGAAAAGCTGGTATCTAACTGACAATTTTGCGTGTTAGCGCCTAGCTAAGGATGAACACAACAGCAAACCAACAATCAGATTATTGTTTTTTTTTTGCAAAAATATAAGTTAAAATGTAAAATAGAAGAAGCATATGATGTCTAAGTCAGCTATACACCTCTTTGTCGGGTTCTAACTGTCAAAAACGCATGTTAGAACCCTCCAAGTCGGTGTCTAACTAATAAGTTGAGACCTTCTGTCCTATATGGTATTGGTTCAATTTAATTGCTTACTATACCATCGAGTTGCTGCCCGAAGTATCTACCCAAAAGGGTTGTTTAGTGCAAATACTTGCGGCCCACCATGGCTGGCCTCTAATTTTTGTTTCCCAATGTGCTTATTTTGGTCTCTCCGCTAACTTCCACCTTTAACTGCTTTTACTGCACTGTTTTTGTTGATTAATTAGTGGTTTTAGCTACCATCTTTGCCAAGGTTGTCTGAGTTTGTCCCACTAGTTCTAACAATTTCCGGAAGCCAAAAAGTTCTCATTTAATCAAAGAGGGACCACCAATTGATGCCCCTTCTCCAATGAGACTTGCCAACTGGCTAAATTTCTAGGAACTGCTATTGGATCCTGCATTGGATCTTGCATTGGAGCATCAGGGCAAGTTTAAGTCAGAGGTTTAGACTGGAATTGATTGTGCCTTCGGGGAAGTCTCAAGATCAACACTGTCCTAACAGTTAAAAGGAATAGGGGTAGGGTTGGAAGGTAGTGTTGCTTAAATTTCTAGACAGACAGACAGACAGACAGAAATGTTTATTTGACATTAATCCAAATACAGTTACAAAGAACAAAAAACATGGTTTTATTATCTCAATGTCAGGAGACATTCACTTTGCCATGAATATGGCGCTAGCATGAATGCCACCTATTAGGAAAGAAAAAAATCAAATTAAATTTTTAATTAATTTCAACAAATTTTCACATCCTGTCAAATAAATTGAAAATCACAATTTTCTTAAAAAATAAATGGTGAAAGGTGAAATGATAAATGAAGGTGAAGGGGGATAAATGAAAATGATATGAGGTCGATGGGATGAGATGAAAGATTTAAGCAAGTCTTTTGAAAAGGTCTGGATCTGTCATTTAATCATTACTGGTCTTACATTTACATTTTCTGTGTCTGTGTAGGAGAACCATTGTCACACACATGGAGGAATGTGTAATATGTTATGGTCTCTCAATCATCTCATCTAATTTTTCAAGCCTAGTGAGTTGCTTGAACTGGCTTTAAAGGGCTGCGGCACTTGCTAGAGCTATCTGATGTCTATTTATCTATCTGCCTGTCTATACATCTGTATTATTATGATGCAACGATCTTTCCAAAAAAACGTATTTAGAAACATTATGGATATATGTTCAGGCCAAACCGACCCCCATTTCTGTAATGTGTCTCCCCTAGAGATACTCAACTCATGCTGATGCCCAGTGCTGGCTGACCACTGGCTTTTCTATGCTATGAGGTACATATAGATGCAAATGGCCCTTGGGCTTGTATAGGTGCGAATCTTGCTTTAATACATTGAGTGATCAGGACTGCAACCCAAAAAGTCCAGCTCTCAGATATACACACTGTCTTGCCTTTTTGTAACATAACTGATTTGGTCTTACCGTAAGAAACTGGAATTATCCAGACCAATGGCGCAAACTCGATGCATCACCCCCACCAGAAATTACTGAGTTCAAGACCACCTGGAAAGTATCTCTTTTTTTGAAAAAAGGAAAGAAATATATTTTTTTTTTTAACTCAAAGCCTGCAGTGATGATCTAATTGTTTCTCCCAGCGATTTCCTGGTCCATGAATGGCATGAACTTGTCTAATTCTTGTAAGGAGTCAGTAAGAAAAGTGTAAATACAGTGGTCCCTGTGTTATAAGACTGCCCCTTCTGCAGTCATGAAGCGGTCTCTCGTGGGGGTGCAGTCTCTCGCCGGGTGCAAAATGCACAGAAAATACTGTTTAGTGCAGGAGGAAGGCGGTCATATAAGGCATGTCGGTCTTAAATCAGGGGGTCTTACAATGCAGGTACCACTGTAGAGGCTGTAACTAATAACTACCCACCATGCATAGATAACACTTACAACTGATTAACCCAATACTACAAATTGTTACATAAATTTTTCTTGATTCCTGCTTAGTTCAATTATTTCTTCTCAAGTGACTTAACCTTCTAACAACTAAGACAAGGTTGTAAGTGTTTTATCTAAAATATGCCACCTGTCGGAACACAATATGGCAGCCTAATGCAGATTTGCAGATTTCATCCTAAAATACCGAAGATAAAACAAGATATATGTTTCATAACTTGTAGGTATAACAAGGTAACTAATACTTTGATTAGGCAAGTCTTTTTAAAAAATAAGTTGGTTTAGCCTTCTCAATGGGTGCCGTCAAAGCTTTGGTGCCGTACAAACTTGTTGCCTCCTTGAAACATCAAAACATTTAGAAAGGGTGTCTTACTCGGCAGATATGATGCATTAAAATAACAATTCTAGACATCTCTGTCATGTTTTAGTGACATAAAACAAAATTCCTCCATGCTCATGTTTCTAATTTGCTTGTCAAATGTTCTGAAGAACTGATAAATGTTCTTCCAACTGTCATCTCCTTGATAAAATTTTTTGCATTTTTATGATAGATGAATGCTTGGTTTCCTTGCTTTCCGTATACATTTGTAGTTTGCAGCTGCAAGAATGAAGTATTTTCATGAAACTCGTCAGTAGAAGACCCCTCACTTGGGCTAAATATGTCAATTTATACCAGATTGAGGACTCCCAGTGTCTCTCAATCTATACAACCAACTTTCATGAGTTGTCAGAACTGAAAAACACTTGCCAGCTCTATCTGATTACATTGTATCTATCTTTCCCATCTCTCTATCTATCAATTTCTCTGTGTTTCTATTTCGCTATGTTTTAATAATCCCATATATATTATCTACATATCTGACTTTATCTGTTTAAATATATTTATCTGCCTACATTGTAGTGATGCAGCTATCCTTCCTAAAAAATTATTTTAGGAACATTCAGGATAGATGTTCAAACCAGACTGACCTCCCATTTCTGTAATGCATCTCATCCCAAGAGAAACCCAGCTAATGCTGATGTCCAGTTCAGGCTGACTGCTATAGCTTTTCACTGCGATGAGGTACATATAGATGCAAATGGCCCTTGGTGCAAATCTCACTCTAATGCATGCAGTGATCAGGATAGCTACCCAGAAATTCCAGAGCTGTGATAGGATGCACTATGTGGTTGAGGTCTACAGTATATTCTTTTTTCAAATAGACTATGAAACTAACAATAATTATGGCCTAAAAAGTTATTAGAATTTTAACAGGACACTTTTAACAACGAGCTATAAACATTTATTGGTCTATTTAACCATCTTTCTACTTATGAAATAAAACAGTTCAAGTGAACAACTTAATATTCCCATGTATCCATGAAAACTTGTTGATTCAAATTTGCTTTTGCTCTATCTCCTGGTGGCTGTTTTGAATGGTAGTACACTTCTGCCGACTTGTTGTAATGAGTTAGTTGTAAATAACAATAAATATGTCAGAAAAAGAGGTGGAACATGATAGCCAATACTACACATTGTTACATGAATCACTCTTGATTCCTGCTGTGTTCAATTATTTCTTCTCAAGTGACTTAACCTTCTATAAACTAAGACAAGGTTGTCGATGTTTTATCTAAAATATGCCACCTGTCGGAACAAGATATGGCCCACTAATGCAGATTTACTAGTTTTATCATCATAACTCCCAAATCACTACAAACATCGTAGGTTAAGATAAGGATACAATATGATAAAGATACAATATTACATGCATTAGATGTATGAGGAGGAAAGGTAATACAGTGATTATTGTGATTTGTGTCAGTGAGTTGATTTAGCCTTGTATAAATGGGTGGCAACGATTATCCCTGGTGAACCCCATTTTTGTATTAAATAATTGGAAACACTAACCTCCATAGTTCCTTCAATGACGTTTGGCTATTTCATTGGGAATGTTGTCAATGATTGAAAATTATTTATTTGATATAGCACTATCTACAATAATAAAATATCATTTTCAGAAGCACTGTACATAACAACAGAGACATATAAGAAATTTAAAATCAATTAATTAGGTACCTATGCCTTTAATTTTCTCCTGAAGAGTTCGCTTGATTCTGCTGCCTACCTTAAAATTTTATTAAGTAACAAGTTACACTTCTAATAACCACCGCTTCACAAAATGTCAAATACATGTGAGTTTGAGGTCAAATTCGCAATTAGTGTACCCTGAGCTTAGTTGAAGTATCAATATGACAATTTAATAGTGTATGACTCAAAACACATCATTAATCGAAAGGTTGATACCCTAAATACTGGGTCAGTGTCCTAAAGTGTCAACACTCTTCGCCAAGATTCCATTTCAACATTGTTTAGTTACCAATTCCTTATTCCTTCTATAGGAAATGACTGAGGCTGAATTGTCACACAATTGTGAAACCACCTCAAGAATTCTTGGTCAAAAAATATTTGGGTTCCGGGGAAACTCTTAGTTGAATACCACAAAACAGGATCCTTGTGGCACACCTTACTGTCACATATTTATTCTGAACAGAACCACCCTTTTAAATATATGTGGTAATGTGTTTAGAGTATCTACTTACAATTATCATGCCAAAGAAATTGTAAAGAATGCCAACTATATCTATAAACCGATATTAGGGATGGGTACCTTACAATTCGGTCAGGTCAAATATCGATACTTTTGAAAACGGTAACGGTCCGGTTTCGATACCAAAGTCGATACTCAACACAGCTCTCATGAGAAAAAATTAAAATTTGTTTGTTGTAGAAGTAGCAATGGGGTAGAAAATGACTATAACAGGACATCCATGACACTTGACTAATTGTGCTACACAGTATCTATCATTTTCAGAAGGGAAAAATAAAATTATTTATTATTGATGACAAGTGCTGCTTGTCATCAGACCTACTTGGAGGGTTAATCTGTGATATGTCAGCCATTCGCGACGTATGAAAAGTCTCAAAAGTATCGTTTTGTGTACCTTTTAATTAAAAAATCAATACTTTGGTCCGGTAAATCAGGTAGCAAATCGATGCCTCTGGTTCAGTCCGGTACGTACGGTACCCATCCCTCACCGATATGATTGTATTTTTGACTTGCGATTGCATTAATTATTACAGTTGTATATATGTTTTTAACTTTAACAATTTGCATGCCATGGTAATTATTTGAAAAAATACCATGATTGTGTATCTTAGTATCTAAAATTTCTTTTATTCCATAAGCTTAGTTATTCTTTGGATTCTGGTTACGGAGTTTAGTTGCCTGTTTTGAGACATAACTTTCAACTAAATTTTATCTCAATATCAATTTTGTGATTATCATAACTTTTCCAGAAGTAGCATGGATAAACATTTCTTCTTTTTTGAAGACGTGAGGAGAAGCGTCCCACCTTAAAAAAACACACTTAGACTAACAGCGTCCTACTCCAACATCAATATTTAGGGTGACAAAATGTACCCTGAGGTATTTGGAAAATGGAGGCAGGAATAATTATACCCAAGACACAGAATTCCTTTGGTTGCAATCTCTGTATCACATTGCACATTAATACCAGATCTGGGATGCAAGCCTTTTTCCATCATTGCTTGGAGATAGCCTCATGCTCGGGTGGTTTGAGGTGGGTAGATATATATATGTGTTGATCTTCTGAAACACTACAGTGTGATACTAGGAATTCATCTATTTCATGAAGTATTTTTCACCACTCTCTTATCTTCTTGATTTTATCCATTATAATTGGTGGAAATAGGTGTATATATGGTCTCAATACTGTTAGCTTTTGTCCAAGCATGTATCTATGTATCGGGTATGCAATTGTGATACGGAGTTCCACAGGGCTAATCACTGCCACCTGTCAGTACAATGCCAAAGCAACATGACCTCCTAGAATTTACCAATCAAGCAACAATACAGGACTCTATTTCACATCTGCATGTGATTAAATCTGTGTAATTGATAATAATTTAATTTTATCTCTGCAAATCGGTCAAACCAGGAACATTTGATTAAATGATTTAGTTTCAAGATTAATGTCGAATATACATTTTATGTCGATATAGGAGTCATGCATATATGGTATGGTATGGTATTTTTTTTTTATGTGTGTACATTTACAACAAATTCAAAATAAAAAAAATCAAATCAACACACCCAAACCCAACCTGGATTCATATGTCACTATGAGTCTAACTAAAAAAGATTATCCAATACATCAACAACAACAAATACAATACATATATGTTGACTGTGATTTTTGAACTGTAAGATAGAGTTTGCTTTAGAAGCATAAAAAATATCATACCTTGTTTCGATTTTGGTCAAACACGTTGTTTGTGATTTTGGAATTCAAGATAAATGACTTAGCAGCCTTGGCTCAGTTGTTAGAAGGCTTAGTCACTTGAGATGTAAGGATTGAACTCAGCAGGAATCAAGGGTGATTCATGTAACAATGTGTAGTATTGGGTTAATCTGTTTTAACTGGTGTGTTCGGTTTATTTATAACTGGGTGGTTATCTACACTGTTTAGTACACACTACACTGGTGTTGATGTACTTTATGGATCTAAATCTTTTTAATGTGATCTAATTATAAACTGTCTCCAATGAGGAAGAACATGTCAGGATTAGATTGATTGATAGATAGATAGATAGATAGATAGATAGATAGATAGACGGACTGCACCTGTCTCATGCAGGTGTAACTCGACTCATGCGAAATTTGATGGTAGACAAATTGACAAAATGTAACTTGACTGAGAACAAACGTCCAGAGAAGGCACCTATGGTGAATAAACGTACAGATGACCAGCCAAGAAAATCAAGGAAAGTGTGCACTAAGTCTCGAAATGGTATCACCCTTTTCTACGGAAAGGACTCAGTTTTCAGCAATCTTCATATGGAAACTCCTATATATGTGGATGGAACAAGGTACAACTGTTATGAGCAGTTGTACACACAATCCATGGCGAGATTTTTTGGTGACAGTGATGTAGCTACTAAAGCAATGGCCATCACTGACCCATATAAGCTGATCGATCTACAGAAAATGGTCAAAAACTACGACAGGCAAAAATGGCTGCCTGAAGCAGAACGGACACTGTACTTAGCCAACATGGCTAAATACACCCAGAACACAAATGCCAGAGATGCCCTGATGAAGACTGGTGGTAATACGATAGGCGAGGCCACCTACAGTAAAATCTGGGGAATTGGAGCGTCAATACATGATTCACATGCGATGGAAGGAAAGTGGTTTGGGAAAAATCTCATGGGGAAAATTCTCATGGACATAAGAGACTCCATAAATGTAAAAAGTGTTGAACAATTTGAGACTGCTGCAAGATCCTCTCAAAGAGAGAAATACTGTTGGTACTGCGGAGAACAGAACCATATCTCCAAGAACTGCAGGCATGGCATGAAAGTGCAGTGTAATTCATGTCTGGACTGGGGCCACAAAGCGAAGTTCTGCTACAATTAGAACACTGGCCAGCAAGATCGAGCCGAATGCTTAGAAGAGAGTGACTGTCTAACATTGTCTAGCTTAAATAACCAATCTAATGATTTTTTCAGCTGTTCTGAAATTGGTAGTATATCAAATGCTTTTAAAGATTTTAATATTTCCTGTTGTGATGACAATCCTGTAACAGAGTTAAGTAATGAGTATAACAAACTGTCAAATAACCGTAATGATTATGGACCTATTGATAAAAGTGTGTTAGTTCTTCCTGAGGACGGAATTAATTACTTTGACAATGTTGAAAATGTGAATCGTGATGAAACAGTCCTTAGTTGTGATGGTAATATCTGTAATTCTGAGGATATGTCTGAAAAAATAATGATTGATATGGGTAGCAATTATACAAACAATTTATGTGATAGTAATGATGAAAATAATCATGATTCATGTTATGCTAGGAGTTTGAGATGTGATGTTGAATGTATGAATTCATGCAGTGTTGAGTGTGAAAATATATGCAATGTTGATAATGACACTTATCAAAATGAAATGCTTCCTGGACAATGTGACAAAAATAATGCTGATTGTAACATTGAATGTGACAATGATTCATGTATATCCATAAACACCAGTAAGCTGAGACTGGCTAACCTAAATACCAGAAGTTTAATTAACAAAATGGATAATTTTTCATTGTTTATCAAGAAACATAAATTTGATATAATTGGTGTGAATGAGACTTGGCTTGATGGGTCTATAAATGATGCTGAAATTGGAGTTGCGGATTTCTCAGTGGTCAGAAGAGATAGAAATAGATTTGGAAGTGGGGTTTGCTTCTATATAAAAGATTCAGTTCAATATCAAGTATTAACAGACATTGGCAATTGTATTGAAAGTTTATGGATATCTGTTAAATTGAAGCACAGTAAGCTTGTCATAGGCACTATCTATAGACCACCAAGCTCAGGTCATGAATATCTTGAGAATATACATAATGCTATTCAAAGGGCCATTGATATTTCTGATGATGTTATTGTCATGGGTGATTTAAATTTTGATTGTCTCTATGAATCAGATCCCAATAGAAATCCTATTTCGTATATGGAGAAGGTGTTTGATATGAAACAAATTATTTCATCCCCAACACGAATTACTGTAAACTCAGAATCACTGTTGGATGTAATGCTTACTACAAACTGTGAAAGACACACAAACACTGAGGTTATCAATGTAGCAATGAGTGACCATGATTGTGTTGTCTCAGACTATTGTCTTGGGGAAAACATTAAAGGTGTCAATCACAAACAAATTACTTTTAGAGATTATAGGAATTTCTGTTTGGAAAACTTTCTCCATGATTTAAACAAAAGTCACGCTATTATATCTGCTGAATTTGAAGTTTTTGACTTAGAGCACAAGTGGGAACTCTTTAAATCAGCTTTTTTGAAAATCAGTGAAAAGCATGCCCCTTTTAAGACCATGCGACTCAAGGATAGGAATAACCCATGGGTTACTAGTGAGATTGTTAGAAAGATGTATAAGAGAGATTTTATAAAGAAAAAAGCAGTGAAAAACAAGGATGATGC
Source organism: Platynereis dumerilii (assembly GCA_026936325.1). Classification (NCBI taxonomy): domain Eukaryota; kingdom Metazoa; phylum Annelida; class Polychaeta; order Phyllodocida; family Nereididae; genus Platynereis; species Platynereis dumerilii. The sequence continues at coordinate 1,485,215 of JAPTHN010000034.1, forward strand.
GCTTTACAAAGAATATCAGAAATTAAGGAATGAAATAACAAGTGACCTTAGAAAAGGTCGAAGCTTGTACTACAGTGAAAGGCTGAAGACTTGTGGTGGCAACCCAAGACAAACTTGGAAAATCATAAACGAAGCTGGTAAATTTAGAAAACATCAAGAGCCACATGGCAGCCTTAATGCCTCATTGTTCAATAATTATTTCAGTACTATTGGGGAAAAAGTAATTTCTCAGACAAATAGCAGACCAGAGAATATCCCTTGGAAACAACCAGCATGCCGGTCTACATTCTGTTTCTCTCATATCAGTCAACAATGTGTGTTAGACAAACTGCTGAAATTGGGATCTGATTCTTGTAATGATGTCTTAGGCTTTGATTCGAAGTTACTCTATCATAGCAGTCATGTTATTGCACCTGTACTGACTAAATTTTTTAATGTATCATTGTCTAGGTCAATTGTTCTTGATGACTGGAAATTTGCACGAGTTACCCCTGTGTACAAAGACAAGGGTGACATCTCTGATATGAACAACTACAGGCCGATTTCAGTCATAGGACATATTTCGAAAATTTTTGAGTCCCAAATTCACACTCAACTGTTAGACTATTTCACTGAAAATGACTTAATAACGAACGACCAATCAGCTTATTTAAAAGGACATAATACGCAGACTGCTCTCCATCGTGTAATTGATGACTGTATAGATAACATATGTAGTAAGACTTTTACTGGAATATGTTCATTTGACATCAGAAAATGTTTTGATTCCATAGATCATAAGCTTCTTCTTACTAAAATCCAATATTATGGAATTAAAGATAATGCATTACAATGGTTGCGGTCATATTTAAGTAACAGAAATCAAATTGTAAGAATGAATGGTGAAATTTCTGAAAAGCGAGTGGTTTCTGTAGGGGTACCTCAAGGTTCTATTTTAGGACCATTGCTTTTCGTCATATTTGTTAATGATATTAGTCAGCATGTAGGTATTGCAACTGCTAATCTGTATGCAGATGACACTTTGATTTATTGTAATGCAAATTCAATGACGGATGTCCAGGAGAAACTTCAAAGTTGTGTTGACCATGTTTCAAATTGGTATCAAGGAAACAATATTGTGATTAATGCTGAAAAGTCATGTGCTATGGTTGTTAGGTCCAGACGTAATGAACCAGACTGTTCCCTTGATATCACAGTTAATGATTGTCAGATAAAACAGGTTAATGTTATGAAGTATTTAGGCTTGGAAATCGACGAAGCTCTCACATGGAATGACTATGTTACTAAGCTATGTAGAAGACTCTCTTTTAAAATCTCAAAATTAGCACGACTCAGTAAAGTCCTTCATAAAGGTATTCTGATGAAGATTTATCATGCAACTATACAACCCTGCATCGATTATGCAATTTCAGTATGGGGAGGTACAAGTCAACATAATTTAAATAAAGTACAGAGGTTACAGAATCACTGTGCTCGAATTATAGAAGGCAATTATGACTATATTAACATCAGAGGTTTAGACCTTGTGAAATATTTAGGATGGATGACTATACGAGAGCGCTTCATCTACTTCCAGGTTTTATTAATTTATAAATGTATACATGGTTTAGCACCGAATTACTTAACTAACAATGTATTGTTTGATTTTGAGATATCAGCCAAGACTACACGAAAACATGAAATGAATTTATACTTAAATGTACCAGACAATGAATTTCACAAAAATATGCTTTTTTATAATGGAGCCAGGGAGTGGAATAAGTTACCATCTAATTTGAAAGACTGTTGCAATATTATAACATTCAAGACTATGTTAAAACGTCATATCAGGAGGAATAGATGAAAATGGATATTTTGTTGTAATTTGATATTATATGTTATACAAATGTTATGGGATGGTTAGATAATTTATATGTTTTTATGTTACAGTTGTATTGTATTTACACTTTGTTATGATTGTTTTTAAACGTATTATCTTTTATTGTTTACATCTGTTTTAACCATAATTGTAAAGGGCCCGGTTTTAAAACAGCCTTGCTGACCCGGTTTTACCCTTTTAAAATATATTTGAAATAAAAAATAAAAATAAAAAATAGATAGATAGATAGATAGATAGATAGATAGATAGATAGATAGATAGATAGATAGATAGATAGATTGAGAGATAGATAGATAGATAGATTGAGAGATTTTGTTGATTTTTGTTGAAGAATAGCTTTAAGCCGCTGTCAATTGTTTTATAAGCTGTGGAAAATAAAACATTATCTATCAAGATACAGCAATGTCATTATCACTTCCATCTCCTGAGCTATTTCAAGTTGCGCTGGTTTGTGTATTGTTTTACATTGCTCATACCAGATCTGCTATTTGTATCTGGATGATATTTTTCCAAACAGACAGCAAAGAACAGAATTGTACCAAGGGGGTGATCTTCGTTCGGAAACATACTGGGCCAATGTCAATATTTGGGGTGACGAAACACGCCCTGGGGTATTCAGAAAATGGAGGAGCGAATAAAGTAGTCCCTGGACAAATAGTGCGCATATCGGAGTGTAGGAATTTCTGGGTTGCAATCTCAATCATGATCACCTTGCGCATTAATATCAGTATCAGAGATTTACGCCCTTGGGCTGTGCGGGATATATATGCTAGCGGGCCGAAGAGAGATATATACAGGAAAATCAGTATGTGACCAGTCAGGTTTGAGTATACATATAATATGATATTTCTCTTTATGCAGTTAGGAGGTATATACTAAATGATATAAAGAACCAGTCGTCACCAGTGTAAGACCTCATGCTGCTTGGTTAAAGCAACATTTAAATGTTCTTTGAATTCTCAAATGGCTTGGTAAAAATGATATTCTAATTTAATGAACGATGCAAATTTATAAATTTCAAGAAATGTATCTAATTCTTTTACTTTTCAAAACACTAACTTCTTCTTCTTCTTAGTGTGTTGGAATTTCCTGGATAATGCACAGTGCTAACCTATTGTTGATTTTAAGAAATGTTACTCTACAGGCATACTTGACATCCCTTTAACAGTAGTTCTTTCTGTTTCTTTCCAGCAGCTGCTACCCTGACAGCCTCACTAGGACCAATCTCTTGACTCTTGCTCAATCTCAAGCTCACTGCAGCTCACTCCATGCATGGCACTTCAGTATTGGCCTCCCTTGGTGTCACACAGGGTGCCCCTCTCTCTCCATAGGCCTCTCCATAGGCAGCAGCTAAGCAGGTAGAGCTTGTTGGAGTCCTTAGCTACACAAAATGGAGATGTCAAACCAGACCCTCCTCCATCTGATGACACTGCTCACCATGTCCAATGCAACAGGAGACAGTGTCAAAGGGTCTAATACAGGTAAGAGATCTTTTTCTTAATAGTCCCTTTTGAAGTTTGGAGGGAGGGACAAATGTTATCATTCGCGTATGTGTGTCGGTCTACCCATCCGTCTGTCTGTCACTTAGCAAACTTTACCAAAAATGGCCTTGTCATAAGACTTCCAAGGTAGGATTTTGTAAATTACTGTGCAAACTGGGATATTTTAAAAATGTGTAAAGCGGTTTCTGGGTCAATAAAAAAAGTTGGTTGGTAGTCACTTACTTTAAACCAGGACTGCATATATACATATTGTATATTTCTTGTATATTTATCGATCTCTATTATCAGATGTTCATTAACCTACATGTACCAGACCTAACTGTTTGACATGTGATGATAGCCTATTTCTAACATCTTCATAAATATTTAATTGAGCATCTTAAGCTGAGTTTATTTGAAAATTTAAATGTCAGATCTAAGCAACAGCAAGCAAGAACTATAATGCCTTTTTCCAGTATGAAGTTACAGGAGTTTGTCAACTGCAGTTTGTCTTTATCATCCTTTGAAGATTCAAAATACTTCTTGCATTTTTAGCTATTGCTTGCTTTGATCTGAAATTCTAATTTACAAATGTAGCCTGCCTAGATTTTTCATTCTATCAAAGCTGAGGACACCTAGATTTGGCGTTCATATCTTAGACATAAAACACATTCAACTGATTGTGTTTCGTAATTCGTAAGGACAGAAAATGGAAAATGTAGAGTCTGTCTTGGTTTTTACTTCCATATCAAATCTTTTAGCATGTTTAATTAATTGTATATTGTAATTCGTAAGGAAGTAAAACATGACGTCTGTCTTGATTTTTCTTCACTATCCAATCTAAAGACACCTAGATTTGACATTCATATCTTAGACGTAAAACACGACAATTGATTGTGTTTCGTAATTCGTAAGGACAGAAAATGTTGAGTCTATCTTGATTTTTCTTCGCTATCAAAACTAAAGACACCTAGATTTGGCATTCAAATCTTAAACGCCTAGTACTAGCATGTTTAATTACAGTGATTGCATTCTGTAATTGGTAAGGACATAAATATGAAGTGTGTCTTGATTTTTCTTCACTTTATCTAAACAAAAGACACCTAGATTTGTTAAGACATACCATATCTTACACATAAAACATGTTTAATTGATTGCATTTCGTAATTTGTAAGAACAGAAAATGCAGAGTCTATCTTGATTTTTCTTCGCTATCAAAACTAAAGAGACCTATAGATTTGGCGCTCATATCTTAAGCACAAAGCAACTTTAATTGATTTGGTTTCGCAACAGCCGAAAATGTATAAGAGTCTATTTAAATACTTTTTTTGTTAAAACTTAAGACCCTCACATATGATGTTCATAATCATCTAAAACACAATGCATGTTGGATTAATTAGGATTCCAGAGACTTTTTCTGTCAAAACTAAAGAGAATTTAGATGTCATGTTATCTTAGAGACGAAAATATGATCTTGTTTAGGGCTGTTTGGTAAAGACAGAATAATCCTCAATTACACTCAAATGCATGGCTACAGAAAATGTCCAATCTAATGTGATTCTAATAGATGTGTCTACTACTACCTTGTCAACTAGGCCTATTTACTCAATTAGTTAGCATTTGGTTTCCAACAACTGGGTCAAGGGTTCAATTCTAGCTCCTTTCGGGCTTGTGTAGCGGCTGGTTACATGCACATTTGTTGAACAGCAGTTTCAATCATCCTCCGCCTCATTGCTGTGTCCTCCTCTTGTCGTAGACTGCCAAATAGAGTGCATAAAAACCAAACGTAAAGCCCAATACATCCAATTATCAGTGGTAGCATGCTAGGCTGCCAATCACTGGGTCCCCGAGTGTGATGCCGGCTCTTGCCGGGTCTCCTGGACCTATGTTGGATGGCAGTTACAATCATCCTTTTCTATGCATTGTAATGGGCCATTTTGAAAAACTGTTTTACTTAGTAGTGGCGCCAATTTTAAATATATTTTATAAATAAATAAATCCTCTGCTCCATTACTGTGTTGTCCTCTTGTCCTAATTCCTCAACCGCCACCTAGTGTGCATAAATACAGGACATAAAGCTCAATCCATCCATCCATCTACAGTAGGTCACCCCAGCTGGATAAGCTGAGTATTTAGATATATAACATTTCTTATTATATTTCAGATATGCTATAATCCTGTTCTTGTTTAGTAACAATGTTTGGGTATACAGCAATGACATACATTACTTCTGTCAAAACTGACACAGTCCCACAGTAACCTGATAAATGGGTTAAGGTATTTCTAAAACAAGCTGAAAGAATGTCTAAAATGTTTCAAATAATGTCCTTAAACAAATGTTTGGATATTTTTAGTCACTTTAAGGCTTAAAGGCCATTAATTTAAGCGAAGTCTTGACAGTTTCAGAGTTTAGTTTCTCCAGTTTAATGAAATTTACATTGACAGGAGATTGGCTTTGATTATCGAGTTCTTTTTCTGGTAATCTTAAAAGAGTTTAGATTTTCACTATAACAGTATCAAATTGCCAAAGATTTTTTTAAAGATAAAGTTTTGTTAATTGTGCGGATGTCTAGTTGTTTGAAGTCAGACATGCTATTGAGAATCATTAATATCTAAAAATGAACAGTAGGCCTATTTAAAATTTCAATTGGAAATGGAATTCCTTTAAGACAATCTTAGTCCTGATAGGGATACTTTAAAATAATCCTATTCAAGATAACATCATTTAAACTCGTTATCTTTTTGCTGAAAAGTTCCTACAAACACTCACTCTATTGACTCTAATGCTACAACCCAATCTCTTTTACTGCTGATAGGTTGTTGATAATGAAATACCTAACTATAGTATTTATAAATGAATTGAAAACTGAGAATGATTTATCTTAACTTTCTCTTCATTCTCTGGTACATTTAGGTATAGTTTCAATTGAAATCATCTAAATTCCACAAATTGTTGAATATTTTAAAAGTTTCAGTGGGTGAACTGCAATTTCAAAATGAAATCACCCAGAGAAAAAAGAGTACATTTGAAGCACTCAAATTATTTAAATTACCAAATGTACTCTGATTGTACTGCAAAAATGCCTATATTATACAAGGGAGCATATTTGGAGCGTATGGATTTGCATATATAGGGAGTATAAATGAAGCGTAATTTAGTGCTTCAAATGTACTCTTTTTTCCTCTGGGCAATTGCAGATCCAAATGAAATGCAATCTTCTTCTGTTTACAGTCTGTCACTTTGATATACAAAGAGAGTGGAGTCAGTGGACCGTTGCATTGTGAAAATGGCACTTCGTGTGTCATCATACTTATGATTTGTCATGATCATACCCAATACTTTCAATATTAATTTGATTTAAGGAGACTTATCCCTCTTGTTGGTGACAGCCAAACGAAAGGATTATACATCTGATTTTCACTCTAAAATCAGTTATGACAAGTCTAATGGCCTTCTCTTGATCATGACTAATCAAACAGCCTCTATGTTTCAAAGTGACGGACTATAAAACCGAAAACTCAGTCGTCTTTCAGGAAGTTCTTTGGATCTATAATAATATAGTGCATGTTTACTGATTGGCCTATAGATACTATTCCAAATGGAAGAACATCATCATCTTCATCATTTAAGATAAACAAGACCGTACCAGGGAGGGCTCCCATCAATACCAGAGTACTTACCAAAACTTAAAACCTTGTTTCGGCAATAATTCAATTGCAATGTATTCCTTGCAGCTTCGGCCAGCATCCTTTATGACGTCAGTGACTCCTACTGGAAATGGAAGATGAAGGAATTCCCCAAAATTGCCACTTTCAAAGGAATCCACGATTATGACGACACGCTGGAGGAATATTCTCTCGCTGCTTTTGATAGGAGGAGGGTAGGTAGACATTTGTAACATTAATCTTCGCATTTTAGAAAGATCTGGCAGAGGTTGTTTTAAAATTTGTGAAAAGATCTTTTTTTAAATTTGGTAACTGTTTCAAAGATATTTAGACTGATCAGTCGCATGTGGGCATACTTTCACTCAGTTCCCTCAAATAGAAACTGTCCTCCATCTGTCTGTCATTAGCATACCTAGTAATAAAATATATTGTATAACAGTTATCGTGTACATAGCAGGCACTTCAGCGGCAATTCTCTGGGTTTCATCAGTGGTGCCCGGATCCGGAAATTTCAACTTTCCTAATAATAATATATTATCTTGTTTTGTTTTTTACATTAAAATCCTCTGGCCCAAGGGGTCCAAATACTTCCAAACCTGAAAGTTGAAAATGTTCAAACTGATACGGCTCTTATGCAGCAATAAGTGCTAAGTTTCTCCAAGGAAGCAGATTCCTTGGGGTATTTCTAAGAACATAGTTTGGCTTAAAGTATTTTCAATATTTATGCTATTATTCAAGTCAGATGTGATTCAATATCAAGAAACTCTTCCTCCAGGATGACTGCCAGAAGATGCTGGATACCCTGGACCTAGTGAAGGAAGACGAACTAGCGATCCACGAGCAGCGGGACTTGGAAGTGCTCAGGGCGGATCTGCAATACTTCTTGGAGGGATACAGATGGAGACTGTATGATATTTTGATCAATAATACTGTATACAGTGGTTCTATATATGGAACCTTTAAGGGCACCATAAGCTGGTATAGATAAGGAACCCTACACTGAAAATATTGCAGGCTTGCCCAAGTTAGCTGTTTTGACTAACCTAGTCAAAATGTCTAACTTATTTTTGACCTTAGTCAAAATGTCTAAGAAAAATTCACCCTTAGTCAAAAAGACTAACTAGGTTAGTCAAAGCTGCACATGCGCACATGTGATTTCCTGTTTAATTTCAAAAATGGCTCCAGGAAGGAGAAGACAGTTGAAGGAGCAATCGGACCTGGAATGTAAGTGTTTGACCACTTCTAGTTGGGCTACAGGGCTCATTTTGATGTCATTTTGTTCGTCTCAGTCTCTAGATTATGAATAAATGTACAGGAATAGACATTCTCATTGGGAAATGACGATAAATAGCGTATTTATCGGCGGTTGGTCTTTTCATTCTATAAGATTATTTTCAAATTTCAATGCACTTTCACCCACCCCCCCCCCCATTCCCTCTCGTCCATGGATGTGCATTTGGTTCTATACTGTTAAACTCACTGACCTATATTGATATTTTAAATGTTTATACATTCATTAACTTAAGGGGCCACCATTTAATCTGAAGGGAGGGCTTGTAGTTTTTTTTAATAAATAATTTCTTGCTCAGTTTTGGTGAAATAAATTTTTACGCGCTTGAAATAAATAATTATGGCCGCTGTTACGGTGAAATAAATAATTTCCCGCCAAGGAAAAATCCAAGCCCCCCCTTGATATTAAATGGTCACCCCCTTAGTCAAAATGACTAGGTAGGTTAGTCAAAATGACTAGGTAGGTTCACCTCACCCAACTTGGGTTACAGGATAAGACACATTTGGTACAGAACAATTAAACCAACCCCTCTCCCTCCCCATGCAAATTTTTTTTCTGATCAGTTAGTCAAAATGACTAGGTAGGTTAGTCAAAATGACTAGGTATTTGATTGAGTAGTACCCCTCCCTCTGCCTGTTTCCTTGTGTATATTAATATAACATAACATCTTGCATGATAATATTTTTGGAAACTTCTCACTTTTTTGTCGCCTTAAAATTTCAATTTCATTTTGATTTTATTATACATTTATACTTAAATATTACATTTCGTCACTGAAACAACAACTGACTGCCCCTTCCTTGTTTTCAGATAATGGATCCATAAGAACAAAGCAAAGTTGATGGCTTTGACAGTATATGATTTCATATTATTATAGCCCATCCAGGAGAGGAAGGATCAAATATTATAAACTGAAATTTCATGAATGAGAAAGCTGGAAATAACGGAGGAACCTCAAAGTGATATATCGGAATTTTACCGTGGACCCACCTCTATCTCTATGTCAGATGGAATGATGGATGAAAATGAACATGTTATATCGAGCAGGACGAGGAAACAAAAAAAAGGATAAATGTATCCATGATTTACCAGAGGGCTGGAACATACGGAAAACTTATCTTTATTGGTGTGACAGAAAATGTGTGGATTAATCAATATGCAAACAATTTGGAGGGAGGAACTTCCACTGCAAAAGTTTTATTGTGAAGTTACAATTTAAAAGGACTCAATGAATTACATCATTTTCATATTTTGTGATTCGCATTGGCATTCTGTTAATGAATGTTCCATGTATATATATACAATCATCCACAGGTAAATACAAAACATTACATGTACTATGAATTGAAATGTTTATTTGATTGTTGCTATTTCATAATAATGTAGTGATAAACATTTTTTAATAGCAATTATAATTATGATAATTTAAATTTATAATTTCTTGACCAAAGATGCAAAGATACAATCATTTTTAGGTGAATGGCATGCTAGCATTACTCAGTTTGGTCAAATTGGCTTGTGTCGTTGAAGTTAGTCAAAATGACTAACCATTGACTAACCTAGTTAGTCATTAATGCTAACATGACGTTAGTCAATGTGACTAACTTTGGGCAGGTTGGTCTGTTTTACTAACCAAAGTTAGTCATATAAGACATCGTCAAAAAGGCTAACCCTGGTTAGCCAATATGACTAAGAAGTTGGTCAGTTTGACTAACCAAAGTTAGTCATATAAGACATCGTCAAATTGGCTAACTTCTTAGACATTTTGACTAACTTCTTAGTCAAAAATATTTTCAGTGTAAAAGGTTCGTTATTCAACCTTTAAAAAGGATCCAACAGCAAGCATTTTAAAAGAACCTTTTGCGTTAAGAGTGTGCATTACAAGAGCCCTTGTCATAAGACCAACTTACTTGCTTGATCACTTTCCTCCTGGCTTAAGAAGTTCTGGTAATTCTGCGCATTTTGCCCCAAGAGGAGAGACCGCACCCGCATGAGAGATCATTTCATGGCTGCAGAAGGGGTGGTCTTGTAATGCAGGGACCACTGTGCATGCTGCATATTATTCATTGGTCCATGTAGATTTATATCTGTATTTCAATAATCATAGGTAACAATCATTTGCAACACCTTTAAATGTGATTTTAAAAAATAAAATATTATGTTGCCAAACTGTTTTCAAACAAAATAAAAACATGTTTAAAAATATTCATATATTGCTGACGCAGAAAAGTTGCAATTTGTCTGGCCTAAAATCTTAAATTATAACCATTATAATAAGAACTGTTTGAAATCTCCCAGGGAAATCTCAAACTATACAATCAGATCCAGTCAGGGCCACTTGCTAAAAACATCGAGGTCACTGTTTTCATTGAGCTCGATGTTTTCACAGAGGTTACCTCTATGAATTCATCTACCTTGACAATTTTACTATTTTTTGGCACCTCAAGGAAAGCAATCAAACATTTAACCCATTTTTTTGGTTCCCGCATAAAAAGGAAGGGTTTAGCTCACTTTTCATCACATAAATAAACCGCCCATAATGCACCTCTTCTGCAGACTATTAACATACTCCAGCTGGAGAACGCCACATAGGAATTTCGATTTTGTCGAAATGAAAAGTTTCCAAAACATGTAATCTTTCAGTTCATGCAAAAATATTTAGTGCAAACTTTATTTAATTAGTGCAAAGGAGGATATACTACAAGGTAGATGGATTCATAGAGGTAACCTCTATGAATACATAGAGGGTAGATGAAAAGATCTACCTCTATGCTTTTAGCAAGTGGTCCTGACTGGATATATGGATGTTTCTTTCAGATATGGTGCTCTTAACCCAATAAACTTCCTGGAAGGAGTCTACCGGAGTCCAGGGTGGATCAAAGCCATGGGCTACAAGAACGAACACGATTATGAGCGATTTGCCAGTAGGATGCACGCCTTTTCAAGACAGGTATGGACATTTAGCAAATTGTAGGGATTAATTTGGCAACATATTATTTCGACAGTCTGTTATGGTATTTGGAGATTGAGTTCTATGAATGCGTTATTGTTGTTATGAGGGGACATTAAATATTTTGTATATGGGTCTGAACTGGATGTTCGAAAACGTCATTCTCACTTTAAACATGGAATGTTTTCCTTCCATGGAAGCCATCATTCTATAATATCAGCTTTTTGCTGGGATTAGCCTCACATCTATATAAAAATTGGGTTACAATTGGGTTAAAAATCTTGCATTATATAATGTATTTTGTGGTTGCTACTCTTCTGATTCTACATGCAAAGTTCTTTAGCGTATTTTTTATTTCCAACATGGCTACAATATACGCATAGGTAACCGTCTCTTTCCACTGGCTGACCTGAACGGTCTTGAATATGCATACGGACGGCTGTTCATTTTGCCAGATAATCAGTGTCCATCTAAGGTTGATGACCGTTTGAGCCAAGTGATCGCCTGGTTTAGTTCTCCATTTTCCAAACAGCTCGATCACTTTGTGCGGGACTGTAATGGCCGCCGCAAAATAGACCAATGAAAGAGCTCAATCACACGGTTGACAAAACGAGCGTTTGCAAGGCGGAAAAGTGACCGCTGCTCTAAACCTTTATCTGCGATGGCCTCCTATTGTCTATCGTCTGTCTTGATTGGACCCAGTGACAATAAATTAGTCAAATACACGCCAAATTTAGTTTAATTCCTCGCTCTATATCGAAGGTCTATTTCAATTAACTTTACGACATTGGGGTGGGTCAACCGGTCAGGACAATCAAGTATGTTGCTGACCTAGGCACTTTTGCTAATGTCATCCGCTATATAGATAGCTGTGGCAGCCAATGATGTGGACAGTTTATCTCATTTAGATCACATATTTCATATATATATTCTGCAAAATGGTTTGTGTAAGATGTTGTCTCAAGGATATACAAGGATCGTAGAAAGAAAGTTAATGACTGTTCGAGTGTTCGTGTAGGTTTGTTCACCCTATTACATTGCTTCAAGGGAAGAAAGTACCAGGGTAGTGAAGATAACGTTGTGGATAAAGGATATAGGCCAAAGTATAGGTTGTATCTAAATTTTTAAATTTTGTTTCAGATTGACCAGATCATTGACCTGATGCGGATGGCCATTCGTCTGAACAGGACAAACCATGCTGTTTCCATGGTAACTATTTTGATAAAGGGTTGCATCTTACTTAAATTTCAAAGTCTCTATAAGAAGGATAATAATCATTGTGTGGTGTCTCTTGAAGATTCAGGAGGAGTCAGTGTTATGCTTACAGTTCGAATGAGTTTAGCTGGAAGCAAATATGTTGATGCCCCAGGGTTGATTCGCTACATTGCTTCACAATCGCTTGCAATGCCAGCAACACATTAGGAAATAAAGGAAGTTAGGTTAAGATATAGCTGTCATATCAATTTTTTGCTATCTGGCGACATCTAGGCCTATCTAATCTATTGATCTATCTACAGATCTGTATATCTATCTATTTCAGGCAGATGTAACTAACACCATTCAGAGAACGCTTCAGACCCCGGATGACAAAATGCACTACTACTGGCCGTTTACTGACCAACTGAGGAACCCATACTTCAATGATACTTTCTGGTAATCAAACACGTTTTGATTTTACTTTGAAGTATCTCCTGGCCCTTCCCTTTTTGACAAATGAATGTTTGTTTTAGCATCTGTTGCTTGTTTCAGGGCAGAACTGAAACAGCACGGATTGACGCTTGTGTCAAAAGTTGTCCGACCGGCCATCCAGCGACTATACGACTTCCTAACTAATGTAAGTAGTTGTACAAAACCTCAAATTTCTACCATTAGATTTCATTTCATTTCATTTCATTCACTGCAAATAATCTGAAACAGTAGGATTACTACACATTTCCATAGTTGTCCTTTTGATGGGCTCGAGTCTCCAGAAAGTTCATTGACAGTTATTAATTAAATAAAATTGAATAAATATTAATAATATAAGGAGACAATTGTTTCTTTAAGGTGACTTTGAGCTTCTCATAAGTGACTTTTGATCCTGAAGTTTGAATCGCTTCTAGGAGACGGTTCCATTCAGTCGCCACTGGCTTTGAGGGCGTGGGTTCAAATCCACCCCGGGAACTCACTTTAGTCCGAGCCCATGGGACATAAATGGAGGCGGGTCGTATCCAGTATTCTATGCTGGGGCAACTGAAAGACCCTGGGCATTCCTGAATTAATAGGGTATGTTCCAGACTCCCAGTCTTCTCATCTCATCATCATATGGCGATCGCCAGCCTCAATATAGCCCACTAAGGTGCTGTAGAGGCGTAAAACAAAACAAAAAACAAAAAAAAAGTTCCATTCAGTCGATCCTATTGCGTGGAAATTGGCATAGGCCCGGCCCATCCATGGGTAGATTTACCAAGGAAGATTTACCAAGGATTCTCCCAATGAAACATGTTGTACAACAGTGTTTCGCGAGCTTAGACTTTCCTCAATTATCTTTTTTTTGTAATCCCTTCAAATATTAATGTCGATAGGGCAGGTACGACAGTTTACAAAGTGATCTTATTGATGCTTGTACTTATTGCTCTATGCTGAGTCTAGTAAAAGACCAGTAATTGACTTTTCTCTCCTGATCCACTTGCCATACATTGTCCTTTGCCCCACATTTACCACTCAATTGCATTAGCCATTGACTCCCCAACCGCCACTCACTTAATTACCATACACTTAGCGATAGCAACCTCCTACGGAGTCCTACCATCCCCTTTCCGACCTCTCACTACATTGCCCTTTCCTTAAGGAATCCTACCTCAACGTTTTTATGATTTGTGGAGTACTCCGTTGAACGACCGACCAGCAAAGTAAAACCTGCTTCTGAACAAAACTGGTGTGGTTTCTAAATCCTTAAATAAGCTTCTGATGTACATGTATAATTTGTATATTCCTATATTATATTATATATGCACTACTTTTTCAAAAGTAAAAATTCAAATTCAATCTGTGATGTCATCAAACCATAGGCAAGACTTGTTTCCCACAAATTATGGTTTTAATAACATTTAACTCACTCAGGGGCAAAAACCACATCCCCACCAAAAACCGATTCACGACTGAATGCCATTGGTGCATGGTCTTAAAATCCTCGGTTCTCTATTACAGTAGATCTATTATAGGCCTACCCTAACTGCATTCAATGGCGTCTAACCTTACCGGAATTACCCATAATGCTATTTCCTGATTTTCCCAGGAGTACATGAGGAACACTCGTAGAGCGTGGGGAGTGGGAGCGTTCGACAATGGCCAAGCGTATTACCAGGCTTGCCTGAAGTTCCATTTGTCGACTAACGCCACAGCGCAAGAAGTTCGAGACGTTGGGATCAAGGAAGTGGCCAGGATCAAGGCTCTTATGGTTCAGGTAAAGTGGGTCACTTGTCGGCTTTAATCGATTAGACTTGATTCAGATTTTGGCTTTCGTCAGCGTTTCCTTATGTAAAATGTGGGTGAGTTCTCTAGTCTTTCACTTTCCTTCCAGTCAAAGTAAGTGTATCATATGCGCACAAATATAGATCTAGTAAAATACACTCCTGCTCATAAATATGGAATACTTTTTAGGAAAAAAAGTGTCAAATAAAAGTAAATTTCAGAGTGTTAATGAAAGCAAGGTCCATTGCAAAGTTCAAGTCATCTTCTCTAATCACTTTTTAAAAGCCTCAACTATATTTTTTGTAAGAATTTTTCAAATTTTGGTTGAATGCACCTCACCCTAAAACACCTCCTGAATTTTCATATTTTGTGCTGCTGTAACTTTTTCTGGGTCTAACACTGCAACATGCGTTTTACACAAGATCATGTTCTTCCCTTCAGCGGTCATTGGAAGTAGTTACCAATGAATCAGACCATCATGTGCTCCAGCAGAAGTTGCTGAAGTTATCAATTTCAATGGAGACTGTTGAAGTATATTCCATATTTATGAGCAACGGTGTAAAATGAAGCCCTTTATTGGAGGTGCCAAGTGAAGAAATAACGCTTGGTTTTTCTTCATTTACCATAAATGTCCATTGCAAGTTTTGTTTACAGAAATTCAAAGGGTCAAGCCGCACAATTATCTTTTTAAGTTAATTATAGATTTATCGACATCATGCATGTATCAATTTTAGAAGTATATTATCTTTTTTATTTGAATTTTGTCTCTGAAATGATGTTATGTTGCAAATTGTTGCAGATCATGGAACGAGAACACTTTACTGGGACGATACGAGAATTTGTGGATTTTCTTCGGGAATATCGCCAGAAAGATTTTTTCAATAGAACTGCTGTAAGTTTTGGGCATACAGTTCTGCCCGAAAGTTTGCATACCCCTCTGCAAAATGACCAATTTCCAGGGCAATTTTAACAACAATAGGCAAATCATACATGAAATACAGTGCACTGCATGTGGCTAAACACTTCTGAACCATTAAAAATCCAATAGCAATGAGATTCAATTATATTATCACTTAATTGAATTTTATGACAGTTTCAAAAGTTTACATACCCTCCTGTACTATCACATATTTTCCGGCTTAGGATCAGGAAAAGCTTGCAGGATTTTACCCAAATATATGTCAAAAGTACTCAGACTACATCAGCAGTGATTTTAATCCATTCTGCATCACAGAATTTCTGTAAGTCCAACTTCGTTGTTGGTCTCGGCTGGGCACATACCCTCCTGTACTATTACATAATAGTACAGGAGAGTATGTAAACTTTTGAAACTGACATAATATGTAATTAAGTGATAATATCATTGAATCTCATTGGTCACATGCAATGCATTGTATTTCAAATTAGAATTTCCTATTGTTGTTAAAATTGCCCTGGAGAAATTGGTCATTTTTCGTCGGGGTATGTAAACTTTTTGGCAGAACTGTAATACAGTTTAATCATGATTTTTCTTTGTGGCACTCTGTTGTTAAAATTGTTTTAGAGATATATTGTATTGTTGTGTTGTAGGATGAATTACTCGCTGGTTATAGGAAGATTATTTACGAAATTGTTCAGCCAAAGCTAAACGATATTGTCGACCCCGTTCCTGACCAACCAGTCAAGTAAGTTGTGTGATTTTTGTTTTTGTTTAAAGTATCGGAAACATTGCTTTCAACGACTGGTATTTTGGAATCAACTAACATTACAAACTCTTAAGAAACGGTTTTCTTTTATATTACTTACCAAAATATTTTGCCCTGGTTAATTTTTTTTTCAGTGTAGAACCTATGGTGTATGATGGTCCAGCGGGTAGTTATGGAACAAATACATTTTATGTTAATTTAAAACGGCCTCTAACAAGGTAATGCAATTTTTCTTACATATTTTTCTCATCTTTCTTGTAATTATGCTATAATTGTTTATTGTTTAAAATGTTTAAAAAAATCTAATTTCTAAATTCTGTTCCTTTCCAGGCCAACCTTTTTAATGATGGCTTTAGCTTTACATGAAGCTAACCCTGGGCATCATTTACAGGTATGTTTTAAATAACAATTGTTGCAATTGGGGTGAGAAGTTGGTGCAGATTTACGTCCTGTATTTTTAAGGATAAAACGTAACACGACAGGCAGGGACACGAAAATGAGATATGGTGCACTCCTGGCACAGGACGAAACATCCATCCAAAAACTAGTTGCCAAAGATTTGCAGCAGATCATGCTCACACTGAGCTATGGCTTCCTTAATTCGAATGAATTTCTTGATATATTTGCAATGTAATATCTATCCAAGGAGTAGAGAGACGATATTGTTAAGCTCCTTCTCGACTTCGATGCCTTCGGAAAGCTAAAAATTCACTAAAGATGACTGTTCAGTGTTCATAATACAAATCGACAAATGTCAAACCACTTCTTATTCACACTGTAAAACAAGTCAACAACACAAGATATTAAATGCTAGCTGCATATCTTAACATAATGTGCACAAGGCACTTTAAAGCAGACCTCGTGGTGTGCAGTGAGAATGTGGCATTAAATTGTAAGTATGCTGACAAAAACTTAATTATAGGTCCCCCCCCTCCACAGGTCCAAAATTAACATGGGAAATAGGAATGATTGCTCAAATGCTGCTCAGTGACCCGTGAATTGAGTTGCCTGCTGCAGGGGGATTCCTTACTGGGGGAACCCCGTCGGGGAATGCATATGATGTCACGTCATTCATTAGTATAGAATTTGGTTAAATGGATTTCCTTTGCCAGGTAGTTTGCTATGGGATTAATATGTACCAAAAGTTGAATGCTTCACGGGGAGGCCCATCACATGATACATGGTAAATGGCATTAGGATTGAAGAGAGTGGGTAGCAGAACCTTGACCCACAAGATTTGGCAGAATTTCAAATGTCTTAGGATAAGAGGTCCGCAAAAAACATTTCTCACAAAATTGTCTTTCTTGCAGTAGAAATGATTGTTCCATTTTCTTTTTTTTTCTCACCAGATGGCCTACCAGAGATGGCTCCCCCTGCCAGATTTCCGTCGCAATTTCTGGGGTTCCTATTACTATTCTGTTCCGTTCAATTTCCCATGGTATACCGCCTACACTGAGGTATTTATATAAATCTGAAATGGTATCATTCTCTTCGATATCGATAACATTTCAATGAATTTGTTTATAATGCATTATAATTTTTGTTGATATCTTTTAAGGGCTGGGGACTCTACGCAGAGTACCTAGGAGAAGAGATGGGAGTTTATAATGATGAGAAATTAGAATTGTAAGTTATTTTCTTTTTTATATTATCAAAATGCAAAATAATGCTTTGAATAAATTGCAGATTGGATGAAATTATTTCAATTTTTTCTCCTAGATTTGGTCGCTATTCATCAGAAATGTTCAGAGCATGTCGGCTGGTAGTCGACACAGGAATTCATGCATTTGGGTAAGTTTTATAAACTGATTTTGTCAAGCTAATATCGAAGTCGCCTCCTCTGGATTGTACCAGTGATTGTCTGAAAGGTTTGTTGTTGTCTCTATGTACCAGGATACTATCAGTTTTGTACATAATTATCTCACAGAGCCATTATGATATCACTTCAGTCTAGCTAAGTCATGAAGTTATCACTTTTGTTTTGCTTAGCCCTGGTAAATGGTGCTATCACCTTTGTTTTGATTAACCAATGACCATGATGATATCATATTTGTCTTGTTTAGCGATGATGATATGGTCACCTTTGTCTTGCTCAATTCTGATGACATCACATTGGTCTTGTTTAGCCATATGATATCAATTTTAACTGGTTTAGCCATGATGATATCACCTTTGCCTTGCTAAGTTATGATGATATCACTTTTGTCTTGAATAGCCATGATGATATCACTTTTGTCTTGTTTAGCCATGATGATATCACTTTTGCCTTGCTAAGTTCTGATGATTTCACCTTTTTCTTGCTTTGTTCTGTGAAATCACCTTTATCTTGTTTAGCCTTGATGATATCACTTTTGTCTTGTTAAGCCATGATGATATCCCTTTTGTCTTGTTTGGCCATGATGATATCACATTTGTCTTGTTTAGCGATGATGATATGGTCACCTTTGTCTTGCTCAATTCTGATGACATCACATTGGTCTTGTTTAGCCATGATGATATCAATTTTGTCTTGTTTAGCCATAATGATATCACTTTTGTTTTGTTTAGCCACAATGATATCACTTTTGTCTTGTTTAGCCATGATGATATCACTTTTGTCTGGTTTAGCCATAATGATATCACCTTTGCCTTGCTAAGTTCTGATGATTTCACTTTTGTCTTGATTTGTTCTGATGATATCACTTTTGTCTTGTTTAGCCACAATGATATCACTTTTGTCTTGTTTAGCCATGATGATATCACTTTTGTCTTGTTTAGCCATAATGATATCACCTTTGCCTTGCTAAGTTCTGATGATTTCACTTTTGTCTTGATTTGTTCTGATGATATCACTTTTGTCTTGTTTAGCCATAATGATATCACCTTTGCCTTGCTAAGTTCTGATGATTTCACTTTTGTCTTGATTTGTTCTGATGATATCACTTTTGTCTTGTTTAGCCATGACGATATTACTTTTGACTTGTTTAGCAATGATATCACTTTTGTCTTGTTTAGCCATAATGATATCACCTTTGCCTTGCTTAGTTCTGATGATATCACTTTTGTCTTGCTTAGTTCTGATGATATCACCTTTTTCTTGCTTTGTTCTATTAAATCACTTTTATCTTGCTTTGTTCTGATGATGTCACTTTTGTCTTGTTTAGCCACAATGATATCACTTTTGTCTTGTTTAGCCACAATGATATCACTTTTGCCTTGCTTAGTTCTGATGATATCACCTTTTTCTTGCTTTGTTCTATGATATCACTTTTGTCTTGTTTAGCCATGATGATATCACTTTTGTCTGGTTTAGCCATGATGATATCACTTTTGTCTTGTTTAGCCATAATGATATCAATTTTGTCTTGTTTAGCCATGATGATATCACTTTTGTTTTGTTTAGCCATGATGATATCACTTTTGTCTTGCTTAGTTCTGATGATATCACTTTTGTCTTGTTTAGCCATAATGATAGGCCTTATCACCTTTGCCTTGCTAAGTCATGATGATATCAATTTTGTCTTGTTTAGCCATGGTGATATCACTTTTGTCTTGAATAGCCATGATGATATCACTTTTTACTTGATAGCATGACACGAAACGAAGCCATCCAGTACCTAGCAGATCACACTGCGATTCCCCTGACGCAGATAGAGAGGGAGGTCGACCGCTACATCACGTGGCCCGGCCAGGCGTGCGCTTACAAGATGGGGGAGTTGGAGATACTGAGGCTCAGGCAGATCGCAGAGGAACAATTAGGTTTGTGGTGTATAATAATTATAAGCCGTTTAAGTGCATTTATGAGAAAAAAAAAATTTAAGTTGTAAAGTGCTTCGGGGGCCACCATTTTATCTTAAGATGGGTGGGCTTGGAGTTTTCTTGAAATAAATAATTTCTTGCTTAGTTTTAATTAAATAAATAATTCTTTTTGGCCTGTCTTGAAATAAATAATTTCTGGTGGGGGTTTTTCTTGAGGAGGTGTTGCTTGATTTACGAATGAATATTTAGGGATGACGTAGAGGAAGACCACTCCTTATTACAATGTATTTTAAAATGGTTATAGATAGATAGATAGATACATTGTAGATAGATAGATATGGTCGCCCCCTTACATTTCGGTAATGCCAAACCCGCTGGTGAGTTTTCATAACTTTTTACTATGAAAAATAGTGTAGAATGGCTTTCGAAGAAGTTCATCCAAACTCTTTCATCAGTACTGGTGTTCGAATTTAATGCAGTCATATGATGTTGTTGATGATGTGGAGATGACCTAAGCACTACCTCAGCGGAAGACGTTGTTCTCCTGGCTTCGAATGGAGATGTGGTCTTCAGAGAATGAGTGCCTCCTATTCCAACAGAGCAAAAGCAGTTCTTGATTTGACAATTTCATATATTTACGTTTATTAATTGCAGGTGCTGATTTTGACGTGAGACGTTTTAACCAGCAAATCCTAACGATCGGTCGAGTGCCAATGGACGTTTTGAAAGAGCACATCCTCAAATGGGTAGACGAACAGGATGTACCTGGGGGGAAATTAGGCGCCGTTTCCATAGCATCCGATTTATGCAGCATTTCTATTCTCAACCTAGTGATTTGTGCCTTTATATCGATATCCATGCATTAGTATTAGACAATTTTAATCCTTATTACGTTATTATGAAATTATGAAAAAGACTGTGACGTTTAATTTGTAATCATTATGATTTTTGTTGTTTTCCCGCCAAAATGGTGGGGTTCAATTTGTTGAATGTATTTGATTTCTGCAAAATGTTATGATAAAACCAAAGTCTTTTCTTTATTGATGATCAGGTATACAGATTATGTTATACTCTCCCAATGGTCAATGCAGTATTGTCTTGAGCTAGTTCAGTTGTTACATTGTTTTGATGAAGTCCTGAGTTTTTAACTTTTTTTAAATAATTATTTTGTTATTATGTACTCTTCTTCCATTATGTAACTGTATTCATCATACACTGTGTACTTAAAGGATCTTTTTTAATTTTTATGTTTGCCAAAATGGTTGATGCTGTTATCTTACAACCGTTAGTTTCTTGTTTTTTTTAAAATGATTTTCTAAGTCATTTTGTTAATGTATTATTATTGTACGGAGGCTATTATAATGCCGAATATCAACTGTGATTTTTACAGGTGGTCAGATTGTGTATGAAATAAATGGTTGTATGATGTACACTCTTGCTCATAAGTATATGCCCCGCGGCCCATATGGAACCTTCGCAATGTTCCCATGCAGTACATTGCGGCATTCTTCAGTTTTGGTAATCTTGAGTGATAATGAGTAATGAGAAAACTGGGAGTGTGGCACATGGGACTTTATCTACTTTCTACATTTAAGATTGACATGGTCCATACTTATGAGCAAGAGTGTATGTTGCCAAAAGTGTATTTTGCCATGGCTGTGTAGACTTAAAATGATTGTTAACTAGAAATGTATTGTACTTGTCTAATATGGACTTAGCAATTAAACTGGTCGCGATACAGACAACTGATTTGAAAGTATTTTGGGTTGACCCTACCCAGGATTGATTTAAATTTGATTGAGAGGGTAAAATGAGGAACTTAACTGATTTTGTTACATTGAAGAGTATTTTTATGCTATAATGTAGGTAATTAAATCAGTGCACAAGATGTGGTTATTTATAAATATTGTACTCTGAGACTGTAAGTACGTACTTAATATGCCAATTCTCCATTTGGAATCAAGGCCCCTAGGCATTCTCAAAATAATCTAAGAACTTACATCTATAGATATATACATTAAGCCCTCAAGATATGTCTTAAAATGTCAACTATTTCTCGAAATAGCAGTCCTTCCTTGAGAACAGTGAGAAGAAGCAGCGACATAAAGACAACATTAAGCGGTTGAGATCTTTTGTCATCAAGCTAACGATGCGTTAAAGCAATTGATAGAATTATACTTCAATCAATGTCGATGCGAAACCTATTTCCTCGATTGTCTGCTGCTTGAGAAAGGCATTTATTTGGCATCTATTCTCGGGCATCTATTCGGAGAAAATCCTTATATCAGGATTGAAGAGCAGACAGTTTCAATATTTTAAGAAATATTATCAATGTTTTTGGTTTATGGATGCTATGCAAATGTGTGTTTTGGTGAATATGTAGGAATGAAAACAAGAACTTTAATAAATGTGTTTCTGTTTAATTTTATTGATGTGCTACTGAATCACGGTTAACAGAAGTAAAGACTTCGAGAAAGGTGGGGGAAATCCGGCCCGCTGGGGCAAATCCAGACCCAAAAGATTAAAACCGCAACAGGCAAATTAAAAACAACCAGCAACAAACAGGTGATTAAGGTCACTGTGTTAGATTGTTTCAAAAAACAGTCAAATAATTTGACCTTGTTTTTCTTTTGTGCAAATATTGTTTGTCCTCAAGTTATGCATTGCAGGGGCGTATCCAGGATTTTTCGAAAGGGGGTGCACGGCAATATTTATAACATTGCAGTATCTAGAACCCTTTTTTTCAAATAGCAATATGAAGGATTTATCTGATGAAAGGGGGATGCGCGCCCTGGATCCGCCTATGCTATGTTCATCACAGTAGGCACAGTAACTTAAGTCATTTTAAAAGGGGCCGGATATGCCCCCCACCTTACCCTACAACATTAGATATGGTTAGATACAACCTACCTACAAATGGCTTATGACTTTAAGCCTTTATCACATGTAAAATGTATTATTTATATAAATATGTACATAATATATATACAGAAATATACAATGACTGTAATGAGACATGGTTTTGCAGTTCTCCTTATAAATGCATGACTGAAGTCAAATATGAAGTCCAACAGACTTGTCACACAGGATTACATTAAGGCAACCAGCACCTTAATGGGTGAAATTGTTACTTTGTAACAAAAATCATAAATATATATACAATTACCTATTTGTAACAACAATGTGTATACATGTAATATGCAAATAAACTGATGTGAAATACTAGTTTGTTGGTCTTGAGTTTTAAAAACATGATAGCCACCATTGCGATGTTCGCCGAGGGTAGTATTGGTGATTTACCTAAAACATAAAAATGTTCAATGAAGTTATCGTTTTAACAGAGGCTCACTCTGGTACAACCATACCAGGCTGAATAAAACTTGGCCACTTGTGTCTTTGTAACAAAATGTATTTGTTTTTTAAAAGAAGGTTTTGGCTTGAATGCATGAACACTATATTCTTTTGTCGCCAAAATGATCGCACAAACGTGCCACAACACGGACGTCATTAAGAGTAGCAGAAAGTGCTGTAGAATTCTGGATAACAGTAATACGAAGACCAATGAAACAACTTTTTCCATTTTTCTCTAACAAATGAACAAAACTAATAGATTATTTTCAGACCTTAAATTTTGTTAAATACTGAAAAAAAAAGCATTACCTGCATGCTATCATCATAAGCATCTGAAGCGTAATATCCATTACCAACAAAAAAATATGTAGCGATAGGTTCGAAAGTAAATGCAGCGTCTATTTTGGAATTAATTCCCCACTGAGACATGGCGTAAGGACCTCTGACGTCAGAAGTCCCATGAGCATTTGTTGTATAATAATTTTGTCCTGCAAAGGAAAACAAACTCTTATTCACTTTCGAAATTATTAAAATAAAGTGGTTTTCATCACTCGGATATGATTGAATATGCTTTCTTGGTCTGATTTAGTTGACCAATACCAACTGACTTTGGCAAAAAACACTAATGACTAGTTGATCCTAATGTGACTGACTGAGTTGAAAATTAAATTCAACTGACTTTTTCAACTTATTCAACTGACGGAGTCCGGGGTCTAATCAGATAAATCAAATGTCTGAGAAAGGAACTTCATCTCACCTTTTAGGAAATATGTTAATTTGCCTTGAGCGCTGTTGCGCACAAAAGCAGCGTCAATGTCATCAGGAAGGCGTCCTCTGAAGTAAGACTGGATAGAAGCGACACTTTCTAGCTGTTTGTTCGCATTGAAGAACAATATCTGAGATCCCTGTCAGAAATAAAACAAACAAATATTTTTAAAGTAAATTTAACATCCACAGAGGGGAAATATTTGTAGTGAAGGAAGTGGCAACTGCTTGTGTAAATGTTTGAGCATTGACAACAAAAATGGCGGCCATTACTAATCATTACAAAATAACATTCTGGGCTATTTACAGCACAAGATGGCCTCACATAAAAAGGCAGAGATTTAAAATTGTCTACATTTTCTTGAATCTTAAATTTTAATGAATAAAGAGGAAGAAGAAGGGAGAAACAGGGAAGAAATCAGAAGAAATCAGAAGAATAAAGAAGAATAAAGGAGAATAAAGAAGAATAAAGAAATTTGGAAGCAAGACAAAAGATCCAGGGCATATATTACTTCAAGCAGATTGCTTATAACACTACAACTAAAAGTGTAAAATGTTCAACAAAGAATAGTTTAAGTTTCAACTAACCTTAAAAAACATATATTTATCAGGATTCCTGTAGTCAGCTGGCCAATGGAGGGCCGCGTCTAAATTGTCCGGCATCCCGACCCAATCTCCTGAGGTCGTTCGAGGGAAACCCGGCATCAGGCCTCCATTCGTTTTGAAGTATAAGGACTCTAAAGTTAGAAGATAATGCAGATGTGAAGATATACATGTACAGTGTACAGTTGTATTTTTGAGAATTCCTTAAGATTAGCTCTTTTTATTTGTATTGAAGTAATTGCACTAAGATATCAACAAGAATTTTTTTATTCATTTTTAAATAAATCGCAAGAGTTGTTATATTCATTATTAATGATTATTAATAATTTAAAGAAGATGAAATAATAAAAATTACATACTTACTCCAAAACAGATAGACTGATTGATTGATCTTTATAGCAGCGTCAATGCTATCCAGACTTTCGCAAAAGTAGCGACTGTTGGACCTTTGGTTGAAAAATGGATTTCTCGTTCCGTAGAAAGGATTTTCCGTTGAAGCCCTGCGACGTGTCGGTCGGGTTGTGGTGAGATAAGCTTTTGAGGTTTTTGTTGGTGTTTCTTTTCTTCCTGGAGAGTAAAAGTAAATTTATCATTAATAATTTAGAAGCGCAAAATTTTTCGGGGACAATAGGGTGGTCCAAAAACACTTTCTTCTGAATTTCTCTGATTTGAATATTGCATTCGGATCTTATATGGATAGAAGGTTTTGTGTAAAAATTTCGGCAAAATCAATTAATATTTAGAGGTGGCACAAAGCCGTTGAAGTTTAACATGCAATTGCCCATTGGCAGACCTCAAAATCATCAGTCTTTGCAAATTGTGCTATAACGGCATATTGTTTTGATCAAGTAACCTTTTTCTTTGTATGTCCAGGATGCCCAATCCATTACTGATATTCTTTCTGACTTACAAAGTTTCGTAGCAGGTCAGCATAGATATTACATGGGTCAATTATCAGGCCTTTTTTCATAAAAACAGGCAAATATTTCACTTACCATGTACATTAGATAAAAGATAACCCCCAGATATCACTTTGCCATGCAAATTTTATCATATACTAAAAAATCAGGAAAAAATATTCACTTCTGAGAAAGATCTGAGAAATTGACCGTTTTTTCAGTTGCGTGAATGAGGAATTACATTATAAACTTAAAGGGCTTTGTGCCACCTCTAAATATTAACCGATTTGGCTGAAATTTTGCGTGTGTTTGTTTTACTCATGTGGTCATCAATTTACACTTTCAAATTGGGGGTTTTAGGAGATTTGATTTTTCCCATTGAAATGTGGACCACCCTAGGGGACAATATACATTTCTTCTGTGTTACTGGATATGGCTGTGCATGTTACACCACTTAAATATATTATAATTAAAATGTTGTCATGCAAAAATGTGTGTTGCTATGTCATAAAATGTGCGTACAGTGCCACCTGTAAGTAAGTGAAACGGGTCATGCTCCGACAAGCAGTTTGGTTTAGGATGTTTACTAATTGTTTAGCATTGTCCCAATCATAGAAATACATAGAAGGGACATGAGGCTCTGGCAGATGAAGCAACCAAATCCACCATCTTGGAACTGCCCTGAATACTGGCACAATGGACCATGACGTCACCAATAACTGTGATGTCACTTATAACAATGCCATGACGTCACGTCATAATTAGTCCATTGTGACGTCTTGTCTTAGGGCAGTTCCAATATGGTGGATTTGGTGACCTCATCTTGAGGTGGCATCATACAGCCTCATGTCCGTTCTATGTATTTCTATGGTCCCAATAGCAAAACATCACCCGCTTCACATACTTACAGACGGCACGGGATATTGACATTGGAGCTAGTGGCAATCTAATGCTACTTTTGAAACAGACAGCATGAAGTATAGTGGCCCTTCTCTGTCAAATCAGTTTAATGCCTTGCATCACAAAAATTTCTACACTTTTATTAGTAAGTAGATAGATATCACTATGTCTTGACCTTGTCGCCCAACAAACGGGTTGATGGTTGGTTTGCGGGCAGGTCTCTTGGTCACTTCTCGGATTGGAGGTCCTTCCGTAGGTGGAGCCACTGGGGCAATGGCTTGCCTGGGCTTTCCTGAAAGTATTAGTAAATTTAAATTACATTAACTTTAGTTGTAAAACTTTTAGTAAGAAAGAACAGTGTAGTAGAAGAAAAACCAGAAGTAACTTGTTTTAATCCTGGAAATTTAAAAATGTGATATCATGATTTGATGTGAGAGTTATATTTGGAGTTTGATGCTGGATGGTCAAACATGATGTCATGCATGCAAGGTTTGAGCATCGAGTCTCGAAATGAAACAAATGTCAAATGAAGAAGTTTCGAATTCCAAAACCTTACATCAAACCAAAATATCTTCCATGAACTACAACTGTACTTTGACCATAATTAGTTTCTTTTTTTAAATTTTGATTAATCGCAGCTACCTTCTATCTGTTATTAACACAACCAACAAATTAATGGGTTAATCTATTATAATAACATCAAACATTCGGACTCACCATAAATCTCTTGTATTCCCGCAATGTCATCTTCGTTCAGATCTAGCTTCAACCGATGTCGGTTGATATACGCAAACATCATGCTGTCTCTGTCCCCTGAATGTTTGAGGCCGAACGAATGACCCAGTTCATGGGTGACCACTTGAATTAAGTTGTGTTCTGAAATGTGAACATAAATGAAGTTAATGAACATAAACAGAGGTTTACTTACAACAAAAAAGGTTTGGTAAACCCCCAATCCCCTTAAATCATTGTAGATGAGCAACAAGACTTCCCCCAGAAGTTGATAACTCCCAGATTAGGAAAAAAGAACAGGTTGTGATTGGTTGTTGGGACTGGCACCCCAATGTTTGCGGATCAAACCTAACTTTTTTTGGCAGGTGAGGTTGGTATGTGAGAGTATGTGTGTAAAATTTCCATTAATAGTTAGAGGTAGCACATTTTACTTGAAGTTTATCATGTAAATTCCCATTGACGTGCCCTGAAAAACGCACAATTTTCAAAAAATGAGACTCAGAGACAATATTTTTGACCATTCAAAAACCATGTGGGAGGGTGTTGGGAGGGCAGCTCAAAACTGGCATGCATGATTTTGCTCAATTTAAAGATTTTAACTCCTTATAATGACCTTCCAATATATTTCATAGCAAAATGTTATGAACTGCCCTCCCGAAAAACCCTCCCCTCTGGTCGAAAAATATTGATTCTGAGTCTTATTTTTGGAAAATCATGCGTTTTTCAGGGCTTGCCAAACATTATAAACTTCAAGTGAAATGTGCTACCTCTAAATATCAATATAATGAGCTGAAATTTTACACACATACTCTCATATACCAAACTCACCTGCAAAAAAAGTTTGGTTTGATCCGCCTAAGATTTCCAAAATGTGGGGCGCCTGTCCCACCCTGGTGGTGGGTTTAAATAACATCATGACAATGTCGCGATTGTGGTGAAAATAAGTAGAATTGTATGGTTGATATGATGTTGCCACCACATTGTGAAGCTGCGTCAAGATAGGATGCTGGCATGCAACGTCGTGGCAACATTGTTAAATGTGACAACGATACGAAAAAATCTCACTGTTATGTTCACGTTATTGGAACATAATTTCTACCACACATTTCTATGTCACAAAAGACGAACACTGCACCAATTGGCAACATTGGGTTTCAATATTGGGAGGGGGGTGTGCTGACTAAAAATATTTTAGCTGGCAATCCGGGGACCATTCCAAAAGTTGGAGACAGTCATACCAAACAGAATGATACCAAACTTTTCAAAATTGAAAGAGGGTAACCCCGCTGTAGATACCCTCTGAAGTTTTTCATGTTTCTCGACTACTCACGAATTGAATTTTTTCACTGTTTTTGGGGCATTGCTATTGCTTTGCATCTATTTCATGAAAAATATTGCAAAACCTCTCAAAATGTGCAGCAGAAAAAAAAGATTCCAAAAAAGAAAAATTGCTCGAAAACAAAAATTTCCCAAATAAAATAATGTTCAAAACAAAAATTTTCAAACATATTACGGACTTACTGGTTGTGTCCTTCACAATGGTCCACGTCTCATCGTCGTCAACATGAACATTTCCGCGATCTTTTCCCGCATCGGGGTAAAAGGCGTGAGCCAAGGAGCCCGCTGGACCATCGAACGGACTGACGTCACCATGCGCACCCGTCGCCCACATAATCGTGAAATCTGCCTCTCGTTCAGAGAAGACACGTTTAAAAGTAAGACGAGAAACGTCCGACCATTTCTGAAAGAGAGTGAAGCAACAGAAATGAAGGATCCGGTATAGTGCAAGATGTAAGTCACCGTCTTTTGAAAGATCAGATCGTAATAATGAGTGAAGAAATCGCTACAGGAGTGTCGGAACAGGGGGGCGGGGGACAATTGCCCCCCTGCCCTAGTCCAAGGGGGGCAGGGGGGCAAGGTGTGCCCTTTTGATCTTCAGAAAAAACATCTCCCTTATTTTAATAATTTTAGGTACAAAGTAATTATGTATTCAAAATTATTATTATTGACTCTCTTTTAAAGTTTTGTAAAGCGAAACTGATGCGATTATGACTTGCGGCACCCCTGAATAGCTTAACCCCTATTTATTTTTGAAGGATCAGGTAAGTTATTATGTTTGACCACGAAAACAGAGAACGGACTTCTCATCAGCACATGAACTCCACGCGAGACGAAGTGCAGTTTTTTGCTCTATAAGTCTCAATTTTATCATTCTCGGTACTAGATTCTGGCTTCTATTTATTAGACAGTGAAGACAACAACTCAAACAGCAAAAATCACCCATTGCTCAATTTACAAACCCAAGGTGCCTTATTCAGTGGTCCATATCTAGTGTGGCGGAATGATGGCAAGAATCATTCCGCCACACTAGAAATGGACCCCTGATTGCTGAGACACTCTTAGTTTAAAACTTAAGTGTCAGACATACAGAAGCTAATACTTAGCACTGGGAGTGATTAAATTGAGACTTATAGAGCAAAAAACTGCTTCTTAGCATCATTCCGTCACATGTGGATTTCATGAGCAGGCCTCCTGATCAGCAGCAATTATTTAGCCTTTGAGGTGCTCCATTGCTCTTTCAACTATATTTTTGATATTAATAATTATTGTATTGTATTGTATTGTATATATTATGTAAATTTTGTGCAACTGAGCAAAAATAAAATTACTCTCAGTCTGAACTTATAATTGTCATTAGACCTCCAGAATTTCATCAGAATTTTGATTATTTTAATCGGATTTATATCATGTCGTGAAAAATATAATTTCTGATGTAATGGAGAAATGATTTTACGAGAATATAAAATTTGAAGGTTATAAATGATATTGTTTTGTTTTTAGAACGAATCAAACCTTTAATGCAGTCGCCAACCCCCTGTCCACTTCGTCTTTTGGCAAATCTTTCGTTCTTGTCCCGATGAAATACTTCAGGTCGGTTTTTGACCAAACAGATCCTGAAGTAAAAATAACAGTGATGGCTTAATGTAGTAAAGTAAAGTAAAGTAAAGTACTGAACGCAGGCTTCTGTCGAAGCCTCTATGTTCAGATCGATGATAAAGTTTGTGCTGCGGTAATAACTAGGTATTGTTCTTGAATAGTTGAGTATCTGGACTAGGTAATATACTTGAAAAATGGACTAGGTAATGTACTTGAATAATGGACGAACTAGATATAACAGTCTAAAAATAATAATAATGGACGAACTAGATATCAGTCTATGAACATATATACAGTAACTACAGTAATATAAAAAACAAGTCTGTGAGCATCTCTGTCATATAATAGGTAAATACACAGGTAAATACACAGCTGATCAGAGGAAAGTATAAATAGTTTGTTTGGTCTAATACTGTTACAGCAAAAATAGCTTCAACAAGTTCCATCTTATATTTTTTTTTTTTTTTGTAAAAATTGAGAATGAATTAAATTGATTTGATTTCAGAAATATAGCTCCAGACCTACTACAATTTGCCACTCCATACAGCCCACTTAGGAGTTGCAGAGGCGTAAAGCACAAACACACAAACTACAAATTGTCAAACATCCTCTTTTTCAAAGAATCATCCTCCCCACGCAAGCCCTGCTAAAATGGACAGGGCTTTCTGATATTTCATAAGCATTTTGCAGGCAGATTTAGTCCGATTATGGACACTTATAGGATTACTGGCAACTAAGAAAAACAGTGAAAAACAAGCAAACTTTCAAACAGTTTCATTTCAGAACTGTGAAAATACATAATTCAATGGAATTTTTGGAACTTTGATAGCACCTTTCAACAACACACAATTTCTCCATTTGTAACAGTGTGAAACAGAAGCAACAATTTCAAACTGTGATGTAGCAGTCCCTGATTGGCTGAGCCAAAACTGGGTCAGTTAATTAAGTATTCATGAATTAGCAAAGGTTATGGGCCATTTTGTCATGGTATGACTTGGGATCATAGAAATACATAGAAGGGACATGAGGCTCTGGCAGATGAAGCAACCAAATCCACCATCTTGGAACTGCCCTGAATACTGGCACAATGGACTGTGACGTCACCAATAACTGTGATGTCACTTATAACAATGGCATGACGTCACATCATAATTATTCTATTATTATCCACTTGCAGGGCCGTTTCCTAGTTCATTAGCAAATTTTAGAGGGCTGCTGATTCCCCATAACGGCCCACGATTCCCAATAACGGCCCTTGTTTACATTTCACAGGGCCGATATAGAATTCAAAGTGTCAAAGGACTAACAATGGTGCCTTCACAATGGTAAGCTGGCTGTTGTGACATCATCAGTCATGGCGTCACAATTGCCACATGACAATAACATCACCAGTGATGACGTCACAATTGAACAACAAGCAGTGAAGTGATTGTTCTGACATTGTTAGCATAAAATTTGCTTGGCAAATGGATAATAATAGTAATAACACTACTTTTTTTCGGGCCCTATGCTGTTTGATTGGCCCTCGGTCATGTCCAGCAGCCCTCGTGATTGCACAGCAGCCCTCGCGCTGCTCGTGCTGCTTTGAATCACTTGGGCTGCTGGACATGACCTTGGGCCATTCAAACAGCATAGCGCCCTCAAAAGTAGTGTTATTGTTATATTGTGACATCATGTCTCAGGGCAGTTCCAATAGGGCGGATTTGGTGACCTCATCTTGAGGTGGCATCATACAGCCTCATGTCCGTTCTATGTATTTCTATGCTTGGGATGATGCCAAAGAATTGAATTGAAGTGTTCCTTGTGAGGTCACGTCTCTATCCATGCCATGTTATTATCTATGAATCATAGACTCTTAAGCAATTCGTGAGGCCATATCCTGTATATTCAATGCCATCAAACAAATCACCAACTGAGTATCAATGAGGTCATAAGTTATTCAATGACAAATTGATAGTTCATATAAATGCAATGGGTGGGGTTTATTTATTGTGAGGTCATTTATGTCCACTGGTAGCTGAATGTAAGTATTTGTCATTCAGTGACTGTTAAGTAAGAAAACATTTTTTGACAGGAACAATGGGAGGCGGTCTCTGGGTCTCATTATGAGAGTCTTCTAACAAGACGTTTTACAGGTTGCCCACTCCTCATATATGTTTCCTATAATTCCTATATTTTTAAGGACTGCTATAATTTCCTATATTTTGGAAAACTTCCTATATAAGTTCCTATATTTTTCAAGTTTTCAAGATATTTTGTGCATATATATATATATGCAAGTTTTTGTCTACGATACTAAGTTTAAGTGTCTTCCCCCCCCCCCCAAAAATTTGACTTTTTAGATACATTTTTGTCAGCGAAATGAAGTTTTCGGCTTATGGTGGAAGCAATCCTGTGATTTTCCAATGGTTTCACTGTTGAATATTTCCTATGTATTGTCAAAATAGGCGCAAACCTCCTATATTTTCCTATATTTGATGGCAAAAAATTGCTACATTCCTGTAATATTTTGTACGATGTTCGGTGGGCACCCTTGTCTTATAATGCACTTATAATAAACTACGTGATAACTGTATATACATGGTAACACAAGTACTTATCATAGGTTGTTATATAACAAGAGGGGGGGAGGGTTGGTCTAGTGGTAGCGTGCTGGGCTGCCAATCGCTGGGTCCAGGGTTCGAATCTAGCTCTTGCCGGGTCACCTAGGTCTATGTTGGACGCCCGATGGACGGCTGTTTCAATCATCCTTCGCCTCATTGCCGTGTCCTCCCCCTGTCCTAATTAGCCTACCAAGTGCATAAATACAGGACGTAAAGCCCTAATCATCCATCCATCCATATATAACAAGAAAATAATATTATCATCAAGTTGGCAATCACTGAACATGTTGAGCAAAAATAAATCAAAGTTCTTAGGCCTCATTGAGTACAAATAAATCATACAGTTCTTTTGCAAAATAAGAGATATCCCAAGTTATCACCACACCTAATAATATGAAGAGTCAAAAGATTTTGCCATGGGAAAATTGCTTATATTCTATTTCTATGTCACAGTCAACAAGACTTCTATAAATAAAACTCTTAAAATGGGTGGAAACCAAATAAATTGCACAGTAAGAAGAGTGTGAAATGTATATAAGTGCTTTCTGAATAGTTTTCACATAGATCTAGCCTACCCTTCATAACTCACAAGCCGTATAGAAAAATAATGCTTACTTGTATAGGTTATAGAAATGCAAGTCAGTTATTTAAACAGCTATGCAAACAGATACACAAACAATTTGGACAGGATCCTGTTTCAAAAGGAATTTGAGGTTTCTAGAAATAAATTTGATAATGTCTGTCGGTACATGTACAACAGTTTTCTTGATCCGCCAAATAAGTGGCCTTGAGAAAGATTTAGCAGTGAAAACAGTTCAACCAAAATAAATCCTCCTTGCATAAACTCAAATATCTCAAAGATTCCTTCTCAGATTTTTATGACAGTTGCCTGAAATAAAGGCCTGTATATCTACCTTTAAATTCTGTATTTGTAACTCATTGGCATTACCAAAAAAAATCTGAGTTTTTCCCAATGCATATATGACCAATTGGTAACATTTTCACTGTATGGTTCCTTGAGTGATATGAAAAATCATTCGAGCGGATATTGAGAAACTTTTTCGAAAAAAAAAACTAAAATTTTTCGATAAGCCAAATTAAACTAAATTTTTTTTTTTTTTAAGAGGGTTAAGTAAACTCAGGTCTGCTGACTCGAGACAGAAACGAAGCAATCATGCTTCAAATACACAGAAACAGTGTCAATAATATGCAGGCCTACTTACTGGTCAACTTTCAAAAAAATCAGACCGCTAGGAGATATTCTATCAAGGTATTGTAAGGTGAAACCTATTTTTGTTGAACTGTTTAAATGGTCAACTGTTATTTTTCAAAGCAGTTTACTTGACAAGATCTAATGTTTTTCAGGTCAACTAATTTGTAGTGACTCCAACTGACCCCTCTGGCCTGCCCTACCATAAATGATATATAGCCAGTACTGGCCTGAAGATATATTTCAACTGCTTGATTTTCAATTTGTAACATGTCCTGTACTTTGGCTTATCAATTATCGCCATGTTCAATGGTTCCAGTTATTAGACCCACTTTGTGAAGGAAAGGCAATGTGGACATTATGTGGTTTTGGGGTCAGAACAATTTCCACACCTTCTGCATTGAGCCAAGATTTCAAATTGGGTTCACTGAGCTGTAATGTGTAGGTGGATAGCATGCAGAAATGAATTCAAATGATCTTTTGCATTCGTCCATCTTATGTAAAAAGAACACATACACAAGAACATGGAACTAATGGAAGAAAGAGTTCCTTGTGGCAAGCATATTTATAAGCACTTGTTTGTGCAATCACTCGCTTAAATCTGGATGCTCTAGTTTGAATCCAACCCGTGACACTGTACTCACCAATTGACCTAATTAAAGCTTCATTTTTCTTATATTTTGCTAGTTCTCGTGTATAGCCAAACGAAAGGATTATGCATCTGATTTTCAATCCAAAATCAGTTATGAAAAGTCAAATGGCCTTCTCTTGATCATGACTAATCAAACAGCCTATATGTTTCCCATGTAGAAAGTAGAGAAGATGACACTTCATCAGCTATCATGAGTCACGAAGTGCATTTTTCACAGTGAACTGGTCCCCAGTCTTCCATGATGAGGCAAGTAAGAGATCCCGCCCTAGGGATGGATGGATGAATGGATGATTGGGGATTTACGTCCTGTATTTATGCACTTGGTAGGCAGCTAATTTAGACAGGATGAGGACACGGCAATGAGGCAAATAATGATTGAAACAGCCTTCCAACATAGGCCCAGGTGACCTGGCAAGAGCTGGATTCAAACCCTGGACCCAGCGATTGGCAGTCCAGCACGCTACCACTAGACCAACCCCCCCCCCTCCCACCCTTTGGAACAGGGAGCACAGAGGGCATGGAGTACCTTGGTGGGAATTTTTATTATGATAGAAAAGTCAAAATGATTTTCCAGGAAGTCCCTACCAGATTTTGCACCCATTTATAATTAACTACCCTAAAGTAGTGATGAACTAGTCACAGTGGAAACCCAATGTTTAGAGCGATGAGGGACTCATGGTGTCTTCCCGCAAGTGTTTGCAATTGTATAAAAGAGTTGCCTCAAAGCCAAGAGATAGTCCTGAATTCGAAAATTACAAAAAGTATCGGAATGTATACAATTCATTAAGACGAAAGGCCAAATTTGTCTATTATAATGAACTCATAAAAAGAAATATGAATGATACCAAAAAATTATGGCAAGTTTTGAATAAGATAACTGGCAAATTAACTAATAAAAATAATATCAGTGATGAAATAATCGTGAATGGTATTAAAGAAAATGATCAAAAGATTATTAGCAATGCTTTTGCAGAATATTATAGCAAAGTAGGGAAATCATTGGCAGCAAGCATAGAAAAAAAAGGCAATATTAAAGATCCTATGACTTACATGAAAAACAGAGTGCAGCAAAATTGTTTTCTATTTCCGACAACTAAAGGAGAAATTGAAAAGTTGATAAAATCATTGAAAGTAAAAGATAGTCAAGGGCATGATGGTCTTTCAAATAGAATTTTAAAGAAAATATTTACAGGAATAATTGATGCATTAGAAATCATCTTTAATAAATCACTGCAGCAGGGCATTTTTCCAAAGAACATGAAACTATCAATTGTTAAACCACTTTATAAAGGTAAAGATAAAACTGAAATTGTTAATTACAGACCCATTTGCTTACTGCCAGTGATTTCCAAAGTACTAGAGAAAATTGTAAACAACAGAATAGTGAAATTTCTCACAAAAAATAAAGTGTTGTATGAGGGACAGTATGGCTATCGTGCTAATAGAAGTACAACAGATGCAATACTGGATTTCACGGGAAACATTCTTGACTGCCTAAATAAAGGGCAATATGTATTGAGTCTTTTCCTTGACATAAATAAAGGGCAATATGTATTGAGTCTTTTCCTTGACATGTCTAAGGCATTCGACAGTATAAGTCATCAAACCTTATATAAAAAGTTAGAGTTCTATGGTATTAGGGGAAATGTTTTGCTATGGTTTAAGAGTTATTTGTCCGATAGGTATATTAAAGTTAAACTGGAAAATACATTGTCTGATAGCTACCTAATGACATATGGAACCTCACAAGGATCAGTGCTAGGCCCTCTTATGTATCTCATTTTAGCAAATGACTTAGTGAAATCTTTAAAGTTTTGTAATTGTGTAACTTTCGCCGATGATACTACGATATTCGCATCAGGAAATAATTTAAATTTTCTATATCGTAAGGTAAATGAGGATCTCAAATTATTAAGTGACTGGTTTGACAGTAATTCTTTAACATTAAATGTCGAGAAGTCTAAATATATTCTTTTTCGATCAAAGAGAAAGGAAGTGTATTATAATGGTATTGTAAAACTAGGTACACGAGAAATAGAGCGTGTGACTAGCATTAAGTTCTTAGGTGTAACAATAGACCAATTTTTAGAATGGGAAATTCAAGCAAAGTCGGTTTTAACAAAAATGATCGGAGGAAATTACAGCCTTAGTATGGTGAAAAGCATGTTGCCCGTGGAATCCAAGTTGCTCATATATAATAGCAATGTACTTAGCCATTTGTCTTATGCTCTTAGTACATGGGGGCCAATGATGAAAAATGTGGATATTAAAAAACTTCAGGTCCAGCAGAATAAGTCTGTAAGACAAATATTTAATATAAGAACAAGAGTTAGATTAAGTGAATTCTACAAACGTGGTAAAATTTTAAAAATAAGTGACCTTATTGAACTATCCTTAGTGAAAATATCTTTCAAGTACATGAATGGACTCTTATCAGAGCGAATAGTAAATTTATTCGAACTAGGCAATCATGATTATCATACAAGAAACAGGAATAATCTAAGAGCGATTCGTCACACGGCTCACTCATACAACACTAGTTTTCTTGGGAAGGCACCTGGTCTCTGGTTGAACTTGCACCATTCATTGAAAATGAAAGAAAAAATTAAGTCATTTAGTAACTCATTCACAAGACAAAAAATACAAACATATTAAGATACTGGCAGCAGGTTACTTCCTTTCCTATATTCTTGCTCTTCATATCATAATATAAGTATGCATATATATATATATTTTTTTTTTTTTTTGATTTACATACCTGTGTAAGTAATTGTTGGGGATGCACAATTAAATATAGTTTTAATAACTCTTGTGCAACCCCTCACCAAAGCATATTGCACTGATAACACTGTGGATGTTTTATGTATATAAGTTGTTGTATGTACAAGCTTGGGTGAGAAATAAATATCTATCTATCTATCTATGACACTTAACAACACTTAAACTATATACCCTGTTTGACGAACCTCTTCGTTCGGTGGCCAAGAGCGTTGTCCTCCATATCTGGTATTCCACAACGCGGGTCCATGATTAAATTGTACGTTTCCTTGTCCAGCCAGCCTGAAAGTGAAGAAGAACAGTCTTTAAAGATGGGGACTCTTTGAGGCATTACATAAAATTAACAAATGAAGAAAAGTTTATTTTTGAAGACAGACTTTCTCATATTTTTTAATGGAGACACAATAAAAAGCAAATAACACAGATTGTCTAGAGTCATGTAGCCTACAGTATAGTATACAGACTGGAATCTGGTAGCTCAGGAAGAGTAAATGTGTAAAAATCATTGTGTCATGGGAGTTTTTCAAAAAGACAGTTAACCATATTTCTTTTATTGTAATGGTAAAAAAGTAATAATGATGCATGGCATATGGTTCATAAATATGTTTTCAGCCAGGGCCACTTGCTAAAAATATTTAGGTCACTGTTTTCATTGAGCTCGATGTTTTCTTAGAGGTTAATTTGCCTCTATAAATTCATCTACCTCAACTAGTTTTTCCATTTTCTTGGCACCTCAAGCAAATCAATCAAACTTTGCACAGTTGTTTTTTTCTTGTTCCAGCATAAAAAGGAAGGGTTTAGCTCACTTTTCATCACCTGAAAAAATCATCCAGCATGCACCTCTTCTGCAGATTTTACAGACACTAGCAAGAGAATGCCACATAGGAATTTTGATTGCCATGTTGAAAAGTTTCTAAAACATTTATTTAAAGATGTTTAATTGTTTATAGCTGTTTGCAGACTGGCGGTTCAAACGGTTTAAAAAATAACTTTCAACTAGGTCATGGCTTAAAAATGTTTTGTTTGTGTCAGTTATGGTTACTCTGTTGATTCGGTGCTTATCATATCTAGCAGCATTGGAGACAATAAACAGACTAATTAAATGACTAAAGATACTTCATCAAATAAAAAGATTAGGAGACCAACAAAAAACTGTCAATGACCTGGCAAAGCCAGTTTGCAAATTGAAAATAATAACAAAAAATTAATTTTTCAAGTGGACCGCCAATCTGCAAAGAGCACTAAAGTTATTGTGGGAAAAAATATTTGTTGAAATTTACCTGATTGAAAAAGGCCGTAGAATTCTTGCAACTTTCGAATTCCTTCACTATAGGTGGCGCTATCATAATATGCAGCTACGCCTTCTGGTGGTCTTTTTAGGAATCCGTATTTTTGCATAAATTCCTGAAAGTAAATTTAAAAAGTATATCAAATTAAAAGATTTAAATCTTTCTAAAAGCTATTGTCACACAGTGATCCTAGTGAACTACAATTGAAGGAACACTACAGCCTTTGACTTTGATAAAGAAAAAATGAGGACCAGTTGACTGTGAACAATGCACTTCATGACTTTTGATAGCTGATAAAGTGTCATCTTCTATACTTTCAACATGGGAAACATAGATGCAGTTTGATTAGTCATGATCAAGAGCAGGCCATTTGACTTGTCATAACTGATTTTGGATTGAAAATCAGATGCATAATCATCAGTATGATGACACACGAAGTGCCATTTTCACAGTGCAACGGTACACTCTTTTTTGGTATCAAATTAAAAGGCTGTAAAAGAGTCCACTAAGTCTTTATAAGTCCATTTTTAATATTAAATTTTGCACTGCATTGAAATATTGGTTGTGATTTTTGGTCCTTTA
Organism: Platynereis dumerilii; assembly: GCA_026936325.1. Classification (NCBI taxonomy): domain Eukaryota; kingdom Metazoa; phylum Annelida; class Polychaeta; order Phyllodocida; family Nereididae; genus Platynereis; species Platynereis dumerilii. Next base: position 1,524,659 of record JAPTHN010000034.1, read on the forward strand.
AAAACTGATGGGTAATTCATTTTTTATTGTACCTACTAACACTGGCATTTGTCATGGCCTATTACATTTTAGTTATTAAACTAATTTGTTTTAATATGATCAACCATTGCTCATACCTATTACTTTGAGAGCGTCAAGTATCCCTAATGATAATTATAATTAGTATAATATGTCATGTTGTGTTGTTTTACAATCTTCTTTCTTTGTGATATTCATAAGTACTAGTAAACTTACTTTGTAAAACACTAGATGAGATTTAAATTCTCTTTTTCATAATTGTTTCTGTTTTACTTCTTCATATTCATATAATATACTGTATGACAGTGTATGTGTCACACAAAACCTCAATGACACGTCTATATTATATATTTTAAAGTAATTTTTGAAAATTTAGGACAACATACTCTTAAGAAATCGAAGTGGGGCAGTCATGTCCATACTCCACTACTCTGTTTGCATTTATCTATTCCATTTTATGAGCAAACAGTCCCCACCCTCTCAAAAATTCTTCAATCACACAAGATTTTTAAAATTCTTTCTTTGATTGATGAATCAGTTCATGAATTGGAACAATGGGAAAGCATACTAAAATAGATTATTTCAGCTCTTAGTACATATGATTCCAGTTGGTTTAATTCTTATGTACAATTTAAATTCTGCAACTTGTAATTGCTGGTGTGGAACAGTCAAGGTTAGATTCTGATGACATTAATTCAGACAAAAATCAAAATCACTGAAGCAAATATTCCATAATCATATGAACTGTTATGAATAAATAAATCAGTGCTGACCAAAATAACCTTATAAATCAAACTTGCATTATTCCAAATTCAAAATTGAACCTTCTGATCAGTTTAAATTACCTGCTTGGCTGCCTTCAACTAGGGGCTACAAGAGTTTGGTCCAAAACTGTGGAATAAGTCTTAAAAGTTATAAACTGATAACCTGATAGTTTGGGCAATACTTTAAGTAAGGTGTTCAATTCACTTCAATATCTTTGGTTATGTAAGTGATCACTATATTTCCTTGTATGTTATGTAACAGGGTAATTCAAGAGGGGGTAAAGTAATTATGGGCTATTTGAAGTACAAGAAATATACTCATTGAATTGGGGTCTTAATGATCTGGACATTACCCACAGTTAAGGCTCCCTAAACTATCATCAAGTTCGAGTAATACCTAATAATTACACTGTCAACACTGAATAGACATGACATATATCTTCAATTACACATAAATCATCCTCAGGCACAGATTAATCAGGTTTAAGTTCTAGTAGGGGAAGGTGGGGCATATGGGGTAGTAGGGCAAATGTAGTAACTTTCTGAGTTTTCTCTGGACCAAAACTTGCACATCCTCAATTGTACTGAAATGTTTTTTTCCAATTCTTATAGATATAAAATAAATTTTAGATTTATACATTATTATTTTGAAATGTACTTGTACCTGTCATAAACTACAACAGCTGAAGTGGTAATGTACTGGCCTGTCAATCACTGGGTTGCACCGCGGGTCACCAGGACAGCAGTTTCAATCATCCTTTGCCTCATTGCTGTGTCCTTCTCCTGTCCTTATAAGCCTACCAGAGTACCAAGTACAGAAATAGTACAAGACATACTATGGGTTGCATTATAGAAAAGCATTATAATTTTATCCAGAAAATGTTTTTATTTTTATTCAGCCACTGAATTAATTCTGAGATGATTATAGAGTTCACTGGAAGATCATGTTAAAAATAGACCGACAATAAATGGACCGTGTACCATTTGGCATTGACATTGGATTTCTACGAATTGTACATTTTGTATTTGTATGATATTTTATAGATGAATCGGTGCTTATTGACTCAACATTGAACATTTTTATAAAACACCAAAATACAAGATTATATAATTTTTTAACTCGGCACAGTGCAAATATTATTTCATACATTTGTGTTCACTAAGTCAGGCACAGTATTTAAACATTATTGAATAAATCAGAAAATAGTGTATTTGCTGAGATAATACACAAACTTATATACAGAATGAAACGGAATATATAAGGAAGTTATGGACACATGTTTTAGATATTGCTTATTGAAAAATTATTGCTGATTCCTGGGATGTAGGTGGAACATATAAGGACTCCTCCCTACTATCTAATCTTTACCTTCTTTTTAAAGACAGAATAAAATAAAGGGAAAGACCAACATTGAAATGTTTGGGTGAATGGATGGATGATTGGGGCTTTATGTCCTGTATTTATGCACTTGGTAAGCTAATTAGGATAGGAGGACACAGCAATGAGGTGAAGGATGATTGAAACAGCCTTCCAACATAGGCCCAGGTGACATCAAGAGCTGGATTCGAACCCTGGACCCAGCGATTGGCAGCCCAGCACGCTACGGCTAGACCAACCCTCCCCCCCACCAGAAATGTTTGAGAATATGCTCTTCTTGCAAAAGCTCCAGCAATTTATAATACAATCTTAATTGCTAAAATGTTTGCAATAAACCTCGATCTATCACATGATAAATGGGTCAGATGGATAATAAGGACTTTGCGTTCTAACAGCTTCTGTATTTGTTCACTCTGGTAGGCTAATTAGGACAGGAGGAGGGCACAGCAATGATGTGAAGGATGGTTGAAACTGCTGTCCAACATAGGTCCAAGTAACCCAGCTAGATAAATAGATAGCCCAAGTGGAGTAGGTCTGTGTCAAACTCAAACTCGAAATGCCTGCTAAATAGTTCATGAACCCTTCTACAAGGGATTTAGAACCTCTCTAGAGAAGACTTTATGATGACCCTTGCTAGCATTTCATGTACCTGGTATAAATAATTCCAGTCTACTCTGAACATATAACAAGAATCAACATTCAGACATTTGATCCTGATAGTGAACTGCATTATATTTACTGATGGTTAGAATTACATCATTTTGAAAAAAAAACCAAATATTGTCTAAAGAGGGCATGGCAAGTTAAACGTGCGAATAACTTACTTTACCGGGACTGAGATACTGTGCGACACCTTATATCGTGTGGATAACAAAGTTTTTCTAAATATAAAATTAGAAGAAGAATTCATCAAATATATACAATTTTTTTGGGGAAAATGAAAAAAAAAACACATATAATAGGGGAGAGCGGCCTGGATTTAGCCAGTACCTTGAGTCTATTGGACTTCTTTACAGCCAGTAAATTTGATATGCAAAAAAAGTGGACTGCTGCACTGTGAAAATGGTATATCGCCTGTCATCATGCTTATGATTTGTCATGATCATACCCAATACTTCAATGTTAATTTGATTTTTAAAGGAGATCAACCCGCTTCTTGGTGACAGCCAAACGAAAGGATCATGCATCTGATTTTAACTCTAAAATCATTTTTGAAAAGTCAAATGGCCTTCTCTTGATCATGACTGATCAAACAGCCTCTATGCCTCCCATGTTGAATGTAGAGAATATGACACTTCATCAGCTATCATAAGTCACAAAGTTCCTTTTCACAGTGCAACAGTCCGCTCTTTTTTCCATATAAATGATGATCAGTGTAAAGAATGCCAACATTTACAGTAATGAAAAAAATGCCAAAACGACAGGTTCTGATTTGAATTTTAGGTTTTCTAATGTCTGTGCAGTTCTCACTGTTTCAGACAAACTGTTCCAAAGTTTTGGTTCTGCACAAGAAAATGCCCGATCTTCAAACTTATTTTTTTCTGGTAAGCAGGCTTGTGGTTGCTTCTAAGGTTATGCTGCTGTTGAGATTTGACTTGAGCAAGTTGAATGTATCGTGGAGCCTGATTGCTTTCCATGTAGTTGTCGTCAATTTGAATTGAATTCTTGCTGTGATTGGTAACCAGTGCAGTTGTTTTTTTTCTGCTATGGCTAACGCTGTCATGCTTTTTGCATAGTGTCCAGTGAGTGAGTTTGTGTTTTACGCCCCATCAGCAGCGTTGTGTCGAATCGAGGACGCCGAATGAGTGAAAATTTGGAAGAAAATGAGCCTGTCGCCATATATATATAAAGGAATCACTAAAGCAAGGTAGAACAATACATTTTAACAGCACGATTTTCTAACAGTTCAACTAACTTTTCATTTCCATCACATATCAGTTTGGCGAATTGTGCGTCTTCAATCAGGATGTCCAATCATGCGACAACTCGCGTCTTGGCTTACAATTAAGTAAAAATTATTATTAAAGGTGAAACGTTTATCCCAGGATCTACAATTTACAGACCAGTCATTACTGTGTACCTATTTTTTTGTTCACATTGTTAATTTTAATTGTCAGTATATTTCAAGATTGAAGATAAAATTAAACTCCAGAAGCTATACCATAGGCTGGATAACCGAATTGCATTGAACTACCATAATATGATAAATTCTAAGATTGACATGGCCATGTACTGCACCATGGAACCATGTTCAAAGTTAATTAAACTGGTTTAGAAGATTTGACCAAGAGGTTACCACAGGTGAATATCTTTTGTTTGGGAATAAAATGGTGACCTGGGATAATTGCCAGTGACCTCCTGAGGCCATATTATGAAGATTCCCACCCTTAGGTCATTATTGGTCATTTTGGGTCACCCATGGTCTTATCTATAGCAGTCACCATTGGAATTTATCATTGGAACTATCAATGGAACTTATGAATGAAAGTTATCAACTGTACATCAAGGCATCAATGAAATTCTGCACAGCTTATGAATCTAAAAGTCATTGATCGTTCCACTTACAGATTTTCAAAACGACATTCCACTATATGAGGTTAGCAAAGGTAACATCCCTAAAGTGGAGTAACCATGCATGATTTTACAAGACAAGGAAACAAGGAAGCAAGAAGGAAGAAGCAAAATGTATGAATGGACTTCCTGTATTTATGCACCTAGTACAGTGGTACCTTCATTATAAGATCCCCTGTTGTAAGAACGACTTGCCTTAAGTGACCACCTTCCTCCCACACTCAGTAGTATCTCTATCGCATTTTGCACCCCAACAAGAGATCGCACCCCAATGAGAGACCACTTTATGGCTGCAGAAGGGGCATTCTTATAATGCAGTGACCACTGTTCGAGCAGGCTAAATAGTCCTGAGCAGGCCAAGAAGCACACAACATAAAAAATGTTGCTCATTGATGGTCGGCTTGTGTGTGCTTTCACATAGGAATGTAGAAATTACGTTGCCACAACACGCACACAACATTGAAATAAAACCTGATGGTATTCCTAATAATTGATGTGACAAATGATTTTTAGTTACAAGATGGCACCCATAGACTAAAAAAACGCGTAACAAGTGCATCCTTCAATGAGCACTGTCATTTTGGTATATTCAGGAATTACGTCTCTCCGGGAGTCGGGGAACATTACAAATCTTGTAAATGCATGCAAAACTTGGAATAAAACCTTGGGTACGATCAGATTTTTAATATTGATAACCCCTTTTTGACACAAATGTGGTCATTGAGATACTAGTCATTAAGAGACTGCTAAAGGGATATTCGCAACTAAATCTTTTTACAGAACCCCCATATCCTCCTCCCGTAATTCTTCAGGAAGACTGTGGGAATTCAAGATGCTTTGTAGTCGACTTCAGACTTGGTGAAGCACATCATGGTGAATCAGGCCATTTTTTGTCAGACGTTACGGTCTGGAAATTTGACATGCAAAAAGAGTGGATTGCTGCACTGAAAATGGCACTTCATTTGTCATCATGCTGATGATTTGTCATGATCATACCCAATAATTTCAATGTTAATTTGATTTAAGGAGACTTATCCCTCTTGTTGGTGACAGCAAACAAAAGGATTATGCATCTGATTTTTACTCACTCGAATGGCCTTCTCTTAATCATGACTAATCAATAGTTTTCATCTCCTCTTGTCAAATCAAAAGAATCAGGCTAACTTTTCAAGACGTCAATAGAAATTTCATAGGACCAACATTGCGTGTCATTCCCGGAAGACGTAAAGTGCTCTACTTTAGTGAGCAACTGCGAAGAGCTGCGACACCCCATTTTGGTGTTTTGATTTTAATGTAGAACATTTTGATAGTTCTGTGCTTCACTGAACTATATGGCACATGGAAATAACTGTAGGTGCATACAGGCCATACATACAGTACATCAATTTAACATTTCATATTTTCTGTTTTGTTTCATTTTGTACATACACTATACGGTGCCATAAAAGTATGACAAAAGTGTAGGCCTATGGGCTTATCTATTACACTATTTTGTATTATTGCACAGCTGCAGGTCCACATAGTCTGCCTGTGCTGCCAAAGGTACAGGCTCTTTGTTTTTGTTGCATCAAATGCAATACCAATCCTATTTTTGCATAATTTATTTTTCAGCCAATCCTTCACAACCAGGGGGTTTTATTTTTTAACTCTTTGGTATCATTATGACTCTTCAAAACGCTGGTGGAGGAAGATAATATTTTTTAAAACATCAAAAGTTAGCTCTTCAAAATACTTCCTTAATGCCCATGGTCTGAGATTAGCCCTGTCAACTATGATTGATGGATCCTTAGTCCTAAACCATGGATCTATAACTCATACTCTATGCCCTAACCTACATTCCAACTGAACAATTAGACAGATATCTTTAGTTCAACTGTGTGTTTGAGTCTATGATTGACCTAAATAAACTCATAAAATCTAATAGAGAAATACATTTTGTACTTTGAAAAGTTCTGCTTTATGGTGACTGCACATTTGTATCAGTTGAAGGTGAACTCAACATACTAACCGCATGTTTTGAAAGTGTAGCCAGTGTGAAATTAATCATTTTATGCTCTAGTTTTTTTCTACCTTGGAAAGAAGTCTTTTAGATCCTACAAGTCATGTCAGGTTAATCTGCAATAGGTTCAGGTGACATGTGCAGTTTTGTTATGAAATGAAATTGGCAAGATTTCACCATTGATCAATAGCCTTGTGAATCGCCTAAAGACAGTGTTCAGTTCATTCAGTTCGGTACAGCCAAAATTTACAAACAAAAACACTATGAAAGACATGGTATGTTCAATTACAAAATGAATATTCAATGTTTGGTTTCTGGCAGAGATAATTAAAGAGTTGTCATTCTTTTGTTTTTATTTTGATGATGCATGGTCAGTTACACTCTTGGGTTTAAAAGTTAAAATTTGTGGCTTAGTGTAATTTCCAAACGCTACAGAAATTTTACAAAATTTTATTGAAAGGATATGATATCAAGGCTGTGTGGTTGGATGGCTGGGTCTTTACGTCCTTTACTTATGAACTAAGGAGTCTAAATAGGAAATGAGGAGGATACACAAAAATGAGGTGACGGATGATTGAAACTGCTGTCCAACATAGGTCTGGGGAGACCCCGTCAGAGCTGGACGACCCAGCGATTGCAAAATCTAGAGCAATGTCAATTGAGGTACATGTAATACCAACCATCTCATATATTTTTACTTATATGAAATGTACAATGTAATTGGTCATTGAGAGTCTTACTCATTAAAACCCTAAACTGATTCTGATCTCAATGGGTCTTTTATACCATTTATTCTGATTTTTGTTTACATTCTACAAAATTACTTAAAAACAGCATAAAAACAAGCATAAAATAAATTCAAAACATAAATGAACTTACCACAGCTTTTGGATCCGTGTGAGTAGGTGCAGGACTACAGCAAAATGGTAGAACCAAAAATATATGAAGAAACAGATATAAACATAGATATATCCTTAGTGAAGAAGTCTTATTTTGAGCAGCCATTTTAATCCAAGAGTCTGTGTTTATGTGTAGGCAGATATATATTTGTTATTTATAAATATATACTTCCAATATATACTTCCAGGATGGCCAGTGGCTACATTGATCAATGATTGGCCTTATATACAGCACTACTTATATTCCTACACTGGCATTTCTATTTCCAGCAATGTCTGTCTTACCCAGTCAACCATACCTGGCCCTTCAGGCCAACCACCCATGCAAAGCAGGCTTACACATTATACTTTTATTTTTATTCCAACGTTTTCAGGATCTCAAGATCTGTGTTACATGCAAATATATAATGTTATATAATGTTATGTATTCATGGGGTTAGGGTATAAATCTATTCCACCAAAGTGTCAGAAATCTCCTTGAAGTAGAAATTTGAGTAAACAGAAGATTAAAGCCAAAAGCATCATGATTCTTGAATAGGCATCACATGCCATTGCCATCAAATTGACTAGTGTACACGTAGAGGTGCATTGCTATGGATACAGCAGCTACACACATTTATAATGAGAAAAGAAATTAATTAATTGACCAGGTCTGTGGGAAGTGGCCTGCAATGACTTCTATCATTGGTGCACCTTAATTTGAACTATGAAATCATTAATAATTAATTTAATTTAGTTCACCCAGGTAGCAGAATCTGATACTAGATATATAGCAAGGTTGTAGGTTCTATTTATTCCATTTGTCATTAATACTGATTCAATTTGTATAAAAAGGCTTTAACAATTCGTATGTAACTGTTTGTGAAGATAACCGAATTGTGTCCCACTACCTCAAATATAAATTTTTCGATAGATATGTTTTCATCTTATTCATGTATTGGATAAGAATCCCTGCTTCCACGAGCAGTTCAGTGGAGGATGTTTAACATTGACCCAATGGCAAAACATCACTGTTCATTTACTTTTAAGCAGCATTGTAGTACAATCATGCATTCTCAATTCATCATCAATGGGTTTTTACAATACTTCAGCTTGAAGGGTAATATGCCCTGGTCTGATGAAAAAAGATATTAAGAAATTTCAAATCTCCCACACCAATCTTTTCAAATAGAGACCCTAGAGGAGACATGCTCTAAAAACACCTAAAAGGAAGGCACATTACCAGTCTATTGACATTGACATAAAGCACAGGTAAACTACCAGACAAAATCAAACATCAATCTATATTTATATTACATTTATATATCATAGTTTATTTGCTCTTCCCTGGGGTCATATGGGAAAATTCATGACATTCCCAGGAATCATAGAATCAAGTATGCAAACAGTGGCTCCATCTTTATAATTCATGTTATGCATGGTTGCCATAGCAATTGAATAATCACACAATTACAATAAAATCAGAAAATTTATCAGAGAAAATAATGATTGATACTTTAAAAACAATCAAACTATCATGAGGTTTTTAAAAACTGCTTTAAAATCATTCATATTGTTTGGTTACCATGGAAATGGAATTTTTCTTACAAATGACGTAACAAATCAAAGAATATGGAAAAATTATGAATGATTTACGACCAAAATGATCTGAGCACAGCTGTCACACGGTGAGGTTGATTAGCCACAAATTTACTCAGCTGGTCTACAACTATGAGAAAACAATCTGAGAAAAATCAAAAGATAATTTATTCCCTTATTATTCCTGTGTATCCTAGTTGCAAGACAATTTGAACCAATGAAAAAGTCATGCACCGAACTAAATATGGAACAATGATCCTTTGAAAAACTTAGTCTATCATGTACAAAATTTCAGTATCTCAAACTTTAATTCTATTCATAGACATTAATACAGACAGGCTATTAATCAACAATCAAATTATTTCGTAATTTTTAAACAATTAAAAAATTCTTCATGCAGGATAAATCAAGCATGAAAACCAACAAAGCTGTCATTGATGACGAGCGTAATAAATTGACAAATATAAAAATAAGTTCAAGAAATTAATCACATTTTACTTTGCAGATTATGTTTCAAAAAGTTACCATGACAAGGCCTGCATAATGTTGATATCAATATTTTTTTTCCTTTATTTGTTCCAAACTACTTTATTACACCTTTTTTTTTACAAATATTGCTGATAAAACATAATAACAGAATACTTATTTTCTATTTTTAACTTAAAAAATCATTTAAAGTGATAAACATATCAAGAGTCTTCTCTTTTCTTCTGTCACACACGTTTTTTCGTGACCCTATTCTGCTTCTTTTGAATTTATAAATAGGTTTCTAAAAATTTATAAATAGGTTTTTTAGTTTGACTGATTGACCATCATTCAATGGACCAATCTCATTTTTCATTGATGACGTTTTTTGGAATTATTTTTGTCTTCTTGGCATGGGTCAAGGCTGAGTGATTAGGTCAAATTGCTTCAGTCCAATGAACTTGACCTGTGGTCTTCAAGCTGGTCAAGTTCAAGTTTTAAAAATAACATGCAAGTACATCTTGAAATAGGTGCTTGAAGAATTTCTCACTGATGGAGTGGTATTTTCAATCTGGGGCAATCCGTAATGTCTGATTTACAGATTTGACACTCAGCAGCTTGTGTAGCCCTACCATTACACCTAGGCTATTATATTGTTAAACTAGCAGTGTACCCGTCTAAAGATGGGCAGAGATTGCATTGACATTTGATTGTTTATTTATACCTAATCAGAGCACTGTGCACTAACGAGGGGGGTACCCTCGCCATCAGGGTAGCCATTACAACTGTCGATTCAAAATAACTTTCTGTCATCCTAAGCTTATTTCATCAAATCAAAAGCCCATATTTTTCAAGCATGCAGTTCGGATGTTAAGAGCCAGTGACAGAGAAAATCGAGGATTTGGGTTGCTGTGGGGGTCGGCGGAATCACTTGAAACTTTTCAATGTGAATGAATATGGTCTCACTAAGAAAAATCTTGAAGCATTCGAAAAAATTTTATTTGGTTGTTGTGATAGGACATGCCATAGATATCAAGCAAAATAAGCAAAATTGCTCCCGGAGAGAATTTGGAAATTTCAGATTTTGCTGAATTTCAATGGACAATATCTTCTGAACGGCACATGTTACAGCTTAAAGAAACATAGCATCAGATAGGGCATACACATGGTTTTCAAAGCCACATATGATATTTGTTGTCCTAGTCTTATAGGATGTAGTGTAACTCGATTACAAAAGCCTTTTTGCCCATTTTTTCAAAAATACTGATTTATGGAAAAAAGGTCATATTTGATGGCCGATTGCCAATCTGAGGGTCTCAACTTGACAATGTGAATAAAAGGGTAGTGAAGACAAACTTGTCAACTGTCCATTCAGTCAATAAAATTTGGTATACTTCTTTTGGAATTTCACTGGTAAAGATTCCAAAATGGCCTCCAAATGGAATTTCAAATTTTTATTTATTCGTAATGTGGAGAATATTCATCCAATTTTCAGATGTGATACATCTAATCCACGGTTTTCATGGTCATAGACTTCATTTTTGACACTTTCACATTTATAAATCTAAGATGGCTGCCAAAATGGTTTCCAAAATGGCTGCCATTGACTATTTCTTTTTAGGTTTCCTCAATTTACTTTAAAATTGACAATTTTTTTAGGTTTCCTCAATTTACTTTTGTGTGGTATCTCTAATCTAGGGCTTAAATGCCCAGAAGACACATTTTTGATTCTGTTACGTCAGCAAACCAAGATGGCAGCCAATTTTACCGCAAATATGGCTGCCACATGAATGAAATTGTCAGTTTTCGTTCATATTTTCATGCAGTACCTCTATTCTAGGGTTTTTAGGGTCAGAGATCTCATTTTTGATACTTTCAGAAGAATTTATTCAATATGACTGCCAATATGGTGGAAATTATGCCTGCAAGTTACATGAAATTGTCTATCAGAGATTTTTCATTTATATTTTGAATGTAATTCCTTTACTCTGGAGTTCTTATAGTCAGAAAGTTTGCTTTTGCAAATCTCAGATGACAGTGTATTGTGACCAATATTTCACTTTTTTTTTCATAGGCTATTTGGTGGTAATCAGTGATTGCACTCAGGTTACTAACCTCTGAGACCAGAATTTGATTGCCAAGAGTTTGGCAATCCTTCCTACTGAACTTCATTATTATGCCGGGCAAGTGCAAAAATACAGGATATAACCTGTATCAACCTAGCCCTGGACCCCTGGGACAGGGGTCATGGATCCTCCCATTGGAAAATCATGAGATTTGAAAGACAGGGTCAGGGAGAATCATGATATCTCGAAGTATATGCACAGTGTGTTCATTTCAATTATACCACCTGAAAGTATGCAAAATTTCCTACTGACGGCACCCATTTCTATATCTTTACATGTTAAAATGAAGGAACACTCACCCTGTGAAGTTCAAGAAATGATTTTTATCTTTATACATTGAAGAAATGGCGTCTTCTCATTGGGTGAGAGGTTGTGATGTCATAACAAATGTCTATGATGTCATAGGTAATTTTAGTGACGTCACAATTGTGACATCACACACCATAGTGAGGCTGATGGCTGTCTCTGAATTTATTTGGGTGTTTCTCTAATTTCAAAGTAGTTTTTACCATGCAAATCTTTGTGAAAGTGCAACCAAAATTAGTGCCGTCAGTAGCAAAATATGTGGGTTGCTCAAATCCAAATTTTTATCAAATTTGGATAAAAATTGTCGTATTTAGACCAATTCTCTCAATACATGTCAAATTCTCATGATTTTGTATGATTTTTATCCCAGGGCCAGTATCAACCTCACCCTAGCCAATGAGCCACTAATATTTCACACAACAAATTATGGAATATCAAGAATGTTGTTGAAATTAACTAATGGGATTTTTGGCCATCTGTTGTTGAACTAATTTGTGAATTTGGTTTTTTACCAAACCAAAGATGAAGCTGCATGGTGGACAACCTTTTTTCTGAATGTTTGGGAATGAGGGCTAGTGTTTGGCAAATTTATTTTGAATTTGTGCAAATATTATCAATGCTCGGCGGCACAAGTGGAGGTGAATTCCGACAAATATTTGCAACACTTTTACCAATTTTTCAGTCTTTGCATTGGTTTTCCGTATTGAGCAAATTAATTGCATGCAGTGATATTATCAAAACAAAAAAGTCTCAAAGTAATGCAATTTGGCATTGTTTCAAATAATTTTATCAACTTTATGTCCATTCATCTTGTGGATTTTGGGGAAGAATTTGTCTTACTATGACCTGCAAAATGATCGTTTGAAGATCTTGGTCATCCATACCAAATTATATAATTACATGACCTTCAGACACAGCCCAAAAATTCAGGAGGTTCATGGAACATTGTAAAGGCTTCTGGGAAAGTTATTTAATTGCCTAGTCGTTTAAGTAAGCCATTTACAATTTCTCCACCTCTTGGGAGCTACCATGACTTCATTAAAATTTATCAAATTAAAGGGGAAGGTTTGAGCAATTGAGGTGAATTGGCCAGGGCAATTTTATTTTGCAATTAATTTGTCCCCTGCAAGTATAATTTCATAGCACACTTAATGCTATCAGCTGTTTTGCCTGATTTACTAAATATTTGGTGTTTTGCAAATTTGACTGGGAAAGTTGAAGCAGTTGAATGATTAGTAGATAATGATCCAACAAGAAATACTTAGCTTGCGTATTAACAAATATTTGAATATCATGGTGTCTTGTCTTATGTTGTAGATCACTATCAATCTTCATCTAAGCATGATTGACGTAAAATGATGTAAAAGAATAGGAGCAAAAATTCTTTATTTTGCTTTCTGAACCTTGTGCAGATTCTGCAGAATGGTTTTTCTGCACTTCCCCAACATTATTTTCCTTGAAATATCATTTGGGTTACAACAGTGAGTTAATTCCGAGAACCTGAATAGGATATTTCAAAAATCAATTTGCATAAAATATGCCAATCATTAAGGTACCTCGCATGCTTGTGTCTTATTTTTTACGTTGCTTCACAACATTGCGAAAACATTGCCCCAATATTGCATTCAAACGACATTTTGTCCACATGCAAATGCCTAAAGTGCCATTGTGTAACTTTGCAGCCAGCTCCAATTACAAATCACAACATTTTTATTCACTGCAAGAAAATCATTTCAGTGCTCCTGAATCCTTATTGATCGCCAGTAGATCGTTAGATCTACCAGCGATACATGTTTTGAACATGTCCGAACCTCGTGGTGCGTGGTGCCTAGACAAATTGTGTGGTGGAATGCGCTTCAGAATCTGTCATCTATCATGTCTATGCCTCAGCTTGCCTGGCAGTGGTTGGGTGGATAGGAGTTGGTGGATAGAAGTCGGGTGGAGGGAGTCGGGTGGGTGGTTAGTAGTCGGGTGGTTAGGAGTCGGGTGGTTAGGAGTCGTGCGGTTAGGAGTCGGTTGGATAGGAGTCGGGTGGATGTGGATATACGTCGGGTGGATATACTTTTGTTGGCCAGGAGTTTGGTGGACAGGAGTCGTTTGGATGCTTGGACAGGAGTGTTGGGTGTATAGGAGTTGGGTGGATAGGAGTCAGGTGGATAGGAGTCGTTTGACAAGAGTCGGTTGGGTAGGAGTCAGGTGGTTAGGAGTCTGGTGGTTAGGAGTGGGTGGATAGGTGTCGGCTGGCCAGGAGTCGGTGGACACAGTCGGATGGACAGGAGTCGGATGGACAGGAGACGGATGGACAGTCGTTTGGACAGGAGACGGGTGGACAGTTGTTTGGACAGGAATCGGGTGGACAGGAGGGTTGGGTGGATAGGAGTCGGGTGGATAGGAGTCGGGTGGATAGAAGTCGGATGGCCAGGAGTCGGGTGGTTAGGAGTCGGGTGGTTAGGAGTCTGGTTAGAGTCGGGTGAATAGGAGTCGGGTGGATAGGAGTCAGCTGGCCAGGAGTCGGTGAACAGAAGTCGGGTGGACAGGAGTCGGGTGGACATGAGTCGCGTGGGTAGGAGTCTGGTGGATAGGAGTCGGGTGGATAGGAGTCGGGTGGATAGGAGTCGGGTGGATAGGAGTCGGGTGGATAGGAGTCGAGTGGATAGGAGTTTGGTGGTTGTCTATAGATCCCATCTTTGTGATGGTTTGGTGCAGTTTTTGTCTGATCTTGTATGACGGCTGTCCATGCTGAAATGTGACAGACTGAAATGCATAAATTACACAGTCACTGCTGCCTCTATTAAAATCAAATTCTCAATACACATATTTTGCTTGTGTATATATATGTGAATTTTCAACAGTAATATAGGCGATCATTCAGTCCCTGTGCCAGCATTGAGCGATTCATTCAATCTCCACACTAATTCTAATTCATTCAATGTTGTTGTTGCTATTGCATATACATATTGGTTTATTCCTGCCCAATGAAGAAAATCCATCATAGATTTTTTATTTATAGGTCATCTATGTACAGATTTTTTTGTGTCCCAGAGTAAAAATTCTGCCTCATTGACCCGCCTTCGGAGTTATTTGAAGCAGATGAGATGGTCATGATTAACTCATAAAGACTATCCTATTTCAAGAACAATTTCTTTGGATATGTAAACTATTTACAGGCATTATTTAGATTTTTTATATGTGCACACTGAATTTCAGAATTATATCCAGTAAGGCGGTCGAGAACCAGACAAGGAAAGAGAACATTCACACTTTCATAAAGAAATACGTTTTGTGTCAAATAGGTCAATATTGTACGCTATTTTTGCCTTAAGAACATAAAAGCTATAAAATAAATTTTATATTGAAAAATGAAGTATTAATTACAAACAACTGGTAACACTGTGACATTTCCAGACTTTAAAACCAGGTTCAAACGTTCTAATTAGCATTCTGAATCTGAAAACGACAGTTTGCATGGAAATCTCATTTTTGGTCACAGAGGTTAACTTCGTATGTTTTCCTTGCTTATAGTAAGCCATGAAAACCAAATTTTATGATTGATATTGGAAGATGAAGTGTAAATTGGTAATTCTATATCATTGGCATAGCTGGGGGCCAACTGTCGGATTGGCAGCAGGGATATGAAAACAGCCATTTTCACCGAAATTTCACCGAAATTTCGTTTTAGTTAAATAGGTTAACTTCATATGTTTCCAATGCTTATTGCAGGTCATATAAGCCAAATTTTATGATTGGTTTTGGAAGATGGAACGTAAATTGGTATTTCCATGTCACTGGCATAGCTGGGGGCTGACTGTCAGATTGGCAATTTTTATATGAAAATGGCATTTTTCACAAAAATCGCGTTTTTGTTCAAATTGGTAAATTTCCTGTATTTCTCATGCCTACAGCAGACCATATAAACCAAATATTATGATTGATTTTGGAAGATGATGTGTTATTTGGTAATTCCAGTTCATTAGCATAGCCTTGGACCAAATTTCAGATTAGCCATTGAGATCTATAAATGGCTATTTTTACAAAAATTGGTTTTTCGGTAAAATAAGTTAATTTCCCATGCTTCCCATGCTTAGGGTGTCAAAAGTATACCAAATTTTATGATTGATATTGAAAGATGAAGTGTATATGGGTATATCCATGTCATTGACATAGCTGGGGGTAGACCCTCAGATTGGCAATTTGGATCTGAAAATGACCACTTTTTACATCCTTTTTCGCCTTTGAAATAGAGCAAGTTCCTTGTATCACCCACACCCTGGTGGCCAGTTTTGGAACAAAAAATTAAATTCCATTTGAAAGGAAATCCATTTTTCTCAATATCTGAAATGAATTTTTTTCATTACATCACCTCAGGTTGACTACACAGTGATTTGAAAATTGCCATTTTTTAACATTTCCTTTCTCTCTAAAAGGCAAATTACGGCCTTAATAATGGAGGTGGCCTACCATGGCCACCCTTGGACCAAATGACCCAAAATTTTGTGAATTTTGTTTTTTACCCAAGTACTTGACATGTGCCAAATTTCATTAAAATCGGTGAGATAGCACAGCCATGATTTTGGCAAAAATCCTCAATTTTCTCTGTCACTGGCTCTTAAACTAACCCTAAGACACAACTTCAATGCGTGATTACTAACAGAATAACCAAATTTTGCACTTCAAATATATCGTCAGGGCGAGGGTACCAAAAAAGCCTCTCGAGGGTAACACCATTTTCAAATATTGTCATGGTGAGGGTACCACCTAAAATGACTGTTATTGAAAGCTACAGAATGACATAAAGATCAATGGTGATTTTATGAGATATCTCGAAAATTAGAGAAGATATGATAGACATGTTGGTTGATACATGTACAAAAGTTAGGAAACAGTATGTGTATAGATCTATAGTTTAATAGATAGATAAACAGATAGATAGATAGATAGACAGATAACTAAAAAGTTGATAATATAGATATAATCCTTGCACATACTGTGTATGAAGTCGTTTTCAAGTATGTAGCCTCAGCCAGGAGTCAGTCTGTGTAGATATATCTATCTGTCCATCTTTCACTCACTACCAACTTTCCTACCTGTTTGTCAATCAGTTTATTTACCTGTTTGTATCTCTACCTCTACATCTATCTATCTATCTATCCATCTATCTATCTATCTATGAAATGAAGGCAATATTTAGAGACACTTAAAGAATTTAAAAAAGTCTTGTTCTCAAATAGCCATGGTCGGACACTCAGCTCATAACCATGGTCCCTGCCGGTCCTGTTTAGTTGAGTTAGTACATATTCAAAGCATATATATAGAACTTTAAACCCACCATCAAGCTCTTCAAATACACTGTCTTGCATAGCTGCACGGTGACAAGTGCATTTACTAGTTTAATTTATTTGGATGTGTGCCGACCAAATGACATTGTGATATTTAGGACAATCTCAGGAGTGTATTGTATCAGGGTGCCGTTGCTGTTAGTGTTGAATTTACCAATTTATCTGATTTTAACAAACTGATATATATTCATATTGATGGATGTTAGCACAATTAAACCCGTATAGCCAAGACCTGCGTGTCAATTTTACATAGACGTAAATTTCTTTTATATAATTGACTATGAATTTTTCTTTTAATGTGATACACAAGTTTTTAACTTGTCATTTTCACTTTTTATCAATTTATACCTTTACACGTGTTTCTTGCTGTTATTAAAAGACAGAAGTCTCTCATAATTCTTTTTAGAATGGTCTTGTTTTAAAGATGACATTATTTTTAATGTGCTTTTATAATACGGACAGCTTAAGTCTGTATAGTTATTATTATGCTCAAGAGGCATAAATTATTTCATCGATTAGTTAATGAGGCAAAGTCATAGGCAAGTTCCAACCTCTTTGAAGACCAGAAATCAACCTTTATGAGAATTATTATTATGATGACGGTGACATGGTTTCTTGAGAGTAATACAGAGTAATCAGCTCCGTAAAGTATCATGGCATAAAACATGGTGAATCTCAAGTTTAAAGCTTAAAGCAACCATGATTATTTTAAGAAAGTTTCACTGTGGATGGTATTGTTTTGGCAGAAGGCATTTTGCGCAACTATCTTACTTAAAGTCCCCTTCCCTCTGAGCACACAGGATTGCACTAGGGCTTTTCCAGTTAAGGATTGGAGGACCATAGACTTAAGGATTACAGACTAAGCAATTGTTAACTCAATAATAGTCAGAAAGCTTGGAAGATCTGCAACTGGTTGATCATAATGCAATATATTCATCCATATTCAAGGCAGTGGAGTCAAATGCATGGAAATGTGTATAGCCATACAGTGATGGGCCCAAAAATTCAACATGTTTCATTTGAACACAGAGGAATATAAAGAAATTAATAAAACCACCCTATGGTCAAAATAAAAACTCAATTAATATATCACAAGTCATTTAACCTGTACAGCAATATATTTTTCATTTTCTAGCACCATTGTATGATATAAATTTGGACTTTATAATTCATCGCTATTTAGTTATTTTCACAACAGATTGGTCAATCCTATTACATAACTTTTTATTGCAACTATGTTCTTGATTGGAATTCCTGATTGCAATCATGTTCAGCACATGCTGTGATCTTGCACAACAAAGAGATAATTGAATTAGCAGATTCATTGACTTGTCTACCCCTGACTAAAACAATTTGCACTGCTTGCTTAAATGTGTATGTCTTGTGTTACCCTCACCAATGTTCTTGGTGGTTACCCTCGCCAACCGGAAGTGACCCTCGCCCAAATCTTACAGTACCCTCGCCACTTCCGGGTTGGTACCCTCGCCATTTTAGGTTGGTACCCTCGCCATTTAGGTTGGTACCCTCGCCAAAATGCTGGTACCCTCGCCCTACCATTTTTCATTTTTTGTGGTACCCTCACCTCGCCTGATTTCTAATTTCATTAATTTCTTATTTCATCTTGCTTGTTTCAGTCTGGCACTTGGCAATGATTCATTCCACAAGCCATTTAAACTATCTTCACAATCTAGAGACCTCACTCCCCCTACATTTTTTGCAATTTCACTCTGAAATCACGAATCGACAATTGTAATGGCTACCCTGATGGCGAGGGTACCCCCCTCGTTAGTGCACAGTGCAGAGGTTGTGTAAATATGTCAAGATTATCTCTGTCACAATACTTGGGTACAGTGAATTTAAATGAATTTGCTACTTCTGAACGCTCTCCCATTTTGTGTGGACCTGACCTATGTTGGACAGCAATTTCAATTGTGCTTCCACAGCTCTGCCGCAGTGGGAATTCGTTTGTATGTCCCAATATACCCATGTAGTGTATAAATACATGATGCAAAGGCCTAATGAAACATCCAATTTATCTCCATTCCTCCCATAGTCTTATTTTTGCTTTTCTTTGTAACCATGCTTTTCTTTGGGGCCTTGAAAGAATTAAATTATATCTTCTCCTTCGCCATAGTGTTGTCCTTCTTGACCCATCCTACAATTAATCGTTTCGTGTATTCTTCCTCATGATCATGTTGAACACTCCTTTCATATTTTTAGTCTATCATTTATTGGAACTGTTTATATACCTATGGAGATCTATCTATAGACTCTTTCTGTCTTCCTTCTTTCCGTCCTGCCTCCTTGCTATCTAATTTCCTTTTCTTTTCTTTCATCCCTCCCTTCTTAATTCCCTCATTCCTTCCTTTATGCATTCCTTATTTCATTCCTTATTCCCTTGCGTGATTGCTTCCGTAATTCCTACACTAATTCCTTTTAATGGCTTCATTCATTCTTTCTTTCCTTCTATCTATAATGTTGCAATGCTTTAATAAATGTGAAAACTCGCTGTGACTGGCTGATGCTGTTGCTCCTGCTTTGACTGCAGCAGAGAAGCCATTATTCCAGGAAAACTTGACATTTTAATGAATATTGGGAAGTTTTGATAAATTTGAAGTGATACAAACACAGTTGAGACATAGCAGAAAAATGTGGTAAAATATTGTGGCAATCAGGTAAGCCATAACTGAGAACACCCGTGACAAAGGAATATGGGGAGGTGAATTTTATATATGTATATAGATAGATAGATAGATAGATAGATAGATAGATAGATAGATAGATAGGGATGAGGCCAAGTAATAGGGGTATCAGACAAGCCATCAACCAAAGCTCCAAGTGCAACAGGAGCTGAGCCACGTCAAAAAGCCATCATGTTGGGTGTATACATACTCTACACACAGAGTTCATATTTTACGTCATGCATAAGAGACAGCAGTGGTGAGCTGCCACCGGCAGTGAACTCTGCAAGAATTCAGATGGAGCAAGCGACGTTATGAGAAAGCAAGCGACGTTATGAGATCAGCAAGCATTCTCAGCTGGTAGTTGAAACAGATACTTAAAGATTCTTTTTATAACATTGTGTGTTTGGTTTAAGGTGTCAGCAACATTAGTGTTTACTCAAAGCTGTCTGTATAACATTTTTTGTTTGATTATAAGCTATCTGTACTAATGTCAAAAAACAGTCTGATTTCACAGAGCAGATAAGTCATAAGTGTGAAGACTGGTCATTGGATGGCTGGAGCTATGTCCCTGAAACCATTTCAAGTGCCATTATTAATTGTGAAACGTGTTTGTAGTTTTAAAGTTGGAGGGATGTATATTAATTCCAGGAGATGATGAACATTGGACTGCAAAGATGGGAATATGAGCTAATGTGTGAATTGTTGATAGAAATGTTCCATGATAAGTTCAGGTCATCATTATTTCTATGCCAATCTCGTCTGTGAGGCTTAAAATTTATATTTAATCCCATACTTATGAACTTATAAGTAATTTAAGGACATTTTATTATAAGTAAATGCCAAAACATTCTTTGTTCAATACACCAGTTTGCTGGGCTTTACTAAGCTTTGTATTAAGTTTGGGAATATTTCATGTGAATGACCTGCTCAGTTTTGTAGTCTCAGAAAGTTTGAGTGTATGATGCTTTGCTATACATTTTACATCTCAGCTTACAAGGGCAAAGTCACTAGAATGTAGACAGCAAATAAATATGCAAAGACGAAATTGTATTTAAATAAATAATATTATATTTCATATTTCATGTTAGTACAATATCATACAATGTCATATATATATATGTCAAAGAGTATATTTCTCAAAATAGCACATAATTTGCATATAAATACATAATATGGTCATCACAGGTAAAATGCAATGTACAGGCACACATTTTCATTCCATAATACTTGGAACTTGTTATGCTTATTTTAGGGTACAGTAGAATAAAAATATATCACTTTTATAGAAAATATGTTATGCTGTATGAATATATTTACAAAATGGGTAAAATGAGGTAAAGTATACTACTGAAACAAAGCAATATATAAAAAATACAGACATTTTATCAAAAGTATTACATAATCAACTTGAATATTTGAACAAGTACATGAATAAACTCAAAATATCACAATAAGCTATAAACAATACAATTAAGATGGTTATTGACTAGGATGATGCAGAGAAAACACAGATAACACTAAAAAACTCAAGGCGTACATCATAAAAGATGGCCGGGTGACGAAAGCATTGTTTGGATCTGTCGGAGCAACAGTGGGGAGGGGTGCAGGGGTAGGTGCAACATATTCACAAACTCCTTCATTACATTGTCCACTCCAGCAACAGTCAAACTCCTCAAAATCAGTACAGTTCGCTCCAGGTTTGAGTGTTGGAGCACACTTGTAACTGTCCTCTAGTGTGACGCAAAAAAGATAGGGGGAGCCACAGTCGTGGGTTGCATTGCAGGTCGGTCGCTCGTCGAAGTAGTAGTACAACTGATAGATATCACTGAGGCCATCTTGGTTACGGAGTCCTTCAAACGGCAGCATAGGTCGATCGTACAAATGGTAAGAATCGGTGATATTGTAGATGGTGGAATTCTCGAACCTGGGATCGTGCAGTTCGCCGACGCCGAATACAGTCTCGTCATCGTTGGTCGGGTAGACGTACGCATCTCGGCCGAATTCTCTGTAGATCCTCTGCTGGTGTTCCAACCACATCAAATCAACAAAAGAATGATGTAAATAGAAGGAAGGATCAGCCGGGGAATTCCCAACGTCCCCCATGACTCCTCCGATCCAAAAGTGGTTCTCCCCGTGCACCGTCTCGAAGTAAGGGTCGATGTGCCAGGTCATGTTGCGGAAGTTGTCCTTGCCGTTTATCAAGTAATCAAGGTCCCCGTCATCCATCAACCTGTGGCCGACGCCGTTTCCTCTGAACAGGCGATATCTGAAATTTATGAATACGATTCAGAGTCATTTTTTTATTCAGCACAATAATTGAAATAGAAGTTGCAAGTCATTCATACTTTGAATTATCCATTTTAACTTAATTTTTAAGGCATCATGATTATTAAAAATTACATTGATGCCAGATGAAGATTTTCAAACAATATTTTTTTAGGTTTGACATGCAGAATGTGGCTCAAACATAATTATGAAAAAGTTTTGATTCATTTTGTAACATGAAATTTAAAAAAGAATTCTCAAAAAGGTTGCAGTTTTCTCTTCAACTTTGGTAGTTTCTGTTGCAAATAAGATAGATTTTCAAACTTTACATTGACTATTTCAAAAAGAGATAGGCTACATTGTTGTACAATTAACGTTTCCTCACCTATTTTCAGTGGGGTAATTCATGACCCAGTGAGCGAACGGTCCCTCTACAACATCTCCATCTTTATTTCCCATGAAGTCTGGAGTCCACATCATCGTGTCGCCGGCACTGTCTCCCAAAATGGCGTCCATCGTAGAATCCCAGTAGGGAAGAGTTACAGTAGGATCCACCAGGCGGAGTGCTCGTTCGAATCTAGAATGGAATAAGGGGATCTTGTTTATTGTCAATTTCCATTGTCGATAAAATTATGGAAAAGTGGGTGTTGCATCTTATAAATGTAATTTTCTCATTTAGATTGTAAAGAAATATGATCTACGGAATTGATTGTTGCGGCTTGTTAATTTGCTCTACCAGTCTAATATTTAGAAAACACAACACAAATGGATTTTTGCGGTGTTGGCAAATCTTCAATTACTGCCTACTTCATGCCATCATGACGTTTTGCCTGATTTTCATGGACAGATTTTTAAAATATGAGATTCAGTGGTACAGACATTCGGTGTCTAATATTTACAGCAGTCTCAGAAATTAAGGTCTACATTAGGCAACATAACCGTCATTTGTTCCAACCAATAAGATGATGGTGGAAGTAACAGCTGATACTTCGGAAGGTTTGAAAAAAATTAATACAACAAACCTCAAAAGATACTCCCGATGCCATCCGTAAAAGCACGGCCCCCAATGGGCACCGGGTGCCATTGGACCAGTATGGATATCGACAAACACATCATATTGGTTCTTCAACTCATCAACTCTCATCGCTTTGAGGACCAAAACTGCATTGTGGAAGCGATGACGTTCATCGTCTGTTAGCATTCTGTACTCCTGTAAGCAACAGAATGAGATTCAGATAATCTTATATATTTTCCTAGCGTACAGTAATTATAGTTTCTAATTTAGAACTGCATATTCCTAAATATATATAGGCAATATATTTTGATTATTTCTTATAATATAGTGTGTATGTCATTGTCATAATGATATTAAATCGTTTAACTTTTGAGCATCCATTAGTACAATGTATATATGCCAAGTTTTCATCCATTAAAGATACTTTTTGGATTCTCTCATTTTGTAAAGACACTGAACTACTTGTGTGTTTTTTTAAGACACCTACAGTGTGTGGGCTACTATGCACACAATCTCAGAAAATCTCTTGAGGAATAAAAGGTAACACTTTTAAAAGAAATGTAAGTATTCTAATCAGACAAATGATAGTATTATATATGAGCCCTACCTTTCTGGCATAGGCACCAGGTGGCCTGATAGGTAGATTCTGAGCTCCAGCACCTGGAGTAAGTTTTGGATTCACTTGTTGCTGGGCCAAGCCCAAGGGTCCAACTGTTTTTCTGGGGTCCAGGGAGTTGAGGAATTCCAGTTCTGCTGGGGTTACTCTAGATTGGTCTGGTTTGAATGAGTGTCTGGAGTGAAAAAAAAAAAAATATATATATATAAAATTATGAGAAAGGAACAATAACTGCCTGGTTATTTATTATAAAATAATAACTAAATAGGAGACTGTCACAGTCAGGAATTTAATATGATAATCAAAGATATTAGAGACAAAAAAGTATCCCAATATCAAATTGACGTTGAAGTCCATCAGATGGTCCAAATATATTCAAAACATTAATTAAACGTGTGACCTGATTCACCAAAATGAGTTCAAAGCGTGCATACAGATTTTCGACAAATGAGCAAAATGTGTCAAAATTTCGAAAAGTCATATTTTCTTGTTTTTTGACTGTTGGTAAAACATTTTTGCAGAAGGTTCTTTCTTTTAATATTTAAAACAATTTTTACCATAAACTTATTTAAATTGGGTGTCATTCTTGATGTTCTTAAGTCTTTCTTAGTAACAGCCCGAAATTCAAATGCCATTTTGTCAAATTGTGACGTTTCATAAAATGAATGTTCGGGGTGCTCCATCTTTGGACACAATCGACGTATCTCAACAGATGAGGCATACTTTTAAAGCCTAACTTTAAATATTAGAGGAACATGACTTTGAACTCTTTTTGGTGGACCTGGTCACAAATAAAACATGGAGAATATCTCAAAAACATATTCCAAAATCACTCACTTTTCTCCCTCTGCCACAGACTCCAGCCACTTCATCCTGTTCGTGCATGTTCTGATGATGTGTTCTTCAGACACGATTTCTGACAAATGGTCTAATCTTTTTACACAATCCTGGATAAAAAAGATAAAAATACATACATAAAATAGGTCCAATAGAAGCTGTCTTGATAATATTAAAACATCAAACTAAGTCCTTCACCAACAAGATGTGCAGTGGTACCTACATTATAATTTATAAGACCCTCTGTTGTAAGACCGACCTGTCTTATGTGCCTTCTATTAGCACTAAATAAAATTTTAATGCATTTTGCATCCTAATGAGAGACTGCATCCCCATGAGAGACCGCTTCATGACTGCAGAAGGGGCGGTCTTATAATGCAGGGACCACTGAACTATAAATTTAATCAATTGATATAAAATGACTATAGAAGAAAATCTGACCTTTTCGAATTCTGATAAACCTTTGATGGTGGGGCAAAGAAGAAACAATGTGAAAACTCTGATGACGATGACAATGACAATCTTCAAAGGCAGCATGGTTGATCCGTGGTATTTGCAACCTAAAAGTTGAACAATAAAGTAAAAACTTTAAGCCCAAATGCCTAATTAGCAAAATAATCCTGCCTTTAATTTTATAAATACTTTCAGAAAATATCAAAGGCAAAAATAATTTTAAAATTCCATTTTATTTTTAAAAGCGTGTACATTTCATATATTTATCAAACTAATTCTAAATGGTATTTTATCATAATTAGGCTCATTAATACAAAATTTGATTTTTGACACAACAAGTTTTAAAGGCAAAGCAACTCCACAAGATTAGTATTTGAAATGCGATAAACAAATTCTTACCTGCAAATATCGAAGTAATGAAGAAAATTTCTGTTGTTTAGCACACCTGAGTACACTTGGGTTCACAAGAAGAAAGATTCTCAGTGTTTGGCTAGACTGAGCAGGTACCTCACTTTATATAGAGACTTATTAGGATGTTTAAAACATCATTATGCAACAAGTCATCATTGATTTTTTTTTTTTTTTTCGAAAGATTGATAAAAATTCTTCGAATTATGGTTTATACGTAAGAGGTAAACAAATTAAAGTTGCACGAGATAAACCACTTATAATATTATTAAATAACCTTCCTTTTAATGGGGTTGGGAATTGGGTGTGCCGCCAAGAAAATATCAAAAACTTCCTGGCAGATTGCTTTAATCGACAAAGTTGAAAGTTTTATTCCGGATAAAAGACAATCCAAACAACTGAAGAGGCTCTCATCTCAACTCAAGAGCTATTGAAGGAGAATCTCCTAGATATGCCTCAGCCAATCAGAGGACAGCAAACGTTCCAAGGAATGACGTCATGATTTTCAACCAATGAGATGATGGTGGAGATAAAAATTATTATCTTTCAAACTCAAGTAGTTGTAGTTTCGATTTATTGTAAATACCCAAATAAAGTATTGATCTTAAGGTTAAAAATTACTTCATAACATGCAGTTAAAGTGAAGTACTAGATGAAAAAACATGGTGTAAACAAACATGAAAATGGGATTGCCAGACATCCAGTAGTATCCTAATATTTACACATAAACAGTGCGTGCAACTTATCAGTGGATTCGG
The DNA here is from genome assembly GCA_026936325.1 of Platynereis dumerilii. Lineage (NCBI taxonomy): Eukaryota > Metazoa > Annelida > Polychaeta > Phyllodocida > Nereididae > Platynereis > Platynereis dumerilii. The sequence goes on from JAPTHN010000034.1 coordinate 1,551,135, forward strand.
TGGAAAAGCTTCTCATGCCTCCGAACTGGATGCTGCGGAATGCGGAATGAGTCCTATACATGGCAAGGAAGAATGGAACGAAATCCTATTATTCTTCGCTCCAACCCACCCAGGTTTAAAAGGGTACCTGGTTATGGGTGATAGATGATGGAAGTTTCAATTGTGCTCGAGTGACTTCTAAAGCAATGTGGCATTAAAAAATGTTGCCTTGTGCAAAGCTCATGATTAAACCTGACAAGGGTGTATTATAGTCAAATCTTTAATTATATTGAGTCCGAAAAAAATAACGGTAAAAAGGCAAAGCAATACACAAAAAAGCATAGACTGTACCAATACCATTTACACCGTTTCTCATACGTGTAAATATGGAATACTTGAACATTCTCCATTGAAATCGATAACTTAGCCAACTTCTGCTGGAGCACGTAACGGTCTGATTCAATGCGTAACTACTTCCAATTACCGCTAAAGGGAAGAACATGCTGTCGTTTAAAACACATGCTGCAGCGTTAATCCCAGGAAAAGTTACAGCAACACAAAATATTTAGGGGGTATTTTAAGGTGAGGTGAATTCAACCAAAAATTAAAAAATCTTGCAAAAAATGTAGTTGAGGCTTTCAAAGAATGATTAGGGAAGGTGACTTTACAATGGACCTTGCTTACGATCATGCTCTGAATTTACTTTTATTTGACACTTTTTTTCAAAAAAGTATTCCATATTATGAGCAGGAGTGCATGTAAATGGCACATTACATAAGCATGTGATTTGCACAACAATTGATTATAGAAGTAAGAGAAAGTTAAAAAGTATTACAATTTTTTAAAACACAATTTTGCCAAAACTATATTTTTGATAAATCGATTAAGTCACTGGGTAGCAGAGTGGTTAAGGTGTCTGCCTGCTCTGCTAAAGGTATGGGTTTGAACTCCAGTAGGGGAACCCACAATTTTCTGCAGACCTTGATGAGCAAAATCCCAGCTGGATGTCGCTGTGATGAGATTTTAAATTGGCAGCCCCATGTATCAGTGTCTGTGCTGGGCAAGTGAAAGATCCCTCATATGGGGTAAATGTGTAACATGTTGAGGACTTCTGCTCTCTATCCCGTTTCATCAATCAACACTCATGAGCAGCCAGAACGGGTATAGAGGACTGTACTTACCTATCTAAGTTTCTCCTAGATAACAAAAATACAAATTAAAAACCTTATATGTTACAATTTCAACAGGTTGTTGTTCGCTTATTCTAAAGGTCCCATTTGAGACACAACAACATTGGTTACTTTGGTTAACTTTCATAATTATGAAGGTGATCCCCTCCCGCTGAGCATAGTGTTAAGATGTGGCTCACAATTCAATTAGTGCCTCCAGGAGATCATTGGAGCTGCAATCAACCCAAGTCTCAGTAAATGAGGCTCTAGATGGGGTTTTGAGTTCCCCTGTACTTTGGCCATTTTACATCTGAATCCCCCTCCCCTAGAAAAAGGGTTTTGTGTCCACCATGTCCCTTGGCTATTTTACTTTTTGAATTCCCTGTCCCTTGGGGCCTTGGCCATATTACTTTTGAATTCCCTGTCCCCCATAACCCAGCCTCATAAATGGAAGTGCATGTCTAATTGGCTATAAATAATCAAAGCTGGCATCCTTAGAATATACAAAATTTGTGGAATCTTTAAATCACACAATCAGTAAATACAACATTGTTACGAAATTGATGCGACAACTGTATTCTGGCGCATTAAATAAAGTTTTGATTATCTGAATATCAAACTCCCTAAAATGCTATATTTAATTGTTCAATCGTCACCTTCCTGAGACCTGACAACAACAAAATGTCCACTGACCATTGCATTAATCTGAAATATATCTATAGATTTACATTAAATCCTACATTGGAGGGATGTCATGACAACCCACAATCAACTCTGACAAGGATGTTTCTTAGTACCATGGTTGCTCGACATCATAAAGTGGAATAAATCTGTGATTTCTGGTCATTCCACAGGATTTTGTCTGATATGGTAAGTCTAAATTTCATTATTATTATATAAGGTTAAAATATTACAGTGTGTTGATTCAAATATAAATTTTCATCAGAGCTACACACAGAGTTTCTTCCATCAAATTTAGATGATCGGCTGACCAAACGCCTCATAGGCAAACCAGAGGGGGGGGGGGGAAACTTGACGAAGTTTTAAGTAAAAATTTGGGCAGGAAAGCAAACTGTGGGCAGATGATCAAATGTATATAATTGAAAAGCAATTGTTCTCAAGATATGATATTCGGGCTAGTTGTATCTTCAGTATTTTTCACCCTATGAGAGAACACTTCATGGCAGCAGACGGGCAAGGGATCTCTTTATTCTTTCAATGACCATGAGGAGTCTTTTTTTTTTCTTCTTTTCACTTTAAAAAGGGACTATGGCCATTTATAAGCAGGGAAGGAATATCTAGTTAAATCAATTTATGTAGAATTTTTCCACAGAATAAATAGTTTTTCTGATGTCAAGTGGAGTAAATAAAATCATTTATAACAGCGGAGTATCATCCATTTTTCTTCTGTTTCTTTTTGTTTTTACAGGGAAGTTATATGACCTCTATATCTGACAATGAAACATTACATAACAGTGCATAATTATCTTCCTTATATTTTCAGAGATCTTAAATCGATCAAAAATGGCAAAGTTCGTTTTGTTTACTCTTCTCTTCTGTGCAGCTCAAGTGGTAACATGGCTTTTTTTAACCTTTTATTTAGTTACTCATTTTATGAGTTTATTACATTATGCTCTAAAAATATTTTAACTTCCTCATATAATCCAAAAGACTGTGTTCATGTCAAGCGAGATGCTATCATTTTCAACTTTCGCTTTGGTGGAGGACACCGTGGTTTAAACATATATTTTTTAAAATTATTTTGCTGACAAACGTAACTAAAGTAATCTCTATCAATGTCTTGGTCATGGTAGATTAGCCCGCTTGGCATTTCTGTGAATGGTCTTATTATCGTTTTCATACTTTTGTGGTTTTTTTAAAATGGGTATCTGTGATAATGTTGAAGTGTTGTCAGAAAAGTGTCCAAAAAGAATGCTCTGTCACTTATTCACCAGGGTATACAAAGCAGCCGTCATAGCAATTTGATACCGAAAATACCCATTCGTATTGATTTATTTACTATGTGGAGATAGATTAACCAGGAAAACTGAATGATTTAAAATCTGTAAAGGCTGTGTAACTGTCAACAGAATGTCTGGTCTACGCCAGAAGTGACGTCATCTTTACTGTGTTGTTGTTTTGCTACAATGTTGGTATCCTCCATGATGAAAAATAGTTCCAAATTAATTTGGTTTTCACAAGCTTTGTCATAGAAAGTCAAACCAGACACTTACACAGAGTTTTTGGAAATATGCTAGGCCATCAGCAAACGCTGGGACTGTCCTGGTTTCTTCTGGTCAAAGCTGTGTGAGTTCCAGACAATTAGTTTTTGTTGACCGCTCACAGGAGCTTGCAAATTTGACCCTCAGGTGGAAGCAAAAGGTGGTCAACTTGTAGACAGCATAATCCATTTATCCCCCATCAAGTGCATTATCAGCCACCACAGAGTGTGATCTGTGCTGTGTGATCTGCCTGCTCAGATCACACACCTTTGTTACCATAGCAACACAGCACAACACAGCACCTTGTCCTTGCTGCCTGCTGAGCAGTTAAAACCGTACGTAATTTTTAAAAAACGTGACAGTGATTGCAGGATAATTATTCAGGCAATGATCATCTCAGCACCTTCAAACTTTCAGGAATCCTTTTACAATGTATATTGGGTATTGTCCTAAAATGGTATGGTATTATGGCTTACGGATAAAAAGTAACAAAGGTATTAGTAAAGAAAAGTCCAAAAAAGTTGTTAAAAATAAGGGAAAAGTCATGAAAATTGACCTGCAAATTTTTGTTTCTGAAGCGGCTAAAAATGTATTGTTTCGCACCAGTAGAACGTAGAACCTTAAAAATGGAGATGAGTGTTACCAGGTATATGTAAGACATTGTGTGAAAAGTACAGTACTATACATGAAATAGTTTTTTTGTACCGGCGATGTGAGAAACAAATGGGAATGAACTTTTAAAGTTCAAAAATGCAACTTAAAGGCGAAAAAGGTTGTTGCGGTTTTAATTTTTTTGTGTTAAAAGTTTTGAGACTATAAACATCAAACTTGCTGAGCCTCCAGGAAACTACTATAGCAAAAACATCTGAAAGTTTCATTTTTCTATTATTCACTTATTTTGAATGATGCCTTTTCAAAGTTGCAAGGGAGAAAAATCGACAAAAAGCGCAAAAATTATAGTTTCTTGTTCACTAAAAAAATTCTCTTTCTCTCACATATAAATATAGTACCTAAATATTTTGCATTCTGCAAGTCAAATATATTTTACAAAATATGTCAAGGTTTCATATTCATAGAGTAATTTTCTGATGTGCTACACCTCTATGAAGTCCAGAAAAGCAAATCCCATACAAACAAACTTTGGCACAGAAAATTGGCCTATGTATAGGCCAATTTAGCTTAGATTAAGTTAAAATCAACATTTTATCATACTATAATATATAGAAATTGATTCCTGTGTCTCTCTTTGCTTACATTGTTAAAGGTGTGGCTGGGGGATAAAAGGGAAACCCAACTCGTCAGTGATCTGTTTGGTCAGATCAGACTCGGAGGGCGCTACGCGCCCACCTCGTCTGATCTGACCAAACAGATCACTGACTCGTAGGGTTTCCCTATAGTATCAATGCATGAAGTCAGTTTCTTGCAATCACGAAGTACAAAATGGAAAAATACAGATCTATGAAAATGATAAGAATATTCACTGATATTGATCCCCATTACATCCAGATCTTTCACAGCAATATCATTTACATTTGATTTAATTCATGAACAGGCAGCACAGTCTCCGCAGGAAGAATGGCTCTTGAAAAGGTAAGACCTTTTAAAAACACTTACCGGCCCATGTGATATCAGCGATACGTGAAGACTTAGTGAGGAATTATGAAAAATAGAACCATCATGAAAAATAGAACCATCAATCACTTTTTTTAAAAAGATAGAGGCTTTAATCACTAAGAAATTGATGTTATACCCTTACATGGGAATAACATTTAAATTAGTTTTTTTTTTGTTAATATGAAGCCTCTGTTGATCTATAAAAAAAGTCATATCGCAACCAATGCACCTCATAACATATACTTATCCTGAACTAAACCACTGGATGCTCATCCAATGACAAGGGGTTAAAAAGGAAGATATTTGAGGCACATGTTGCAGCTATAAACAGGACCCAAAACAGGGGTTCTACAGACGTCTAGAGTGTCTACAGCCATCACTTTTTTGACCTTTTGAGACGTCTGTTAATGGACAATATTTGGCCAATCTAGACAGTCTAAAAATCATTAATTTCTGTATTGTCCAAATGTGGTCATATTTCATTAGAGGTTCATTTCTGAGCAATTACAGACGTCTGGAACACTCTGAATTCTATGTGTAACAGACAGTCTATACTATGCCATATTAGAACCTTTGCAGACGTCTCCAAATAAGGAAAACCAATGACATCCAGACAAATCACTGAAAATCATAATATGGAGGCATCTCTAGACCACAGAAAATAGTTAATTAGGGTCCAGATTGTAGTCTGGAGCACTGATGTATCCATTGCCTACAGACCGTCTGGATATAGAAACAAATTAGCCCTTACAGACGTCTCAGAGAACCCTAAACCGGCTACCTCTAGACCCTCTAGACGTCTGCAGGGACTATAAAATGAGACCTGTTTATATATGCATGTGCTACATAAGGCTGCCAATTATCTTTGCTTCACCATCAGTGGATTGTTGCAGTAAGTTTTGGATTTTATTGTTTTTAATTAATCATACAATCAGAAACAGAAGATCGGAGGACTCGGACATTGCCCAAGCAATCAGGATGTGCGTGGAAAAGATGGAAGGCAACGAGATGATGGCCGCCATGTACTCTCGGGAGCAGATGGAAGCTGTCTGCCGGGCGAAAGCCAAGTGGATGGCTAAGGTGTCCGGGATGACCAGGTTTGTAACAACATTTTAAAGCTTTCTTTCCGTGTATGAGTGAAAACTGTTCTCATATAGATGGCACTGCCAATTAATATTCATATAATATCAGTTGGTATAAATAACACAGACCTTCAAGAGGTAAATTCCAGCTGGACAAGATATTAAATTGGTGGACTCTGAGTAAATGTCTGTAGTGGGCATGCAAAGGGTAACTGTCATGGGGTAAATGTATTTACAACATGCTGAGGCAACTTGTTCTCTCCCCGACTCTCATGAGTGCACAAAACTACTGAATTAGGCTGCACTTACCATATGTCTATCTATCTTGCTATCTATACTATCAAATGCTGCACACTGGGGTTTTCTTTACTCATACATGTCTTGACTGCAACTGTGTCTACTATTGTCTCGCCGAATCGAAATCTTTCAGAAATTTTACTGATTCTGTTAATTTTTTTTCAATAGAGAAGATCAACAACAGAAGATGGACAGCATGTCGCCAGGCGCTCGGAATTACTTCTCCTCTTTGGGAACATCTCAAGGTCAAGGTCAAAGTGAGGTCAACCAAGGTCAAATCGAGGTCAACCAAGGTCAAGGTCAAGGTCAGGTCCATCAAGGTCAAGTCCATCAAGGTCAACAGCTCCAAGATATAGGTCAAGGTCCAAAAAAATTGACACTCACAGACAAGTCTAAGATGATGGAGGACGGGAAAGAGGCGTGCATGAAGAGAACGAAAAAGATGATGACAGACATGTTCACCTCGGACCAGATGGAAAGCGTCTGCGGCTCCGAGATGAAGTGGGTGGTCAAAGCAGAAGAAGCAAGAAGGTAGTGATTTGAAAAGTTCAAAGATGCAGAAAAAAATATACATAGTGCATAGAATTCTCACCAGGGGCATGGTGAGGCAGTGTGCTGTGCTATGTCTATAAATAGCACTACCCTACAATCCATCTCTGATCCTGGCTGTGTGAAGCTACCCAAACACCAGAGGTTGCAATCTTTGGTCAATTTGTATAAGGTGCTGGATGTTATATTAGCTGAACACAGGACATTAGGACTTATTGTACATGTATTAACATAGATGGGGAGCAGCTCTGTGGAGGCATCTCCCGGTTTAGTCAGGCAAGCAGCTGCAAAGCAACATACTTCGTCCACATAAGTCCCCATTCAGTGTTGCTGAATCATATCATTCTAATATTATTTCTATCATCATGGATTATAGTTACAAAGTTTATAGACCTTAACTTGTAAAATTACGCGTCTCCACAATGATCATGTATTACATCATCATGGAGGATGTTCTGAATGCTTTCAGAAATGTTTCTGGTCACAATCACTACATAAGTAGTTTACAAAAATAAATAAATCAAGTGTGTAGAACCTCTAAAGTAAATCCCGAAGCCATTACTTTTTTTAGTCGTGGCTGGCTTAAATTGTTTAACTCTGCTATGCAGCTTAAGCCATGCAGAAATACCCTCCATTATGATGTAATACAACGTCTAGAACATTTCATTTTCTTTGTCGGCTCAGGCTGCGGCTTCAGGGTCCGCTCTGAAGCAGACAAAGTTTCTTCCTTCAGCACCAATTTACATCACTGTAACCCCAAATCCCAAATTTATACAGGATTGCTTTTGCTATTATTACTCATTTCCAGGCGAGACCCGACCATGAGATCTAAGGTGGAGAGCATGGCCATGCCAGTTCGGAACTACTTCAATTCCTTGGGCGAAGATCGCCGTCAGAAGAGACAAACTAGAACCACCTCCAAACCAAGAAAGGTCAGAGAAGGCAGTTTATAAAATCAAGACAACAGTTATCCAAAATGAGAAGTTGACATAGTGATCAACTTTTGATTCCTGATCATAGTTTAAAAAATTTCTAGAGGTAACCTGTGTCAGCATTTTTCAATTTTGTAATCACGACAATAAGTCACTTCTAATCTTTTGCCAACTTTTCTAGCTGCAATAATTCTGGAACTAATACTTCTTCTCTAGGAAGACATCTTAATAATTGTTCTTACATGTATACAGTTTTCCTGATTAGCATTTGGCTTTTGCCTATTTTCGGAGAAAGGAGAGCTTGAGAGTTCAACAGTGTGATGAGGCCACTGCTTTCAATTTTTTGGAAAACTTTTAATATAAAGCCTTTTTTTAAATGTTCATCTTGTCCAGGAATACAGAATGTTGACAGCTGAGGAACGCAGAGACCTCCACGATGCCATGAATGCAATGAAGAGGACACCGGCTGGTGGCAATGCGGGCGATGCCATTAATGCAATAAAGAGGACACCGGCTGAGGGCAATGCGGGCAATGCCATTAATGCAATAAAGAGGACACCGGCTGAGGGCAATGCGGGCGATGCCATTAATGCAATGAAGAGGACACCGGCTGAGGGCAATGCGGGCAACATCAGCGAATACTATGTGTTTGTCCTGTACCACCAGACGGATGTGTCGCCCGCTGCTCACTTCGGGCCAAGTTTCTTGGGATGGCATAGGGAGTTCCTTATCAGGTAAAACTTATTTCTGTTATAATATAATGACAGTGGTCAACAATTGGTCTTCCCGGCCGGACTAAAATAGGGCTACTTTCTTGTCGTATTATACCTCTTATCTCCAAATTTAACTTTGCAAAGCAAAAATTTTGATAAGGGATATTCTCTTCTTCTCTTGCTAGTCACAGACCTGCATAAAGATGTTTGTCACTACAGCTTCCATTTCAATCTGCAATTCATGATCTTGAAAGGGCTATAATTAGTTCAGAATACAATCTACAAACTAAGCTTTTGCTTTTTCAGCAGGAACATTTCTAAACAAATGGGACAAGTGATTTAAGTTGTAATCTTGTATGATAAAACGTCACGGGAGTGTGGTTCACGACAATGAACCGCATGAATGTCAGGTCGCGGAAGAATACAACACGAGTCCGAAGGACGAGTGTTTATTCTGCAGCAGACCTGACATGAATGCGGTTCATTGTCGTGAACCACACTCCCGTGACGTTTTATTTATATCCCACAATAAAACAAACATGTTAAGTGTTCAACTTTTGAAATTTCCCACGGCACTATTTAACTGTCTTTCATGAATGGCCCATGAATATCACTTGCGTTCACACTGACCAATCAGATTTCAGCAAGTTTACAACCTTACAACCGTAACATGATCCCATCACAATGATCATGAAACAAACAAAGGCAAAAATTGTCAGGTCCTTCTCATTGTTTTATTGACACAAATAACACATAGAACAACTAAAATAACAACGACACACGTGAAAACACTGCAGACAAGCGACATGACGAGTTTGACAGCTCTGAAAATGCAGGGCTCTCCCTGCAGGAATTTACCCGTACTGAAAGATCATTATTCCCAGTTTCATGCACATTTTATTTCTTGGTAAACACGTTGAAAGTGACATTTGAATTAAATGAGACATTGCACTTGTTCAGAAGACCTTCAAGACCCACTTGACTAGCAACATTTGACTGAGTAATGGACGTGGGGGGAGCCCTGCAATTGTCCGGCAAAGTTTGACAACTTGGAACTTTTGATGCCGACATGACAGCTGAAGTTTGAGGTGCAGCATTTTCGGCAGGCAAGGCAGGAGGATTAGGATTTAATAGAGTTGCGGACATGGACTTTTGAGTTTTAAGACTAGTGGTAGCATACGAATTCAAAGATTGTGTATTTTTGTGGCCTGTTAGTTGTGACACGTCATTTGGATGAAACCCAGCACCAAGGAGCTGTGTGCATGTTGTTCTACGTAGACTATGATTTGTGAATTTCCCTGGGATTTTGGCATTATTGCACATGCGTTTAAGCATTGTGCTCAGTGTGTTGACACCCATGGCTTGCGATTTGTACCAGACCTTGCTGCCAGGATTGACTATTGGGGACAGGAAAAACGGACTGTCTGGAGATGACATTGCTTGGGGCCTATGGCTTTGGAAAAGCAGAAATGCCTCTACTGGACATACTGTACTGGACATGCTGGAAGTTAAAGCGAAGATCTTTGGACTAAACTGCCTTACATGGTTAGTGTTTCCATTTCTAGTTTTTGTTACTCGTTCATTAAACTCAAGGTACTTGCCCTCTGAATTTTCATGTACTTGTATGTCCCCCCAAAGCAATTGTTTGGCTTCTTGGCACCCCCTGAAGCCAAATCCTTTTGTCAAACTAAACCACAAAAAATTCTGCAGTCCAACAGGACTGTTGAAATCAAATTGTCCTGTAGACCTGAGCTTGTTTTCGTCTTCTTCCGTAAGGCATTCCGCCCTGTTTGGAAGATTGCCTTTCCCAGATTTTTTTAGAGATTTTTTCTTTCCTGACAGTACTTTTCGGGAGAGTTTAAAGTTAGGGTCTTTGCCAATATCACATGCGTAGCCAACATTCTCGATTTTCCTCTTAATACAGCCGTAATATGTTACAATGCTACTTGGCTCATAGTCCTTTCCATTGGGCTGCTTCAGCGACATCAGCCAATGTCCTAGAGAAGTGTCCAATTCTGAGGGAGGCATGGTCATGACTGTGGTTAGATCAGCTGGTTTATTTGATCTCTCACTTAGGAATTTCAGAAATCGATTGAACACCTGGTCTGTTTTTGCTGTTGTAGCTTTAGACTCCTGGGCTTCGATGAATTCAAATAGAACTGCATTTTCAATCTCATTTTCATCAATTTCCATCTCCTTTTGTAGATAGGCCACCTTTTCTGCTTCAGATGAAGCATGCTGGCTGGCCTCAGCCATCAACATTTCATCATCCGTGACATCCAGCATACTGTCATCTGTTAAAAAAACGAAAATAAATTGTTAATTTTTACAATGTTAATTTTTACAATATGGATGAAGAAATTTGACATTGGAAATGACTGAATTACTCACCAAAATCGTCCATGAGGCCAAAACCCAAATCAAAGCTTGGCTGGGCCATTATAGTGTCAGAAAAAGTAGTGCGACACTTTCAAAACATAAACAAATGCCACACCCCCACCCTGCATAGTGACGTCAACACTTGACAGCCTGGTCACTATTGTCTACAAAACAACGTCAGATAATGAGATGCGTGTGGTTCACAACATTGAACCACATGGCATGAATCACATGGTATTTTGCCAGAACGTCACTGCCTATTGTGGGATATAGGACCTTTCTCAATCCTCACAACTATTCAAGTGTGGTGTTACTGGCAGGCAAACCAATGCTAATATATTGTGAATTTCATATTTTTGTGCTTGAAACAAGGAGTAATTAAAAAGAAAGAAATGCTAAACTTTTACCGAACATACTGACAACAGGGATAAAATAGTACGATGGAAACATTTCAATCATCATAGTTGAAGGTCTATAAAATTTTGATACGTCAAATGTTCAATAAATATAACTTGTTGACAAACCTGTTAAACTTGAATTATGACATTATCATTAACGATAACATGGAATTTGGCTGGCTGATGGCACCTTTCTGATAATCTGTCAATCAGGAACTAGCATGAAGTGACAAACGCATTATCACACCTTCCTGGAACTTGTTTTGTCTCACGTTATGATTACAAGTGACAGGTGTTTCTTAATCTGTTATCAACTGCTTACATAATAGTTTTTTCTCTTCCTTGTACAGCAGGCCAACAATAAATTTTATGTAGGGCCTAATAGTTCTATGATATACTATGTGCAAATATTTTGGCAGATGATTATCACCAAAAATTTAAGATGGTCATCTCTCACATGGGGGCAGAATAGTATGTCTACGTCTATAGGCGATCACTGCTGGTGGAAATTAGAATATATATTTTTTGAGCATTATTCACTAATATATTCAGTTGGCCCATACAGTGGTCCTTTGGACAAGCAGTCTCAGTGACCAACCTCTTGGCAATATAATTTACAGAAAGTTAAATTTCAATTTGTCCTGTGAAATTTGAAAATGGAGCTGCTACTGCACAAATTATTCAGCCAAAGGATGGATACCTTTTTGTTGTAAAAAAAAATTACAAAATCATAGGTGAAATCGAGAGTTGCATTTCTTTTGCTGCTGAGTCAGAGTTGGAGCTCTTGAGACCAGCCTCATCCTCGAAGCCATATTTTAATGGCCTCTGCCTTGGCTTGGTATTGGATGACAAATCCTTGGCCTTGCCTCGGTCTCGGGTGTCCGCTCCTTGACTACAATACCTCTTCCTTCCGACAAGGAACACTGTGCAAAAGCAACTGTCTCACTCTCACAAAAGAGAATTTGTAGATTTATAAATACGTATGTTTCTTACTCTTCCAGGTTTGAAAGAGCCCTCCAGCGCCACAACCCGTCCGTGATGCTTCCATACTGGGACTCCACACTGGATGACAATTTAGGGGACTTGGCGAACCGTTCCATCATGTGGACTCCGGAGTTCATGGGCAACTCACAAGGACAAGTGGTCACCGGACCTTTTGCTAATTGGGAAACACTGCGACCAACTTATGGGAGGTGAGATTGGGTATGCCTTCTCAATTATCGACGGCCCTTTTAATACTTTCAATATTAATAGCTTCCAACTTATTTCCAAGGAGAGCCCCTGCGATTTCTATCAAATGAGGACTATTCATATAAATTAAACAAACAATTTTAAAGCCAGCCTTGAATGTTGCTTACAGATGAGGGTCTGGATGAGGGGTTATTGGGGATGGGGAATTCAAAAGTAAAATGGCCCAGGGACAGGGGGACGCAAAACCCCATCCAGAGCCTCAAAGATCTTACAAAACAATGGTTTGATCATAAAAATTGGAAAATGTTTAATCCGCCACGTCTAAAAGACGTTCTAATTTAATCTTTTAAACAGAGATGGACTTTGGAGAGCAGGAGGTACATGGTCCAATGGCAGCTTCTACACGAATGAAGCAGTTGATTTAATTGTGGGGATTAACAACTTCCGAGAGAACACTTGGCACGTCAACCCCTTCGTTGAAACTGTACATGGCGAACCTCACTTGTGGGTCGGCGGACCGATGGGAGACATCGAAAATTCTCCTTCTGATCCGATATTCTGGATGCACCATGCTTTTGTTGATATGTTGTGGGAGTTACAGCAACAGAGGATCACCAGAGAGGGAAGGAAGGAGCAGTATTTCTACCCGAGAGCAAACGATTTCGAAGCTTACGGCGTCGGACAGCCAGAAACGATGATTGACCACCCATCGGAGTCATTCCACTACTTAACAAACCCCATGCTACCATTCGAGAACCTCTATAACACCGACGGATTACGAGATACTTATCGGTTCTTCTACCACTACGCCGAGCGGCCATCTTGCTCCAAGCAGAACCCCCACATGTGGCTCCCCCTACCTGTTTTGCATAGATGACGTCTACATGTGTACCCCCAAGCTGCAACTGGGAGCAAACTGCCAAGAATTTGAATCCTCCGACAGCTGCTTCGAAGGAATCTGTGAAAATGGGGTCTGCGTGAAAACACCAAAATGTTACTGAACTATAAACTATGGAAAGAACACTTTGATGGGAAATTGCTTAACTAGTTATATACACTGACCACACACAAAAAAAATGCAACACTTGATTTTAGCTAATATTTTTGAAAATAATTTGTTTTTACCAAAACTGAATTGATGGTCAACAAGCAAAATTGTACCGAAAATCATTCAATTTGATTATTTCCTGTCTTTCTCTGGTACGTTTTATCAAATTTGAGATTTTGCAAAAAGAGAGATTCTTGGTATTTATGCTTGTGTACCATATAACAATGCCATCAATTTGGTTTTGGCCAAAAAAAAGTTTTTTTTAAAATATGAGCTAAAATCAAGTGTTTCGTTTTCTTTTCTTTGCGGAAAAGGTACTTGCCCTCTGATATTACTTGTGATCAGTTATGGGATGGATACATTTCTTTTTTCTTAAACGCCTTTTACTTCACATTTGTTGACTGTGCTCAGAAAAGCAGACAGACACAATAATTCGAAAATAAAGTCTTTATGACATGTTATCAAACTGTAAATTCGAGTACAAAAATATGTCAAATACAAAATGCACAATTTAATATAAAGTCATTAAAGGTTTGCTGAGAATTATCACAATTTTCAGAACGTATAGTATACAAGAGAAGTATATACATCGGAGTGTATTAGCTACAGTGGCAATGAGTTGCGCCGACTGTTTTTCAGGACCCACATCTTCATTCCAAAATTAACAAGGATTCAATCCAAGATATAATTATAATATTTTTGTATTTTGTTAATCGGACAAATCCTCTTCTAGTACGTACGGCTGGGGGAATTTAAGGAGTAGAGCCCTTACGTCATATTTGCTAAGGGAATTTAAGGAGTAGAGCCCTTACATCATATTTGCTAAGGGAATTTAAGGAGTAGAGCCCTTACATCATATTACGGCTGAGGGAATTTAAGGAGTAGAGCCCTTACATCATATTACGGCTGGGGGAATTTAAGGAGTAGAGCCCTTACATCATATTTGCTAAGGGAAGTTAAGGAGTAGAGCCCTTACATCATATTTGCTAAGGGAATTTAAGGAGTAGAGCCCTTAAATCATATTACGGCTGAGGGAATTTAAGGAGTAGAGCCCTTACATCATATTACGGCTGAGGGAATTTAAGGAGTAGAGCCCTTACATCATATTACGGCTGAGGGAATTTAAGGAGTAGAGCCCTTACATCATATAACGGCTGGGGGAATTTAAGGAGTAGAGCCCTTACATCATATTTGCTAAGGGAATTTAAGGAGTAGAGCCCTTACATCATATTACGGCTGAGGGAATTTAAGGAGTAGAGCCCTTACATCATATTACGGCTGAGGGAATTTAAGGAGTAGAGCCCTTACATCATATTACGGCTGGGGGAATTTAAGGAGTAGAGCCCTTACATCATATTTGCTAAGGGAATTTAAGGAGTAGAGCCCTTACATCATATTTGCTAAGGGAATTTAAGGAGTAGAGCCCTTACATCATATTACTGCTGAGGGAATTTAAGGAGTAGAGCCCTTACATCATATTACGGCTGAGGGAATTTAAGGAGTAGAGCCCTTACATCATATTACGGCTGGGGGAATTTAAGGAGTAGAGCCCTTACATCATATTTGCTAAGGGAATTTAAGGAGTAGAGCCCTTACATCATATTTGCTAAGGGTGAGTGCTTTTCCGAATATGGACCTCTCGTTCCGATGGGCAACTTCAAGAACTTGTAGGACGGCTGTAAAGCATCCGTGCATGTCTCGGTCCAGATGAGCAATTTTTCTCTCGAAAGGATGCAAGCTTTTCCTGTTCCTGAGGCCTTGTTTTATCTAAAAAAATCAACAAACATCGATTATTGAATAAAAAAAACAGACCACAATAAATTTACCAAAATCCTTTCGATCATGATTCACACTCTTTACCAAAATTTTTGATGATTTGTAGTCTACTACAGGGATGGATGGATGATTGGGGCTTTACGTCCTGTATTTATGCACTTGGTAGGCTAATTAGGACAGGAGGAGGACACGGCAATGAGGTGAAGGATGATTAAAACAGCCATCCAACATAGGCCCAGGTGACACTGCAAGAGCTGGATTCGAACCCTGGACCCAGCGATTGGCAGTCCAGCATGTTACCACTACACCAACCCTCCCCCCCCTCTACTACAGGGAAACAAGTAGTACAACAAAATGATCATGTGTTTTGTGCTCAAGTAGCTTATTGGTGGTGCATAGAAAAATTGTTTGTCACAAGACTTCTTGAACACAAACCGTATGATAATTTCGTTGCACTTCTTGTTTCCCTGTTGGTGCAGCTCCAAAAGACTAAAAGAGTGGGTACTACCATTGCAAATGTTTCAAGAATGGCAGATTCCAGTAAAATTGTATGCAATAACTATCAAGATTCACGATATATGGAGACTGTTCTTTTTGACACACAGCTCACTTGAGCAAGGCACCAACTAGGATGGACACCAATTCACGGTATATCGATTGTATCGGTTCTTTCCGGTGGTTTGATAACCAAAATCGATGTTAAACACTTTCGGTTTGATGCAATCTGACCGTCCACATGCTTAATTTCCATGTAAACAGGTCAAAAACGACTTAATTTCAGCTATTAAAGAAATATGAAAAATTGCAGAAAAAAACATTAACGGGCCTTTACCCAGGTTGCAACCCACGGTTTGCAGAAAATCCGGACCGAAATATTGGTTTCGCCTTGCGGATTTTGCCAAAAATGCACTAGATTGCGGATCGCGATACGAACCGACAAATGAAAACGTATCGATGGTACGTATCGTATCGAATTTGGCAAACGGTGTCCATCCCTAGCACCATCAAAGAATAACAATCTACAATTCTATATTCATGATTTAGCAGTCGGAATATTGAGTATTGAAACGTTTACCTGTTTGGCTGGTCTCTCTCTTTCACACTGAGTAGCTGCAACGTCCATTTTCTGACGAGGCAGTTTGATTGAAGGAGCCCATGTATTCGCCATACTACGACTGGACTGGAAGCAATAATATAATACTTTCAATTCAACGACATCTTTTTGCATCAGGGGCTAATTCTAAAAGAATTTGACAGCTGAATAGAATAGAATTTTATTTAAAGTTGAGCAAATAACAATAATAATCAGCTCAATGAGCTATTATTCGACCAATAAAAGAACAACATTAAAACAAACAATTGATTAATGATAAATAAATAAGTAGATGATAAAATCAGAAATCGTGCTCATAAAATGTTTTCCTACCATACATAATTCTGTTAAAACGTGGTACAATCAATAAGCCTGGATCTCTCATTTCTTTAGCAACAAACATATCATTCATAAATGCAGAATTTAAATTATAAATGCATTTGAATACTTCAATAGCAATACATTTTATCCTGTTTACAAGCATGGTTTTGGAATTTGTTTTTTTTTTGCAGAGTTCTTCGTAGGTTAGTGTGTAATGACCACTTTGAGAAATCTTAAGGCTCTTTCTCGTATTTTTTCAATTTTTTCTGGCTGAAGTTTTGCTGCAATAATTCTAGACAATTGGACAAAAGTTAAAATTAGAAAGCATGAATGTCCTATGCGACATTTCTAAATTTACTAATTTGAAAGGTGTACCATGTTGCGACTTTTTGGAGGGCAAAAAATATGGCAACAATTTCAAATTCTTTTGAAAGGCATATCTTGGGAACCTCTGCTTTTTAATAAATATTATAGTTTTAGCTTTGGGGCACCCCTGCAGCACAATCCACTAAAGATACATTTTCCGTTATCCAATAGTTAATTTCTAAAGAGTTGGAAGTCCAAATATTTTGACAGTCATTCTCATCACTTATAATATTTTAAAACAAACTAAGGCCACACATAATTGATCTTTAGCTTCTCGGATCCTCTCAAGGCACTTTTTCTAGGGTCGGTCGGTAGGACAAAAAAAAAATTTTTATGTCAAAAAAAATTTTTTTTCCATCGGCAGGAAATGTATTGTGTCGGCGGGTCCGCGAAGCTAAGAATCAATTATCTGTGGCCTAACCTTTTCGATATTAGTCACAGACTTGGAAAGTTGGTTATTGACATCTCCAGGAACCCCTCCACTTAGAGACTTGCACCAATCCAGCAACTCATCCTCCATCTCCAACATTTTGTTGAGAATATCCAAGAGTCGTTCAAGTCTATTGACTCGCGAAAGTTCCGCTAGGGTCACTTTGTCTCCCTTGACATTCAGCCTCGTTTTGATGTTGACCATAATTTTCAGATTGATGACATCATTGACATTCTTCTGCATGTACAGGGCGTCCTCTAGACGTTCCATGGTGAACTTGTTTTGCGCGTACAGGTGTTCACTGGCTTGTTCTGAAATTTTTGTAAATCAAGGTTGTCAAATTATTGAATCTTTTTTTTTTGAAAGGCCAGTAAAGGTATCTTGAGTCTTGAGTCTTTATATCAGGTCTGGATCTCTGATAGTGACACCAATATGTTTGGTACAAGAAGAATGCTGGTAGACACTGAAGAGACGAAGGCTATGAAAACAGCACATTTTGTGCTCATGGAGTATAAAGTCATTCGATTTCAATAGATAATAATACATTTAATACTGCATGATTTGTATAGCACCAATTCCGGATAAATCTGCTCAATCATTTAATTATAGTGATATCCCTTTTTTGACACAGAAAGTGGTGTAAAATTTCACAGACACCTTCCAAAATCCTAAGTCTGTTTCATCGTCATTAGGGGGGAAATAACTTGGCCCCGAGTGACACAAGCACTTAAGTTAACATCCAAAACTTCAAGACGAAATTTTATTGAGCTAATTAATGTGTAGCCTCCACAGAAACTTTTTTTCTGCCAATATGGCATGTCCAGTTGTACATGCTCTGTCACCAGGAATGTATTAATCTCCATTTCCTTATTTTCTTGGAAAATAAAATTTATCTGAGTCTGAGTCTATCTATTACAATATACAATGCATGGCGTGTGTTTGAATTGCAATTAAGACAATAGCCAGTGTTAGAACAGCAGATAGAATTCAAATTCAAAATGGGTGACAGTTATGTCATGAAAATATCAGTTTATTGGCAAATATATAGGTGAATATGCCTGATAAGTTAATTAAAGAAAAAATTTGATTTTAAGACTCATACTCAGATAAATTTTATTTTCCAAAATATTTTGTAATAATGTCTTATTAGGAGTATACAGTTTCAGATGTTTGGATACAAGGAGACCTCTCAAAGATAGAAATTGCTGCAGAGATGCCACCCAAAAAATACTAATATGAAACAATTATGAAAATTGTGAAACCCTTCTCATACAAGGCATATTTCATTTGCATCTTGTGTTTCACTTCTGTTTCTTAAAATTAGAACTTCAGATGGGACAGAAGCTGAGTTGCTGCTAATTTCTTTAAACCTAACAGGCTAACAACTCAAAAAACCTGAAAGAGTTAATTGTGAAAATGTAGTTCCAGGTAAAGCCTGGGCTTTGCATGAAATCTTGACACTCTTTTTGTGATATATTTTAAAATGTTATAATGTGTACACTTGTATTGGTCACATCAGTGGAAACATTCTGGACCACTGGTCAATAAACATACCTACCTACCTGGTTCTACTCGAAAATTTAAAAAAAAACATGTTTTTTCATAAAGTAGCTAAATAAAAGTAATTAAAAAAATGTAAAGTAGATTTTGTCAAAAGTAGATTTTGTCAAAAGTAGATTTTGTCAAAAGTAGATTTTTGTAAAATTAAGTAGACTTTGACAAGAAAAAAGGAGATTTTGTCAAAAGTAGATTTTGTCAGATTTTGGAAAAGTAGATTAGGAAAAAGTAGATTTTGACTGGCCCCCGTTCCATGCAGGTCTACAAAATTATTAAAACAGTGCATAAGAGAATGCAACAAAAGCAGAACATAAACTCCTATAACAGACCTGATTATAACTGACAGTGTAACTAAATATAGCACAATCAAATCTCACAAATCAAAATTAAATATGACAAATCGATAATTACCAGTAAATAATTTTGAATTATTCTAAACACAAAAGTCAGCAGATAATGCAATCCATATTTTTGTAGGTATTTTTAGCATACATTTATATATAGATAAAATATAAGAAGAAGTGGTGCTTATTTCCAAATTAAATTACAGCAATGAATGTTTACTTAGAATTATTAATTAATTTAAAATGTTACTCACAGAGTTGAAATTGCTGTCTTAACAGGTGATGAGCAAAATAGCAAGGAAATCAGCTGTTTCACACCTCGCTGAATCTAGTTCACAATGTTTGTTAAGATTATTAGTATTTAACAGTTTGTCACCGGTGTTTCCAACACATCGGGAGGATGGGGTTGCTGTGATAAACTGAAAGACAAAAATAAGTTATCACTTTTCAATTTAAAATAATTTAAAAAAAATTCTTCAAACTTATTTGTTGTGCCTTCAATATTTTAGACATTAACAGCGACCAATTAGTCATGTTGACATATTCTTGTCTTGGGTCATTGCCTCTGCACTGATACAGGTTGTGAAACACAGTAATTAGGCTAATCCTTAAGATCAGTTGCCCTAAACTGTACAAAAAGCACTCAGAAAAGTTCCTTGATCCTTCCTGAGTTGGGATACGCCAAACAGACTGCCATTGGGTAGACTCTCCATTGAGCAATGAGGCCCAGCAGTTGGGAAGCTGGCAGCTGGCATGTCCCAGTATGAGGTTGCAGGTCAGAGGGTCTGCTCCCAGCCAGCAATCAGCAAGCTCATGGCCAAGTTTGGTTGAAATGTATACCTTTTCAAATGTAATTTAATGACTGTTTACTGTTAAAGCGTTAGTCAAGAAAACGACTAGAATTTCAGCTCATTCCTTGGCCAACATGCCAACTTATACTGTCTCAACACTACTCAAGTCAGACTCGGTATATTTCTGGTCATGGGTCATGCCGAGTCGCCGATCGATCTCATGACCAGAGAATTTAATATTAATTTACCATACTTTTGAAGCCGAAAAGCCCTTCATTTTCCTATATTTTGCGTCATAAACTTATATAAAGCCCTACAAATTTCATGCATTTAAATCTTCCTATAAAATCCCTATACTTTTTGTCGCGGCTGGAAGGCCTGTCATAGCCAAAACGGACAAGGATGTTTCTAAGTAATGTGGTTGCCCAACATAATTACTTGGAATGAAGCTGTGATTTCTGGCCATTCTACAGGATTCTGTCAGACAGGGTAAGTCAAACTTCAAGCATTATTTAAGGTTTCATCACTTTGTGTAGATTTAAATATTAATTTTCAAAAAGATTACATACATTGGTCCGTGCAATGTCCACCTTGCCTAAGACCCCTCTGAAAGGCGTACCCTAAAAACATGGTGAGAACTAAAAATTCTGGCAAGAAAGTAAAAAAGTTTCGTCCGATTATCAAACTTTTTATTGAAAATAAACAGTTCCGAACATATGATATTCGAGCGAATGTCACTCGCCCCAAAAATTTTGCATGCGGTATGCCTGTGGTCTGGCCCCCATCCACCCCAAGAAGTATACAGTGATCCCTGCGTTATGAGACCGCCCCTATTGCGGTCATGAAGTTGTCTCTTATTGGGGTGCGGTCTCTCGTCGGGGTACAAAATGCACAAAAAATACTACTTAGTGTGGAAGGAAGGCGGTCACATAAGGCAAGTCGGTCTTACATCAGGGGGTCTTACAATGCAGGTTAGGGTGGGACCGGCGCCCCAATGTTTGAGGATCAAACCTAACCTCTCTTTTCAGGAGAGGTTGGTTTATGAGAGTATGCGTGTAAAATTTCAGCTCATTCCATTAATATTTAGAGGTGGCACATTTCACTTGAAGTTTATCATGTAAATCCCCATTGGCGAGACCTGAAAAACTCATGATTTTCCAAAAATGAGACTTAGAATCAATAAATTTTGACCATTCAAAAACCATGGGAGAGGGTTATGGGAGGGCAGCTCAAAACTGGCAAAATTTTGCATTTTCCGCTTTTCATCTCTTCACAATGTAATGCCCAATATGACGAAAATCACTCAAAAACGCCTAAATATCAAGATTTTAGCTCCTTGTAGTGGGCTTACAATATATGTTATAGCAAAATGGATGCCAGTTCTGAACTGCCCCCTCTCCAATGGTTTTTGAATGGTCGAACAACATTGATTCTTAGTCATTTTTTGAAAATCATACATTTTTAAGCCTTCGCCAATGGGGATTTCAAGTGAAATGTGCTACCACTAAATATTAAAAGGCATAACTGTATTCACATGATTGACAGTCATTTATTTGCCTTTTTCTTTTTTTTTATCTGTCAAAATGACTGAATACATTCATAAGCAGGGAAGTAATATTTATTTTCATCAATTATAGAACCTTCTCATAGAAAAACAGTTTTGCTGAAGAAGAGTCAAGCAAATCATTTGCATCATGAGAATATTATCCCATTTGTCTTCTTCTTCCTTCCTTTTGCAGGGAAGTAATATTGATGTATACTAGACAATCCAACATTACATAACAGGGCATAATTATTGTCTTCTGTTTCAGAAATCTTAAATCGCTAAGAAATGGCAAAGTTCATCTTTTTGTTCGCTCTTCTAATCTGTGCAGCTCAAGCGGTAAACAATTTTTTCTTAACCTTTTATTTAACTATACACTCATTTTATGGGTTTATACTATTATCCTATAAAATATATTCTAACTTCATATAACTTCAATGAGATTGTGCTTATTAGTCCTGGAGCCAAGGGGTGTTTGCATGCATAAAAGGGCCACAATATCACCTACTTGATTTTGATAAAGGACCACCTGGGACACATTTTTAGCCAGGGTGGACATTCTCAAACCCGGCAGTAAGTGATATATTTGAGGTTTTGTCGGAAATGCTCAGACCCGAAATTATGCCAAAAATTGGGGGTAGGGGAAACTTAAATCAATGTAGCATCGTAACTAATCAGTCTATGGCACCGTATGGCCACTCAAATTAAAGCTTATTAAACCAGCATTAACATGAGTGCAAATGCAATATGATTGGATGAATATTGAGGTCACTAGAGGTCAAAGTATGATATAATCTGACGTGTGCTTGAAATTCGAACTCTTTGAAAAATCCAACAGTAGTAAAATTTCTTAGAATGATTGGATTTCTTATTTGTTGGCATATATCACTAGATTACAACAAAGGGAAGTTTTTAAAACAAATCAATCTAATTTTACTGCTGTTTGACTCTTCAAAGAGTCCGAATTTCAAGCACAAGTCAGATTATGTCATACTTTGACCACTAGTGACCTCAATATTCATCCAATCATATTGCATTTGCACTCATGTTAATGCTGGTTTAATAAGCTTTAATTTGAGAGGTCATACAGTGCCATAGACTGATTAGTTACGGTGCTACATTGCTTTAACTTTCCTCTACCCCCAATTTTTGGTGTAATTTTGGGTCCGAGCATTTCCGAAAAAACCTCAAAACTGGGTTTTAGAATGTCCATTGTCCACCCTGGCTAAAAATGTGTCCCAGGTGGTCCTTTATCAAAATTAGGTGGGTGATTTTGTGGCCCTTTATGCATGCAAACACCCCTTGGCTCCTGTACTATATGTCGATGAAGACGTTAAAATTTTCAACTTTCGATTTGGTAGCGGACATGACTGTTTAAATGAGAATTTTCATTATTTTGCTAACATAACTTAACACAAGTAACTATAATTATTATTTATTAAAGGCTTGGTATTAAATGGTCAATTAACCAGACTTGGCGCGTCTGACACACTCGCTATTCATTAATATAACAAAATCATAAATTTTTTCAAACTACATCATTAATGTTCACCCGGATATTTTGCAGCAATATTATTTGCCTGCCTTGTTTTTATACATTTGGTTTAATTTCAAAACAGGCAGCAAAGTCTCCCCAGGAAAAATGTCTCCAAGAGCAAGAAAGGGAATGCATAAAAAGACTCATCCCAATCAGCATACTTTTTGGCAGAGGGTAAGCAAATGTGAATATTTAATTAATAAGTGAAACTGACAAAGCAAAATAACATAACACACTCTAAAATTTTTTAGACAAAATTGGTTTTTTAGATTCAAAATGTTTTTTTGAAAAAATTTGAACCTAATTTCAATGGAAAAAATCCATGTTGGTTTTTCATTGAAATTTGGTTTTTCAAAAAACCATTTTGAATCTCTAAAAAACCCATTTTGTCCCGACATTTTTAGAGCTGATTCAGAGCCGGTGGTTAGGGGATTTATAACATTCACTTGACCATGAAGATGTTAATGTAAAAAAGTTCTTTACTAATTCTTCAAGATTTGTAAATGATATCTACAATATAGCCTCAAAACCAGAAACGCATGCATATATATATTGTTGGCATTATTCTTATTTTTCCAGACCACAGGGCTTACCAGCTCAAACGTACAAAAATTGCGCCACAGAAAAATGTGCCTGGCTTAATGCTCTTGGGCGCTTGAAAAGGTATGTTGATCACTTATTATTATGGACCGCGAACAGTGATTTTGACACACAGGACATTCGCGCAGGTAGATTCTGAATTTCACCTGCCCGAATGAGGTCTTATCTGCCCGAAATTCCAATTCTAGTCATTTCGATTGGTGATCTGGAGTTGGTGTCACTCACACTGTGCTTTCATAATTAATATGAACCCCAAACCCAAATTGAGTGTATTTATATTGCCCCATTCGTAATAGTCCAGGAGCTTATGGGGAAATAAGGGGTGGATTGTGCAGGTTTGTCTACAAGCATGAAATTTGGCACAAATGTTGCTGAGGGTATGTAGATTCAAATTTTTGAGGGCGCCGGAGTGGGCGCTCGTCTTGGTTGCCATAGCAACAAATTCAAAATGGCTGCCGCTCGATATCTAATTTTGAGTATAACTCAGTAACAAAAGGTCATAGGATTGCAAATAATACATCCAAACATATGTTTTTGATGCCAGGGATCCTGATTCTGCCCTTATTTTTAATGTCAAACACATATTTTGGACTATAGAGCCAAAAGTACCTGTATATTGGGGTTATAGAGCCTACTTTATCGAAACTTTCAACATATTTTCAATTTCCTGATAACAGTTCACTCTAACAAGAACCAAATTATCAATTGTATATATATAATATGTACATTGATGCCAAAGTAACCAAATGAATGTAGCAGACATGGGTATTGTTAAAGCAACTGCATCTATGCGCTCCTTTTCTTTTGCGCACGCAGTTCCACCTCTATAAGTCCTTCAAATATCACAGCACTACATGATGCTAGCCAAGAAGTTGTAAAAGAAACCTGTTGCTGTCTTTGTGTGTTGGCCCATATGAAATCTATGATGTACTTATCCACTTCTGTTTGCCATCCCCATACTTTGAAATCCTGGATTTTTTAAAGATACAATGGCGATTGATTCGAACAAAGACTTTTTTTCAGTTACAACGGTAATACAACCTTTATTTGTGCTCAGCAATACTTGTAGATGCTTCTTGGGTATATATCTGAAGGATACTATCACACTACCAAGATACTTGTTTCATATGTGCAGTGACTTTGCACAGACTGTCTTGTTTGATTAACTTCGGTCACATCTCACAAGTCTTGGAATTGATTTGACTTGGTTTCCCGTGGCCTAATGGTTAAAGCGCTTGACTGCGAATCCACTGGCCTGAGAGGACATGGGTTCGACTCCCGCTCCTGGAACTTCACTCAGCATAAGGCACTAAAACATAGGACACTCAACAGAGGGCAGCTGCAGCTACAGCTATCAAGAGCAATATATAGCTCTTGACCAGGTCTGTCCCATGAGACCTGGGCAAAAATAAACGGAGGGGTTGTATCCAGTGTTCTATACTGGGACAACTGAAAGACCCTGCACATCCCTGAACTAATAGGGTATGTGGCAGACTCACTGCCTTACCATCACTCATCCATCATACGGCGGTCACCATGCTTGCATAGGCCAATACGTGGCCTCTTAGCATTAAATGAATAGAACTAGAACTAGAACATGCTACAGCAGCCTGTTCTATTGCGACGGGAGGGAGCGGGCTAAAACATTTCAGCAGAGGTGCTGTATTTCATGTCCTTGTATGCATACATGAACTGCATACATGAACCAGCACAGTTCTGCGGAGTTCTGCTGAGCACGGACCTGAAAAGCAACTGCACTAGTGCCCCAGATGCCAATTCCATACTTAATTCGATGTGAATATCTTCAGTCTGCAGCCTCGCTAGATTGCCTGCCTCAACAGCAGACTGCTGTCAGTCAGGGTTTCTTATTATGATCCGACATGTGGCACATGGACTTTGTTGAGAGCCTTCCAACAATGGCACTGCTCAGGGTAGCCACAGTGCAGTACCCATGAGTAGGGGACAAGAGAACATTGCTCAAGGTTCCCTGCCATAGCACCTTCACTTCTGGTGATCGCTGTATGCATGATGAGTGATGAGAAGACTTGGAGTCATGCTATAAAACCGGTGGTGTCCAGGGTCATTGAGTAGCCCCAGAATAGAACACTCCATCTAATATCTCATGGGCTTGGAATAAATTGAGTTCAAGGGTTGGGGTTCGAACCTAAGCTCTTGAAACCTGTGCATGCACTATCAAGCACTCTAAACCATTCAATCACAGGGAACTCATTAAATTGTTTATATGGTATGTCAATACAATACAGAATAATGATGGATCATTCTTCAGAAAGACCATGGTACTAGTAACTGGAGGACAATTCACCTAATCTGGCCAAGGAGACTGTTTTTCCAACAGGCAATACCAAAGGAAAATCATGTCTCACCCAAGTGAAGCATGAAGTACAATACCAAGTGACCCAACATTTAGCTTGGCCGAGTTTGGCACAAGTTTAATTAGCTGGGATGTCACATATGTTTCTGCATGTTCAAAGAGAATTCAAGTACACAAGAGACCGCCTGACTCATGCAGAAAAAGCAGTCCTTTAACACAGGGACTGTTGTAGGCCTACCACTGTTTCACCTGCCGAAGTTCACACACTGGTAGAGTGGTAGGCTAGCTGTTTTATTACTTGCTACAAGTAGATTGTAGAAGATAGCTTAGATAAGGGAAGAGGGTTTTTGTGCCTAAAAGTCATAGCTGGAGGGAGTTGAAAGATCAAAGAAGATTTTTTTTTTTGACAAGACAATCTTGAAATTAGTGCTGCCTAGTCGAGTGTCACCAAGATCTTGTTTGTTGAATAAAAGAAAAACTTTTGACTTCCATATTCATCAGGAAATTGTACCTCCCTTTGTTTATTGTCTGAAATATTGGCTGCGATTCCCACCATGCCTGTGTTTGTTCATCTAAAATGTAGGTTTGGAGAGTCCTGCCAGTACATTGATGAACAAACATCTTAAAGCTGTCATAAGGGAAGTTTTCCTAGGTAAGAACTACAGTGAACAGCATCCAAACAACCTCAGGACTGATTGGTGAAAGGCATAAAGTGTTTTTTCGATAAATTGATGATTGTCCTTTCTAAAGTATTCCAGTCATGTGAAATGGATCACCAATGTCTTGCCAAGGATAACTAAAATTGCATGTTCCAACTCAATAATGAACATTGAGGCTACTCCTTAATATCTACCGGCAGAAAATCACACAGTAGCCATTGTGTGAAATGTTAAACAGTCGAATGGTGGTAGGCCTAAACGCTGTTGGATTTGTATTTGAACTTGGCCTGACTTAAATTTTGTACTAAAAGTGGTACATATCAAACTAGTGTCTAACTGAGCCTGGCCAGAGGAATGGCATTGGTGGGGTAAATGTGGAACATGTTGAGGACTCCCGCTCTCTCTCGCATCTCATCAATTAACCCCCGTGAGCTCAGAATGGGGGTTAGAAGGCTGAACTTACCATATCTGTCTAGTATTGTCCTTCTTCCATGCTTATCTACAGTGTGAGAATTTCCTTTTCCTTTGGCATTGGAATAGCAGCATTCTTGGTCACCTTACATGTAGGAGAATTACCGATACCTTGGTCCTTTTGAAAAATAATCCTCCACAAGCGAATATTGTCTTGACATTGCATGCAAACAATTTCAAGATTTGTGGGATGTGGGTTGGCAAAAGTCAATGAAACATGAGTCTGTTCACAAGTAGAAAGGAAAATCTCTTGGTAGTATCCCTTGGATACAGACTGTACCTGTCAGTCCCTTCCTCTGAAGAACAAACCTCCACCATCGGTCTGTTTTGGGAAAGCAAATATACCAATGTATCAGAGGAAGAATACTATGTAATTGTTCATGAACCATTAAATCAGACAGTGATTCACCATACAAATGACAAACTTAATGACATGTAAAAAGCATTTAAGATTAAAAATTAAAATAAATGAAAGGGTTATTAATTTGTCACACCTGTTGACAATTAAGCATTAAGATGCAATGAACATAGTCTGCTTGTCTTTTAACCATTCAATTATTACACTGATGAAATCTCACCCTTTGAAACTGGACACGTCAGTTTCTGACAGTCAACTTGGCAACGTCACATTATTTCACTTATTCATTTGGCTTTCTATTTTCCCCTCCCCCTCGTAGGACTGCAATTCATGCTGAAATGTATCAGACTGTTCGCTACGCTTGTACAATATTTTTCTTTTTCTTCTTCCCATTGTACTGCCATCTGCTAGGAGCATTCCAAATGAGAGTTGTGATGTTTTGCTTTTGAGAAGAGGCAGTCTGGTCTCAGACTGCCTCAGATATATACCTAAGAATCATTTATGCAAGAGCACAGATAAAGGAGGTTATAACTGCAAACAAGTCTTTCTTCAAATCAATCGCCATTGTATCTTTAGGAAATCCAAGATTTCAATGGAAGGGGATGGAAGACAGGAGAGGGTAAGTACATAATAAATGTCATACTGGCCAATACTTGAAACAGCAACAGGTTTCTTTTGGTATACCATAAATTATCGGCATGCAACAATTGCAACATGTAGGGATTTGAAAGATTTCATGGAGAGGACTGCATGCGCAAAAGAGCCTGTAGGTGTGAGTAAGGCAGCTGCTTTGACAATACCAATTTCTGCAACATTTGTTTGGTTACTTTGGTATCATCGGACAGACGATATGTTGATGTAATTTCTATTACATAAAGCTGGTGTTGATTTTTGTTGTCCAAACTTGATGAATTAATACTAGGAACAATTTGCAATAGTTTAAGCTGAAGATTTGTGGTGAATTTTGATAAAATGAGCTCTATAACCCCAATATACAGGCAATTTTGGCTCTAAAGACCAAAGTATGTGTTTGACATGAAAAATAATGGCACAATCAGAATCCCTGGCACCAAAAACATATATTTAGAGCTATTATTTGCAATCCTATGACCTTTTGTTACTGAGTTATACTCAAAATTGGATATCGAGTGGTGGCCATTTTGAATTTGTTGCTATGGCAACCAAGGTGAGCGCCCGCTCCGGCGCCCTCAAAAATTTGAATCTATATACCCTCAGCAACATTTGTGCCAAATTTCATGCTTGTAGACAAATATGCACAATTATCCCCATAAGCTCCTGGACTATAAGGCTGATCTAACCTAGATAGCTTTTCAAAAACGTTTGCATTGATCATAAGTTTGTAGCCATTGCTGGACCAGGTAGGGTTTATTTCATAATGATAATTATGGACAAACTTGAGAAAACCAATAAAAGAGCTCTAAGATTTGTCGTTAATGATAATGAGGCGGACTATGATAACGTATGTCGAGAAGAAAAAGTATTGAATGTGCAAGGGAGATGCATAAAGACAGTAGCTATTCTAATGTATAAGGTAAAAACCCATAATGTTCCGAATTATGTTCAAGAACTTTTCAAACGAAGACATTCAGTGTATGACATTAGAGATAATGACTTGTTTAACATTCAAACCATTAAAACTGTGGGTTGTGGCAAAAAACCTCTTCGATACTACGGGGCAAAATTGTGGTAGGAAATTCCTAAAGAAATAAAAGCTAAGTCCTCTATTCAATGCTTCAAAGATGCTTTGACAATCTGGTTACAAAATTTTGATAATGTCTCGAGCATGGATTTCTTGTTTTAGAATACATTTACGGTAAGACGATTATAAATACAAACATATGTAATATGTATTATATGATGATTGTTCTTTGTGATATGTTATGTGTGCTAATCATACCGACGTGTGCGACACCTGGTGCTACATTTGTACGTTTGTCCTTAACTAAACCTTGCTAAGTTTGTACATAGGCTTCGGCCACCTATTTCTTAGATTAGATAGTTCTGTAGTTTCTTATAGTAGATTTTTATAGTAATCACTTATTTGTATTTTCATATTTTACTGCTTGTCGTACAGAAGCATCTGCTTTTATCCTTGTATATCTTGTATATCTTGTGATTGACTGAATACGACGTTAAATAAAATTTTTACCTACCTACCTACCTAATTAATATTATATTTAGTTAAAATTGATTTCATGTAATGCATGACAATAAATTCTTATCTATCTATACCAAAGCAGTATTTGTGTTTTTACAATTCACTGGATTTCCAGACAAGCATCCTCGGATACAATGGCTGGTTAATCCTATGGGAAAGTAGAAGGTGTGATTTGCAGCATGGGAGAGCGTCTGAGGCAAAAAATATGAGTGTAGGAACAGTGGAACTGGAGCTTGAGGTATAGTAGGGTGATGTCAGCGCGAACTAGATTCTCTTGACGTGAGGGTATAGCAATGAAGTATAGGTGCAACTTGCTGCATTGAGCATTGCGCAAGTGTTTGAGTAGAAGGTGACAGCAGACACTAGTGTCTAACACAGTCGCTGCCCATATAGAGCTATAGGCCGACAAATTCATAATGTGGAATACTTGTACCAAATTTCATAACTCTAAAATAAGCGGAATATTAAGGTCACAAATGGACAGTTCAAGAATGACAAAAGATGGCTGCCAAAAAGGCCTACATCTTGAATTTATCGTCATGTTCCCAATCAATACCCACAGACGTAGACCTGAACCAAATTTTATAACTCTTAAGTGAAATATTAAGGTCACATTTGGCATTCCAGGAATGACGAAAGATGGCTGCTAAAATGCCCGCTATCTCAGTTGTCTCGAGAGGTAGGCTACTCAATAAAATGTTATTTTTTAATAATTACAGCAAGTGCACACCTAACTGTGTCATTCTTCTGCTTTCGCCCCCATCAGGGAAGATCTCCTGGATTACATGATCAGTAACAAATTATTCTCGGAAAAACAATTTGGCTTCATTCCGAATCGATCAACCATTCTACAATTATTGGAAGTCTTGGATAAGTGGTCAGAGTCACTAGATAAGGGAGAAATTATTGAGATAGCGTATATGGATTTTCGAAAGGCATTTGATACCGTGCCACATAAACGCTTATTAAATAAAATTGCAAGTTATGGTATTGAAGGCTGCTTGAAAAATTGGTTACAAGATTTCTTTACAGACAGGAAACAGATAGTAGTTGTTAATGGAAAAAATTCATCTCCATCAAATATCGATAGTGGAATTCCACAAGGTTCTGTACTCGGCCCCATCTTATTTGTGATATTCATTAATGACCTGCCAGACAACATAACATCAAATATCTATCTATTTGCCGACGATACTAAGATATTCACAAGTTGGAAACCAGCGCATCCAGACCAGAATTTACAAGTCGACCTTATCAAATTACATCAATGGACTGAAGAATGGCTATTAAAGTTTCACCCGGATAAATGTAAACACATGGAAATAACTCGACAAGAAGGAATACCACCACCTGACCTATACCTCCCTATAACACCAACAGACGGAAGAAATACAGCATATCTCGAAAGGATTCAGGAAGAGAAAGATCTCGGCATCACTATTGACAACAATTTGAAATTTGATCACCACATACACAACATAGTAAATAAGGCAAATAGAATGATGGGCATCATAAGGAGAACATTCGATAAATTGGAACCAAATATATTTAAGCCTTTATTCGTTACGTTGGTGAGAACGACGCTAGAATATGGTCAAGCTGTTTGGAGTCCGTATAAAAAGGGTGATATCCGGAAGATAGAATCGGTACAAAGAGCAGCCACCAAGAAGATCAACGGATTTCATAACTTGACGTATCCTGAAAGATTAAAGAGACTAAATCTTCCAACTTTAAGATTCCGTAGGATGCGTGGCGATGCCATCGAGGCATACAAAATTATTCATCAAATTTATGATGCAGAAGTTTCAATAGACCTCAAGAAATCAAGTACTCCAACAAGAGGACATCAGCTAAAACTGTTTCAAGAAAGAGCTAACAGATTGGATCTACGAAAAAACTCCTTCCGGGTTAGAATACCGAAGATATGGAATAACCTACCAGAATCAGTCGTAATGGCACCTAGTTTAAATGCTTTCAAAAATCGTTTGGATAAATTCTGGGAAAACCATCCAATTCTATATGATTCGGAAGCAGATTATTAGCATATTAACATAATTTAGAGCGGAGGCATCATGAGAGGCCTTAGTTCTCAAAAATAGTGACTGAATTGATGTTTGGTGAATGGTTACATTAATGGTATTTGAAAAGATTAAATCTGGTGGAGGCATCGTGAGAGGCCTTAACCTATTAAATTTTTTTTTTTAGATTAGATTAATTATAAATACTATAAGATCATATCACAGTTGCTTAAATGAAGCTTATAATGAGTGGAGGCATCGTGAGAGGCCTTAGCTCACATAAGTTAGATAATATAAAGATCAACCTATTCCTGCTGATTGGAAGAAAAAATTGTTCAACCTATTCCTGCTGATTGGAAGAAAAATTGACAAAAGACTTAACTCGAACTGTATATATTGTAAATATCTTTATATACCGATTTCAACTTTATATTCAACTATATTGTCACAACTTTGGTAACACATCATTTGGATACGCGGTTTATTGGTAGCATAGCAATCGAACAAATAACTCAACTGAAAAAATACATTTAATGTTTGACAACTTTATTAGGGGATTTGAGTACAATATTGGGCAATCGGGGGAAATAGAAATCGACAAAAATTCAAACAGTTGTTAATTCACAATACAATCAGTTCTCTGAAATGATATTGTCCAAGCTCACTGCTCGGTTAAATTGTCAGTTAATTAAGGCTTAGTCCGAAATTGTCTTTGAAATTTCTGAGTTCATTCAGCTTGAAAATCCAGTCTTTCTGTTTCACAAATTCACTTAATTAATTTGCCAGATGTTTCTGGCTATAAGTCCAAGAACAGAATTTTCCCACAAATAATCCAATGTTTAATTCACCACTCGTAAAATAAGTTGACCAGTATATTTCTGGTTTAAATCCAAAATTAGACCTTTTCACAAATAATCCAATGTTTCAGTTCACCACTTCTTAAATTAAGTTGACCAGATATTTCTGGCTTAGTTCCTTTTAATTTGTAACACACTGTAGTCCAGTAATCCTGGCTCTTTGTTCATTTTAGTTCACCAAGTATTCCTGGTTCAAACACTTATCAGAAATTCTCTGATTTGATCTTGCGATAATATTCAAGTCTTGGCTTGGCAGGCATTTTTATCAAGTAAAATGTCAATAATCCAAGTAAAATTGTTCATCTTCATCTGATGTTTCTACATACCTGACAACTCTGTAAGTCAAGTCCAAGACAATTGCAAACTCTGAGGATTTTAAGGTCCTTCCAGGTCCGCTCGCTGTAAACGACAGACCCAGAATGGCGTTTACGCCTGCTTTTATAGCCTCTGGGACCCGTCAAACCGACAAGAACCGATACGACCGGTCGTTAGACCCGTGGAACCGTTAGAATCGGTCCCAACGGGTTAGCAGACGCCAAAACGGCGCGTCATCAATTGTAGGGGCATTGCGGTATCAAGTCAACTAGTAACCATGCCAACTGGTAACCAAACCAACTGGTAACCAACAAACTACTAACCAACCAACTGGTAACCAAAAACCCTACCAACTGGTAACCATCCATTTTTTGAGGGTGACCAAGTCGTAACCATGGATTTAAATTAATTTCATGGCCATACCAACTGGTAACCACCAAATTCTGGCTAACTACCAAGTCGTAACCAAAACTAAATAAGATTCAAATCCTAGAAATCTCTGTAAATTTAATGAATAAATAAAGTGTTCGCTCTAATATAAATTATCCAAATATAAATCTAAATATTTATAATTACAATGATAAAATAAAATATTGGAGATTATAAGTTGGTTACTAGTTGGTTCACTCTGAATTTCCCTGGTTACCAGTTGGCAAAAGCCACTGGTTACGAGTTGGTAAACAATTTTCTTTTTTTGGTTACTACTTGGCCATGGCCTGTTCATTACTGAGTGTCATGGTTACTACTTGGTCAGTAAAATCAAAAGTGGTTACGGGTTGGTTTGGTTACTACTTGGCATGGTTACTAGTTGACCTGTATTCGGCATTGCGCATGCGCAGCGCCACTGCCATCTCGTGCTAAATCTGGCAACCAAAAATCTGGCAGGCAAATTTCCAAGAAAATGTTGCCTGAAATGTGGATAAATACCACTCAATTCTGCGATATCACTGCAGGAATATAAAGATATGAAGGTAGGAAGAAGAATCATCAACCGAAATATGGTTGTCAGGTGGGTGAACCCAGAAAAATTAACCGAATCGCTCGGTTCCTCTAATATCGTCCGCCGATACTTTTGACAGTTGAAAATACAACTAGAAATACTTCGTTAAAAGTGTAAAAACATTTTATTTACCACCCCAAACCCTGACAATATATATTCCGTTATTCGTCACAAGTTCAACTATATATATTCCGTTATTCATCACAAGTTCAATCCGTCCATATTTCTGATGTTCGCTTTCCGTCCAAGTCATCGCATCATATGTACATATATCATCGAATAAGATCTGATCATAGAGGCCCTCAAAGGGCCTGCGATCAGTATTATACCTAACCTAACCTAACCTAACCTAGCATATAACTGGAAAAAAAAAATTTTTGCGAGGACACCCCCCCAATGTGACCCCCCCCCCGGACTTGTAAAATCTAAAATTTTAAAATTACCTCCTTCCGAGGAAACCCCCAGCCTAGAAATATAACTAGCAAAAATAAAAATTTCTGCAAGCACCCCCCCCGGATGTGACCCTCCCCCGGGCCTTGTATAGAATATAAAATTTAATACCTCCCTAGTGGTGTCCCAGCCTATCAAGCAGAAATAAACTTTTTTTTTGCGAGTAACAGACCACCCCTCCCGAGGTGACCCACCTCGGGACTTGTAAAATCCAAAATTTTTAAATTACCTCCCTCCGAGGTGACCAGCCTAGAAATATACCTAGCAAAAATAAAAAATTTCTGCAAGCTCCCCCGGATGTGACCCCCCCCCGGCCTTGTATAGAATATAAAATTTAATACCTCCCCCGAGGTGACCCCAGCCTAGCAATATACCTAGCAGAAAAAAGCCTTTTTTTTTGCAAGTACCCCCCCCCGAGGTGACCCCCCTCGGGACTTGTAAAATCTAAAATTTTAAAATTACCTCCCTCCGAGGTGACCCCTAGCCTAGAAATATAACTAGCAAAAAAATAATTTCTGCAAGTACCCCCCTGGAAATGTCCTCCCCCCTATCGGGCCTTGCATAGAATATAAAATTTAATACCTCCCCCGAGGTGACCCTAGCCTGGCAATATAAAAGGCAGAAATTTTTTTTTTTAGCGACTACCCCCTCCGAGGTGACCCCCCTCGGGACTTGTAAAATCCTAAATTTTTTAATGACCTCCCTCCGAGGTGACCAGCCTAGAAATATAACTAGCAAAAATACAAAATTTCTGCAAGCTCCCCCCGGATGTGACCCCCCCCCCGGGCCTAGTATAGAATATAAAATTTAATACCTCCCCCGAGGTGACCCCAGCCTAGCAATATAACTAGA
The DNA here is from genome assembly GCA_026936325.1 of Platynereis dumerilii. Taxonomy (NCBI): domain Eukaryota; kingdom Metazoa; phylum Annelida; class Polychaeta; order Phyllodocida; family Nereididae; genus Platynereis; species Platynereis dumerilii. Next base: position 1,586,557 of record JAPTHN010000034.1, read on the forward strand.
AGAAAAAATACTTTTTTTTTGCGAGCACCCCCCCCCCGGTGTTGAGGTGACCCCCTCGGGACTTGTAAAATCTAAAATTTTAAAATTACCTATCTGAGGTCACCCCTAGCCTAGAAATATAACTAGCAAAAAAAATAATTTCTGCAAGTACCCCCCTGGAAATGTCCTCCCCCCCCCTCGGGCCTTGTATAGAATAGTAAATTTAATACCTTCCCCGAGGTGACCCCAGCCTGGCAATATAACAGGCAGAAATTTTTTTTTTGCGAGGTGACCCACCTCGGGACTTGTAAAATCTGAAATTTTAAAAAATTACATCCCTCCGACGTGACCCAGAGCCTAGAAATGTAACTAGCAAAAATAAACATTTTTGCAAGTACCCCCCCGGATGTGACCCCCCGCCTGGGCCTTGTATAGAATATAAAATTTAATACCTCCCCCAAGGTGACCTCAGCCTAGCAATATAACTAGCAGAAGAACACAATTTTTTTTTTGCGAGTACCCCCCCGAGGCGACCCCCCTCGGGACTCGTAGAATCTAAAATTTAAAATTACCCCCCTCAGAGGTGACCCCTAGCCTAGAATAACTAGCAAAAAAATTAATTTCTGTAAGTACCCACCGGAAATATCCTCCTCCCTCGGGCTTAGCATAGAATATAAAATTTAAAACCTCCCCAGAGATGACCCAGCCTGGCAATATAACTAGCAGAAAAAAACTATTTTTTTTAGCGAGTACCCCCCCCGAGGTGAGGTGACCCCCCTCGGGACTTGTAAAATCTAAAATTTTAAAATTACCTCCCGGGAGGAGACCCCCGCACCTAGAAATATAACTAGCAAAAATAAAAATTTCTGCAAGTACCCCCCAGATGTAACCCCCGGCCTTGTATAAAATATAAAATTTAATACCTCCCGAGGGTTCCCCAGCCTAGCAATATAACTAGCAGAAAAAATTTAAAAATTTTGCGAGCACCCCCCCCCCCGAGGTGAGGTGACCCCCCTCGGGACTTGTAAAATCTAAAATTTTAAAATTACCTCCCTCCAAGGTGACCCCTAGCCTAGAAATATAACTAGCAAGAAAAGATAATTTCTGCAAGTACCCCCCTGGAAATGTCCTCCCCCCCCCCTCGGGCCTTGCATAAAATATAAAATTTAATACCTTCCCGAGGTGACCCCAGCCTGGCAACATTACAGGCAGAAATTTTTTTTTTTTTGCGAGTACCCCCCCCCGAGGTGACCCCCTCGAGACTTGTAAAATCTAAAATTTTAAAATTACCTCCTTCCGAGGTGACCCCCAGCCTATAAATATAACTAGCAAAAACTATAATTTCTGCAAGTACCCCCCTGGATGTGTCCTCCCCCCACCCCAGGCCTTGCATACTACATGTCTCCCTATTGGCTGAAATGGCCACTCCCACCAAGTCCCTCATTACTATTGGCTCTAAATGGCCACACCCCCAAAAATTAAAAATTTTCAAGCACTGCCACAGTTTCAACCGAACAACTGTCAACCCATTACACCTTGCCCAATGCTGTCAAATTAGCCAACTAAGATTGCTTCTAACCAGCAATTACCACAAACACAAACTCAACGCATGATAGCCAAAAATGCATAGCTGTCATTATGCGCCACACCTCCAAATATCGACCACACCCTCAAAACCCATAATTAAAAAGGCTAGAGAATTCTCCAGAATTCTCCAGCCAAAAACCCGACTGGTCCGCTCACTTCCCTGCTAGCGTCTGTAACATGGCTGACTATTGCAACCTTGGAGGGCCTCAAATCTTATATATATGTAGACATTTGCTGATGCTGTGCATCGCTAATTGCAATGCTGAGGTATTGACACTTCTTACAATGTTTAATTGCAATCAACTGAGCTAATTTGACACGTTACGTGTGTAACATTTTCAATTATTTTTTCAAAGCATTGGGTCAGAAATAGTACCCCTGAAAACAATGACAGATCGCTGCAGAATATTATAGGTCACTATGACACAGTAGAATGAATATGATAAAAGATAAAGGGAGACAGTAACAGGAATGAATTTACATTCAGGTTAGATAAAAAAGATAGATAAATATTTTATTTATGTCTCACCCTGTATACAACAAACTAAAAACAAGAGACATCATAAAAACAGGCCTCTCTAAAAAGAGATATGGGAGACAGTATGTGTGTGTGTGTGTGTTTGTGTTTTACGCCTCTGCAGCACCTTGATGGGCTATATCGAGGCAGGCTAGAATCTTATATGTCTTTGTCATTTTTATTCATATTTTGTAATATGTCTGTGTTTGATGTAAAAAAGAAATTATGTTTTCTGGTTTGTGTGTAAGAAATTGGAGTGGATTTGTTGGAAGAAGTGTGTCTCTTTGTCGTTGAAAGTCTCTACAGTCTTTTAATATGTGCTTGATTGTGAGAGGACATTGACAGTCATCACACATGACAGCTGGATTATCCAGTAGAAGGTGAGAGTGGGTTAGTCGTGAATGTCCAATAAGACATCTGTGAATCACAATTTGATCCCTCCGTGTTCTGGTTTTAATACTTTTAACCTCCTTGATTCTGGGAAATATGCTTCTTAGTTTATTATTCTCGCAAGCGTTCCACATAACTTGCCATCCAGATTTGATGTATTAATTAATAACCGGACGAAGATCTGTGTACGGAATTGCATCATTACTTATATCCCTCGAGAGGGCTTTTTTCGCCATAATGTCTGCCCTTTCATTTCCGGCAATATCCACATGACCTGGAATCCAACAGAAGATAATCTCTTTATCTTCTATTCCTGAAAGAAGCATAAGTACATCCTGTAGAATGGGATGATCCATCTGTTTACCTGCAAGAGCTTGAATTGCTGACTTAGAGTCAGAACAGATTACAAATTTGTCTTTCTCAGACATTCCCGCAAGCCAGACAGCTTGATAAATTGCTAGGAGCTCAGCTGAGTATATAGAGCATTCATTGGGGATGCGCTCACTATATAGATTTGCCTTACAGGAAGTAACTGCATAAGCAGTTCGGTTTCCGTCTTTGGAACCATCTGTATATAAGAATTTGTGATCATGATGTTTAATAATAATAATAATAATAGGCATTTATATAGCGCTAATTCCAGTAAACTGCTCACTAGCGCTTGTGCGTGCTGGATTTATCTGTAGAAACTTTTAAACAGGTTAGTCTTAAGATTTCTCTTGAAACCTTCAAGCGTTTTGGAAGTCTTGACTGTCTCTGGGAGTCGGTTCCACAGTTTTGGAGCGGCATGTGAAAAGGCTCTGTCTCCATATTTGTTTTTATTGAGGGAGGTTGGTTCATTTAAGAGCATTTTGTTATTGCTTCTCAAATGACAGTTTCGTTCAGATTTTGGCAGAATCATATTTTGAATATACAAGGGAGCTTGCCCGTTTATTGCTTTCCAAGTTGTTAACACAGGTTTGAATTGTATTCTAGCCGGAATTGGCAGCCAATGTAGCTGCTTCCTATGCTGGCTCACACTGTCATGCTTTTTCAATTTTTAATGAGTCGGACTGCTGAGTTTTGGGCCACTTGAAGTTTATTCAGCAGGCGACTCGATGTTCCATAAAGAAGACCATTTCCATAGTCTAGGTGAGGTGTGACAAGAGCATTGACTGCTGTTTTGCAGGTTTCCTTGTCCAATGACTTCCTGATTTTTGAAATGTTTCTAATATTGAAGTAGGCATTCCGACACATTTTGTTGACTTGTTTTTCCATGGTCATGTTTTTGTCAAAGATTACACCGAGATTTCTAACATGATCGACTGCATCAATCGTGACATTGTCGACTTGGATTGACGATATTTGAAGTTTATTAAGTTGTTGTGGACTGCCAATGAGCAGAAGTTTTGTTTTTTCTCCATTGTTACATAGCTTATTTTCCTGGAGAAATTTCCTGATATCTGCAATGCACTTTTCCATTTTGACTACTGCATTTCCCTGTTCTAAGAAAGTTGGCTTGAAAGAGAGAATTAGTTGTTCATCATCCGCATACTTTTGGTCTTTGACTTGATGTTTTGCAGCCACTTCACTTAATGGAGCGATGTATGAATTAAATAGGATTGGTCCTAGTTTTGAACCTTGAGGAACTCCAAATTTGAGTGGCAGTCTGGTTGATGTTTTGTCATTAATTATCACTGACTGTGACCTTTCAGAAATGTATGACTTGAACCAGCATATATGGAATCACGAACACCAGAGCTGCTTTCCAAATATTTCAGTAGAATCTTGTGATCATTTGTGTCAAATACGGCTGAAAGGTCCAACAGTAAAAGCATTGTTACTTCACCTTTGGTCATATTCAACATATCGTCATGAATCTTTGTCAGAAGGGTTTCAGTGCTGTGGAATTTTCTGTAAGCTGACTGTTTCTCATCGTCGAGGTTGTTAGTAGTAAGATGGTCAGTGTATTGTTTGATAACAGCACTTTCAATCAGTTTGCCAAGGAATGACAAGTTTGATACTGGTCTGTAATTCTTTTTGATTAGATCCAATCCACATTTTTTCAACAAAGGTTTTACTAAAGCATGTTTCAACTCAAGAGGCATTTCTCCCTGTCTGAGTGACTTATTGACAATATTGGTTATAATTGGGAGATATTCATCAATGCATTGGAGCAAAAGCCATGTGGGAATAGGATCAAGTTGGCAGTGTTTAACCGGCATTTCTCTGATCAGTTTCTTTATGTCACTTTGAGATAGCCTTCTGAAGTGTCTTAGTGTATTAGGGGCAGTTTCGATATTGTCCACCGTATCATTATGTGTAGAGTCCAGCTTAGACCTAAGTGTTTTAATCTTTTCATCAAAGAACTTATTAAAATCATTTGCCAAGTCAATTTCATTCATTTGTGGTGGAAGAGGTAGTTCTTGTTTTCTGTTCAGACTAGAGTTTAGTAACTTGAACAACTTCTTTGTGTCACCATTAGATTCTTTAATCTTGATCTTCAGATCTTCCGATTTGAGGTGACTCAGCTGCAGATTCAATGCATTTCTTTTTTCTTTGAATGTCTGCCAGTCATTTTCAAGTCTTGTTCTCCTCCATAATCTCTCCGCTTTCCGCTTTTCAGATTTTAGATGTTTGATATCAGCATTGTTGAAAGGAGTGGGTGAGCGTAGAGTTACTTCTCTGGTTTTAATGGGAGCATGTTTGTCCAGAACCACTTCAGTAGAGTTATAGAGTCGAATAAGTTCATTAAGATCTTTATTTTCCATCCCATTTACCGACAGATGTCTCCCGATGTCATTTTTGAAAACTTGAACATCAATTTTACCAGTTTTTCTGAAACTGATATTCTTCTTGGGTTTATTTGCTTTCTTAATTGGAATGTCAAACAGAATGCAGTTATGATCGGAGAGCAGGTCACTGACCCTACAGTTGTTCAGTAATGACTTTTCTCGAGTAATCACAAGGTCCAGTGTATTGCCATCTTTGTGTGTTGACGCAGAGACATGTTGCACAAGACCAAACATTTCAAGAATGTTGTTAAATTGAATGGCCTTGTTATCACCTGGTTTATTCACATGAAAGTTGAAATCGCCAGTAATTATGATTTCATTGTTGAATGTCTGATAGTGTCCCAGAAATTTAGTGAATTCGGTGAAGAATTCTGCAATACTGTATTTATTTTTGTTGGATGGCTCTGGTCGGTACACTAAAAGAATTGTGACAATTTTCCCATCTAATTGGACTTGAATTTCCATGTGTTCAAAGGTCTTGGTCTTCATGCGATCTTTTTGAATTGCTTGAATGCCCGATCTGACAAGGCAACCAACTCCACCACCTGGTCTTCCTAAACGAGGCGAATTAAGAAAGAAATATCCCCCATTTTGCTCCAACTCACCGATTTCAACTTTGTCATCATCTTTTAAGCAAGTCTCAGTGAAAAGAAAGATGTCAAGATCATATTCATCCCTGTAGTCTTTAGCAATTTGCGTTTTCTGTCTCAAACTCTGAGCGTTCCACACACAGGTTTTTAGAATATTGTTTGGTTTGAGATTAGTCTTGTTGGGATTAATTCTGATATGTTCCGCACAAGCTGACAAGGAGACTTTTTGTGCTAAAATCTTAAACCTATTTGAGAGCTTGATTGAGCTACTGTTTTGACTTACATGGTTTACCTTTGGTGGAGTTGCGGCTGTTGTTGATTGTAGCCTATTGACATGTCTATTTAGACCAGTTCGCAAGGCATCAGAATAAAGCTTTCTATATGTGTGCATTGTTACTTTCTGTTTGATGTAAAAGTTTTCGGTAAGCAAGCAATTTGGGACTTACAAAAGCAATTGCTCAGAATCTAGGATCATGCAATTTGTGACTGACCTGAGGAGTAGCTCGGAATTACAGATGAGTGAGTCTGTGATTGACAAGAATTAGTTAGAACTGAGCTAGGATTAGGAAATTGGTGACTGACCAAAACTGCGGACAGGCAATATGTGACCGACCAAAGGAGTAAGTGAAAATCAAGGATCAGTCAATTTGTGACTAATCAAATGAGTTGGGAGTCGAGGATCAATAAATTTGTGGCTGACCAAAGGGGCCAGTTAAGAGTCGAGGACCAGTTAGCAAGTAACTGACCGAAGGACTTGGTTAGAATCAGGGATCAATCAATTTGTGACTGACCAAAGGAGTTTGTTAGAATCAAGGATCAATCAATTTATGATTGACCTAAGGGTTAGTTTGAATCGAGGATCAATCAGTTTGTGACTGACCAAAGGAGTTACGAGTGGAGGTTCAATCAATTTATGACTGACCGAAGGGGTTAGTTTGAGAATCAAGGATCAATCAATTTGTGACTGACCAAGGGAGTTGCAAGTTGAGGATCAATCAATTTATGATTGACCTAAGAGGTTAGTTCGAATCGAGGATCAATCGATTTGTGACTGACCAAAGGAGTTACGTGTCGAGGTTCAATCAATTTGTAACTGACCAAAGGGGCTACTTCAAATCAAGGATCAATCAATTTGTGACTGATCAAAGGAGTTAGGAGTTAAGGATCAATCAATTTGTGACTGATTGAAGGGTTAGTTAAGAGCTGATATCAATCAATTTGTGACTGATCAAAGGAGCTAAGAGTTAAGGATAAATTAAGTTAAGCAGAAACAGTAGCCAATCAGTTTGTGAAAGGCAAAAAAATGAGTTTGCTAGAATTGGCCAAAGAGGAGCTAGGCAGAATAAATAGCCAGTCAATTTGTGAAAGGCCAGAAAGCAGTTAGGTAGAATCAGGAGCCAATCAGTTTGTGAATGGCCAAAGAAGAGTTAGGCAGAATCAGTAGCCAATCAATTATTGAAAGGCTAAAAGTTTAAGTTTGATGTCCTGAAACCTAGTTTGATATTCAATGGGATCCGTATCTGCCTTTTTTAGTTTTTCTAATTCTAAGTTAATAACAGGATTTTTCATATTCCAATAAGGAATCTGTGGAACCCTGTTTTCAGAAATAAAAAATGCATCGATTCCAGCAGCTTCAAGATGAGGCCGCATCCTCAGTCCAAGTAGCCGTATGGCGTTCGGTCGATTGTCATACCGATATGTAAAGTTGGGATGAAAGACAATTGAATATGCATGGTTAGTCGGGTTGGCAGCCAATTTGACCATGTATTGAAGAGACAGTTTTAGACGTCGCAGTGACAAAGGTGGTTCTTTAGCAAGAACATACAAACTCTCCACTGGCGACGTCCTAAATGCACCAAGACTCAATCGTAGACCTTGATTATGAACTGTGTTAAGGCAATGAAGATAGGAAGGTCGTGCCGATCCATAGACAATGCAACCATAGTCTAAGCGGGATCGGGTGATTGATCGATAGAGCCGGAGAAGGACAGTGGTGTCACCTCCCCAGTTCAATCTGCTCACGACCTTCAGTATGTTCAGAGATTTCAGGCATCTTGCCTTAAGTGATGCAATATGGGGAATGAAAGATAGTTTTGAGTCAAATGTGACTCCTAGGAACTTCGTAGAATTAACTACTTTGATCCCACAATTGTCAATTTTAAGTGATGGCTCCGGGTGGAGAGTTCGAAGATGGCAAAAATGCATACAGACAGTTTTTGACTTTGAAAATTTAAACCCATTTTCTTGAGACCATTTATGTAGTCTGTTAAGACTTTGCTGTAATTGTCTCTCTATGGTAGACATGTTTTTGGATTTAAGAGCAATAAGAAAGTCATCCACATAAAGGGAGCACATGACATTGTCTTGAATGGCTTTGACAATGTTATTAATTTTAATGTTAAAACAGGTTGGAGATAAGATACTTCCCTGAGGAACTCCCATTTCTTGGGGGAACTCATTGGAAAAGGTGGATCCCACTCGAACTTTAAACCATCGATCTTCAAGAAAGGCCCCAATAAAGTTGGGGAGTCTTCCCCTCATTCCCATTTCAAACAAATCTTTCATAATTCCATACTTCCATGTGGTATCGTACGCTTTCTCCAAATCGAAGAAAACAGCTACCACATGTTCTCTGGTAATGAAAGCATCTCTAATATATGCCTCAAATCGAACCAAATGGTCTATAGTGCTCCGTTGCTTTCGGAAGCCACATTGCACTTCCGAAAGGGAGTCACTTGACTCAAGATACCAAACAAGTCGCGAATTTACAATTCGCTCCATAGTTTTGCATAAACAACTTGTTAAAGCAATGGGTCGATAATTAGTTGGATCAGTATGATCCTTGTTTGGTTTTGGGACAGGAATAATCGTCGCCATTTTCCATGAGACTGGAAAGGTCCCGTAATCCCAGATTTCATTAAAGATGTAGAGAAGAACCTCCAAACAGGGAGGGGGAAGATGTTTTAATAGCTGATAATGAACATTATCCGGTCCCACAGCGGAATCAGTTGCTTTTTGAAGAGCTCTCTGGAGCTCTTCCATTGTTAGAGGATTATTATATTCCTCTAGGTTATTTGAACATAAGTTCAAGGAGAGGCGTTCTGCCTGAGCTTTGAACCGTTGAAAGTCAGGAGAATAATTTTCAGAAGAAGAATTGAAAGAGAACTTTTCAGCAAGCTTATTTGCTATATGTTCTGGTGATGAATATTCTTCACCATTAATCATGAGATGGCTGATTTGAGATGATGTTGATTTGCCTTGGATTTTTTTAATCATTTCCCATACTTTGGCTGATGGTGTTCTTTCGTTTAACTTAGAGATGTAGTTTTGCCATGTAGTCCTCTTTTTTGGTCTAATCAGGCGTCTAGTTTTAGCTCTAATAATACGGAAGCTTTCTAGATTTTCCATAGTTGGAAAGGTGTTAAATGTTCGAAGAGCTTTTTTCCTATTTTTAATGGCTTCTTTAACTTCTACATCATACCAAGGTCTTGATTGTCTTGGAAGACCTCCCTTAGTTTTAGGGATGGATAAATTGGCGATAGTGATGAGATCTTTATTGAATTTTTCAATGGGAGAATCATGATTTACATATGAAGTAATTTTTATAAGACTAGACGCTAATTTAATGTAGAGGTCCCAATCGGCCTTGTCTAATTTCCATCGAGGATGGTTTGGTAGAGAGGAGCTTGATGTGGATTCAAGTACAATGGGAAAATGGTCGCTTCCATGGCAGTCGTTCAAGACATACCAATTGTAATCCAAGAAAAGTTCAGGATCGCTCATACTAAGGTCTATGGGACTGTATGTCCCATGACCAGGATGAAGATATGTAAAAGTTCCGTCATTGTAAAGACAAAGATCATTAGAAGAAATAAAATCTTCAATTACTAACCCTTTATTACTTGTGTGGGAACCCCCCCACATGGGGTGATGGCCATTAAAATCCCCAAGTAAAAGACATGGTGAAGGCAATTGTTCGTAAAGGTGATTTAATTCATGGATTGTAAGATTGTGACTTGGTGGAATATACAACGAACAGATGGTGAATGTTTTGTGTGATGATATTCGTACAGCAACCGCCTGGAGGTTGCTGTCTATATCGACAGGAGAATGTATAACATCCTGCCTGACCAAGATAGAGGAGCCACCAGAGGCTCTATCATGATTGATATCATTATAATAATTATGAAAAATATAATTTCTTAGTCTGGGACTGTCCGTGGGCTTCAGGTACGTCTCCTGCAAGCAGAAGACGCAAGGATGGAGATCTGTAGCTAGAATGTTTAATTCATCAAGATTGGCCCTGAAGCCCCGACAGTTCCAGTGTATTATATTATTCATATTTATTTATTGGATGTATTATTTGTGGGTTTTTTACCAAATGCCCTATTAATGGAAAATTTTGAGTGTTTTGAAGATGGCAATGAAAGTTTCTTTTTCCCAGGGGGAGAAGAGGATGAAGAAGATGGTTGGACCTCAGCCAAATTTTCATTCGTAGAGGCCCTCTTCTGGGAGTTCCCAGTCTCGTTGCTTCTTGGCGGTCTTGGTGGAGGAGGGGGTTTGGCTGCTCCAGCTCCCATCGAGTTGTTTCTAATCTCTTGGGTGCTAGTGCTGCCACTGTCCAGGTCTGAAATGTTGGGTCGTGATTGATTTTCGTGATTGAAGGTCCGTCGTGGGGAAGATGTATCCAGAGGATTTTCGTAGTCTTCAGCGTCATCGTCAGATCTGTTGTGTTGACTCTGTGATTTACTTATGACGTTTCCTTCCAGATTGAATCTTTTCCTTGGTGAAGAATGGTGTTTAGGACTCGGGTATCCTGCCGTGTCAGCATAGCTGGGAGTACCCGAGTTCTGGTCAAGAAGCCGTCTCGCCTCTGGGAAGGATATGGCTTTTTCCGTCTTCAGTTTAAGGATCTCCTTCTGTCTTATCCACTCTGGACAGGCCTTACTGTAAGAAGGGTGGTTGTGTTTGCAATTTATGCAGTAAGGAAGAGCAGTACAGGGGTCTTCCTTTGAATGGGTGTGGTCTCCGCCACCACAATGTCCACAAGCTTCTTTTTGTCGGCAACACTTACTAAGATGGCTGAAACGTTGGCATTGATAGCATCGGCGTGGGTTAGGTATGTAAGGGCGAACCTTACACAGCTCAAAGGTAACCCACACCGAGCTTGGGAGAGTAGTCCCTTTAAAGGTTAAGAAGAGAAGCTCACTTTTGTCCCTTTGTCCAACTCTTTTAAAGCCAACAACTTTGGTCTCCTCCAAGAAAAACTGATTCAGCTCATCATCAGTACACGTTGTACTCTCTTGTGATCTAACCACTCCCTTGCAGGTATTTAATGTTCCATGGGGTTCCACCAGAACATTTCTGTCTCCTACAATTTTGAGGTCACGGAGTTTCAAGGACTGTTCATCAGTTCTAGTATGAATTAGGATTGTTCCATCCTGAAGCCTTCTGATGCTGTCAGGCTTTCCGATAAGGTTGTTGATCGACTTGTTTATAAGGTAAGACGACAAATTGGTTAGTGTCCCTTCCGTAGCTTTAATGACTTGATAATGACAAATTTGTTTGGAAGAAGTATCCATATCAAATTGGTAAAATTCATCCCCCATGCTCCCCACCCACCACGGAGCCCAACAAGGGGAGACTTTTATGGGTAGGGCTGTGCCCAGTACCCAAGTCCCAGGGATACATGGAGGAGATACTCTCAGAAGGATTGTAAGTAATACAGCTGCAATCATGGTAAGAAGAAGCATGGCCAGCATGTATACTTGATCATAACCTTCATTGATTGACCCATCAGCCATGGCCAGATAGGACCGAAGTCCTATTGGCAACATGACAAGCCGATTGACTGGACCGGGCCAATCCAGCCTCCCGTCTGGGAGAAATCCAGGCCAAAGTAGTGTATTGTATGGAAGGGACAAAATTTAGTCCCGCCCAACTCAACTACCAGGACCCCTTCATCCTCCAACACGGGTCGCAACCCACGGCAAACAGGTTGCCCCATTTCCGTCGGGGAGACGTGTGCTTGCGCACTGTCTCGTGTTGGCCACAAGAGATACAGGACTTCACCCTTGTGTTACCACCCACCGCCACGAGGAGGCCTGAGACCTGCGGGGGCAGACATCCATGAAGAGGTTCCTCTTCAGTTAAATCTGTCTCAATGATACATAGACCTTTAAGGTGATATCAGGTGACATTTGGGTGATACATAGACATCACAAGTGATACAAGCAGATATTTAGGTTAAATAAGGGATATTTAGATGTTACCTTATATAGACCTTCTAGGTGACATCAGGTGATATTTAGGCGATGATCGGCATTTTGGGTGATACCAATATCACAATGACAGACTGCTATTTTTGTGTCATATGTGGGAGGGCCGATAGCAGTAATTTTCAGATTTGATTGCTTTCAATTATTTATATAAACAGGAAAAGAAGATCAGAGGACTTGGACATAGACGGAGCAATCAGGCTGTGCGTGAAAAAGTTGGAAGACAACCAGATGATGGCGGCCATGTACTCTCGGGAGAGGATGGAAGCAATCTGCCGGGTGAAAGTCCAGTGGTTAGCTAGGGTGTCCGGGATGACCAGGTTGGCGTTTACATTTTACGAATTTAAACAGATTTACGAGAGAAAAAGATTTGCAAGTGTGTACGGTGCTTCTGCTACATGACGCAGATTTTCAAGAGCTAGATACCAGCTGGATGGGACAAATAACAGCTGGATGACACAAATGCCAGCTGGATGACACAAATACCAGCTGGATGAATTGGGGACCTCTTGTGCAAGCATATGTAGTGGGCATGTATATTGTACAAGGTAACTCACATGGGGTAAATATGAAACATGGGATGGTTTGCCCCCAACCAGCGGGAATTATGTTGTGGGCTATTGGTTCCGCAACCTCCACTTAACCATATATCTGTCTGTTTACCTACTATCTCAGGATTGCTAACATGCACTGCGGTTTCCTTAAATCATACAGGTTTTGTCTGCAACTGTGTGTACCATAGGCCTAATCAAGCTGATCAATGATTTTGATATAATTAAACAATTTTGTTGGTTTTTCCTAATAGAGAAGATCAACAACAGAAGATGGACAGTATGTCACCAGGCGCTTGGAATTACTTCTCCTCTTTGGGAACATCTCAAGGTCAAGGTGAGGTCAACCAAGGTCAAAGTGAGGTCAACCAAGGTCAAGGTCAAGTCCATCAAGGTCAAGGTGCGGTCCATCAAGGTCAAAGTGAGGTCAACCAAGGTCAAAGTGAGGTCAACCAAGGTCAAATCGAGGTCAACCAAGGTCAAGGTCAGGTCCATCAAGGTCAAAGTGAGGTCAACCAAGGTCAACAGCACCAAGATATAGGTCAAGATCCAAAAAAATTGACACTCACAGACAAGTCGAAGATGATGGAGGACGGGAAAGAGGCGTGCATGAAGAGAACGAAAAAGATGATGACGGGCATGATATCCTCAGATCAGATGGAAAGCGTCTGTGGCAATGAGATGAAGTGGGTCGTCCAAGTAGAAGAAGCAAGAAGGTAGGCTACTTAGTTTTTATTTTTAAAGACCGAATTGAGAGAACTGATTAACACTCCTGCGATCTAAAAACAATGGCAGCCTCTTGGGTAGGATACCACAGTAACTTCTGAAGTAGTCAATCTTGGTTTGTTTCTTTTCTTGGCAAGTCAAAATACCAACATATACATTGCACATGATTGCTTTTGCAATTTTTTCTAACAGACGAGACCCGTCCATGCGATCCAAGGTAGAGAGCATGGCCATGCCAGTTCGAAACTACTTCAATTCCTTGGGTGAAGATCGCCGTCAGAAGAGACAAACTAGCACATCCAAACCAAGAAAGGTCAGTGGAGGCAGCGAATAAATTCAATTTTTAATAAAAATTTCAAAATGAGATATTAACATTAGCCAATGATTAGGTGTACCAATGTACCTATGTACAAGTAACGATGATCTTTTGGCGACATATTTTAGTCAAGGTTGGGCTAGTCCTGAGACCCTGCGTGTAGCCCAGGGGTCATGAATCTCTACATAGTAAAAACTTGAGATTTCAGCATACCCTTCAGGAGGATCAGAATGGTGTCATTGTTGTGGCTCTATTGATCATTGCGATTATCTCACAATAATCTTCATGCATTTCGCTGCTGATAGCACATCATTTCAGCCCAGAACGTCCTCACATACACTGTAGACAACAGTTTAAAATTTTCTCAGCCCCATAAAAACTGTCTCCTCAAGAAAAAAAAAAGGCTGTTCCACAGCGATTGGTCTAAACAGAGAAGCAGCACTGCTATGATGTCATAAACACTGGTGACATCACAATCTCTATTGATGTCAGAGTGATTGTGTAAACTATCATGTTGTGACATCACCATGCAGCTGTCAATCTCTCTCAGCCAATCAGAGCACTATTTAATTACAATGTATAAGAAAAAATTATAAAGCTCAACTTCAACACCTTTGTATTGTAGGTTTCAGTGTTCTCACAAAGCTGAAAATAAGTGCTATCAGCAGCAAATATTGTCGAATTTTTACAAACCAACACATAATATCATTAATCCATGGAAAACTTAGCTACAGCCATTCTCCTAAACCCTTGTTGAAAATCTCAAGTTTTCCCAATGTAGCAACCCATGACCCACGTGCTAGTACATGTGGGTCCCAGGGCTAAGGTTGGGCATTGCACCGGCGAAGCTCCGGATTGGGGTTTGGAGAGGGAATTCATAAGTTAAATGACCAAAGGACAGGAGGACATCAAACTCCATACAGAATTTCAATGCAAAAAACCAACATTTCAATGCAAAAAACCAACATGGATTTTTTTAAAAATCCATGTTGGTTTTGCATTGAAATTTGGTTTTTCAAAAAACCGTTTTGAATCTAAAAAAACCAATTTTGTCCCGACATTTTTTAGAGTGTAGGTTTCAGACTCTTCCGGAACACAGAAGGGCTCAGGGTTAAATAGTTCGATGAGGCTACTTTGAAAAAATGAAGCGTTTCTTACATTTTCATCCTGTCCAGGAATACAGAATGTTGACAGCTGAGGAACGCAGAGACTTCCACGATGCCATAAATGCAACGAAGAACACAACGGTTGGCGGCAATGCGGGCAATACCATTAATGCAATGAAGAGGACACTGGCTGAGGGCAATGCGGGCAACATCAGCGAATACTATGTGTTTGTCATGTTCCACCAGACGGATGTGTCACCCGCTGCTCACTTCGGGGCAAGTTTCTTGGGATAGCATAGAGAGTTCCTTATGAGGTAAAACTTACTTTCTTTATAATCCATTGAGTGATTGACAGTGGTCAACAAGTACTCTAACTCTTCCCGGCCTGAGTAAAAGCAAGGCACGTCATTGTGGCGTTCTACCTCTGCTCTTCCAATTTGACTTTGGAAGGGAAAACTTTCTTCGATTCATACAGTACAACCCAAAATAAAGTACGATTACCCCAGCAGGAAGGAAGAATCAGCCACTACTTTACCCTTTCACACCTTTTGGCTACCCCTGAATCCCTTCCTACCTTTACCTTAAAATACATTTAAAATTACATTAAAATCACATTTAAACAACACCAATTTAAACTGTAAAGCGGGCGTTAGTAGAACTCTCCTTTTTCCAGCTCTCCTGTCTTGACGAGCAGAATAAAACTATTTCCGGAAACATCAGCCTGGGAATTTACAATGGAGTCGGGTTTCTAAGGTCCGTAACAAAGTCTAATCAGCCTGACAGTACTGGAATATGGTGGCAATCCATGCTAAACATTCCATTTAAGACTTGGCAATGCAAATCCGTAATGTTTTCAATGGATTAAAAGTGCCCTGGGGCCTGGAATGCCAGCTTCACTGACTCAGCAATGGTACAAAATGGCAGCTTGTTCCCGGAAATAGTTTTATTCTGCTCGTCAATACAGGAGAGCTGGAAAAAGGAGAGTTCCACTATCACAGCCTATTACCCCCATTGTGTTTAAATTATTTGATAATGTGCCCCTTTGTTAATTGCAATTACATCGGTAGCTGTCTTAATAGAGTTCTTAATATGAGCTAAGGTTTGTCATGAGGAGTCAAAGGTAGTTGTAAGGAGACTTGGAGTGGAGAGGAGAAAGGAGGGCAAAACAGGTAAATAGAGGACTTCTGACAGAAAATTATCTTTATTTTCAGTTGCACTGTATCTTCTTTTCATATCAGTTGCTAATTATACACCTACCATAAAGATGAACTTACAGCCTCTACTTCTACCTTCAGACTTCCAATTCTGGCATACAACTAATAATCCTGAAAGGGGATTTTTGTGCTAGCCATTATATCTGAACATTTATATACCGCTACATATAATCTTCCAGATCAGTCTAGCGCGGTTTACAATGAAATTCACAATCTGTGATGACTGCATGGTTACATGGTATATACAGTCTTCAGCACTCCTGCGGACAGCTCTTTCCTTGTTGAGCCAGTTGAGGTATTCACTTCCAAATGCTTGTCCAGTCATATAGTCCAGGGGAGTCTGGTTGTAAGTATTACTGCTCACACCTGACAGAAGAATGACCCCTGCCCACACAAGACTACCTTCCCCGGCCAAAGCCACAACCAGCTCACCGGAATTGAGTTCCAGGACCGAGGTCCGAACCTGCATCCTCAAGTGCCATTGGTTTAGCAGTCAAGCGCTCCAACCATTAGGCTATTCACGCCACTATGGGAACTCATCCTGTAAACCTATCAACAGAAGCTTTCCCATGCTTCTCGTCAGGACAGTATGTGCATAAAGTGACTAAGATTGTGATCTTTAGGACCTTTACAAACTATTCGATTGTGGTGTTCCTGGAGAATATAATTGTGATAGTTTAGAATGTTTTGCCTGAAACATTGAGTAATTACAAAGAAATAAATTCTAAACTATCACCAGACATACTGACAACAGGAATATATGAATGGAAACATTTCAATCACCATATAGGTCTATAAATTGTTGATGCGTTCAATTTTCCGAGAACATACCTTGTTGAAAAACATGTTTTAATATATTATGACATGATAATTTAATAACAACATGAAATGTGTCTGGCTGATGGCACCTTTCTGACAATATATCAATCAGGAACTAACATGGAGTTTCAATCATCACACCATCCTGGAACTTGTTGGACCTCATGTTGTCTGTATTATTACAAGAGGCAGGTGTATAACCTGTTATCACCAGCTTACATAGTTTTTTTCCTTGTATAGTAAGCTAACAAGAAGTTTCATGTTGGTATAGTACATACATGTATGTAAACATTGTGACAGTTGGTTATCTTCCAGATTTGAAAATAAATTTCTCACACGAGGGCAGAATAGTAGTTCCTGGTAATGGACCATCACACCTGGTGGAAATTAAAATAATTTAAAGTATTTTTCAGTATAGAACAGTGATGGAAAAGGGGCAGGGGGAGGGGAGCTTTGGGGAGCTCCCTGGTCAGGAAACAGGGGGAGCTTTCCCTGCTGTAGTTCCCCAATGATCAGTTGTGAAAATACAATTTCCTGTTAACTTTTGCAGTCCTCAGGGTACTACCAGCCAAAATTATGCTCTGGTGACAAAAAGTTTCCATTTCCATCACTGGTATAGATAATACAATGGTCTTTGGGCTAAGAATCTCAACGAGCAACTTATTTGCAATACAGTGGTCTCTGCATTATAAGACCGCGCCTTCTGGGGCCATGAAGTGGTTTCTCGTAGGGGTGCGGTCTCTCAGCGGATGCAAAATTCACTAAAAATGCTACTTAGTGCATGAGAAAGGCGGTCGCATAAGGCAAGTCAGTCTTACAACAAGGGGTCTCACAATGCAGGTACCACTGTACATACCCTCTAAGTCTTCCTTCTGACAAATTTCAACCATGACAAATGGGCAAATGTAATGGTCACACACTAAAGAAATGATTAAGAACAATGTTACACACTAAAGAAATGATTAAGAACAACGTTGCAGACAAAAGAAATGATTAAGAACAATGTTACAAACTAAAGAAATGATTAAGAACGACGTTACACACTAAAAAATGATTAAGAAAAATGTTAAACACTAAAGAAATGATTAAGAACAATGTTACACACTAAAGAAATGATTAAGAACAATGTTACACACTCAAGAAATGATTAAGAACAATGTTACACACTAAAGAAATGATTAAGAACAATGTCACACACTAAAGAAATTATTAAGAACAATGTTGCACACTAGAGAAATGATTGAGAAAAATGTTACACACTCAAGAAATGATTAAGAACAATGTTACACACTAAAGAAGTGATTAAGAACAATGTTACAAACTTAAGAAATGATTAAGAACAATGTTACACACTAAAGAAATGATTAAGAACAATGTTACACACTAAAGAAATTATTAAGAACAATGTTACACACTAGAGAAATGATTGAGAAAAATGTTACACACTAAAAAAATGATTAAGAACAATGTTACACACTAAAGAAGTGATTAAGAACAATGTTACACACTAAAGAAATGATTAAGAACAATGTTACACACTAAAGAAATTATTAAGAACAATGTTGCACACTAGAGAAATGATTGAGAAAAATGTTACACACTCAAGAAATGATTAAGAACAATGTTACACACTAAAGAAGTGATTAAGAACAATGTTACAAACTTAAGAAATGATTAAGAACAATGTTACACACTAAAGAAATGATTTTAAAAGAGCAATGTTACACACTAAAGAAATTATTAAGAACAATGTTACACACTAGAGAAATGATTAAGAAAAATGTTACACACTAAAGAAATGATTAAGAACAATGTTGCAAACTTAAGAAATGATTAAGAACAATGTTACACACTAAAGAAATGATTAAGAACAATGTCACACACTAAAGAAATTATTAAGAACAATGTTACACACTAAAGAAATGATTGAGAACAATGTTACACACTAAAGAAATGATTAAGAACAATGTTGCACACTTAAGAAATGATTAAGGACAATGTTGCACACTAAAGAAATGATTAAGAACAAGGCTACACACTAAAGAAATGATTAAGAACAATGTTACACACTAAAGAAATTATTAAGAACAATGTTGCACACTAGAGAAATGATTGAGAAAAATGTTACACACTAAAAAAATGATTAAGAACAATGTTACAAATTATATTCACTTGCAGGATGGAAAGAGCCCTCCAGCGACACAACCCGTCCGTAATGCTTCCTTACTGGGACTCCACCCATGATGGCAATTTAGGGGACTTGGCACACAGTTCCGTCATGTGGACTCCAGAGTTCATGGGCACTGCATATGGACAAGTCGTCACGGGACCTTTTGCTAATTGGGAAACACTAAGACCAACAGAAGGGAGGTGAGAATTCTTTGCCCTTGAAATGTCTCAAATTGTGAGAAAATATCTTGTCAACCAGTGTAATTATTTACTGCTGTTATTAGCCCTACATTACCAACAGGTAGGGGAGGAGCGTTGGTCTAGTGGTAGCATGCTAGGCTGCCAATCGCTGGGTCCAGGGTTCGAATCCAGCTCTTGCCAGGTAACCTGGAGCTATGTTGGACGGCTGTTTCAGTCATCCTTTGCCACATTACTGTGTCATCCTCCTGTCCTAATTAGCCTACCAAGTGCATATATATAGGATGTAAAGCCCCAATCATCCATCCAACAGGTACTTGTAACTTCCCAGAAGTAATGACCCAAAATTTACAGAATAAGGGATATTTCTTATAAATCAGCCACTTTCGATAATTCCTGTTGTGAATAACACATGTACTATCATTATCCGTCAACAATTAATTGCAGAGATGGTCTCTGGAGAGCAGGAGGAACCTTTCCGAATGGCTTCTACACCAATGAAGCAGTTGATTTAATTGTCGGGATTGATGAATTCCGAGAGAACACATTGCATGTCAACCCCTTCGTTGAAGGTGTGCATGGCGGGCCCCATGTGTGGGTCGGAGGACCGATGAGCAGCATAGAAAACTCTCCTTCCGATCCAATATTTTGGATGCACCACGCTTTCGTTGATATGTTATGGGAGCTACAGCAACAGAGGATCGCTAAAGAGGGAAGGAAGGAGCAGTATGTTTACCCGAGAGCCAATGATTCAGAAGCATACGGCGTCGGACCAGAAACGATGATCGACCACCCATCGGAGTCATTCCACTACTTAACAAACCCCATGCTACCATTCGAGAACCTCTATAACACCGACGGATTACGAGATACTTATCGGTTCTTCTACCACTACGCCGAGCGGCCATCTTGCTCCAAGCAGAAACCCACATGTGGCTCCCCCTACCTGTTCTGCATAGATGATGTCTACATGTGCGCCCCCAAGCTGCAACTGGAAGCAAACTGCCAAGAATTTGAATCCTCCGACAGCTGCTTCGAAGGCATCTGTGAAAATGGGGTCTGCGTGAAAACACCAAAATGTTACTGAACTATAAACTATGGAAAGAACACTTTGATGGGAAATTGCTTAACTAGTTATATACACTCAGCACACAAAAGAAAAGCAACACTTGTGTTAGCTGATATTTTTGAAAGTAATTGGTTTTTACCAAAACCGAATTGATGGCATCGATTCTACGGTCAACAAGTATTCAATGTGATCATTTCCGGTCTTTCTCTGGTCCGTTTTATCAAATTTGAGATTTTGCAAAAAGAGAGATTCTTGGTATTTATGCTTGTGTACCATATAACAATGCCATCAATTTGGTTTTGGGCCAAAAAAAATTATTTTTTAAAAATATGAGTTTAAATCAAGTGTTTCGTTTTCTTTTCTTCGCGGAAAAGGTACTTGCTCTCTGATATTACTTGTGGTCAGTTATTGGGTGGATAAATTTCTTTTTTCTTCAACGTCTTTTATTTCACATTTGTTCACTGTACTCAGAAAATCAGACAGAGACAAAAATTCGAAAATAAAGTCTTTATGACATGTTATCAGACTGCAGATTCCAGTACAAAAATATGTCGAATACGAAATGCACAATTTAATATAAAGTCATTAAAGGTTTGCTAAGAATTATCCCAATTTTCAGAAAGTATAGTACACGAGAGAAGTATATACATAGAAGTGTACCACTACAGTGGCAATGAGTTGTGCAGACTGTTTTTCAGGACCCACATCTTCATTCCAAAATTAACAAGGATTCAATCCAAGATATAATTATAATATTTTTGTATTTTGTTAATCGGACAAATCCTCTTCTAGTACGTACGGCTGGGGGAATTTAAGGAGTAGAGCCCTTACGTCATATTTGCTAAGGAGTAGAGCCCTTACATCATATTTGCTAAGGAGTAGAGCCCTTACATCATATTTGCTAAGGGTGAATTTAAGGAGTAGAGCCCTTACATCATATTTGCTAAGGGTGAATTTAAGGAGTAGAGCCCTTACATCATATTTGCTAAGGGTGAATTTAAGGAGTAGAGCCCTTACATCATATTTGCTAAGGGTGAATTTAAGGAGTAGAGCCCTTACATCATATTTGCTAAGGGTGAATTTAAGGAGTAGAGCCCTTACATCATATTACGGCTGGGGGAATTTAAGGAGTAGAGCCCTTACATCATATTACGGCTGAGGGAATTTAAGGAGTAGAGCCCTTACATCATATTACGGCTGGGGGAATTTAAGGAGTAGAGCCCTTACATCATATCTGCTAAGGAATTTAAGGAGTAGAGCCCTTACATCATATCTGCTAAGGAATTTAAGGAGTAGAGCCCTTACATCATATCTGCTAAGGAATTTAAGGAGTAGAGCCCTTACATCATATCTGCTAAGGAATTTAAGGAGTAGAGCCCTTACATCATATCTGCTAAGGAATTTAAGGAGTAGAGCCCTTACATCATATTACGGCTGGGGGAATTTAAGGAGTAGAGCCCTTACATCATATTACGGCTGAGGGAATTTAAGGAGTAGAGCCCTTACATCATATTACGGCTGGGGGAATTTAAGGAGTAGAGCCCTTACATCATATCTGCTAAGGAATTTAAGGAGTAGAGCCCTTACATCATATCTGCTAAGGAATTTAAGGAGTAGAGCCCTTACATCATATCTGCTAAGGAATTTAAGGAGTAGAGCCCTTACATCATATCTGCTAAGGAATTTAAGGAGTAGAGCCCTTACATCATATCTGCTAAGGAATTTAAGGAGTAGAGCCCTTACATCATATCTGCTAAGGAATTTAAGGAGTAGAGCCCTTACGTCATATTTGCTAAGGGTGAGTGGTTTTCCGGATATGGACCTCTCATTCCGATGGGCAACTTCAAGAACTTGTAGGACGGCTGTAAAGCATCCGTGCATGTCTCGGTCCAGATGAGCAATTTTTCTCTCGAAAGGATGCAAGCTTTTCCTGTTCCTGAGGCCTTGTTTTATCTAAAAAAAACATTAACATATAATAGAATAGATATCCAGTCTATTTAAAAAACACCGGCCACAACAAATTTACTTCGACCTTTCGATCATGATTCACTCTTTACCAAATTTTTTGATCATTTGTAACACTTATTCCCTACTACAGGGAAACAAGTAGTACAACAAAATGATCATGTGTTTTGTGCTCAAGTAGCTTACTGCAGATTCACTTAGTATGCGTTTCTGTGTCCAGTTGTTTCACTGTCTATGTAGCATTTCAAGCTTGTCTGATTGGTCAATGAGTCATTAAACGTCGCCCAAATCTATACATAGAATGTAGCAAGCTGTGAAAAATGTAGTAATTCTGCTTCAGTGAGACACGTCCACTGGACTTGATACATGTTTTTATGATATTCAAATTAGTTTTATGCTACGTAATTCAGTGCCTCAGCCAATCACAGGAAGTGAATTTGCTACGTTTTACCATCATTTTGCAGAAACTCATACTTATTGAAATTTCAGTAACAGTGATGCATAGAAAAATTGTCATGAGACTTCTTGAACACAAACCACATGATAATTTCGTTGCACTTCTTGTTTCCCTGTTGGTGCAGCTCCAAAAGACTAAAAGAGTGGGTACTACCATTGCAAATGTTTCAAGAATGGCAGATTCCAGTAAAATTGTATGCAATAGGGGAGAGCTCCCTTGATCAGAACACCTAACTTCAGGGGCTCTGTGTGAATAGGATGTTAGTGGTATGAAGTCATAAACTGTTCAGAACGATGAAGATTGAGTTGAAATACTATATTGTGATACTATGTTGTGGACAAAGCTTGATCTACATAGACACTAGACCATTTTCCAAAAAGCGTCAAATTCTCAAATCACTGATGTAGTATCCTCAATTGGAACACCAAGTTGCCTCGATTGGACCACACCAGAATTGAATTTAGAATCTACCGGACAGAGGACAAACAGAAGAGTTTAAATAATACTGGCTTCAGTGCCTTTATTTAGGCAAAACACAAAGGACACACAAATCATACACACGACAGTCACACCACACACAAAAAGAAACAAACACACAGATGGGTCAAAATTTGGTAAGTCTGAAACTCTTGTCTCCGGCGTTTAATAGTAATTCATGAGGGCAGGGAGGCACGTAGAGGACCTCCTGTTGTCATTTGTCATAGACAAGGATATTAGCAAAAATTATAACACAAAAAATATGTGGCAGAATATTTTTATCCCATCCAAAAATAGCATTGAAGTGGCAAACCCCCCTGAAAATGGCCTGTCTCCACCAACACTTTCTTTGAAAGATCGCATCACAAAAACTGGTACAGGATCCTGATTCAATTAAACTCTTCCATACATGGAGATTCACTGTCAGTCTTCTAAAATCTTGTTACCAATAGCTGAAATAATATTCTGTATAAGAGCAGGGGGCTGTTGTATCAGTGTCTCCAATGTTGTGTCATTAGCATCACTCCGGATTTGTTTCTTAATAAAAATTAAAGGGACAAACATTCTGTGAGAAAACCTTATGTCTGACATTGTCTAGGAACCCAAGAAAATATCTGAACTCTCTGTAGCTCTGTATCATTTATGTACACCAAAATATTAGAGTGTTTCTGTTGGCATGTCAGTTGTCCTATCTCAATTTGTCATTAGCAAACGCCTTGCTACTCTATTTTGACAGCATATTTCTGTACCAAAATCACTGTGAACACGTTTCTGGTGTTCATAAGGTCATTGCATGCACAAATTGCCAGACTGCCAGTTTTGCACTGGTCTCTGCAAAGATTTTTACATTAATTATCACTAGCATCACGCTGTCATTAGCATCATGTCAAAAATGGCTCATCACCTTAATCTCACATATAATATCAATAAATGTTTCAACAGAATATTACATAACATTTTTGCATTTTCCTTGCCTCTGACATGCTAAGTATGAAGTTTGATGCTTCTTTGAAACTACTAATCAAATAAGGGGTGCCAGTAACATTTTATCATTGCCTAGTGTCTGAAATATGGTTTAGCAAAGACATTGGGCACTGGAGGGAGTAGTGGAGATCATTTTTATTATTCAGAATCCAAACTATTGATGAAAAGAGTATTTTTGCTTGTGTTTGTAAATTTCTGGTTCAAGGATATGTTCTATCTCCATAACTATTGGTAACAGAGACGTGAAATATAGCTCAATGTGTGCAGAATAGCACCTTTCCTATACGTTGGTAATACATTCTTCGGCTCTAAGTGGTACGGATTTCAAGTTATAGGCATGATGCTAATGACACACATATTTGGTATTTTAATTGATCAAAATGCAGTTTCTCAAAAATAATTGGCCTAGAGACCTGGAACTTGGCCCAAAATGTGCAAGCAACTTGCCTAATCATAGGAAATTGATTTTTTAGCCGAAAGAGGTCAGGATTTTTTAGTTATAAGTGGGATTTTAATGACAGTCAAAAAGCACTACAACTGTGTTTATCACCTCAGTACAGATCAGCAGAGCATTGGGACCCTTGGACATGAAAGTGCAGTGATAGCTGATTGTTTGACCCACCCAATGTAAACTTTAAAAGGCATTTCTGGAGCGAAAAATTTTCAAATTTTTTTCAGCTGAAATTTCAACGTTTTCAAATTTTGACCCAGATAGGAAAACTACTGCTCCCAGCTGGACCAACCGGATGCCAGCCTGGGGCAGATCTAGCACAATACAAATTTTAGCTAAGGACAATACTGTAAATACAGGATAACATAGACACAAGATTATACAAGGTAATGAGTTACCGACACAATAACATGGATAAATATATGAGCAAGACAATGAGTATGTACAGAGATCATGAACATTTTTGAGTAAATAGAGATACATTTCGACTAAATAAACACAATAACAAATTGGAGAACACGGGGCTGGAGACCCAGGTGGGAGGGCATAGAGGGCAAAATTGCCCCAATTTTGAAAAACTTGAAAAAAATTTTAGCGAGATAAAAAAAAATTTTGTGTTAGAAAATTTTTTGGGCAGGCTAAAACCCAAGAATAGGAAAGAGGAGAAATTAAGAGGGAGAGGAGGGTGGGAGCTGAAAAGTGGAACGCGACAAAGAAATAGATAGAGAGACGTTTATATACTCACCCAGAAGAATTCATAGCTTCTCCAAGCTGTGAAGAAATCCAGGATATAGAGAAACAGCGGGAAGAAAAGGTGACACAGAAATAACCGAGAAATACGACAAAAACATAGTACAGAAAGTTGAGAAATAAAATGCCAAAAAACAAAGGCGCGCGGCAGCAGACCCTCTGTCCCTCTGTCCCTCTGCCCAGCTTCAATATACCTTGGTATTGCACACTAAGCCCCAATAATCCAAGCTATTGGCATCACTCAGCAGCCCAGAAACAACAGTTCCAATTTGTTTCAGCTAACCTCAGGGTGCAACAAATTGAAATTTTTGACTTTTTAACTTTTCTACATTGTTCCAGAAAATGCCAATAGAGGGCATATCGGCATGGGAGTTAACTGATCATAATTTATTTTAGTAATCTCTGAACCATTATTTAATGTTTATAGTATTATTTGATGGTGAAAGTGCAAAACCTTGTATGTCGAAAAAGCTGTTTTTCAGAAATTGAAAAAACTATCAAACATCTTTTTTTATGTTAATGTTTATTAATATGTGAGCTATGGTCAACCTGATATATAGAAAGTGACACCCTGTTGTAGCATATTTTTTGTCATTGGTCATTGACCCCTTGCATTGATGTTACCATCAGATGTGATTGAAAATGTCGACTTACAAGGTTTTGCACTTTCACTTTTTACAAGTCAATTAAAGTGCAAAACCATGTAACTCGATCATTTATCACATTTTAAAGCAACTTGCAGCATTGAATATACTTTCAATCTATGTGTATACAGTAAAAATTATAATTTGACCATGACGGATTACAATAACAAATTTTATTGAGTGGCTACAATGGCAAGAAAGAGGAAAATGAATTTTTTTTCAAATTTTCGTGCACACTCCTTTTCAGTAGCCTACATCACCAAACAAAAATAGGCAGGTAAAATTTTTTTAATTAGGAAATTCGCTAAGAACCATAAAAAAGTAACACAATCATTGTTTTTCAAAAAAAGTTGAAATATCCCAAAATATGCGCTTCAAAGTTCTGATTTGAGTTACAAGGTTTTGCACTTTCACTTTTTGGAACATATTAACATACAAGGTTTGGTGAAATCATTCTGTTACAGCTTCCAAAAATAGCAAACTGGCAAGGTGACCAATTGACAACATGTATTGGATATTGAAATAGTCATTCCACCCAAAATCTAAAAATGGCAAAATTTTTGACGTTCAAGGTTTTGCACTTTCGCCATCGTATTGCTTCATAAAAAGCCGAAATTGTCATATTCACAGGTTGTATTATGAATATACATCCATCCATTAGGTGTTCCAGTCGAGGACACTCTACTGGTCCGATCGAGGGAATAACTGTCATTGGGGTCAAAATTTGAAAACGGTGAAATTTCACTCAGGTAAAAAGTTGATTTGAAATCAGGTTTAAAGGAGCTCCTTTTGATTTATTTTGGTAGGTAAAACAATCACCTTTAATTGTACTTTGAACGTTGATGTCCAAGGGTCAGGAAGCATTTTTTATGTGTAGTGGAGGTAAATACCAGGGTGATGCTTTGAGGCGTCATTAACATCATGCTGTAAAAACCCCCAATATTTCTCAGAATTCACACAAGCGTATCACCTGGACTAATGCAGAGGGAGTATGAGGTACAGCCAGAACAATCATATAAAAAAAAGAGTACTGCTATCTGCCTGACAGCAACCACAATCAAAATAAATGGCAAATAATTACATTTTTCATTTTTTCTACACTTCCATTAAGTTTTTCTTTCACAGTACTTGATTTTAGCATATCAGTCTCTGTTTCAAGAGTTACTAAATTGTACACATGCCAAATGATTCCTGTGAAAAAAGATCCTATGCAACACTTTTGACACCTAAAATCAAGCAATAAACCCCCCAAAATTAGCTATTATTGATCAGTGAATCTGTGACGTTAATTACAAAATATGATGCTCATGACACTGATGACCAATTAAATTGCTCATTAGCCTCTTACTAGCGCATGCAGTTGCATATAAGTTAGTAAAATGTCATAAGTGCAAAAATTATTGGAAAATGTAAGAAATTGTATTACTGCTATATGTATGCTGCACCCAGGAAACTACCTGAGTGGTACACTGCTGCAACAGTGAAAATAAATCAAAACTTCCAAAATGCTTGTGACATCTTGTTCGCAAATGACTGGAGTCACTTTCATTAGGATTTTATAATGATAACACCAAAAGTGCCATAAGTACGACACATATCTTACTAAACTATGTCCATTAATGACATGTGACGTTAATGACTATTTTAAACAAATGTTTCCTTGAACCAGTGAATACATTATATGATGTCAATCTTGGCTCACATTAAGACTTGTGTACACCAAATCACAGTTCCGCAGTGATTTTTGTCCCGATATACATCGCCAAAATTTATTTTTGTTAATGACAAATCTAGGTAGGACAACTGACATGTTGCTATAAATAGTGCGATTATCTATATTCTGTGCAGTTTATGGACTTGCAGATGATTCAGTCAGCTTGTAGGGTTCCCAAAGGTCATCAAAATTAAAGTCGTATAAAAAAATGTTTGTCGGTTGATTTTTTATGAGAAAAATCACTTGGTGTGACGTTAATGACATGAAATTGGAGACAAAGACACAAGAGCCCCCAGTGGTTGGGTAACAATATTAGCTAATTCATTGGTTTTGGAAATTTGAAAGGGTGTTGGTCAAACTCCAATTAGAGGTACAAATGAGGTGGATTAAGGTAGCAAGAAAAACTATTTGAGCCGATTTGTCACGGAAAATTCCAGTGGAGACAAGCCATTTTCAGGGGGGTAGGGCATTTTCATTCAATTTTTGGAAAGTATAAAAGTTATCTACCACATATTTCCTGGGCCAGATTTTTGGTTGATATGTAGCTCTAAAAGAAATGACCACTATGAACCTTGTACGTACATTCATGTCCGTGTGAATTGCTCTAAGACACTGGAGACAAGAATTTCAGCTTTACCAAATTTTGACCCATTTACAAAATTTTGGCCAGTGCTTTGATTTTTTTTATAGATAAACCAAGTTTTCTTTTTAGTTTTGTGAGTCAATTAATTGGAGGTCACTGAAATAGATTTTGAAAGATTTCCCAGCTGTATGTGAGTTCTGATTGTGTGAGACCTGCATCACAATTTTAGATCAGACACTACCATTTTATACTAATCATCTTAACTTAAAATATAGCAATTTTTCAAGTCAAAAATGTATGACCATTTCCAATTGATTGAAAAGGAATCACTCAAGATATTACAGCTGCTCTTAAGTTGAATAATTATGTCTAATCAAAATGTTCCGGTCGATGCATCGGTCCAATCGAGGGGACTCTCCCTAACTATCTATAAGATATATGGAGACAGTTCTTTTGTGACACACAGCACGATTCAGCAAGGCACCATCAAAGACTAACAATCTACAATTCTATATTCATGATTAAGTAGTCCGAATATTGAGCATTGAAATGTTTATCTGTTTGGCTGGTCTCTCTCTTTCACACTGAGTAGCTGCAACGTCCATTTTCTGACGAGGCAGTTTGATTGAAGGAGCCCATGTATTCGCCATACTACGACTGGACTGGAAGCAATAATAAAAGTTGTATTCTGGTAAGTGACATTCACATCGGCAGCTCTGGCATCGATTAGGAATTTCATAAGATCCGGGAGGAAGCGAGGATCAAATGACGTGTTACAGCGGTACCAGTTCAGAAGCAA
Source organism: Platynereis dumerilii (assembly GCA_026936325.1). Lineage (NCBI taxonomy): Eukaryota > Metazoa > Annelida > Polychaeta > Phyllodocida > Nereididae > Platynereis > Platynereis dumerilii. The sequence goes on from JAPTHN010000034.1 coordinate 1,615,664, forward strand.
GGAATGGTAAATCAGTGTTTTGCCACCATGATACATTTTCCGTTATCCAATAGTTAATTTCTAAAGAGTTGGAAGTCCAAATATTTTGACAGTCATTCTCATCACTAATAATATTTTAAAACAAACTAACCTTTTCGATATTAGTCACAGATTTGGAAAGTTGGTTATTGACATCTCCAGGAACCACTCCACTTAGAGACTTGTACCAATCCAGCAACTCATCCTCCATCTCCAACATTTTGTTGAGAATATCCAAGAGTCGTTCAAGTCTATTGACTCGAGAAAGTTCCGCTAGGGTCACTTTGTCTCCCTTGACATTCAGCATCGTTTTGATGTTGCCCATGATTTTCAGATTGATGGTGTTACCGACCATCTTCTGCATGTGCAGGGCGTCCTCTAGACGTTCCATGGTGAACTTGTCATGCACGTACAGGCGTTCACTGGCTTGTTCTGAAATTTCCAAAAGGAGATAACATTACAGAATTGCTTCAACCACAATCATTCCTTTACATCCTATTTAAAATAAAGCTTACATCACTATTACGATTTGAAATTACTTATTAGACAAATCTGCCTTATCCTTACACCTTGTACAAATCCCATCACTTACAATACATATCAACCTGACATACATACAAATTAGGCCCTATAACTAAACTCCAAAATAATGCACAAAGAAAAAGTGAGTGAGTGAGTGAATTTGTGTTTTACGCCCCATCAGCACCAGTGTGGGCTATTTAGAGGCAACATTATGCACAAAGAAAAAAGACCACAAGATGTCGCCACTAGTGAGCGCAACATCCACACCCCTAGCGGTAAATAAATAATTAACAAATTTAAATAAATAATTAACAAATCTAATATGACTCCACTTGTACTTTGTCAATAGGACAGGCAGGAGACCACATTAATGAAGCTAGATTGACTCTTTGCACAGGATTAAACATCTAACTTGGACTGCCTGGAGAGGGAATTGAACTAGGGACCGAGTATACAGTTTGTGATGTTTCGGGACAAGATGCCTCTCACTGATAGAAATTGCTGCAGAGAGGCCACCCAAAAAAACCTAGTATGAAACAATTATGAAAATTATGAAACCCTTCTCATACAAGGCATATTTCATTTGCATCTTGTGTTTCACATCTGTTTCTTAAAATTGGAACTTCAGATGGGACAGAAGCTGAGTTACTGCTAATTTCTTGAAACCTAACAGGCTAACAACTCCAAACCTATAAGAGTTAATTGTGAAAATTTAGTTCTACTCGAAAATTTTAAAACGATTAAATAAAAGTAATAAAAAAATGTAAAGCAGATTTTGTCGAAGTGTATTTTGTCAAAAGGGATTTCGGAAAAGTAGATTTAGGCAAAAGGAGATTTTGACTGGCCCCCGTTCCATGCAGGTCTACAAAATTATTAAAACAGTGCATAAGAGAATGCAACAAAAGCAGAACATAAACTCCTATAACAGACCTGATTATAATAGAGACTGTAACTAATTATAGCACAATCAAATCTCACAAATTAAAATGGTCAACCAACCTGAAAAAAATTAAATATGTCTAAAGAGAAAATGACCAGTAACTAATTTTGAATTATTCTAAACACAAAAGTCAGCAGATAATGCAATCCATATTTTTGTAGGTATTTTTAGCATACATGTATATATATATAAAATATATAAAATATAAGATGAAGTGGTGCATATTTCCAAATTAAATCACAGCAATGAAAATTTACTAAGAATTATTAATTAATTTAAAATGTTACTTACAGAGTTGAAATTGCTGTCTTAACAGGTAATGAGCAAAATAGCAAGGAAATCAGCTGTTTCACACCTCGCTGAATCTAGTTCACAATGTTTGTTAAGATTATTAGTATTTAACAGTTTGTCACCGGTGTTTCCAACACATTGGGAGGATGGGGTTACTGTGATAAAGTGAAAGACAAAAATAAGTTATCACTTTTCAATTTAAAATAATTTAAAAAAAAATATTCTTCAAACTTATTTGTTGTGCCTTCAATATTTTAGACATTAACAATGACCAATTAGCCATGTTTACATATTATTGTTGTGGGTCATTGCCTCTGCACTGGTACAGGTCATGAAATGTGGTAATTCGGCTTTAGAATCCTTAAGATCAGTTGCCCTAAACTGTACAAAAAGCACTCAGAAAAGTTCCTTGATCCTTCCTGAGTTGGGATACGCCAAACAGACTGCCATTGGGTAGACTCTCCATTGAGCAATGAGGCCTAGCAGTTGGGAAGCTGACGGCTGGCATGTCCCAGTATGAGGTTGCATGTCGGAGGGTCTGCTCCCAGCCAGCAATCAGCAAGCTCATGGCCAAGTTTGGTCTAACAGGGTGAATCAAGGACTTGTCGAAGCCAGGCAGACCTGCAGTCATGACCCATAATGAAGACATGCACAACATCCATCAGAATCTGGGTAACCGTTTCAAGACTGTTTCAAGACTGCCACAACCACAGCTGCTGAAATTCAGGCACTCACATCCCAAGAGTGAGTGCCAAAACAGTTATGAGATGGCTCACCGAGCACTGTAAGCAGGCCTGGCAGCCAGACTTCCATGCGAAATGCCTGTTTTCACAGATCTGAGAACTCTGTTAACTCTGTTTTCCGACTTCCTGATGTTTATTCATTATTGCAGTGAAATGGGTCACCCTTGACTTTGTTTGATCTGATTTGTTGAAAAACTACAGAATTACAAACTGTTTTCATGTGCCATCCAGGTATTTTTCCTCCAGGACTAAATACCACAGTCTCCTAAAGAGACGATAACTTATTTTTATCCTTCAGTTTATAATTTGGACGATGCAATGAGATAAAACAACTAGACAAAGATGAAATTCAATCAGTTGGAACAAGTAGAGCCCGTCTTCGTAGTGTCTGGACAACCTGAGTGCTTGTGAACCTGTTCACCTAACTTGAAGTTTTTGTACGATAACTTGACTTTCTAACTTTTCCATCCACACCAGGATAGACCTCCTGGACCAAAGCAATCCGATACTCACCACGAAGGATGTTTCTGTCCGCGACTACAACAACATCACGTGGCTTAAGATTTCTGGTGGCAGTGTGCCACTTCTTTTGAATGGTCAACCCAGGAGCACTAAGCTCAACCCAACGCTTCCAGAACATTTGAGATAACTTTTGGACAAAAATGAATCGATGTTGGACATTTGACTGGATTTTGCCAATATGTACACCTTAGTAACTTTGAATCGGGTGCTGACTTTGTTTATCATGCACAAGACTGTCTCAGAGTCCACTACATGCAGTATCTTCTCAAACTTGAATCTCATTTCAGACTCAATCACCTTTCTTCTCCGCTTGGACAAGACTGCTGCATTGAGTTCCATCTGTGGTGTAGAAATCTTGTTGAGTGGGGCTATTCTGCACTTAGCCAATATTAGACGGCACCAGAACTGTCCATTCTCTAACTGCCATCTAATATATGCGACAAATTCATAGGCGTTGTCACTTCCATCTCCGAAGATAATCAGCCAGGGTGAACCAACAGTGTTCGGTGGAGTTATGGCCCAGTCGAACTGCAGTTTCTCCAATTCAAACATAGTACTGAAGAAGAACAACCATTTATGCCGCAGATGACTGGGAATCATATCATCCCATCCAAGGTAATGAGCAAAATAGCAAGGAAATCAGCTGTTTCACACCTCACTGAATCTAGTTCACAATGTTGTTATGGTTATTAGTATTTAACAGTTTGTCACCAGGGTTTCCAACACATCTTATCAATTTCATAACAACAGACAAATGGTCATGTACAACCAATATAATGAGGGTTCCATAGAACTCGTCAGTGAAGATGTACTTGGTGACTAAATTGAATATTTCTCTTCTGGTAGTGTGTGTATCTTCATGCCAGCTGTGCACCTTCAGTTTTGTTCAGTCAGCTTCCGAGATACCTTGCCAAAGCCAGACATTTGAAGATGTTTCTCTGCCGCTTCTAGCCATTTGTGTATAATCGTTGGTCGGTATTTTTGAATGTTTTCAGGTGATGGCTCTTCCTCTAGGAGGTAGTAAAGATAATCTTTGGCAGTGACTGTATTGTTGTCATCGTTTTCTGCCCTGTCTTTTCCTTCATCCACAGGTTTTGTTTCCTTTTTTTCCATTTCATCCATTCCATCCTGTTCTTTGTTTTCAGCATCGTCTTCTCCCTCTTTCTCTTGGCCTTCTTCGTTTTCTTCTTCCTGTGCATCCCCTTGATCCTCTTCACTTTCTTTCACTTCCTCATGTTCTGCTTGCATGGATTCATTTCCGGGTGTCGTGTCCCCACCGTCATCTGATCCTTCCTGTTCCTCTTCGGTGTCTGCTTCAGTTGGATGTTCTCGTTTCCGGTTTCTGAGAAGAAGAACGGCAAAGGGTAAACTTTGTGGTGCCAGCCGGTGTGTTTGGTTCTTCAAGGTTCACCCGGAAAGTAGACCGTTTTGTGGTGTTTGTTGTTTCATGGTATTAAATTCGAAATTTATACCTTTTCATTTGTAATTTAATGAGTCTTTACTGTTAAGCATTTGTCAAGAAAACTACTAGAATTTCAGCTCATTCCCTGGCCAACATGCCAATTAATCTTGTCTCAACACTACTCGAGTCAGATTCAGTACATGCCGAGTCTCCGAACGATCTCATGACCAGCGAATTTAATATTCTAAAATTTACCATACTTTTGAAGCCGAAAAGCCCTTTATTTTCCCTATATTTTGCGTCATGAAACTATATAAAGCCCTACAAATTTAATTGAAATCTTCCTATAAAATCCCTATATTTGTTGTCGCTGCTGCTGGGAGGCATGTTATAGCCAAAACGGACAAGGATGTTTCTCAGTAATGTAATGTAGTTGACAAGCATCATAACTTGGAGTGAAGCTGTGATTTCTGGCCATTCCACAGGATTCTGTCTGATGGGGTAAGTCAAACTTCGAGCATTATTTAAGGTTATATTACATTGTGTAGATTTAAATATTAATTTTCAAAAAGATTACATACATTATACACTGGTCCTTGCAATGTTATAAGTCCAGCTTGCCTAATATGACCCCTCTGAAAGGCGTACCCTAAAAACTTGATGAGAACTAAAAAATTCTGACAATAAAGTCAAAAACTTTCGTCCGATTATCAAACTTTTTATTGAAAATAAACGGTTCCGAACATATGATATTCGAGCGAATGTCACTCGCCCCAAAAATTTTGCATGCGGTATGCCTGTGGTCTGGCCCCCATCCATCGCAAGTAGTATACAGTGGTCCCTGCGTTATGAGACCGCCCCTATTGCGGTCATGAAGTTGTCTCTCATGGGGGTGCGGTCTCTCATCGGGGTACAAAATGCACAAAACATACTACTTAGTGCGGGAGGAAGGCAGTCACATAAGGCAAGTCGGTCTTACATCAGGGGGTCTTACAATGCAGGTTAGGGTGGGAGAGGCGCCCCAATGTTTGCGGATCAAACCCAACTTTTTTTTGCAGGTGAGGTTGGTATATGAGAGTATGCGTGTAACATTTTAGCTCATTCCATTAATATTTAGAGGTGGCACATTTCACTTGAAGTTTATCATGTAAATCCCCATTGGCAAGACCTGAAAAACTCATGATTTTCCAAAAATGAGACTTAAAATCAATAATTTTTGACCTTTCAAAAACCATGGGAGAGGGTTATGGGAGGGCAGCTCAAATCTGGCATAATTTTGCATTTTCCGCTTTTCATCTCTTCACAATGTAATGCCCAATATGACGAAAATCACTCAAAAACGCCTAAATATCAAGATTTTAGCTCCTTGTAGTGGGCTTACAATATATGTTATAGCAAAATGGATGCCAGTTCTGAACTGCCCCCCAATACCCTCTCCCATGGTTTTTGAATGGTCGAACAATATTGATTCTGAGTATTATTTTTGGAAAATCATGCATTTTTTAGCCTTCGCCAATGGGGATTTACATGATAAACTTCAAGTGAAATGTGCTACCACTAAATATTAATAGAATGGGCTGAAAGTTTACACACATACTCTCATATACCAACCTCACCTGCAAAAAATGTTAGGTTTATAATAATATAATAATAATTGTAGTAACTTATATAGCGCCAGTTCCAATAAATTGCTCACCGGCGCGGTTGGATCCGCCTAAGATTTCCAAATTGTGGGGCGCCAGTCCCGCCCTAATGCAGGTACCACTGTATTTAGCATTTTTCACATCATGGAGTGACCACCCAATCACACCTCCTCTTCATAAGTACAGAAAAGGCATAACTGTATTCAAATGATTGGCTGTCATTTAATTGCCTTTTTCTTTTTTTTTATCTGTAAAAATGACTGAATACATTCATAAGCAGGGAAGTAATATTTATTTTCATCAATTATAGAACCTTCTCATAGAAAAACAGTTTTGCTGAAGAAGAGTCAAGCAAATCATTTGTATCATGAGAATATTATCCCATTTTTCTTCTTCTTCCTTTCTTCTGCAGGGAAGTAATATTGATGTGTACTAGACAACCCAACATTACATAACAGGGTATAATTATTGTCTTCTGTTTCAGAAATCTTAAATCGCTAAGAAATGGCAAAGTTCATCTTTTTGTTCGCTCTCCTAATCTGTGCAGCTCAAGCGGTAAACAATTTATTTATGAGATTGTGCTTATTAGTCCTGGAGCCAAGGGGTATTTGCATGCATAAAAGGGTCACAAAATCGCCTACTTGATTTTGATAAAGGATCACATAGGACACATTTTTAGCCAGGGTGAACATTCTCAAACTCGACAGTGAGATATTTGAGGTTTTGTCGGAAATGCTCAGACCCGAAATTATGCCAAAAATTGGGGGTATGGGAAACTGAAATTAATGTAGCATCGTAACTAATCAGTCTATGGCACCGTATGGCCACTCAAATTAAAGCTTATTAAACCAGCATTAACATGAGTGCAAATGCAATATGATTGGATGAATATTGAGGTCACTAGAGGTCAAAGTATGATATAATCTGACGTGTGCTTGAAATTCGAACTCTTTGAAAAGTCAAACAGTAGTAAAATTTCTTAGAAAGATTGGATTTCTTAATTGTTGGTATATATCATTGGAGTACAACAAAGGGAAGTTTTTAAAACAAATCATTCTAATTTTACTACTGTTTGACTTTTCAAAGAGTTCGAATTTCAAGCACACGTCAGATTATATCATACTTTGACCACTAGTGACCTCAATATTCATCCAATCATATTTCATTTGCACTCATCTCAAAGCTGGATTAATGGGCTTTAATTTGAGACGCAATACAGTGTTATAGACTGTTTAGTTGCGATGCTACATTGATTTAATTTCCTACCCCAAAGTTTTGCCCTAATTTTGGGTCCGAGCATTTCCGACAAAACCTCAAAACCGGGTTTTACAATGTCCATTGTCCACCCTGGCTACAAATGTGTCCCAGGTGGTCCTTTATCAAAATCAAAAGGGTGATTTTTTGGCCCTTTTATGCATTCAAACACCCCTTGGCTCCTGTACTATATGTCGTTGAAGACGTTAAAATTTTCAACTTTCGATTTGGTCGCGGACATGACTGTTTAAATGAGAATTTTCATTATTTTGCTAACATAACTTAACACAAGTAACTATAATTATTATTTATTAAAGGCTTGGTATTAAATGGTCAATTAACCAGACTTGGCGCGTCTGACACACTCGCTATTCATTAATATAACAAAATCATAACTTTTTTCAAACTACATCATTAATGTTCACCCGGATATTTTGCAGCAATATTATTTGCCTGCCTTGTTTTTATACATTTGGTTTAATTTCAAAACAGGCAGCAAAGTCTCCCCAGGAAAAATGTCTCCAAGAGCAAGAAAGGGAATGCATAAAAAGACTCATCCCAATCAGCATACTTTTTGGCAGAGGGTAAGCAAATGTGAATATTTAATTAATAAGTGAAACTGACAAAGCAAAATAACATAACACACTCTAAAATTTTTTAGACAAAATTGGTTTTTTAGATTCAAAATGTTTTTTTGAAAAAATTTAAACCTAATTTCAATGCGAAAAATCCATGTAGGTTTTTCATTGAAATTTGGTATTTCAAAAAACCATTTTGAATCTCTGAAAAACCAATTTTGTCCCGACATTTTTTAGATAGCAGCTGATTCAGAGCATTTATAACATTCACTTGACCATGAAGATGTTAATGTAAAAAAGTTCTTTACTAATTCTTCAAGATTTGTAAATGATATCTACAATATAGCCTCAAAACCAGAAACGCATGCATATATATTGTTGGCATTATTTATATTTTTCCAGACCACAGGGCTTACCAGCTCAAACGTACAAAAATTGCGCCACAGAAAAATGTGCCTGGCTTAATGCTCTTGGGCGCTTGAAAAGGTATGTTGATCACTTATTATTATGGACCGCGAACAGTGATTTTGACACACAGGACATTCGCGCAGGTAGATTCTGAATTTCACCTGCCCGAATGAGGTCTTATCTGCCCGAAATTCCAATTCTAGTCATTTCGATTGGTGATCTGGAGTTGGTGTCACTCACACATAATTAATATGAACTTATGAAGTTACCTCAAACCCAAATTGAGTATATTTATATTGCCCCATTCAAGGCTGATCTAACCTAGATAACTTTTCAAAAACGTTTGCATTGATCATAAGTTTGTAGCCATTGCTGGACCAGGTAGGGTTTATTTCATAATGAGGTGACCCCCCTCGGGACTTGTAAAATCCAAAATTTTTTAATTACCTCCCTCCGAGGTGACCAGCCTAAATATAACTGGCAAAAATACAAAATTTCTGCAAGCTCCCCCCGGATGTTTCCCCCCCCCCCCTGGGCCTTGTATAGAATATAAAATTTAATACCTCCCCCGAGGTGACCCCAGCCTAGCAATATACCTAGCAGAAAAAAGCCTTTTTTTTGCAAGTACCCCCCCCCCCGAGGTGACCCCCTCGGGACTTGTAAAATCTAAAATTTTTGAATTACCTCCCTCCGAGGTGACCCCTAGCCTAGAAATATAACTAGTTAAAAAATAATTTCTGCAAGTACCCCCCTGGAAATGTCCTCCCCCCTATCGGGCCTTGCATAGAATATAAAATTTAATACCTCCCCCGAGGTGACCCTAGCCTTGCAATATAAAAGGCAGAAATTTTTTTTTTTTGCGACTATACCCTCCGAGGTGACCCCCCTCGGGACTTGTAAAATCCTAAATTTTTTAATCACCTCCCTCTAAGGCGACCACCCTAGAAATATAACAAGCAAAAATTCTGCAAGCTCCCCCGGATGTGACCCCCCCCCCGGGCCTAGTATAGAATATAAAATTTAATACCTCCCCCGAGGTGACCCCAGCCTAGCAATATAACTAGAAGAAAAAATACTTTTTTTTTGCGAGCACCCCCCCCCCGGTGTTGAGGTGACCCCCTCGGGACTTGTAAAATCTAAAATTTTAAAATTACCTATCTGAGGTCACCCCTAGCCTAGAAATATAACTAGCAAAAAAAATAATTTCTGCAAGTACCCCCCTGGAAATGTCCTCCCCCCCCCCCTCGAGCATTGTATAGAATAGTAAATTTAATACCTTCCCCGAGGTGACCCCAGCCTGGCAATATAACAGGCAGAAAATTTTTTTTTTTTTGCGAGGTGACCCCCCTCGGGACTTGTAAAATCTAAAATTTTAAAATTACCTCCTCCGAGGTGACCACCAGCCTAGAAATATAACTAGCAAAAATTTAAATTTCTGCAAGCACCCCCCCGGATGTGACCCCCCCCCCCCCGGGCCTTGTATAGAATATAAAATTTAATACCTCCCCCAAGGTGACCTCAGCCTAGCAATATAACTAGCAGAAAAACACAATTTTTTTTTTGCGAGTACCCCCCGAGGCGACCCCCCTCGGGACTTGTAGAATCTAAAATTTAAAATTACCCCCCTCAGAGGTGACCCCTAGCCTAGAATAACTAGCAAAAAAAAAAAATTTCTGTAAGTACCCCCCGGAAATGTCCTCCTCCCTCGGGCCTAGCATAGAATATAAAATTTAAAACCTCCCCAGAGATGACCCAGCCTGGCAATATAACTAGCAGAAAAAAACTATTTTTTTTTAGCAAGTACCCCCCCTGAGGTGACCCCCCTCGGGACTTGTAAAATCTAAAATTTTAAAATTACCTCCCTGGGAGGAGACCCCCGCGCCTAGAAATATAACTAGCAAAAATAAAAATTTCTGCAAGTACCCCCCAGATGTGACCCCCGGCCTTGTATATAAAATTTAATACCTCCCGAGGGTTCCCCAGCCTAGCAATATAACTAGCAGAAAAAATTTAAAAATTTTGCGAGCACCCCCCCCCCGAGGTGAGGTGACCCCCCTCGGGACTTGTAAAATCTAAAATTTTAAAATTACCTCCCTCCAAGGTGACCCCTAGCCTAGAAATATAACTAGCAAGAAAAGATAATTTCTGCAAGTACCCCCCTGGAAATGTCCTCCCCCCCCCCTCGGGCCTTGCATAAAATATAAAATTTAATACCTTCCCCGAGGTGACCCCAGCCTGGCAACATAACAGGCAGAAATTTTTTTTTTGCGAGTACCCCCCCCCCGAGGTGACCCCCTCGGGACTTGTAAAATCTAATTTTAAAATTACCTCCTTCCGAGGTGACCCCCAGCCTATAAATATATATATCATTTCTGCAAGTACCCCCCTGGATGTGTCCTCCGCCCCCCAGGCCTTGCATACTACATGTCTCCCTATTGGCTGAAATGACCACTCCCACCAAGTCCCTCATTCTCATTGGATCTAAATGGCCACACCCCCAAAAATTAAAAATTTTCAAGCACTGCCACAGTTTCAACCGAACAACTGTCAACCCATTACACCTTGCCTAATGCTGTCAAATTAGCCAACTAAGATTGCTTCTAACCAGCAATTACCACAAACACAAACTCAACGCATGATAGCCAAAAATGCATAGCTGTCATTATGCGCCACACCTCCAAATATCGACCACACCCTCAAAACCCATTATTAAAAAGGCTAGAGAATTCTCCAGAATTCTCCAGCCAAAAACCCGACTGGTCCCCTCACTTCCCTGCTAACATCTGTAACATGGCTGACTATTGCAACCTTGGAGGGCCTCAAATCTTATAATAGACATTTGCTGATGCTGAGCATCGCTAATTGCAATCCTGAGGTATTGACACTTCTTACAATGTTTAATTGCAATCAACTGAGCTAATTTGACACGTTACGTGTGTAACATTTTCAATTATTTTTTCAAAGCATTGGGTCAGAAATAGTACCCCTGAAAACAATGACAGATCGCTGCAGAATATTATAGGTCACTATGACACAGTAGAATGAATATGATAAAAGATAAAGGGAGACAGTAACAGGAATGAATTTACATTCAGGTTAGATAAAAAAGATAGATAAATATTTTATTTATGTCTCACCCTGTATCCAACAAACTAAAAACAAGAGACATCATAAAAACAGGCCTCTCTAAAAAGAGATATGGGAGACAGTATGTGTGTGTGTGTGTGTTTTGTGTTTTACGCCTCTGCAGCACCTTGATGGGCAATATCGAGGCAGGCTAGAATCTTATATGTCTTTGTCATTTTTTTTCATATTTTGTAATATGTCTGTGTTTGATGTAAAAAAGAAATTATGTTTTCTGGTTTGTGTGTAAGAAATTGGAGTGGATTTGTTGGAAGAAGTGTGTCTCTTTGTCGTTGAAAGTCTCTACAGTCTTTTAATATGTGTTTGATTGTGAGAGGACATTGACAGTCATCACACATGGGAGCTGGATTATCCAGTAGAAGGTGAGAGTGGGTTAGTCGTGAATGTCCAATAAGACATCTGTGAATCACAATTTGATCCCTCCGTCTTCTGGTTTTAATACTTTTAACCTCCTTGATTCTGGGAAATATGCTTCTTAGTTTATTATTCTCGCAAGCGTTCCGCATAACTTGCCATCCAGATTTGATGTATTCATTAATAAGCGGACGCAGATATGTGTGGGCCATTCTCAAATTTCGGGACAACGGGTATAGGAAAATTGTCCTGTAACGGAGGGGACAATGTGGTAACGGAGGGGAATTTTGATGTAAAAAACCAACTGGAGGAACAGCGACAAAAGGAAAAATGATAAAAAATTGATGTAATTATTATTTTCAGAAGTACTTCATCTCGTATCAGTAGATTTTTTGGTCCAAATGTCGATTTCTTGCTCATGATCTGGTAACGGAGTGGACGGTAACGGAGGGGAACAATTTTTTGCTTTTCGCTCATTAATGCTTTTTATTTTGGAGATTTGACAAAATAATTGCAGAATATTAAAACCTGCCACCCTCAGCAACATATACATGAAATCTCTCTGTAAAATTATCATTGGTAAGCTTGGAAATGAAGGAAACGGAGGGGACAATTTAGTGGGACCAAAAATATTTTTTATGAACATTATGTCATAATTTATTGAATACATGTTTTATGAAGTCTGCAAGGCAGTGGTACTATGGCGCACATGCGTCTGATGATATTCAGTGAAAATAGCTCATAAAAAACAATAACGAACAGAGCTATGGCAAGTAACGGAGGGGACAAAAAAATTGACATAAATTAGTGACACGACTATTGTGTCAATTTAATCAATGAAATTATACCAATAAAATTGAATATGAACTAAATATAAATTCAAGTCTATATTCCCTTGAATCGTGCAAAGAAACTTTGAAAATAATGGTATATTAGGAGGAAAATGAACACTTGATTTTGTCATGTCAGGTCCAGTGACAGGGAAAAACCATCGATTTTGCACGGATTTCTGGACAAAATGCATTAAAAAAAGTCTAATGAATGACTTTTTGCTCCAAATGCAGTGGTTCTAAGTAGAAATATGAATAACAGATGCAAAGTGACGCTTCAGATATTTATCGCATTCATATTAATGTCAGGGAGCTAGAGTGACGCAAATTGTCCCGAAATTTGAGAATAACCCGTGTACGGAATTGAGTCATTACTTATATCCTTCGAGAGGGCTTTTTTGGCCATAGTGTCTGCCCTTTCGTTTCCGGCAATATCCACATGACCTGGAATCCAACAGAAGATAATCTCTTTATCTTCTATTCCTGAAAGAAGCATAAGTACATCCTGTAGAATGGGATGATCCATCTGTTTACCTGCAGGAGCTTGAATTGCTGACTTAGAGTCAGAACAGATTACAAATTTGTCTTTCTCAGACATTCCCGCAAGCCAGACAGCTTGATAAATTGCTAGGAGCTCAGCTGAGTATATAGAGCATTCATTAGGGATGCGCTCACTATATAGATTTGCTTTACAGGAAGTAACTGCATAAGCTTTGGAACCATCTGTATATAAGAATTTGTGATCATGATGTTTAAGTTTGATATCCTGAAACCTAGTTTGATATTCAATGGGATCCGTATCTGCCTTTTTTAGTTTTTCTAATTCTAAGTTAATAACAGGATTTTTCATATTCCAATAAGGAATCTGTGGAACCCTGTTTTCAGAAATAAAAAATGCATCGATTCCAGCTGCTTCAAGATGAGGCCGCATCCTCAGTCCCAGTGGCCGTATGGCGTTCGGTCGATTGTCATACCGATATGTAAAGTTGGAATGAAAGACAATGGAATATGCATGGTTAGTCGGGTTGGCAGCCAATTTGATCGTGTATTGAAGAGACAGTTTTAGACGTCGCAGTGACAAAGGTGGTTCTTTAGCAAGAACATACAAACCCTCCACTGGCGACGTCCTAAATGCACCAAGACTCAATCGTAGACCTTGATTATGAACTGTGTTAAGGCAATGAAGATAGGAAGTTCGTGCCGATCCATAGACAATGCAACCATAGTCTAAGCGGGATCGGGTGATTGATCGATAGAGCCGGAGAAGGACAGTGGTGTCACCTCCCCAGTTCAATCTACTCACGACCTTCAGTATGTTCAGAGATTTCAGGCATCTTGCCTTAAGTGATGCAATATGGGGAATGAAAGATAGTTTTGAGTCAAACGTGACTCCTAGGAACTTCGTAGAATTTACTACTTTGATCCCACAATTGTCAATTTTAAGTGATGGCTCCGGGTGGAGAGTTCGAAGATGGCAAAAATGCATACAAACTGTTTTTGACTTTGAAAATTTAAACCCATTTTCTTGAGACCATTTATGTAGTCTGTTAAGACTTTGCTGTAATTGTCTCTCTATGGTAGACATGTTTTTGGATTTAAGAGCAATAAGAAAGTCATCCACATAAAGGGAGCACATGACATTGTCTTGAATGGCTTTGACAATGTTATTAATTTTAATGTTAAAACAGGTTGGAGATAAGATACTTCCCTGAGGAACTCCCATTTCTTGGGGGTACTCATTGGAAAAGGTGGATCCCACTCGAACTTTAAACCATCGATCTTCAAGAAAGGCTCCAATAAAGTTGGGGAGTCTTCCCCTCATTCCCATTTCAAACAAATCTTTCATAATTCCATACTTCCATGTGGTATCGTAAGCTTTCTCCAAATCGAAGAAAACAGCTACCACATGCTCTCTGGTAATGAAAGCATCTCTAATATATGCCTCAAATCGAACCAAATGGTCTATAGTGCTCCGTTGCTTTCGGAAGCCACATTGCACTTCCGAAAGGGAGTCACTTGACTCAAGATACCAAACAAGTCGCGAATTTACAATTCGCTCCATAGTTTTGCATAAACAACTTGTTAAAGCAATGGGTCGATAATTAGTTGGATCAGTATGATCCTTGTTTGGTTTTGGGACAGGAATAATCGTCGCCATTTTCCATGAGACTGGAAAGGTCCCGTAATCCCAGATTTCATTAAAGATGTAGAGAAGAACCTCCAAACAGGGAGGGGGAAGATGTTTTAATAGCTGATAATGAACATCATCCGGTCCCACAGCGGAATCACTTGCTTTTTGAAGAGCTCTCTGGAGCTCTTCCATTGTTAGAGGATTATTATATTCCTCTAGGTTATTTGAACATAAGTTCAAGGAGAGGCGTTCTGCCTGAGCTTTGAACCGTAGAATGTCAGGAGAATAATTTTCAGAAGAAGAATTGAAAGAGAACTTTTCACCAAGCTTATTTGCTATATGTTCTGGTGATGAATATTCTTCACCATTAATCATGAGATGGCTGATTTGAGATGATGTTGATTTGCCTTGGATTTTTTTAATCATTTCCCATACTTTGGCTGATGGAGTTCGTTCGTTTAACTTAGAGATGTAGTTTTGCCATGTAGTCCTCTTTTTTTGTCTAATCAGGCGTCTAGTTTTAGCTCTAATAATACGGAAGCTTTCTAGATTTTCCATAGTTGGAAAGGTGTTAAATGTTCGAAGAGCTTTTTTCCTATTTTTAATGGCTTCTTTAACTTCTACATCATACCAAGGTCTTGATTGTCTTGGAAGACCTCCCTTAGTTTTAGGGATGGATAAATTGGCGATAGTGATGAGATCTTTATTGAATTTTTCAATGGGAGAATCATGATTTACATATGAAGTAATTTTTATAAGACTAGACGCTAATTTAATGTAGAGGTCCCAGTCGGCCTTGTCTAATTTCCATCGAGGATGGTTTGGTAGAGAGGAGCTTGATGTGGATTCAAGTACAATGGGAAAATGGTCGCTTCCATGGCAGTCGTTCAAGACATACCAATTGTAATCCAAGAAAAGTTCAGGATCGCTCATACTAAGGTCTATGGGACTGTATGTCCCATGACCAGGATGAAGATATGTAAAAGTTCCGTCATTGTAAAGACAAAGATCATTAGAAGAAATAAAAGCTTCAATTACTAACCATTCATTACTTGTGTGGGAACCCCCCCACATGGGGTGATGGCCATTAAAATCCCCAAGTAAAAGACATGGTGAAGGCAATTGTTCGTTAAGGTGATTTAATTCATGGATTGTAAGATTGTGACTTGGTGGAATATACAACGAACAGATGGTGAATGTTTTGTGTGATGATATTCGTACAGCAACCGCCTGGAGGTTGCTGTCTATATCAACAGGAGAATGTATAACATCCTGCCTGACCAAGATAGAGGAGCCACCAGAGGCTCTATCATGATTGATATCATTATAATAATTATGAAAAATATAATTTCTTAGTCTGGGACTGTCCGTGGGCTTCAGGTACGTCTCCTGCAAGCAGAAGACGCAAGGATGGAGATCTGTAGCTAAGATGTTTAATTCATCAAGATTGGCCCTGAAGCCCCGACAGTTCCAGTGTATTATATTATTCATATTTATTTATTAGATGTATTATTAGTGGGTTTTTTACCAAATGCCCTATTAAGGGAAAATTTTGCGAGTTTTGAAGATGGTAAAGAGGATTTCTTTTTCCCAGGGGGAGAAGTGGATGAAGAAGATGGGTGGGCCTCAGACAAATTTTCATTCGTAGAGGCCCTTTTCCAGAAGTTCCCGATCTCACTGCTTCTTGGAGGTCTTGTTGGAGGGGGTTTGGCTGCGCCAGTTCCCATTGAGTTAGTACTAATCTCTTGGGTGCTAAGGCTGCCGCTGTCCAGATCTGGACTGTTGGGTCGTGATTGATTTTCGTGATTGAAGGTCCGTCGTGGGGAAGATGTATCCAGAGGATTTTCGTAGTCTTCAGCGTCATCGTCAGATCTGTTGTGTTGACTCTGTGATTTACTTATGACGTTTCCTTCCAGATTGAGTCTTTTCCTTGGTGAAGAATGGTGTTTAGGACTCGGGTATCCTGCCATGTCAGCATAGCTGGGAGTACCCGAGTTCTGGTCAAGAAGCCGTCTCGCCTCTGGGAAGGATATGGCTTTTTCCGTCTTCAGTTTAAGGATCTCCTTCTGTCTTATCCACTCTGGACAGGCCTTACTGTAAGAAGGGTGGTTGTGTTTGCAATTTATGCAGTAAGGAGTGAGTGAGTGAGTGAGTTTGTGTTTTACGCCCCATCAGCACCAGTGTGGGCTATTTAGAGGCAACATTGGTTAGATAGATTATCCTGGAACTAATTTCTCATAATTTGTAGAAGTAGTCGTTATCTCTGAGGAACCGTGTTATACTGGACGCTGAATTTTCTAAGAATAAGTGTTTGAGATTACCTGATTGAAAGGGTCGGTGATGTAGATTGTTATTACATTCTATCAAGATATGTTTGATCGAAAGTGGTACTTGGCACCCTTCGCATATTGGTGCTGCATCATTGTTTAATAAGTGTGAGTGGGTTAATCTGCTGTGCCCTATAAGACATCTATGAATTACGATTTGCTCTCTGCGTGAGTTCACATCAATTTTTATATCTTTCATGACGTGTGGTAGTATTGTGCGTAGCTTGTTTCGTTGGCAAGCATTCCATCGTACTTGCCAACTATACTTGGTAAAATCATTGATATGCTTTCTAAAATCCGTATAAGGGACAACATAGTCCGTTAAGTTTTTACTTAAGGCTCTCTTCGCATGAAGATCAGCCATCTCATTTCCTTTGATATCAACATGACTTGGAATCCAACAAAATATAATATCCTTGTTTTCTTTCATTGCTGCTAAGGTAAAAAGAATGTCTAATACAAGAGGGGTTTCCACCTGCTTGTTGGCTATTGCCTGCAATGCAGACTTTGAGTCAGAGCAAATTACAAAATTGTTAGTTTCTGAGTTGACTGCCATTTCTACCGCCTTGTAGATAGCTGTCAGTTCCGCTGTGAATATCGAGCACACATCAGGTATACGTTCATTACAGTAACTTGTCTTTGCGGAGGTGACTGCGTAACCAGTCAGAAGTCCATCTTTGGACCCATCCGTGTAAAGAAACTTGTATGATGGATACCGGGATTTTATTATGAGGAATTTACTCTGGTATTCCAGGGGACTTGTAGAAGATTTTCTAAGACTTGTCAGGTCTAGAATACAAATTGGTGAAGGAAGGGTCCACGGAGATATGGATGGAACCTGCACTTCAGCAACTATGCAGTTGTCTTTGTTTATTATGTCATAGTAGGGTTTCATTCTAAGCCCTAGGGGTTTTATAACACTTTGTTTAGTCATATAAATTTGTTGGTACTTTGGCTGAAATACCGGGTAAAAAGCCGGATTTGTTGGACATGCTGCCAGTTTTACAAAATATTGCAGCGAAAGTTTTATACGACGTAGTGACAATGGTGGTTCTTTCGCAAGGACATATAGACTCTCTATTGGCGATGTTCTAAATGCACCAAGACACAGGCGAATGCCCAGATGGTGTACTGTATTTAGACATCGGAGGTAAGACGGTCTTGCTGATCCATATACAATACTCCCATAATCGAGACGTGATCGGGTTATAGCCCTATATAGTCGTAGCAATACAGTGGTGTCTCCACCCCAACTGAGCTTGCTGACTACTTTGAGAAGATTAAGAGATTTTAAACCTTTAGCTTTAAGTTCTTTGATATGTGGAATGAAAGAGAATTTAGAATACAGTAAAACTCCTAAGAATTTGTACTGGTTCACTACTTTGATTTTAAAATTTTCCAACATTAGGATTGGATCCGGCTGAAAGCTTCTGGGAGGATAGAAGTGCATACATACCGTTTTATTTTTGGAAAATTTAAAACCATTCTCATATGACCATTTTTGCAACCTGTTTAGGTTAAGTTGCAGTTGTCGTTCGATACTTGTCATTTTGGTTGACTTAAAAGCAACGAGGAAATCGTCAACGTATAAAGAGCATTTGATATTCTCCTTGATATGTCGGACTATGTTGTTAATCTTAATATTAAAACATGTCGGAGAGAGAATACTTCCCTGAGGAACTCCCATTTCTTGGGTAAAATTGTTGGATAGTGTGCTTCCTATTCTGACTTGAAAGTTACGATCTTGAAGGAATGAATTTATAAATTGAGGAAGCCTTCCCCGGAGACCCATTTCATGAATGTCCTTCATAATTCCAAATTTCCAAGTGGTGTCATAAGCTTTTTCTAGGTCGAAAAATACTGCAACTACATGTTCTTTCTTAATGAAGGCATCTCTTATGTAAGTTTCTAATGATACTAAATGGTCCAATGTACTTCTTTTGGACCTGAAACCACACTGATATTCTGTTATGGCTTCAGTTGATTCCAAATACCATACTAGTCTATTGTTGACCATCCTTTCCATGGTCTTACAAAGACAACTGGTTAGTGCAATCGGACGATAGTTAAGTGGATCACTGTGGTCTTTGTTAGGTTTTGGGATTGGTATTACTATCGCTTTCTTCCACAGCGTTCGGAATGTACCAAAGTCCCATATTCTATTATAAATCTGCAGCATAATTTTAAGGCTTGTTTCCGGTAGATGCTTTAGTAGTTGATAATGAACTTCATCTGCTCCAGTAGCAGAGTCTTTAGCCTTATTCAATGCCGCTATGAGCTCTTCCATGGAGAAGGGCATGTTATATGCTTCAGAGTTATCAGACTGGAAATTTAAATTTTGTCGCTCGGCCCTCTCTTTAAATTGTTGGAATTCTTGGGTGTAATTGTTCGATGAGGAATTAAATGCGAATTGGTCACCTATTCTATTTGTAATTTCCTCAGTGGTGGTTATCTCTTCTTCGTCGATGACAAGATGTTGAATATGTGTGGATGTATCTCTTCCCTGTATCTTCTTTATCATTTTCCATACTTTGGAACTGGGTGTACGGGTATTAAGTTTAGAGACATAGTTTTGCCAGGTAGCCCTTTTCTTTTGTCTTATTATCCTTCTCGCTCTTGCTCTGAAGATTTTAAATTGATTTAGATTTTCCTGTGTTGGGCGAGATTTAAAGGCGCGTAATGCTTTTTTGCGGGCTTTGATAGCCTCTTTGACCTCCGTGTCAAACCAAGGTTTAGGGCTATGGTGAGGATTGGCTTGAGATTTCGGTATCGCTTTATTTGCTATGTCTATAATATCTTTTGTGAAATGGTCTACAGGGGAATCAGAATCTGCATATTTCTGTTGGGTAATATTTTTGTTGCAGAGTTCTGAGAAGAGATTCCAGTCTGCTTTATTGAATTTCCACCTTGATAAACCGGAGTTAGGACCAACATCTAACGATTTCAATAGGATTGGGAAATGATCACTTCCATGTGTATCCTCTAGTACTTTCCAATCAAAATCTAAAAACAAATTTGGATCACTTATACTTAGGTCAATGGCAGAGTAAGTGCCATGTCCTGAATGTAGAAATGTATCTGACCCATCATTGAAGACACAAAGATTATTTCCATTTATAAAGTCCTCTATCAGTTCTCCTCTACTATTCAGGTCTGCACTACCCCATAAAGGGTTGTGACCATTAAAATCTCCAAGAATAATGGAGGGGGCAGGTAATTGGTTAAATAGGTTATTCAGATCTTGTAGTGTGACCCGCATACTCGGGGACAAGTAGAGGGAGCACACGGTAATCGTTTTACGTAAAGTTAGGCAGACGGCAGTTGCCTGTAAGGTGGTGTTAAGATTTAGGCATGTATGAATTACACCATGCCTTACCAGAATGGTAGAACCGCCTATTGCCCTATCAAGGACAATTTCTCCATATGAATTATACATATGATAATTTCTAACAGTAATATTGTCCGAGGCTTTTAAAAATGTCTCCTGGAGACATAAGATGTTCACTTTATACTCAGATGTAAGCATCTTCAACTCATCAAAATTTGCTCTTAAGCCTCGACAATTCCATTGAATGATGTTGTCCATGGAATGATGTTGGTCTGTCATGTATTTGTTTATCTGTCTGATGGAGTTTTAAAGGTAAATTTCAGGGGTTCACGTCTCAGCGTCATGTTAGTCCTTCCCCCTGTCTTGGTGTTAGTTGTGGTGGGTTTTGTCCCTCCTGGTGCACGTAGTTGTGCTGTGCTCTTTGAATTGGGATTTTGATTCTGTAGTTGTGTCTGATTTGTCCCGGTTTGTTGTAGTTGGTGTTTTTGTAGAGAACCTCCAGGTCTGTCCGGCTTACCCTCCTTCCCCTGCTCTCCACCAGCATGGCCAGTGGTTGGAGCCTGGATGAGAGGGCCGGAATTGGCCTGTGGCTTGTCCTTAACTACCTCAGTTTCTGCAGAAGATATTTGTAGTTCCATTTGATCTTCTAAATCTGTTTGCTCGGAATCAACAGTTTCAAAAGAGGTATTTTGGTCTGACTCAGTCTCCGTAGCTTGAATCTTAGCTGGTGTTCTCTCTTCAATATTCCTGTCATCTGATTTCCTTTTTGTCGATTTGTTGTGTGGGTCGTTTTGTTGGGCTTTGTCTGTCCTGTTTTGTTTTTGAGTCACGTGTTTTCCATGCGCATCTAGAAGTTCATTCATTTGCGCATGGGCAAAAAATGTACAGAATTTGTCTTTGTCTTCTTGAGGATTAGATTCGTCATCATTGTTTTGGGTCTGTGCATGTTTTGAATAATTATATTCGGGATCCAGATCAAGTCTTAGCCTTGGCGTTGAACGAGGTGTTGAACTGGGTCCAGCTGGGCGATGAATGGCAGATCCATGCGACAACTGTGACCCTGTTTGTAGTTCTCCACTGGCCTTTCGGGCATAGCTTTCAGCCCCATATCGTGATTGAGCTATTCGTCTTGCTTCTGTAAATGAGATGTTGGAGCTTGCCTTGATCTCAAGGACTTTTTTCTCAAAGCTAAATTTGGGACATGATTTGTCATACGAGGCGTGGCTACCCTTGCAATTAACACATTTTGGAGGAAGGTTACAAGGATGATCCTTTGAATGTGAATGGTCTAGTCCCCCACACTTGGCACATATTTCCTCTCGATTTTTACAAGTCTTGGTTATGTGGCACTCACTAATTATATATATATATTCTCCCCCCATTCATTTGTTAACCAAAAGTGTTCATGTTGTTTGGCCTCTCAGTCTGAGAGGATTAGTGCTGACCACTGAGCCACAGCAATCAGGTCACCTCCTCAGACTGAGAGGAACCAGCAAGCTAGTAACAGCCCAATCCGGGTAAGTGTTTTATAATTTTAATTAATCATTATCTTTTACATATATTATATACATTTGTTATACCATAAATTAGCGCATTGCTAATACTATGTATTTCTTGTTTTTTTAGGCTTTATGGCTAAGCTTTATCGATGAATAAAACCGTTTAACAAGAAAAGCTGGTTCCTCCTTTCTCACAAGACACGCATGCCACATGTGTGCCACATGGTAGCAGAGCGTGGTTAGCTGTCATCCCCCCTTGATGTGTGGAAAATGAAGTAACTGGTTAATGGAGAAAGACAACGCGTTGCAGAGGTCCAGAAACTCCAGTTATAGTTTGTCCGGAATTCCAGTCCAGAAGTTTGTCCGGAAGGGCTAGGACCAGCCAGGGCAGTTTGGGAGACGTCCCATTGGGTTTCAAAGCCCATCCAGCAAGCAGAAGTCATCCAGAAGGATCTGCAGCTGATTTACATGGACTGGTGGAGACTGAATTCGGCACAGAGGGATTGGCATTGCTGACCAAGAAGAACAGGGCCCAGACAGGCAGTCCAGAGTGAAGCAGCCCCCCCCTTCTTCGCGAACCCCCCCTTGAGAAGATTCGCAAGAAGATTCGCAAGAAGATTCGCAAGAAAATTCGCAAGAAAATTCGCAAGAAAATTCGCAAGAAAATTCGCAAGAAAATTCGCAAGAAAATTCGCAAGAAAATTCGCAAGAAAATTCGCAAGAAAATTCGCAAGAAAATTCGCAAGAAAATTCGAATGAACATTTGCATGAACATCTGCAATTCGCAAGAAAAATTGACTTTTCAAGGATATTTCATACCCACTGGATTCAGAGACAATTTGTGAGTAAAATCAATTTCTCTACACTAAAATTGGAATCCAGGTATGTCATCTCTATTTTAATTGTTGGGCTGATGGACTGGGCTAATTTCAAAATTTGAGTAATTTTGAGCCCTTGAACTGTCTAATTGATAATCACATGAAAGATAGCATTATGTATTGACAGATTAGATAAGAAAATATTTTTCACTTTAAAGTTCCTTTTGCTCAGTTAAGTCTCAATGTTTTAATTTAAGTCTGCTGAGCCAAGCGGATTAAAATATTTAAAGTTGAGTGAGCAGGGCTCTCCACCCTTCACAAACTTAAGAGCATATTTGGCTAGTGTCAATTAAGATCTCTGACTAGTCAATCTTTGTGGAGAAATCTATTGTTGTTGTTTATGTCAAATGTCATTTTGTACTTTGTTCAATTTGTGATTGAAAATTTTGTTGATTTAACTTGATCATTTTCATTAGTGATTACTGTTATTGATAATATTGATCACTGGTTATATCACAAAGGTTTATTATAAAATTTAGGTTTTTGATACTCTGTGTGCTTAAACTTATTTTGCAGTACATATATTTCTAAAATCTATTGTTATTTAAAGAGTGTAAATTTTCAGTAATCAAGTAGCTTTGCTGTTTCTTTATCTGTTCAGCAGTATTTAGCATTGCTGTCATTTTTGAGTAAATATTTATCTTGAAATAGATAATATACAGTGTTTGTAAATTACAAAATCGGATACTTCCAGTATATATTTAATTAATAACTTAGTCAATTATATTTATTTAGTAACTTTGTAATTTTAGTACTTCAATACTTTATACTTTTAGAATTTTAACTTTAACAAATTTATTTCACCTGGATTGAGCTTCTATCAAAATTAATATCCCTACTTAGCAAATTAAATTATTTTTACTTTTACAAAATTCAAGTCATACATATCCCAGGTTTGAGCAGGTTGAATTTAGTCAAAAACTTTATTCATAACTTCATTCCAAATTAACTTTATAAAAATACTTTCAATAATTTAACTTCTCATAACTTAGTGAGTTGTATGAATTATACCAAATTGACTTTATAGAATTATTTAGTCAACTTAAACACATTTTGACTTAGTATAATTATTCGACTTTTCTTATTTTGACTTAGAATAATTACTTAGTCAACTATTGACTTATTACTTGACATAACTTAGTCAACTAGTGACTAATTACTTGACATAACTTAGTCAACTAGTGACTAATTATTTGACTTAGTCAACTAGTGACTAATTATTTGACTTAACTTAGTCAAGTTACCTATCAAGTGACCTGACTGACAGTCTTAGGTGACTTTCTCGTTTACAAATTTGACTTAGTGTATTTAGAGACTCACTTATTTCTGACTTTGTGACAAACTGACTTTGTTGATTGATTGTTTTGAATTTGACATTTATGATTTTTGACTTCATTTCACTTTGACTTTACATTGTTGTTGTTTACACCTTGTTGATATTTGGGTTACTGCATTGGTTCTTCTATTGATTTATTGTATATTGTGTGTTATTGACTTCACATCACATCACATCACCATGGCTGAAGGGGACAAGTCAACAGGTGCCATTCCCAAGAAGGTTACCATGAATCTAGATGAACAGAGGAAGTATTGGAAAACATTGGCCAAGAATTACCAGAAAGAGGCTAGGAGAGCATCTGATTCTGAACTTCAACTGAAGATTGACAAAGAAGCACTCCGACTTGAAATGCTGCAATTGAAGAAAGACTTCACACATATGGCTCATGAGGCTTATGGCAATTCACCTGTAATGAGAATGCAGACCCCTGCAGGGAATGGTCGACTGGGCGCTGGTTATGGTGATGGCGTACCAGATGGTGATGGTGAGGCCAGTTCACGTGATGGCGAAGATCCTCCCAATGGTGAAGAATATGAGGCTGAAGAATTGGCAGATGGAGTAGGAGATTATGGTGCTGTCAGTGGATTGGGTAAGCCACCCAAACTCAACAGTTTTGATGGCAAGGACACCAGTTATCCCTATCGCCGTTGGAGTTTTGATGTTAAACAGCTGTTTAAGGCAGGTTATAATGAGGGACTTGTCAATGTCAGGACTTCAATTGTTTGCTCATGTAAAGGAACTCCAGCGGATATTCTTCAAACTTTGGACTTCACTGTGGAAGATGTGCTCACAGCGTTTGACAAGCGTTTCGCATCTGTAGCTACAGCTGAGACAATGCTAACCACCTTCTACTCCGCCAAGCAGAAGGCAGATGAGACAGCCAACGGTTGGGGATGTCGACTGGAGAGTTGGTTAGCTTGTCCTCAATTGGCCTACCTCACTGGCCCACAGAAAAGGAAAATGTTGAGGGAACGCTTCTGGCGTGGACTGAGATCAGACATTCACCGCAACGCACTTAGGCATAAGTACGATGCTGGTTATGCTTATGATGACCTACTGGTGGTAGCACGAGAGATTGAGTTGGAATCTTCAAGTACAGAGCCAACCGACAAGTCAACCAAGGCCAAGACCAAGGCAAAGTCAGGCATGCAGACGACCAACAAGACTGTGAAGACAGACAGCCTTCAAGAAAAGTTGGACGCAGTGCTTGCCAGACTTACAGAATTGGAGAAACGCTTTCCTCCTGCAGATCAAGCATCAACAAGAGGCCGAGGTAGAGGTTTCAACCGAGGCAGACGCTCTGGCAGAGGGAGAAGTTTTGGCCATGGACGTGCAATCACTGGGAGAAGTAGTGATGAGCAAGATCGGAAGAAAGAAGATCACCAAAAGAAGTCATCAAATTCTGCAACATCAGGTTCTTCCAAGCCATCTTATGTTACTTGTTATAAGTGTGGGGAAAAGGGACACTATAGAACCGATTGTCCTTTAAACTGAAGTCGACGTGTGCTGCGGGGCATGTGCATGTTGGCAATGTTGGCAATGGTGATGCCGATGTCAGCCCCAATTTTGTTAATGACATGCGTAGCAACTTAGTTGGACCAAGATGTGAATCCAATATTGATATTTTTGGTCGTAGATGTAAATGTTTGTTGGATACAGGGTCACAGGTTAGCACTGTTAGTGATACTTACTTTACCAAGTACCTTCAACGTCATGCAGTTCTTAAAGACATTGGTGACTTGATCTCCATTGAGGTGGCAGGCGGTCACAAATTGCCTTACAGAGGTTATGTTGAGGTTTCTGTGAGATTGCCGCGGTATGTCATCGGATCAAGGAGAGAAGTTCAAGTTCCACTTTTGGTTGTTGAAGAAACCCCTTTCAACAAGGAAGTTCCGGTGCTGCTTGGAACAAATGTTTTGCGACACTTTTATGAACTTTGCAAAGAGAACTTGTCAGGTACGTACGGTTTTGATAATTGGAAGAAGTATCGTGCTCCTAAGCCTTGGAAATTAACTTTTAGATGTTTGAATCTCCAACATTCTGTAAATAATGATGTTAATCTTAAGAGTTGGAATGTAATTTGTAAGGAAGGTGTTACAATTTCTGCTGATTCTAACAATTTTGTTTCATGTCAAATTGATACTAATGATTTGTTTTTTCCATTACAGAACAATTTGTCAATGCTTGTGTCAAGTGATGGTGTGACACTGCCAGGAGGTCTGATTCTCACTCCGACTGTTCTTCGTGAGGCAGACCAGCAGCTGATGTTACAGGTGGTCAACCTCAGCCAGGTAGATGTGACTATCCCTGATAACACAGTGATGGGCAAGATGGAAGAAGCCAGCGTTGTACCAGCAGTGCGACAAGAGGCCAATTCTACTGCAGCCAAATCTACAGTGTCAGATTTATTCAAGCTACAACACTTGTCTACTGATCAACAAGATGAAGTGACTCAGATGTTGGAGCGGAATCAAGAAGCCATCTCCATGCATGATTTTGACCTTGGCCATGCCAAAGGACATCAACATGAGATTCACCTGACCGAAGGAGCGCAGCCGTTTCGTCAACCGTATAGGCGCATTCCTCCTGCAATGTGGGACGAGGTCAGGCAACACTTGACACAGATGCTAGATGCAGGTGTGATAGAGCAGTCCTCATCTCCATTCGCTTCACCTATAGTCCTAGTTAGGAAACCGGATCAGTCGCTAAGATTTTGTATTGACTACAGACGCCTGAATTCGATGACAATTCGCAATGCACAAACCATCCCTAGACCTCAGGACATATTCGACAGACTGAATGGTGCTCAATGGTTTTCGAGTTTGGATTTAAAGAGTGGCTACTGGCAAATGGAGGTAGAGCCAGCCGATAGACCGAAGACAGCCTTTACAGCAGGACCGCTAGGCTTCTATCAGTTTATCCGTATGCCATTCGGATTATGCAATGCGGGAGCATCCTTTCAACGCATGATTGAAGCATGCATGGGCTCGGACAATCTGTCAAACTGTCTTCTGTACTTGGACGATATCATCGTATTTGGAGACTCTTTTGAAGACCATCTCAAGAAGCTAGAAAGTGTCCTAAGAAGACTGCGAGATTGCGGACTGAAGGTAAATGCTAAGAAATGTGACGTGTTCAAGGACCGGATAAAGTATTTAGGTCATTGGGTGACCAGAGACGGTGTGGCGACGGACCATGAGAAAATTGAAGCTGTTAGGAACTGGCCGATTCCCAAGAGTCATGAAGAAGTCAAGCGATTTCTAGGCTTCGCCAGTTTCTACAGAAGATTTATCCCTCAGTTTGCTTACCACAGTGAACCGCTTCAAGAACTGTTGCGTGGCCCAAAGCAACCCAAGAAGAAATCACCCAAAGGACAGTCAGCACCCAAGAAAGGACGCAAACTTCCCCCATTTGAGTGGAGGGATGCTCAGCAAGAGAGTTTCGATACCCTGGTAAAGGCACTTACAGAGGCACCAGTTCTAGCCTACGCCGATTTCACAAGACCCTTCGAGCTTCACACCGATGCTGCAACTTCTTCGGGACTTGGGGCGGTCTTATACCAGGCAGATAAGGATGGGAAACTGAGAGTTATCGCCTATGCCAGCCGATGTCTTACCCAAAGTGAGCGTCGCTACCCAGCTCATAAACTGGAATTTCTGGCAATGAAGTGGGCCATTACTGAGAAATTTGCGGACTATCTCAGAGGAGCAACATTTATCGTCAAAACAGACAACAATCCATTGACGTATGTCTTGAAGAGTGCGAAGCTAGATGCATGTGGTCAGCGATGGGCAGCAGCACTTTGCGATTATGATTTTGACATCCATTACAAGCCAGCGGCAAGTCTCAGGGATGCAGACGCTTTGTCACGGATTCCAGTTGACACATGGAAGAAGCTGATCTCATCCACTATTCACGCTGTTTGTCAAGGCCAGCTTGTAGAAGATTTTGCGTCAGCCTATTGCTCATCCTTGCCTCCTGAAGTATGCCTTAGTACGTCAGTCACAGGACATTGGGATCTGGATACATGGCAAGATGAACAGAAAGAAGACCAAGACGTCATTGAAGTCATAGAAGCTCTTGATGGCCTGCGGAAAGATGTATCTTCTAGCTATGCCCGTGCCCTGTTGAGACAACGATCCAGATTGTCTATTGATGATGATGGTTTGCTTCAGCGTCATGTCAAGAGAGATGGAAGTGATGTTTGTCAACTTGTTGTGCCGAAGAGTCTACAGCAGGAAGTTCTGGAACAACTCCATGACAAGACTGGACATCTTGGTGTCGACAGGACTCTAGAACTGCTCCGAGATAGATACTATTTCCCAGGAATGGAAAAGTTTGCATCCGATTACATCAGAGCTTGTGGTGCTTGTGTTAGACGAAAATCCAAAGTACAGACTGCACCGATGGGTCGACTAGAGTCTTCTGGTCCAATGGATCTTCTGTGTGTGGACTTTCTGTCCTTGGAGAAGTCAAAAGGTGGATTTTCAAGTATATTGGTGATGACCGACCACTTTACGAGATATGCTCAGGCAGTACCAACCAAAGACCAGACTGCGAAGACCACAGCTAGAGTGTTACTGGACAGGATCATCAACCACTATGGAATGCCTACCCGTATCCACTCTGACCAAGGTACCAACTTTGAGTCCAATATCATCAAGCAGCTGTGCAGTCTACTGGGCATCTCCAAAAGTCACACCACACCTTACCATCCTCAAGGGAATGCACAAGCTGAACGCTTTAATTCAACCCTTTTAAATATGCTTGCTTGCATGTCTGAAGAAGATAAGGCCAACTGGAAGGAGCATGTCCCTTATGTTGTGCATGCGTACAATTGCACCCGGCATGACTCCACAGGATACTCTCCATTTCAACTGATGTTTGGTCGCAAGCCTCGACTCCCTGCAGATATCATCAGAGGAACTCAGGATAGCAACAGAGACTACCATCAGTACATCAAGAGTGTCCAGGATTCATTGAAAGAGGCCTACGATCGAGCTTCACTTCAAGCTACAAGGCGGCATGAGAGAGGAAAAGAAGGTTATGACAGAACTGCCAAGGCAAGTCGACTGGAACTTGATGACCGTGTTCTGGTGAAGAAACTTAGACACAAAGAAGGACCCCACAAGTTGGATCATGTGTGGGAAGAGAAGGTTCATGTCATCGTTGGAATTCCC
The DNA here is from genome assembly GCA_026936325.1 of Platynereis dumerilii. Lineage (NCBI taxonomy): Eukaryota > Metazoa > Annelida > Polychaeta > Phyllodocida > Nereididae > Platynereis > Platynereis dumerilii. Next base: position 1,644,995 of record JAPTHN010000034.1, read on the forward strand.
TCCAAGGACTATCTTGTGTACGACATCCAAGAAGAAGGCAACAAGAAGGCAAAGAAGAGAAGGTTACATCGTAATCTGCTTCTACCACTTGGACATATTCCGGATGGAAGTACAGAAAAGAAGAACAAGAAGTCTTCTGGAAGGATGAAATCTAGACATCATGAAGAGACAGAAGAAAGTGAGAATGTGGACAGTGCCAGTGGTGGCAGCTCAAGTAGTAGTTCAGATTCAGAGTTTGAAAGGCCGAACACTCGTCATCGAACAAAGAAGAAACCTGTACAGCAAAAGAAGATCCCAGTACAACAGCGAAGGAGTAGAGTGGAACCAGAGCAGACATCGTCTGAAGAGTCAAGTGTCTCTGAAGAGTCATCAGAGGAAGAGCCGGAAACGGAAATCCAGGCCCCTTTACAGCCATCTACGAGACAACAAACTCCAGACCAACCTACAATCAGAACTCCTCCTCCTCGCCCAGATCAGCGTCAAACCCCAGAACAGCCATCAAGTCAGAGAAGATCTTCTAGATCAGGACAGGACGAAGGTCTACCAGAAGGAACACCTCCTTCCCAACCAAGACTTCGTAGATCCAAGAGAAACAGAAGAGCTCCAGAATGGCAACGTAGTGGTGATTATGTTTTGAATTGTAAAATGAATATTTTACAGCAAGTGTTAAACAAAATTGGTTCTGTGGAATAAATGAATAAAGAATAACTGAACTTAATTTGTGTTTGTTATTTGTTCATTTAGTATTAAGCAATTTATTGTACTTTGATTATTGTACTTTGATTATTGTACTTATTATGGTTGAGAGAATAAAGGTGATAAATCTTTGTTTTGTATTGTTGACGGCATTTAACTTACGAACTGTAGGCGACTGTATATACTGACGGACGGTGGTATATTTCTTACAATTTGTTTAAATTTCATATGTTATAGTTTCTTGTTTCTCATTGGTTATAGTTGAGGACAACTTTCTGAAACGCAGGGTATGTGTGGCACTCACTAATTATATATATATATTCTCCCCCCATTCATTTGTTAACCAAAAGTGTTCATGTTGTTTGGCCTCTCAGTCTGAGAGGATTAGTGCTGACCACTGAGCCACAGCAATCAGGTCACCTCCTCAGACTGAGAGGAACCAGCAAGCTAGTAACAGCCCAATCCGGGTAAGTGTTTTATAATTTTAATTAATCATTATCTTTTACATATATTATATACATTTGTTATACCATAAATTAGCGCATTGCTAATACTATGTATTTCTTGTTTTTTTAGGCTTTATGGCTAAGCTTTATCGATGAATAAAACCGTTTAACAAGAAAAGCTGGTTCCTCCTTTCTCACAAGACACGCATGCCACATGTGTGCCACAGTTATATGGCCATATCGTTGGCATCGATAACATCTCCTTGGGTTAGGGATGTATGGACGGACACTACAGGACTCGAAGCCAAGCTCGACTGAGTCCGGGATCCTACTGCCCTTGAAAGTGAGACTTAGAGTCTCAACCGTGGAACCTTCCCTTGTCTTTCTCTGGAACATCCTGTATATTGAGACAACCGGGATATTTCGGTATTGAAACCAGTCCAGCAGTTGCTCGTCTGAGCTTTCATGACTGTCATAAGAATAAATGACTCCCCTGACGGTGTTCAACCGTTCATGGGGAGTCACCTCTACTTCGGCAGTTCCCAATCTCTTCATCCCTAGCAATTTCTCAGATTGTTCTTTGTGCACACATTAAATCAACAGAGAGTCAGGGAATCTCCTGACATCATCTGGGCGTCCTATAGCCTTGAATAGGGCTGTCGCCCGTAAGACAGAAGACATTTTCTTGTATTCGTCATCTTTTCCTTTGATAACAATGAACCTCGGCCAAGGGTCAGTTTCACAACCAAATAATTCCGTTTGAGACAAGTCTCGGTTAAAAAAATCCATGTAGTGTTCTATTTTTCACCCCCCATGTTCCCCACCCGCCACGGAGTCCAACAAGGGGAGACCAATATGAGTAGGGCGAAGCCCAGTACTCGAGTCACAGGGATACAAGAAGGGTATACTCTCCAAAGACTAGGCCTGCAATATTGCCTCAAATCATGATAACAGTAACCATGGCAGGCAAATATTCGGATTCTAACCTTTCTCGATTGACCCATCAGCCATGGCCAAATAGGACTGAAGTCCTAAATAGCAACATGACAAGCCGATTGACTGGACCGGGCCAATCCAGCCTCCCGTCTGGGAGAAATCCAGGCCAAAGTAGTGTATTGTATGAGAGGACCAAATTAGTCCCGCCCAACTCAACCACCAGGACCCCTTCATCCTCCAACATGGGTCGCAACCCACGGCAAACAGGTTGCCCCATTTCCGTCGGGGAGACGTGTGCTTGCGCACTGTCTCGTGTTGGCCACTAAGGATACAGGACTTCACCTTAAGTGTTACCACCCACCGCCGCGAGGAGGCCCGAGACCTGCGGGGGCAATATGCAGTAAGGAAGAGCAGTACAGGGGTCTTCCTTTGAATGGGTGTGGTCTCCGCCACCACAATGTCCACAAGCTTCTTTTTGTCGGCACCACTTACTAAGATGGCTGAAACGTTGGCATTGATAGCATCGGCGTGGGTTAGGTATGTAAGGGCGAACCTTACACAGCTCAAAGGTAACCCACACCGAGCTTGGGAGAGTAGTCCCTTTAAAGGTTAAGAAGAGAAGCTCACTTTTGTCCCTTTGTCCAACTCTTTTAAAGCCAACAACTTTGGTCTCCTCCAAGAAAAACTGCTTCAGCTCATCATCAGTACACGTTGTACTCTCTTGTGATCTAACCACTCCCTTGCAGGTATTTAATGTTCCATGGGGTTCCACCAGAACATTTCTGTCTCCTACAATTTTGAGGTAACGGAGTTTCAAGGACTGTTCATCAGTTCTAGTATGAATTAGGATTGTTCCATCCTGAAGCCTTCTGATGCTGTCAGGCTTTCCGATAAGGTTGTTGATCGACTTGTTGATAAGGTAAGACGACAAATTGGTTAGTGTCCCTTCCGTAGCTTTAATGACTTGATAATGACAAATTTGTTTGGAAGAAGTATCCATATAAAATTGGTAAAATTCATCCCCCATGCTCCCCACCCACCACGGAGCCCAACAAGGGGAGACTTTTATGGGTAGGGCTGTGCCCAGTACCCAAGTCCTAGGGATACATGGAGGAGATACTCTCAGAAGGATTGCAAGTAATACAGCTGCAATCATGGTAAGAAGAAGCATGGCCAGCATGTATACTTGATCATAACCTTCATTGATTGACCCATCAGCCATGGCCAAATAGGACCGAAGTCCTATTGGCAACACGACAAGCCGATTGACTGGACCGGGCCAATCCAGCCTCCCGTCTGGGAGAAATCCAGGCCAAAGTAGTGTATTGTATGGAAGGGACAAAATTTAGTCCCGCCCAACTCAACTACCAGGACCCCTTCATCCTCCAACACGGGTTGCAACCCACGGCAAACAGGTTGCCCCATTTCTGTCGGGGAGACATGTGCTTGCGCACTGTCTTGTATTGGCCACTAAGGATACAGGATTTCACCTCCAGTACAGTGTTACCACCCACCGCCGCGAGGAGGCCCGAGACCTGCGGGGGCTGGAGGGGGCAGGTAATTGGTCAAATAGGTTATTTAGATCTTGTAGGGTCACCCGGAAACTCGGTGACAAGTAAAGGGAGCACACGGTAATTGTTTTACGTAAAGTTAGGCGGACAGCAGTAGCCTGCAAAGTGGTGGTCAGATTAAGGAGGTATATATTTTTCACTATTTGGCATGTACACGAATTTGTATACCTGCAAAAACGAACATATACACGAATTTGGCATTCGTGTAAGTGTGAGATATTGCAATTCACGAATTTGTGTAGGTGCAAAAACGAACATTGAAACCTTAAACTTGGCTAAAACCAACTCTAAACCTAATTTGGACCCTAAAACTGAAAGATATAACACCTCCACGAATGCTAGTAATGGCAGGTACACAAATGAATAATAAAGCACATCCACGAGTGCTAGTTAATCCACATACACGAGCACCTATGCTCGTTTTTTCATGTCCACTAATTCGTACATGTTAGTTTTTACACCTCCACAAATTCGTGTACATGTCAAATAATGAAAAATATATACATGGATTAAGGCAAGTATGTATTATGCCCTGTCTGACCAGAATGGTAGAACCACCTATTGCCATATCATGGACAATTTCCCCATATGAGTTATACATATGATAATTTCTGATAGTAATGTTGTCGGATGGTTTTAAGTAAGTCTCCTGGAGACATAGGATGCTCGCCCTATGCTCAGATGTCAATATTTTTATTTCATCAAAATTTGCTCTTAAACCTCTGCAATTCCACTGAACTATGTTGTCCATGGAATGAGTTTGTTCAGTCATAAATGTTATCTTCTTAACGGGGCTCTATTCGTGACTTTATGTTCGTCACGTTTCAGAATTTGATTGGGGTTGGTAGTTCTTCCTCCCATATTTGTGTTTGGTGGGCCAGGTATTTTTGTACTTTTTGGATGTGTTTGACTCGTGTTCTTTGAGTCGGGACTTTTATTTTGGTGATGTGTTTGAGTTGTCGGGGTTCTGCGTTGCAGTTTGTCCTGTGTAGGGTTTTTTGTTTTGTCTGGTTGACCTCCCTGACCCTGCTTTCCACCTGTTGGAGCAGCAGATGGGGTCTGGGAGGTGTTGTCAGTTGGTTTGTCCACCTTGGTGGGAGAACCAGCATTGGCCTTAACTACCTCGGGAACTGTAGGAGGTGTTTGCAGTTCCATTGGGTCTTCTTCATCTGATGGCTGGGAGTCAACCGTTTCAAAAGAGGAATTTAGGTCAGATTCGACCTCTGTCACTTGAATCTTCGTTGGGGCTCTCTCTTCAGAATTTCTGTCATCAGATTTCCTTTTTGTCGGTTTGTTCTTCAGGTCCTTTTGTTGATTTTTGTCTGTTTTCTCTCGATTTTGTGTCAAGTGTCTTTCGTGCACGTTATGAAGTTCATTCATTTGTGCGTGTTCAAAAAGATTAAGGAATTTGTCATCATGTTCTTGTGAATTGGATTTGTTTGTGTCTTTATTTGTCTGAGAATGTTTTGAGTAGCTGAAATCTGGATCCAGGTCTACTCTTAATCTGGGCGTTGTGCGAGGAAATGAACTGGGTCCAGCTTGGCGATGAATGGAAGATCCATGGGACAACTGTGATCCGTTGGTAGTTCTGCATTCTCTTCACCAGCGGCCTGAGCATAACTTTGAGCTCCATATCGGGATTGTGCTATTCATCTAGCCTCAGGAAATGAGACATTTGAGGTTGCCTTGATCTCAAGGACTTGTTTCTCGTAGGTCCATTTAGGACATGACTTGTTGAACGATGGGTGGTTCCCCTTGCAGTTGACACATCTAGGAGGGAGACCACACGGAGCATCCTTAGTATGGGTGTGATCCGAGCCTCCACAGTTGGCACATACCTCCACTCTGCTTTTACATGTCTTGGTAATGTGACCATATTTCTGGCATCGGTAACAGCGCCGTGGATTTTGGATGTAGGGGCGGACCCTACAGAATTCAAATCCAATTTCTACAGCTTCCGGTAGCCGGTTTCCCTTAAAGGTGAGACAAAGAGTCTCTACTACCGAGCCATCTTTTGTTGTTCTATGCGACATTCTGTAAATGGAGACAATCGGAATTTTGCGGAACTCGAACCAGTCGAGGAGCTCCGCATTAGTGTTCTCGTGGCTATCAAATGAATGTATCACTCCTTGGATTGAGTTTAACTTTTCATGTGGAGCCACTTCCACCACAGGCAGTGTTGACATGCTTTGCCCTTATTCTGTTATATTATACCAAGGTGTATTGCTCAAGCCCCCCCTATGGGAAAATGACAGTCGTCGTGTGCGGTCATATTTGCGGAAGTTGCCATAAATAGTATTCTTGGGATATCCCATGGCCACCAGGCCTGTTTTGTGGTGGCTGGGAAACAGGCTATAGTATGCTCACCAAAGGGCAGACTGAGGTTCCAATTTAATCAAGAGATGGCTCTGTGGTCTCCTAAATTCTGATTGGCTGTCAAAGGGAATTCCCTTGTGATGTATGCTGATATGGGTGCACACATAGGTAAGATTGGCCAAACAAGGTTTAATGCAAGTCTAAATGCAGTGTAGTGAGTGAAAATCATCTCTAAGTGTAGCTGAGAGACTATTATCTCACAGAACCAACAAGAATGTTGTGAAAGGCTGCTCCTTGAGCAATTTTAATCAATTTTTCTATATTTACACTCCACCAGGCGGCACTTGAGCCATACACCTTCCTCTCTATCTCTAGAACTGCTAAGCCATTGTGATCATTCCGCCTGTGCTTCCACCTTCGCAATACGTAGTTGTTCCATGTCCAGTAGTCGTTGAGATTGCTCTCTATCCCTGCATTTAATCAAGAGGGAACCAGGGAATCGTCTTACATCCTCTGGTTTGCCTATTGCCTGAAGAAGGGCTTTCGCCCATATCGTTGATGACATCTGTTGGAATGCCTCGTCCTTGCCTTTTAGCACTATATACCTTGGCCAAGGTTCAGTTTCACAGTCAAAAAATCCTTGAGATAGGTTATGGTCCATACAGATTTCCATTCTTCATCCTTCATGCTCCCCACCCACCACGGAGCCCAACAAGGGGAGACTTTTATGGGTAGGGCTGTGCCCAGTACCCAAGTCCCAGGGATACATGGAGGAGATACTCTCAGAAGGATTGTAAGTAATACAGCTGCAATCATGGTAAGAAGAAGCATGGCCAGCATGTATACTTGATCATAACCTTCATTGATTGACCCATCAGCCAGATAGGACCGAAGTCCTATTGGCAACATGACAAGCCGATTGACTGTACCGGGCCAATCCAGCCTCCCGTCTGGGAGAAATCCAGGCCAAAGTAGTGTATTGTATGGAAGGGACAAAATTTAGTCCCGCCCAACTCAACTACCAGGACCCCTTCATCCTCCAACACGGGTCGCAACCCACGGCAAACAGGTTGCCCCATTTCCGTCGGGGAGACGTGTGCTTGCGCACTGTCTCGTGTTGGCCACAAGAGATACAGGACTTCACCCTTGTGTTACCACCCACCGCCACGAGGAGGCCCGAGACCTGCGGGGGCAGACATCCATGAAGAGGTTCCTCTTCAGTTAAATCTGTCTCAATGATACATAGACCTTTAAGGTGATATCAGGTGACATTTGGGTGATACATAGACATCACAAGTGATACAAGCAGATATTTAGGTTAAATAAGGGATATTTAGATGTTACCTTATATAGACCTTCTAGGTGACATCAGGTGATATTTAGGTGATGATCGGCATTTTGGGTGATACCAATATCACAATGACAGACTGCTATTTTTGTGTCATATGTGGGAGGGCCGATAGCAGTAATTTTCAGATTTGATTGCTTTCAATTATTTATAAACAGGAAAAGAAGATCAGAGGACTTGGACATAGACGGAGCAATCAGGCTGTGCGTGAAAAAGTTGGAAGACAACCAGATGATGGCCGCCATGTACTCTCGGGAGAGGATGGAAGCAATCTGCCGGGTGAAAGTCCAGTGGTTAGCTAGGGTGTCCGGGATGACCAGGTTAGCGTTTACATTTTACGAATTTAAACAGATTTACGAGAGAAAAAGGTTTGCAAGTGTATATGGTGCTTCTGCTACATGACACAGACTTTCAAGAGCTAAATACCAGCTGGATTAGACCAATACCAGCTGGATTAGACCAATACCAGCTGGATGAGACAAGTACCAGCTGGATGACACAAGTACCAGCTGGATGACACAAATACCAGCTGGATGAGACAAGTACCAGCAGGATGAGACACATACCAGCTGGATGAGAGAAATACCTGCTGGATTAGACAAATACCAGCTGCATGAGACAAATACCAGCTTGATGAGACAAATACCAGCTGGATGACACAAATACCAGCTGGATGACACAAATACCAGCTGGATGGGACAAATACAAGCTGGATGAGACAAGTACCAGCTGGATGAGACAAATACAAGCTGGATGAGACAAATACATGCTGGACGAGACAAGTACCAGCTGGATGACACAAATGCCAGCTGGATGAATTGGGGACCTCTTGTGCAAGCATATGTAGTGTGCATGTATATTGTACAAGGTAACTCACATGGGGTAAATATGAAACATGGGATGGTTCGCCCCCCCCCCCCCACCAGCGGGAATTATGTTGTGGGCTATGCGTTCAACAACGCGATAAACCGATAGACCTTCACTTAACCATATATCTGTCTGTTTACCTATCTACAGGATTACTAACATGCACTGCGGTTTTCTTTACTCATACAGGTTTTGTCTGCAACTGTGTGTAGGCCTATTATACTATCATCAAGCTGATCAATGATTTTCATATAATTAAACAATTTTGTTAATTTTTTCTTTTAAAATAGAGAAGATCAACAAGATAAAAAGGTGGACAGTATGTCGCCAGGCGCTCGGAATTACTTCTCCTCTTTGGGAACATCTCAAGGTCAAGGTGAGGTCAACCAAGGTCAAAGTGAGGTCAACCAAGGTCAAGGTCAAGTCCATCAAGGTCAAGGTCAGGTCCATCAAGGTCAAAGTGAGGTCAACCAAGGTCAAGGTGAGGTCAATCAAGGTCAACAGCTCCAAGATATAGGTCAAGGTCCAAAAAAATTGACACTCACAGACAAGTCTAAGATGATGGAGGACGGGAAAGCGGCGTGCATGAAGAGAACGAAAAAGATGATGAAGGACATGATATCCTCAGATCAGATGGAAAGCGTCTGTGGCAATGAAATGAAGTGGGTCGTCCAAGTAGAAGAAGCAAGAAGGTAGGCTGCTAAGTTTAACTTTAAGATTGAATTGAGAAAATTGATTCAATTATGCCATATCCAGCTAAAAAATCCACTTTATTGCTGAGATTTGACAGAAAATATCCATAAAATCATGAACTGAACCAGAGAAGATTGTCATCTAGATGTCCGCTGTAGTGAGAGATCCACTTTCCAGACCAAAAATTCGTTTTTTTCGGGAAGCGGATTCTCTAAAATGCGGATCGGCCCGAATTTGCGGACCAATGGTACTAATCGTGTATCGATCAAGTGTATCGATGATACGTATCGTATCAAATGTCAGCAACGATGTAGAGGACTAGTTAGTAGGCTATGACAGTAACTTCTAAAGTAGTCAATCTCGGTTTGTTTCTTTTCTTGGCAAGTCAAAATACCAACATATACATTGCACATGATTGCTTTTGCATTTCTTCTAACAGGCGAGACCCGACAATGAGATCCAAAGTGGAGAGCATGGCCATGCCAGTTCGGAACTACTTCAATTCATTGGGTGAAGATCACCGTCAGAAGAGACAAACTAGCACATCCAAACCAAGAAAGGTCAGAGAAGGCAGCGAATAAATTCAATTTTTAATAAAAATTTCAAAATGAGATATTAACATTAGCCAATGATTAGGTGTACCAATGTACCTATGTACAAGTAACGATGATCTTTTGGCGACGTATTTTAGTCAAGGTTGGGCTAGTCCTGAGACCCTGCGTGTAGCCCAGGGGTCATGAATCTCTACATAGTAAAAACTTGAGATTTCAGCATACCCTTCAGGAGAATCAGAATGGTGTCCTTGTTGTGGCTCCATTGATCATAGCGATTATCTCACAATAATCTCCATGTCTTTAGCTGCGGATAGCACATCATTTCAGCCCAGAACGTCCTCACATACACTGTAGACAACAGTTTAAAATTTTCTCAGCCCCAAAAAAACTGTCTCCTCAAGAAAATAAAATGGCTGCTTAACAGTGATTGGTCTAACAGAGTAGCAGCACTGTTATGTCATAAACACTGGTGACATCACAATCTCTATTGATGTCAGAGTGATTGTGTAAACTATCATGTTGTGACATCACCATGCAGCTGTCAATCTCTCTCAGCCAATCAGAGCACTATTTAATTACAATGTATAAGAAAAAATTATAAAGCTCAACTTCAACGCCTTTGTATTGTAGGTGTCAGTGTTCTCACAAAGCTGAAAATATGTGCTATCAGCTGCAAATATTGCCTAATTTTTACAAACCAACACATAATATCAGTAATCCATGGAAAACTTAGCTACAGCCATTCTCCTAAACCCTTGTTGAAAATCTCAAGTTTTCCCAATGTAGCGACCCATGACCCACGTGCTAGTACACGTGGGTCCCAGGGCTAAGGTTGGGCATTGCACCGGCGAGGCTCCGGATGGGGGGTTTGGAGAGGGAATTCATAAGTTAAATGACCAAAGGCACTGTACCCAACCGGAAGTCAATTGGGAGCGTAACTGCAGTTACGCTCCCAAAACGTCCACCATCTTTACTGTCGATTCAGAAGTTTACAAGCAGTTTTCTCAGCCTGTTTTAACGATTAGAGTTGCTTATATACCTCTTGATGTTCAGGGTACATGTTTGAGTAGTCCTGATATCATTAACTGGTCAGCTTTTGTCTGTAATTCTACGAATTGGCATTTGAAGCCAAGATCGTCGGGAGCGTAACTCAAATGTTTGGGAGCGTAACTTTAAAGTTTTTCTTTGGATAAGGAGAGTAACTGAGTGAAGCAAATGCTTTGTTGGCTTCGATATGGCTATTTTTCTTTGACATGGACACTGTATTGTGGACTGTAGTTCTTTTTGGGAGGAGGGGGTGGGCACACTCTGATCGAATTTCAAGATCCAGTTAGTGTACATATAATAAAGAATGGTATACATATATATGCTCAAAAATTCAAACTCATGACCTGACTTTAACATGTTACTCTATGTCATGAGCAGCGATGAGGAACTGAGCTATTTTGACAATGGCTTGGACCTGCTGGTTCTTCACCTGTAAATGAGAAGAGCTGTCTTTTTGTTGTGACAAAACCGGAGACAAATATATATAGGCCTATAAGAAAATTCTGCACTTCAAACTTACTTGGGATGATGTCAAACTTGCAAAATTGAAGCTGTATAGACAGTATAGGCCTACTTCTCTTTCAGTTCTATAGACTGCCATAGACAGAATTTGGCAATGCAGGCCTACAGTACAACCCAAAATAAAGTGCGATTACCCCAGCAGGAAGGAAGAATCAGCCACTACTTTACCCTTTCACACCTTTTGACTACCTCTGAATCACTTCCTATTTTTACCTACTTGAAACTACCTTTTAAACATTAAAATCACATATAAACAACATCAATTTTGTATGTAAAGGAAGTCCATTTTGGTCTATGTTCAATTTCGCGCACAAGGCACTGTCACACATCACTGCATGGTTCATTTATATCATGGATCTATAACTTAACCCTTATAGCTCTATGTTTATAATTACCCTACCAGCAGGCCCAAAAATCATTGAAGTTTAATTAATATTCTAGTCGATCCTTTTGTCAGTTTTTTGTGGAGTAAGTACTACGGCATCCCAATATAAGTGATAGCCGTTAAGAAAAGTTCCTCTTGCCATACTAAATAGCTTTTAATGAATCACCATTGACTGACTCTTCAAAGTGAGAGTGACTGAGTGAGTGAGTTTGTGTTTTACGCCCCATCAGCACCAGTGTGGGCTATTTAGAGGCAACATTGGTTAGATAGATTATCCTGGAACTAATTTCTCATAATTTGTAGAAGTAGTCGTTATCTCTGAGGAACCGTGTTATACTGGACGCTGAATTTTCTAAGAATAAGTGTTTGAGATTACCTGATTGAAAGGGTCGGTGATGTAGATTGTTATTACATTCTATCAAGATATGTTTGATCGAAAGTGGTACTTGGCACCCTTCGCATATTGGTGCTGCATCATTGTTTAATAAGTGTGAGTGGGTTAATCTGCTGTGCCCTATAAGACATCTATGAATTACGATTTGCTCTCTGCGTGAGTTCACATCAATTTTTATATCTTTCATGACGTGTGGTAGTATTGTGCGTAGCTTGTTTCGTTGGCAAGCATTCCATCGTACTTGCCAACTATACTTTGTAAAATCATTGATATGCTTTCTAAAATCCGTGTAAGGGACAACATAGTCCGTTAAGTTTTTACTTAAGGCTCTCTTCGCATGAAGATCAGCCATCTCATTTCCTTTGATATCAACGTGACTTGGAATCCAACAAAATATAATATCCTTGTTTTCTTTCATTGCTGCTAAGGTAAAAAGAATGTCTAATACAAGAGGGGTTTCCACCTGCTTGTTGGCTATTGCCTGCAATGCAGACTTTGAGTCAGAGCAAATTACAAAATTGTTAGTCTCTGAGTTGGCTGTCATTTCTACCGCCTTGTAGATAGCTGTCAGTTCCGCTGTGAATATCGAGCACACATCAGGTATACGTTCATTACAGTAACTTGTCTTTGCGGAGGTGACTGCGTAACCAGTCAGAAGTCCATCTTTGGACCCATCCGTGTAAAGAAACTTGTATGATGGGTACCGGGATTTTATTATGAGGAATTTACTCTGGTATTCCAGGGGACTTGTAGAAGATTTTCTAAGACTTGTTAGGTCTAGAATACAAATTGGTGAAGGCAGGGTCCACGGAGATATGGATGGAACCTGCACTTCAGCAACTATGCAGTTGTCTTTGTTTATTATGTCGTAGTAGGGTTTCATTCTAAGCCCTAGGGGTTTTATAACACTTTGTTTAGTCATATAAATTTGTTGGTACTTTGGCTGAAATACCGGGTAAAAAGCCGGATTTGTTGGACATGCTGCCAGTTTAACAAAATATTGCAGCGAAAGTTTTATACGCCGTAGTGACAATGGTGGTTCTTTCGCAAGGACATATAGACTCTCTATTGGCGATGTTCTAAATGCTCCAAGACACAGGCGAATGCCCAGATGGTGTACTGTATTTAGACATCGGAGGTAGGACGGTCTTGCTGATCCATATACAATACTCCCGTAATCGAGACGTGATCGGGTTATAGCCCTATATAGTCGTAGCAATACAGTGGTGTCTCCACCCCAACTGAGCTTGCTGACTACTTTGAGAAGATTAAGAGATTTTAAACCTTTAGCTTTAAGTTCTTTGATATGTGGAATAAAAGAGAATTTAGAATCCAGTAAAACTCCTAAGAATTTGTACTGGTTTACTACTTTGATTTTCGAATTCTCTAACATTAGGATTGGATCCGGCTGAAAGCTTCTGGGAGGATAGAAGTGCATACACACCGTTTTATTTTTGGAGAATTTAAAACCATTCTCATATGACCATTTTTGCAACCTGTTTAGGTTAAGTTGCAGTTGTCGTTCCACACTTGTCATTTTGGTTGACTTAAAAGCAACAAGGAAATCATCAACGTATAAAGAGCACTTGATATTCTCCTTGATATGTCGGACTATGTTGTTAATCTTAATATTAAAACATGTCGGAGAGAGAATACTTCCCTGAGGAACTCCCATTTCTTGGTTAAAATTGTTGGATAGTGTGCTTCCTATTCTGACTTGGAAGTTTCGATCTTGAAGGAATGAATTTATAAAGTGAGGAAGCCTTCCCCGGAGACCCATTTCATGAATGTCCTTCATAATTCCAAATTTCCAAGTGGTGTCATAAGCTTTTTCTAGGTCAAAAAATACTGCAACTACATGTTCTTTCTTAATGAAGGCATCTCTTATGTAGGTTTCTAATGATACTAAATGGTCCAATGTACTTCTTTTGGACCTGAAACCACACTGATATTCTGTTATGGCTTCAGTTGATTCCAAATACCATACTAGTCTATTGTTGACCATCCTTTCCATGGTCTTACAAAGACAACTGGTGAGTGCAATCGGACGATAGTTAAGTGGATCACTGAGGTCTTTGTTAGGTTTTGGGATTGGTATTACTATCGCTTTCTTCCACAGCGTTGGGAATGTACCGAAGTCCCATATTCTATTATAAATCTGAAGCATAATTTTAAGGCTTCCTTCCGGTAGATGCTTTAGTAGTTGATAATGAACTTCATCTGCTCCAGTAGCAGAGTCTTTTGCCTTATTCAATGCCGCTATGAGCTCTTCCACGGAGAAGGGCATGTTATATGCTTCAGAGTTATCAGACTGGAAATTCAAATTTTGTCGCTCGGCCCTCTCTTTAAATTGTTGGAATTCTTGGGTGTAATTGTTCGATGAGGAGTTAAATGCGAATTGGTCACCTATTCTATTTGCAATTTCCTCAGTTGTGGTTATCTCTTCTTCGTCGATGACAAGATGTTGAATATGTGTGGATGTATCTCTACCCTGTATCTTCTTTATCATTTTCCATACTTTTGAACTAGGTGTACGGGTATTAAGTTTAGAGACATAGTTTTGCCAGGTAGCCCTTTTCTTTTGTCTTATTATCCTTCTCGCTCTTGCTCTGAAGATTTTAAATTGATTTAGATTTTCTGATGTTGGACGAGATTTAAAGGCACGTAATGCTTTTTTGCGGGCTTTGATAGCCTCTTTGACCTCTGTGTCAAACCAAGGTTTAGGGCTATGGTGAGGATTGGCTTGAGATTTCGGTATCGCTTTATTTGCTATGTCTATAATATCTTTTGTGAAATGGTCTACAGGGGAATCGGAATCTGCATATTTCTGTTGGGTAATATTTTTGTTGCAGAGTTCTGAGAAGAGATTCCAGTCTGCTTTATTGAATTTCCACCTTGATAAACCGGAGTTAGGACCAACATCTAACGATTTCAATAGGATTGGGAAATGATCACTTCCATGTGTATCCTCTAGTACTTTCCATTCAAAATCTAAAAACAAATTTGGGTCACTTATACTTAGGTCAATAGCAGAGTAAGTGCCATGTCCTGAATGTAGAAATGTATCTGACCCATCATTGTAGACACAAAGATTATTTCCATTTATAAAGTCCTCTATCAGTTCACCTCTACTATTCAGGTCTGCACTACCCCATAAAGGGCTGTGACCATTAAAATCTCCAAGAATAATGGAGGGGGCAGGTAATTGGTCAAATAGGTTATTTAGATCTTGTAGGGTCACCAGGGAACTCGGTGACAAGTAAAGGGAGCACACGGTAATCGTTCTACGTAATGTTAGGCGGACGGCAGTTGCCTGCAAAGTGGTGGTCAGATTAAGGCAAGTATGTATTATGCCCTGCCTGACCAAAATAGCAGAACCACCTATTGCCCTATCATGGACAATGTCTCCATATGAGTTATACATATGATAATTTCTGATAGTAATGTTGTCGGATGGTTTTAAGTAAGTCTCCTGGAGACATAGGATGCTGGCCCTATGCTCAGATGTCAATATTTTTATTTCATCAAAATTTGCTCTTAAACCTCTGCAATTCCACTGAACTATGTTGTCCATGGAATGAGTTTGTTCAGTCATAGATGTTATCTTATTAACGGGGCTCTATTCGTGACTTTATGTTTGTCACGTTTCAGAATTTGATTGGTGTTAGTAGATTTTCCCCCCATATTTGTGTTTGGTGGGCCAGGTATTTTTGTACTTTTTGGATGTGTTTGACTCGTGTTCTTTGAGTCGGGACTTTTATTTTGGTGATGTGTTTGAGTTGTCGGGGTTCTGCGTTGCAGTTTGTCCTGTGTAGGGTTTTTTGTTTTGTCTGGTTGACCTCCCTGACCCTGCTTTCGACCTGTTGGAGCAGCAGATGGGGTCTGGGAGGTGTTGTCAGTTGGTTTGTCCACCTTGGTGGGAGAACCAGCATCGGCCTTAACTACCTCGGGAACTGTAGGAGGTGTTTGCAGTTCCATTGGGTTTTCTTCATCTGATGGCTGGGAGTCAACCGTTTCAAAAGAGGAATTTAGGTCAGATTCGACCTCTGTCACTTGAATCTTCGTTGGGGCTCTCTCGTCAGAATTTCTGTCATCAGATTTCCTTTTTGTCGGTTTGTTCTGCAGGTCCTTTTGTTGATTTTTGTCTGTTTTCTCTCGATTTTGTGTCAAGTGTCTTTCGTGCACGTTATGAAGTTCATTCATATGTGCGTGTTCAAAAAGATTAAGGAATTTGTCATCATGTTCTTGTGAGTTGGATTTGTTTGTGTCTTTATTTGTCAGAGAATGTTTTGAGTAGCTGAAATCTGGATCCAGGTCTACTCTTAATCTTGACGTTGTGCGAGGAAATGAACTGGGTCCAGCTTGGCGGTGAATGGAAGATCCATGGGACAACTGTGATCCCGTTGGTAGTTCTGCATTCTCTTCACCAGCGGCCTGAGCATAACTTTGAGCTCCATATCGGGATTGTGCTATTCGTCTAGCCTCAGGAAATGAGACATTTGAGGTTGCCTTGATCTCAAGGACTTGTTTCTCGTAGGTCCATTTAGGACATGACTTGTTGAACGATGAGTGGTTTCCCTTGCAGTTGGGCAATTCCGTAAAGTCAACAACCAATCAGTCAAAATTTCAAAATTGACATAATTACGTGCTATGGGTGTAATAATGTGCCAAAATAAGTTTATTTTCAGGAACAGAAAAATTCGATTGATTATCTCATTTGGTCTTTGAGATATTTGCGTTTAAGTAATGCTATCTTTGGTGACTGCAATTATTATATTTTTTAGCACATTAATATTAAGATGTCACTGCCAGGAGAGAAATTGGTTAGTTGGTTTCATTTTGCTGTCAGTTGCTGCCTATGGGAGTACACTTTCATTTTGCATTATAAAATCTTGCATCAATCCTTGTGAATTCCATCAGGCAGTGACATTTGACCTAATAAGATTCTCAGTGTACGTCCGACACCAAAATTACTAAATAATTTTCCTGCTGACAAGTTACTGATGTTAACTTCATTAAACTTCTGATACAAAGCACATTTATGCCCATTAACAGCATGGTGGCCACTTGAACCATTTAAACCTGATGCTTTTGCCAGGGAGAGCACTTAAAGTGTGTACGTCCGACACCAAAAAGGCAATGTACGTCCGACACCAAAATATGAAAGTGCATCTGGAACAAAGGAAATGATACAAATGTTGGTACACAGGCTTGGTCTCATCAGAACACCTTAGGCCAGTCTGTTTGGGTGAACCTTAAAATGGTATAGGTCACAAAACAGGAAATAGATGATATCCTTGAAATTTGGTCATTTTCAACTCTGTTTTAGGCCATGAAATTATGTGAAGGGCTATTCTATCACATGTAATTGGTATGAAATAGTGACACAAGCTGAGACAGACATTATACTCATAGAAAACTAAAGATAAAATTACATCTATTAGCTTATACCTAGTATTTTAAGCTGTGATAGTACCAAAAAGCATATACAGAAATTGTCAGAAAATGGCAGATTTTCTTTATTTGTTTACATATTTATGCCAAATTCCTTCATAATTGCATTTGTCAAGTATTCCCTCAACATATACTAAAAATATATGTGCAATTACAGTGACAATTGTTGGTATAACTTGAGATTTTTTGGATAGTTCTGTGCTAAAATTACTGTAAAGTTGATGGTAAAAATGGTGAAAATAACTTGCATGTTCGAGACACCACATTTGGCTCAAATATACTATGATGAAGCCATTTTATGGTTCCTAATTATTGTAAAGGAACTCTACTTTAAATAAAAGATGAAAATTTGTGAAAATTTTTAATAATTCTTGCACTGCAGGCATCCTTTACGCTTCCAACTCACACGCGTACGTCCGACACCGAAAATATGTACGTCCGACACCGAATAGAAATGGCTACAGCTTTATGACAAGTTACAATATTGCCATGGAAATTAGCCTGGCTGATGCCTGAAATAGTTCCCTTGACAATAGAGGTAATTTGAATGATTTTTCTCCATATACATCACAGAGTTTTGAGAAACAAGTCATCAAGTCAGAAAAGTGTCATTTCTCTGAGTACGTCCGACACCATGACATTTTGCCTTGTTGCTCAGCTCCTGTGGCACTTTGAGCTTTGGTTGATGGCTTGTTTGAAAGCCCTACCACAGAGCCTCATGCCTGTTTAACAATCGAATAGCTAAGGTGTAATGGTAGGGCTACACAAGCTGTTAAGGTGTCTGATCTGTACGTCCGACTTTACGGAATTGCCCAGTTGACACATCTTGGAGGGAGACCACACGGAGCATCCTTAGTATGGGTGTGATCCGAGCCTCCACAGTTGGCAATACCTCCACTCTGCTTTTACATGTCTTGGTAATGTGACCATATTTCTGGCATCGGTAACAGCGCCGTGGATTTTGGATGTAGGGACGCACCCTACAGAATTCAAATCCAATTTCTACAGCTTCCGGTAGCCGGTTTCCCTTAAAGGTGAGACAAAGAGTCTCTACTATCGAGCCATCTTTTGTTGTTCTTTGCGACATTCTGTAAATGGAGACAACCGGAATTTTGCGGAACTCGAACCAGTCGAGGAGCTCCGCATTAGTGTTCTCGTGGCTATCAAATGAATGTATCACTCCTTGGATTGAGTTTAACTTTTCATGTGGAGCCACTTCCACCTTTGCAATATGTAGTTGTTCCATGTCCAGTAGTCGTTGAGATTGCTCTCTATCCCTGCATTTAATCAAGAGGGAACCAGGGAATCGTCTTACATCCTCTGGTTTGCCTATTGCCTGAAGAAGGGCTTTCGCCCGTATCGTTGATGACATCTGTTGGAATGCCTCGTCCTTGCCTTTTAGCACTATATACCTTGGCCAAGGTTCAGGTTCACAGTCAAAAAGTCCTTGAGATAGGTTATGGTTGAAAAAATCCATACAGATTTCCATTCTTCATCCTTCATGGTCCCCACCCACCACGGAGCCCAACACGGGGAGACTAAGTCGGGTAGGGCAGAGCCCAGTACCCTAGTCCCAGGAATACATGAAGGATATACTCTCTAAAGGCTAGGCCTGCAATACAGCCTCAATCATGAGAAAATAACCATGGCAGGCAAATATCCGGTTTCTACCCTTCTTTGATTGACCCATCAGCCATGGCCAAATAGGACCAAAGTCCTGACAACATGACAAGCCGATTGACTGGACCGGGCCAATCCAGCCTCCCGTCTGGGAGAAATCCAGGCCAAAGTAGTGTATTGTATGGGAGGGACCAACTTAGTCCCAACCGACTCAACTACCAGGACCCCTTCATCCTCCAACACGGGTCGCAACCCACGGCAAACAGGTTGCCCCATTTCCGTCGGGGAGACGTGTGCTTGCGCACTGTCTCGTGTTGGCCACAAGAGATAGAGGACTTCACTCTTGTGTTACCACCCACCGCCACGAGGAGGCCCGAGACCTGCGGGGGCCTTCAAAGTGAGAAGATTGGTTAGCCAAGGTACAGTTAAAGGAGGCATCCACCTATAAAAAGGAGCCAGTGGAGGTTCCCGTCATTCTAGAATCATAACTCAAACAGTCAGCATCTCCCTCTTTCCTATATCAAAATCGTCAATACCAGCAATAATACTGCATGAAATAACAGTACTCTTATTTTTCAACCACATGACATTTCATAACGAAGGAACACATGATTGTGGTTTTGAGTGCATTGCAAGACCATTAAAATATCATTTTATTAGAAATCCGAGCTAAAAATTGAAGAACATGAACTGCTGATTGTTCATGAAAACTTACAACCTGAGTTCATAGGACTGTCCACTTCAGAGGAATTCCGAAATGCATTGAAATTAAAAACCCTTATTAGTTTATTTACCCTTCATTAGCAAAAAGCAATTTTTAACAAGCTAAAAACTTAGAATAATGCAGATAATAATGTTTATTTTAAGAAAATGTATGATCATAGAGCTATAAGGGGTGAGTTATAGATCCATGGTATGATATACCACTAAACACAAATCCTGCAATTTTCATAAAAAGTCGGAGCATTATTAATAAAGTTATGGTATATTTACCACTTCACTTAAAACATAGCAGACAGACATCAAAGCAAGATGATTGGCTAATATCTAATCCTAGCTAACCAATGAAAGAAAAAGGTAATTAAGACTTAAGAATCCCATGTAATTGCTGTACCTGGGTATATTGGTATCCCCTCAAAGCCTTAATTGCAATACAGGATTGCCTGACACTCACAGTTAGAAACTGCACTTCACATTAGGCCCCGAGACTCGCCGAGAGCCTCTTATAATGCTTTATAATGGTGACTTAGTGTATGGTTATTGTATTTAAAAAGATGAGTTACGCTCTTTAAAATTTGAGTTACGCTCCTAAATATTTTAAAGATCGTGGAGTTACGCTCTTGCCAAGTATAACTTTATGTGCAGTTATTGAACTTTTGGGAAGTTTTTGAACAAAATCAATATGCCATCCTGTCTTTAACTAACCCAAATAAACCCCTCGCGAACTGCCTTGACATGGGAAAGCTCAGCATATTAATAATAGCCAGTCAAACTTCTGAATCGAGTGGTAAGATGGTGGCCGTTTTAGGAGCGTAACTGCAGTTACGCTCCCGATTTATTTCCGGTTGGGTACAGTGAAAGGACAGGAGGACATCAAACTTCATAAAGAATTTCAATGCAAAAAACCAACATTTCAATGCAAAAAACCAACATGGATTTTTTCAAAAAACCATTTTGAATCTAAAAAACCAATTTTGTCCCGACATTTTTTAGAGTGTAGGTTTCAGACTCTTCCGGAACACAGAAGGGCTCAGGGTTCCACAGCGCAATGAGGCTACTTTTAAAAAATGAAGCGTTTCTTACATTTTCATCCTGTCCAGGAATACAGAATGCTGACAGCTGAGGAACGCAGAGACTTCCACGATGCCATAAATGCAACGAAGAACACAACGGTTGGCGGCAATGTGGGCGATGCCATTAATGTAATGAAGAGGACACCGGCTGAGGGCAATGCGGGCGATGCCATTAATGTAATGAAGAGGACACCGGCTGAGGGCAATGCGGGCGATGCCATTAATGCAATGAATAGGACACCGGCTGAGGGCAATGCGGACGATGCCATGAATGCAATGAAGAGGACACCGGCTGGTGGCAATGCGGGCGATGCCATTAATGCAATAAAGAGGACGGCAGCCGGGGGCAATGGGGGCAATATCAGCGAATACTATGTGTTTGTCATGTTCCACCAGACGGATGTGTCGCCCGCTGCTCACTTCGGGGCAAGTTTCTTGGGATGACATAGAGAGTTCCTTATGAGGTAAAACTTACTTTCTTTATAATCCATTGAGTGATTGACAGTGGTCAACAAGTACTCTAACTCTTCCCGGCCTGAGTAAAAGCAAGGCACGTCATTGTGGCGTTCTACCTCTGCTCTTCCAATTTGACTTTGGAAGGGAAAACTTTCTTCGATTCATACAGTACAACCCTAAATAAAGTACGATTACCCCAGCAGGAAGGAAGAATCAGCCACTACTTTACCCTTTCACACCTTTTGGCTACCCCTGAATCCCTTCCTACCTTTACCTTAAAATACATTTAAAATTACATTAAAATCACATTTAAACAACACCAATTTAAACTGTAAAGCGGGCGTTAGTAGAACTCTCCTTTTTCCAGCTCTCCTGTCTTGACGAGCAGAATAAAACTATTTCCGGAAACATCAGCCTGGGAATTTACAATGGAGTCGGGTTTCTAAGGTCCGTAACAAAGTCTAATCAGCCTGACAGTACTGGAATATGGTGGCAATCCATGCTAAACATTCCATTTAAGACTTGGCAATGCAAATCCGTAATGTTTTCAATGGATTAAAAGTGCCCTGGGGCCTGGAATGCCAGCTTCACTGACTCAGCAATGGTACAAAATGGCAGCTTGTTCCCGGAAATAGTTTTATTCTGCTCGTCAATACAGGAGAGCTGGAAAAATGAGAGTTCCACTATCACAGCCTATTACCCCCATTGTGTTTAAATTATTTGATAATGTGCCCCTTTGTTAATTGCAATTACATCGGTAGCTGTCTTAATAGAGTTCCTAATATGAGCTAAGGTTTGTCATGAGGAGTCAAAGGTAGTTGTAAGGAGACTTGGAGTGGAGAGGAGAAAGGAGGGCAAAACAGGTAAATAGAGGACTTCTGACAGAAAATTATCTTTATTTTCAGTTGTACTGTATCTTCTTTTCATATCAGTTGCTAATTATACACCTACCATAAAGATGAACTTACAGCCTCTACTTCTACCTTCAGACTTCCAATTCTGGCATACAACTAATAATCCTGAAAGGGGATTTTTGTGCTAGCCATTATATCTGAACATTTATATACCGCTACATATAATCTTCCAGATCAGTCTAGCGCGGTTTACAATGAAATTCACAATCTGTGATGACTGCATGGTTACATGGTATATACAGTCTTCAGCACTCCTGCGGACAGCTCTTTCCTTGTTGAGCCAGTTGAGGTATGCACTTCCAAATGCTTGTCCAGTCATATAGTCCAGGGGAGTCTGGTTGTAAGTATTACTGCTCACACCTGACAGGAGAATGACCCCTGCCCACACAAGACTACCTTCCCCGGCCAAAGCCACAACCAGCTCACCGGAATTGAGTTCCAGGACCGAGGTCCGAACCTGCATCCTCAAGTGCCATTGGTTTAGCAGTCAAGCGCTCTAACCATTAGGCTATTCATGCCACTATGGGAACTCATCCTGTAAACCTATCAACAGAAGCTTTCCCATGCTTCTCATCAGGACAGTATGTGCATAAAGTGACTAAGATTGTGATCTTTAGGACCTTTACAAACTATTCGATTGTGGTGTTCCTGGAGAATATAATTGTGATAGTTTAGAATGTTTTGCCTGAAACATTGAGTAATTACAAAGAAATAAATTCTAAACTATCACCAGACATACTGACAACAGGAATATATGAATGGAAACATTTCAATCACCATATAGGTCTATAAATTGTTGATCAATGTGTTAAATTTTCTGTGAATAGACCGTGTTGACAAACATGTTTTAATATATTATGACATGATAACTTAATAATAACATGAAATGTGTCTGGCTGATGGCACCTTTCAGACAATATATCAATCAGGACCTAACATGGAGTTCAAACATGTTAACACACCACCCTGGATCTTGTTGGATCTCATGTTGTCTGTATTATTACAAGAAGCAGGTGTATAACCTGTTATCACCAGCTTACATAGTTTTTTTCCTTGTATAGTAAGCTAACAAGAAGTTTCATGTTGGTATAGTCCAAACATTGTGACAGGTGGTTATCTCCTAGATTTGAAAATAAATTTCTCACACGAGGGCAGAATAGTAGTTCCTGGTAATGGACCATCACACCTGGTGGAAATTAAAATAATTTAAAGTATTTTTCAGTATAGAACAGTGATGGAAAAGGGGCAGGGGAGCTAGGGGGAGCTGAGCTCCCTTGATCAGGAAACTGGGGGAGCTTTCCCTGCTGCAGCTCCCCCAATGATCAGCAGTGAAAAATACAATTTATTGTTAACTTTTGCAGTCCTCAGGGTACTACCAGCCAAAATTATGCTCTGGTGACAAAAAGTTTCCATTTCCATCACTGGTATAGATAATACAATGGTCTTTGGGCTAAGAATCTCAACGAGCAACTTATTTGCAATACAGTGGTCTCTGCATTATAAGACCGCGCCTTCTGGGGCCATGAAGTGGTTTCTCGTAGGGGTGCGGTCTCTCAGCGGATGCAAAATTCACTAAAAATGCTACTTAGTGCATGAGAAAGGCGGTCGCATAAGGCAAGTCAGTCTTACAACAGGGAGTCTCACAATGCAGGTACCACTGTACATACCCTCTAAGTCTCCCTTCTGACAAAGTTCAACCATGACAAATGGGCAAATGTAATGGTCACACACTAAAGAAATGATTAAGAACAATGTTACACACTAAATAAATGATTAAGAACGACGTTACACACTAAAAAATGATTAAGAAAAATGTTAAACACTAAAGAAATGATTAAGAACAATGTTACACACTAAAGAAATGATTAAGAACAATGTTAAACACTAAAGAAATTATTAAGAACAATGTTACACAATAAAGACATGATTAAGAACATTGTTACACACTAAAGAAATGATTAAGAACGACGTTACGCACTAAAAAAATGATTAAGAAAAATGTTAAACACTAAAGAAATGATTAAGAACAATGTCACACACTAAAGAAATTATTAAGAACAATGTTGCACACTAGAGAAATGATTGAGAAAAATGTTACACACTAAAAAAATGATTAAGAACAATGTTACACACTAAAGAAACGATTAAGAACAATGTTACACACTAAAGAAACGATTAAGAACAATGTTACACACTAAAGAAACGATTAAGAACAATGTTACACACTAAAGAAACGATTAAGAACAATGTTACACACTAAAGAAACGATTAAGAACAATGTTACACACTAAAGAAGTGATTAAGAACAATGTTGCAAACTTAAGAAATGATTAAGAACAATGTTACACACTAAAGAAGTGATTAAGAACAATGTTACACACTAAAGAAACGATTAAGAACAATGTTACACACTAAAGAAACGATTAAGAACAATGTTACACACTAAAGAAGTGATTAAGAACAATGTTGCAAACTAAAGAAGTGATTAAGAACAATGTTGCAAACTTAAGAAACGATTAAGAACAATGTTACACACTAAAGAAACGATTAAGAACAATGTTACACACTAAAGAAACGATTAAGAACAATGTTACACACTAAAGAAACGATTAAGAACAATGTTACACACTAAAGAAACGATTAAGAACAATGTTGCAAACTAAAGAAGTGATTAAGAACAATGTTACACACTAAAAAATGATTGAGAACAATGTTACACATTAAAAAATGATTAAGAACAATGTTACACACTAAAAAAACGATTAAGAACAATGTTACAAAGTATATCCACTTTCAGGATGGAAAGAGCCCTCCAGCGCCACAACCCTTCCGTGATGCTCCCTTACTGGGACTCCACTCTGGATGGCAATTTAGGGGACTTGGCGAACAGTTCCGTCATGTGGACTCCAGAGTTCATGGGCACTGCATATGGACAAGTCGTCACGGGACCTTTTGCTAATTGGGAAACACTAAGACCAACAGAAGGGAGGTGAGAATTCTTTGCCCTTGAAATGTCTCAAATTGTGAGAAAATATCTTGTCAACCAGTGTAATTATTTACTGCTGTTATTACCATACATCACCAACAGGTAGGGGAGGAGGGCTGGTCTAGTGGTAGCATGCTAGGCTGCCAATCTCAGGGTCCAGGGTTCGAATCCAGCTCTTGCCAGGTAACCTGGAGCTAAGTTGGACGGCTGTTTCAGTCATCCTTTGCCACATTGCTGTCATCATCCTGTCCTAATTAGCCTACCAAGAGCATATATATAGGATGTAAAACCCCAATCATCCATCCAATAGGTACTTGTAACTTCCCAGAAGCCTCTAATGACCCAAAATTTACGGAATAATGGATATTTCTTACAAATCAGCAACTTTCGATAATTCTGTTGTGAACAACACATGTACTATCATTTGTCAACAATTAATTGCAGAGATGGTCTTTGGAGAACAGGAGGCGCCTTTCCCAGTGGCTTCTACACCAACGAAGCAGTTGATTTAATTGTCGGGATTGATGAATTCCGAGAGAACACACAACATGTCAACCCCTTCGTTGAAGATGTACATGGCGGGCCCCATGTGTGGGTCGGAGGACCGATGAGCAACATAGAAAACTCTCCTTCCGATCCAATATTTTGGATGCACCACGCTTTCGTTGATATGTTATGGGAGTTACAGCAACGGAGGATCGCTAAAGAGGGAAGGAAGGAGCAGTATGTTTACCCGAGAGCCAATGATTCAGAAGCATACGGCGTCGGACCAGAAACGATGATCGACCACCATCGGAGTCATTCCACTACTTGACCAACCCCATGATACCATTCGAGAACCTCTATAATGTCGACGGATTAAGACACACTTACCGCTTCTTCTACCACTACACCGAGCGGCCATCTTGCTCCAAGCAGAAACCCACATGTGGCTCCCCCTACCTCTTCTGCATAGATGACGTCTACATGTGCGCCCCCAAGCTGCAACTGGGAGCAAACTGCCAAGAATTTGAATCCTCCGACAGCTGCTTCGAAGGCATCTGTGAAGATGGGGTCTGCGTGAAAACACCGAAATGTTACTAAACCTATGAACTATAGAAACGCCCTCTAGAGGGGAAAATATTAAACTACCATATATCCGGAAATTTTACTTGCTCACTGATATTGTAATATTGGCAGATGCATTAATTTTTTCTTAAACAGCTTTTGTTTCATTGATTGATGAACTGAAAATAAGCACAAAGACAAAAATTGGAAAATAAAATCTTTATGGCATGTGTTATCACTACTGATTCCAGTACAAAAATATGTTAAATACAAAATGCACAATTCAATATAAAGCCATTAAAGGTTTGCTAAGAATTATCACAATTTTCAGAAAGAAATCTCATTTTTCATTTGATCTGTACGTAAAATAGAACATCTATAAACAGGATACAAAATTGTATGTATAGAATGTTAGACTAGCATTATTGATTTCCCATAGGTGGCATCACCTATGTAATAGTGATATATACATAGAAGACATCAACAAGATGAGAGCATACTTGAAAAGACCGAAATATTCTGAAATAAAAGACCTACATTTTCAAGAGTGGAAGATACTGAATGTCCAAGTAAATCTTCAATGATACACCAAAATGAGAGAGCAAGGACATAACAATTTTCTAAAAAATCTGCGATGTCCGATCAGACCAGTCTATAAATAAAGCTCTAAGCAGACAAATTAATAACAACAATTAGAGTTAACAATACAATGGTAGCAATTGGCAGGCCAATTAATAATAATCAATTAACGAACATTTCTTAAAATAATCCTTCAACGTGGCAGGTAAGTACTATAAGCTTTTAAAATTGCAGTGCAGAATTAATTATTAATTTGAAGACTGCAAACTACTGAAATGTCAAGTTCCCAACCCACTATAAAAGC
This sequence comes from Platynereis dumerilii, assembly GCA_026936325.1. Taxonomy (NCBI): domain Eukaryota; kingdom Metazoa; phylum Annelida; class Polychaeta; order Phyllodocida; family Nereididae; genus Platynereis; species Platynereis dumerilii. The sequence continues at coordinate 1,671,923 of JAPTHN010000034.1, forward strand.
CTCTTCAAAGTTCAAAGCATTGCTTAATAACAATATAATTGCTTTTTCATACAAAATTCATCATAAAAATTACTCTTTGGGTTTTGTGACTGTAACCAGGCATAAAAAAGAAATCTAGCATTGCTTAATGGCAATATAATTGCTTTTTCATACAAAATTCATCATAAAAATTACTCTTTGGGTTTTGTGACTGTAACCGGGCATAAAAAAAGAAGTGTATACGGTAATTCCAAAGTTCATATTGACTGCAAGATATGACATCAAATGGGGGATACCATCTAAGTAGACGAATGATTTAATTCACCCGAACTATGTTAAATTAGGTTCAATGAAGGAATGAATTGTACATATTAAACGAAAGGATGATACATGTGATCATGATTGTCAGGGAAGCCATCATTTCATCCTGTTGAAAGATTCTGAAGAGTCACCATGAAGATAAGTGTCGAACCTGTACAATCATCAGATTTATCAATAATGACATGTCTGTTGGTTGGGACGTGTTCCATCGAAATCGGATGTACTCTGTTCTTTGCGAAGATCTGAAAGAACTGAAATCACATGCTGTTCTGGCATAGACACTTCGGTTTCTTTCACAAATTAGAACAGATCACAAGTCGTTGGAATGGCTAGCCCGACCCTGTGATAAACTGTCTATAATGTCCTTTCCACGGGCAATATTCGATCTATTCCATCGAAAGAGTAACTCGTATCAGTCAATCAAATCCTCGAGTACTTACAGAGTGCTTCCAGAGTACTTCCAGAATACTTCAAGAGTACTTCCAGAGTACTTCAAGAGTACTTCAAGAGTATTTTGTTAATCGGACAGATCCTCTTCAAGCACGTACGGCTGGGGGAATTTAAGGAGCAAAGCCTTCACATCATATTTGCTGAGGGTGAGTTGTTTCCCAGAGATAGAGCTCTCGTTCTGATGGACAATTTCGACGACTTGTTGGACGGCCGTCAAGCAACGATGCATGTCTCGATCAAGGTGGGCAATTTTTCTCTCAAAAGGATCGAAGCTTTTCATGTTCCTGAGGACTTGTTTCATCTAAAAAAATAATATATCGCCGAATAAATCTTTCTTGAAAAAACAAAGGCCATAATATACGTCCTACAGACTTTCTTAGCATAATTATCAATCATTCTCAGATCATTGAATCCTGCTCTTTACAGAATTTTTGGATGAAATACCCGAGTGCTTCAACAATTGGAGTTTACTGAACCTAAAAGTCAATTTTTTAATACAACAACAATCAACCAGAAATTAGCAAAATGCATAATTTCTAATAAACTATCTTACAATTTATAGAGGGATACATTTGAATTTTAAGCATTCAAATATTTACCTGTTTTGCTTGTCTCTCTCTTTCGCACTGAGTAATTGCAATGTGCATTTTCTGGTGAGGTGGTTCTAGAATCTTCTGAATTCTGCTTGTTGCTCGTTGTAGGCTTATTGCAGCTTTGGTTGAGATTATTCCTTCGATTATTGCGTTGATTTCTGGCTTATCGTTTGTGGGGGACCGCGGAGGACCCATGATCAGGCTTTTGCTAGTCCCAGGAGCTCCACCAGGGGCCGCTCCCAGGACCGGTGCTGCCTCCACAGGAACAATGTATTCCTCGATTTGGAACGTCTTCGCTAAAGCTTTTGGTTTGATTGAAGGAGCCCATGTTTTTGCCATACTGCGACTGGACTGGAAGTAAAGAATTAACATTTAAAATACACTAAAAGATACATTTGGTATGAGGGGCTAATTGTATAAGAATTTGACAGCTGAGGCATCGCCACTTAAAAATGTGAAAGGTGTACTGCATGGAGACCTTTTTTGGAGGGCGATAATTATGTGCAACAATTTCAAATTCTCTTAAAGGATACAGGGAACCACTGATTTTTGATAATATAAATTAGTTTAGCTTTGGGACCCCCTGCATCCTGATCAGCTGAAGATATATTCTCTGTAAGTTGAAGACTGTAACTGTGAACCAATGATCACTTTCACAACGTTGAAGGCCAAATACTTTGACAGTCATATTTATCAGTGATGATTTTTTTAAATGAACAAACCTTTTCAATATAAGTCACAGACTTGGAGAGTTGGTTATTAACATCACCAGGGACACCTCCACTAAGAGCTTTGAACCAATCTAGCAATGTGTCTTCTATCTTCAACATTTTGCTCAGAATGTCCAATAGTCGCTCCAGTCTATTGACTCGTGAAAGTTCCGCCAGGGTCGCTTTGTCGCCCTTAACATTCAGCCTAGTTTTGATGTTGACCATAATTTGCAGATTGATGACATCACTGGCATTCTTCTGCATGTGCAGTGCGCCCTCTAGACGTTCCATGGTGAACTTGTCAGGCGCGTACAATCGTCCACTCCCCACTGGCTCGTTCTGAAATTTTTCAAAAGAAGATGACATATTATGGCATTGCTTTAACCACCATCATTCTCTACATCCTATACTTTATCAATAGGAAAGACAGGAGACCACATCAATAAGGGAAGGTGGACTCTTTGCAACAACGAATAGGACAAGCAGGGTCCGCAGGGACCACATTAAAGAGATTGTTGATTTCGATTGCCTGGACCAGAAAATAAACCAGTGTCGCAGAGTTTACCTGTCAAGCGTGCTACCACTGAACCACATCTGGGGCCAGGATCTACAGTGACACTAAAATGCGTTTGATACAATACTACTATTGGTAGAGTTAAAGAACCTTTTCGTTACAGTGTTACAATGATCAATGAGAAAAAGAGCCACATATGACGGAACTAAGAAAGAATTTGTCTGGTTTATCCTTTCTTCTTTTATGTTAAAATACCGTGCAAGCACGTAAACAACTCGGTTGCAAAGTGCGACAGACAACTCCAGTATCCCGGCATGGCTGGGAGTGCAATACACATGAAGTAAAGACATCACCAAAAGTCCCAGAATGCACTTTAATTTGGGTGATTTACCCTGAAACCATTATAAAATGTGCTAGCAGTTGTTTTTCATGACGGCCAAGAATTTTGTTCACTAGGGACCATGAATGAAGTGGAGAAAGTATGAAGGTTTTGTAGACTTGTTAAAATTTACCAGGCTGCATTGTGTCTTGTGACAACTCATTGAATGATTCATTTGGTACATAGGTCCATGGATCAGATTTGGAAAGCCCATATTTTCCTCTAGTTTTCATTTTTGACCATTTTGTCGTAGCTCCGCCAGTTAAAAAAATCGTCCGACCATGAAAATTTCATGTTTTTTGTCGAATTTTCATGATAGATCATTATATTGACAAGGAAGGAATCATCCTTTTTTTATCAACCTGCCTGGACCTATTTGTAACATCTGTTTACACAATCCTGTCAAATTATGTATGTTTTCATTGAACCATTTTGGTTATACAGTGATTTTAAGTTAAAAACTACATTTTTTCAGGTATTTCTACAGTTAATATTCCTGAATTGTACCATAGTTTCAATCTGCGTTACTCCGGTTCTAATTAAGATACAGAGAATCTGTTAACCGATTTGAAAAGGCCAAATTCTCCTCTAGTTGTCATCTTCTGAACATTTTGTCGTAGCTATGACGGTTTAAAAGATCGCCGGATTCTGAAAATTTCATGTTTTTCCCTGCAGAGCCAGCGAATACACAACACACACAGTCCTCTCCTCTAATATAATCTCATATCTTTTTATTCTATTCTATTCTAAATTAATATCTACATAGATCTATCTATCTGTGTATCAGTGTACCTATGTATAATGTATATATGTATATACTGTATCATTTTATATGTATCTGATGTCAATTCATTATGTGTGTCTGTTTATCAATGTATCTTTGTATTTATGGACCTATCTATGTATCTATCTATATGTATCAATCTCTTTATCTGTAAGTTGATTTGCCTGTAAATGCACATAGCTATCAATGTGTTTATCCAGTGGAGTTAAGCTAATTTACCAGACATTTTGGAGGGGGGCATGGCACAGCAGGGCAGCCTTCCCAGAATGCACTTTAATTTGGGTGATTTACCCTGAAACCGTTATAAAATGTGCTAGCAGTTGTTTTTCATGACGGCCAAGAATTTTGTTCACTAGGGACCATGAATGAAGTGGAGAAAGTATGAAGGTTTTGTAGACTTGTTAAAATTTACCAGGCTGCATTGTGTCTTGTGACAACTCATTGAATGATTCATTTGGTACATAGGTCCATGGATGCAGAATTGCAGATCTATGCATCACCTCTGCTCTGTTACTTCAAAGGAGGCTGAATACTTCCCATTTGAACTGTTTAAAGTGTTTTTGCAAGCAATAATAATGCACTGCTCTTTTTTTATTGTCTGTGGTAATTATTTTTCCTGACTTGTTCTAAACAATGGGGCCTTAAACAAAACAAACTGCACCATGCAACCTCTTATCTCAGTGTTGACAGGTCATGCTTAACAGGATTTGAAGGGTATTTTTACCCAACTCTCCACAGCTGAAGAACACATGTGCAATGTCACTGGCACCTCAGATTGACAATTCATTGGTTTGTGTTCCCACATCATGACACATGACAGATAAGCACATGCACTGTGAAGGATTTGCTGTAAAAACTTACTTGTTCTTGTTTACTGTGACTGTTCACATAGCCTAAGGTGGAGATCCACATTTTTGTAGTCTTTCTGAACTGACAGCTTATACAGTCTGTCTTGAGATTACATATACTGGATACATGGTGACTGATAGGCCTGCAGGAGCATGTTTAAGCTATTTAGTACTTGCAGATCACTCTGCTGGTCATTTTGTCAGTAACTGGATATTGAGCCCTCCTACAATAAATTCTAAAAAAGAGAGTAAGAGCAACACGCAGAATGTCTGGTGAAAAGGATTATTTAACAGATTCTTCAGATTCTGACAGGTCTGAAGATTTTATTGACACTGACATCACTATTTTGGAGCATGTAGAAGAAATAATGTAAGATATTTAGAAGTCAAAGATAGTTTTGAGAAAATAATTCCAGTAATTTTTGACAGTGTACATGAGATTCTTGGTAGCAATAACTTGGAGAACACATGTTAAAAAGGTTTATTTCAAAGCATCGTTTCGTGTGGATTTCAGAAATGCACATGACTGAACTTCTGTCATTCCCGAAATTAGGCAGAAATAAAGCAACATGTGTAGTTTGACAGCAGCAGGTGCGACATGCGATGAGTTGTGCTAGGACAAAGATTGTATGCAGCCGTGTGGGCAAATGCAAGTTTTGGCCATGTGCCTCTGCAACACAACGATTACCTCGTTGTAAAAATCACATTTCCTTATTTTATGTCGGGTAAGTTATGTACTTGAAAGAGGCCAATCGACCTTTGGGTCATTTCATATTTATGTAACTTTTGGGTTTGACACATCATCCAAAAAATATTTCAAACTTGGCAAGAAAAGAGAATTGCATACTTGCTGGTTGAATAACCCACAGCAATTAACAACACATAAAGAGTATATCCTTCAGAGACCAAGAAAATGTGTTCATGTACACCAAAAAAAGGTAGCGAACATAATATGAGGTGTTACGTTTCCATGTTATGAGGTTTTGCCTCATTGCAAAAGTAAACTATGTTTTACTTCAACAAGTCAAATGATGTTCTCTTTTTTTTTCATGAATTCAAGAACTTAGTTTAAAAAGTTTTTGTAGCTAACAATGTCATAGATAACTTAGCATAAGTAAGTGAAATTGGTGATGTTTTGCCATTAGGTCAATGCTAAACATCCTCCACCAAACTGCCTGTGGAAGCATGAATTCTCATCTGATGAGATGAAAACATATTGGGCCATTAAGGATGATATTTTAAGCATGTGGGTAACAATGGCTGCAAATTGTCTTTGCTGAACTTGACCAAGAGCTAGGCATGGGGCAATGTCTTTGATAAGTGAAACAAAAGCCAATGCAATTTTAATGGGAGGGGGGTTCACTTTTGCCTACTTACCTGAGATTTTGACCCATATTTAACCGTAGGTAGAGCAATTAAAATTAGCAGCATCTGTATACAACATGCCTCAAACATTGTCCTTTATGTGACCCTGTATGTTTTCCTATTAGATGAGCACCCTTGCTTCCACAAGCAGTTTAGTTGAGGATGTTTGGCATTGACCCAATGGCAAAACTTCATCGTTTCACTTACTTACAGGCAGCACTGTACACTGTTCAGTTGTTACAGCTGAACTACAAATGAAACACAATTTCACCTGCTTACCGTCAAAATTCCCTCTTTTATTGATATCACTTTTTAAACTAAGATAAAAGAAACATTCCAGGCAGGCAAGAAAACATGCATATATATCCATTTTGTCAACAAAACATCACTAAAGCTTAATTCCTCAGAAAAATGGCTCCTATCTTGGTTTGTAAACACTGCATAGAATCCAATAAATCAATTCAATAGGACTACAGAGGACTTTCTATAGAATTTCTATAGATATTCTATAGGACCAGTTGGTTTATTTACATGACACAGTTTTGAAAACACAGAATCAGCACCTCCAGTTCTCCACCCACGTGAACTAGGAAAGTAATACAAGCCAGGGTGTTTCACTCTCAGTAGAGCAGACTAATGCAACATCAAACTTGGAGAATAAATAGATTTTTGAAACGTGCTGGTGGTGTGATATAATTGGATGTCAGTTTTACAGTTACCCTACATACACAATTACAAACCACTAAGTTGCACACAATAAATGGGATTACATGGTTATTACCTTCTCAAATTATGACAATTTTGATGTGACAAACACAAAAATGAGAAAAAGTCAAATAAAAAATTCATTTATTTGCTAAAATCCGTCCTTTTATTAAACAAAATACACTGCATTTAGTAATGATGGTTTCTTATTCACTTATACATCCTGTTGAAGTTGTTGCATCTCTGCACAGTATGAATTCTTCTCAGGGACACTATGCTCCTCAACCCTAGATTGTTTTTCTAAACCCCACCCTTATCCCCAAAATGTAATCTCACATCATGTATTGCAATTAGTGGTTGAATGAGGTGGAGGTTATGTCCATGGACATGTTTATCACATTGCAACAACCCTTGATTTGTTTTTCACACACCCTAAGTTCAATGATCTCACAAAATGGTCCTAAAACTAACACATGACATGCTGCAACTCTTCAACAGATCTATAAATACTGAAATATGGTCATATTACACAACTGTGATTCTAGTCAAATGACACAAGTCTGTAAATTAAGTTTAATTTTGGAAGTCATCAAAAATGACAGTGCAAACAGTTTTTGAGTTGACATATGGTTGAACTAGGAGGCTATCTATAGAATCTGAGCTATGTGTATTTCACTGACACTGCCTCATTCATCAATGACGCAATGTTATATCTACATATATTTCAAGTATCACACAGTTTGTGGGTATATGATAAATTGGCAATTACTTAACATGCAAAATTATCAATCCAGCTGACTGTGATTGACCTAATTATGCTAATTATTGATGAATCAATGCAATTTAGCTGCACTGCAAATTAAGTCATTATAAAGGCTTGCAACTTCCAACAAAAAAAATATGTACGAAAAATGTCTAGTGCACATATATACACCCTGGTCATAAATATTAAATACATTCTGGCAACGTCCATCATAACATGGCAGGTACATGGCAGGTACAAGGGAAGGAGTGAAATCTTTGGTTTTTATCTTGTTCCATGTACGTCTCGCTCCTGTTGCAGCTAAGTGTGAATTACCCCCTAATAGCCTCTAATGAAGTCCCAAAAATGACTGCGAGGGGGTGTCTTTTTCAAAGGGGTATGGCAGAGATGCCCTCTTATTGGTCCAAAATGGTCATATCATCAAGGAATTCCCAGGATTTCCCAACTGTATATTTACTTACTCTGTTTATACTCAGCTTCTTACAGTAATAGCTGACTGGAAAATTATGAATTCCAATAATACTAATATTATTGACATTTATCAATGAGCACAAGAAATGTTGATATATATACAAGATAGATAGACAGGATTTAATTTATTTTTTCTACCAAAAGATGGATATATAGTTGGACAGATAGTTGGATAGATAGTTGGATAGATAACTGGATAGACAGTAAGATAGATAGTTGGATAGATAGTTGGATAGATGGGAAAGGTAGATAGAAAGGTAGAAATTAAGATAGATAGTCAGAGAGCTGTCATAGCCAGCCAGATAACTAGATTGATAGCTAGATAGATAGATGGATAGATAGCTACCTAGATAGATAGCTATATAGATAGAGATAGATAGATATCAGTAGACAGAGCCATGTCAATCAACTATACATTGTCTGGGTGTATATATATCTAATGAGAACATTTTTAGATTTTTCTATTTACATCAAATTTATATAATGATAATTATATATATAATTGATAATTAAATTATCAAATTATTTAGTCCTAAATAGGTTTCAAGTTCTTAGGTATGCATTACAAAATTAGTACATAAATATTGCTTATTACAAGTAAAATTGGGCCCTAAAAGAACATTTTGTTTAAAATGTTTCAATGGATTGTTTACTTAAAACTACTGAACCCTGCCCTCTTTACACTAGCACTGACAAAATCGACAACAATCGACAACTACAAGAACCATACTATCAGGGGGCACATGTTCTCCTCATTCATCATTCCAATTCACAAAGACCCACTATATTGCACTTTGAAGTTATTGAGATATATATAAAAGTAACTTTGCCATCTGTTTAGACTTAAAATGGGCCACTTTCTCACCCTTTATTGCCTTAAAATCCTTAATTTTGGAGATATTTGGACCAGAAAAAGACTCCCAGTATCACAATTGGGTGAGAAAAATTGCTATCACTGCCCTCCTTGTCTCAGATCGAGATCTTGGTCAGATCTCCAGGTGAGATCCACAGTGAGGCTTTGATTCACATTGAGGCAGCTAGCGGGAATTTTAAAAACCCCTCTAAAAGAGGTCAGGGGGTAGCGAGACGTACATGGGGCATCAAAGGACTTCACAAGTGATTACAAGAAACATTAACTAAACAGGGTATGAGCCAGTTTTGCCCAGGCTTAATATGCCTGAAAAATAATGGAGGTGTGAAAAAAATTTTGATTTTGTGATAAATTCAATGACTCCACTCCTTCCCTTGTACCATGATCATGAGGACCAAGCTATCTTTCCAATCCCACAGTGGAATTTTCAATTGGGATTTGTGTACATTTACATTAAGCCCCCATAATTTCCTAATTTCCATATTTCATCAAGCTGTTGATGGACAGTGTCTAAGATACTTTTTGATATACTTTCATGCACTTCTGGGATAAATTTAAAAGCATGTACTTCTACACAATTATTCATCTTTGGGGAAGTTTTTGTCGATCAAAATTGGACAAAATATGTTTGTATCTCAAGAGTATGGTACTTTTATGTTGAATTGCTATGAATATAATTATTAGGCATGGCTAGAAATAGCGAAAATTCAGAATAAGTCTATAATTCACCACATGTATATAATCTAGGTTTATTTTGGTTGTATGTAGTCACATGACCATAGTCCTACTATGTAATATTGTGGTCATGGGGTAAAAAAAATTCACCCCCTGGCTAGAAATGGCCATGTATAAAATGTCTAGTGATGCATACCAAAGGTTGATAGTCATCAACCTTTGTGCATACATATTAATGAGGTATATGTCCAACAGATATAAATATTGGACATACATGTACAATAGATAATTGTACACACTTTGAGCCTAAATATGGGAAATCTGCTAAGAAATTGAAAACTTTGTCCACCTCTGCTGGAGCCAACCAGGATGACTACCATAAATGAATGCCATTTTGAGGAATGTATCAGTCCTAAAATCACTTCTGGATGAGTGGGCGAGTTTGTGTTTTACGCCCCATCAGCACAGGTGTGGGCTATTTAGAGGCAAGATTGGTTCAAAATCACTTCTGGGTTAAAAAAAAACAACATGTAGCAACATTCATCTCAGGTATATGTGTATGTTTTCGAAAGGGGGTCAATAAATTCAGCTCTAATCGATTACGTCTCAATATGTAACATCATCAACAATACAAGCAATAATTAAATATTCTTCAAATATGTTATGCCCTATAACTGATAAAGAAAATAATAATACTCTCAATTCTTTGCTGTAAATGTATACCTCAGAGTTCTCAGTGGAGCAGATGCAGGTATATAGGTACTGTCTTTTAGTCTTCAATTTCACTTGTGATGGCTGTGTGAGACAATTTATGAACTCCTGGTCAACCAAGCAGAATCACAAAAATACAACTATCCATAATTCCACAATAACTTAAGTAGAGAGTGCAAAGATATTGGTATCAATCATAATCCACCCTAAGATAACATGTCAATTGTTTTGGACATTGATCTAAGATCCCAATAGCTTCCAATGAACTCTCTATGCCATCCAAAATATGAATGTCAATATTTACCTATGATAGTACCATCTACAAAATGTATATTTATACAGGCCTACATGTATCTTTGATATCATTTGAATGGTTACTCTTAAAGATACCAAATACTCCTTATCTATACCTGTAATCCTTATTTGGTATATCCTTATCCAGATAGCAACTGATTGTGCTATAGCTGCTTATGTAGATAAGAGACCACAACCCTACAGTGCAAGGGTATTGATCTCTATACGGCTGCAGAGTTGGGCTGTGTGCCAATCACTAAGGGAGCCATGGATGCATTACCCATATATATATATATATATACACATTGTATTTGCTGATTTTGGTCAGCAGTGTGTGACATGGCATTCACTTTTATATTTGTATGATGGACAAAGGACATTTTTATACGCAAAAATTAACAGTTGGATACATTTTGTGCAATATTTAAAGAGTCGACAGTTTTTTCATCATTCGATGTTATAGCAGTTCTGTTAGCTACGGGGAAAAAGAAATGTTTCACTTTGAAAGTTGGACATTGTGAGTCATGATGTATTTATACTAATCATGGGCATTTCTAGCCAATAAATAAAAGTACAGCAGCTGTATACTGTCACGCTCCTATTAGCAATACTCCTGCAAAAGGTAAAGATAGGCTTCTCTTAAAACCTCTTGCCCAAAGGAGTTTACACGGTACTTTTGATCTTTCTTGATCAATCTCGCTTCTCTGGGAGACATACAACAGGCAGCGTTATACGTCACCATCACAGCAATTCAGTGATCAACCTGGTACCTTCTCTGTCTATGGCCATAATCCAACCTCCCCATTTCCTCCCCATTTATAACTGGGTGGAGTGCAGCAGTAATTCAAATAGGACCTACTCAATTTACTCCATGTCCAAGCGAACTTTAAACCCACAACCTTGCACATATAAATCTAGCATCGTACCGTACCACTGGACCACAATTAAGCACTCCGGGTCACTTGAACTCCAAGTTTAATGAAGTATCTAAATACATGCAATTAGCGACAAATATTCACTGAAGCCTTTTGTATTCAAGAACTTTATAGTCCTTAAGTGTTAAATATACATATAAACCCAAATGGCCATGCATATAATTGGCCCACATTTGGCACTTTTTCAAGATGGCTTCACAAATATAAACATCACAAAAGTTCACTTTTTTTTTGGCACCACTCTTGCATGAATTATATCAAATACATAGAAGTTGGTTCAAACATACAAAATTCCTACCTCAAACTCTATGTAGAGCTACAGATGTAGGCAATAGCCCAGTTTCAATGGGGGACCTACATGTATAGAGGCCCCAGGATAGTGAAATGGCCAACTCAAGGTATTTCTATGACACCAGTGTTGCTCTTCACAGGTGAATGACTACATGCAAAACAGAGCAATTTGGGCCAAAAAAGTCTTACTGGGTGCATCTTATTTGCTTTCAGGAAATAAACACAGAAAATGTCTCCATGTATGTGCAAAAAATATTTGGTTATTTGCACATACATACTATTATATATACTTTCTCAAGGTTTTGCAACATATTCATACACCTATTTCTTACTGACAATACACAAAAATCGAGATAAATATTGCTTATTTGCAAAGTCTATGGGCCTTTATAAGAAGAGTTTCTAGATAATTTTTAGAGCTTAGATCAGCTGAACAAATTATATGCACTTAAAAAAGTTTTTAGGCGTACTTTCATTATACTAATTTTGAGATCATTTTTCTTTACTTTTAATATTCATTGCAAAAACACATTGAAAAGCATTTCTCAAGGCTCTTTTAAATGAACCTATTTACTCAAACTTATAATTTCTATAAAGTTACACTTTAGCCATTGACCTATACTCAAAAAGGCATATGAATCTTTCTTACACTATAATGAAAACTTATATTATATAAACTATACAAAGAACATATTTGTAAGTAGACTTTGCCTTAAAGGCCTTTTGCTAGACTGACATTTAAAGCAAAACTAAGTCACTTCAACTCACTTGTTGTTTCGAACTGCTTATTTGGCTTTATATCAAATGAATTTCAATTCAATTTTTGGCATAAATAGACAATTTCTTAAAATTAATGTAAGTTGCCAAATGTTTTTATTACTTTCCACAAGATATTTAAGCTTTGCAAAAAAACATACAGCAAAATAAGCCACTAGAATTGAATAAATCAGCCTTTGACCAAAAGTAAATAAACTTAAAATACAAAATAAACTTCTTTAACCTGCAAGATGAATTCCAAGGCTCAAAGCCTCAGGACAAACTTTTTGCAATATTCCTGAGAACTCGACATACCACAAAAACTGCAACAATCTTGTGTCTATACAAAAACTAGGTCTCAATACAAATATATGCCACATGCATATATCCAAGGACTATATATATATATCAGAGACACTTCAACTATGTTAGTCATAAAAACTAGTTTCTCATATGTGCATATGACTGTCAAGTATATGGTGAAGTATATGAAGTGGAGGACTTGTCATGCAAAGTGCCTATTAGATAAAAGTACAGATGAAAATGATCATATTATGGAAATCAAAGTTAAATTGCTTATCATGTATGGATGTGTATCTCATATATGCTAAAATATTGCTCAGTGTGAAATAACATAGACTACATAGCAAGAATCATATTGCACTGTACAGTGACTGTAGGCATGTGATATTGTGATGTGGAAAGCAAAAATACAGAAATGCTTAACCTCAATAGCACCATGTTGTTACTACAACAAGGTACTTCTGAATAGTAAAGTGCATAGACAGTACAGAGATAGATAGATAGATAGATAGATAGATAGGCAGACAGACAGGTAGACAGGTAGACAGGTGGATAGATAGATAGATAGATAGATAGATAGATAGACAGGTATGGTAGATAGATAGATAGACAGATAGACAGGTAGATAGATAGATAGATAGACAGATAGACAGGTAGGTAGATAGATAGAGACAGACAGATAGACAGGTAGATAGTTAGATAGATAGATATATAGATAGATAGACAGATAGACAGGTAGATAGATAGATAGATATATAGACAGGTAGATAGATAGATAGATAGATAGATAGATAGATAGACAGGTAGATAGATAGATAGATCAAGTCAGGCAGAATATGGAGAGAGCCAAACAGATAGATGAAAATCACGGAAGAAGTAGTTTGTGACTCTTCGCTTTACTCTCCTCCGAATGATACAGGTGTATTTTTTTGCAATTAACTATAGCAATATACCCAGCCACATAATTATCTGAAAATTTGATTATCCTCACTCATTTAACAAATGCCACAATTACTCCCAAAATAGTTCCTGCTTTGTTCAGCAGATCATGTCACAATGGACAGCCACATAAAGGCAATATTTCAAAACAATCACTGCCACCTTCACAATATTATTCAAACACTGGACAATATATTCTCAAAAAAACAATTACTTTCTTTTACTCTGTGAATGAACAATTAACAATAAACTAGCACAAAGTAAACAATTAAGCAAAAATAAACAATTAAGCAAAAGGTAAACAATTTGGCAGTCAATAAGTAGCCATAAACTTACATGAAGTCAGCACCACCCAGTCAAGTAGATCCCATAAGTTTGCTGTGCAGTATTTTCCAACCTGACACCACTCTTGCTATGCTCTCATTATTTACTAGGTCCCACCCACATCACATTCTGGCCAGGTGCCTTAGATTTTGTAGTTCCTGCTTCTCCACTAGGTGGATTCATGTCTATGGTTGCCTATTATCAGAGTTCTGCTGTAATGTAATGTTAGACAACTAGTAGCTAGGAATTTTGTGTTTTTCCAGCACTGAAAGTTTAGATCAAACTGAAAATTTGGCTTGGCTCTTATTATGCTTTGACTTGGCTTTAATTTACGCTTTGAATTGGCTTAAAAGGACAGAAGGGAACAATGAAACTCAGGGAATTAATGCCAAAACAAGACAGATGAGACCCCGGGGATGAGTCAAGCAAAAATGTGGACCAAAAATATTGATTTCTTTTAACACCATAAATAATGCAGAGGCACAAAGGTGGCAGCATAGGTAAAGTTGTCAAATGAAACGCATAAGAAACGACGCTAGAATTGATAAAAGAGGCACTTTCTCCAAAGAGGCACATACCTATTCCAATTTTCTATAATTCTCCTTTGAGATATGATATCCAAGAAACATTAAGATTTACCAAAACATATGCTTTAAACATAAACAAAATCTAATGCCACAATACTGATTGTAGCCACAACATAGAGCGAAACACTACAGAAACTCGTATCATCCATGACCACAAATTAACAAGGCAGTCTTGTTCATAATCCAAAATTTCTATCAACCAGCATCGCTTCTCGGCCTTCTGGGCTTAGATCAAAGTGTAGTATCTGTTCTCGTCAGTATAATATCTGATGGCCGGCTATATGTCGGCAAATGATATTTGACTGATTTTTGGACTTGGTGAAGTGTTCGGGGCTTGCTCCACCTTTGCCACGGTTGGCCCGGTATTGCAGTACCTCCGGGAACAGCCAACTTTTATCAATTCAAAGAAGTTTACCACCACTGCCATTTAGTATGGTGTTGCTTACATTAGCTTCACTCCTGTGTAATCTATAACTTTTTTTAATCAAAGCATTAAATTCAGCTGTCCTCACCTCATTCTCATTGACAGCGACAGACCAGTTTGTGAAAAAGAGAGGTTTTGCTAAACGTTCAGGCCACACATAATTGATCTTTAGCAGGTCCTCTCAAGGCACTTTTTCTAGGGTCGGTCGGTAGGACAAAAAAAAAAAAGATTAAAAAATTTTTTTTATAAGGGACCGTTCAGAATTTATGACTGGGGGGGGTGGGAGTTTGCCAGAACTTCCCGTCAAAAATTGATACCCCCCCTTGAGATTCATGCGGATTTTTAGTACCCCACCCCTAGGTTTCATGCATATTTTTAGTACCCCCCCCTCGACATATAAAATTTATATGTCAATGAATACACACATATTTACTGTTTTACACGTACAGATTCGCGCCATTTCGCGGACTTTTGCGTGTAAAAAAGCGAGGATGAAGTTAAGTTTATGTGGGTTTTATAACATTTTTTCTTTGTTAAAATTTCTTCCCCCCCTTGGAAGTGTTGTCAAAAATTAATACCCCCCCTTGAAACACGTGTGAAAAGTTAGTACCCCATCGGGCAAAACTGCCACCCCCCCCCCAGTCATAAATTCTGAATGGTCCCTAATGTCACAAAAGTTGTTTTTTTTTCCAATTTTTTTTTTTGCATCGGCAGGATATCAATTATGTGTTGCCTTACGGGTCCCAGATGAACGCATAGGTTGGCATAGCAACAATTGTACCACCGAATGTGTAGCAAAACCTCTTCAAAGAACTTTGTATCTGATCAGTGTTATTATTAGTTTCTCTCTCCTTCTCATCAACCCTTGTTAGTAGCAATAAATTACCAAGAGGACCGCGCTATCAATACAAGCAAAGTACATTTGCTATGATGTACATTCTTCCTTTACTTTCAGTGTAACTGTTATCTGGTATTAGAAGGTAATCATCTCCAGGGACACACACTGTAAACAACAAGATGCTAACTCAGTGGCCCCTTGTACCAGTGTCTGTGCTGGGCAAGTATAAGATCCCTCCCATGCGGTAAATGTGTAGCATGTTGAGGACTCTCGTTCTCTCTCCCATCTCATCAATCAACCCTTGTCAGCGCCCAGAACTGGGCTTTGAGGGATGAACTTTTCAAATCAATCAATCAATCAACCTGTCTCATGAAAACATCCAGAGATCAGGTCCATTAAACTTACTATCTACGAAGACAACAAAAGTCACAAAAAAATCCCTTCAATAAAACAAGAAGGAAGAACAGAATAGGCAGGAACAAGGCCGATAAGTATTGATATTATAACATTTATTGATTTTTCAGACATTCACTTGCGAAACAGTTCTATATAGATGGCACTTCAAGTGTGGTAGCAGCTCATAACGAATAACAAACGACACAAAGAGTTGATAAGGAAATCTCTGAAGTTGACAAGCAAGCATACGTAATTCCGTGAAATTTCCATCTTTATCTGTAACGGAATTAATATAAACTGCACTAAGACTTGAAAAATGATCTACTTCAAGCACAAACAAAATATAGCTCCACAATAATGATTATAGCCACCACATTGATCCAAATAAAACAGTAACTCTTTTCTTCTGAGACCACAAATTCACTTGGCAGTCTTGTTCATAATCCAAAATTTCTATCAACCGGCATCGCTTCTCGGCCTTCTGGGCTTAGATCAAAGTGTAGTGTCTGTTCTCGTCAGTATAATATCTGATGGCTGGCTAAATGTCGGCAAATGATATTTGACTGATTTTTGGACTTGGTGAAGTGTTCGGGGCTTGCTCCACCTTTGCCACGGTTGGCCCGGTATTGCAGTACCTCCGGGAACAGCCAACTTTTATCAATTCAAAGAAGTTTACCAAGCATCAAATTAAGCTGGTTCACCTCATTCTAATTGACAGGGGACAGACCAGTTTATAAACATCCTATATGATCAGTTTTATTATTGGTTTCTCTCTCCTTCTCATCAACCCTACTTTAAACATATTGCTACAAGGTATATCTTGTCCTTAACTTTCAATACTGTAATCTGGCATCATGTATCATTACAAATTTATCGTGATATTATTGTATTGTTACAAATTGAACAATGTGCAGCACTAATGTATATATATATATATATATATGGATGAGATGTTAAATCAGTGTCTGTGCTGGACAAGTATAAGATCCCTCTCATGCGGTAAATGTGAAGCATGTTGAGGGTCCCGACTGTCACCGCTGAGCTTTTAGCTTCAGAGGTGTCTTCATTCTTTCCTCTTATAGGAACTTTCCTCAAATCACCATGAACCTCAAGACCTTAATTCTGTAATATCATTTATATTATTATTGTATAAAAGTAATGTGATATATTATATTATTGTGTAATGAGATCCAATGATAGCAACGGGGTAGAACTCACCCCATGTTTCCATGGCAACAGTTACCCTGGTGTTTCTGCGCAGCCGCAGAACACCCTAGTAGCAATCTCTGGGGGCAAACTTGTTAGCCCAGCCAGAACAGAGCCCGCTTCCCGCTGAGGCAGCAGGAGGGCTACCTGTCTCCCTGACGGGGTGACGATTCGTCAGGTAAGGGTATTGTTGTTAGAGGTATGATCAAGGGTTACTCTTAAAGGAACCTCAGGTCATGGTTGATTGAGATGGCATTAGTTTATGATGTATGTAATTCGTTAAGATCGTTGTTTAATGTATTGATAAGTTGGTTACCATCAGTTCTTCGAATGACTCTTAATGTAACTGTTTATAAATTGTGTATTAAATGGATACGTGAAACTAAACTCTCGAGCCTCTGGTATTTCTTGAGTAAGGTGTTTCGTGGTGGCAAGTGCTAAGGTGTCTCCCGCAGGATCCCCGGCGAAGAGTCCATCTACTCAATTAGCTACCTCTCACAGGGATACGTGCCTTAACATTATCTGGGGGGGAATTAGCTAAAAGATGGCATGGTGAGAGAATACCGGTCTGCGGCTTCTTGGCGCTTGTCTGCTGTGTCACACTGTCTCTTGATTTACTACGTTTTCCAAATTTAAGGAATAGCAAACATATTCAGTTCTTGTACCATTACATGTATTGACTTATCAACGGTAACGTAGGCATCGACAACACACGTCGAACTGTAGAAGCATAACTCTCTGAGATAGCATAGGGATAATTCTTTATATCTGTAAATGATCATACATAGCAACTCAATGTTTGATGTTCGTACGATGTAAGATTCACATTTAGTGACGTTTCTTCTCGAAACACTAGCCTTGCAATGCTATGGGCTATGGGCCTACGGTTTCTTCGCATGAAGAAAGTCCACTTCCTTGATGTGGAAATTCGATTATGTCACAACTTCATATCATGCATAGCGGGTTCGCCAGCTATAGCTAGAGAGCATTGGTTCAACGCCATGCCATTGGTCGCTGTTTTGGTCTCCTAATTAGCTATTGTTCTGCTATATCGTTAATTAAATTGATTAATATGCTCTACTAAACTTGCAGAGCCCAAAGCCTAAAATTAAAATTCATGAAGTTTTACAGAGCCATGTTATCCCACCTTAATTCACCTACTAGTATAGGGGGCGCAATTTTCTTATCAGGAAGCTCAGGGGCTTCGCCCATATCTTTATTTGGTTACCTATTAGCTCATGTTCAGCTTCGATATGCCTGCCTCTCATCTTCCACACCTCTCACAACTTTACCTACACACCTCATCCAGACCCGGACCAGACAGCGCACTCAAGTCTCTGGGGCATCTCTCGCATCATTAGGCCTTCCTGGCAACACAGCACATCTTCCAATACGGTAGGAGCTCATTTTGCAAACATTAATAGGAAAGGCACTTGATTCTTATTTCCTTAATTTATTATGTTTTCATAGGCTATCTGTCATCTCCTCTTATACTTTAATTTTTGCATTTTAACGTTACATTACCAATATGTCTGTCTGTTTTCAAACACATAGCATTCTATTTAGATTTTATATACACGGCACTTAAGGTCTAATAGCCTGGTCCCATGGCCACGCTATTCTGCCTTCCTTTTTCCTCACTCTGCAACTTAAATATGTCACATTTCATTACTTTTAAAATTACAAATTCACTATTGCCCGTCCAACGAACACTCTGGGGATTTTGATTATCACATACTGATTGTCATCCCATCATTGTTTTCTTGAGTAACAGCATGCTCTTCTTCATTTATGCATGTTTCCATTCATTTATTGCCGTTGTGCGCATTGATCATTGATAGCGTATCGTGTTGTATTTTGTTGTGTCAGGTCTACTGTTCTACTTTTAGCTAGCCAAAGTTAGTTAGTTTAGTTTCTTATTGACTTGAAGGGACAAGTCGACATTTTTTCTCCATGTATAGTGACGTGCTACAGTTAATCCTACATTTTATATATACGTATTTAAAGCAAGATAAGTGATTACTTATTTCATTATTACTGATATATGGTTTTCAAGTGATGTCTTCATTCCCTTATTCTTCGGGTCGTCGGTTGATATGTGTTTTGAGTTACATCCACGTTTATTGCAAGGAATCGCTGTAGCACATTTTGTAGCCTTTACCCTTATTTTGATTTTAGGCTCTCTTTTTATACGTAATCTCCCTCAAATTAGTTATATTTTTGCTCTGGTAAGTGCTAGTATGCACGGCACGCTTGCTCTTCTTACATCTATTTTTGCTCTGAATGTCTGTCCCGTTGACACAGTTGACACTTCAGCAGTGGTTACTTAAGTTCCGTTTGGAAGCTCAGACAGCGGTTGATAAGGGATATTTGTCTGCTCGTGCTTCTCGTTATATCAAACAGTACACCCCTACTATTCTCTTTAATAAATGGTTATTGTTGGCTGCTAATGATAAGAACACTCAATGGCATGTCTATGAGTCGATACTAGACCAGCTAGGTTATTTGTCTCTTCCCTTACCAGAACTTGCTCTGTTTCGTGAGGCTTCTTTTGCTCGTTATAAAACGTATTTGAGAAAACCTACCAATGTATGGCTTTACCCTCTTACCCTCATGATGTCAGAAATTGACTCATCCTCTGCTAGTACAAGTCAGGGCGATAAGGGACACCTCGATGTAACTGACGTTTACACTGACACATCGCTTTCAAGTGAACAGCCTAATACCTCGGGCCAACACATTGCCCAACAACCAGTTAATTCTTCATTGACTGTTCCTTTACATGTAAAAGTTGGCGATATTATTGACGAGTCCCGTGTTTCCACACCTTCTCATGATAGCTTAAAATCTCGTGAGGAATCACCTGGCCGACACGATTCTGATTCTGACGAAGACCATTCACATCTTGCTCTCAAGACTGCTACGGATAAGCTTGATAATTCCGATAAAAATATTTCTGCTGGCCATACTTTTGATAGTGATAACGCTGATAAACAGTCTTTTGCTAGAAATAGATCTCCAGCTCTTTCTGATTCTGGAAGTCACGAACATCCATCTAATATTGCTGGCATTCCTGCAAATTCCAATAACGCCGAAACAGGTGAGGATAATTCTGCTTCTCAGGCTGGTCAGTCTGACGCCTCTCTTATACATCAATTAGATTCCCAGCAACCTGGTGCATCATCATTTGATAATACTGGTCAACAAACGCCCGTTTCACAGCCTGGTGCTACTGCACAAACCCCTCCTGTTACGTCGACTGTCAGCAGCAGTGAACACCCCCAATTACCTCCTGTTTCTCCTAGTCATTCTTTACACGGCCCTGATAATCATCACCATCGCACCCCAGACGACAGTCCACGATCTTCCCCCAGCCATCAGACCCCTCCACGTGAACCTGGATCAGATTTGAGCGACAACCAAATTCCTTCATTGGGAGGTCTCCGTCAACAGCATCAAGTCCCTCCTCCCGAGGACCCTTCTGTGTTTGATAACGTTTCCAACAACGCCTATCAAAACCAGGAATTCGACCAGTCTCTTAATAACTTTCAATTTAATCACTCTTATCAGGAGCCTCCATCTCAACAACACCCCCCATCGTCTCCCCCGGGCCACGCACAACAACCTTCCCCGCGGACTGGCACGTCGCCCAGCACCACCCGGCCTGCTCCAGGACCCTCTGCTCTCTCTGTACCCCCCGTCCCATCTCATACATCTACTCAGGGAAGCCAGCCCGCGTCTTTCACTTCTGCACAGACTTCCCTTACGAATACAGTTCAGTCTGCTACAATCTCATATACCGTAAATACTGTCACTAGACCACGTACAGCTAATACAACCACTCAAGTACTGTTCCCTTCTCACACTCCTCATTCTAGTCGTAAGCCAGTTATAGGTTACACTGATCCCAGCCATCAAACACTTTTGCATCGCCTCTCTGCTCAATCTCCCTCTGGCTCCAATATGGCTTCGAATAATCACAACCCAGGTGTGACCACTTCTTCTAATTATAATGCTACATCGGGCGCTTTTTCTCATGCACCTGCAGTTCGCACTGGTGATCAATTATTATTCGAACATGCTAATCAGCCTTCACATTTTTCTCAACAGGTTACCCAGTCTCAAGCCTCTTCAACCAATCAAACTTTTCAAGATGTCCCTAACTTTGATCCTACCTTTAATAATCTTAATTCCCAGGCTCGATCTCAACCACAAGATCTTACTGGATTGCGCACATCCCTGCCCTGCCCACCTTCCTATCAGGATTCCAGAGATGCGTCTTACAGAGCTACTCAATCTATTCACGGTCCAATTTCTACGTCTCGTTCAGGTTCCCTGCCTTCTTCTTTTTCTGCAGCAGCATTTAACACCCAAATGCCTGAAACACAACCTAGAACTAAGCCTCTTAATTTTTCAGAGATGAAACCTCCAGTATTTAATGGAGAATCTGATAGTTTGACACCACAGGCATGGATCACCAAATTCAAGGATCATGTCCAATTACATAATCTAAATGACCAGCAGATATTGCATCGCTTGCAGCTGTTCACTGAAGGACATGCTCGCAATTGGTGTAATGCTTTGAAGCCTATGACTTTGGCTAAACTTGAGAAGTTGTTCTTAGATAAATTTTCATTGCTTAGGAGTCGAGCATCTATCCTCGATGCTTTGTCTCAGAAACGTATCACCTATGGTGATAGCGTTGGCAAATACTTGGATGAGATTAAGGAATTGGTGTCACGTTTAGGTCTACCTGAATCGGTTGTGGCTTTATACTTCCGTAAAGGCCTACCCTTGACCTTGCAGCATTCTCTTCAGTTAATCGATGATAACAAACCTCTTGATGAATTAATTCCAATAGTCCAAAGCATTATGGAGCGCGAAGTCATCGCCCAGCACGTTGACGTCACTAAAATCCCTAGTTCAAAATTCGACACAGGTAATTCGCAGTCAACTTTGCTCACTTTACAGGAATCCATGGGCGCTTTGATTCAATCCCTGCAGCAACTGCCTCAAATGCTTGCACCTCGCGATGTTCCCATGGACGACACTCAACCCCAATATGTCTCTCAGCAAATGCCTTATGGTCAATCTTCTTTTTCCGGTCTTACTTGCTTCCGTTGTGGACTCCGAGGTCATATAGCTACTCATTGTCGTCGATTCATTCCCAATCAGCCATATAGTCTACCAACATCTTCTGATTACCAGCCTGCCGGACGTTCATACAATCGTGACAATTCTACAAATGATGCCTTCAATCAACGATATAATCGACCTAGCAGACCCTTTCCTAATAGGTTCGGTAATTCGAATAGGAACCTTCCAGCAAATGGATTTGCTAATTCAAACAGATCTGGTAACAATAGGCCATTCTCCCAGAATAACCAAAACTTCAATAATCGGCAGCATGACAATGCAAATCTCGCGCAACAGCAGTACAACAGTAATGCCCCTAATAACTCACGTGTTCAGCACCCTAATGGCATTAGAACTGCTTACCGCTCCCAGAGCGCTGGCCCTTTCCCTCGTAATCAACGACCTCCAACTCAGAATCGTTCACAGGGACCACCACATCAGCAACCACGACATAATGGATCATTCTGACTGTGCACAGACACGGCCGTGTCTCGTCCTAACTCAACACCTGCCATTTCTTCCGATTCTCACTACTTGTCTCCTATCGAATCTAATGACCTTACCAACTCTGCTCCTTCCCAAACTTTTAATACTTCTGTGCAGACTTCTCCTTTTCATGATTTTTCTCATTCCGATACTATTGTTAGGGATGACTTCCCTGACATCTTATATGCAGTACTTCAGCCTCCTACTCCTCTTACTCCTTTATCTATTAAAATTCATGATTGTAACTTTATTCCATCACTTTTGCCCGATGGCACCAAATTCTTTACCCTGTTTGATACTGGCAGCTCACACAATTTAGTTAGCACATCTCTTATCAAACGTAGTCCCTTTTTGCAAGGCCTTCCTCGTGTTGATGCAGATCCAATCAAGCTTATGGTCGGCAATGGTTCTTCTATTTCTATTTCTCAATTTATCTATTTTGTCATTCAGTTTGGCGAGTGTAAGGTTCCTATTAAGACCTTTATTATAGATGTGGCTTCACCAATTGATTGTGTTATGGGCTTGGACGCTCAAATTAGATATAAATGCGTTTTTCGCTCAGCAGAATCACGCATGGATATTTCTGTCGACCAAATTTTACTTGTCGTACATAAGTCGACCACTATAACACCTAATACATCTTGCGATGTGCCAGTTCGTGTAAATCATTTGGCACAATATTTTAATGGTCCATTTGAGGTTAAAATATCTCGCATTATTTCTGAAAATAACTACAAGGCACTTGTCGATTTGCGCAGTGGCTTTGGTTCAATCAGAATTAATAATGTCGATTCTGAAGATATACATTTGCCTGCTGATATAATTCTAGGAGCACTAGTTATGGATATTCCATTTACAACAGCACCTTCTGTGGTCCAACAGCCTGATACCAAATCTGTTGATGATAATTTACTTGATAACACTAATTACGTCATCATCGATAATGGCCCTAATGCTATTTCACAGCTTTCATACCCAGATTATGATGCTATGGATCCTGACACTCGTGCTCAGACTAGACTACGCAATTACCCATGGCTTCAACCTGACGATCCAACTGTGCGCATGACTGAATTCGATATAGTTAATCAGCAATTGAAGCTCGATAAGTGTGCACTTCAGCCTAACGAAGTAGATAAGCTTCGTGAGATCATTTTATCGCACACTCCAGCTTTTAGTTTATATGGTCAGATAGGAACCATCACCCGATACGTTTGTGATATCACCCAACAGCTTATCACTGATTGTTCTTTTAAAGCTCGCCCTTATATCACTTCCCAAGCTGATATCGCCTACGTACGTAAACAGGTACAGAAGCTTTTGCAACTGGGAATTTTCAAAAAGGAACTCACACAAGCTACCAGTGCACTATTCTTAGTCCGCAAATCACGCACGGACGAAAATCCCCGCCTGGTCGGAGATATGCGTTCTGTCAACAAAGCCTTTCAGCTTTTGCAGAGGCCTTGTGCTAATATTGATTCCTTTAAGCAACAAATGGGCAGTCGTCCTTTTCGTTTCGCTACGGCCATCGACTTAAAACAGGCATTTTTTGCATGTCAAGTAACTCCTCAGTCTCGTCAGTACCTCGGCGTCGTTACATTCTATAATGCAGAATCCATAACCTATACTAGATTACCGATGGGGTATATCAATTCGGGAGCACTATTCGCTGAAATAATGACTTTAATTACTGAAGAATTGCCACGAATTTATGCAGAATGTGTTTACAACTACTATGATGATTATTTGCTTCTTAGTGAATCCTCTGAGGAGCATCTCGCTCTCATTGATGCTGTTCTTGCTCTTTTTCATAAACACGGCCTGGTTCTTAACTTGGCTAAGTGTTCTTTTGCCTCTAATTCTACCTTTCAATTTCTTGGCTTTGATGTTGATTTACAGGGACCTAATGGACCTACTTTGCGTATCAGACAGTCTAGAATTGATGCTATTATGAACTTGCAGATTCCTCAAAATAGGAAACAGATTAAATCATTCTTAGGCTCAATTCAATTCATTTCTTCGTTTATACCATCTTATCAAAAGACAGCTGAACCTTTGACGCGCCTGTTGCGCAAGGCTAACGAATTTCTCTGGACTGATGAACAACAGGTTGCCTGGGATGCTATTAAGAAAATTCTTACATCACCACCTATTTTGTCATTCCCAAGACCTGAAGGTGAAATGATTCTGGTGTCTGATGCATCCAGAACCGCCTCCGGTGCAGCTCTTTATCAGTTGCAAACTAATGGAACTGATGATACACCTAAAAAAGTTTTGTTAGGTTATGCTAGTCGATTACATGGTAATATTGCCACCCATAATTACAGCATTTCGGAATTGGAAATGATGGCAATTTACTTTGCTGTCCAATCATTTAAATATTTTCTAGCTGGACGTGGTAGGTTTACGATCCTGACGGACCACGCCCCTATTGCTCAAATTCTTAAATCTTCCAGTCATTTTGTAACACCTCGCATAGCAAAATTCTATTGGAAATTACAAGATTACCCTTATCAAATTTATTATGTAAAACCAACCACTACTGAGTTGAAATTGGTTGACATGTTATCTCGTCATCATAACACCCAATGGCCAGCAGATGCTGAACCCATTATTCCAATCGCAGTGGCTGATAAAGATAGGAGCATTAATGACGAAGAGCAACATTCTTATTATAATTTCCTGGATACCAATACTCATCCCCTTTTGACATCTCGTCAAACTTACTATGAAAATCTCTATGCTAACTTTTCGGGTTATTCTCTATTTTGCGTTACAACAAGGGCACAGGCCAAGGAACATTCAGATAATGGTATCTCCCACCCTACCCCACAGCCCACAAAGCCTATAAAACCGCTGTCACATCTTACCAGTGAATGTACCCATACCACTGGACCGGTCTTACCTATTACCGAAATGAAATATAAGACCATCGATAGTAATCAACCTACTATCTTGACTAAAATGCCTCATCAAGCTGACTTAGAACCAGCTATTCGTAAATACATCACAGATGCATTTCATTACGTCAAGATACCTCATGATAGAGTCCAGCTTATAAACGCCCAAAAGCAGGATTTGTATTTGGGACCGGTTTATAACTTCATAGCATATAGCACGTTACCAACTAGTAAGCAAGTGGCAAATCAAGCAGTTGTATTATCTAATCATTTTGCTTTAATCGATTCACTTTTATTCTATGTTCAATCTAGTCCTAAAAGGCATGACGTCATTCTTAAATTGGCCATCCCTAACATCTATATCTTCGACATCATTGAATTCTTTCATTTAAATTTAGGTGCTCATGTAAAGTCTAATAAATTGTATGATGTCATTACATCAAACTTTCACATTAAGAATCTCATGAAATACATTTTGGATTATGCCAGAACGTGTTTGATTTGCCAGCGCTCGTCTCAGGTTATTGAAACAAATAAGCAAAGGGAATTCGTTCCTAGATTGCTTACTGATTGTACTCCCTTTGTGCATATACATTTTGATATCAAAACCTTTCCCCATGCTACTGCTCAAATTATCCATTGTCTCATCCTGCAAGATGTTTTCTCTCGTTATGTCGTAGCCATTCCGTTACGCAGTAGAAAAGCTGATGAGATTGCTAAGAAATTTATTGAGCATTTTTGTTTACCATACATGATACCTCATAGGGTTACTTGTGATAAAGAAGCTTCTTTCGTCGGTAAAATTATGACAGCAGTGTTTAAATCGTTGAATGTTCAGGTTCACCTTGTCCCTACAATGATACATTCAAGCAATATGGCTGAAAGGGCTATTCAATCTGTTTCCAACCTACTGTTAACTATGATAGAATATAAGTATTCTCAATGGCCTTCCCTTATTCCATATGCTTGTAAAACCTATAATTCTTTGCCTCACGCCGTTACCAAGTATTCCCCTAATTTCCTTGTTTTCCTTAGAGAAGACCGCAATCTCGTGGATATTAATCCCGAGGCACTTTCTGTGGTTGCTACTTCTTACGATCAGTATGTATCTTCGATTAGAGAGAAATTGCGGTTTGTCAGACAACAAGCTGTAGTTTCTCATAATAAAATTAAGATTAGACAGACCCAGCAACACGCAAAACGTATGCCAAAACTACATTCATTTAAAGAAGGAGACCTCGTCTTATTACTGGCACCTAAATATACTGGGGTCCAATATTCTACCAAATTAAGCATTAAGCTTATTGGCCCATTGTATATCGCATCAGAGCCACTTTTGAATCAATTTTTGCTTAAGACAATTGACGACCGTACTTTACCAGGTCTATTTCACATAGGTAGATTGAAGCATTGTATGGTTCGTTCTAAGAATGGTTCACCAATTTATAATCAGCAACAATTGCGCATTCAAATTCTGTCAGAAAATCTCAAGATTGATGATGTGGCTGCAGCCACTATGCAATTACATAGCGACGAATCTCGAGGGCCTCCATTACAAGTCCCTACCCCATCTTCACAGGTCAACCCTGGCTCTTTGCCCCAATCATCGCTTGATTCCCATGACCTTTCCCACCCTTCGCATCAATTACCCCAGCCTTCTTACAGTATGTCAATTTCTAACCCTGACGCTCTTCTTTTATATTTTAAAACTCGGCAAGATGATACTCAACCAGGCCCTGGGTCTGCACTTCATGAATGGTCCTGTATTCTCGATGATGACAGTACAGTCACCTCAACTATAACATCAGCCCGTTGGCGTGACGGTCATCTCCAAGTATATATCAACTATCCATCTCAGATATCTTGTGTATCTGCTTGGCATTTTGTGTTTCAGGAATATGGTCTATTTCCATTGTTCGACTGCATTTCGAACTTGCGACCTACAGGCCGACCTTTCTTCCCTATGAACTAACCATGGTGAAGATGACCTTGAATGCCACCAATATATGATTTAGTCTCTATTGATTGCCTATTGATGGTGCAGCCGTTGAATAATCTTCTCTTCTTTGCTTGGCTGTGGAGGTGACCGAGATCCTAGGACTCTCTGATCCCACCTGACATCCATCCTATTGACCAATTGCTAATTTTATTAAACACGGCAATCATCGTGTTCAATTTTTCCTACACATCCATCTAATATATATTTTTTCTGTAATGCCGTTATGTTGACAATTTATTGTGGTACCATATCGTATAATAATCTCTGAACAATTAAGTCTCATTTTTAATATAACCTTTATCCCATTATACCATAGCTCAGATCTATAGCAAAGTCAAATAATTCGAGAAGGATAGTGACTTTTCTTCCTTCCTGTAAGTCATGAACATACCTGGAACTACTCTATAACCTTTTAGCAAGGAATTTGCAGACTTTTCAGAATATGCTTACGTAAGTAAAAAACACCTCTCCAGGTAGTGCTCTAAAACGTTTCCATTGCTCTCTTTTCACAGGAACGGCACACCCTAAACAAGTTTATTCACCCCTCCTTCCAAAGTTGCTTTCTATTTATCAGATTTAGTAAGCTAAAACGTTTTCCTAGCCAAACCTACTTGAGAACCGTCTTCCCCCATTCCTCATGTTTACTTAAGCTAAACTTACTGTAGTTTCGTTTGTCCATTTGCCAGACGATACTTCATGTCTTGCATTTTACCTCCTCCATGTGTTTATTCCACATGACACATTATTCTTTCCAGAACACATATCGGCTACAGACACACACTTTATAGTGTCTCACCAGTCACCCCCGCGGTATGTGAATAACACACCAGTCAGACTCCTCAGTCAACATTCCTTGCATAGTCAACTATAGTCGTTGTTATCTGTGATGCCACCTTGTGTTGGAATTAAACATCATTAAGGGTAATATTAAAGAGCAATATTAAAGTAAGTCTTCAGGATAAAATGACGACTATAAATTGCTTTATGTCTCATCAATGCAAAATGGCTGCAATGATTATTGTCTCCAGTAAAGTTTTTAATTTCCATTTCTGCATGTTTCCACATGCTGCCACATATGGTCTCATAAACGTCCAACATTTCTTCCATAATTCCTTATCTATAACTTATGTCATGGTCCCCCAGGCCTTCATTTTGCAATAATACCTAAGTAACGCCACGCGGTCTGATGCAACTTCAACTTTGCCTAATGAACAGGCCCTTGCATCACTTTCCTGGTCTGTTTGCAACTGATCTCTCCTTGGGACATATCCAGCCATATGGCGAATTCAATCACCATAGACGCATATCAATACGCACAGTTGCCACCGCACATGCCTAGGTGCACAGAGTCCATTATGACCACCAGAATATCAGGAACAAGCACTAATTCACATATGTATATGCATGGAGCTGTCTCCATCGTTCCTATTAAACATACTAATTAATGATAATTAATGATAATGAATCATAACTTCTTCAGCCTCAACGCCGAACAAATGAGTCATTTGCACGCAACAACGATCTCCTAAAAAGTCGCATCATAAAACCATGGATGCATTGGGTTATTCTTTCTTGTTTTCTCAAGGCTTATACGATGCACTCCTCCTTCCTTGTTTCAGCTTTTGAGTACGTAATGCATTGTCATCGTCTGGATTTTCCTTCATCCACGCTTGGCTTGGTCATCGTCCAAAAATTTCTTGTGCACTACTAACAAGACCTCAGCCTCTTGTGGTACCAACAAGTGATATACGTCCGTAACAGCATGCTTACCTGAATTCAACTACTTATAACATGTGTATAACCAATTTTATGTATATAGTTAATGGTATGTATAATTAATGTTATTATATATATATTATTTAACTTTTTGAATTACAAATGACATATTTAGCAATTGTGATATGATATGAACGCAGTAAATGTAACAACATTAATTCAACAAGTGTTGCCCAATGTCAAAATGACGTTATCCGAAGGAAAATAATGTCACCATGAAACAATCCAACGTTTAGATACTTAGATCAAGAGCACCTGAAAACAGCTGTCCCGAACAACGTAACTAAAATATCCTCTTCATAAAGCTTCACTATAGCATTCTTCCATAGTTTTCCATTTAGAGATCTCTGACAATGATTTCCTTTTGGACCTGCCAGACAGGGCGGCAGTCATCCTACAGTACTTTCATCTTGTCTTTTGCCAATTTGATAATAGTAGTGAGATTGGATCCGACTATGTTCAATCAGTGATTGGAGTGCCTGACGAGTCCTTTGGGCAATCACACCGTTTCATCCTTTTCGGTATTGTCCTTGTTCTGATTGGAATACAGATTCACTCTCCTTTTGAATCGAATGCTTCCAAGCTCCCAACAAAACCAGTATACAGCTCTCCACCGATATAATTCAAGATCACGTTTAGGATCTTCAATTCTAGATTCGAAGATAAATTAATTGAAATACAGTACTCAATATACGGACAGTCCTATATCGACAAAATGATAACAGAACTGTACAATAACAGTGTTAACTTAGCCTTCATAGTCCTACTCTGGAATCTATGCACGGAACAATAAATGTATAGCAGTAAAGTGAAGTCTCCACGTGAGTACTTTCCCTCAATTTTCACAAGTTTCTTTTGTTCGTCTACGATACAATATAAGTTCATATTATGTTAAATAAACTTATAAAAATGAAGGTTAATCAAAACATTGTATTGTGGATTTACAGCTTCCCTAAAATTTCACAAGTTTTCTTTCGTGCTGACCATTCACAAATGTTCATGGTTACCAGCATACAAGAACAATATTCAGGTATTCCTTCCTTTCGTTACAAGGCTGACCATCGTGTTACCATTGTACATGAAGTACATCTTATCTCCTACCATTCAATAATCCTACCATTCAATAAATACATTATATTCCAATCACGCATGCATGGAAGTGAACAGTTCAGCAGCTTCCCCGTTTCCAATTACAAGTCATTCTTTATATGAAGTTCATTGCAGTGTCCCTGCGATTCGAACTCGCGACCTCGCACATACCCTTTCTTCCTATAAAATCAAAATCTCAACGTTGGTGTCCGGACGCGCTGCCTATGTCGCCACCGAGTCCACTGATTTCTAGCTCTTATAATTGCATCAAATTAATTTCATCTTTTCTTCCGCATTCAGTGTTGTCATAAGCTGACAAATGCACGAAACTTATTGTATCTTCTTAGCTCTTTTAATATCATATCGACCAACCTGTTCGCATTAATTTCCTCTCTTTTCATATAAATACAATATTTAGATCGTTACAGCACATTTATTTTGGCCACGTGCATGAATCATTACTCGCTATCTTCAGTGTCTATTTTTAGATCACTCTCTCAATCTGAAATGAAAACGAGGCTCTCCGCCAGCTCAGCAGCATACATAGGTCACTAGAAGTCTTAAAAATATGCTGTTGGCCGGTTCGGCCTTGGTCTAGGGGTAAAGTCTTCGCGTCTTAATTGACCAGCTAGCTCTCTCGCAAGACGGAGTTGAACTTCGTTGCTTCGAATCCCGTCCAGGACAAGCTTCCTAACTCAGAAGCCAAATCTTGAGACACGGAAAAAAATCCGTTGTCACTTCGTCCTTCCCCTCAATTCATGAGGGATATCACTGGAAATTCGAGTACGTAACAAGAAATAAATAGCATCAATATAAAGACAAGCAATGGCTCAGTGAGTTACGCTTGAAGATAAACACCTCCTATCCTCCAAAGTCCGAACCAGGCTTTTGTGTTCATTATTGTGTCTTATTTATTTCAGTGACAATATGACAGAAGGTTTCCTTCTTTCGTTTCCTTCACTTTCTCTCGTGTAACACAATTGTTTGCATTTAAGCTTCTTTCTATTATAAAAGTAATGCAGTTCCATAGAAGAAGAAATTCACTTATGAATAACACTGTCTAACAAATGGATCACTTGTCATCCATAATAATATGTCAGACAATACAGGGGAATCTACAGGAAAATCTCCTGGCTCTTTCGTTGTTAAGTGTTGTAGCTCTGGCTATGAGTTGTCACTTTGGCAATTATGTCCATTTGCATATGGTATATCCACATGCATATCTTCAATAGTTCGATTGGCATTTCAGTTATTATAGACATGTCAATAAATCGGTAGACACAAGACTCAATTCAATTTTCCTTGAGTTACTTCAAGATGATCCTAGGTACTCCAAATACCATTGAAACACAATCCTATGACATCAGTGTCTTATTTTGGTACTTTGTGCCTACTCTCTTCTGCACAATACTGACCTTAGGTCAACATGAATAAGAAAAAGAATTACAAGTCCTCTAATGTGAATTATGGATGATACCTTTGCATAGTGCATACCTATATGTCAGCAAAATCATGCATAGGTTGCTTATTATCGCCAAATAACAACTGAAGGGATCACCTGCTCGTGGTCTATTTCCATATCACTGGAAAGTATCATCAGTAAGTGTCATACTGACAGTGTCTTGCTTCAATAGTCCTAACCTTTATATTTTGTCCATACACAATTTAAAGGGTCGTCCGCACTTAGCATATTGGCTATACCAAAACGCCTAGTCTCTCGATTTCATATTTACATATATTCCATGATAATCTTTTATACACAATATACCGAGTATTCCATATAATGTCATTACAAATAACGCTAAGTTTCCTTGCTCCGAGCCTTCCTCTTGAGACGCACATATCTCTCAAACATCTCCCAGGGATTGTCTCCTATCATAGGATCATCTCCTTCCTTTAGGACATGTTTTCCTCAAAAATCTCTTCCGTCAAGAAGTATCGGAGTGTGTCGTTAGTGGCATTGTCCTAACCTGCTACATTACTAAATTCGATTGTGGCTCAGCATCCTGTGCATCTTTTCGACGTTTGGTTCCTTTGCAATGTCCTGTTTCGTCGACATCCTGCCTCACAACTCATCTCAAATAAATAACAGATATTTAATTTAATATCCCACATAATTTCACAAGCTTTTCTGTCCAAAAATAGTTGGACTTATTTCAGTTGACTGTGGACTGATAACTTCCGTTCTCGTTGAATGAATGTTTCTTTAACATCTAAACGTTATCATTTCAGTATATTAGCTATCACCCATGAACCCATGGGAGCCCAACATCAGTTTCCCGCACCTTCTCAGTCTTCTCTTAAGCTAATAATTAGTTTAATAATTACTTATGAATCACTTTCTATGCCGTATTCCTCTTTCGCACATATTCATGCCACATGTGTCTGTGTGATACTTCATGCGTTTCTCATGGACAAAATTGGTTATCATTCTCCTCTGTTATGCAGACTTGTACTTGCCTTTAAGATTTCATATGGTTCAATGAGACACATGAATTCTTGACATATGAATTCATCACTCCAACCGAGCTGCCAGCAAGCAGTGACAGTCACACACACCAAGGTGAACAATCGCAGCTTTCCAACAACATTCAAGCAGTTTCATCCTGATTACATAACCCGAACACATGTGTAATCACTTACACCTAAATTAGTCAGACCTATCTTCACACCATCTGCAATTCCTCACTTATACCTCCCCCCCTCCCCTCAGTGATACTCCACCCCTTGTTTATGGCCCCTCCATCATTTGGTATTTGTCTTCCGTTGACTCAACTACTGTTCCTCAGTGTATTTGCAACAATGCATCGAAGGCGAATGTCGTATCCTCCTTCACACAGTAATATGGAATCGTCTACAGCAACTCGTGTGAATGTTGCTCAGTTGCAGCAACTTCCTCAGTTCCAAGGACCTAAGCAGACGGTTTCTGTTGCTACCCAAACCGAGGCTACATGCATCTATCATTCACCTCCAACCCTCGATATTGATGCTTTTCGCTCTGCAGCCAATTATGTGGCTTGCACTTATGCTCAACAGAAACCTCTAGTCAATGGATGGGACTCGGATTGTCCTAGTCCTACACCGACACCGGACTCATCATGGTCAACAGACGAAGATCTCCCGGGCTATACCATGTCAGCCGAAGCAGCTGCTCAGCCTACACATTTTTTGCCACCATTGCGTCCAAAGCCTTTTCACCATCGTCATTTCTTTGACAATGAACAGGAAGTACGCATGGTTCCATCACTGCCGATGTATACGTCAACTCCGGTGTCATCACCCCCACTGTTGATGCTTTCTCAGCGTCTCCATTACATACA
The DNA here is from genome assembly GCA_026936325.1 of Platynereis dumerilii. Taxonomy (NCBI): domain Eukaryota; kingdom Metazoa; phylum Annelida; class Polychaeta; order Phyllodocida; family Nereididae; genus Platynereis; species Platynereis dumerilii. The sequence goes on from JAPTHN010000034.1 coordinate 1,706,061, forward strand.
GGAATTACCCGAAGATTTCAATGACGCAGACGACCAACAAACCGAATTGAAGTCGACTCTACAACAACAGTAATCAGGTTTTCCTTTAACCTTACGAACTAATGGACTCATTCAAATCTATTTACTTCTTTAAAAATATAGACTTCAATGTACCAAGAAACAGTTTGACCCATTCTAAGCCTTTCTCCCAATTAATCGAACAATTACGCTATATAATGTGAATGCTATATCACTGACTTTTGTGTTACCTACAATGCTGATTTATACACCTATTCATTAAATTTACAAATTTTACCGAATTATATTCTTCGTCCATTCTTCATAACCAAATAGTCTTCGAATATTTGCATTAGCACACCTTAACTGGCCTTAAACCTCAACAAGAGTTCTCGATCCGCACATTTTAACACATGTGCGATGATATCTTGCATTTGTTGCGTTGCCAACCTCTCGCTTACATGCCACCAGGAGGGTGTAGTCCCTTCATTTCGTTCCCAGACCAATACGGTTATTCACCGTTAAGTCTTTTCTGTAGCTCACAAGCATTCAGTCGGATTATTCATCTACTTTGAGCCTACCAACAACGCTCTTAAACCTTGCCATTCTTCGTTGAGAATTGTTTTCCATCTCTTATCACTGTGTTCCTTGTGATCAATCGATAGCATTTCCATACGTTGGCCACTGTCTCCTCGCAGCATTGACCACGTATTCCCTTGTTCTTTGCATTTGATTGCCTTCTTGATATAGTACTTTATTGGCTTATCATTTTATCCTCGGTAAACACCATTATTTGGTACGCATATTTCAGAGACAGAGACTCTCCACAGAGATCCATCACGATCCTTTCTTAATAAATCTGGTTGCCATTCTGCCTTCAATTGCCTTTTATAACCTCTTGTAATTATTTCAGACTTGTTTCTTATCTATCTTTTAGTTCTGAAACTATTTTTTTTTATGATGAGATTTAACAAATATATATTCTTTGGTTGGCGTGATAGTGACAAGACACAGTCAATCAACAGGTCAGACTTGAATGTCTGAGCTTCTGTATTCTCGGTGATCATGCTGATATATCTGCAATACCGTGAACATCGTTTAACCCTTGTCGAATTAAGTCGATTCCAGTTTCTTCCTTAAATTGTGTTACCCACAATGCTGTGTGATGATATCTTCCATGCCACCGATAAGTTTTTGTCTAAGACTCACCTCACGTGTAGTCTTCTCCTCTTTTCATCCATTAGCTTACCGCGTTTGTATCATTAGCATTTTGTACATATTCCATTCTGCATTTTGTAGATAGTCAGTAATATTCCAACATGGAATATGTTTCTTTTCTGCATTTCCTGCTCATGTTGTGAGTGTCGTTTATTGCAGATATTAGCCGTCAATCATCTTGCCAATTGAGAAGTGATTATATGCCATTGTTGATGGATTGTTTTCTTACAATATCATGACATGTCGGTACTACTTTGATTGAGCATTACTATAACTGCTCTGATACAATATTATTTTTGAGCATCTTTTCTTATAATTATTGTGCAGCATATTACGTTGAGTAAGTATCTCAGTATGTTGCAAGTTCTCTGCCTGTCGGACTGGGAGCCCGACCATAATTTGGGGATATCTTGTGCTATTTCATGTGTTCCGGCTCATGCCGATGTAGTTATGTTAATATGTTCCGACAATGTGGTCGTGAGTTTAATCTTAGCACATAATTTTAAATGCGTTTCTGTGGATTTTGCTCACCCAGTGATTGTAGCATCGCTTCGCATTTTGGGGAAAGAAAAACTTTTTTTTTGTAAATGACCAACTCATTATACACAAATTATAGCTAGCTAGCTAATTCCTTTTCCATAGTTCATTATATGGTATGGCATCACAACATAGCCCGGCAGGGGGCGCTTTCCGTGTTGCCATGGCTTCACCGAGACTGCCGTGGGAAGCAGTTTCTTGTTGCTTTGGTAGCACCCTTGCACCTTATATGGCACGCTACCTGCTGTAAAATTTTCGGCTCAGCCCACAGGGCCCAGCTCTTGCGGAGCCAGTAAAACCTTAGCTTACCTGCTCTAATCTTTACACCTGTAGAGAGGCAGCAGTCCTACATACAGCTTGCAACATTATGTAAGTACACCCTTTTCAAAGAGTCATTTACCGGTCATTTAGGACCACTAACCTGCATATACGTTTACTAATTAGTAAACCGGGAATTTTTATAGGCATTGAGTTTTGTTGATGAAATTTCAAGTTGTGTTATATTGAGATAAGTTCACAGTAATTATACTCCCAATTTTTCTTACACGCGTGTAATCGTGGGAAGGTACTTTATTAACTTATATTTCTTTAACGACAATTGTTATATTTTCAGGTCTGGTCGAGACTCTCGATTTCAGTAATTCAGTATGATCTTAGAGTATATCTCTTGCATTTTCTGTCGACATACACAGCATTCTTTCATATGATAGGCAAAGTAGTTGGAAAACTGGTCTTGCCTAATTGTTATGAATACTTATTTCCATTGATAATTATTTGTGTATTGATAGTCGTATTCGTTTTACATAGGATATGTCGACCTGATTGATGAATTTTGCACGCTTAGTATGCTAATCGTTACTATTATGTCTCTTTGTGGATGAACTTCTTTTACCTGTTATCTTAGTTTATGTGCATATCTACATTCAGTTAATCATGTCTTTCTCACCACCTTATTGGTTAATAGTTATAGTAATACCTGATTTTACTGGTGATGCTAGAACCTTTTAGCCAATTATATACCTTGCTACCTCATTATAAACATTACAATGACGCTAATTATCCTTTTTCCCTTCCTCCTCCTTCCCTTGGTTCCAGCTCAATCACCACCCCCATCTGATTTGCAACGAATTGCTGAGCAAGACGCTTTTCTTTATAAGAATTTTGGATTTACCATTAATCCAAACACGGCCGCCGTTTGGGCCAAGCGTACTTTGCTTCAAACACAAGACCAACCTATGGCTTCTTGTAGAGTTTCTATGTTTAGTGAATGGTGTTCTCGCAAACGAGACATATTTACATGTGATTTGGGAGCCAATTTTTCTACACCTCCATGTGTATGGCCTCCTGATTCACCTCGTATCACAAAACTGATTCTTTCCTCTGGCGCACTTACTAAGGACATTATCTCTTTCTTCACCACTATGCCTTTCATGAGATATCTCACTTTACAAAATCTTACTTCTGCAGTAAGGTTTCCTGATGTTATTGACTCATTTCCCGAGATCAATTTTTTAGATCTGCCAGACACTCAAGTTACTCATGTACAATACGTCCAAGCACGTTCACAGTTACATGCTATTACTAATTTAGTCCTCAGTCTTCGCTCCATGGTCTTCCCTTTACCGTTTAAGACGTATACAACTTACCTTACTTAGGGATTTATCGTCTCCCGCCCTACCTTTATTACCACAAGCTCAATTAACTCATTTAGACCTTACCATACACGGTTCAACATCCTTCCAGTGGAACCATCTCGGCGTTTCACAAAGTAAACTGATATCTCTTAGACTCCATCTACCAGATATGACCCGCCTCCCATCTTCTATGCCTTTCAATAATATACAACAATTAAAATTACAAGCTTCTAATGTTCCTTTCGAAGTTTCTAACCTCTTGCCCAATCTATCAGCCCATCAATCTTTTAATTTTACACGACCAAAACCATTTCTCCAAACACTTATTCTTCAGGGTTTCTATTTTCAGAAAACGCAACAATTTAATGTCTTAAATTTAGCTAAAATAGTTATACTAGACTGTATTGGCGGAATACAGAATCTCCATTATCCAACATCTCTTAGAGTACTTAGACTCAGAAATATTACTACTTCAAGATCATTAAGAGATCCATTAACAAACACGCCCAATCTGCGCACTTTCGAACTAACTCATTCTAAGCTAACACATATTTCCAGAGCATATTTTAGATATGTCGATCAACTTTACTACTTAAATTTATCCTATAATAACCTTCATACCTTTGAAATTAGACATAGAGATATCCGTCAGTTAGCTGTAATAGATCTTAGTTACAACTCCCTGTATAGAATTTCTGGACCTTTCTTTATTAGAGACCATCTGGAATATATATTTTTGCAACGTAACAATCTGCAGTATTTAGATGGCGTTAACAAACAAATTTACTTTCCTTCACCCGAAATGAAAGAACTTGACCTAACATCTAACCCCCTTAATTGTAATTGCGATTTGGCAGTCTTCCTGAACACGTTGCCTGATACCACTAGGATTTCTGGTACTTGTCAAAGTAACGTGTCTTTCCCAATTCAAAATATGACTTTCGAAGCATGTGATTCTATTCCCTTACTCCGTTCATCCCGTTCCCTTAGAGACCAATTACGTCATATGCAGTTACTCGCATCTGTTAATCACAAGGATGCTCGCCCACTCACAAGCAGCTCTGGTCTTTTTCCACCAGACGCAGCTTCACGTTGGAGCTCTGCACCCGCACAGCTTCTCCGCCCAGACTATGGCGTTGGCTATAGTTATCGAGGACAAATTTTTCCCAGTGTTGAATTCTTTATCATCAATGCAAATATTTTCTATCCCGATTTCCATATTCCCACATTCACTTGGGACCTCACAATGTTTGAAGACATGTGTCAATCCCCTGATGATTTAATCGCTGCAATATGTTCTGATTTCGCTCCACTATTAAAGAATACTATCGATAAAGTTGATTCTTACAAAACAGCTTTAAAGGCTAAATTAGCGCACATATCGACTATCTTCACTCAACAACATTTTGAAGAATATCGTCGACCTCCTCCAACTCATTCTACCCCCATTGCCCCCCCTCCTCTTTCAGCAGTCCACCACCACGCTAAGAGGGCAGCTCCCGATCCACCTTTTGCGCATCCCACATTCTCATATTCCCCTCCACCTACCATGCCCCCCTTCTTTGATCAATACTCGCCACCCAGTCGTCCTAAACGAGCGGGTCGTACACCAACACCTCGAGATCCCCTTGCCTTACCTAATACCGATGATACATCTAATACAACTAAGCAATTAATGCAATCTACTAATGAAACCTTCCGTGTCAATATTAATACCCAGGATTGGCAATCCGAAGACAGTACCGCTTTCTGGCTTTCAGTTACTATCCCACAAGCCGGAGCAGGTATGTCTGCTAATATTAGACGACAGAGAGATCAAATTTTTGTAAATACTATTGAGTCTATGTCTGCACGTCAGAATCTTATGAGAGACGCCTTCCTTGAAATGCGTTCTGATTTAGTTCTCACCATTGATGTCATAGCCAGTACCTTCACCAACACCTCCAGAAACATTAAACTAATTCATACACTTTTAAATGAAACCAATCAGGAAATTATTTCCCAATTTGCTGTGGTTAGTAACGCTATCAACGCATTACAACGTAAGATTCAAGCCACAAGGATCCTTAGCTTGCTGACCTCTAAATATCTCAGGCTTTGGTCCCAACAAATACAGCAACTTCATATCCTCTTAAATGAAGCTGATAAATTAATTACAGCCTTCCACGACCTGGCTGCAGGTAAAATATCTCCACATGTTCTTCCAGCCTCATATGTCCATAAATTAGTTCACAAAGTATCAACGGTATTATATTCATGGCACAACAGTTATCAATTAGCTTTTACGGATTTGGCTCATATCTATCAGAAATCACAACCAATCTTTATGCCTACTAGACATGGTTTCTTACTCCAACTCCTATGGCCAATCCAACCTAAGAATTCAAAACCCTACACCTTGTACCACACAGAGTCACTCCATGTACCTGTGGTAGCTACTCCTGCTTTCCAAGACCGCGAGTCTAACCATGATTACACTCGTATCTCTATCCCAAAACCTTTTCTAGGAGTGCAGCACGATTCTTTCTTGGAACTCAGTCTTGAAGAGCTCCAGGAATGTCTCAACATTGACGATCAATTTCTTTGCACAGAATCAACAATTCAAATTGATAGCTCGCAGCTATCTTGCAACACTGCAATATACACGAATGCTACCGCAGACGTCATTTCTGACCTCTGTCAAGTCGATTACTTCTTTGAACCTTTTCGTGCAGCACCTCGTGTAATAGACGCAGGTAACCAGCTTTTAGTTACTGGCTTATCACTCCCATGGACTCGACGTTGCTCCAATGATCGTGTGGCACGTCCCGTTCCTGGTAGTCTTTACGCTGTGCTTCAGCGTGGCCAGTTTTGTTTTTGCGAATTCTCCTCCCCTTCAGGTTTCATTCCCAGGCGTATTACAGGATGTCCCGCATCCGAAAATAATCAATATAAACCTTTCTTAATCAACTATACGATTAATGCAATTGCGATGCATTCCTTTGAACGTGAATTCAACTTCACAAGTCTACCACCATATGAATCTTATGGCATGCCAAATTTCACCTTGCCTAAATTTGCAGTGGCTGCCAGAATAGCAAATACCTCACTTGCAAATATGACACATGGCATTATTAAGCTTAAGGAACTTAGTCGCCTTATTCAACAAAAGGGTGACGATTTTATGCTTAAATGGGCCGAGCTGGAAGCTTCCTTTTATCTTTCAGCTTGGTTCAGCCTTCGCCATTGGATCCGTGGATTTGCCTTCATCGGTTCCATAGCTGGATATTTGTCTCTAATTTTGGTCATATTTATGTATTGTCGTGGCAGATACCTTAGTGGCCTTTTATCCTCTATGGTTATGGCTACTCATTTTAAACCATCCCACGCCAACCCAGTCATTCCAGGACGTCCTCTGCATTGTGATTCAGTCAGTTATGTAATTTACCCTGTTTCTATCAGTCCTGTCAGTCTTATACATATCACTACCCTTCACCTTCTTACTATTTGTGTTTTCTACATGGTAGTGAGCCTGGCTAAGCGTTGTCTACATAAATGTTGTAGGGATTTCAGAGTGATGCATCGCTCACCCGAAACCCGCAAATTTCCACAGATCGAAATATTCATGGAATTGAATAGTGGACACCAGCGCTTACTTCTATATGTTCTTACTATTAAATCCCACCTTTCTTCACTTTCTCTTAAAGGTGTCATTTGTCCTAATAGTTTCAAGTGCGACCATCATAGATTATACAGTATCCTCAAACCCAACTGGGATACTGCACTATGCTCTTTGCAGATTGATTCACTTAATGTGGAACTCCCTAGACTCATTAATGTTCCATTATACAAGCAGAAAAAGTTACAGCAAATTATGCAAGGACAGTTTGCGGTGACTATGCTCGCATCTGACTCAGTTCACCTTTACAAATTGGGTCATAACATGCAAGAAGTTATTAATACTCAAGAGCTTAATCCTTACTCAGCTCTAATTAGAGAACTTCGTCAAAGGGAGATGGAATTTCGGTCCACCAATGTTATGGAACCGGATACTACCCATTCAGTACAGATAAAACCTTATGCCACCACTTCTGGCCTGGCTGCATCAAAGAAAATGACCCCCCCTACTCGCATACCGACCCGTACAACCCCACCAAGGCGGACTACCCCGCCTCGCCGGTCCACTTCACCCCGGCAACCATCGGCCCCTCGTATGGGTACCCGAGTTGATACCCCCCCTAATCGCTCAGTAGTTGATATCGAGTTGGAACCACGCCCCACTCGTCCTACGTCACTGTTGCTCCGCCCAACTTTCCCCCCTCCCCTTCCACCACCCCCCTCTCCTGACGATACCAGTACCAGCGTCTGATTCTATTTTACTGCATGATTATGATTACTTATCTTTGCACTGCACTTTCGTGCAATAACTTTTCCTGTACAACTGCATTCTGACTGCATTTCCTTTTTTCCCTTTTCTATCTGTATGTGTATTGTTGCATTTTAACCCTTTCATACTCACGCTTGCATGTCCTTATATTTTAGTCAGTCTGTGAAGAGTCACACCTTGTTCGTTCGATTGTATGGGTAACATTTTACTGACATATGCTTGAAGGTATGCATATATTCTGTGCATACGCCTTACGCAACACTTTCTCATCCTAAAATTTCATAATCTTATACTCACGTTGCAGAGTGATCTTCTTCCTTTATTGATGTGATTCATTTTGATCTTGGGGAGCTGATCACCATGATGATACATCATATTTTGCCGTGATTTGCTACCTTTCTATTTACACTTAAACATCTCTTTTACTTTTAGCTATACACACTTAACGACCAGCATCTTGCTGGGATTCAGATTATTTATCTAAACCAATTATGATATTCCTTTTAGTATCTCTTATTTAAATTATTTATATTTTATATATATGTATCACGTGCCTTTTCTTACATGTTGTTTGCAGTAACCTTATTGGTCGAGCTCCTAGCCTGTTTCTTAAAGTAATTTCAGTATGACTATTGCATACCATTTTAATGCTGTGTCGTCACATAATTTGCGGGAATGTCTCTTTGATCACGAGTTGCTGGTCGGGCTGGTCGTCAAACATCAGTGCAAGACTTGCTGTGGGCACCTATGATCAGAGACACATTCGATGCATATGTTCTCTAATCTTTGATCTGAGTCAGTCGTTACAGAGCCTGTGCTTCCACTGTGACTTCTACTGTCACGGGCACTCTATCAAGAGACACATCCGATTCCACATCCGGGAGTCAGTCGATTGGAACACCACCTCCTTGGGCACCATGCTCGCGTATGGGATCACGTTCCGACAGCACATGCGACTACTTCGAGTTGGCCGTATTCCTGTCATGATCTCATGGCAATATGAAGAGGGCACCATTTCGGGGCGACCAATAGTGTGAACATTCCGTTACACTCCATTTCCGTCGTAACCACGGCAAGCATATCGTTGCCTTGACCTGGTTCCAACATGGGGCTACATTACTGCAGAACTTTCTTTGAACTTTTGTGTCTGGCTTGGCATTGTGCAGTCTTCGTCGCACATGTCACCATTCACAACCGAGCTCACATTGTATGATGATATGGTGATGTCATCTCCTGCTTGGCTTCTTAACAGTCGGCTAATCTGGATTGCCTCTGTTTCTCCACAAGCAGCAACGAACACTTTGTGCTTGAAGAGCATGGCCTCATTTTTAGTTAGTGACTAATATGGATTGTCTCAACTACCTCCCGGCCTGCATCTTCTTAATGACACTCTTTTCCTCTTGGTAACTACCTTATTCAGGTGGCTAACACGGATTGCCCCTGCTATCAGTTACCGTCGACAGACACTAATATGGATTGTGTCTAGTTCAGAAGAGTCTCCTCACCACGCATTCCCCAGCGTTCTCGCACAAAGCTGTGCTCGCACATAACACATAATAAACATTGTGATCTCAGAAAGTGCATACACGAAAGACTCATGACGACGTCTTCTTCTCCATGACCCATCAAGGTCCACCCGATATTGGGATTGTCTGAATAAAAACATGAAGGTCGTGTCGAACGAGTCACGTCCTCCTTCGCCAGACCCCAACATAAGGTCTGAGCAATAGTTCAAGATTTAGATCAGTCCACCTCCTCCTCCGCCTGACCCTAACCTGGGTTAGTCACGAAACAAGGCCGGACTGGCGAATCTTCGCAGTACTGCAGCTATATTAGTCCCTCGAGTCTTCAGCATAGTTACCAAAATACCAGTTACTCGCTCAGAACGTTTCCTCTCTCCGCTAAAGTTGTCGTGCCTCTGGCACCACATCAAGCTATTTCCACCACTCCGGTTCGCACCTCGCCTGTGCTCCATTCACAGAAACAATATTCCTCCGAAATGACACTGACTGTCGTGTAATGGTAGTCTCTCATGGCTTCCATTCGCTTCGCCACTTCGGTACAGCTGAGAATGGTGGAAGGACCACTCATCCAGGTTGACATTGTTGTTCTGTATCTGTTAGAACAGTAACAACCCACTCATCGTTTTGGGTGGATGGTAATAGGACCTCGAACTCTCGCAGCTCGTCCGTTAGGTCCACGACGTCCGGCATCTTTAACGTTGCCAGGTCGAACACCCCGTTCGACCCTGAGAAACACATCGCTGTCGACACTTCGTTTGCCCTTGACAAACACATCTCATGTGAACTTGACAAGCCACTCGCTGCCAACGTCTCACCCTCTGCACCACGCACCGAGCGTCGGTGTTGCCTCCTTCGCCCTATATCAATGACTTATATAACTGACTCCTTCAATCAATGATTCTTCCAATCTTCTCGTCTATACGTATACAGATCATGTTATCTTTGATATCATGTATTGACTCTTGACTAGTATTGTGTAAAGCGCATCACTGATTAGACATTTATGCATCAACCAATATATTACAATTAACTTAGATGATATATTCCAAATTTTCATTGAAATTGATTAATTCAGTAATCAAACTTTTGCCACTAGGTTATGTCTCAACGTGTCCACGAACAAGTTATCACAAGTCAACTCTTGCACTGAACTTTCTCTGTAAACATCTGATCTCATTTCTTATAAGCTTAACATCAAATAGATTTATGCTTTAATCTTATTTGCCAATAATTCTGGTTTTTGCATTATGCATGCCAGCTTTCTTATACAAGTTTTCTCAGGTGTATTAATATGTACCTCTGTTTTCACTATTGTTCCACTGCACCAGTATACTGTTTACCTATTTTCGCATTGTTTTCATTTTCTGTACGCCTTATGCCTACAGTTCACTCGGATTGTTTAGAGTGTACGTAACAAGTTTTACGAAACCATAGTCCACTATTGACTTCTTTATCTCCATACTGGACTGTTGTTTCATCATTTTTAATTATTATTCCGCTACTTGTCGCTTTTAAATTAATAATTGTCACTTTAATCCATGTTATTGTTGATATTCGTGATTCGATTACATTTCGTTTATGATTTAATTGTTGCTTATCAAATCGCTTATCGCTTATATGTCATTTTACTTGCTTACTTTTGTAGTTTAGGGTATCGGACATACCAGCCCATTTAAACTTATAAGGCTGTCCTGTCTTAATGCACTTCATGCTTTTGGTTTAGCTCTATGCATATCCAATGACACGCAAGGGATGATACCCGTAACTGCCCTTGATAAAAACGGCTACTTGACTCGCCTGGTGCTTGAGTCTCTTTTGCTGAGGAGCCATGTAATTAGCGGCTCTATTTCCAAAAATAACGTTGGCAGACGAACCAACGATTCATAAAAATTGAAAAATTTGGCAAATAGGTCATAAGAATAACTTGTCCTTTTCTGTCAATCATTAAAATTTAGTTTTCACTTTCCTATCTGAGCTCCCCTTTCAGCATCTCATTGACACCATTAGAAGAACTGTCATTCAGTTCCTCTCCTTTCACGGATGCAAGTCGTATTCTTGCTTCCCCTTCAAAAATTTTTTCCTTTTTCCGAATTGTCTTTCATGGGCTTATTGCACACGCCCGATTTTATCTTAAAACTTTTCCCCCCCTTCCGCCTGCCCGGTGGTAGTGGTTACATCATCCTGATGTCACCACAACTTTCATTAAAGCACTCACAAAATTCAGGTGCAATGAGACGCGTTTCCTCTGTCCGTACCTAAAATTGGTATCATGTACAAAGTCGATTAACAACCCTCTCAATAGTTACACAAATCTATTTACGACTTTTACATCATTCTGTTAATCAGCATGAAGCATTCAGGCTTCTATCTTTGAAAAGAAATACCTTTGCTTTTAATGAATAGTTACGTTATTAGTCACAGTGTACATTAATTCGTTATTACGTGAATGTAATCCGTATTTGATTGTAAGTTTAAAATAATGTTTTCTTCAAACCGGAGAAAAACCATCTTATAAAAAATCCTCGATCGGTCGGGATGTCACCGCTGAGCTTTTAGCTTCAGAGGTGTCTTCATTCTTTCCTCTTATAGGAACTTTCCTCAAATCACCATGAACCTCAAGACCTTAATTCTGTAATATCATTTATATTATTATTGTATAAAAGTAATGTGATATATTATATTATTGTGTAATGAGATCCAATGATAGCAACGGGGTAGAACTCACCCCATGTTTCCATGGCAACAGTTACCCTGGTGTTTCTGCGCAGCCGCAGAACACCCTAGTAGCAATCTCTGGGGGCAAACTTGTTAGCCCAGCCAGAACAGAGCCCGCTTCCCGCTGAGGCAGCAGGAGGGCTACCTGTCTCCCTGACGGGGTGACGATTCGTCAGGTAAGGGTATTGTTGTTAGAGGTATGATCAAGGGTTACTCTTAAAGGAACCTCAGGTCATGGTTGATTGAGATGGCATTAGTTTATGATGTATGTAATTCGTTAAGATCGTTGTTTAATGTATTGATAAGTTGGTTACCATCAGTTCTTCGAATGACTCTTAATGTAACTGTTTATAAATTGTGTATTAAATGGATACGTGAAACTAAACTCTCGAGCCTCTGGTATTTCTTGAGTAAGGTGTTTCGTGGTGGCAAGTGCTAAGGTGTCTCCCGCAGGATCCCCGGCGAAGAGTCCATCTACTCAATTAGCTACCTCTCACAGGGATACGTGCCTTAACATTATCTGGGGGGGAATTAGCTAAAAGATGGCACGACCTCTCTCCCATCTCATCAATCAACCCTCGTGAGCGCCCCGAACTGGGCTTAGAGGGATGAACTGTTCAAATCAATCAATCAATCAATCTGTCTATGAAAACACCCAGAGATCAGGTCCATTAAGCTGACTATCAACGAAGACAACAGAAAGTCACAAAAATATCCCTTTCATAAAACAAGAAGAAAGAACAGAATAGGGAGGAACAAGGCCGAAGAGTACTGATATTTTGACATTTATTGATTTTTCAGACATTCACTTGCGAAACAGTTCTATATAGATGGCACTTCAAGTGAGGCAGCTGCTCATAACGCATAACAAACGACACAATAAGGAAAACTCTGAAGTCGACAAGCAAGCATAATTCCGTGAAATTTCCATCTTTATGTGTAACAAAATTAATATAAACTGCACTAAGACTTGCCAATTGATGTATTTAATTCATGAACAAAATATAGCTCCACAATAATGATTATAGTCACTACAATGATCAAAATAACACAGGAACTGTTCTCTTCCATGACCACAATTCAACATAGCAATCTCCTTCATAATCCAAAATTTCTATCAACCAGCATCGCTTCTCGGCCTTCTGGGCTTAGATCAAAGTGTAGTATCTGTTCTCGTCAGTATAATATCTGATGGCTGGCTAAATGTCGGCAAATGATATTTGACTGATTTTTGGACTTGGTGAAGTGATTGGGGCTTGCTCTGGACACCTTTGCCACGGTTGGCCCGGTATTGCAGTACCGCCGGGAACAGCCAACTTTTATCAATTCAAAGAAGTTTACCAGCACAGACCAATACAGTAGTAGGCCTACACATCCACTTCATTCCTGCCCAGTCTGTAATTTTGTGAAATCAAAGCATCAAATTCCACAGGCTCACTTCATTTTAATTGATGGGGGTGGGTTGGTCTTGTGGAAGTGTGCTATGCTGCCAATCACTGGGTCCAGGGTTCGAATCCAGCCTTTGCTGGGTCACCTTGCCCTAACTGTAACCTGGTATTTGAAGGTAATCGTCTCCAGGGACATACACTGTATATATAACTGAGATGTTAAATGCAGCTATAAACAGGACCCAAAAGAGGGGTCCTACAGACATCTAGAGTGTCTCCAGTCATCACTTTTGTGACCACTTACGACGTCTGTTGATAGACTAAATTTGGCCAATCTAGACAGTCTAGAAATCGTTTATCTTTGTATTTTCCAGAAATGGTCACATGTCATTGGGTGAAGTCATTTTAAATGAGGCCAAAAGTGTCACATAAGGGTAAATTTTTAAATGCATGTTTTAGGATGTATTCCTCATCCAGCCTGTGCTCCATAGTCTTAATTTTTATGAAATATACTTTTTATGTCCTTAAGTTACACTGACACTGCCCCACATAGAATTGTGCTGAGGAGAGTCTATGTCGTCACGTAAGTGAGAAATTTTGGTTGACTCCACTTTATTTAATCCCTATTGTTGATAATAGCAAACATTGATCATATAATCATTGATCCAGGTATGGATGATCATTTAAAACAATTTTAGCAGACAAATTACCATTTTGCTTTGAAATACACACATTGACGGAACAAAAATATATGTTCGTCAATTTTGCTTCTTCGATGTTCTGTCAAAATAAAGCACATAGGTATACTCAGTAAATTTTTGGATTAAAATGTAAAAACACACAGAATGTATGAGAGAATGGTAAAATCCAAGCTATCTAACCTGTTGTGTAAAAGATATAGGGATATTTTTAGCGTTACATCATATTTGACATAGTCCTGTAGGTGAGAATTCTGTCACACGTACATCATAATTGACCAAGTTTCAAAAATTATGTAAAATTGTGTATAAATAAACTTTACCAGTAAATGCAATTATCAACATTTCAATAAAAACAAACAAGGCTCAAATGTTAATTCCCCCTAATATAACACAAAAGAGAAATTTCACCAAGAAGCCGGAAAATAAGTTGCCAGAAGCTACACACATGCACCAAACACTCATTATGAATAACCGACTCAAGCTAGAACTTAAATTCTCTGAAATTCCATAAAATATATAAAAGAACAAGTAAGGTAAATTAGATTTGTTAAAATCCTCATTCATAACAACAGTAAAAATACAAATAATCAGAAGAATTTTAAATGAAGCGTCAATTATGATGTACGCCTATTAATCTTGGCTGAACAAAATCAAACACAATGTATTGTTGAGATAAACTGCATTAGCAAAGGAAGCTAGCCAAAATACATGATAATTCTTAGTTTAATGTTGAGATTACTGTCATATATCTAAGATTTATGCTGTACATCACATTTGACATTACAAGTGTCAAATGTGATGTACATCAAAGAATCTTATGTTATTGTCAGATAAGAATGAAATGCATGTGCGAAATCTCATGACAAGGACTACAAAAGTCTGGGAATTTAATTAACACAACTTTTCTCTATTTTGGTAATGTTTCCATATCAAAAAGCACGAAAATTCATCTGTACATCATAATTGACCAATAATTACTTCTTGGTCAATAATGATGTACTGTCCATTATGATGTACCAATTTGATACTTTTTGACATATGAGACATTTTGTTGTGTGACAGTCCGGTATCTTCATGCAAGGCCAATTTCTGAAACAAAACTTATTATTCACAGCAAAATGAAAAATTTTGATTGATGTGATGCTTCTCTACACATGAGAACACCTCTATCGGTGGCGTTACATCATATCTGTCCTGTAGGTGAGAATCCCAGAATTATTGACATTCAAAATTTGCATCCTCCATATCACAGCCTTTGCTGCTCTGTAGGATATCCTTTTAAACATTTTAGATAAATCTTGTGGAATACTTATTTTGGCAGCATACAAACCCATAAAAATATTACTGGGTGTGTCAAAATTTTTGGTTTGTAATTTGGCCGTCCTGTAGGTGAGAATTTTTTCAGTGACAGCAGGTGTCATGTTTGGACTGCAACCATTTGACTATAGCTGGACATTTCTTCCAAAGCTGACTGGTATGTGATTATTTATCATAGACTTTCTTGATTCAATGGAAAATAAATCAACTAAACAGCACTTAAATAGGAAAAAAACCCATTTTTAGAAAACTTTTTTTCTGGATTGACCATGTTTGACATTTATGATGTACGTGACGCGAGGTTTCGGTGGCCCGAGAAATATTCCCAGAACATTTCACATACCAAATGGAATTAAAAAACTTAAGTTCAGGTATATATGTAGTCATTAAAATTAAAAAAACAGAGCATAACTTACTTCAGTTGCTAACCATCAGCTGTCAAAGTAACACCGTTTGAAAATGTGACGTTTGACATCCCAAAAAATGGACCATTTTGAGAGTTTTCGGTCCCTGGTCTCAATGAAGAAGCCATAATTTCACGTAAAAGTGGATTTATTATGAAGACAAAATTGTTTTCTACATCTCAGGGAATTTTAAAGAACTTATTACAAGCCAAACATTTTTTATGTCCTGTTAAAGGTCAAAATCCTGGCTGGCCTCGTTTAAAATGACTTCACCCCATTAGATGTTCATTTCAGAGAAACTACAAACGTTGGGTACACTAAAAATTTTTGGTATAACAGAGTCTATGTTGTGCCATATTAGAATGAAGTGGCAAAGCCCTGGGGCAAAGCCAGTTCGCAAATTGAAAATTAATTTTTCCAATGGACCGCAAATCTGCGAAGAGCTGTAATATCTGATGGCTAGCTAAAAGTTGGCAAATGATATTTGACTGATTTTTGGACTTGGGTGAAGTGTTCGGGGCTTGCTCCGCCTTTGCCACGGTTGACCCGGTCGATATTGCAGTATAGCAGAAGTAGGGGAGGCGGGGGTCAGAAGTCACAAAATTCAGAAAAAGCCCCAGAACAGAGCAGGTGTTTGTTAGATCTGAATGACCTTTGGCACAATTATGCAGTATATAGTTGACTATAGTTGTATCACATGATAGCTGCTGTGCTGTAAATAGGCTTTAGTCAGTTCACAATTATTTAAGGCAAAGTCCGCTGTGACTTCTTACCCCATGTCAGGGTCAAGAAGTCACAACCATGGGGTAACAAGTCACATGCAATTTTTGTGAACATACAACACTATATTAGGTAATATGCAGACCTAGACTTGATAGTCATCCTTGTGCATGAAATTTGTAGTGAGCCTTCAAAAGCTATCGGCATGCAATGACAATGCACCATCAGTAAAGCCGGCATCAGAAATTGCCCAAAGTTTGCTAAATGAAATTTTGCTGTAATGCTCTCTCATCAGTATTATTGATGATAGGTGATGATAAGATTGTAAGCTAAAAGCTTCTAGTGTGGAATATTTTACTTTCCTGAGCTCAGAATACTGACTTCCCGGTACCCTATGGTAAAATATCACTGTGCTGGGGTGAAATGTCACAGCGTGACATTTCACCCCTCCGCTGTTTTTTAAATTCAACACATGATCATGGCAACTTGGTGATCAAATGGCCAAAAATGGGTTCACAGCATGAAAGACAATTATCCACAAGACCTTGAAACCCTAGCACAACTTCCTATGTCACAGAGACCAGACATTAATAGAGAAAGTTCAGGATCAATAAAACCTGTTTGGGACACCAAAAATGCATGAGGTGGGTAAAAACCCACTTTGCACAATGAGTATAATTTTCATATTCCCTGCAGACCTTCTTCTCATAAAAGTGTCCCAAATTATGATTTAAACTTAAGAATTAGGTCACTGCAAGTTGGTCAAAAAGGCCTGTGACTTTTTACCCCTGTGACTTTTCACCCCCTCTTCCCCTATACCTCTGGGAATGGCCCACTACTTTTTTAATTCAAAGAGGTTCATGCTCATTCTACACTCTATAGAGCTGTTATAGGTGTCTGCTTATGATATAAACATAAAACTATAGAAAGCAAGCCAAGGGAAACAAGTCTATTTCATTCTGAAACAAATTGTGTTACAGCTAATGAATGACAAATGCTTACATAATTGAACTGACATCTTCCTTGTGAGGTCATATCCCTATCCATGCCATGTCATTCTCTATGACCCATAAGCAATTTGTGGGGTCATATCCTATAATTTAAATGCTATTAAAATAAGTCACCTGCTGAGTCACATCACTCATCAATGAGGTCACAAGTAGGCCTACTTGTGGTGAAGCCCTCTAATGGTAGTACTAGAGTACAATATCAGCCATGTTTGCCTTAGAAACTACAAGCCACTGAAGCCAGCAAAAAAATCATGGAGGTTAAAATGTATCAAATAAACCTGAAACATGATCTCAGAACTGTGTGCAAAAATGTGCCTGTGATAATCACTAGTTGCCTATAATTACAGCGCCGCCTGTAAGTAAGTGAAACGCATGAAACGGGGCCATTGAATCAATGCAAAACATCCTCAACCAAACTGCTTCTGGAGGCATGAAATCTCATCTGATGAGAGGAAAAGATACTGGGTCATAAAGGCTGACATGTGAGGCTTTTGGGATAACAATGGCAGCCAATACTGTCTGCCGCAGTCGGAGTTCGGTATGGGTCAAAATCTTCGATAAGTAAGTGAACCACCCTACCCAGGCTACCCTATTAAATAACATTGGGCCTGTGTTTCACTTACTTATCAAAGACTTTAATCCATACCTAACTCTTATTACAGCAAAGAAATTTGGCTGCCATTGTTATCCCACATGCCTCACATATTAGCCTTTATGACCCGATATGTTATAATCTCATCGGATGAGAATTAATGCTTCTACAAGCAGTTTTGCTGAGGATGTTTAGCATTGATGCAATGGCCCCATTATGCGTTTCACTTACTTACAGGCGGTACTGTATACCAGTGAGTGAGTGAGTGAGTGAGTTTGTGTTTTACGCCCCATCAGCACCAGTGTGGGCTATTTAGAGGCAACATTGGTTAGATAGATTATCCTGGAACTAATTTCTCATAATTTGTAGAAGTAGTCGTTATCTCTGAGGAACCGTGTTATACTGGACGCTGAATTTTCTAAGAATAAGTGTTTGAGATTACCTGATTGAAAGGGTCGGTGATGTAGATTGTTATTACATTCTATCAAGATATGTTTGATCGAAAGTGGTACTTGGCACCCTTCGCATATTGGTGCTGCATCATTGTTTAATAAGTGTGAGTGGGTTAATCTGCTGTGCCCTATAAGACATCTATGAATTACGATTTGCTCTCTGCGTGAGTTCACATCAATTTTTATATCTTTCATGACGTGTGGTAGTATTGTGCGTAGCTTGTTTCGTTGGCAAGCATTCCATCGTACTTGCCAACTATACTTGGTAAAATCATTGATATGCTTTCTAAAATCCGTATAAGGGACAACATAGTCCGTTAAGTTTTTACTTAAGGCTCTCTTCGCATGAAGATCAGCCATCTCATTTCCTTTGATATCAACATGACTTGGAATCCAACAAAATATAATATCCTTGTTTTCTTTCATTGCTGCTAAGGTAAAAAGAATGTCTAATACAAGAGGGGTTTCCACCTGCTTGTTGGCTATTGCCTGCAATGCAGACTTTGAGTCAGAGCAAATTACAAAATTGTTAGTTTCTGAGTTGACTGCCATTTCTACCGCCTTGTAGATAGCTGTCAGTTCTGCTGTGAATATCGAGCACACATCAGGTATACGTTCATTACAGTAACTTGTCTTTGCGGAGGTGACTGCGTAACCAGTCAGAAGTCCATCTTTGGACCCATCCGTGTAAAGAAACTTGTATGATGGATACCGGGACTTTATTATGAGGAATTTACTCTGGTATTCCAGGGGACTTGTAGAAGATTTTCTAAGACTTGTCAGGTCCAGAATACAAATTGGTGAAGGAAGGGTCCACGGAGATATGGATGGAACCTGCACTTCAGCAACTATGCAGTTGTCTTTGTTTATTATGTCATAGTAGGGTTTCATTCTAAGCCCTAGGGGTTTTATAACACTTTGTTTAGTCATGTAAATTTGTTGGTACTTTGGCTGAAATACCGGGTAAAAAGCCGGATTTGTTGGACATACTGCCAGTTTTACAAAATATTGCAGCGAAAGTTTTATACGACGTAGTGACAATGGTGGTTCTGTCGCAAGGACATATAGACTCTCGATTGGCGATGTTGTAAATGCCCCAAGACACAGACGGATGCCGAGATGGTGTACTGTATTTAGACATCGGAGGTAAGACGGTCTTGCTGATCCATATACAATACTCCCGTAATCGAGACGTGATCGGGTTATAGCCCTATATAGTCGTAGCAACACAGTGGTGTCTCCACCCCAACTGAGCTTGCTGACTACTTTGAGAAGATTAAGAGATTTTAAACCTTTAGCTTTAAGTTCTTTGATATGTGGAATAAAGGAGAATTTAGAATCCAGTAAAACTCCTAAGAATTTGTACTGGTTTACTACTTTGATTTTCGAATTTTCTAACATTAAGATTGGATCCGGCTGAAAGCTTCTGGGAGGATAGAAGTGCATGCATACCGTTTTATTTTTGGAGAATTTAAAACCATTCTCGTATGACCATTTTTGCAGCCTGTTTAGGTTAAGTTGTAATTGTCGTTCGACACTTGTCATTTTGGTTGACTTAAAAGCAACGAGGAAATCATCTACGTATAAAGAACACTTGATATTCTCCTTGATATGTCGGACTATGTTGTTAATCTTAATATTAAAACATGTCGGAGAGAGAATACTTCCTTGAGGAACTCCCATTTCTTGGTTGAAATTGTTGGATAGTGTGCTTCCAATTCTGACTTGGAAGTTACGATCTTGAAGGAATGAATTTATAAATTGAGGAAGCCTTCCCCGTAGACCCATTTCATGAATGTCCTTCATAATTCCAAATTTCCAAGTGGTGTCATAAGCTTTTTCTAAGTCGAAAAATACTGCAACTACATGTTCTTTCTTAATGAAGGCATCTCTTATGTAGGTTTCGAATGATACTAAATGGTCCAAGGTACTTCTTTTGGCCCTGAAACCACACTGATATTCTGTTATGGCTTCAGTTGATTCCAAATACCATACTAGTCTATTGTTGACCATCCTTTCCATGGTCTTACAAAGACAACTGGTAAGTGCAATCGGACGATAGTTAAGCGGATCACTGTGATCTTTGTTAGGTTTTGGGATTGGTATTACTATCGCTTTCTTCCACAGCATTGGGAATGTACCAAAGTCCCATATTCTATTATAAATCTGAAGCATAATTTTAAGGCTTGTTTCCGGTAGATGCTTTAGTAGTTGATAATGAACTTCATCTGCTCCAGTAGCAGAGTCTTTAGCCTTATTCAATGCCACTATGAGCTCTTCCATGGAGAAAGGTATGTTATATGCTTCAGAGTTATCAGACTGGAAATTTAAATTTTGTCGTTCGGCCCTCTCTTTAAATTGTTGGAATTCTTGGGTGTAATTGTTCGATGAGGAATTAAATGCGAATTGGTCACCTATTCTATTTGCAATTTCCTCAGTAGTGGTTATCTCCTCTTCATCGATGACAAGATGTTGAATATGTGTGGATGTATCTCTACCCTGTATCTTCTTTATCATTTTCCATACTTTGGAACTGGGTGTACGGGTATTTAGTTTAGAGACATAGTTTTGCCAGGTAGCCCTTTTCTTTTGTCTTATTATCCTTCTCGCTCTTGCTCTGAAGATTTTAAATTGATTTAGATTTTCTGGTGTTGGGCGAGATTTAAAGGCACGTAATGCTTTTTTGTGGGCTTTGATAGCCTCTTTGACCTCTGTGTCAAACCAAGGTTTAGGGCTATGGTGAGGATTTGATTGAGATTTCGGTATCGCTTTATTTGCTATGTCTATAATATCTTTTGTGAAATTGTCTACAGGGGAATCGGAATCTGCATATTTCTGTTGGGTAATATTTTTGTTGCAGAGTTCTGAGAAGAGATTCCAGTCTGCTTTATTGAATTTCCACCTTGATAAACCGGAGTTAGGCCCAACATCTAACGATTTCAATAGAATAGGGAAATGATCACTTCCATGTGTATCCTCTAGTACTTTCCATTCAAAATCTAAAAACAAATTTGGATCACTTATGCTGAGGTCAATAGCAGAGTACGTGCCATGTCCTGAATGTAGAAATGTATCTGACCCATCATTGAAAATGCAGAGATTATTTCCATTTATAAAGTCTTCAATAAGTTCACCTCTACTATTCAGGTCCGTACTGCCCCATAAAGGGCTGTGACCATTAAAATCCCCAAGAATAATGGAGGGGGCAGGTAATTGGTTAAATAAGTTATTTAGATCTTGTAGTGTCACCCGAACACTCGGGGACAAGTAGAGGGAGCACACGGTAATCGTTTTACGTAAAGTAAGGCGGATGGCAGTTGCCTGTAAGGTGGTGTTAAGATTTAGGCACGTATGAATTATACCGTGCCTAACCATAATGGTAGAACCACCTATTGCCCTATCATGGACAATTTCTCCATAAGAATTATATATGTGATAATTTCTCACAGTAATATTGTCCGAGGCTTTTAAAAATGTCTCTTGGAGACATAGGATACTTGCTTTATATTCAGATGTAAGTATTTTCAATTCGTCAAAGTTTGCTCTAAAACCTCGGCAATTCCATTGCACGATGTTGTCCATGGAATTTTGTTCTGACATGAATTTGGTTATCTGTTTAACGGGGTTCTAAAGGTAAATTTTAGATTGTCCCGTTTAAGAATGACTTTTGTGTTAGTATCCCTTCCTCCTGTACTGGTGTCAGGTGGGTCAGGATTTTTCGAGTGAGGGTGTTTTTGGCTTGGGTTCTTTAATTTGGGAGTTTCCTTTTGTTGTGTTTGATTTGTCCTGGTTTTTTGTGATGTCCGGTCTTGTGTAGAATATTCGGTTTTGTCTGGTTTGCCCCCCTGACCTTGCTGTTCACCTGCAGGAGAAGCGGATGGGATCTGGGCGGGCGGGCTTGTATTGTTGTCAGGTTTGTCCTGAACTACCTCAGGCACAGAGGGAGGGGATTGAGAATCCATGTCTTCTTCTCCCTCTGTGAGTTCAGAGTCGACTGTTTCATAACTTTCGTTTAGGTCCGACTCGATGACCTCTGTTGCTAGTATCTTTGCAGGTGTTCTCACATCAGAATTTCCATCTGATTTTCTTTTTGTTGGTTTTGTCTGTGTGTCAATTTGTGGTGTTTTGTTGATCTTGTCTTCTTTTTTGTCAATGTGTTGCCCATGTGCTGCAAGGAGTTCCTCCATCCCTGCTTGAGCGAACAGTGTGCAGAACTTTTCTTTGTTTTTGTCTGTATAGGAGTTGTCACTGTTTTTTGAGTAGTGAAATGCTGGATCGAGATTAAGTCTTAGCCTTGGTGTATTTCGTGGGGATGACCTGGGTCCAGGAGAGTATTGCATGTCTGATCGCTGGGAGAATTGTGATCCTGTTTGAGGATTCACATTATCTCCACCAGCGATCTGAGCATAACTAGCAGCCCCGATTTGGGACTGGGCGATTCGTCTGGCCTCTGGAAATGAAACATCAGAGTTTGCCTTGATCTCAAGGACTTTTTTCTCGTAGATCCATTTCGGACACGATTTGTCAAATGCGGGGTGATTGCCCTTACAGTTGATGCATTTTGGCGCATGGCCACATGGCGTGTCCTTTGTATGGACATGATCTATGCCTCCACAGGTGGCACATACTTCCACTCGGTTTTTACAGGTCTTATTTATGTGGCCATATCTTTGGCATCGGTAACATCTTCGAGGGTTAGGAAGATAGGGACGTACCCTGCAGGCCTCAAAACCTATTTCTACCGCCTCCGGAAGCCGATTACCTTTGAAGGTGAGACTAAGGGTCTCAACAGTGGAACCATCTTTTGTTTGTCTCTTCCCCATCCTGTATATGGAAATAACTGGAGTCCTCCGGAAAGCGAACCATTCGAGTAGCTCATCATCCGAGCTCTCATGACTGTCATACGAGTATATGACTCCCCTAATTGAGTTCAGTCTCTCATGGGGAGTCACCTCCACCTCCGCTGAAGCCAGTTTGGTCATGTTTAGTAGTTTCTTTGACTGGTCACTGTCCCGACATTTAATAAGAAGTGAACCAGGGAGTCGTCTGACGTCTCCAGGGTCACCGATCGCCTTAAAAAGGGCTTTCGCCCGGGTCACCGAGGATATTCTTCTGTATTCATCATCCTTTCCTTTCAGTACAATGAATTTTGGCCAATGCTCTGTGTCGCAATCAAAGAATCCGGTTTTAAAAACAGTTCGGTTGAAAAAATCCATACAGATTTCTAGACTTCATCCTCCATGGTCCCCACCCACCACGGAGCCCAACACGGGGAGACCAACATGGATAGGGCTGAGCCCAGTACCCTGGTCCCAGGGATACATGAAGGATATACTCTAAAAGGCTAGGCCTAAAATATAGCCTCAAATCATGATAACAGTAATCACGGCAGGCAAATACTCGGTTTCTAACCTTCCTTGATTGACCCATCAGCCACGGCCAAATAGGACCTAAGTCCTAATGACAACATGACAAGCCGATTGACTGGACCGGGCCAATCCAGCCTCCCGTCTGGGAGAAATCCAGGCCAAAGTAGTGTATTGTATGGGAGGGGCCAACTTAGTCCCACCCAACTCAACTACCAGGACCCCTTCATCCTCCAACACGGGTCGCAACCCACGGCAAACAGGTTGCCCCATTTCCGTCGGGGAGACGTGTGCTTGCGCACTGTCTCGTGTTGGCCACTAAGGATAGAGGTCTTCACCATAGTGTTACCACCCACCGCCACGAGGAGGCCCGAGACCTGTGGGGGCGTACTTTATACCAGACTGCATTGTATTTCCAGGTCTATAGCATATCCTATTCTGTATCATTATTCACTATATCATTAGCCACATTAAACAGCAACTGTGTGAACTTTCCTGAAATGTTATTCATAGAGACCATTCAATTATTGGTTTAATGTGTGTTCAATATTGTTTATCGTGTTTAACCAGGAAAATGTGTAGCCCAGACAAGTAAAGAGGAAATTAATAAAATTCAATTTTAAAGTTAATGTGACCTAGATTCCATCAGTAGCCAATCTTAACATTTTATAACAGACCTTCCAACACAATTGTATAAAATTTTGATACTGGATACTTTCCCATTTCCCCAATGAAGACATTGACAACTTTGACAACTTCTTGGGCACATAATGGTCCAACTTAAGATTAACTGGGCAATTCTGTAAAGTCCGATTTACAGATTTCACACTTTAGCAGCTTTTGTGACCTTACCACGGCACCTCAGCTATTTCATTGTTAAACGGAGATGAGGCCAGGTAATAGGGGTATCAGACAAGACATCAACCAAAGCTCCAAGTGCAACAGGAGCTGAGCTATGTCAAAATGTCATCGTGTCGGACGTATATCGTGTGAGTACGTCCGACACCATAGCATTTTGCCTTGTTGCTCAGCTCCTGTTGCACTTGGAGCTCTGGTTGATGGTTTGTTCGATACCCCTATTACCTGGCCTCAAGCCTGGATAATAACAAAATAGCTGAGGTGTAATGGTAGAGCTACACAAGCTGCTAAAATGTCAATCTGTAAATCGGACTTTACGGAATTGCCCAACTACTGCCCATCGGATTTGCTGTAAATATATCATGATGCATTAACCCCAGTTACAACAATAGGATAACGCATAGAAATTCGGGAGCCTTTACAGCAGTCGGATATGCCCAGTTAAATTTAAAATGCCAGCAGAAATTTTAGATTCACGAGGCCTCTTTTATTTTCACTTCTCTGGTGACACCTCATTCCGGGAAGAAATGTAAATGCGTGTAACTTGTCAGTTCCATAGTTATTGTCAAACAAAAATTCTATATTCTATATAGATATATGTGTATATATATATTGTCGAGAAACCAGCATGTCAAAGTCAGTTATGAAGTCAAAGGCGTGAATTATAATGAGCTGAAAATAAAATATTTAATAGTATTTATCGTAAGCCAATTATGATATTTATAAAGTCTTACCATTTTTGCCAGTGGACACATAGTGTCAAAACTTTCTAGTGGAGGCATGTTGTTGGGTATCCTTTGTTGGTTGTTGTGTATCCTCTGTTGGTTGCTTGGCATCTGCTGTTCAAATGATATGAGGTCTGTAATTGGTGTTTCCATATTTGATATTTGTCAAGGCCAGTCAGCTGATGCAGGCTTCATTAAGTGCCAAAGTCAACTTCGGGATGACTGAAACACAATTTGTACATGAATCATAAATTAATAACCCAATGAGCATAACTTCCTCCAATAGCAAAGTCCAATGGCCTTCAATTAATTGAGTTATTGCCATAGAGTCACAAGTTACACTGAGTGATGTTAGAAATTCATCAATTGAATTGTATTATTAGTTGAAGTAGGCATAAATTGCCATTTACACCATAGGTCTGCGTTTCATAATACAGTGATATCAGTAAGATATCTATAAATCTATTAAAGTGTATTAATCCAGATTGACTTTCTTTGTTAAATTAGCTCCTTGGGAGAGAGAACAATGACCCTAACTCAGGATAATATAGAACACACAAAGAGGCCTATCACTATCAGTACTAAAACTGTTATGCTGGTTCATCATAGAAATACAACACCAAGGTTTAATCATGTCAATGGCCCAGGACTAACCAAAATAAAAAGTTGGGGGGGGGGGGGTTAAGCCTGGAAAATAGGATGTCATATTACAGGATTGGATTTCAGCCCTACCCCAACCTCCCTTGGAAAGGTCTAGCTAAACATTACAATCGACAAAATAATTGATGGTGTATCGTCATTAGTATTGGTGTATCAAGGAAGCTAGATTGATTTCATAACTTCATGAACTAACAAGCAAGTTATCCACCAAGTCACAAGGATAAATAGTTGCACAACCTGTGACACTAATCTAAAACCAAAATTTCATCCTCAGATCCCCATTGTCATTTAGGGGGTATAAAAAACAGAATGCAAAAAGTCGCACATGTCACATTGTGGAGACAAATTATAAACAATTTTAGCCTCAGCTTTACTCATCCACCAATGTCACATGGCCTGTGATGATATTACGTTCTTTACTCATCATCATCATGCACCATGGCCTTCTGTATCAATTCCAGTTACAATTCAACCCTCAAAAAGATAATTCTATTGGTATGAGAATGAAACAGCTGACAATGTGACACAATCAACCATCATGGTCACATGGTTATGGCTTGTTACATGCTGTTTGTGGTTTCTGGTACATCATTCAATCTTGTTTGTAACATTTCTGGTGTCATTGCTTGTTGTGTTCCTGGCACATGGTAAATGCTTACTACACTCTGAGTCAAAAATATAGAAAGAACTTTTAGAATATATACTTTACACTTTACGAAAACTTGAATACCTCAAATACCTCTTTTCCCATTTCTATTAAAGTTGACCTATTTGTAGAAAGATAACACAATGGACGAGAACACAAAGAAGAAAGAAAAGAAAAACAACAGATTACTAACCAAAAAAGAGCAAAGCAAGACAAAGAAGTGACTAACCAAAGATGAGCGAAGACAAAGAAATGACTAACCAAAGATAAGCAAAGACAGAAGTGGCTAACAAAAGTTGAGCAAAGACAAAGAACTGACTAACAAAAGATGAGCAAAGACAAAGAACTGACTAACAAAAGATGAGCAAAGAAAGACATAGAAATGACTAACAAAAGATGAGCAAAGACAAAGAAGTGACTAACAAAAGATGAACAAAGACAAAGAACTGACTAACAAAAGATGAGCAAAGACAAAGAACTGACTAACAAAAATGAGAAAAGACATAGAAATGACTAACAAAAGATGAGCAAAGACAAAGAAGTGACTAACAAAAGATGAACAAAGACAAAGAACTGACTAACAAAAGATGAGCAAAGACATAGAAATGACTAACAAAAGATGAGCAAAGACAAAGAAGTGACTAACAAAAGATGAGGAAAGACAAAGAACTGACTAACAAAAGATGAGCAAAGACAAGGAAATGACTAACAAAAGATGAGCAAAGACAAAGAAATGACTAACAAAAGATGAGCAAAGACAAAGAAATGACTAACAAAAGATGAACAAAGACAAAGAAATGACTAACTAAAGATGAGCAAAGACAAAGAACTGACTAACAAAAATGAGAAAAGACATAGAAATGACTAACAAAAGATGAGCAAAGACAAAGAACTGACTAACAAAAGATGAGCAAAGACAAAGAACTGACTAACAAAAGATGAGCAAAGACATAGAAATGACTAACAAAAGATGAGCAAAGACAAAGAAGTGACTAACAAAAGATGAGGAAAGACAAAGAACTGACTAACAAAAGATGAGCAAAGACAAAGAACTGACTAACAAAAGATGAGCAAAGACAAAAAAGTGACTAACCAAAGATGAGCAAAGACAAAGAACTGACTAACAAAAGATTAGCAAAGACAAAGGAGTGACTAACCAAAGATGAGCAAAGACAAAGAAATAACTAACTAAAGATGAGCAAAGACAAAGAATTACTAACCAAAGATGAGCAAAGACAAAGAAATGACTAACAAAAGACGAGCAAAGACAAAGAAATGACTAACCAAAGATGAGCAAAGACAAAGAAATGACTAACAAAAGATGAGCAAAGACAAAGAAATGACTAACCAAAGATGAGCAATGACAAAGAAATGACTAACAAAAGATGAGCAAAGACAAAGAAATGACTAACCTAAGATGAGCAAAGACAAAGAAATGACTAACCTAAGATGAGCAAAGACAAAGAAATGACTAATCTAAGATGAGCAAAGACAAAGAAATGACTAACCTAAGATGAGCAAAGACAAAGAAATGACTAATCTAAGACGAGCAATGACAAAGAAATGACTAACCTAAGATGAGCAAAGAAAGACAAAGACATGACTAACCAAAGATGAGCAAATGACTAAACAAAGATGAGCAAAGAAATATAAAGAAATGACTAACCGAATATGAGCAAAGACCTAAGAAACGACTAACCGAATATGAGCAAAGACCAAAGAAACGACTAACCAAAGATGAGCAAAGAAAGATAATCAAAACAAAATTCCAAAAACATAATATTTAGATCTGCAACAATATAACACACAAAACGAATCAAATTAGATACCAGAAGTTATTTTCCAATTAGATCATCACTAATCACACCAAAATTAAAATATTAACAAACCTGGTAATCTGTTGTGATTAAATTTACCTCCATGTGCAAAGAACAGCATACAAAGCTTATCCAAATTTGAGAAGTAAAGTTGTTTTGAGTGAGTGAAATTTAAAACGCTTGGCTACCCTTCTGCCCTTCATGGAGAGATAACTAAACTTATTGTAAATTGTCATGCCCCAAAAATTTAAGTTGCACATATACAGATTTAGTTGTGATTTTATAGTCACTTTACAGTCACAGAAATGGTGTCAAGGTGATGAATGATAAGCGTAAAATCTTGGACCATAAAATATTTAAGAAATGTGGTTGTGCTTCAGTGAATAAGTGTATTACAGATTACACAGGAGGCAGAAGAGTAGCCTACAAGGTCTATGGATAATGTTTCTCCTGATATTTGCAACTTATGTTACTTAGAGCTATATTGTCTCCCATTTTAAAGTTGCTTGAAGAAAGATTATAGTCATATTTAACTTATTCTGTAAATTTTTTCTAAGTGCAATATATAAAAGGTAACTTTGTCAAAGTTTAAACAATTTTTAATGCTGTGAAAAACCCATTTTTTGTTAACAAATCAAGCAACACAGGGCCCTTATGGAGCATAAAATGAACTTAATTACGTAATGGCTTAAAAAAAATTCTTACATACACAAAACACATACAATGAAGATACACACCACAGTTTCAAAAATTAAAACATGGCAATAAATTGAATACAACCAGCTCATATTTTCTGCTTCAAGGCAATGCACAAGTCCCAAAAATGTCAATGTTCTTGACCTGTGATCCTTCACTTTTTTCTGAAGGCCAACTTTGTTTGCTAGAGTGTTTTATGTACACTACCCTCCAAAAGTTTGAATACACCTGGAAAGGTGAGGTTTCTTTTAAAAATACTTAATTTTGAATGGAATTTTTGTTTTATATTTACATCAAACAATATCAGAAGTCACATTGAAGTCATAAGTTGTCTTTGTTTTGTCATTTTAGGTCATTTTGGTTGAAATTTATGGCGTTTTTCGATATCCCAAATTTTGGTATTTTATAAAAAATTGTCACAGCGTAGTTTTCTTCTAGGTTTATGAAATTTAATTATATTTAAGTGTTTCTAGAGTTTTAACATGATCGTAACAGTAGTTTTAAACCCCAAAAATTGGACATCGACCACTCAAAATCACAAAATTTAGATAATTTCAGGTCACCATGAAGTATAATCATAGAATGTATCTTCTCAAGTGAAAATTATTTTATTTGAGCTGTTTCGGCATTGTTTTGACCAAAAATTTGCCAAAATCAGTATTTTTGTCCGATTTTCAATGGCCATTTTCTGGTCTAAAACCACTGGTAAAATCATCACAAACCAGTGGAAATGTGTGAAAAATTATAAAATTTCATAAAAATGGAAGGTAACTGTGCTTTTATAGCTTTTCAGAGAAAATGATAAAATGGGATATCGAGAAAATAACATAAATTTATACCAAAATGATCTAAAACCATGAATAATGTATACATTATGGTCTGAATGTGAATTTCTATATTGTTTGATGCAAGTATAAAACAAAAATTGTGTTGAAGACTAGGTATTTTTTGAAGAAATGTAACCTTTTCAAGTGTATTCAAACTTTTGGAGGGTAGTGTATTCAAACTTTTGGAGGGTAGTGTATTGTGTGAATGTCTGAATGTAGGGAGGACACCTGCAACTTTACATTGATTGTCACAAGAATTCAAATGAATACATTGTAGGTGGAAGCGGAGGAACCGGGGCACATTAGGACACTTTTCACATATATCCCAATTTTACTCGATGTTGAAACCACTGAGCAACTCAAAACTTCGAATGAATATCACCATTATTTTTAAGCTTAAATGCAAGGCAGTATTTAGAGATTAAACAGTACCTACTGTTTTGCAATCAGACAGCAAAACATGACTCAACCATTACTGTCCCATTGCCACCAAGCCGCCACAGCGGTCGGAATCGATGGAAGCTGCAGTGGCTTTGCGGTTTTATCATGGAGCGTGGCATGACGTTTAACAGGAAATCAAATTATTCGGAATGAAAATTAAGCTAGGAATAATTAGCAGGTAGAAATAAATATATGTGTTAGGTATTTACGCACTTGTCTAGTGCTACTGTTTTTCCTCCAGTTGAAAGCACAACAGCCACAGCAGCCACCCAACATTCGGACAAGAAGCCAAGTGCCGATGGATCCAGTCAGCCATCTGGCAGTGCGCCAGACCAGCCATCTGGCAGTTGACCAGACCAGCCATCTGGCAGTGGACCAGACCTGCAATCTGGCAATGAACCAGGGTTGGGTACAAATGCAAATGCATTTGCATTTGCAAATGTCGCATTTGAATCCGCATTTAAATGCTTTTAGAAAAATGCAAATGTATTTGCATTTGCATTTGCATTTGAATGCTAAACATTTGCATTTGCATTTGCATTTGCATTTTTAGAAATGAAAACATTTGCATTTGCATTTGCATTTGAGTAAAAAGCATTTGCATTTGACAAATGTTTTGTCAAATGCATAGGTTATTTCATAAATTAACAAGAAATATTGTATTGTACGGTGACATATTTTAGAAATATAAATACTATTCTTTGATATGAACAATGAACCAATTCACATGATTGGCAAGAAAAAAACAATAAAAGAAAGACTATGGGTATATTATTAATTTAAAATACATTGAAATATATACTAACTCTTAATTAATTTTAGCTTTTAAAGGACTTTTGAAGAGTACAGTTGCATGATCATTCTGTTACTAAATATATCATTTCATTCACTGCCAATTGCAGGATTATTATTTTGGGGTTTTCCTAATCATTGAGCCATGAAGCTGTGAATGCAATGTCATGGGTGAGTGATTGTTGAATACTGAAGCAAACAGTTATGTAGGGAAAATACCACATCTCTTTGATAAAAATATTCTATTAAGTAGCTATGTATTATGTAATCTCTTTTTTTTTTGTCAATATGCAATATTGCAATAGTTAGAAAATATAATTTCTGTGTAAATGCACTCACTGCCAATTGCATGACTGTTATTAATTTTGGGGGTTTTCCAAGTCATTGAGCCATGAAGCTGTGAATGCAATGTCATGGGTGAGTGGTTACTGAATACTGAAGCAAAAAATTATCAGGGGAAAATACTGCATCTCATAAATATAATTAATTTTAAATTAACTATCTCATCCTTTTTTGCCTGTCAGTATGCAATACTTTGGAAAATATTATTACTGTGTAAATGTGCTCACTTCCAATTGCATGACTATTATTAATTTTGGGGGTTTTCCTAATCATTGAGCCATGAAGCTGTGAATGCAATATCATAGGTGAGCAGTTATTGAACACTGAAGCAAATCATATCAGGGGAAAATCCTACATCAGTTATATGCATAATAAGGAAAAAGACTAAAATTTTATTTTACATCGACACAAAATAAAACAATAACATTAGCCATGTGTGAAAAAGTGGTGAATCTGCAGATGTAGTACCTTCAAAATACCTTTTTAGGTTATATTTGTTTTATTTTATTGAATTATACAAGAATTGTGCTTTTGACTAGGTGATTGACTGATTGTTTGATTGATTGATTGCTTTACTGATTGATTTCTATGGATAAACATGCTGTCTTATTATTATTAATTTGAACCTAATAACTTTATGGACAATATTTATTGCTATTTGAATGACATCAACTATTGCTTGTTATCACTTTTTCAGAAAATATGTCTTGTTTTGTTGGATAATAAAAGCAATCTGAATATATAGCATATAATAGGCCCGAATAAAACTAGTTGTAAACATCACTAAAAAACATATTCAATTGATAATCTGCTGCCAATTGGCCTTTGATTGAAGAATGACGAGAATTGCTTCTCGAAAGTACAATGTGTAAACCTGGTCATACCAAGTTAAATTAAAATGGTTTATAATATATATAACAGTTATTTTCATGTTATCTACAATCTACATCAGTGTTACCACAAATTCTGTATTAGTATTTTGACACATTGTGAAACCAAAATCTCTCTTATCATGACTAAATTAACTTTTTTTAAGTTGCACAAGCGAAACATTTGAAAAATATCAAATGCATTTGCAAATGTATTTGCATTTGCATTTAAATGCTTTTGAAAATAGCACATTTGCATTTGCATTTGCATTTGAATCATTCTGAAACATTTGCATTTGCATTTAAATGCTTTTTGCTTGGAAGGCATTTACATTTGCATTTGCATTTGGTCATTTCCGAAACATTTGCATTTGCATTTAAATGTTTTTTATCGCATTTGTACCCAACCCTGCAATGGACCAGACCTTCATCTGGCAGTGGACCAGACATGCCATCTGGCAGTGGACCAGACAAGCCATCTGGCAAGGGACCAGACAAGTCATCTGGCAGTGGACCAGACCTGCCATCTGGCAATGGACCAGACCTGCCATCTGGGAGTGGACCAGACCAGCCATCTGGCAGTGCACCAGACCAGCCATCTGGCAGTGGACCAGACAAGCCATCTGGCAGTGGACCAGACAAGCCATCTGGCAAGGGACCAGACCAGCCATCTGGCAGTGGACCAGACCTGCCATCTGGCAATGGACCAGACCTGCCATCTGGCAGTGGACCAGACCAGCCATCTGGCAGTGGACCAGACCAGCCATCTGGCAGTGGACCAGACCAGCCATCTGGCAGTGGACCAGACCAGCCATAGGGCAGTGGACCAGACCAGCCATCTGGCAGTGGACCAGACCAGCCATCTGGCAGTGGACCAGACCTGCCATCTGGCAATGGACCAGACCTGCCATCTGGCAGTGGACCAGACCTGTGATCTGGCAGTGGACCAGACCTGCCATCTGGCAGTGGACCAGACCAGCCATCTGGCAGTGCATCAGACCAGCCATCTGGCAGTGGACCAGACCTGCCATCTGGCAGTGGACCAGACCTGCCATCTGGCAATGGACCAGACCTGCCATCTGGCAGTGGACCAGACCAGCCATCTGGCAGTTGACCACTGCGGAAGTGGACCCGAACAGCCGTCTGGGAGTCGACCTGAGCAGCCGTCTGGCAGTGGACCAGACCAGCCGTCTGGCAGTGGACCAGACCAGCCGTCTGGTAGTGGACCGAACCAGGCAGAGAAGTTAGACTTTCTTACAGACATGGACATTACTAAACTGTTAGACGATGATGATACTGTCTTAACAAATATAATACTGTCTAGTAAAATAATACTGTCTAATAAAATAATACTGTCTAATCCCGAGAGACGCCTCTCTCCCAAGAGACGCCTCTCTCCCAAGAGACGTTTCTCCCAAGAGACCTTCTTCCCAGAGAGGTTTTCCCAAGAGACGTTTTTCAAGGGATGTTTTTCAAGAGACTTTCTGTTTATGAATTAAATGAGTTTTTCACAGATCAGCCTGAATCAGCCTGAATAAGCAAAGAAAAATCTGAGACAAATAGAAGTTTCTACCCAGGACAAGTTTAAGTGTCACTAGTTTACTTTATCATATCGCGGCTTATCAATGTTTGAAATAATCGGAGAAATAATCGACAAAATGCTCCAACAAATCAAAATTCCCTACTTCAAATCAAAATTCCCTACTTTTTCCCTATTTTCCAGGTCAGACCTGGTCTGGAAAATGGCCTTTGGAAATTCCCTACTTTTTCCCTACTTTTCAAGACTGTGGGAACCCCGTCACCCAATTAACCAGAAAAGGGGAAATACAGTTCACTTCCAATTCAACCAAGTCTTTAATCGCCATGGAAATGAATCGATGAGTGGGGCTTCACGTCCTGTATTTATGGACTTGGTAGGCTAATTAGGACAATGAGGCAAAGGAAGATTGAAACAGCTGTCCAACAAAGGCCAAGGTGACCCGGCAACAGCCAGATTGGAACCCTGGACCCAGCAATTGGCAGCCCAGCACACTATCACTGGTCCAACCCTCCCCATGGAAGAAAAGCACCAGCAAAAAAATGCATGTTCTATGAAAATTCACATGCCACTTAAGAGGCATTTTCTTTGAAAACAAACCTGAACAACGACACTCGTCATTTATTTGATGAAATTCACAAGCTCTTGGGGCAGGCCCTCCATTGTTGCCTCCCAACCAATTTTGAGGCTTTTATCTCACGTCAGAATCAATTGGATGCAAAAATAGAAAGCCTGTCAAAAGCATTTTAATAAAGTTCCTCTTGTTACAATGCTCCGCTGACTGACCTCACAATCTTCATCCAATGGATAACGTATGGATGACTCACTGGGGCTTTACGTCCTGAATGACAGGGGCTTCACATCCTGTATTTATGCCTGTGAAAGCCATAATGGGACAGGAGCTGGCTCAGCTGATGGTCGAAGGTTCCTCATTACGGAGTAAAACTGAAAACTTCCACCTTTAATTCAACAGATAAAAGGTTAGGCGTCCAGCATTTATGCAATGGTTTGCAAATTAGGAGAGGACTCAAAGGAGAACACAACAATGACGTGAAGGACAATTGAAACTGCTACCTAAAAAAGGTAAAACAGATGAAAACGCTTAAAATTCGAAAAACCAAACATCAAACAAACACAAGTACATCAGTTCTTAATCTTTATTGGTATCTCCAAATACAACCACAGCTTTTTTAGTTAATCACTTCAAATTGTCTTGAGGTGATGTTCTTAAGATATAAATGACATTTTATTCCGAGTCACCAGACTTCTATAGACCAGATTAGTTAGTACCCATGTTATTACTGGCATGCTAGAATCTTTATAAACAACTATGCCGTCCAACTGTATTTAACTTGGCATTCCCCTCCCTGAGTGGCTAAGAGTGCTGATCTTATAATGATCTTAATTGGTTTTTAATTGGATCTTAATCAGATCTTAATCAGATCGGAGTCAAATGAGGATCGCATCAATTTGACCTACTTTTACTTTGGCACTCTTACCCACCACCAGTTCTGCCAGA
The DNA here is from genome assembly GCA_026936325.1 of Platynereis dumerilii. Taxonomy (NCBI): domain Eukaryota; kingdom Metazoa; phylum Annelida; class Polychaeta; order Phyllodocida; family Nereididae; genus Platynereis; species Platynereis dumerilii. The sequence continues at coordinate 1,741,730 of JAPTHN010000034.1, forward strand.
ACTTAACTTCTAACAAAACACATGAAATAAACAATAAATTAAAGAGTATTTGTGTATCATATAATCCAACAGCAAATGTATATCCCCCATCAGAGAGCAGAGAAGCCCGTTTAATCTATTTGATTTGACATAACAGGTAGAAAGCAGTTACTGTGAGTGACACCTGGTGTCGTTTCTGCGAGAGACACCTGGTGTTCTTTTTGAAACTAGTTTTGTAAAATAATTTAAAGTAACTTTTGCAACCAATTGCTGCCTTGCATTACGTCTTGCATTGTAGTTATAAGGTGGCAAGGTGCCGCTGCTTCATAATAATCATACCCTGTATCTTAAGTGTAGCTTTCGTAATACTATAAAGCAGCGAGTGTGAGAGACCAGATCTGATTTGAAGGCCAAGTCGTCCTGCAACAGCCTCTAATTAAAGATTTTGCAGTACACCTGGCCAGCTCAAATATGCAGCGGAAATAACTTGATAAGGAGTCAGTCGTTATCGACTCCTGAATAAACGATTATGGCAACACTGTTTGCGTAGACTTTGTTTTTAAGAAGTCCACGAAAACATCAATCATAGCACCTGACCTAAAAATATCACTCCTGCGCCCATATATGGACTAGAAGTGTCAGTTACACGCACATATTAACTCTCGAAAACCACAAGTCGACTTCAATTAATATCATAGCCTTTCATTTCAGTGCAACTCCTATATTTAATACTCGCTCAGAACCAAAGCTTTCAAAAAGACTGCTTATAGCTGCGGCTTTGTTCACTATACTAACTGAACATCAAATTTGTCTCGAAGACTTGTGGTCACCGAATGATAACATTTTGCAACATGTAACAGTATCAATTAAATCAAACATCAGTTTTTGATTCTGAATCATAGAATGAATCATAGGATGAGTCATTGAATGTCAATTACTGCGCGAATCATTATTTCAATTTCCTAAACCAGTCGGAAGACCAAGCTACCGACCAGGCAACAACTGGCTGCACTTCGTTTATAAAAGTATAAAAAGTCGGAAAGTGTATCACAGCAAAAATTTGAATACTACAGCCGTCCGGATCGCCATGTGAAAAACACAGGCCATCACAGAGAGCTCAACTCAAAATATATTCTGTATGTATATGTCTCAAAAGTGTTGTTCAGCCTCGCAGCTTCACAGCTTCACAATTTCTCAGCTCACAATTGGCGTCCCATGCGTCACATGTTTAATGTCACACACACAGGATGAAGATTCCTAAACAGTACAGAACTCTCTCCGTTCTAGTTCCGTATATCGTCGATTCACACACACAAGCACCCGACAGCTCGACTTGAGATCATGAGAAATAAAAGGAGTATCTTTTCGTCTATGAAAATATAGAATTAAGTTCAATAAACACCTCATATCGAATCACTGATAATCAACGATGATGCGATAAAATTGGGGCGCTTGCTTTCACTCTGTCAACAAACACCTGCCCTTTTGTTCAGCAGATTTGATCTAGCAGAATTCGGTTCGCTAGATCCCTTGATCTAGTAGTCTCTGCCCAAGCAGATGGTTCTACCTAATACTGAGTGTACAGACTGGCTGTGTTAAGTCTACAACAAAACAATGGAAGAAATATTGACGGCTGACCGCTTGGCTGACCGCACGGCAATTCAACAACAATCAGCACTTGCCTCGCACCATTTAACATCACCGCAATCAGGTGCAATGATAACTCATATTACGATACACGGACATTCGCATCAATTTAAGTCTTCATAGATTGCACTGCTTCATAACCTAGCATACAAAATGCGAGGCACTTTATATCCATCCAAGAACACAGCCTATATGTAATACCAGATCTTAATCTGATCATGTTAAAATCTAAGTTATAAAAGAAGGTACGAGACAGCATCGTAGCGTGGCAGTCAATAGACCGCTTCGGACTGTCTCGTACGATGAACACAATTATAACTTAACAACCAGTCTCCACTTGTACACGTCTACTCCTCAGAAAAACACACCTGGAATGTTGTACACTGTGTCCGAGAAGCTGTCTTAGTTATTAGCTTATATCTTACAAAACAAGTTGTTTAACTCGTCGTTTAATTGGCTAGACTCGTCTAAATCGACAGACAAGTCCCGAAAAGGGCAAGAGTGTCATCGAACAATTACTCTGATAAAATCTGTAAGTAATTGCCGTTCTCATTAATTGTGTGAAGCTATGTATACAAATTTTAAGGCTACCCAGGCCACTGAGTCAGCACCGAGTCTGCAGCATCCCTCCCCCCTCCCACGTGAGATTAATCTAATGTACAGGGCTCTCTCTCTGCCTTAGTCAATGGGGAAATACACATACTCATAGCTATGATACAAAGACAATGGCTACCTGTAAACAAACATTTCATGTAATCGATCTTAAAACGCTAATTTCTCACACTTGATGCAGGTTAACATTAAATTTTCAATCTTTGCAAACCAATGAAAAACATAACAGCTATAACATAAAGAACGTCATTAAAATTACACAAATATTAAGTGATATTACATAAGAGTAACGCCGAGAAGAACCAGGGGCTCTTACGTCAGCATCGCAGATCGGTTGTTCTAGGTTTTTGATACTTGCACTAAAAAACACAGACCGGGCTGCAACCAAGGTATAAGCCCGAGCTGCTAAAGATAACATTACATAACTACAAGGCCGAGGGTATCGCTATTAATAGAGATTCCCTAAGCAGAATGACATAGATACAAGCGCAAAATAATAACCTGCGAATTGGCAGTAGAATAGCAGGGACCAGTACAAAAGTTTGGTCCCCCTTTTGAGATTTGTAACTTGCAATTATATAAATTATATAATAATAACGGTTAATAATGGGATGAGTCAAAAACTTAGTGCATATGAAACTTTCATCAGGTGCAAAGCATGAAAACGAAGCAATGTGAGAAATTGAAATACGCATGAAATGTTTAAACGGTTCTTCGCTCGTCAGAATTACAGAATGGGCGTCTTAATTATCACAGGCAGCATACAAAAACCAAGGAGGTCAATGAATAGGGTCGTCGCCTTAGACAAACGTCTAAAACGGCGACGTCGTTTTGACAGAAATTTGTGTCCTAGAATTGGTCAACCCTGACAGGACGGCAAAAGACGATTAGATCATCGTCCGTACAACTTCTGAGCGACAAATGAGAGATTTGTGATACTCTGCTTCTAATCATACAATACATGGGTCATGACATTATTTGCATGTATCGTATGCAATGACCTAGCCACGAGTGAAATCAACCAGACTACAAAATAACTCTGGAAAGTTACATTTCAATTTAACTTGTCCAAATTAATAGATGAAATAAGAGCATCTCAAAAGATCTGTACATAAAAACTGTACAGGTTAATTTAATTCCTATTGACTTCTTACAGCAAGTTAAAATCCTCTATAATGATTCGCTAAACGCTTTCCATTACCATAGCAATGAAAAACCGGGCTAAATCATTTCCTCTCCGTCCGCAGAAGTTGTAAAGACGCGTCTTGCATTTTATCAAACGTCAAAGCTGTCTGATGACTCGATTAAGATCAAACGATCCACAGAGGCGGATCAAACGATCCACAATGATCCACAGAGGCAAACAATCTTTAATCCTTTTGTTTCCCCTGCTTGTAAAACATAGATACTTAAATATGCGGCCTTAATATAGCAGGCAACAGTACACAATAACACGGGTCAAGTATAGATACACTAATATATATATATAACATCAAAATGTAGTTCATAATCTAATTCATAATGTATTAAATGTAATTCAAAAACCTTAGTTCTTACAAGTTAGTTAATATGAATTAGTAAGAATCCATATGAGATAGGTGGGCGGGCTCTGAGATCAGAAAAAGTTCTCGTCTGATCCCAAAGTTGAAAACACACAGGTCTAACCATTGGAATGCTGTAAACCCGTTTGAATGTACCAGTGTATATATCCCGCCAGCCCTATCTTCTCGAGCTCGTCTCGAGCATCATACAAAATACAGGCATGAGGTACATCTTAATATTACACCTTCAAGGCTGCTATGACCGTGGTACGACACTCAAATGCGTCACCACGAAGCTCTAAATGACGTTAAACACCAATATGATAAATGGTACATTATTCCAATAATTGTCGTAACAGATGTGGCGAGGCGACGCACTAATCACTAACTGTTCCTTCTCGTGTCAAAGCATAGCTCATGATTTAGGAGTACTTGTTATATTTTGACAGGCCTTCGTACTCTTTCTCCTACAGTTAATGCGAAAATTCTTCGCTATAAAGGCCGTACTTCTTGCAAACAATTGATTAGCGCCTCATGTCACAAAGTATGCGATGACAAAATTTATAAATCATTCCTAGCAAACACTCATGACTAAGACCTCAACCTCAACCGAAAAATCAGCACTTATGTTGAGGCACGTCACAGTAACATTGCAACTTGTTCAGCAATTGTGACAGCCACTACACTACAGCAACCGTAACAGCAACCGTAACAGCAACCGTAACAGCTGTTAAGTTACTGTAACAGCAACTGTAACAGCTACTGTAACAGCAACTGTAACAGCTACTGTAACAGCAACTGTAACAGCTACTGTAACAGCTACTGTTCTGCAATGCACTGTGACGAAGCAAGACCACAAGCACACAACATCTGAATAGTTCAAGTTCACTTAAATACTACATCAGTCATCAACAAACAATATATATAGACTACGATACTAACCAATTAGCAAATATGATATCGTTAATATACACATGAATATCGAATAAGAGCCGCAAGGGAAACAAACGGCCGTGATGGCAGATATGCTAGCATTCTTTCTCTTCAAGACAAACATACACACCTCGGAAATGGGTGATGCCACTTTCAAACAAATATATTGAAATATCAACTGAGATTTACTTATATATCACTTGATTACATCACCTGATATCATCAACTGATATCATCAACCTGACATCTGATATTGTCAAGCTGATACATCCTAAGCTGACAGCAGATATAATCGGCACCTCAGCTCGGTATAAACTGCGAAATGCGGTAAAATGATTCACAGCACCATTTCACAGCAAACTACTCTTTGGAAAATCCCACGGGTGTAGATGGGTGTAAAACAACACCCGCGCGACTAGAATGGTTCATTTCATGATAGGATGACGGTTGTTGCAACTGTCAAAGATTTGAAATGATGATCAATGACGTGTTACAACTTGGAAGTTGCTCAATTCCTCAGTACAGAGAAATGTTTAACGTTTCGACGAGCAACATCTGCGTAATAAAACTTTGAAATGTTGAAAATGTTGGGATGAGAGATAAGAAATATATGATTCAATGAAAGTGACGACATCCGACGGCTACTCGGCCATGAACAGATAAGTTTCATTTAGGGCGTACTTCACCCCTTTTTAAGCTGAATGGCAGCTCATTTTGACCAATCAGCTTGGTTGGCGACTCATGTATTGGGGTGCACTTTACCCTCTTGAGTTGAGTTGGCAGCTCAACTGTTTCTAAAATCTTAGAGACTCATCTGTTTCTTTAGCACTTTTGTTTGTCAACTTGGTTTGGCTTCGTTTCTTGCTTGTTACAACTTTGTTTCGTTAACTTTGTTTCGTTAACTTTGTTTCGTTAACTTTGTTTCGATAACTTTGTTTCATTTGTTTCTAACAGCTCTAGCTCAACAACACTAAGCAAATCTGCACCACTGGAGAACAGTTTCATATAATCGTGCAATGCATATACGTCATACACTGCACTATACAGTAATGGGAACATTTAACAGCAGAGGGCGCTTAACTATACACAGAGACCTCTGGTGTTGATCTTAATAAATAACGGAGTGAGATTCCCTGGCTGCTACTAAGTTCAGACAGCAGCCGTAACTGCTGAGAGTTGTAACTGAGTTACGCCAGTTACGTAACAGCGCGATATTCACACAAATGTCTCGATTGTTTATCCTCTGTGAACATGAATGTGTGGTTGTATTCCGAAGTATTTTTGAAGTGTATTCATGCGTCCGTTATCTGTTGCTCTAGTTGCCCCACCAGTCGTGAGCGTGGTGGGCTTGGGGTTGCTGGTAGGCTCCTCCGTAGCTTCCTCCGTAGCCTCCGCCACCCTGGTGGAATCCGTAGCCCATTGGGGCTCCTCCGAACGCTTGTGGGACGGGGTTGCTCCTCATCTGAGTGCTTCCTCCTCGTCCGCCACCCTGGCCGCCCATTTGACGGTAATCGCGACTGCCGAAGCTGCCTCCGAACCTGAAATTGCAAATAAAGATGGTCAGAAAATTTTACAAAACTCTTTTCAAATAGACAGATTAACTTTTCAAATAGACAGATTAACCATCACTTTGACTAGAACAATATCTTTTCCAAAGCATGGAGCACTGGCCAAAGCTTGACAGTCCAGCTTTACTAGTCACGAGTAGTATTTTCAAAAGGTACCATGCTATGAATGGGCTTGCTAACTTATTCTGGACTAAATTAGGTCACTTTTGAAGGCTAATCTGAGAAGTTCTTACAAATGAGCAGTCCAAGTAAGAGCATGGTACCAAGATTGATACTGTCCGGGACTCTGCTATCCAAGAAGAGAGGACAGAACTGCTATTGTATCATCCAGTTAGAACACCCAAATTTTCGAATAGACAACTTCACAAGTCAGTTGAGGGCTCTAATCATTGCTATCATACTTCCTTCGCCGACCCATATTTGTGGCATTTAACTCAAGGATTTTTGTAGCTGTCAGTTCTTCAGGATGGCTCACGAAAAACAAAGCCATTCTGTACACACATCCAGCCTTGATTTACCCAACGTATGCACGCTCCTTGCGCATTGAGAGACGCAACTAGCCGGCTTAATTGTTGGGATACAGTAAAGAAGTCCAGTTGAATGACCACTGTTATACAGCTACTAGGTACACAGAAATGGAAACGCCCATTTTGGAAAGCTTAGGTGAATATCTGTTTTCTGATGACAGTTTAGTTGCTTCCTAATTCTAGCGAAATTGCCTGGAAATTCACATTTTTTCTGGCCCTGTTATTAACCGAGGTTTTGCATATTTTTTACTGGCCTCGAGAAGACGGTCCAATTGGGGAGATTTCAAGGTTGCATTTGTCCGAGAACTTAAAATCATTGTTATCGTATTTCTCAACTTCCTTGACTCTCATATCTGTAGGGGTTTCACTCTATTAACTAAAGATTTTTGTAGCTGTCAGTTCTTCAGGATGGCTCACGAAAAGCAAAGCCATTCTGTACACACATCCAGCCTTGATTTACCCAACGTATGCACGCTACCTGAGCATTGAGACACGCAACTAGCCGGCTTAATTGTTGGGATACAGCGAAAGGGACAAGACGAAATCTAACTACAGAGCAATATGGTCAGTTACATCCACGAAATTTGGCAAAAAACATCTGACAACTTCACAGGCAGATATAAGGAAACTTCTAAATGCCAGACAAGCGGAAAGTTATTAAAACGTACCTCTTATTCTGGGGTCGTCGTCCTCCTCCCATGGTTCTGGCTTCGTAAGCAATGCTCTCGATCCATGGGGGAACCTCCTGTTTGGCTTCTATGAGAAGATCCACCATGTCACGGACGATGTTCTTGTTCTTGTCGTTGAAGAACGAAGTGGCAAGACCTGAAAGAGAAAGATGAATATAATAATATTTGATTTGCCTCAAAATTGAGATATGTACATATGGTTTTACAATTAGTGATAAATATTATGCGTAAATATTAGGTAAAACAATGGTAGAAATATACACTGTCAAGTAAAAATAAGAGTGTAATAAAAGTTTCAATAATTTGGCATTAAAATCATTCTTAAAAGACCCCGGTTGTTGGCAGTGAAATTTGATAAAAGCGTTTTGCAACTGTCCATAACACCATCATTTACAGGGAAGGCTTTTAATCTTGACAGGCAGTTTTTGGTATGCTTATCATCTAAGAGCAGTCTTGGAATGGACATAAAACCAGTGCACGAGGGATGACAAGTTGCCTTCTTTTGCCGTGTACTGAACTGAAGGCTTACTCTCAAAGCACACTAGTTAGTAGAACTATATATATTATATATATATATAAAGGATGATGCAAGCTTGGTCATTCTCTACCAAGACATGCACTTCAACATAGTACCCCAGATGCAGTTAGTTTTACTAGAGGCTCAGAGAGCAAATTATTGTCAAATCGTAATGATAGAAACATATCAGTTTAATATAAATTGCACAATCAGAAACAGCCTCTGGAAGTATCCTCAATTTTGTAGGTATTCAGTTGGCGTACAGAACTCATCATCTCAGTGCAATTGGCAAGACATCGAACATATCGAAACTGTCCGCATGTAAACAAATTCTAGGCGATGAATATAATGTTGCAGCAGGGAGTCAAAAGAAGCAAATAAAAGTGCTGCACAATCATAGACTCCCAACTAGTGTTTGGTTTATAGTGTACTACAGCAGTTGATTTACTTACCAAGATTTCCCACACGGCCGGTACGACCAATCCTGTGGACGTACTCCTCAATGTCACTCGGCAGATCAAAGTTAATGACGTGTTTCACGTTAGGGATATCCAGACCTCTGGCTGCCACCTGTTGGAAGAGGGAGAAACTAAGTAATCTCAAATGGTTTCCTCATTTTCATAAAATATTTCTGAGCATGCCAGTCCTTTCTAACTTCCAAAACCCTTAACTATTGGATCGACACTGTTCCGAGTCCTGAACATTCTTAGCAGGGAGAAATGTTCTAACGAGGACAGAAGTCCATTGTCTTAGGACTGAAACATTCATATTCTAGATTATCAACTTCATTTTTGTAGCTGTCAGTTCTTCAGGATGGCTCACGAATAACAAAGCCATTCTGTACACACATCCAGCCTTGATTTACCCAACGTATGCACGCTCCTTGCGCATTGACAGACGCAACTAGCCGGCTTAATTGTTGGGATAACTATAAATTCAATGTCAGCCTTAGTTAAATAGTTTCTAAGCAGAAAACTAAATAGTTTCTAAGCAGAAAACGAGTTTGACACAGCAAACATATGCATAGTAACTACTGTTACATAGTGGCTAATAGCAGTAGTCAACATTTGAGAGGTAACCAGATAAACTACTTACAGCAGTAGCGACTAGCACGGGGGTCTTTCCACTCCTGAAGTTCCTCAGGGCCTCCTCTCGCTCCTTCTGAGATCTGTCACCATGGATACAGGCGGACGGGTACCCCTCGTTGTACAGGAAGTTGTCAAGGGCGTCCGCTCCCTTCTTGGTCTCCACGAAGACCAGGGTCAGTGAATCCGGACCTGTCATCAACAATTCAATGTCACCAATCTTCACTAAAGTAAAGTAAAGAGAACTTCCATATCTAACAAGAATCCGAGGTATTAGGGGTCACAAAATTTCAATACATCGATATATCGCGATATTTTGCCTTAAGATATGCATATCGTATTGTGGGCCATGTACCAAGATACATACTTATTGCAAAAACTCAGAAAAACTCCTCAAAATCGTCACATTGTGCAGTTGTTGTGCAAATCTGTTTCACTTCTGACTTGATGTGTCTCAAGAATACGCGCCACGCGAAAGTTTGTACATTGTTGCCAGAGCTTCCTGGTGGATATCGGAAATTTTGTATGCTGCAAAGCTGTTTGTGGCTGTCTGCAGCATGTATGGTATCGTGTATCGTATCGTGTATGGTATCGTGTATGGTATCGTGTATGGTATCGTGTATGGTATCGTGTATCGTATCGTAGGATAGGTGTATCGTGACACCCCTACAAGGTATCAAAGCCAATCTAAGATAAACTTTACAGAACATCTAGAGTCTCCAACACTCAAAATCAAAGCAATTAACTCACCAGAAGCATTAAGCAGATCGAGTAAGAACGACCTCTTGTCGGGCTCCTCCACCCAGACAACCTTCTGGGTGATGTTTTCGCTTGTACTTCCCACTCGGCCGACAGCCAAGAAAATGTAGTTGTGCAGGAAATCTCTTGCTAAGATCTGAAAACACACAAGATCATTTCAAATTAATTGAAAGTATTCTTGGGGTTACATCAGAAGTGAACAAGCAGAGAGAGTGAGCTCTAGGGATTTACCAGATGATTTCAACCTAGTATCATCCTTGTGTTGTCATACTAATCAAAAGTTAATTCATTCACCGATCAGCAGATGTATTGCACTTGGTCAGAAACAGCCTCTGAAGATATCTTCATTATTGTAGGTAATCAGTTGGCGTACAGAACTCATCATTCAAGTGCAATAGAACCAGTATCCAGTGCAATGGTATCAGACTATCGGTATCATACGGTATCATAGCATACCATTTAAATAGAACTTTATCAGGATCTCGAATTCAGAAATTGGCATGGCAACATTGGTTGTCCATTACTTGATATGTAGCACTCCTGAGTGAGCCATAAATAGACTTAAGTTCCCAGGTCTCCTCAGGAGATGCTATAAATAGATATTATTGAGCTATATATAGAGCTCGACATACCTGGATCTCCTTAGGGAAAGTGGCACTGAACATAAGCGTTCGTCTATCTCCGGTTGGGGGCATAGTGTCTTTCTCAACGATTCGACGGATCTGGGGTTCGAAACCCATGTCCAACATACGATCAGCCTCGTCAAGAACCACAAATCTGCAAGACAACGAGAAGTTAGTAAGACAGGTGAACCATTAGTACATAGGACACACATTCTATTCTATCATAATCAACCTACGCAAATTTTCTGAATGTAAGAGAAAGCTCCGATTTCTATTACTGCCTCATTTTACGATCAAATACGCAAAGAAGCAATGACGTAGCCAGTCAGTATTATTAGCGATATTTACAATTGTTTTCAAATGAAAATCAAACTGACGTGAAAAATCATCATTCTGGCTTCGTTTATCGCATATAATTGAGGTACCTATAGAGCGACATCCATGTGCAGACTACAAAATCACTAATATAAAATTTACTCCATTTGAGGGATCTTTCACTCTACAAGCCCAGATATTGACACAAGGGGAACATTGCCCAAGGGTTCCATGCTATAGCATTCTCCAGCTTTAAGGGGAAGGACGATAGAAACGGCTGCAACTGTCCATCAGTTTATAAGGATTAGCCGATACCAAATCTAAGTCTCGACCCAACCTAACGAAGTTATAGGATTCTTATTTTAACAGATCCCTCACCTGATGTGGTCCAGACCGATCTTTCCTCTCTCCAGCATGTCCACGAGTCTTCCAGGTGTCGCCACCAGCAAGTGGCACCCCTTCTGCAGATCTCTCATCTGTGCTCCGATGTCTGCTCCTCCGTAAACTACACATGGTCGCACGTGAGAACGGTACGCAAACTGAAAAGGGCAAAAGATGTTATTGTTACTTCCGCAATCAGGTAGACAACAATTTAGCAGCTTGCATGTTAAGATCCATACAAACTTAAGAAAAAATACTTACAAATTCTCTTTCAACATTCATTTATTAGTTTCTTGGCAAAATATATCTTTATACGAGCCACTTGTTATGCAACAAGCCAAAGTATATGGTTCTGATAATCGTCAACCCGTTAGCAACTTGGCACTGGATTAAACATCTGAAAGTACTATTCTCCACCTTTTAGAACTATCCAAGGAGGACAGTTACCAAAACAAGTTATGAGCTTTGACTATGCTTGCTTGACACCTTACCATGCAAGGTAACAATAGGAGACAAGTAAATTCTTTAGTCTCACCTTTCTAGCCTCCTCGTAGATCTGAGAGGCCAACTCTCTGGTTGGCGCAAGAACCAGTGCAATTGGGTACTGCTTCCTATTGTTGCGGTTCTGAAGAAAAGAGACAAATATCAAATTAATTCGCATGTCAGACTACTTGCTTTCGTACAAAATCTCTAAACTTGAGTTTATCATCTAGTTTATGTTAACGATCCCCCAACCCAATTACATTCAAAATTTTTATTCATAACACCAGGATCATCGAATAAATAAGTTTTTAGACTGTATTCAGAGATATACACCGCACGTCGTAGGGAATAATCTGACTACAATCCGACCAGACTAGCACGTAGTACTCCGTACCGACGTCAAGTCAAGGAATGGAAAGATCTCCTTTCAGTACTTACATTCTGTTCCCGAATGAACTCGGGCTGGCCGTCCAAAAACATCTGAGAGAGCACAGGAACAAGGAAGGAGGCCGTCTTGCCAGATCCCGTCTGGGCGCAGGCCATCAGATCCCTCTTCTTTTTTATGATAGGCATAGCGTGCTTCTGCACGGGGGTCGGCTTGGTGTACTTGGACAGGACGATGTTGCTGTCTACGATCTCACCAAGTTCTAACTCCGCAAACGACTCCACGTTTGCTGGGCAGTCTTCTCCCGTTGCCTCGACGGGAATGTCCTCGTACTTGTCGAAGTTGATTCCTGTGTTGCTGTTGCCGAAGAGCTCCCTGGAAAAGAAAATAATTTGTTAGTTATATGATACAACATGCTTGTGTCCATGATTGCAAGGGTACGTATATTCTTAGAAATCACTAAGACTTGTTGTGAAACTGCCAAGTTGCTTCCAGCATTGAAATAAAGATATTAAAGAATTGAATAACTTGCCTGAACTGTTTTTTTGGACATTGCTTCATGTTATATATAGTGAAACTACTTCATGATCAAGGGTTAATGAAAGTATGATGCTTTAACAGTTTGCAATGGTGTATAAAACACAGGATAGAAAAGATGATTGGGACTTTTATATATTTTATATTTCATGTGTATCTACATTCTACATAGTGGAAGGCTAATAACTATTATTAGGACTGGAGGAGGACACAGCAATGAGGCAGATACGACGAGGCTAAATAAGGAAAACATACAGCACCAAATCAGTTAAAGACATATTAGACGCTTACTTTTCCAGGCGCTCATTAGGCGGCAGTAGTTTAGACCAATCAGCAGGTCCCTCTTCTCTCAGCCGATTCCAGCGAGAGCCGTTCTGGTCATTGTTGTCCCATGTGTTTCGACCACCTCCGCCGCCACCACTGTTGTTCCAGCGGCTGTTACCCCACCTCTGGGTGCCGTCGTCGAATCCGCGGTTGTTGTCTCTGTTGTCCCATCTCTGGCCGCCACGGTTGTCGTAGCGACCGCCACGACCCTCACTGCCGCCACGGTTGTCCCAGCGGTTGTTGCCTGGAAACAGAATGAAAAATAAATGGATGAATAAACAGTTAAACATTGAATCACTAAGCACAACACGCAATTCAAATTTGAAAGGAAGCAATTGGTCTCGCAAGCCTTTATCACCAAGGATCATTTCATAACTATTTTATATTCAGGGCTAAAAATCTAATTTTAATTAATACAGAGCTTTCATAATTATTTCAGCCTTGATAGAATCAGGAAACTTCATGACAGCCAAATACAGATTGTCAATGATTCTGCTAGTCATACAGATAGGTTTGAATTACAGTTGGATATCAACTTCAAACAGATCCCTCTGAACGATCACTTCCAGACTAGTCAACGAAGAGTTGACTACCTTTGCAATACGGCTTATATTAACAGTAACATGAAGACTAATGACACAATGTCACAGATTAGCATCACATCATCGACGATAACACTCACCGCCATCCCAGCCACCTCCACGGTCGCTGCCTCGGTTATCCCAGCGCTGGCCTCCGCCCTGACTGTCCTGGCTGCCTCGTCTGTTTGATGGCCCCCAGGTGCCGCCACCTCTGCCTCCGTCGAAGTCTCGGTCCGCGCTATAACCACGAAATGTTCTATGAAAATAAACAATGAACTTGCCCATAACTTTGTGCTTGACGACTCTACTGGCCATGCCTACGCACTCCTAAGGCTCTCCTAAGGCAATCCTATGGGCGGTTCTACAGCACCGCTATTAAGTCTGCTTCATGACTCAATCACATGACTACCACATGACTTGATCACATGACTCGATCATGAAGTTAGGGTTAAAGCAAGAACTGACAGCTATTCATAACACGCAACATACTCCATACAAATTATCTTAAGAATTAGGTTAAAAGATTGTCTTAGAAGAAAGATTCTAGAAAGATTCCAGAAACTATGTGATTAAGTACCGACAGAAACTTAATCATAATCACAAATTTAGAAACTTATATTTTAGATTGATTTAGACATGAAATTTCAAGCAATTAGGCATGAAATTATTCTTTTTGAGCAAAGGCATGTGGTATTTACTAGCAATGGCATGTAGTATTTACTAGCAAAGAGCAGCTGTCAGTTCAAGCTTCGGTGAACTTAAAAATATAACATGCAGGAAACTAAAGGAACAAGCTCCAAACAAGAACAGCTCAGTGAGTTAAATAATATTAAATAATATGAACTTTGTTAAGTATTTAGACAGAGCAGAAAACGAAGAAGTTATTCAATGTGCAACAGTTTTTAAAATGCTGAAATCATTTCAAGTTGAAATGCAGTGCGAGAAGACAATTTAAGATAGTGTCAAGGAAGAAATTAACAAGAGATTCAGAGTTAGGTGAACATTGTTAAACGTGATGCAACAATATGCCATTACAAAAGAATCAACGTCTCAAACCCGACAAAAACGCAGGAATGTTTTGAGATTGTGAGTGGCCCGCGAATTAAATTGGTATGTAACAACAAACAAGTAACAAGATTCAAATACAAGAATTAATTTGGAAACAAACAAATTGTTAAAAGGTAGGCTTAATAAAATTTCACAATGCACCAAGAAATCATCAATCGAGCTTCAAAATTAACATTGCAACGAAGCTCAAAGTGAACCAACAAACATAACGACAATATAACAATTGTAGCTATATCGTAAGTGATTTATGTGTAAGTACACACCTTCCTCCCCGTCCAGGGCCATCCCTGGGTCCCTCAGACCCCGATCTTCCCCCCCTCGAGTTGTTGTAGCTGTTGTAGTCCCCTTGGGCCGATGAACCTCTTGGTAGGCTGTTCCAGTTCCCACCGTTTTGGTCTGTGAGAGAGAAGATGAAACATTTAATATCAAGATATCTGACAAACATACAAGTTAATTAACAGTCCGATTCAATTATATTTTCTCAGGAAGATCAACTACCGATTACAAAGGACTCAAAAAAATTCGGAATAGCGATGGAAATAATTAGAAACAACTCACTATTGTATTTTTGAATTGCAGATGATTTAAAATCTCCATATGTTTCTCAAGATGAGTATTATTGACAGTATTGTGTACGCCTACCCCCAAGCAACAAAACCATTCACAGAATATTATTGGTGAGAGAATGACTTTAAATGAAACAATCTGGCCGATTCATGCAACTCGCTTCAAAACAGTTTGGCTGCAGTGTGGGAGGAAAAGAAAGACTCGGGATGTGACAAGTTTGGTCAAAGCAACAAAGCATCTGAAAAGCATGTGCAGTGCTCAGTCATGCAAGGAATTTCCGGAAGTTTGGGGGTTACACGCCCCATCATCACCAGTGTGGGCTATAAATAGCATAGAATACACATATGAATTAGAGGATAGGAAAAAATGAAGGCGATTCAAGAGTGTTGCAATCTTGAATCATGCGAAGGTGAGAGTTGGGAAGTCTTCAAGGGCATGCAATTGTCAAACCATTAAGGATTTGAAAATCAGTGACAATCAATTTAGACAATAGGTCTGACAGAAGAAGGCATGCCACATGAAAACAAAGAACTTTGCTAAGAGATGAGATGAGGAGTCTTTGTGTGTTTTCTGACAAATGAGGTAATGGCAAGCTTTATAGAAGTGCATGCTAGAAGGCAACCAAATTTCACAAGTACACCTCAAAATTCAATGTGTTGAATCACAAGCACAGGAGCTCCATACAACATAGGACTCAAGAGGGTTCAATCCACCAAGTGCTTCACAGATTCACACGTTTCACACGAACCAGGGCAAGCTCCAAACAAGCAAGCGAGGTATGCGACATAAGCACATGAAGAAAACATTGAGCAGCCTGTAATCTCAAAGAATAATATCAAAAGAAGTTCTAAAGAATTAAAGTCAACTAAAACTGAAACAAGATTCGAAATAAACCAGAATTTTGACAAAAGGCAACAATTATGGAAATAATTTTGGATAGATCTGTATCCCCAAGATTGAAATGATTTGAATACATGATTTCAATTTGTAAGAAAACAATTCAGAAGATGGGATTCAATTTTTAAGTATGATATGTCAAGTTAAACGGCAGGGAACAGAGACAATAGTAGACTATTTTGAAAGAGAATTTTGCATGATTTATTGGGGATAATCTTGACCTTTTGTTTGGTTCCATTCAAAGACACTATGAATAGCAGGGGCTGGTTAATTGACCAGCGATTCAGTCAACCTTTGAGACTGTTGAGTCGCATCTGGTGACAATATTAAGACTTTGAATATATCTACCAATTTCGCTCATTTTCAGTCATTGAGATTTCAAGCTTGTTTCGCACAGAGGCTGCTACAGATCAAAGTTCTCATTACGAGAGCAGCGATGCTATGGATACGCTATACATATAGGCAACCTCTAAGAACCAAGATCACTCCTAAGTATAAGACATATTAGACAGAGCTCTGATTAGCCGCTACAGCATATACAGCACCGCAGTCAAAACACACACGTGTCACACCAGCACACTATAGAAGTGCTACTAACATTGTTGCTGGTTTCCGCCGAAGCGAGGTCCGACACTGAAACTGTTGCCTCCTGCCCGGTTGCCTTGGTTGTTCTGACCGGCCCGTGAAAAACCATCTGGACAACATAATATCCGTGTTACAATATTTATAATTTAATATAAGTTGTCGTCATTTTTCATAAGTTAACTCTTGGGATAAATCGCCATTACATATTCATGCATCTCAACGATGAGTCATTTATAAACCTATCTCATGCATGCTCTTTGGTTGTAAGGTTTAAGAAGTACCCAGGTCGAAATTACTTAGTATCCATGTACTTTATGTATTATAAATGTATAGACAGCCCTCCACCTTTGATACAACCCAACATGCTTTTCAATTGAATAAGTGCATACATTAATGCGTAGACATGAAATTAGCTATAACAACAATTTCTGGACAAGTCAGTGCAATTTCAAGCAAGAGTGGTCAGGTACTCAATGAGAATTTTAGTTATCATAGGAAGTGATGATTTTAAATGATATCTTTTTTGATATATCAATGAAAATATAACCAAAACAAATTCAAATTTTTCAAAAGAAGCGGGGACAGCCAACACATTCAATTCAGAAAGAAAGGAAAATGGAGTCATAAGTGAATGATAGTGTTTCGAGACGTATAGTAGCATTTTGAGATGTTTTAAAAAATGTGTTAATGAAGTATTGACGAAAGTCACATATCATAGGACATCAAATTGACAGGACTTCTTCTGTGTCCAGTGATAACACTTGGGATAAATTTTAGAATGCACACCGCACTGGTGAAAACTACCAATGACAGGCTGTGTTTAATTTCAAACTACCAGTTTCAACGTCAGTTTATTACTTAGTACAGAAACTTCACACTGATGAAGTATGCCAAAGAAAAGAATTTTGAATCGCAAGTCTTATGTTAAGGCCAACTATGGATCCATAAAATTTAATGGATTAATAACAAGATGGCAGCAGCTTGCAGTTTGATATGGTAGATGAATGTATAGTATTGAGTTCTAATGAATATTGATATACCAAAATTTTAAACTTTCTAAAAGAGCTGGAGTTTAAGTGAAATCCCTGACAGACCAGCAATATTGGACAAGAGTACATGTCATGTTACATAGGTGTGCAAGCAGAACAGATTTTTGATGAATTTTCAATGAACAAATTGAACATCAAGTAATCAAGGTTTATAATGTGCTGGAGGTGAAGTGAAATAACTTCAGGGTGCCTGCAGATTTCTTTGCACCAAATTGCAGGCTTTTTCAGACCCAAGTTTTCCAAAATTCCAGGACAATTTGTCGAAGAACTGACCAATTAACAACATGATACACACATTTTTTCGGAACATAACATTTGTATTTTCGTCTGATCGTCGATAAAAATTGCCAAACATTTATCATTGGACTATTTTTTTTTCCATTAAAACGAAATTCCAGGCTTTTCCAGGCCATTTTGTTCAAAATGCTGGGTTTTCCAGGCTTTTCAAGGCCTGGAAATGGAGAAACCAAGTTCCAGGCTTTTCCAGGATTGGCAGACACCCTGAACTTAACAGCCTAGCAACTTTGGACATGAGGAGTATATACATATCAGATAGTATGAATGTAATTCCGAAAACATAATTTTTCTTTCGAGGGATATCATGGATTTAGGCATATATACATCATATAACATAGGAGGTGTGCAAGTGGGACTCTGCATTACAGCGGAGGTGAATAGTGGAGGTGTACAGGAGGGGTAAAGGAGGCAAGCACGCGTTAGTCGTACCTATCGGAGGGCCAGGGGGTCCAGCGCCTCTTCCTGCTCCGTTTTGTCGGTCTGCACTAGGGCCAGGAACACCTCCGCCACGTCCCCGTAGGTGTGGAGGGATGTACCGTCCAGCTGAAATCACAAGCACCCACACAATGAGGCAACACTCGTATTCAGTTTTAGACTATGTTCTACACTAACATAGTGTTATTTTCTATCTATGTATATCTGTATATCTCAATATATATATATTATCTCAATATATATATATATATGTTCTCATTGATTTCAGTTATTTCTACTATCTAATCACTTGATTATAAATTGTTATAAGCCACTAAACATACATTATACGCCAGATGACAAGACAATTATGTTACTTTCTATATTTTCTAAACTAAAGACTATGTTAAAATTAAAGTATGTGTCCATGTGATAAGAATGACCATTTCACAAAGATCTGAATTTTTACTTCCCGATCATTGCAATATAGTTACGGCAGAGTCACATTCATAGCTCAAATATATACGGATATATCAGTTTTAAATCATTAATCATCAACAACAAGCCAAGCTCCCCCCACAGCAGAGATAACTAATATTTGTGAAGGGTCGAAACTCCCAAGAGAAGATTTCAATACGCTTCTTATTTGTGGCACAAGGTGCATTAAGCAGGGCTGGAATGAATGCCAAAATGTTAGCCAAATCCAAGACCTTCACATCTGTAAGTGAACTTTAGCAAGATAGGGCAATGCCTACACGCTCAAGATTAATATTTTCTTTTCAGTTACTGAGCTTCAGTCAAATACATGGATTTTGATTTTGAGAGCAACTAATATTAAAACAAAATTTAAAGGGATCAGAGAATTTTATGACATGCAGCCATCAACAATGTAGTTACAGCCTGTGACGTGACTAATTATCAGTTGGTGTACTAAAAGTGCAGGGAGTCAAAAAGTTCATTTTAGATCAAAATTATGACCAATATTTTTATACACGTACATGCACTGTGTCATTTAGTCTGTACTTGGAGTTTCAGACTCGCAGCAGAAGATTTCAATGATGTTGCATAGATCTTTGAATACTTAATTTCGCCCTCAACGATCAATTTTTTGTCCAAACTTGAAAGGCACACAAATTAACACTGTGATACTTTTCAAATTTCATGAGTGAGGACTACCAGACCCATGTCATTTCAAACACAGCTTGGGGCATACTGATAACAAGTCCCTTTGGCCAACAATATATCAAACTGAACCTGAGCAATTTCAACCAAATCCCATACACCCATATTGACAGTGCAAGTTTCAATACCAATACACTATTACACAGAAACACCGTTTCAAACAAAGTCAGAAACACCACAAGAGTAAACAGACAAATCTTCAGACAAATCTTAAGTTCCGAGAAAGAACATACAAGTATTTAACGTACTGGGAAACGGAAAGTACATGGCAGGGTTGCCTCCAGGGCCCGGCGGTCCAGCGAAAAACTGGGGTGGCGGGGGAGGGACCTGGTACGGACCATGGTGAAAGCCACGTGTGTTGCCTCCGCGCATGTAGCCAGGGTCTACAAATGACACGCAAATAATCGTTACCACTTAGTTACCACTTAGTAGGTTTACTTTACAGTTACATTACACTCAAACTTACAAGCCTGTT
The DNA here is from genome assembly GCA_026936325.1 of Platynereis dumerilii. Classification (NCBI taxonomy): domain Eukaryota; kingdom Metazoa; phylum Annelida; class Polychaeta; order Phyllodocida; family Nereididae; genus Platynereis; species Platynereis dumerilii. The sequence continues at coordinate 1,761,750 of JAPTHN010000034.1, forward strand.
CATTCAATTCAGATATTTAATAAAGTTATTTCACATGTATCATCACTTCTACATGATTCAGCTAACTACATAACTTGAAAAGCCTACTTCAAAACTTCTTTATCAATACTGTCTCTCCATTCATAAATACTAGCATTCAAACAGCAATTATATCGAATCTATCACATGATTCACATCGAATGCAATAAATAAGAGATCAAATCTCTAGACTAATTAACATTTACGCTAAACAACATTATCTCAAATTTCAAAAGAAAAGTTCAAATTGACAAAGACATTCAATGTATAAATCTCCAAGTTCACATTAATGGATAAGCTTTGAAAGTGATATCTCGGAAAAATCCTACATCTATGCAATGATAAATTATGATACGTAAATTTTAATTGTTCCATGCATAAATTTAAGACTGAATTGAAAAGAAGTACAGACAAAAAGCAGATTAAAAATAATAATTAACAAATAAATAAAGATAATGGTTTGTAGCCCCTGACTACATGTGCACGATGCAAAAGGCTCAATTTCGCCGCCGAATAGTAGCTGCCAATAGGTGTGGGTCAAATTGGTTGTTAGGAAATGTCCGAAATGATCGCTAGTGCCGTTACATGCCCTGTGTCTAGTCCTCCGGGGCACACAACAGCTTGATCAAGGCATGGCACTATCTGCAGTACAGACTGTACAGCGTACTCAACATCCAGTCTAGCTATGTTGGCCAGCAGAGACTTGACACAGTGCATAAGTTCATGCATATAATCACACATGGGTCACCAACTTATTAAAGTCCAAATAGAGATACCAGATCAATTTGCTCCCAATCATATACATCATTAATCAAATGATTTGGGTATTTCGCATATATATATTTCCCCCGGTTTCCCATACATTTCTTGTGTTTTTTCCCGGCAAACCAGGACAGACCGCCAACGGCGCCAAGTCCTTTTGGAACCCCTTTCAGATTTAGAACTAATCACGTGTAGACGGAGGCAGAGATCAAGTGATAGACCAAATCAAAGACTCAACATTAATACAACACACTCACCTTTTGAAGTAGATCATTAACAATCACAGTTGATCACTACCAGAACATTCACTAGACTAGTACAATGTCACAGCTATTGTTCAGTTAAATGCACCTATGTCCCATCCACCACATCCAGTACTTTCTCATTCTAGTATGACTATAATGTTCTATAACACCTATATAGTGACATCCACATACCACTATGCAATAACAACCAAATATAGTCATTCACTAACATAGTATTTTGCTAATTAGGAAATTAATAAAAGTTGATACTCACTAAAACCGTCTCGTCCTCCGCCCCTGAAAGGGGGTGCAGAGTTCAAGTCTAGCCCAGCAACCTGAAACAAAGGGAAAATTTATGTTATATACTTCCGTTCCTCCAAAGCTTTTATAATTGGGATAAGTTACAAGTTATTGATAAAATCTGAATATTCATTGTATCTTAGCCATTATTGGGAGTTGGGACTAACTTTTTAGAGTTAAACATGTAAGAAATTATTGAGGTTTTGTTCTGTCCAATTTACGCAATACTCAAAATCCTGAAGTTAAAGAATTCTTAGTTTTATGAACTTCTTTGCTCCCAAACTCAAAACTTAACTCATGAAAGGGATGCAGACATTGCAGCGTATGTTGACAAAAAAATATCATATTCCCAATTTGTTGTATTAAATTAGTGGTGCCAAAAAATTGTGTTGCTTCGAACTTAGGATGCAGCATTGCTTTACGTTGTCCAAATTTAGCAATAATCAATTTCAAGTTTATGTAATTCTAAAGTATTTATGCAAGGCTTGTTCAATAGGCCCCAATAATAAAGTTAATATATCTTGATAATTTAGTCCTATCCTTTCTTTGTCTACATTTTCTTTGTCTCAATAACAGGCCAAAACAGGTATATTTTAAATGCTACCTATCAAGGAACAGGAAATTTAGGATGACTCATTAAGTTTACAAAATATGCCCCCATTATTAACTGAATGGGACATACCTGCCTGCCTAACTGATAATGGGTTCATTCAAAATGGCCAATCCACATGTTCATTCATTCATTCAAAAACTTCCAAAACTGAACTCAGTGGAACTTCAGCAAGTGGAACCCCTGCCACTCTAATTATCTTAGAAATTAACCAGACTACCATCATTTCTTTCTTAAATATGATCAGTCACTGAGGAGGTTGTCCCGCTGAAAAAAATTCACAAATCGCTCATACGACGCCATAATTCTGGCAGCCCACGAATTTCGGCAATTTTGGATGAATGACCTTGTTGGAAAAATAAGTTTGCAAAAGGCTAATTTTAGCTCAATCGACGTCAAATAAAGCTTTAATTTGTAGAATAGGAACTTGGGACACGAATTAGACCTTAGAAGGTGCGAATCTTCACCGATTTATTAAAGATTTTCGCGTTTCAATGAATGGGCATTCCGGCTTTCTGATACCACGCGTTTTTTGCCCGGTCGCCATATTGGTTTTTCGTCGAGAAAAATCAACTCCAAAATCGACGCATTTTTAACCATCAAAAAGCTCGAAAATTTCGCCGAAACTTGTAAGAAAGAAGCACGGATACTTAACTGACCTGCTGTTCTAGACTTTTGCCATTTTGGATGGAATCATTAGGCATATTACAAAGTGTTGTGAGCTGTTCCCATGTACTGCCAAGTGCTTCTTGATGAGTGCCTCTGCCCCAGCCAATCACCGCCCGTCTATTTGTGGAAGTGTCCCACGTGACCCAGGGAGCAACCGGTTTTCCATTGACACGTGCTACACCTTTGGGTCATATGCTAATGAGCAACCCAAGCCGGTCTGGCATGCAGCAGGGGCGTAGCAGGTGCTCATGGGGGGGGGGGGGCGCATTGCCAGGGGCGGATCCAGAGCAAACAAAATGATATCATGAAAATATCTTTTACATATCGGAAAAAAACATATAATATTTTTCTGCGATATCGAGACGCCATTATTTTGGTAGATATGCGTAGATATTGTTAAGATATTTTATTAGGATATCTGGTGCAAATATCTGAAAGGCCATCTATAAAATATTACATTAAGATTGCTTACTGAAAATGTATTCCAGATTTGATGGTTACATATCATAGAAATATAAAAATTATGTGCTCTAAAAAGAGCTTTTGACCGATACTTTTATGATATTCTAAAAATATCAATTTCATATATCGTCATAAAATATATTTTAGATAGAAGAAAAATTATGTCATTATCATATTTTGATGAAAACATTTTCTATCGAGATATTTTATAGATATCAGGAAACGTTTTGTGTTTGCTATATCCAAGGATGAAAACCACTTTGATGTAATCATTTCGAAAGTCAATGAGAATATGGTCTGTTGTCTTTGTTTTGTTTTAAAACAAATTTTTAGATAATTGTAAGGATGGCTTCAAAAGCCAAAAGTCAAAATAATCTTATTTTTCATGAATTTAATCTGTTTATACCACTTTTTTTCACATAGATTTCAAGGGGGGCACTAATTTTTGACAACATCCTTAAGAGAGGTGAGCCATTTTAAAAAGAAAATTGGGAACTATAAAAATCTTCATGAAACTCAAGTTGGGGGGGGGGGGGGCATCAATTTTTGATGGAAAGTTCCAACAAACAACAAAACTCACAAACCCCCATGTCATAAGTTGAATGTTCCCTGACCATACAAAACCTTAAGGGGGCAACCATTTAATTTCCAGGGGGGTGGCTTGGAGTTTTCCGCCACCAGAAATTGTTTATTTCTAGTTGACGGCAGCAGTATTTATTTATTTCAAGTGCGCGATGCAGCGCTAAGTCCCCGAATTCCTGAATCAAGCAATGCCTCATTAAGAAATACCCCTGGTACTAATTATTTAAGATTATTTATTTCAAGACTTCCCAAAAAGAATTTATTTATTTCACCAAAACTGAGATTATTTATTTTTAAAAAACTTCAAGCCAACCAAGGGCCCCCCCCCCAAATGTTAGATGGTCTCCCCCTAACCAGGGGCACTTGCTTCCCTGCACTCTGGGGTGCGCCACTGCCCCCCATTGTAATCAGTGGCGTAACTATAGGGGGTCTCGAGTGGGGGGGGGGGGGCACCTGGGGCACGCGATTCTCTTGGGGGGGGGGCACCCACTATGCTAATTGTAGAAATATATATTCCAGCAGAGTTGAAAATTTCATATGGGAGGCCTGGGGGGCACAGGTCCAATATTGTGGGGCACGCCGCACGTGCCCCCCCCCCGTGCCCGCCCCCATAGGGACGCCACTGATTGTAATGGGGGCCTATAGAATTATAGATTCTGGGAAGACCCAGACTATAGTTCAATGGCCATAAACTATACTAAATTTCTATTTCAAGTTTGCAGCAAGTATTACTTTTAAAGGGGAGACCATTTAATGTCCGTGGGGGGCTTGGAGTTTTATTGAAATAAATAATTTCTTGTTCAGTATTGGTAAAATCTTCTTTTTGGGCAGTCTTGACATAAAAATTTCTTCCCGAGGTATTTCTTAATTAGGTCGTTTGCTTGATTCTTGATTTGGGAATGAATATTCAGGGACTTTATGCTCTTAAAATATAAAAAAAAATACTGCAGTCACTGAAATAATTAGCTACCTTGGACCGTCTGGAAATTAAATGGTCTCCCCTTATGAAATCACATTTTCAGTCTGCCCCCCCCCCAAAAAAAAGTATAGTTTGTCACACCTACTCCACTTAACTCTGGCTGCTCCCTTCTTTAATAGCTTCTAATGTAAATTTTTGACATAGTCTAAAAAATTCAGGGTTAAATCAGCATTCAGCAGCCCTGCTGAAGCCATACAAAGCTTGAGTCAAGAGCTTGCAGTGGAGGACCCAGCAGCTGGCAGTGATAAACTATTTTTGGATTAAGGACATCTCCCTGTATAATCAATGCCGTAAATTATAAAATGAAAAATTTGGTTTTAAATTATTTGATCCCTATAATAAAGCCTAAGATAGCTGCTTTAGTGATTAAAATATATATGTGAGTAAAAATTTTGATTAAACTAATTTTTCCCAGCCACGCTGTTGTCGCAAAACCAGTCATCGGCCTTTTCCGACAAGACAGCCATACTGGGTGCGTGATTTTATTTTCTTGCCGAGTTAAATCCACTTATATCTCAGCGAATACTTGCCATCTAAGTTAGTGGGACATCTCAAATTGATGCTTAGTTAATTTCCTAATTGATTAAGAGGTTATTTTTGCGAATTGTGTCATTTTATGGCGATTTTGACGCTGTGTTGACATTGTCAACATGAGTTCCACAGTTCATTGCGAAATGCAGTGCTGTCAAAATTCTTCTTTGACAGTTCATTGCCTTGTGTGTTTTGGGGATGTAGTGCATAACTATGACATTCCTATCTGTTTTGCCTACAATATCAGGTTATTGTTCTGTTATTTGTCCAACTGACACATTGAGCACATATGCCATATGATTCAGTCTGACAGGAAGGTGCTGTCAGTTTGTGGGTTGACAGGTGTCTGTTAGTGTGTGATCATGCAGGTTGCTGTCACTGTCATTGTCAAGGCATAGTGTAGCATACAGATATATGTGAAAATGACAATTTAACTGCCAAGTTACGACAAAACAAAGGTGTGTTGTTTGGCATAAACATTACAATTTGAGAGTTGACACCTGACTATTTTCCGAAAGAAGTGAAACTGCAGCTTTACTAACAGCATGCACTGGACCATTGGCAGATCTATTGGCATAATGATAATTACAAAATAAGCCCTGAACCTGCCGTGGACTGAGCACCAGCATGCTTTTCAATGGTCTGCTCATTGCGTTATCAGAGGGCGGGGGCTATTTCGTGATTATACTGCTGTTACTGGCAGAGTTTGTTAGTTGGCAGTCTTTTGCTCCTATTATTTTGACCGTATCTTTTTGATTTGCAGCCAAAAATGGGCCGTGTCATCAGAGCTCAGCGTAAGGGCGCAGGCAGCGTCTTCAAATGCCACTCCAAACACAGAAAGGGAGCAGCTCGTCTTCGTGCTGTTGACTTCGCCGAACGTCATGGATACATCAAGGGAGTCGTCAGGGTACGTTGTCACCAAATATCTTTTATAGAATCTGTAGGATGTGGATGGTTAATAGCAATTTAATAAGCATTTTGCTGTTCACCAGTAGATAGGTCTCAAATTTTAGGGAAGTTGTTCGTAAAAGGGCTCTGAAGTCTTCCAGTAATATATTTTAATTTCAACTTCAAGGAAGCTGCAACCATTCTGGAAATTATAATTTAATTCTTGCTAATTGCACTAAAATGATGAATTCTGTTCGCCACTGACTACCTACAATAGTGAAGATATTCTCAGAGGCTGTTTCTGAATAAGTGCAATTATGTTATGAAAAATGTCGAATGAAAATCTCTTACCAATCATACAAGAAAATTATAGTATGAAGCAATAAATGTTTCTACCTTACATTTCAGGACATCATCCACGACCCCGGCCGTGGTGCACCCCTGGCCAAGGTTGCCTTCAGAGACCCCTACAGGTACAAGCTGAAGACAGAGACATTCGTCGCCAGCGAGGGAATGTACACCGGACAATTCTTATACTGTGGAAAGAAAGGTGTGTTAACTTGCCGAGTTGCTGTTAATTGGTTCTTTGTGTAAAGTATAAGGTTGTGCATCTTATTTCTGAACTAAAGACTGTTGAAGCCGTTTCATGACTTAAAACCTAATCGCTAGACCTACAAACTTCCTTGGCATTTGTATGATGAATTCTGATCGCCTACTGACTAAGAATAATGAAGATATTTATTCAGAGGCTGTTTCTGACTAATGCTAAAAAAAAAAAAAAATGTTGAATGATAGCAGACTGCTTCCCTGGCAATCCCTGCAAGGCTTAGTATTGAATTGTGATGCTGTCTTAGTCTTCTATTAGTTTCCTTTTGATCTGTTGTCTTTGTGGCGCCAAACAATAACTCTAAATTAGGGATGCACGGATATCCGGCACACTATCCGGCCGGATATTGAAATTAGCAGGATATCCGGTATCCGGCAGAATAAGGGTTTCTGAACCGGATATCAGAACCGTATATTTGTCATGGTCAAAACTTAGTGAAAGGCTAAAATTTCGATAATAAATTAAAGAATGTTATTAGAACAGAGTCTAAACATGATTCAATCATCTCCAAAATCAAATTATTCAGTCATAAAACTTTATGACAAACATTCCACCAGTCCTCCTGTCGAACATGGTATCTTTTGGCTTTGAGAAAAAAAAAGTAATACTATTATCAGCAGCAAATGACGAAAAGCTCCTTTTTCGTATGTTTATTATCCAGTTCCTACTATCCGGTTGCTATCCGGTATCCGGAAGTTGGTCTGGCCGGATTATCTGGTATCAGGCTATTTTCACTATCCGTGCATCACTACTCTCATTTAGGCCACACATAATTGATCTTTAGCTTCTCGGATTCCTCTCAAGGTCCTGTTTCTAGGGTCGGTCGGTAGGACAAAAAAAAAAAAGGTGAAAAAAATTTTATAATGTCAAAAAAAAAATTATTTTTTTTTTCAATTTTTTTTCCGTCGGCAGGAAATCTATTGTGTCGGCGGTTCCGCGAAGCTAAGAATCAATTATGTGTGGCCTTATTGTCCTGTAATTAAATTTTAAAATTGTTTTACCTACAGCCACCCTCCAGATCGGCAACATCCTCCCGGTTGGCCAGATGCCCGAGGGAACCGTCATCTGTTGCATGGAGGAGAAGTCCGGAGACCGTGGCAGAATCGCCCGTGCATCAGGAAACTACGCTACCGTCGTCTCCCACAACCCTGATGCCAAGAAGTCCAGAGTGAAGCTTCCTTCCGGAGCTAAGAAAGTCATTCCCTCCACCAACAGGGCTATGGTTGGTAAGTACAGGCGGAGAATAAGTTCAAATAGGAGAATTGTGATAGTTTTAAAGAATGTAATTGTAGCTTGGATGTTGTGCCGTTTGCTGTGTGATTTTGAATCATTTTGGAGGTGCATGATAACCTGTTTGGCATGATATAAGTTGGTATGATTAATAAAGTAGTTGAATTTTCGTGCATGGTTTTTTTTGTGACAGTGTGTTGTTGTGACAGTGATATAACTTGCTTGTGTGTCAAATTCTCCAAAAAAAGTGTGAAAATAAATGTGTTGCTGTGTTCTGCTTGACAGACTTGTTTGCAAGTAATTTACTTAATTTTGCACATGTCAAAACTCTTCTTAAATTTCCCTATGTCTGTGCATTATTGCCCTGAATAAGCAAGTGTTAAGGTGTTAACATGCCATGAAGGGTGCTACGTTTTGTGATTTGCTGTGTTGTCTTGTGTGTTCCAATTAAGTAATTGCAAGTGGGATGATCATAGAGTTAGGGCTGCACGATATTGGAAAAATGGTCGATATCGATATTAGGGGTTAAATTGTCGATAACGATATCATTTTCGATATTTGGTAAAATTAAAGAACTGCTCCCTCAACTGACTGCTCCCTGCGCCCACCAGTGGGACACCGCGCCTCAGTAGGTCAGATCGTGTCAGGGAGGACTGCATGCAGCAGCATGCTTCGGATTTTCCACAATTTCTTGCTAATTTCGTCAATTCTGGTCGGATTTTCATCAAATAAACGTTAAAATGTTTCTAATTTAATGGTTTGGCACCTTTGGCCACCTTCTACGGACGTTTAGTGGCCATTTTTGCCGCCGAAACGGCATTCGGCGGGCCAAAAAGTGGGTTGTATTTTGACAATTCTTGAAAATAATGATATCGTGAATATCGTGTTTTGCACGATATCAATATCGTGGCATGTGATATCGCGATATCGATATCATTTCGATATATCGTGCAGCCCTACATAGAGTATTTAGAGTGCATGCATTAGTTAAGATGGCTGTCGTTGGTTGAATAATGAATAACTTTAACAACCAGGGATGTACATGATGATGAAAATTCTTCACTTTGACCTGAAGAAACAAAATGTGGACAAAGTCAAACGACTGATGCATCTCTCTATGTGCTCTATGATTTGGGTCGGAGTATAAAGAAGTATTCTGTTTCCAGTGTTCCAACTAGGCCGTTTGAGCATGGCGCCGCGCCATGTCGGACCCTTGTCTGCCATGCCCAAAAAAAAAATTGAAAAGAATATTTTTTAAAATAATTTTTCCAAAAATATTTTTTGCAAAGTGCCCTCATTTCTAGAAAATTGTATGCCCCAATCAAATACTAGCTGGAACACTGCAACTTTAGCATTTTAAAAGTCTTGTCTAGTCCTTGATACCAGAAATATTCGGGATATGCCCGAACGATGGCGAACATGCTGTAGGCAACCTCTGCTTCTTGCACTGCAATGTGGATGTTGCCTCTAAAAAGCCCACACCGGTGCTGATTGGGTGTAAAACACTAAATCACTCACACTGCAATGTGGACGTTTTCAGTCTTATGATGCTTGAAAACTGACAATTTGTCTACATACTGGTACATTACAATTTTGCCTTTGTGACTCCATATTTATATGCATTATAGATGACCCAAAAAAGATATTCAGAAACAGAATTCTTGAAATATACTTTGACCCAATTATGCAGAAATTATTTCTTCACTACTCCATACTGCGCTGACATCTACATGTTGATCGAATCTCTCAAACTCCTCTTGTGTCATATTGCAGGCATCGTAGCCGGAGGTGGCCGTATCGACAAGCCCATGCTGAAGGCCGGTCGTGCCTACTACAAATACAAGGCCAAGCGCAACTGCTGGCCCAAGGTGCGTGGTGTGGCTATGAACCCCGTTGAGCATCCTCATGGAGGTGGTAACCATCAGCATATTGGTAAAGCTTCAACTGTACGAAGAGACGCTTCCGCTGGTAAAAAGGTACGTGTCGTAATCCTAATAAGGTCACACATATTGATTCTTAGCTTCGCAGACCCGCCGACACAATAGATTTCCTGCCGATAGAGAAAATAAAATAAAAATTTTGACATTATAAAAAAAAAAATGTTCACCTTTTTTTTTTTGTCCTACTGACCGACCCTAGAAAAAGGGCCTTGAGAGTATCTGAGAAGCTAAAGATCCATTATGTGTGGCCTAATGTTGATTATGTGTTTCACCTACTAAAATGTGTAACTGTACTTAACTGCCATGATTTTGCACCGTATTGATGTCTAAATTAATTGCACTCAGTGATAACTGTAACATTGTGCAACTTTTGTCACCGAGTATCTTTCAAGTTTGAATAGTGTGCAAAATAATACATTGAAAGCTTTGCAATTTCTGGTGGTAAATGCAAGCTTGCCTTAAAATGTCCAAGCATTAAAGTTACCACGAGCGTGTCAAAATTCATATTGAAATTCAGAATACCTTTTCTAAAGTTTTCACTAAGATCATTATGATCTATTACTAGTAGGGATGTCATCGAAAACGACTTTTTTCCGATGCGATAATCGACAAAATCTTTTCCGATGCATCGAATGTATCGATACTTGTTCGCACATCCGAGAAACGGCAAAATTCAAGCTTTATTGTAGAGTTATCCACAAAAAATCACAAGATTGCCGAATTTTCGTCATCCATGTCCGCCATATTGAATCTCGTGGTCTCGTTTGCGAGATTTCAAGCGAGAGCAGAGCAGTGATGGCGCGATTTTAATGTAAACAATGTGGATTCTACTGGATTTCTTGCAATATTTCTCATTAAATACGACAAATGTGGTGGATATTATGTATCGATACTTGCAGTATTGTATCAGTGCAGTATCGATACGGACAACTTTTCCGATGCATCGATTCTGGCCGTATCGATGACAGTCCTAATTACTAGTATTTGAGTCTTTTTTTTTAATGCTATTTCATACCGAAGTTTTACACACTGTTCAACTGTTGAATGTAATTGAAACCACTGAATTAATATTCACTTAACACCGTCACTTAGTAATAATGTCTAACATATTGTATGCATGCGTTTCACAACATGGTTGTCTTGTGGTCTTGTTTAAAAGTTAAGAAAATGTTGACACTCAATGTCCACTAATCTGCACTTGATCCCTGTATTTCACCTTGACACATTTTGTGGCAATAGTCCCCAACGTTGGAACTGTCACTTTTGATGCCACCTGTAAAATGTTGCAAGTTACTGCACAAGAAAAGTCCACCTTCTAGTGTTTTAGTGTCTTGAGAAAATTTCACGCCATTTCACCTTTAATATTAGCAACCCAGCTTTTATCAACACTCGATTCTAATAATCCTACCTAGTGAAAAAATACAGGACGTAAAGCCCCAATCATCCATCCATCAACACTCGATTATAGAGCAATTCGAATGAACCAGGGCTGTGGAGTCTTTAAAAGTCAGCTTCGTGGATGTTTAATTCTGTCCCTTTTCCAAATTGTGGTTAGCGGGGAGGGGTGGTCTGGTGGTACGACCGTGGTAGCGTGCTAGACTGCCAATCGCTGGGTCCATGGTTTGAATCCAGCTCTTTCCGGGTCACCTGGGTCTTTGTTGGACTACTGTTTCAATCATCCTTCGCCTCATTGCCGTGTCCTCCTGTCCTAATTATCCTGCCCTGTGCATAAATACAGGTCGTAAAGCCCATAACATCCATCAATATTTCCAAATTGTGCCTTTATGAAGGTTGCTTATTATATTGAGCGAGAACCTATCAATATTTATTGAACCCCAACTCTTAGAGCCTTGATACAACCGTAATATAATTGCAAATGCACCATTAAAACCTATTGTCACTCCCAACACGTTCACCATGTGATTGAAGTGTCACCCCATCAAATTATAACTGGCCATGATTTAAAAGAATCGCTCCACGCAGAACATGCTACGAGGGCAGCCATGTTGAGAAACCATTCAATACAATATGAGCCAGACATTATGATCAATTAATGTATAATGTACTTATTACTATGCAATGCACTGTGAGTATTTGTTAATTGGATGATTCACTGCTTTCCAGGTTGGTCTTATTGCCGCCAGAAGAACTGGACGACTCAGAGGATCCAAGACCATCACCAAGGGAGACAAAGAATAAACTGTCAGGATACAAGCTGGAAAATAAACCGTCAAAAAAAAAAGCTACTCCTTTTGTGATTTTTGTGCTATGAGTTTGGGGACATTCGGGTCCCAGTTGAGTTGGTTGAAATGATTAGGTCTGTGCATGTAGGGCAATGTTGCCGTGGTCTCTTCCCATGGGGCGCTGCTCCGCGGATGTTCCTAGCTGCAGGCAGGAACTGGTGGAATTGTAGTCAGTTTTAGGCGAATGATTCTCATCTTTGTGATTAGCGAAGCTCATTTAGTGGCAAGAAGTTCCTGCAACCTGACGAGTTGTGCAATTTTGCTTTGTTTGAACACGACTCCTGTTTCAAACGGTTGTGGGTTGATGCATGGTAGAAACTTCTGCAATAAATTGATGGCCTGCTGGTAAAGGTCTTTGCTTGTTTGCGTTGTCTGAATTTCATCTGGTTTCTGCTGACGGAAATTGCAGGTCCTTTTTGTTCTGGTTATTAAAGGCAGTTGGTTGAATAGTGTTCTGGAGGTTCGAGTCCAGGAAGTTCCAAGTTTGAATATTAAAGCGATTTTCACCTTAGTCTGTTTTTTCATAGCACTGAGTGGGCCAAAATTCTAGTTCCAATTTGTGACTGCTAGTTATTAATTTGACATAGGTGAATGTTCTTGTCTGCGTATTAGTTCCCACTCGGCCATTACATGACTCCATGAGGAGCCTGCTGCAATGCCTGTAATATTCTCACCAACAAGCGCTACTGCCTTCTTGGGATTTGGGTTGCCATTTTATTGCAGAAGGCCCAAATATATTTTTCCTGCTGGCCAATGTAAGCGCTCTGGATATTTTTTGCAATTCCAGGACACACTGGTTGAAATTTACAAGATTTCCACTTGAGAGAATTAAAACCAATCCGGGAACAGACTCGAGAGACATGCACACTCCCATACAGCCTCCATTTCCAATAATTTCAGGAGCCTTAACTTATTTCTGAAAATTTTAAATTTGAAAGACTCCACAAGACAAAGTGCAGATGCAGTAACTGAGGCCAAACCGATTGCTTTTTTACAAAATTTATTTCTGATTATTATTTACAGAAATTACAGTGATACATCATCACAAAGATCGTGATGAAAGGAAATTGAAAACAATAGTTCCTGAATAGACTTACTGGCATATTAATTATACAAATAAATCCTTTCCTCTAACTTTAATCTTGAAATTAAATTACAAAGCGAGTGTGCCCCACATAACTAATATTTCTCCAAACAAAAAATTTGTGATACTTTTACGAACATGTATACTCTGCAAGTTTACCATTCAACAAACAAAACGTAGCACTATTTCGGTCTTATTTTAAATGCGCAAACAAATCACAAAGTTACCACTTGAAGGGAAACAACATAATCGTGAAAAACGTAGATCTATCTGTACACAGCACATACAAAAATATAACATGGCATTCCACTTCAAAAATGAAATGATAGCAAAATGACAAATTTGAAATGACTGAAATGACAGAATTTCTTCTTGTTTACTTCCGGAGATCCAACACAAATACCTGAAAGAAAAGAGGATAAATTTATGAAATGAAATCATTTCATTAGTCTGCAAATTATCTTTTAAAAGCTAACATCATAATTACTTTATTTTAATGTCAAAATGTAACATTGATAAATATCTCATAGAGCGCAACACATGACTGTATACTTACAGAACCGTCGGAAGCACTGGCTCCCACTTTGTCGCCTCTGTGATTCCAACAAACTTCAAAGATTCCTCCCGTTCCTTTGTAACTGTGGACGAGGGAGCCAGACTGAAAATTAAAAAAAACATAATTGGTCAAATATTATTATACTCAATCGAGGCTATAGTCGTTCCTATTTATATTATTGTAACTTGGGGCGTTTTCCGAAAGGTTGCATTAGTAACTCAGGTGACACCGGTAATAAGGCTTGGTTTCCAAACATGCCACACTCGGCCCTCGTGTTTCATGGAACCAGAACGGGAGAGCTTCACTCGAGCAGGAACCAGTTTTGTCACGTGGTACAAAACTAGAGACCCCAGTACTCCTCACATTATAGTCACATATTGGGGAGCAGCTGGAAACACTACTCTCGAGAATCGACGTTGACAGCTCCCGGAAATACCAGGGTCGATTCTGGTGTGTTCTGAAACAAATCCTCGTTAGCCGTGTCACCCGAGTTACCAGTGCAACCTTTCCCAAAATGCACCTTGTGGCCAGTCTAGACCTTCTAGCCCAGTTCATGAATCAACCGATAGATAAATTCTAAATGTTGGAAAATCAGACAATTGCAATTTTAACAGTATGTTGTTTTATAATTACTCAGAAATATATAAGCCTCATACTCACAGATACATTCCATATATGAACACATTTGTCAAAGGACCCTGAGGCGAGATATTTTCCATCAGGACTGAAGGCCACGCTGTAGACAGGCTCCTGGTGTTGAGTGAGGGTGTGGATACAGACACCTCTGTCGACATCCCACAGGCGCACTGTGGAGTCAAAGGACGCACTGAAAAGCAAAGAAATCATTTATGAACACCATCCCAGTTTGATGTTGTTAATGAGACATTGGCAAGACAGTAAATTAGGCATTCTTTCATTGAATCTGGGGATAAAGGTTCAATTTTGTTGCCGTATTCTTGAATCTATTTCATTTTTATTGGCCACAATGTGCAGAGCTCTACTAGCATCTAAGACTGGTCTTACAGGAATGCACTATCCATTTCAACATGTTATACTTAATTTTTTCTACTAGGTCAATAGGTCTGCTCTTGTCACCATTGACTTAAATAAAAGTTAACCTTTTCTCCATGGACATTTTTAACAAGGTTCAGAACATTCTTATTTCTTGATATTAGTTCACTAAGACCCTGTTCCTTCACATCTTGTGGCAATTAATGAATGTATAAAAGACCTTACCTGGCGAGCATTAGAGGGGCATTGGGATTAGAGGTGCCTGGGCCTGTGGGACTCCATTTGATTGTGTAGATTTCTTTGCTGTGTGCTTGCAGATCGTGAACGCAGGAATCCCGGTCCATGCTCCAGATCTGGAGGGAAATAAGGAGCAAAATTTAATTTGAGATAATTTATATGGATATAATTTTAGTATACACGCATAGAGGCTTCTTTCACATTTCTTTACTGGTGGTCCTTCATGATGAAATCCCAGCTGGATGTCATTCGTATTAGTGTCGGTGCTGGGCAAGTAAAAGATCCCTCACATGGGGTAAATGTGTAACATGTATGATGATGTTGAGGACTGCTGCTCCATCTCCCATCTCATCAATCAATCCTCGTGAGCGCCCAGAACTGGTCTTGGAGGGCTACAACTTCCATATCTATATATCTGTCTTTTTTCAACAACTTGACCACCTCACCTTCAATGTCATATCGTCCGAACAGGAGGCGAGCAACGTGCCCTGGGGGTCCCACTTGATCGCATTGACTTCATTCTGAAAATTGATTATGAACGAATTGATTAAATGTATAATTATCAAGAAAGAACAAAACAAAAGCACGCTTTCTTCTATCTTTTTTCAATGGAACAAAAGCCACTGTAATGGCAGGTTATAGATCACAATTCCATCAAGTCACTACGAAATTTACATTTTAGAATTTAAGTGACTCACAGACAACTTTAAGAGGACTGAGACAGCCATTCAAGCATCAAATTATCTCACGCCATCTGTTTCTTTAAAGTTTTACAACTTACTGTATGTCCCTGGAATGTCTTGATGGGTTTGTCGACGCCCAATTTGCAAACGTGGATGCACTGATCAGTCGAACAAGAAGCAAAACTGACGTTACTCTGCCAGTCCACGTCAAGGGCAGGGGCTGAAAATTGAAGACAAACATGATAGATTCCAGAACTAGGTGTCTCGTATCTTTACACAAACACAAAACAGACATTAACTATTACTCAAATTCAATTCAATTTTTGGTATTTTTTTCATGACTTACCAGAATGGAAAGCGAACTGTTGGGTACAATGGCCGGAGCTGGCGTCCCAAATAATTGTGGTCTGAAAGTAAAATTGGAAAGATCATAACAATATGAAACAAGCAACAGAAAAGGTATCATGAATGCTGTACCCGACACCACTTGCACGTTTTATAACTATTTGCCGAAGTGAGTAAATGCTCACACTTCACACAGCGACTTATCAAAAGGTTTAACCATTTAGATGGCTAGTAGATAACATATTAGAGATATAATTTTGCATAAAATTACACAACAAAACTTAAGAATGCAATCTGTACCTTATCAACTCCAGCGCTCAGAATGTAATTTCCCTTCTTATTCCATTTGAGGGCAAAGATTGGACCTTTGTGCTGACCAAGAGTACTGACTAAACGACCTGGAAAAGTTTAATAAAATATTTAGTTAGAAACTTTAATTATGGACCTGTTCACTTATGAATCGCTAATTGAAAATCCTCCCAGATCAGCTGGGACGGATGGATAATTGGGCTTTATGTCCTGTATTTACAAAATTTGGTAGGTCAATCATCCATCACTAAATACCTGATCTTTCAATAACCATTATACTTCAAATTCAATATTTACCATCAGTACTCCATATTCTTGCAAACCCATCATATGATCCTGTTGCTAATAACGTTCCGTCACACTGCAAACAAAAACATAAACAACCAATTAACATGATTAATGTTCATGCAGTTCTTAACTGGTGTAATAGCAAGTTCTAGATATCGTTGCGGCTACTTTGTAATAAGAAAGTTACGACAAAAGAGAGCTCTACAAATTATAAATCAGCTTTCATTACACTCTGAGACAAGCAAGTTCGAATAGTTTGGAGACTACTCTACACTTAAAAAGAGCAAAATTAAAACATTCCCTTGAAAATGTCTCATAAGCATTTCACATTCTGAATTAAAATATCACTTTTTCTGAACTTTTCCTCGTCTGGACAAGAATCGAGAGCATTTCACCAATTTCATAAATTTATAGATCTAGAAATATTTTGCTACAAATCTTACATTCCAGTCCAATGAAGTGACGTCCTTGTTGCTGGGCACCTCAGTTCCTCCCTTCTGGATGCAATGACGGAGGACTAACTGGTTGGCACTGTTGCTATTGTCGTTCATGTTCCAGATTCTGGCTGTTGAGTCTCCAGATCTTAAATAAAAGAAAATTGTTCATATTTTTGTCATAGGGCTGGATCTGCCACCACTATTTGTAAAATATTACCAAATTTCGATTTATAAAAACAGCAGAGTCTCCAGATCTTAAATAAAAGAAAATTGTTCATATTTTTGTCATAGGGCTGGATCTGCCACCACTATTTGTAAAATATTACCAAATTTCGATTTTAAAAATAGCTGATATCTCGATCCTTCACAATCAGCTGTGACGTCATCATCAAATATAACATTTTACTGCCTCAAATTGTGAAGCTTTAAAATATTTCTCTGCACTATTTGAGGGCAAAGATTTGGTTTTGATCTCTACCAGCATCATCAGACTACGGAGCTGTTGCCTCTTCCAGAAATGCCTGTGAATCTACACCACTATATTTCTTCGCTTCTTTATATTCAATCACAGTATTTATTCTCTCACCCTGATGCTAAGAGGTCATTGGTCGGGTTCCAGGCACAGATGAATACTTCTGACTCGTGCCCTCGGAGAACTGTCGCTTTGCTGCTGGGGATTTCTAAGTTACCATCGATGTCCATTTGTTCGGCAATGTTTTCTGTAAAACAAATCGAGAGTTGAAGACATACTGCATTGTTGTACATTATATATGTTATCAAACTACAGATCAACAGTGGTGTAGACTAAACTAATAAATGCTACATTTGTTAAAAGCCCAGGGTTCGGAGATGCTTACAATTTGAGAAAGACAACCCGATTTTTTAAAATATATAATACACAAGAGGGCAGCACTAGTATGTAACATTGCATAGAAGTTCTACAAGCTGGGCATCTTGCCACACGGAATCTAACAATGTATCTAGTACCCATGGATTATCTATCAACTACTTATCAGGACTGTAAGAGTAAGAATTTGATCTGATACCTTCGCGCATGGCAGGGGCACCCTCCTCCCCCCCATTGGAGTTGATTGGCTCTTGTTTCAACTGTTGCGTTTTTGCCGCTGACTGTTTTCTGGATTCCACGACGTCCGGCATCACGGCGTCTATCAGGGAGAGAGATTCAATAATTCGTTCGGCACCATCCTAGAAAAAAAGATACAATTTCGGATATATTCATGATTTAATCACTTTGGTACAAAAATGTACTTGGGCTGCTAAGTTGGGTACATTCCTGGGAAAAGTATATTATCATTCTAATTAATCTCCCTGGTAGTCCAGGGTCCCATGAAATTAAACCATTGGAAAACTTTGAATTTCTACCAAAATTGTGAAAAAGCATTTAATAAAGTAAGAAAACACATTTTTACTTGAATGGCCAAAAATTTATAAAATATTCTTTGTATTTCTCATGAGAGTTTTGATCACCATGCCATAGCCTTCACCAATTAAAAACAAAAATTTAGATTGCATTCTCCTTGATTCCACATACCTCCCCAATGCTGATCTCTGCCTCCGTATACTGTAGTCCTTTTTGGATGATACTCAACAACGCTGCTGGGGGAACCAACGCCCCGTTGATATTCGACTGGCTTATGTGACTCTCGATGCCAAACGTGTAGGCTGAGTGGGCAAAGCCTGTTAAAAATAAAAGCAAATAATGAACTTTTAAAATAATCAGGGTGCACATTTAAAGAGAACCTGCTTGTCCCTAGATCTCATTTTTGACATGGACTCCTAGATTCATAAAGTAAATAAAGTATTATTTAAATCATGTAAATTAGAATTGCAAGATTTTTGTTTGCAGATTTCCAAAATATGTTAGCCAATTTACAATCAAATGACCAGCCAGAAAATGAGAGGAGACCATTAAATGACTCCAAATGATTGAGTCACATGACTCACATGAAGTTGATGAAGGGATAACAATAATTTAGAAGACTTATTACACTATCACGGTCTAATATCGTCCATCCAAAATTGCAAATGTATATTACAAGCATCCATGCAAACACTTGAACTGGTGTCACACAGGGTCCCACTTTTGAGAAGGATGATCTGATTTTGTCGGTGTGCAGCCAAAACGGCGATAAACCAAAACGGCTATTGCTTTTTAGACAATGTCAGAACGGCGATGCCAAAACGGCGATGATTAGATATCCAAAACGGCTACAGGTCTATACCAGAACGGCTATACCACTTTACCAGAACGGCTATAGGCCTACCTTAGTTTCACCCTTAATTCCCTAATTGGCATTGAAGAACAACAGACCCTACATGTCAAAGGGAGGTGTCAAAGCTGATTGCACTCCATTCCAAAACTCCCTAAAGACAAAGACACGTAGGCCTACTGATCATTAATTGATATATATGCCAATGTAAGTAAGTACCTATACTATAATATGCCTATGTAATGTGATCTGTCTCAGATTTAAAATCATTTTAGAACTTTATTTTGCTCAAAATTTATCTAGTTACTAGCACTTTAATACAGTGAAATTCATTGCACATGATGTATAGGCCTAAACATACAACTTGTGTCGATTGATGACAATTAGCTTAATTGGGGTTACAGAATTACTGCCAGCCTTTGAAGCTGCAGAATTGCAATCGCCGTTTTGGTTAAGTGTAATCGCCGTTCTGGTAATGTCAAATAGCCGTTCTGGCAATGGCAATAGAATTCAAAATTTTCAATAGCCGTTTTGGTCAAGCTGAGAAAAATCCTCGCCGTTTCGGTAATAGCCGTTTTGGTTTATCGCCGTTTTGACTGGTAGTCATTTTGTCAGTACTTGGATTGCATAGCCAGAATCTGAAGACAAATTCCATGCCCTGTGGCCTTTGCATACAGGATCAAGAGATGGATGATGGGCAGATTGGGCTTAACGTCCTGTATTTAGACATCTACAGGATTACGAGAGATGAAAGCACAAGAAAATGTTTTTGCATAATTACCAGACTCCTGGAGATATCTGTAGACGAGGAAATTGACCTCATCGCTGCTAAAACTCATTTTGCTTGTCAATTAGGATTTTGTGTATTGAATGATGGCTTCCAATGATACGCCTTCTTCTGCAGAAAAACCAAAAAGACAACGTAATAGTTTACTATCAATTAATCAACGAGATCAAGTATTTAGTATTAGATCTCACCCGATAAATTATAGGTACATTTACAGTGAAATGACACAAAAATAATTCGCTTTGATATCAATGACAATGATGATTATACCGCTGTCAAACTTATTTAAAACCCCAGGTTTAAAACTACGGACAAGTCACAATTAAGCCAAAAATGGACTTCACTGTAGAGGTCTGCGCGGTCAGCACCGCACCGCGCGGGTTGTGGTGCAGTGTGCGGTGCAGTGCGGTGCGGTTTGAAAATTTGCGGTGCAGTGCGGTTGCGGTTTTGAACTTAACAAGAGCGGTGCGGTTGCAGTGCACCGCAAATGAAATGGGTGCGGTGCGGTGCAGTTGCGGATTTTCATTAATGACATGTGAACCGCAATGGAACCGCGCTTTAAAAACTTGTGTTCATTCTTTCAGGATCAGTTGTTTGAACACTGGGTTGATTAAATTTTATTTACTTAAATTTTTTACTGT
The DNA here is from genome assembly GCA_026936325.1 of Platynereis dumerilii. Classification (NCBI taxonomy): domain Eukaryota; kingdom Metazoa; phylum Annelida; class Polychaeta; order Phyllodocida; family Nereididae; genus Platynereis; species Platynereis dumerilii. The sequence goes on from JAPTHN010000034.1 coordinate 1,782,425, forward strand.
CTTTTAAATGACCATATATCTTAATTTGTTTCCAAATTAACTTATTCTATTTCTTGTACAATTTATCACAGAGATAGACCCATGCATTTATCAATGTTTATTCATTCAATTTATTTTCTCCACAAAGCAATTAAGGAGGTGGCTGCAAAAAAGTGAAATATTTAACTTGTTTCTCCCAAACCAAACAGGTCTGGTAAAATAACAAAATTTATGTGCAATTTTTTGAAAACCGAGTGTCATCCATAGAATCTAAGCTTTGCTGAAGTGGGCCTAATAACTGTTCTGCTGTTTTTGTATTGTCAATAATTATTGTGATATTACTTCCGTGTAAAAAATGTTAAGTCTATATTTCAAATTCACTTCTTTTTCTCAATGGAAACAGGTTATGGCATTAAAGTAAGTTAATTGTATTCATCAAAGTGTTGATTATGATCACCCCTCCTTAATTGTTGTAGTAAGCACAAATTAATAAACCAACAAATCTATAAAGTAATCCATCAGTGTAGCCATCAATCACGCAACATGTCGCAACAATCAATCTATCCATCAATCATGCAATCAATCAGTCTATCCATCAATCATGCAATCAATCATTCCATCCGCAATCATGAAAATGTAGCAATCAATCAGTCAGTCTATCTTTATTATCTCTCCATACAATGTATTACATACATGCCATAGGCAATTAGGCATATCTGCCTGTCAATTAATTAATTTATCTATTTATTTAGTCTATGAACACAATTTTAAAAAGTCTGAATTTTCAATATATTCCTATCACAATGTTTGTGTATTATTACATTTAAGATATTAAGTATTGTTACCAGGGACGGACGCAGGGGGGGGGGGATGGGGGGGATGCATCCCCCCCCACCAGACCAAAATTTATATATTTTTACATGTTAAATTTATCAGCGCGCAGTCACGTTATGTCGCGAGCTATGCGTTCCGCGACGCGATAGCGCGATAGACCCCCCCACCGGAATTTTCTGGATCCCCCCCTGATTGTTACATGTGACCCAACTTGCTAATTAGCAAACTAGCACCAGGTAAATGTTGTTTAAACAGATAAACAATAGGGCCAAAACAATACATGGATAGGGGTTGAACAAAGAACTGTATTTACCCTTTTTTTAATTTGTGCAACTTTCTAGCTACATATACTTGCAATAATGTATTGCATTAAAACACTGACACAAATAACTATTTAATAATAGATAATCTGATAGTATATCTTGAATGCATTACTACAATGCCCACATATCAACTGAGTTCAATATTCAGCAATATGTAAAACCCTAACTAACATAATCTTAGCATAATATTATATCTATAGGTATCTTCAAATTCTTTCTGGAAGAATTCTAAGCCCTGCAAACTTGTCTGTTTTTATTTCAATATTTTGGTAAATCTGTGTACTTAAACTTGCCGTATCAACTTTTGACTTATAAAATTTCTCATATTCAGTTCAATTCTCTAATACTAAATGTAATTTTCATTCTACATCATATTTATGTGTGTAATTAATTCACCTTTCATAGTTTTATGGCCGAGGATATTCGCCGAGCCCGGCTCGGCCAATAGCAATGAATCTTCTATAGGCCGAGCCCACTGGCTCGGCCGTTAGCAATGGTTTTGCTATAGACCGAGCCGGGCTCTGTGAATAGCAACAGTTACATCCAATGTTGCAATCTTTGTATGCATATTATAATTTAAAAAAAAAAGGAGTTTGACACCCAACATTTTTCAGCATTTACAGGCAAATTACAGCATTGACAGGCCAGGCTATCTGTCACTCCCAGGAGCTCACTCTCTTCAGAGATCACTCAGCATCAGTAACAATTAGATCTTAACTGTCTAAGTGATTAGGTGCTCACCTATTTTGATCTTGATCCCAGCCTGTCACCCACTTTCATTTTCCATTCTGGCAAAAACAGCACAACTCAACCTGCCGGTGCCAAATTATAATTCCGTGAACAGAGCCAAAAAGCCACTGATCGCTGTCAAAATGGGCTCAAAACAATCTTGACAAATTCCCCTATCAAAAGCCACGTCGTCCAGTGGTCAATAATCACTACTTTTTGCAAATTTAACAATTATTTCACAACAACAACAAAATTTTCGCAATCAACTCTGAAAGTCGACCGCATCACAACCCACGCGGATTTTGTGCAAATTATTTGTATAAAGCTTAAATTAACACTATTTTTTGTGTACATAGACATTTTTGCCTCTCAAAACGAAAATTCGAAAAAATTCGAGTTTTATAATAAGATCTTCCAAGTAAAATAAGCTCCCGGCCTATGCACTACTTTTTTGCGTAGTCATTTCTGGAGGAGAACTATTTTTTAAGAAAACTTGCAGCTGTCGCCATCTCGTGTAAATGATGAGTAGGATAACATTAAAAGCGGGTCACTAGTTACGGTGTTCAGGGCAGCGGGTTGGCTTACACTTTTGGCAGGCAGAAGATATAACTGGAAATAATTTCTTTGCGAAAATACAAAAAGCTAGGATCTTAAATGTTGAAAGGAAATAGTTAAATATCTAAAAAGAAAAGCACCATGCATTGGGGGGAGGAGGGGGGCATAGGCATAGTTCGTGGGGGATCAGGGCGGCTGCAGCCCCCTTGCATTAGGGCAAATTGCATATATATATATATATCAAGGCAACCACCAAAATCCGTGCCATGTTAAAATTTCAGGGCAAAATCAGCGGCACTCCTATGCGGGGGCACATGGGGGGTACTTGCTAGCTACGCCACCACATGGAGTTGAGAGGGAACAGTCAATATAATGTCTGGAATGGAACAATGAAGGGGTCTGGAGGGAATAGACAATTAAGGAGTTTGGAGGGAACAGTCAAGGAGCTAGGAGGGAACAGTCAAGGAGCTAGGAGGAAACAGTCAAGGAGCTTGGAGGGAACAGTCAAGGAGCTTGGAGGGAACAGTCAAGGAGGTAGTAAGGAACAGTCAAGGAGGTAGTAAGGAACAGTCAAGGAGCTAGGAAGGAGCAGTCAAGGAGATTGGAGGGACCAGTCAAGGAGCTTGGAGGGATCAGTCAAGGAGCTTGGAGGGAACAGTCTGGGAACTTGGAGGGAATATCCAAGGAGCTTGGAGGGAACAGTCAAGGAGCTTGGAGGGAACAGTAAAGAAGCTAGGAGGGAACAGTCAAGGAGCTAGGAGGGAACAGTCAAGGAACTAGGAGGGAACAGTCAAGGAGCTAGGAGGGAACAGTCAAGGAGCTTGGAGGGAACAGTCATGGAGCTTGGTGGGAATAGCCAAGGAGCTTGGAGGCAACAGTCAAGGAGCTAAGAGGGAACAGCCAAGGAGCTTGGAGGGAACAGTCAAGGAACTTGTAGGGACCAGTCAAGGAGCTTGGAGGGACCAGTCAAGGAGCTTGGAACAGTCAGGGAACTTGGAGGGAATAGCCAAGGAGCTTGGAGGGAACAGTCAAGGTTGGAGTTAACAGTCAAGGAGCTAAGAGGGAACAGTCAAGGAGCTAGGAGGGAACAGTCAAGGAGCTTGGAGGGAACAGTCAAGGAGCTTGGAGGGAACAGTCAAGGAGCTAGGAGGGAACAGTCAAGGAGCTAGGAGGGAACAGTCAAGGAGCCTGGAGGGAACAGTCAAGGAGCTAGGAGGGAACAGTCAAGGAGCTAGGAGGGAACAGTCAAGGAGATTGGAGGAAACAGTCAAGGAGCTAGGTGGGAACAGTCAAGGAGCTGGAGGGAACAGTCCGGGAGCTAGAAAGGAACAGTCAGGGAGCTTGTAGGGAAAGGTCAAGGAGCTAGGAGGGAACAGTCAAGGAGATGAGGCGGAACAGTCAGGGACCTGGAGGGAACAGTCAGGGAGCTAGGAGGGAACAGTCAAGAAGATAGGAGGGAACAGTCAAGGAGCTAGGTGGGAACAGTCAAGGAGCCTTCCTAACTCCCTGACTGTTTCCTCAAAGTTCTTGACTGTTCCCTCCAAGCTCCTTAAATGTTTCCTCCAAGCTCCCTGACAGTTCCAGCGTAGCTCCCTGACTGTTCCTTCCTTGCTCCTTGACTGTTCCCTCCAAGCTCCCTGCCTGTTCCCTCCAAGCTCCTTGACTATTCCCTCCAAGCTCCTCCAAACTCCCTGACTGTTCCATCCTAGGAGCTTGGAGGGAACAGTCAAGAAGCTAGGAGGGAACAGTCAAGGAGCTAGGAGGAAACAGTCAGGGAACTTCGAGTGAATAGTCAAAGAGCTTGGAGGGAACAGTCATGGAGCAAGGAGGGAACAGTCAAGGAGCTTGGAGGGAACAGTCAAGGAGCTTGGAGGGAACAATCAAGGAGCTTGGAGGGAACAGTCAAGGAGCTAGGAGGGAACAGTCAAGGAGCTTGGAGGGAACAGTCAAGGAGCTTGGAGGGAACAGTCAAGGAGCTTGGAGGGAACAGTCAAGGAGCTAGGAGGGAACAGTCAAGGAGCTTGAAGGGAACAGTCAAGGAACTTTGAGGGAACAGTCAAGGAGCTTGGAGGGAACAGTCAAGGAGCTAGGGAGGAACAGTCAAGGAGCTAGGAGGGAACAGTCAAGGAGCTTGGAGGGAACAGTCAAGGAGCTTGGAGGGAACAGTCAAGGAGCTAGGAGGGAACAGTCAAGGAGCTTGGAGGGAACAGTCAAGGAGCTAGGAGGGAACAGTCAAGGAGCTTGGAGGGAACAGTCAAGGAGCTAGGAGGGAACAGTCAAGGAGCTTGGAGGGAACAGTCAGGGAGCTTTGAGGGAATAGTCAAGGAACTTGGAGGGAATAGTCAAGGAGCAAGGAAGGAAAAGTCAGGGAGCTTGGAGGAAACAGTCAGGGAGCTAGGAGGGAACAGTAAAGAAGCTAGGAGGGAACAGTTAGGGAGCTAGGAGGGAACAGTCAAGAAGCTTGGAGGGGACAGTCAAGGAGCTTTGAGGGAACAGTCAAGGAGCTAGGAGGGAACAGTCAAGGAGCTAGGAGGGAACATTCTGGGAGCTTGGCGGGAATAGTCAAGGAGCTTGGAGGGAACCATCAAGGAGCTTGGAGGGACAGGGGCGTCACTAGAAATGCAAGTTAGGGGGGGGCTGAAGCCCCAAAGATTAGAAGCGTTGACTGAGGCCCGAAGGAACGAAGAGCTAACCCCGAAATCCAAAGATTTTAGATAACTGCTGATCTATGCACACATAGCAAATACATAAACTGCAAAAATGATGACAAATAGTGCACAACGTATTACGTACAGTGTCTTTTCATGGGCTCTGGTTATTCATTCACTACCAGCATCATACAAGTAAAATTTCTTTTTTTTTTTGGCCATTTTTTGGGGGGGCTGAAAGCTCCATTTGGGGGGGCTCAGCCCTCCTAGCCCCCCCCCCCCCCTTAGTGACGCCACTGTGGAGGGAACAGTCGAGGAGCTTGGAGGGAACAGTCAAGTGGCTAGGAAGGAACAGTCAGGGAGCCTGAGGGGAACAGTCAGGGAGCTAGGATGGAACAGTCAGGGAGCTAGGATGGAACAGTCAGGGAGCTTGGAGAAAAAAATCAAGGAGCCTGGAGGGAATAGTTTTAAAAGGAGCTTGGAGCGTACAGTCAGGGAGCTGGGAGGGATCAGTCAAGGAGCTTGGAGTCTAGCTCTAAGAAGAAGGAACAGACGCTTGAGCGCTCAATTTGAAAAAGTTTCAGCTTTAGAGAGAAGTATGGGGAAAGAAGACCTATCTATCTATCTATCTATCTATCTATCTATCTATCTATCTATCTATCTATCTATCTATCTATCGTATCTTCGTATTTTTACCTTCAACGAATTAAGTTCGAAGAAGGTATTGTTATCACTTTGGTAAAATGTTGTCCGTCCGCCGGGCGGGCGTCCGGGCGGTCGGGCGGCGGGCGGATAGTTTCCGGGCCAGAACTCGGGCCCTATTGCATGTACATAGATGAAATTTGGTACACATATAGCCCATATGGTCTGGTTGTGCCTTTTGATGGTCTGATCGATGGATAATCCATACTTTTTGAAATATTCAACAAAAAGATAAAAAATTATTTTTTTCGTTTCCGGATCAAGACTCGGTCACTATCGCTTGTACATGGATGAAATTTGGTACACATGTAGCCTATGTGGTCCAATTGTGCCTTTTGATGGTCTGATTGATGGGTATTCTATAGTTTTTGAAATATTGAGAAAAAAATAATAAAAACAATTTTTTTTCATTTCTGGCCCAAAACCTGCCCAGTATTGCATGTACATGGATGACATTTCATACACATATCACCTATACGATGCTGTTGTGCTTTTTGATGCTGTTATTCATGGTCATTCTATACTTTTTGAAATATTGACAAAATATATCGATGGTGAAAGTGCAAAACCTCGTATGTCAAAATTTTGCCATTTTTAGATTTTGGGTGGAATGACTATTTCAATATCCAATACATGTTGTCAGTTGGTCACCTTGCCAGTTTGCTGTTTTTTGAAGCTGTCACACACTGGTAACAGAATGATTTCACCAAACCTTGTATGTCGATTTGTTCCAAAAAGTGAAAGTGCAAAACCTCGTAACTCAAATCAGAACTTAGAAGCTCATATTTTCGGATATTTCAACTTTTTTTGAAAAACAATGATTGCGGCACTTTTTTATGGCTCTCAGGAAATTTCCCTATTAAAAAATCTATACCTCCCTATATTTGTTTTAGTGATGTAGGCTATTGAAAAAAAAATGTGCATGAAAATTTGAAAAATTGCTATTTTCCTCATTCTTGCTATTGTAGCCACTAATTGAAATTAGCAGTTGTTATTTATTATGGTCAGATCATAATTTTTTCTGTATAGCTGTAGATTACAAGTACATTCAATGCTGCAAGTTGCTTAGAAATGTGATAAATGATCGAGTTACGAGGTTTTTTACTTTCACTAACTTGCAAAAAGTGAAAGTGCAAAACCTTGTAACTCGACATTTTCATTCATATCTGATGGTAGCATCAATGCAGGGGACAATGACCTATCACAAAAAATTATGCTAAAACAGGGTCTCACTTTCTATAAATCACGTAGAGCCTAACTCCCATATAAATGAACATTACCATAAAAAATTATCTGTGATAGTTTTTTCCAATTTCTGAAAAACAGCTTTTTTTGACTTACGAGGTTTTGCACTTTCACCATCGATATTGCAAATTATAATTTTTGGTTTCTGGTCCAAAACTTAGCCTCTCTTGGATGTACCTTGACAAAAATTCATCCACATATTGCCTATAAATATCTTTCACTGGTCTCATTGATAGGTAGTTTTAACACTTTTCAAATATTTAGAAAAAATTTGAAAAATATAAATTAATATACTTCTTAGTTTTCGACCCATAGCTCATAACCCATTCCCTGTACATGTATGAAACTGCAACATAATATGTGTAAATTTGTCTAGTTCAGCCTTTCCATGGTTTTACATACCCTGGCAGGCAGGCGGACAGATGGTAGGGCAGCGGGTATATAGATAATTTCAGGCCAAGATTTGGCCACGATTGCATTATACCAATTTTGTCAACATCGCTTTTATGACTTTACAGATGACTTTCGCTGAAGGTTTGCTGCTGCGCAGCCTATGTTTTTATATGCCTATCTCATATGTTTGCCAGAACCTTAGGGTACTTATTCAGTAATAACAAGAATGACAGTCAATTAATCAATATGTGTTCATCCCAACTATCCCATCGAACTTGCTGTTCTATTGATGCTACATAATCAATTGTCAACTCTTTGCATGTTTGTTGATGTAGGGCTATTTATTGATAGACAAGTTAAGAGGAAAATAACTGATCTGAATTCTGATAACAGTCTTTTCTTCTGTAGACTAAAATGAGCATGAATAAATGTCATCATGACTTTACAATGCACAAATTGAAAGGCAATAAAAAATATTCAGGGTAGTAGGCTGGGCTGAAAATCCTAGTGGGTGGGGGTGGGGGGCAAAGACTGGTCTGGAGGCATGCACACTCCGGAAAAGCCTGAAAATTTGAAATTTTTGCATGTAAAGACTGGTCTGGAGGCATGCACACTCCGGAAAAGCCTGAAAATTTGAAATTTTTTCATGTAGGCCTAATGCACCTTTTGGGGGCAGCTACCCCCCTGCCCCCCTGACCCCTGCAGGCTACAGCCCTGATATTCCATTTCTTCTGAAGATATTGGCCTAACGAAAAATAATATTGCTGCTTGGTAACTTGGTAGCTTGACAAACAGACAAACTTGATTACAGCCTGGAAATTAGATATGCAAAAAGAGTGGACAGCTGCACTGTGAAAATGGCACTTCATGTGTCATCATGCTGATGATTTGTCATGATAATACCCAACAATTTCAATATTAATTTGATTTAAGGAGGCTAATCCCGCTTGTTGGTGACGGGCCGTGACAAACAAAAGGGTCATGCATCTGATTTTCGCTCTAAAATCTGTTATGACAAGTCAAATGGCCTTCTCTTGATCATGACTAATCAAACAGCCTCTATGTTTCCCGTGTTGTAGAGAAGATGACATTTCACCGGCTACCGTTCATTCTTTCGTTAGTTGTAGAGCCCTCCGCTTGGTGGTCGGAGCACCCCAGTGCCTCAGCCAGGGGGGGCAAAATATTCAAGTCAGCAATGGAAATGGAACATTTTTGTCGGGGGAGCTATCATCGCCGTCGCGGCAGAGGCGCGCATTTGGCAAAATGCAACGTTTGATGGCAATGTAATTATTTCTTTCCTGGTCAGGATGGAGCCAGGGGGGGGCAACCGCCCCCCTGGCCGCCCCCTGTAGCTACGCCACTGAGCCAGGGTGAGGTATGTGCATCAGATGACTTCCTGACTCATAAATTAAGGTTTATAATACAGTCTATTGAGTCTGTGAGGTTAGAGACTAGTACGAGTCGAAGAGTACATTTTCCACAGTGAACTGGTCCTCATTTTTTCTATGTCAAAGTGACAGACTGTAACCTAGTAATAAATGAGTGGTAAAATTTAAAATGTTATTTGAACATTTTGATGATACCCATAATGACGAGGCTGCTCTAAATAACAACCATTCCTTAGGGCACTTATTCAGCAAGAATGACAGTCAATTAATCAATTTGTGTTCCGCGCAACCCTCCCACTGAAAGTGCTGTTGTATTGATGTTACATAACCAATTATCAACCTCTTAGCATGTGTGTTGGCGTTTACAAGCCTATCAATTGATAGACAGGTCAAGAGGAAAATTATTGATCTGAATTCTGAATAGTCTTTGACTTTTGTAAACTCAATGAGCAAGAATAAATGTCACCATGACTTTACGACGCACAAATTCAAGGGGAATAAAAATATTCCAATTACTCTGGAGATATGACAAAAGGATGCCGCTGCTGAGTAACTTGGGTAGCTTGACAAACAGGCACACTTGATTCTGCAGCCTTCTGAAATGAACAGTTATTAGCTTACAATTTTAATTAGGTTTGAATCCCTGCAGAAAATTTCAGAATTTTAGGATTTTGAGGGGTCTTGAAGAACGTCAGTGGAACTGCATACATGTGCAGACCGCAGGAAAAACCTTTACATTTCTGCTCGGTTCCTGCTGACATCTCCTATATTACAGCGAAACACTTTGATATAGAATTAAAGTGGACTGTGGCACTGTGAAAATGGCACTTCGTGTGTCATCATGCTGATGATTTGTCATGATCAAACCCAATACTTTCAATGTTAATTTGATAAAAGGAGACTTATCTCACTTGTTGGTGACAGCCAAACGAAAGGATTATGCATCTGATTTTCACTCTAAAATTTGTTATGAGAAGTCAAATGGCTATCTCTTGATCATGACTAATCAAACAGCCTCTATGTTTCCCATGTTGAAAGCAGAGAAGATGACACTTCATCGGCTATCATGAGTCACGAAGTGCCATTTTCACAGTGCCACAGTCCACTTTAATTCTATATATATCAAAGTGTTTCGCTGTAAAAACATTGGTCCCTGCGTTCAAAGACCGCTCTTTCTGTGGACTGCGGTCATGAAGTGGTGTCTCGTGGGGGTGTGGTCTCTCTCTAAAATCAGTTATGACATGTCAAATGGCCTTCTCTTGATCATGAATAATCAATAAAATCAGCTATGACAAGTCAAATGGCCTTCTCTTGATCATGACTAATCAATAAAATCAGCTATGACAAGTCAAATGGCCTTCTCTTGATCACGACTAATCAATAAAATCAGCTATGACAAGTCCAATGGCCTTCTCTTGATCATGACTAATCAATAAAATCAGTTATGACAAGTCAAATGGCCTTCTCTTGATCATGACTAATCAATAAAATCAGTTATGACAAGTCAAATGGCCTTTTCCTGATCATGACTAATCAATAAAATCAGTTATGACAAGTCAAATGGCCTTCTCTTGATCATGACTAATCAATAAAATCAGTTATGACAAGTCAAATGGCCTTTTCCTGATCATGACTAATCAATAAAATCAGCTATGACAAGTCAAATGGCCTTCTCTTGATCATGACTAATCAATAAAATCAGCTATGACAAGTCCAATGGCCTTCTCTTGATCATGACTAATCAATAAAATCAGTTATGACAAGTCAAATGGCCTTCTCTTGATCATGACTAATCAATAAAATCAGTTATGACAAGTCAAATGGCCTTTTCCTGATCATGACTAATCAATAAAATCAGTTATGACATGTCAAATGGCCTTCTCTTGATCATGACTAATCAATAAAATCAGTTATGACAAGTCAAATGGCCTTTTCCTGATCATGACTAATCAATAAAATCAGTTATGACATGTCAAATGGCCTTCTCTTGATCATGACTAATCAATAAAATCAGTTATGACATGTCAAATGGCCTTCTCTTGATCATGACTAATCAATAAAATCAGTTATGACATGTCAAATGGCCTTCTCTTGATCATGACTAATCAATAAAATCAGCTATGACATGTCCAATGGCCTTCTCTTGATCATGACTAATCAATAAAATCAGTTATGACATGTCAAATGGCCTTCTCTTGATAATGACTAATCAATAAAATCAGTTATGACATGTCAAATGGCCTTCTCTTGATCATGACTAATCAATAAAATCAGCTATGACAATTCCAATGGCCTTCTCTTGATCATGACTAATCAATAAAATCAGTTATGACAAGTCAAATGGCCTTCTCTTGATCATGACTAATCAATAAAATCAGTTATGACAAGTCAAATGGCCTTTTCCTGATCATGACTAATCAATAAAATCAGCTATGACAAGTCAAATGGCCTTCTCTTGATCATGACTAATCAATAAAATCAGCTATGACAAGTCCAATGGCCTTCTCTTGATCATGACTAATCAATAAAATCAGTTATGACAAGTCAAATGGCCTTCTCTTGATCATGACTAATCAATAAAATCAGTTATGACAAGTCAAATGGCCTTTTCCTGATCATGACTAATCAATAAAATCAGTTATGACATGTCAAATGGCCTTCTCTTGATCATGACTAATCAATAAAATCAGCTATGACAAGTCAAATGGCCTTCTCTTGATCATGACTAATCAATAAAATCAGTTATGACAAGTCAAATGGCCTTCTCTTGATCATGACTAATCAATAAAATCAGTTATGACAAGTCAAATGGCCTTCTCCTGATCATGACTAATCAATAAAATCAGTTATGACATGTCAAATGGCCTTCTCTTGATCATGACTAATCAATAAAATCAGCTATGACAAGTCAAATGGCCTTCTCTTGATCATGACTAATCAATAAAATCAGCTATGACAATTCCAATGGCCTTCTCTTGATCATGACTAATCAATAAAATCAGCTATGACAAGTCCAATGGCATTCTCTTGATCATGACTAATCAATAAAATCAGTTATGACATGTCAAATGGCCTTCTCTTGATCATGACTAATCAATAAAATCAGCTATGACAAGTCAAATGGCCTTCTCTTGATAATGACTAATCAATAAAATCAGCTATGACAATTCCAATGGCCTTCTCTTGATAATGACTAATCAATAAAATCAGCTATGACAAGTCAAATGGCCTTCTCTTGATCACGACTAATCAATAAAATCAGTTATGACAAGTCAAATGGCCTTCTCTTGATCATGACTAATCAATAAAATCAGCTATGACAATTCCAATGGCCTTCTCTTGATCATGACTAATCAATAAAATCAGCTATGACAATTCCAATGGCCTTCTCTTGATAATGACTAATCAATAAAATCAGCTATGACAAGTCAAATGGCCTTCTCTTGATCATGACTAATCAATAAAATCAGCTATGACAAGTCAAATGGCCTTCTCTTGATCATGACTAATCAATAAAATCAGCTATGACAATTCCAATGGCCTTCTCTTGATCATGACTAATCAATAAAATCAGCTATGACAAGTCCAATGGCATTCTCTTGATCATGACTAATCAATAAAATCAGTTATGACATGTCAAATGGCCTTCTCTTGATCATGACTAATCAATAAAATCAGCTATGACAAGTCAAATGGCCTTCTCTTGATAATGACTAATCAATAAAATCAGCTATGACAAGTCAAATGGCCTTCTCTTGATCACGACTAATCAATAAAATCAGCTATGACAAGTCAAATGGCCTTCTCTTGATCATGAATAATCAATAAAATCAGCTATGACAAGTCAAATGGCCTTCTCTTGATCATGACTAATCAATAAAATCAGCTATGACAAGTCAAATGGCCTTCTCTTGATCATGACTAATCAATAAAATCAGCTATGACAATTCCAATGGCCTTCTCTTGATCATGACTAATCAATAAAATCAGCTATGACAAGTCCAATGGCATTCTCTTGATCATGACTAATCAATAAAATCAGTTATGACATGTCAAATGGCCTTCTCCTGATCATGACTAATCAATAAAATCAGTTATGACATGCCAAATGGCCTTCTCTTGATAGTGACTAATCAATAAAATCAGTTATGATAAGTCAAATGGCCTTCTCTTGATCATGACTGATCAAATAGCCTGTATATTTCCCATGTGAAGATGTCACTTCATTGGCTATCATGAGTCACGAAGTTCATTTTTCGCAGTGGACTGGTCCTCATTTTTTCTATATCGAAGTGACAGACTGTAAACACAGGAACCACTTTAGTTTTATTGTTTTCTTCATACCTACAACTCAGTGTAGACAGAAAAACGCTGTCGCGGTTCTAGCTGCCTTCGTTTTGAGTCAGCCATTGTCGGACTAAACTCAGTTATAGATCTCTTATCTCATAAATCTAATTATTGATGACAACAGTTAATAGTTTAATGACCTAATTATGAGTGATTGTGTATTTGAGGTTTTGTGGATAGCAACCATGGCGCCAATTTGCTTTCTCTCATTGCAGCTAATTGTCAACAAGTGTCGACAGATGTTATATTTATAACATAAGTAATAATGATAATATTTCATTTGCCTCAAAAATGAGATAATAATGTACATGATATTTTATAGACAAAACAGTAAATATGTCAGATAATAAAAATTATTAAAACATAGGGGTCTACAATGTCATAATAAAACAACATAAATATAAATAATGTGATAAAAGCAAATATGTCAATAATTTGGCATTAAAAGAGTTCTCAAGAGGCGATTGTTATTTGCATCGATATTTCAGATAAGATATGGCACCATATCAATAATGACATATCCCAGCGCTAAAAAGATTACACTTAAAGTGCTCAAATTATTTGAATTACCAAATATACTCCGATTGTACAGCAAAAATGTCTATATTGCATGCAAGGGAGCATATTTAGAGCACATGGATTTGCGTATGGGGAATATAAATGAACGAAATTTAGATAATTCAGGAGCTTCAAATGTACTCCTTTTTCAGCTGGGATTTGCTGTATTTACCAAATTGCATAGCTCATCGTCATTTTGAAACTTCTTGCCTTAAAAGACAAATATCAAAGAGACAAATATCAAAGAGACAAATCGATGGTGAAAGTGCAAAACCTCGTATGTCAAAATTTTGCCATTTTTAGATTTTGGGTGGAATGACTATTTCAATATCCAATACATGTTGTCAGTTGGTCACCTTGCCAGTTTGCTGTTTTTTGAAGCTGTCACACACTGGTAACAGAATGATTTCACCAAACCTTGTATGTCGATTTGTTCCAAAAAGTGAAAGTGCAAAACCTCGTAACTCAAATCAGAACTTAGAAGCTCATATTTTCGGATATTTCAACTTTTTTTGAAAAACAATGATTGCGGCACTTTTTTATGGCTCTCAGGAAATTTCCCTATTAAAAAATCTATACCTCCCTATATTTGTTTTAGTGATGTAGGCTATTGAAAAAAAAATGTGCATGAAAATTTGAAAAATTGCTATTTTCCTCATTCTTGCTATTGTAGCCACTAATTGAAATTAGCAGTTGTTATTTATTATGGTCAGATCATAATTTTTTCTGTATAGCTGTAGATTACAAGTACATTCAATGCTGCAAGTTGCTTAGAAATGTGATAAATGATCGAGTTACGAGGTTTTTTACTTTCACTAACTTGCAAAAAGTGAAAGTGCAAAACCTTGTAACTCGACATTTTCATTCATATCTGATGGTAGCATCAATGCAGGGGACAATGACCTATCACAAAAAATTATGCTAAAACAGGGTCTCACTTTCTATAAATCACGTAGAGCCTAACTCCCATATAAATGAACATTACCATAAAAAATTATCTGTGATAGTTTTTTCCAATTTCTGAAAAACAGCTTTTTTTGACTTACGAGGTTTTGCACTTTCACCATCGAAATATCAAATAGACAAAATATTAAAGAGACAACTATTAAAGAGACAACTATTAAAGAGACACATATTAAAGAGACAACTATTAAAGAGACAACTATTAAAGAGACAACTATTAAAGAGACACATATTAAAGAGACAACTATGAAAGAGACAACTATTAAAGAGACATATATTAAAGAGACAACCAGTGGCGTAGCTAAGAAATTTTCCAGGGGGGGCAAAATTTTCAAGTCATTTATAGAAATATTATATAAATATTTATTGGTTTATTTTTTACAATAGGATTAGCGTACATTTTTACAAGACCATTCCGAGTAGTGTATTGTTTCATCTTCTTTTGTTGGACACCCTGCGCCAATGAACCAAGAGAGTGTATTTCTTTGTTCAATCATTGATTTTAAAAGGAGGCGACCATTAAATATCCAGGGAAGGGGGGCTGGAGGTTTCCTCGGTGGGAAATTATCTATTTCACGGCAGCGGCGGCAAAAACTCCAAGCCCCCCTTGAGATTAAATGGTGGCCCAATAATTGGAAGGCATGCAGTTGAATTTTACCAGACTAGGTTAACTAGCCATTAAAGACTGAAGAGGTGAAAATTTACTTATTATCGTTTTCATTGATACATGTTTTTCAAGTTTGCACTTCTCTTTATACCAAACTGTGATGTCACAAATTTAGTTGCATAACTTTGTATATTACTAGCGCATATTTCAAGTAACTGCCGAAATGCATTCACACATGGATTCTGTAAGTTTAGCTTGCTTGGCTTTCATACCCACACTGGTTGACGAATGCTTCAATGAACTGTAACTGAAGTAAACAGACTACTTATTCTCAAAGGAGAGTTACATTGTTGGGCAAAAGTTAGAAAAGGATAAGGTGATCACCATAGCATTAGTGTTGTAAGCACAAAATGGTATATCAAAATTGATGTGGATTATTGAAGATAAATTTGTGAAAAAAAGTTATATTTCAAAGGTGCTCTCAAAAAATTGGGATGTGTCATAGTGAGTCAGCATTGGCAATTGCTATTTCGTCAATATGCATGCCCACTTGCTTGGAGCCATCAGCATTTTTGAAAGAAACAAAGGAAATGAATGCAAGTCATATACACTGCAGAAACTACCTCATAAAATCCCCTTCCTATTTTGACATATTTCGTTATCAGATAAGAAACCTTGCACCCACAAGCAAATTTGCATAATACTAATCTAAAGACAAGAAATATACTATTTCCAAACATTTTGGCCTGCAGTGTGCATTGACTGACAACAAATGATTTGAAATTGTGATAACTAGTGTCTTATGAAAAACGATAAAAACAGACTTTGTTTGGAAAACATTGAAACAGATACTCTTCTGGTAAGGTGTAATACTCAGCTTGGACAGAAGTCGTTTGTTGCAGTTGTACCAAAATAATAATATCGCCTGGCAGTTTTGAATTCCTTTGTGTTTAACCGTGATGTCAAACTTTAAACTGAGTGTCACAGATTGAAGAATAGACCAATCACAGTCGCAGATACCTGATGAGGTCACAGTTTTGCTGCAAAACGAAGTTTTCAGAAAAACACGTAGCTATGAAAACGATAATAATAACTTAGTCATGAGACTAAACTCCTTGGAAAACTTAGTCATAAGGTAAATACTAGCAGTAGTCATAAATAGTCATTTGAAAATGCCAGACGAACTACACAAGTCACTCATTCATTTTCAATGCCCCCATAAATCTTGGCCAGTATATCAATATCAGTTACTGCTAATTTTTGCACAACGACACAGATGACCATTTTTTGATATCCACTAAAAAAACTCAATTTCAACTGTCTTCTAATATTCTATGATTTAGTGGAAGTTTCTGAAGCAAATGGTCTGCAGGCCCTGACATATAGCTTTTTGGAGTCACTGGGGGGAACAATTCTCATACAAAGGCAATTGGTGTGGAATATGTGGTTCCTCCTTTAATTTGACAAATTCAGCAAAATTTCACTTATTAACTTACTTAGTGAACTACAGGCCTTGAAAAAACGACAGTGTTGATGACAAGGTAAAGGGCAGAGGCCTAAAGTCACTATACTGACAAAACTTTAGAAATTGGAGCACCCCATAGAAGCCAGCAGGCAAGTTAATAAATACAATTTTTTTAGGTTATCAAAATGTCAGAAAAATTTCACTCTCGATTGAGAAAAAAGAAGCAAATAATCTTTAAAACATGTCAGGTAATCAATCTTATCCGGACTGAGATGACTATCACGACATCACATCGGCAAAATACAACGTTTGATGACAGTGTAATAATTTTTTTTTTTGGTCAGGATGGAGCCAGGGGGGGCGACCGCCCCCCCTGCCCCCCCTGTAGCTACGCCACTGGAGACAACTATTTTAAAGAGACAACTATTAAAGAGAAAACTATGAAAGAGACAAATATTGAAGAAACAAATATTAAAAAGACAACTATTAACAGATTAAAGAGACAACTATTGAAGAGACAACTATTAAAGAGACACATATATTAAAGAGACAACTATTCAAGAGACAAATATTAAAGAAACACTCAACTTTTAAAGAGACACATATTAAAGAGACAACTATTAAAGAAACACACAACTTTTTAAGAGACAACAATTAAAGAGACAACTATTAAAGAGACAACTATTAAAGACACAAATATTAAAGAGACAACTATTAAAGATACAACTATTAAAGAGACAAAGAGACAACTATTAAAGAGACAACTATTAAAGAGACAACTATTCAAGAAACAACTATTAAAGAGACAACTATTAAAGAGACAGATTTAAAAAAGACATGTTGAAAAGACAACTATTAAAGAGACAGATGTTAAAGAGACAACTATTGAAGAGACAGATGTTTAAGAGACAACTATTAAAGAGACAAATATTAAAGAGACAACTATTAAAGAGACAACTATTAAAGAGACAACTATCAGATTTCTAGGGGAAGGGGCTTAGTTTTTTAAGGTAACTAATATCCCAGTTTTAGTAAAATAAATAGATAAATAGAAGGAAATAAGTTTCATTCTCGAAACTTAATTGTGCTGTATCTTGTTTTAGGTGAATTTATGGTGAGCTAAAGTAGGTATACAACTTGGTGGGAGCTGGAGTAAACAATGATTTGGGTTATTATGACATCAGTGGCAATCGCTTTATGGAATGACTATTGCTGTCTAATAAATTATTAATAATAAAATTGATTCACCGGGTTACATTAATTGGCTTTTAAGTTCCACGTAGCGTAATGGCTTTATTGACTAGAGAAGAACAGTCCGTCATGTTTTGCTTCAGAAGTCCTTCATTAGCCATTGCTCATATACAACTCAATATGCAGGCGAAATATGGTTATGATTTTTACGTTACGTTTATAATTTTTGTGTCTCATTTTAGTGGTAAGTGATAATCTTATTATTCATAAGCATTATCAAATGACCAAACTTTCGATATTATTTCATGTGGACATAAAAGATTACTTTTTAGCAGCCCGGGGGGGGGGGGGGGTACTCATATACTCAACCGACTTTTACATACGGATGCGCCACAGCAATTTTGAAAACCGGAACCATTCTAATCCAGAAACCAATGCCAAAACCACAAACCATTTTAATGCTTCAGTAAAAAAATTAGCAACCAACTTTTCATCTTTATGCTCTAAAAACCATTTTGATCTTCTTTTCAAGCCGATTCTAACGAAACCAAACATGTTGTGGTTGCAAAAACCACAACCAAATTAATAAGAATTGTCAAAAAACCATTTAATCCAAAAAGGCCAAAAAACCATTTAATCCAAAAAGGCCAAAAAACCTAAATCATCCAACGGAGCCTCTATATTCCCTTTCACAGAGAGTAACACCCCCCCCCCCCCGGTTTTAGCAGAGGCCCAAGCCTAAAAAGAGTCTTTTCTTAATTTGCCACTAGTGTATTCAAAGGTTCCATGCTCTTACTGGGTCACTTGTGGAATCAACCAATCAGAGAAGTTCTGACAAAGTTTAAATTTGAAAGAACTGCTCTGATTGGTTGAGTTCAAATGTGACCTATATAGGTCAAGTGAAGTTAGGAGGCTCAGTCAGAGTATAGCACCTTTGAATAACTCATTGACAACGATTTGATATAACGTACAAACAAAATGGAAAAATTCATCACAGAAATATGCGTAACAATTGTGAAAAGACAGAGTTACTTCTCATTGGCTCACGAAACTTGATGTTGTCAATCGGTGTGGAAAATTTTTGCTCTCAAAGAGACATAATTATCATTCCTGAAATTTAAGTGTATGATAAACACGTACATTAATCAATGCACAAGCAAGTGAACGAAATGTGTCAGAACGCTTATTGCAACCTTTGAAACATCCCAAAACTACGCAAGTCTCTGAGCAAAGAGTCCATCAAAACAGCTGTCAATGCAGCATGCAGCAGTCACTCCTTATTTAGACTATGGCGATGGTTTGCTATATATGGTTAGTGAAAACAAGTGATAAATAAAATCCAGGCGGCTCAAAACTCTGCTGTATGAATGCTTAATGAAGGACTAAACTTTAGACAAGATAAGGTTAGTCATCGCAGGAAAGAGTTACACTGGCTTCCAATCCCTGCAAGGATCCAATTCATTTCAAACTTATGACATCCGCACTGAAAGCTGTGAATAATCAAGCATATCAGTACTTGAAAGTCTAATTCAACATAAACCAGAAAATGTCCTCAACCTCCGCAGCAATGGCAGACTGCTCTTAGAGATACCCGCCATACAAAATGAAAACAAGTTTGAACACAGAGCCTTTTCCTATCCTATTCATCAACGACACTTTAGAATTGCCTTCGGAAAATGTGCAAAAATAAAAACCATTGGATAACTTAAGAAACGTTTTTAAAACATTATCATTTTGCAAAATACTTAACTACAAAAATATCAGCTAACATAACTAAGTGCCAATGATTAATTTGCTGGGACTGGTGCTGTATAAGTACTTACATTCAGCTGTTGGTGGACATCGATGACCTCACAAAAAACCTCATCAAAGTATAATCAAACTCATTGAAATAAATTCTCAATTTGTTAATGGGTAGCTTGTGACCTCATTGGTGAGTGGTGTGATAAGTTAATTAAAGACTTTTCCTAATACCATTGCAAATATAATAGCATATGACCTCACAAACTGCTTGTGAGTCACACGGAATAACATGGCAGGGATAGGGATACATATGACCTCATAAGAAACATTTCATCTGTCCAGTGTCATACCCATTCAGGACTATCTTTCTATTTAAAAACAAGGAGAAAATACTTTAAAAACGTTTTTTTTTTTGGTTTTCCAGGTGTGAATGGTGGTAATCATTGCGACGAACCCCCTGATGTGCCAGGCTACACTAAAAGTCCGGACAACAAGATTTATAAGAACACTGACGTCGTCTACCGATGTTCGCACACAGGAGTAACATACACATTTACATGTCCCAGCAACAAAAAGTGGGAAGTCATTGAGGACCAAATACGGGCATTGCCGGCATGCACAGCAGGTTAGTACGACAACCGAGGCCATGATAGTGGAACTCTCCTTTTTCCGGGAACACGTCCCCCCCGGGGAACATGCCACCATTTTGTGCTGGTCATTGCTGAGTCTGGCACTCCGGGCTCCAGAGCACTTTTTATCCGTTGAACACACTACTTAGTCATAAGTCATTGCAATAGTCATAAGTTAGTCGATTTGCTAACAACATCAGTCATTAATTGGTCAAATTACTAATTTAATTAGTCATAAGTTGGTCAATATATTAATTAAATTAGTCAGAACCAAAGACATATTTGGTGGGGAGTTGCAGCACTTCATCTTTTGACCCCAAGCGACAGTCACTGCGAAGCGGTCATCACCCAAGAAATACAAAATTTTAAAAGAGATGCCTTTTTATGCCGGCATCTCCAATTATTTGAAAATGGACTACGCGGGTCACTGAATCGAAAGTGATCCATTTTCAATTGCCTCATACAGTGTAATGACTACTAATTTTTGTACACGCAGATGGACAACCATATTCATGATATTGATATCTGCTAAAAAACTTGCAATTTATTTTGTCTTCTAATTTCCAAGGATCTAGTTAAAGTTTCTGAAGCAATAGGTTCCCTGTTGCTGCTCTGCGGACCCTGACATCCAGCTTTTTGTCGAGAGTCACTGCCCATGCACTGCATGGGGGAACAATCTGAGACAAATAAACAGTTTTCTTGTCTCAGGAACAATCCTCATATAAAGGCAACGTGGAACATGTGGCTCCTCCTCTAATTGTCAAATTTCAGCAAAAATTGACTAAATAAGTTGGTGATCTTGTCCAAAAGATTGACAGTGTAAGAAGTATTTGAGGTGGAAACATTTTATCAAATGCCTTAATTTGTATATTGATTAATATTTAAACATTATATTATGTATTCAGATGACGAAATTACTATATGGCTGCTGACTCTTTTATCAATTATGTAAAAGGGTGAAAAATGTCACAGTTGAGTTGGCCGATGTGATCATATATATATGCGATCAATCAGACATACTCACATGAATCACGGCTTGGAATTTTTTTTTAAAATAAATAATTTGTTGCTCAGTTTTGGTGAAATAAATTCTTTCTGGGCAACAACATTGAAATAGATAATTTCTGGTGGGGCTTTTTCTTAAGAAGGCGATGGTTGATTTAGGAATGAATATTCGGGGACTTGTGCACTTCAAATTAATAATTACAGCCTCTGTTACCATGAAATAAATAATTTCCTGCCGAAGAAAAAGTTCTCCAACCTCCCCCCCCCCCCGATTCTTAGATGGTCGTACCCTTATTTCTAGTAGCCCTATAAATGCGCCACTGAGTGACTGAGGCCTTTAAAAAAGTATAGAAAAAAATATTAAAACTTAAAAGTTGCATCGGTTTTTTTTCAGCTGCAAACTGTGGAGACCCTGGAAATGTGGCCAATGCTGTAAAAACCGGAACAGCGTACACTTATCCGAACACAGTGACTTATACCTGTAACTCTGGCTATGAGAGGACTTCTGGATCTCCAACAAGAAATTGCCAATCAAATGGAAATTGGGACGGGACACAACCAGTATGCTCAGGTATCTATCTATCTAGCTATCTAACTAGCTATCTATCTATCTATCTATCTATCTATCTATCTATCTATCTATCTATCTATCTATCTATCATCTATCTATCTATCTATCTATCTATCTATCTATCTATCTATCTATCTATCTATCTATCATCTATCTATCTATCTATCTATCTATCTATCTATCTATCTATCTATCTATCTGTCTATCTATCTATCTAACTGTCTATTGGGTAAAACCTAATAAGTATAAATACTTATTTACAATAGGCCCTTCTGTTAAAACTATTTGTAGACAAAGTAAATGAAAAATAAATATCTATTGCTATTCTATATTCTGTTCTATTTTAATAATTTATTCATATAATTCGATTCTATAAATTTTATGTTTCAATCATATGCTCAGGCATCTAACTATCTGTATGTCTATCCATCTACATCTATCTTTCTATCTTTCTATCTATCTATCTATCTATTAATTTTCCATATTCTGTTTTATTTAATAATCTCTTAATTTTGTTATAAATTATGTTTCTCAATTATATTTTGTTATCTATAGGCCACCTCTCATCATCTGACACGGTTGCCCCTGAAGCCCTGGCTACCACGCCAACCACGCTACATGTGGCGCCATCTATACCATACCTATGCACAGACTCTTTTTGAACCCATTTTTCTCTTTAAAATAATTGTCTAAAATGTTATAATCACTTACAGAAAATAAGTTCTAATCAAATACAATATCTTGGTAGTATACAAATACAGTAAAATGAAATTTTGTAGATAATGTAGCTGATCAAAGATGTGCAATGTTCTGTCAAAAAGTACGACTTGGAAATTGCTTAAATAAAGCCTTTGTGACCATGGAAGTCAGACGACGGACGCGATCGTAAGCACGCAGCTGACGACTGCGTGCGATATTTTTGCATCTTGGGTGACCAGGATAATATTCAAATGAAATGAAAGTAAAATTCGGTCCCATCTGTAAGTTCGTGGAGTGAATTTTTTACGCCCATGGAGTGGCCCCTATGGCCCAAGAGTCCTGCCAGCTCCTAACATTGCCAGAGGGGCTTCTCGGATGGATGAGTGGGCCATGCGTCCAGCATTTATGCATTAGACAAACTAATTAGGAGAGGAGGGCAGCATAGCAGTGTGGGGGGAGGGTTGGTGAAGTGGTAGCGTGCTAGGCTGCAAATTGCTGAGTCCCGGGTTCGAAGCTAGCTTTTGCTGTTCTCCTGGGCCTAACACTTTTTTCTATTGATTAATACCGAATATGACCCTGTCCATCCACAACTTTTTATATTCACTCAATGGTGGGTTTCCTAGCTAGCGCACTGCCGCCATTTTATTTGTTTTTATTAAGAGGATCAAGAAATTTCGTGCCCTACTGCACTATATGTCCAGGCCTACATAGATATAGATCTGTATGCCTTGCAGTTTGTAAGGTACATCCCAACAACCAGGATCACCAGAAGGCCACTGTCATTGTGTCTTAATGCGATTGACAACTGAATTGCCTAATTGTGTACCCTGATTGCTATTGAAGTGTCAAGTCTTTACACAATAATTGAAGTGCAATTACAGGCTCAATGATCTGCAGATCTCTGAAAACTGTAAATCAAAGACTTTTTACAAACTTACATATGCCAATCATTTGAGGGATCTTTTACTTTCCCAGCACCAATACTGATACAAGGGGCCGCCAATTTGTAATTGTATTTAACGTCTCATCCGAACTACATCCAGCTGGGTTCTGCTCATGAAGGTCCACTGAAAATTGCTGGTTCCCCAACATAATTTAGATTACAAAAGACTATTTCAAAGCTTTTGTAGTCATTCAATTTAATATTTTCCTCTCATTCACAAATCACATCCTCTTTCGTGTTCTTCTTTTTTCCCGTTATTCTTCTTTTATTCTCATTTTTCCTTTTCTTCTTTCTCGTTTTTCTTCTTTCTCCTTTCTGTTTCCTTCTACTCATTTTTCATTTTCCTAGAAATTTCCCTCCTCCAGGCCCCGTCTAACTCCCAGAACTCCTTGAAATCGAATAGCTCGTTGTATGCCCCACTATTATTATGGCCACTAACTCCTTTACTAACTTGACTTGTGTTGTGCTGGTATACGCCGGATCAGTCGGGGCAGCTCAACCACCTTCCTTTGTGGAGGCCACTGGAGGGAGCCGCACTTTTATTTTTGGTGACCTCCGTATGACGATGAGATGGGAAGAATGGGAGTCTGGAACATACGCTATTAATTCAGGGATGCCCAGGGTCTTTCAGTTGCCCAAGCATAGAATACTGGATACAACCCACCTCCGTTTAATGTTCCATAGCGCTCGGACTAAAGTGAGTTCCCAGGATGAGATTTGAACCTTAGCCCTCAGCGTTCTTAACCATTACTCCCACAGAGTCCTGCCAACTCTTCTTCTAACTTCCAATAACTCCTGCAGACTATCATCCATTGACACGGCATCAAATGTCAACACATGTAGTGACTGCATCAAACTTCACACCATGGCAAATCATGATGCTCGAACAATATCATGTCACATGCCAATTGTGCCAGATTTTTCATATTCTATGTGCTGTTTAAGGATAGTCACAAGTTAAGTAGCCTCAAATCGGTCGATAATTGTATGGCACATTCTAAGAATGTAGCCTGGGAGAGCGGGGCACGGTGAAACACTTTTTTTATTTTCAAGGATAACGTAATGTTGGCAATCAGCAGTAAAACTGCTTCAGACCAATGTTATAGATGAAATCGGACATATTGTTGGGTTTTTCCTTGCTGTATGTGCCCCGCGTCTCACTGTGCCCCGCTTTTCCCTACCATCTCTAAATTGTTAATGGGAAATATATTTAGATATGTTTTTTCTGTATCAAAAAGATCCGCTTAAAGTACATTGTACTTCTGTATGATCCTTTGTCTGTCATATTTTAAAAAGTCTGTTCTGTATCTGAATTTCAGCTGTATCGTGTGGAGTTCCTCAACATGTATCGAATGCAGGTAGAAGTACCACTTCAGCCGTATATTATCCCAACAGTGTGACTTATACCTGCAACAATGGATACACCAAGA
The DNA here is from genome assembly GCA_026936325.1 of Platynereis dumerilii. NCBI lineage: Eukaryota > Metazoa > Annelida > Polychaeta > Phyllodocida > Nereididae > Platynereis > Platynereis dumerilii. The sequence goes on from JAPTHN010000034.1 coordinate 1,807,372, forward strand.
CATCCGGCTGGCTCACGAGGCAATGCCTGGCTGACAGATCGTTCGAAGGAAGCCTGCCCACTTGCACTAGTATGACATTTATATTATTCGTGTATTTATACATTTATTAGTCATGTATTGTTGTTTTTTTCATTCATTGATTTTTTATTTGACAGTTTTTGTGTTTTTTCAAAATCATAATGCACATGCTAAGAGGGCGACAAATCATCAGGGGGGCTTAGAGTTTTCCTCCGCAGATAGCTTTTACCCCTAACCCCCCGTGAAGACCTCCTTACGACTCTGACTCTGACAATTTTCCTGGCTGTACTCAAAACTGTCATAACAGCATTATATTTAACCATTGCTGTTTGTTGTCAACATGATTAAATATTAATAATTCTTTCATGCAAGAGTATTGAACATTGACTTCCATTGGCAATTAAATGAGAAGGCAAATGGCACACAAAGGATATTTTGCCCACAAAGAAGGTTTAGAAATATGTTCATGAATTAATGGGTAGTCTCCGAAATGAATTTAATGATCCAATATTCACTCAATTTCTGACAAGGTCATCCCTCACTGGTTTTTGATCAAAGTATGCAGGCTTGAAAATTTTGAAAAAATTTTACGCACAAGTATATTTGTATACGTACACATGGAAAGGGCGTTTTCTTGATATTGTGTCAATGTGAACTCAAAAGGTTGCAAAAAACTCCTTTCGCATTAAATTTGAAAATTGGTGCACTCCAAATTCCACACATTTTTTTAAAAATGCTTGAAAAGTGACCAATGTAAACTCTATCTTGACCTGCTATAAAACTCCATGAGTCAAAAAAGATGTTATACCAAAACTGGACACCCTTAAGATTCTCTAAAAAAGGTCATTTGATTGAAATAATTAACATTAATTGCAAAATCTGTGAATGCCAATGATTTTACAGTTCGCCAATGCAATCTCATAGTAAACATCAAGCAATGGCTTCTTGCGACCTCTAAATATTTAAATCAATTTGGCTGAAATTTGACTCAACACCTTCTATCTATATGAGATCAAATACAAGTTTCAATTTAGGTGACTGAAGAAGAATTTTTTTTGGACCACACTAACAGAGACGGTACTCTGACATATATTTATCAGAGAATTAAAGTAACATAGCATGCATAAATAAATGAGGCTCTGCATGGGGTTTTGCGTCCCTCTGTCCCTTGGCCATTTTACTTTTGAATTCCCTGTCCCTTGGCCATTTTACTTTTGAATTCCTGTCCCTTGGCCATTTTACTTTTGAATTCCTGTCCCTTGGCCATTTTACTTTTGAATTCCCCGTCCCTTGGCCATTTTACTTTCAAATTCCCTGTCCCTTGGCCATTTTACTTTTGAATTCCCTGTCCCTTGGCCATTTTACTTTTGAATTCCTTTTCCCTTGGCCATTTTACTTTTGAATTCCCTGTCCCTTGGCCATTTTACTTTTGAATTCCTTGTTCCTTGGCCATTTTACTTTTGAATTCCTGTCCCTTGGCCATTTTACTTTTGAATTCCTGTCCCTTGGCCATTTTACTTTTAAATTCCCTGTCCCTTGGCCATTTTACTTTTGAATTCCTTTTCCCTTGGCCATTTTACTTTTGAATTCCCTGTCCCTTGGCCATTTTACTTTTGAATTCCCTGTCCCTTGGCCATTTTACTTTGAATTCCCTGTCCCTTGGCCATTTTACTTTTGAATTCCCTGTCCCTTGGCCATTTTACTTTTGAATTCCTTTTCCCTTGGCCATTTTACTTTTGAATTCCCTGTCCCTTGGCCATTTTACTTTCAAATTCCCTGTCCCTTGGCCATTTTACTTTTGAATTCCTGTCCCTTGGCCATTTTACTTTTGAATTCCTGTCCCTTGGCCATTTTACTTTTGAATTCCTGTCCCTTGGCCATTTTACTTTTGAATTCCCTGTCCCTTGGCCATTTTACTTTAAAATTCCCTGTCCCTTGGCCATTTTTCTTTTAAACTCCCTGTCCCTTGGCAATTTTACTTTTAAATTCCCTTTACCTTGGCCATTTTACTTTTGAATTCCCTGTCCCTTGGCCATTTTACTTTTGAATTCCCTGTCCCTTGGCCATTTTCAAATTCAAATCAAATCAAATCAAATTCAGTTTATTGGACCATATGTAATACAAGTATACACAATTGGCTGGCTGACACCAGGTGGTGTATTTGCCACTTGCACCAAAACATAAATCAAAAGTTTAAAACTTATCCAGTCACACATAAATTGCATTAAGAGCTTAATAATTTGTTATTTTATAATTTACAAAAAAATTTTATTTTATTTTATATATGATAAAGTTATTATATATATATATATGTTAGTCACATCTCATATTTTAAGTATTTAAGAAAATAATGATAAGACAAAAATACATGAGATTAAATGAAGTGAAATGATGGCGCCTTTTTACCTCCCTGTGCTTTAGAATAACAGACGTGAGATTGGAAAACAATCATTCTCTCACTTCCACTGACACCAAAACATCTGTTGTATCTGTTCTTATCTTAGCTCAATATCTGAAGACTTGGGCAGACTCCCGCTGAGCCAGGAATAACCCTGCTCTTCTGACTTTGAACAAGGAGAACTGGGGTACTCATGGCCCAGCAAAGGAAACTGCCCGACTTTCTCATATGCAGTCTACCAAATAATTCTTCAATCTCTTTTTAAATGTGTGCAAACTGCAGTTGTGTTCCAGGATATCACCTGTGTCATTCCATTCCTTTACACCCTGAAATCTAATTGTTCTTTGATACGCTGTTAATTTACAAGTTGGTACTTTAAGCTTATGCTTCTGTCTTGTGATTCGTGCTGTTAAATCAATGTTGCGATGAAACATAGTATCAAAGATGACAGGAAGCATGCCTTTCATAAACTTAAACATAAACAAATTAATTCTAAATCTGTATACATTTGATAGGTTAAGAACCTTTAACTGCTTAAAGAGTGGGCCTGAATTTGCTCTGAATGGGCTAGATGTTATTATCCTTACAATTTTTTTCTGAAGTTTTCCCAATGAGTTGATATATGTCTCAGGGGCTTTGCCCCAGACTTCTATGCAATATGTATAATGAGGATATATAAAACTGTAATATAAAGTCAGCAATAGAGGACGGTTCAAGGTCTTCCTAGCTTTGACCAAAATTCCTATTCCTCTCGCTATTTTTGTTTTTAACATCATTATATGCCTATCCCATCTGAGTTTTGAATCAAGTATAACACCAATAAATTTGGTTTGGTCACAGCACATTACAGGTATCCGATTTATTTTTATTTCTTCTGTTCTTAAAATTGGTCGTCTTGGGGAACTGAAAATCATAAAATGAGTTTTCTCGATATTCAGAGAAAGTTTGTTAGCATTGAGCCATTCAACAATTTTAGTTATTTCTGTATTCATTTGTTTTATAGTCTCATCAACTGATCTACCTTTTAAAAATATGTTAGTGTCATCAGCAAAAATTATTGGCAAAAGAATGTCTGACACGTTAGCAATATCATTAATATAAATTAAGAACAGGAGAGGTCCCAAAATGGAACCTTGGGGAACACCGCAGGTTATTGTTTGTTTTACCGACTCTGTGTTGTTGAATGAGACGTATTGTCGTCGTAGGTGTAAGTAATTTTTCAACCAATCATGAGCAATACCACGTATTCCCAATTTATATAGCTTATTCAATAAAATTTCATGATCAACAGTGTCAAAGGCCTTTCTGAAATCCAGGAAGACCCCTACCACAATTTCACCGTCATCCATTGCCGACATTATATTATCTATTAAAATTATTAACGCCATATTTGTGCTGTGATGTTTTCTGAAACCAAACTGATATTTATACAGCACATCATGCTTGTTTAGAAAACTGAGTAGCCTATTATACATTAGTCTCTCCAGTATTTTGGATAATGTGGGTAGTATTGATACAGGTCTGTAATTAGAAATTAACTTACTATCACCGCTCTTATATAAAGGCACCACTTTAGCTATTTTCATACTGTCTGGGAAAGCGCCTTGCATTAAACACAGATTGGAAATGTATGTAATTGGTTTCAAATAATCCTTAAATGTAGACTTCAATACTTTAGCATGTATGCAATCCCACCCTGCACTTCCTTCTTTGAGCGATTTTATTATGTTTTCAACCTCATTTTGATCTACTGGATTGATTACTATTGAGCTAGGATTAGAGTCTTTTATGTAATCAATAGGATTTATATTAGAATGTGGTACCTTATCTGCCAGTTTTTCCCCCACTTGAATGAAATACTGATTAAAGGCATTCGCTATATGTGATTGACTGTTAGTTTCAACATTATTTATTGAAAATTTGTTGGGATATTTGTTGCTTTTCTTTTTGTTTATGACTTCTTTAATAACCATCCATAGTTTCTTAGAATTAGTTTTATGTTTATTCAATAGTTCGGCATAATGATTTCTTTCTGACAAACGAAGCAATCTTTTCAAGTTTGATTTAAACACTTTGTATTTCTGCAAATTTTCTTCACTCTTGGATTTCAAGTATTTCGTATACAACTTGTTTTTTGTTTTAATCGAGTTTTTCAAGCCGTTTGACAGCCATACCTTTTTATTCAGATATTTAGACTTCACTGTACTAAGCGGAAAACACAAATAATAAAGTTCACAATACTTTTTATAGAATATTTCAAAAGCAGCTTCCCCAGCAGACTGCTGGTAAATGTCATCCCAAGAGGTATTTTTGATCATATTGGTAAATTTTTCAATATTTGAACTGCTATAGTTCCTTTTTTGTATTGTTACTGTAGTATTTTCAAAATTTGACTCCTTTCCACTCAAAGTAAAGATTGGAAAATGATCAGAAATTTCAAGAAAGAAGATTCCATTAAGCACATTGGTTTTAAAGATATCATTAGTGTAGATATTGTCAATAAGAGTTGCTGATCTTTCGGTAACTCGGGTTGGTTTATTTATTAAAGGAAAAAGACCTGAAGAGTAGATACATTCAAGAAACTCAGAAGTCAGAAGGTCATCATGACTCTCAAACAAGTTTATATTAAAGTCACCCAGAAAATACATGGTCTTTTTTTCATTCTTTAGTTCGTTCAAAATATCTGAAATACTTTCATTAAATTTTTGCATGTCAGTATTTGGAGGTCTATATATAGCAGCAACCAAGACATTCCCAGAAGAAACATTGGACATTAATTCAATGAGAAGGCATTCTATATGGGAATCAGAAATGCACAAGTCATTCCGTCTCACATAATCTATCCCATTTTTCACAAATAGTGAGACCCCACCACCTCTTTTTGCTCCCTGGCGACATAAGAATTCATGATTGTAGCCATTTAACCCGTAACAGTCAACGTTATTTCCACTTAACCATGTCTCAGTCATTCCTATAACTGAAAATTCCTGATTGACTGTTGACAAGAATAATTCAAAGTCATTGAGATTTTTTGGAATGCTACGGATGTTAATATGAATACAAGAGAAAGCAAGACTGTCACTACCCATGCGCTCTAGTTCCTTGTTAAACTGGTCCTCTAGAAAATATTCACATTGGTTTGTAGTATCTATATATGTCATGTCATTAAAGTATTGTAGATCAGGGTCAGAGTCAAAGGTTGGTAAATTAGGATTACTGATATTCAGTTCAAAAGGATTGAAGACAAGTTCCTGCAATCTTGCATAGGGAATTTTTTTTCCCATCCAAAATTCAGATATCCCTTCCAAGAATAAATTATCTTCAGGGATGTGATTGAAGGGAAAGATTTCAGATGAACAATTGATGCACAACCACTTATCGAGCTGTCGATTAACATAGATGCTGTCAGCTTTAGAGACTGCAGGAAGACATTTAAGATGGTAAACATTTAAGCAGGCACAACATTTTAGCGTCACTGAGTGTCTAAGTATTCGATTATTGCAAATTTTACAGCTGTTTACCATTGTCAGCAAGTACAAAACAGTTCATATACTGATCAAAGTCTCTCTCATAAATGTTTAGAAATGAGATAAGATTTCTTTCCCAACCAAACGTTAGAAGTAGAACATTATACCTGCAATATTCAAAGAGAGGGAAAAAAGGTCTTAGGGGTATTGATTTGTAATTCAGATGACTGATGTAATGAAAGAGTGAAATAAAGAAGTAACTTAATTCCATAATTTGGGAACAAATTGTGAAAAAATACTTGGTAAGTGCTATTTTACTTTTACATTCCTGTCCCTTGGCCATTTAACTTTTGAATTCCCTGTCCCTTGGCCATTTTACTTTTGAATTCGCTGTCCCTTGGCCATTTTACTTTTGAATTCCTTGTCCCTTGGCCATTTTACTTTTGAATTCCCTATCCCCTGGCCATTTTACTTTTGAATCCCCTTCCCTTGGCCATTTTACTTTTGAATTCACTGTCCCTTGGCCATTTTACTTTTGATTTCCCTGTCCCTTGGCCATTTTACTTTTGAATTCGCTGTCCCTTGGCCATTTTACTTTTGAATTCCTTTTCCCTTGGCCATTTTACTTTTGAATTCCCCATCCCCTGGCCATTTTACTTTAGAATCCCCTTCCCTTGGCCATTTTACTTTCAAATTCCCTGTCCCTTGGCCATTTTACTTTTGATTTCCCTGTCCCTTGGCCATTTTACTTTTGAATTCCTTTTCCCTTGGCCATTTTACTTTTGAATTCCCTGTCCCTTGGCCATTTTACTTTTGAATTCCTTTTCCCTCGGCCATTTTACTTTTGAATTCCCTGTCCCTTGGCCATTTTACTTTTGAATTCGCTGTCCCTTGGCCATTTTACTTTTGAATTCCCTGTCCCTTGGCCATTTTACGTTTGAATTCCCTGTCCCTTGGCCATTTTACTTTTGAATTCCCTGTCCCTTGGCCATTTTACTTTTGACTTCCCTGTCCCTTGGCCATTTTACTTTTGAATTCTATGTTCCTTGGCCATTTTACTTTTGAATTCCCTGTCCCTTGGCCATTTTACTTTTGAATTCCCTGTCCCTTGGCCATTTTGCTTTTGAATTCCCTATCCCTTGACCATATTACTTTTGAATTCCTTGTCATTTGGCTATTATACTTTTGAATTGAAATCTTTTTAAACAGGTCAAGCAGTTGCACATTTTTGTGCGTTATTTATTTCAGTTGTCAACTGCGGGAACCCAGGAGATGTGAACAACGCCGTTAAATCAGGGACTACTTACACCTTTCTGTCAGAGGTATCTTATACATGCAATACTGGCTACGAGAAGACAGGTGGTTCATCTTCCAGAACTTGCTGGGCAGGTGGAACATGGGGAGGCACACCTCCAGTCTGCTCACGTATGTCACTCAAAGCTATTATGTCTCCATATTTGAAAGACGCTAAAAATGATAAGACTGATATTCAACTTATTCTTATTGACATATTTATAATTGTCCTTCAAAACTGTAACAAATATTTTTTTATGCTGGGAAAAACTGTCTTTTGTTTAGAAATCAAGCATTGCAGGGCTCTCCTTAAGTAATTTCAAGTAATACTGCCAATTTAACTCACCTAGGGACTGTTCAGAATTTATGACTGGGGGGTGTCTGGATTTTTGTCAGAACTTCCCGTCAAAAATTGATACCCCCCTTGAGATTCATGCAGATTTTAGTACCCCGCCCGTATGTTTAATGCGCATTTTTAGTACCCCTCGGCATACAAAGAAATACACACATATATATATACAAGGTCAACTATTGCATTGGCACCATATCTGCGTGTTATTTGCAAAATGGCTCTTCTTCTGCAATCTCCAAATTCGATTTTCATACGCTGGTATTGTCTTACATGGGAGCTTTCAAGATGGCTGCTGAGTGAGACACGTTGGTGTGAGTGCTCCTGCTCTTTAACTGGTTTTATGGTGTTTCAAGTGCTTCAGGTTTGGTTTTGCATTCTAATATGGTTATCTAATGTCATAACAATTGATATGTCGTTGAGTTTTTGAACAGTTTTTGAACAGTTTGCTTCATTTTCTGGGTGAAAATCGTTTTTTCTCCATTCAGTATTGGGTTGCTTGGCTAAGTTGTGCCGTGAATAGCTGGCCTGTGTCAATTATAGGTACTATTTAAAATTATTTGAACTTACTTTCTGGCCTGTTTTCCTTATATTTGCCACTTCCTCGTTCTTGGTTTATACTTATTTGTTTGTAAGAGATATTTCTCTAACTTTGTATAGAAAACTGCGTTTATTCCTTTGACACATCTCTTCTAATAATATTATAACTACAGCAGTCTCTCAGCTACGTTTTTGGGCACTTTTGCATAATTGTGCTGCTGTCACCACTGATTCGAATCTTCTCGTTTTGGCAGTTTCTTTTTTGGGGTATTCATTTTGGTTATTTTGCTGAGGCCCATATCTAATTTTGAATTATACTTGGGTCTAATCTTCTATTTCTATTTTTAGACTGGCTTAAATCTATTTGCTCTGTTTATTACAGACAGTCTATTCCTCTAATCCTTGTGTTTGTGGAGCGCTCACTCAGCTGTTGAATCTCTGTTACTGTTAGTATGTTTCAAGAGTTTGATTGTTTTTCTTCTAAATTAATCTTGTTGCTCTGTAAACTCTAAACAGAAATCAGCTGTTTTGTTGGCAATTTCACATTATTTTTCTCCAGTCGTTTTTTTGGTTATTTGTAATCCAAAGTATTCTTCTTCCATTTGGAAACTTATCGATAAAAACGATGTCAACCCACTCTGATTCATTTGTGACGACACGCAAAAAGAGTAACATAATGGCAAGTTACAATGCTCCTGTGAAATCTCCTTCAGAAGAGTCTGAAAATTTTTATGATTTTGTTGAGTCTGATATGCAAAGTGCAGATCTTCAAAAGGGTAGCTCAAGTGAGTTTACAAAATCTACTGATGTTGCTTCTGAATTACAGAGAGCTAATCTTGACTATCTCTTACTTCCCACTGGTCAGCCCATGGGTGTTGATTCTGTTGACAAGTTGTCCGCAGTGGGTTCAGAGAAATCTATTGTTCAAGAACATGAACATTTTCACGATTCTATTGGATCTGGCATGCAGGATGCTGCAACTGATCAACTCATGAAAAGTTTACATGACTCTGTGAAACATACTGCATCTAATGCTGAATTACAAATTTCTGGCCCTGAACATTCCATTCCTCCCCCTACAAATTCTTCAGGTACTGTTGAAAAGCATCCTGCTGATGGTGACCTCACGATCTCAAATGCTGCTTTCCAGAAATTTGTTGATAGAATGGACTTACAGTTTGACTCTTTACGTGGTGAGATTAATTCTTTGAAATCTATGCAAACGCAGATAACAGATCGATGGTGAAAGTGCAAAACCTCGTAAGTCAAAAAAAGCTGTTTTTCAGAAATTGAAAAAAACTGTCAGGTGTCTTTTTTTAAGGTAATGTTTATTAATAAGTGAGTTATGGCCAACTAGATACATAGAAAGTGACACCCTGTTGCAGCAAATTTTTTGTCAGGGGTCGTTTACCCCTTGCATTGATGTTACCATCAGATGTGATTGAAAATGTCGACTTACGAGGTTTTGCACTTTCACTTTCTACCCGTGCAAAACCTTGTAACTCGATCATTTATCACACTTTAAAGCAACTTGCAGCATTGAATATAATTTCAATCTATGTATATACAGTGAAAATTATAATTTGCCTATGACAGATTGCAATAACAAATTTTATTGAGTGGCTACAATGGCAAGAATGAGGAAAATGACATTTTTTTCAAATTTTCGTGCACTCTCTTTTTCAATAACCTACATCATCAAAACAAATATAGGGAGGTAAATTTTTTTTAATCAGGAAACTTGCTGGGAGTCATAAAAAAAAGCAACACAGTAACTGTTTTTCAAAAAAAGTTGAAATATCCCACAATATGTGCTTCAAAGTTCTAATTTGAGTTACGAGGTTTTGCACTTTCACTTTTTGAAACATATCGACATACAAGGTTTGGTGAAATCATTCTGTTACCAGTGTGTTACAGCTTCCAAAAATAGCAAACTGGCAAGGTAATCAACTGACAATGTGTATTGGATATTAAAATAGTCATTCCACCATAAATCTAAAAATAGCTAAATTTTGACATACGAGGTTTTGCACTTTCACCATCGAGATGCTCGCAGAGTTGCTAATGAAGCCTTAAAGAGTGCCGACTCAAATTCGAATGATATTGAAAGTCTTGAGAAAAGAGTACATCTTCTTGAAAACAGACTACAGCAAGCTGAAGATGACGCTGCTCAGGCTAAAGCGGAAATCTCAAAGATGGGTCTTGAATTGAAGTCTGTTCAAGAAAACAACTCTGTTCTAGATAGTCATTTACGAAGAGAATATCTTTTATTCTTGGGTGTTCCTTTCATTGAAAATGAGAATTGTGAGACACGTGTTCGGAACATTATGACTTCAATGGGAATTGAAAATTCTGCCTCTATCAAGTTTGTAAAGTGTTACAGGTTGGGTACTGGAAAGACCGCACTGCCTATCCTATGCCAGTTTCATTATTTTGGAGACAGGCAGAAAGTGTTTGAAAATAGGTTTAAGCTGAAAGGAACTAACACCTTCATTGATGAGTACTTTACTGATTCTGTGTATAAGAAACGAAAAGAGCTGCTTCCAGTTCACCTGACTGCAAAAAAGCTGGGTATGAAATCTTACTTAAAATTTGACAAAATTTCCATCGATGGGAAAATGTTTGGTACTGAAGATCTCAGTAATCTGCCTGCCAACCTTCAACATGTCGGTTCTTGCTGCAAGCAAAATGATGATGCTGTTGTATTCTTTGGGGAAAGGTCCCCTTTGTCAAACTTTTTTAAAGTGTCTTTGACGGAAGGTGGTAAAACCTTTCATTCAACAGAAATGTACCTCCAGTATAACAAGGCAATTCTCTTCGAGGATGAGATAACGGCCCGCAAGATCTTGATGTCTAAATCTCCAGGTCAAGCTAAAGCACTGTCTTACCAGATCAAAGGTATTGATGAGGCCATCTGGCAAAGTAAGGCTCCTGCAATAATGAAAAAGGGTCTAGAGCTGAAATTTAATAGCGATGATGCTTGCAAGACTGCTCTACTTGACACAGGAAATCGCAGGTTAGGTGAAGCTACATCCTCTGATAAATTTTGGGGAACTGGGGTGGCCCTCTCAGATTCTTTGGCTCTGAACCATGGGGGCTGGCAAGGCCAAAATCACATGGGTCATTTACTGGAGGAAGTCCGTGATCATTTGACATTTTAGCGTAGTGACTGTTCTCTTGCGTAATTCATGATAATGTACAGTAAAACAGCACTTAAAAAGACTAACTGATGACACTGACTAGTGACGGTGACTACTACTTTATCCTCTGGCAAACTTTTTTTTTGAATTTTGCTTTAATTGTGATAAAAAAAAAAAATGGAACTACCCTTGAGAATATGTTATCACATTAATTTACAAGTATGAAACATATCATGCTGTGTTTTAAATTGGGTGTGTTGGATTGCTGTTGTAATATCTGTGTGATGGAATTCACATTCATGTGATCGACTACTCTATTGATGTATAATACCTTTACAATAACTTGGGGACCTGTACCCTGTAATTCCATCTTATCTCTGATTGACTCATGCAGTTTCTCAATCTGATGTCTTAATAATTAACAAGTAAACTTATGGAAGTCCATGGGACATAGTGACATGTGGTATCCCCTTAACTCTGATGAAATATGTGGATTATCTCCAGACATTATTGCTTTTGACAATTCCATTCTCTTCCATGATGAAATGAAAAAGGGCTTGTCAAGTCCTGTGATTTTCATTAAAATATGCTGGTGAATGTCATCATAATGTGCTGTGGTTATTATAATCTTGTCTCTTTCTTCATAATTTATTACGAGTTCATTACAAAGGGAAAAACTTTGAACATCAAATCTGTATTGAAAAAGAGGAAAGACAGGAGAGCATGGGAATTTTTGTGTCACACGAATTAAAATGTTTAAAAAAAATGAAAATGGCCAATATACTTCAAGCAGCTGCATTTAAAAAAGCAATGATGATGCTTTGTGAATCTCATTGAGGTAAATGAAAAAATGACTAGCCATGGCTCTTTCAATTATTATCATATGTTACAATTCCACATTTTGTACACACCTTATAAGCAAAAAATCGGGACAATATCGTATCTTTCTTTCTCACGTCATATAGCCTACATTATTTTGCGTTGATTACTTTTTGAACATGATTGTATTGTCAATAATTCTATATTGAGGATCCTGTCTGTTCTTGCTTGGTGCACCGCTTCTCGTGTTTCCGTATATGCGCGAATACAAACAATTGGCTAAATATGTATTGACTCTTTGATATGATGTCAAAATGCCCGTGAATGTGCTAATGTGTTATATCATGTGATGTTTCACTGAATGATTAAATGTTGATGATACTGCATTATGTCTGATGATGTGAAAGTGTAAAGATTCATGCAATGCATGATAATGTTTTATTCGTCATTGATGATGAGATATGTGTATCATGATTCAATTAGGGCAGTGTGGATTAAGAACAGAAGATGTCACGGTAAATTTATTGATGATTTATGAATGATGATGGTGTTATGTTTCATTTGTCCTTGATGATAATATTCATTGTAAAAAATAAGATGTTGATAAATTATCTATGCTAATTCAATGAAATAACTTACAGTTGTTGTTAATGGAAAAGTAATGTACTACGTCGTTTCGTGATCAATAACGGATGCATGATCTATGGACAATTGATCATTCGAAATCATACACAGCTCGGAACTATGTATATAACTTTTTTTGTGGGTCTTGCTGATTTTGCAACAGATTGTTTCCACATGTGATTGTAATGGTTTGAATAATTTTTTGTTCTGATTTCTTTTTATGATTTTTATAACTTAAGTTTGGAGGATGTGTATATAATTGGGATATTATCTGATTTACCTGCATTGGAACATTAATTAACCTTTTGTTTTATCAATTTGCCTGTCCAAACTAAACATTGTTATGATTTGTTTAAACTTTTCTTCTTTGATTTCCGTGATGATGATTTGCTATTTAAAAAAAAAAAAATTAAGTTGACATTATCGTATATGAATATATAAATAACCATCTGAAGTAGTGTAATTTGAAATGACACTTTGGAGCACTTACTTACACCAATTGTCATCTTCTTCCATGTGTGAATCACATCATACTTCACCCCTGATTCACATGATTCTTTTTTTATTCCAATAGTTTTTTAATCATACATCTGAGGTCAGCAGATTATTTATCATTTGGAGGCTATTATGAAACCACTTTGATTTATGACCCTGGTGTTTTCGGGTTAATTATGTACTGGGTGCAGTTCTATTTATTAATTTAAGTATGTCTCTTGATCAAGAAATCTTGAGTAACCTGACTGGGTCATCAGCATATACACTTTCTACAGTTGTAGAAAATGAGATGTCTGAAGAAGAACCTCAGTTACTGAGTCATTCTCCATATATGGACAATGAAATGCTAGTTGATGTTTTGAGAAGTAAAACGAATGTGTTTAAATGTTTGAGCCTCAACACTCAGAGTCTGAGCGCCAAGTTAGATCAATTAAAAGTTTTTCTAGAACAACTATCCATAAATAACAGTACGTTTGAAATTATATTTTTACAAGAAACCTGGGTTAATTATGAAAGGAATACTTCCATGTTTGAGATTAGCAATTATACTTTGATTTCTCAACCTTATACGGTTACTCCCCATGGTGGACTTGCCATCTATATTAAAGATGAAATTCCTTGTCAGGTTTTGAATATTGATGTCAGTCCATCAAAAACCTGGGAAGGACAATTTGTCAGAGTTAAAATCAAAGAAAAAAACGTTATTTTTGGTAATATATATCGCCCGCCTCGTGAACTCATTGAAAATTATGTCACCTTTATTGAGGAACTTAACTCTGTCATCTCTAACTTGCATGGAGAAATAATTCTTACAGGTGACTTTAATATCGATTTGCTTAAAATAAATGAAAGGCATGTCATAAATGAGTTTTTTGAATCTATTCATAGTGCTGGCTTTATACCTAAAATTACTGTACCCACACGTTTGTCAAGAAATACTGGCACTCTGATAGATAATTTCTTTTGTAAAATATCACATAGCTTTTCTCAGACCACCTCTGGCGTGTTAACACACAAAATCTCTGATCATCAACCTTATTTTGTCTGTTTAGATTATTTTGCATTACCTAAATCCCATCCAAAATATGTTACTATAACTACCCAAAGTGATGAAGCAATTGAGGCTTTCAAGGAATATCTCACTTCTCAAAACATAGTAGAACAACTGGACAGGGGGGCAACAGCTGATCCAAACAGAAATTACAATTTACTGGCTAAAATTCTTTCAGAAGGAATGCAAAAGAATATGCCAACTAGAACTCTAAAATTTAATAAGCATAAATTTAAAAAAACTAAATGGATAACCAAGGCAATTTTAAATTCAATTGCCTTCCGTGACAAACTGTATCTCACATTAAAGAAAACACCAGTATCATCAACCCTTTACAATCAGCTTAAAACCAATCTTAACACTTATAATAATATCTTGAAAAAGACAATCCGTGCTGCTAAAAAACTTTACTATCACAGCCAGTTCGAGCAGTTCAAACATGACATAAAGAACACATGGAAAACTATTAAAGAAATAGTCAATCGAACGAAAAATAAACATAAAGTAGTTGAAATATTTAAAATCAATGGTACAAATGTGGCTGACAAAACAACAATTGCCAATGAATTCAATACGTTTTTTACTGAAATAGGCTCCTCCTTGACATCAGGTAGTGCTCTTCCCCCGTCACTTGATTTTAGTAAATATCTATTTCCTCCGATAAATTCAACTTTTCAGTTTAGAGAAATTTCAATTAATGAGTTAGATGGTATGATTAACAAAATAAAATCTAAAACCAGCTTCGGATATGATAATATTTCTTCAATCTTACTGAAAAAGATTAAGGGTACAATTATTGAACCTCTACTGATAATAATTAATCAGACACTTAACAGTGGTATATTTCCAGACAAATTAAAAATAGCCAAAATAACTCCAGTTTATAAAAAGGGTCCTGAATCAGATATAAAAAATTACAGGCCAATTTCTGTGTTACCTACCATTTCTAAAATTTTTGAAAAGGTTTTGTTTGTTCAAATGCATGATTACTTTAAAAGTAAAAATCTCTATTATGTTAGTCAATATGGCTTCCGAGAACTTCATTCCACAGAACTTGCTGCCTTAGAATTAACTGATCGTATTGTGAATGAAATGGATTCAGGAAATGTACCACTAACAGTTTTTATGGATTTATCAAAGGCATTTGATACTATTAATCATGAAATTCTCCTTGAAAAACTTCATTACTATGGTTTTAGTGGCACCGCATGGGCCCTCCTGTCCAGTTACCTCGGTAATCGTGTACAATATGTCGAATATCAAAATTGTTCTTCCTCTCACTTAAATATTTCTACTGGTGTCCCACAGGGTTCAATCTTGGGTCCATTGTTGTTCCTCATCTATGTAAATGATGTTTTCAGATCAAGCAGTTTTTTCAAATTCATTGTATACGCAGACGATACCACTTTATTTGTTTCTCTTGATTCTTCTCAAGACAATGTTCAGATCTTGAATACTGAATTAGCAAATGTTTTGTCTTGGCTTAAAGCTAACAAGCTATCTTTGAATATAGATAAAACAAAATGTATGATTTTCCACACTCCTGGTAAAGTTGTCAATCGCCCAGCGTTATTTATAGATTCCAAAATCTTGGAATACATTGGTACCTTTAATTTTCTAGGTATAGCTATTAATGAGCATCTCAAGTGGAATGATCACCTTGATAAAATAAGTAAAAAAATAGCTAAGTGTACTTGTATTTTAAATAGATTGAAGAAATTCCTTCCTCAGGATACTTTGAAAACTATTTATTGTGCCCTTATTAATTCTCACCTTAATTATGGAATTCTATGCTGGGGCTACAAAGCAAACTCCATATTTAAATTACAAAAAAGGGCAATTCGAGCTGTAGCCAATACTAGATATAATGCCCATACACAGCCCTTATTCAAAAAATTGTGTTTGCTTACTGTTCATGATATTTTGAAAGTAAAATTATATAAGTTTTTTTACAGATTAGAAAATAATCAAATTCCGAAATATTTTTCAGTGACAAATATTCTAATAAAACCCCAAAATGATTACCCATACAATACACGAAATAAAAATTTTAGATTACCTCGCCTATATCATGCATATGCCGAAAATAGTGTCAGATACCAGTTACCCAAGTTATTAAATATTACTTCAAATTCCATCCTGGGAAAGGCCACAACTCATAGTGAGTTTGGCTTCTCCTTGTATATTAAAAATTCTTTGATCCACCAGTATCAGGAACAGTGTTCCATACAAAATTGTTTTATATGTCAATCCTCCAACTATAGGTAATATTATTTCATCCTTTTTCCTTTGCTGACCATTTCATTTCATCCCATCGACCCTCATCTCATTTTCATTTATCCCCCTTCACCTTTCATTTATCATTTCACCTATCATCATTTATTTATTTTTTTTTAAATTGTGATTTTCAGTTTATTTGTCATAATTTGAAAATTTCTGGTAATTCATTTAAAATTTAAATTGATATTTTCTGTTCTAATAGGTGGCATTCATGCTAGCGCCATATTCATGGCAAAGTGAATGTCTCCTGACATTTAAATTATAAAACCATGTTTTTTGTATTCACTGTAACTGTGTGGATTCATGTCAAATAAACATTTCTGTCTGTCTGTCTGTCTGTCTGTCTATAGGGTACTAGATTTACCCATGATTTGGGGCAGGACTATAATGGGGAATAATTAACCCCCCCCCCCCCTCTCTACCTGCATGGGCATGTGGCCCCGTGTTGCATGCTGACCATTTGAAAGAGCATTTGATTAATAATTGTAAGATAAGTAAAGATTGGTGGTAGAGGAAGTGAAGTTACAAATGCATCTTTTTGGCGGGAAGGCAGACGGTGGCGCCAGTCCTAAACGTGAGCAATAGCGGAACTACGATGGAGATGCATGCGCCCCTGGTGGGGAAAAACAGTAGAGGCAGATAACGTAAATAAGGGAGCTGTTTCACTGTTATTTGCTGTTATCAGAAGGAGAGGATAGAGCAATAAGGATAGGTGGACAGTTTAGGTGAGTGGCATTGCTCGGGGAGGAGTTTTTAGCTGTTGCAGGTGTGAGCATGTGACCCATGATTTTTGCATCTTATACCCGGCAGGGATGTCACAGATGTGCCACTTGGACGGTCACGCGCACAGATTCGCGGACTTTTGCGTGTAAAAAAGTGTGAATAAACAGAGTGTATGCGTGTTTTATTACATATATGTTTTGTAAAATTTTCTTTACATATATGTTTTGTAATATTTTCTTACCCCGCCTTGGACGTCTTTTCAAAAATTATTACCCCCCCTTGAAACACGTGTGAAAAGTTAGTACCCCCTCGGCCAAAACACCCACCCCCCCCTTAGTCATAAATTCTGAACGGTCCCTTATACATGTATATATGTGCAAAATGCACAATTCTGC
Source organism: Platynereis dumerilii (assembly GCA_026936325.1). Classification (NCBI taxonomy): domain Eukaryota; kingdom Metazoa; phylum Annelida; class Polychaeta; order Phyllodocida; family Nereididae; genus Platynereis; species Platynereis dumerilii. The sequence goes on from JAPTHN010000034.1 coordinate 1,824,964, forward strand.
CGGGTATATTATTCTATACTTCTGGAAGGGTATAATTATATTATACTTAACATCTGTCAGTTTATGATCTATAAGTTCTGCAAGTTGAATTTTACTTAGAATCGGCAGAATTACTAGCTTTAAAGATACGTGAGATAAAGTATCATGCAGAGTTCTCACCAGGTGTGCCACTGCAGCACTGCTCTTTGTCTACAAATAGCTCACTATCCTGCACTTCCTCTCTGATCCTAGGTGCATGAAGCATCCCAACATCTTGGATCTGATTTTGGCACTGGGCTATAGGAATTGCAATCTTTAACTGAATTGGCGCCCAATGTCAGCAGAAAGTGACAACAGTTTATGTTGACTCGAAGAGGGCTTTGATGAAAAGTGATTAGAGCTCACAATAAGAATTTTTAGTTCTGAATAGATGGGTGTTGACTTGAGTGGCACTTTTGCATGCAAAAAGAGTAGGTATTAGATAGAAAGATAAAAACAAACTTCTATATTTAGCGATCATGATATTATTATTGCCTAAAGATATAGTAAAAGAAGCACATGAAGTTAAAGCATGCTATAGACTCAGGCACCTTACTTTGTGTACAAAGTAGAAAATGTTCATGTGACATTATGTTTCAGTCGTAAACTGTGGGAACCCTGGAAGTGTGAGTAATGCCGCCAAATCCGGAACAACTTACACATACAATTCTGAAGTGACTTACTCGTGCAATTCCGGGTATGAGAAGACTTCTGGTTCACTAACAAGAACGTGCTTGGCTAGTGGAAATTGGGGAGGGACAGCTCCCGTCTGTTCAGGTAATGATGTTTTTATTTTTGACAAGTTGGAATATTAAGTTTAAGTTTATTTAGGAGCAAATGTTTTTGAAATGATATGAAAATGTTGACATTTTTGGTTCAAACTTATCAAGCCATTTGACTGAAAGCAGCACTTACAGTTTGCGGGACCTTTATGATCTCATTAAACCATTTGAAGGTCAGAGCCTTCGTTATCAATATAAATATTCTGCTTAGTCACCCAAATGCTTTTTAACTGTCATCTGTCATACTTAAAGGTCACTGCTGTATATCATCGGTAAATTTAGTCTGTTTTCCTAACAACAGATATATATTGTACGTGGTCTTCAGTAATTTAAGCAGATCAGATATCAGCTGTTCTAGAAACGGCAATGAAAATACGGATATGCATGCACGTAGGTCGTAGGTGTGGCAATTAGTGCTATCATATAAAATACATGTATGTATCAACCTGGTTTCATCATGGCCAATGGAAAATATATAAGAGACACTGTGCAGTGATTTTCCCTCTATCTTGCTGACAAACAGACAGACAAAAGAATGGACAGACAAATGAACAGACGTAAAATCGTGGATGAAAACATTAGTCCCGTCCTGCTGCAGGACTAAATATAATTTCTGACTGATTTTTTTTTTTTGAAGAAGAAGGCTCCCTTATTTTTCGTAATTCAATTAAATAGAATGTTCGGTCACCAAAAGTTTTTTGACTCAAGTTAAATTAGAGTTGAGACTGTATGCTAAATTTAAATGAAATTGGTTTGATAGGGCGATATGCAAAGTGTTCCCAAGATTTCAAAAATTCCTTTTGGTAATGGGTAATGGCTGCTAATAGCTAATTTGTGCACTTAATTTCAGCTGTATCGTGTGGCGTTCCTCAAACAGTATCGAATGCAGGTAGAAGTACCACCTCAGCTGTATCTTATCCCAACAGTGTGACGTATACCTGCAACACCGGGTACACCAAGACATCCGGGAACCTCGTTAGAGACTGCCAAACAAACGGGGCCTTCTCTGGAGCACTTCCTGTTTGCACAAGTAAGGGAATTTACTTGTGTATCATACAATTTGCATTGCAAAAAAGGTTGAAGTAATGATGTATCATATTGTATCTATAAATTTTCAATGCTTTTCTGCTGTTAGTCCTATTTTATCATAGTTTTGATTATTGGAGCCCATGTGATACCATGACAAATGTTTTGCACGAAACCACACCAGAAGATAAATTGAATGAGTAACTAGATTAAGATAACCTATTTTAGGTCCAGATACAATCTAGCACATAGTATGTTTGAGCCATGCAAGACACTTTAAAATCCACTGAGCTTTTAAAAAGTGGAGAAAAACAATCTTGATCAGCTCATAAAACAGTGTCTGGATGATATTCTACTTACAGTTGTCAACTGCGGTGACCCAGGAACACCAACTCATGGCATCAAATCGGGAGGAACTTTTACATACCAAGCAACTGTAACATATTCCTGCATAACTGGTTATGAAATAACGTCCGGATCTCAGTCGAGGAATTGCAAAGCTGATGGGACTTGGGATGGCACAGCGCCTGTTTGCATAAGTATGGCATTTTAGTTGATGATGGTTCTGTTTTGATATTACTTGGAATTGGAAAATAAGTCCTATCATTAAATTATAAGACACCAGACTACACTTCATGGAAGTGAAACTTACAGCAGATGAACTTCAAGTGCTTACATCTGGCTGTTTTCAGAGCGTCATTGATGTCACTGTAGCTGTTGCTCCTTCACCATTGGAACCAGTGGTTTTTTCACCGACTCATAGGGCAATTAGTGACAAGTATATGTAATCAGTAATGTGTATCACTGCTACGCTGAACATAGGAGAGGTGGCTTATGAGTCTACAAAATAGAAAATGTTCATGTGACATATGTTTCAGTCGTAAACTGTGGGAACCCGGGAAGTGTGAGCAACGCTGCCAAATCCGGAACAACTTACACATATAATTCCCAAGTGACGTACACGTGCAATTCCGGGTATCAGAAGACTTCTGGCTCACTGACAAGAACGTGCTTAGCTAATGGAAATTGGGGAGGGACAGCACCCGTCTGTTCAGGTAATGATGTTTTTATTTTTGACAAGTTGGAATATTAAGTTTAAGTTTATTTAGGCGCAAAAGCTTTTGAAACAATGTGAAAATGTTGACATTTTTGGTTCAAACTTATCAAGCCATTTGACTGAAAACAGCACTTACAGTTTGCGGGACCTTTATGATCTCATTAAACCTTTTGAAGGTCAGAGCTGTCGTAATCAATATAGGCCTATTCTGTCTAGTGACCCAAAAGCTTTAAAACTGTCATCTGTCATACTTAAAGGTCACTGCTGTATATCATCGGTAAATTTAGTCTGTTTTCCTAACAACAGATATATATTGTAGGCACGGTCTTCAGTAATTTAAGCAGATCAGATATCAGCTGTTCTAGAAACGGCAATGAAAATACGGATATGCATGCACGTAGGTGTGGCAACCGGTGCTATCATATAAAATACATGTATGTATCAACCTGGCTTCATCATGGCCAATGGAAAATACATATAAGAGACTCTGTGCAGTGATTTTCCCTCTATCTTGCTGACAAACAGCTAGACAAAAGAATGGACAGACAAATGAACAGACATAAAATTGTGGATGAAAACATTAGTCCCATCCTGCCGCAGGACTAAATATAATTTCTGACTGAATTTTATTATTTTTTTTTGAAGAAGAAGGCTCCCTTATTTTCGTAATTCAATTAAATAGCATTTTAGGCCACCAAAAGTTTTTTGTCTCAAGTTAACTTAAAGTTGAGACTGTATGTAAAATTTGAATGAGATTGGATTGATAGGACGATCTGCAAAGTGTTCACAAGATTTCAAAAATTCCTTTTGGTAATGGGTAATGGCTGCTAATAGCTAATTTGTGCACTTAATTTCAGCTGTATCATGTGGCGTTCCTCAAACAGTATCGAATGCAGGTAGTAGTACCACCTCGGCCGTATCTTATCCTAACAGTATGACGTATACCTGCAACAACGGATACACCAAGACATCCGGGAACCTCGTTAGAGACTGCCAAACAAACGGGGCCTTCTCTGGAGCACTTCCCGTTTGCACAAGTAAGGGAATTTACTTGTCTATCATAAAATTTGCCTTGCAAAAAAGGTTGAAGGAATGATATATCTATAGCCCGTCAATGCTTTTTTACTGTTAGTCCTATTTTATCAGAGTTTTGATTAATAAAGCCCATGTTATACCAGGACTTATCTTTCAAAGAAAACCCAGCCAGAAGATAAATTGAATGAGTAACCAAATTAAGATAACCTATTTTAGGTCCAGATACAATCTAGCACATAGTATGTTTGAGCCATGCAAGACACTTTAAAATCCACTGAGCTTAAAGTGGAGAAAAACAATCTTGATCAGCTCATAAAACAGTGTCTGGATGATATTCTACTTACAGTTGTCAACTGCGGTGACCCAGGAACACCAACTCATGGCATCAAATCGGGAGGAACTTTTACATACCAAGCAACTGTAACATATTCCTGCATAACAGGTTATGAAGTAACATCCGGATCTCAGTCGAGGAGTTGCAAAGCTGATGGGACTTGGGATGGCACCGCTCCTGTTTGCACAAGTATGGCATTTTAGTTGATGATGGTTCTGTTTTGATATTACTTGGAATTGGAAAATAAGTCCTATCATTAAATGATAAGACACCAGACTACACTTTATGGAAGTGAAACTTACAGTAGACAAACTTCAAGTGCTTACATCTGGCTGTTTTCAGAGTGTCATTGATGTCACTGTAGCTGTTGCTCCTTCACCATTGAAACTGACCAGTGGTTTTTTTCACCGACTCATACGGCACTTAGTGACAAGTATATGTAATCAGTAATGTGTATCACTGCTACGCTGAACATAGGAGAGGTGGCTTATGAGTCTACAAAATAGAAAATGTTCATGTGACATATGTTTCAGTCGTAAACTGTGGGAACCCGGGAAGTGTGAGCAACGCTGCCAAATCCGGAACAACTTACACATACAATTCTCAAGTGACGTACTCGTGCAATTCCGGGTATGAGAAGAGTTCTGGTTCACTAACAAGAACGTGCTTGGCTGATGGAAATTGGGGAGGGACGGCTCCCGTCTGTTCAGGTAATGATGTTTTTATTTTTGACAAGTTGGAATATTATGAGTTTACAATAGGTCTGTCTCCATTTGTAGTTCCAAATTTATCTACAGGTGTCTCCAAGCAATAGGAGCTCTGATGGAATCCCCTTTGCCTTTCAACAAGGTGATTGGTGTTGTTGACCAAGCCAAGGAGTCTAACTTAATGAGTGTGTTTGTTGAATGTTTAATTGTTTGGGTCAGCTACACTGTATTGATTATGTTCTCAAAACAGCAGTTCAACAGAAAAGTGTGTTGTTATCATACAGATTGGGGAATTGTAACTTGTTAACAACCAGATTATTATTAACTGTTGGTCATAGGATTTCACTTACTTTGCAAACAAACCAGATAATATGTCATTTGGTGGGCTCCCCCAAGACAAAAATAGCCCTCCCCCCTTATTGTAGTGCCACCTACCGATAATACCTGTCGTAATACCCATATGGAGACAGACCTATTGCATCGGATCAAAAGGCACAAAGGTTTTTGAAACAATGTGAAAATATTGACATGTGTGTTGCAAACTCGCAAGCCATTTGACTGAAAGCAGCACTTACAGTTTGCGGGACCTTTATGATCTCATTAAATCTTTTGAAGGTCAGAATTGTCGTAATCAAAATATTCTGCTTAGTCACCCAAATGCTTTAAAACTGTCATCTGTCATACTTAAAGGTCACTGCTGTATATCATCGGTAAATTTAGTCTGTTTTCCTAACAACAGATATATATTGTACGTGGTCTTCAGTAATTTAAGCAGATCAGATATCAGCTGTTTTATAAACGGCCATGAAAATATGGATATGCAATATATGCATGCGTGTAGGTGTGGCAACCCGTGCTCTAATATAAAATACATGTATGTGAAGGTAGCACTCTCTTGTGTATCAAGTTGGCTTCGCCGTGGTCAATGGAAATACCTGTACCTCCTGAATAAGAGGTGCAGTGCAGTGATTTTCCCTCTATCTTGCTGAAAACTGACAGCGAAAAGAAGGGACAGACAAACGAACAGACATAAAATCATGGATGAAATCATTAGTCCCGTCCTGCTGCAGGACTAAATTGATTTGCTGAATGATGGAGTGATTTTCTGATTAGTAGGAGGAACAAGAAGAAGGCTGCATTATTTTCGTAATTAAATTAAATAGCATGTTAGGCCACCAAAAGTTTTTTGTCTCAAGTTAAATTAGAGTTGAGACTGTATGCTAAATTTGAATGAGATTGGCTTGATAGGGCAATCTGCAATGTGTTCACTAGATTTCAAAAATTCCTTTTGGTAATGGCTAGTGGCCGGTAATAGCTAATTTGTGCACTTAATTTCAGCTGTATCGTGTGGCGTTCCTCAAACAATATCGAATGCAGGTAGAAGTACCACCTCGGCCGTTTCTTATCCCAACAGTGTGTCGTATACCTGCAACACCGGGTACACCAAGACATCCGGGAACCTCGTTAGAAACTGCCGAACAAGCGGAGCTTTCTCTGGAGCACTTCCTGTTTGCACAAGTAAGGGAATTTACTTGTGTATCATACAATTTGCATTGCAAAAAAGGTTGAAGTAATGATGTATCATATTGTATCTATAAATTTTCAATGCTTTTCTGCTGTTAGTCCTATTTTATCATAGTTTTGATTATTGGGGCCCGTGTAATACCATGACAAATGTTTTGCACGAAACCACACCAGAAGATAAATTGAATGAGTAACTAGATTAAGATAACCTATTTTAGGTCCAGATACAATCTAGCACATAGTATGTTTGAGCCATGCAAGACACTTTAAAATCCACTGAGCTTAAAGTGGAGAAAAACAATCTTGATCAGCTCATAAAACAGTGTCTGGATGATATTCTACTTACAGTTGTCAACTGCGGTGACCCAGGAACACCAACTCATGGCATCAAATCGGGAGGAACTTTTACATACCAAGCAACTGTAACATATTCCTGCATAACTGGTTATGAAATAACGTCCGGATCTCAGTCGAGGAATTGCAAAGCTGATGGGTCATGGGATGGCACTGCTCCTGTTTGCACAAGTATGGCATTTTAATGACAGTTCTGTTTTGAAACTAAAATAAGTCCTATCATTAAATCATAAGACACCAGACTACACTTTATGGAAGTGAAACTTACAGTAGACAAACTTCAAGTGCTTACATCAGGCTGTTTTCAGAGCGTCATTGATGTCACTGTAGCTGTTGCTCCTTCACCATTGAAACTGACCAGTGGTTTTTTTCACCGACTCATACGGCACTTAGTGACAAGTATATCGATGGTGAAAGTGCAAAACCTCGTAAGTCAAAAAAAGCTGTTTTTCAGAAATTGAAAAAAACTGTCAGGTGTCTTTTTTTAAGGTAATGTTTATTAATAAGTGAGTTATGGCCAACTAGATACATAGAAAGTGACACCCTGTTGTAGCAAATTTTTTGTCAGAGGTCGTTTACCCCTTGCATTGATGTTACGATCAGATGTGATTGAAAATGTCGACTTACGAGGTTTTGCACTTTCACTTTCTACGCGTACAAAACCTTGTAACTCGATCATTTATCGCACTTTAAAGCAACTTGCAGCATTGAGTATACTTTCAATTTATGTATATACAGTGAAAATTATAATTTGCCTATGACAGATTGCAATAACAAATTTTATTGAGTGGCTACAATGACAAGAATTAGGAAAATGACATTTTTTTCAAATTTTCGTGCACATTCTTTTTCTATAGCCAAAATCACCAAAATAAACATAGGGAGGTAATTTTTTTTTAATCAGGAAACTTGCTGGGAGTCATAAAAAAGCAACACAGTAATTGTTTTTCAAAAAAAGTTGAAATATCCCACAATATGTGCTTCAAAGTTCTGATTTGAGTTACGAGGTTTTGCACTTTCACTTTTTGAAACATATCGACATACAAGGTTTGGTGAAATCATTCTGTTACCAGTGTCTTGCAGCTTCCAAAAATAGCAAACTGGCAAGGTAATCAACTGACAACGTGTATTGGATATTAAAATAGTCATTCCACCAAAAATCTAAAAATAGCAAAATTTTGACATACGAGGTTTTGCACTTTCACCATCGATGCTACGCTGAACATAGGAGAGGTGGCTTATGAGTCTACAACGTAGAAAATGTTCAAGTGACATTATGTTTCAGTCGTAAACTGTGGGGACCCCGGTAGTGTGAGCAACGCTGCCAAATCCGGAACAACTTACACATACAATTCTCAGGTGACGTATTCGTGCAATTCCGGGTATGAGAAGACTTCTGGTTCACTAACAAGAACGTGCTTGGCTAATGGAAATTGGGGAGGGACAGCCCCCGTCTGTTCAGGTAATGATGTTTTTATTTTTGACAAGATGGAATATTATGAGTTTACGACTGCATCGGATCAAAAGGCGCAAATGTTTTTGAAATGATATGAAAATGTTGACATTTTTGGTTCAAACTTATCAAGCCATTTGACTGACAGCACCACTTACAGTTTGCGGGACCTCTATGATCTCATTAAACCTTTTGAAGGTCAGAGCTGTCGTAATCAATATATTCTGTCTATTGACCCAAACGCTTTAAAACTGTCATCGGTCATACATAAAGGCCACTGCTGTATATTAATACTAAATTTAGTCTATTTTCCTAACAACATATATACACTGTAGTAGGGGGTCTTCGGTTGTTTAAACAGATCAGATATCAGCTGCTCTAGAGATGGCAATGAAAATACGGATATGCATGCACGTAGGTGTGGCAACCGGTGCTATCATATAAAATACATGAAGGTAGCACTCTCTTGTGTATCAAGCTGGCTTCGTCGTGGTTAATGGAAAATACATGTACCCCCTAAATAGGAGATAGTATGCAGTAATTTTCCCTCTATCTTGCTGACAAACAGACAGACAAAAGAATGGACAGACAGACGGACAGACAGAAAATCGTGGATGAAAACATTAGTCCCGTCCTGCTGCAGGACTAAATATAATTTCTGACTGATTTTTTTTTTTTGAAGAAGAAGGCTCCCTTATTTTCGTAATTCAATTAAATAGTATTTTAGGCCACCAAATGTTTTTTGTCTCAAGTTAAATTCAGAGTTGAGACCGTATGCTAAATTTGAATGAGATTGGAGTGATAGGACGACATGTAAAGTGTTCACAAGATTTCAAAAATTATTTTCGGTAATGGGTAGTGGCTGGTAATACCTAATTTGTGTACTTAATTCCAGCTGTATCGTGTGGCGTTCCTCAAACAGTATCGAATGCAGGTAGAAGTACCACCTCAGCTGTATCTTATCCCAACAGTGTGACGTATACCTGCAACACCGGATACACCAAGACATCCGGGAACCTCGTTAGAAACTGCCAAACAAACGGAGCTTTCTCTGGAGCACTTCCCGTTTGCACAAGTAAGGGAATTTACTTGTGTATCATACAATTTGCATTGCAAAAAAGGTTGAAGTAAAGATATCAATAAACTCTCAATGCTGTTTTAAAGTTTGTCCTATTTTATCCTAGTTTTCATTAACGGAGGCCATTTTGTACCATGACTATTATAATTTTTGCAATTTATAAAAAAGTAGATTTTGATCCACTATATCTTTTTTATTCTTTATTTTTATTTTATTACGACAACAAAAATGTCACATCTGACATATTTTTCAAAACAGAAAATAAAAAAATAGTAATACAAACATACAATAAATGGTTCAAGTTTAAAAAGACATAATCAATTTCAATCTTACAATATATCTATATCAAAGGCCTTTTCGGCATCAATAAAAGAAACAATGGTGGATTTTTTTTGTAAAATTCTGTGCCTCAGGATTGTAGTAAGGCTATAGATATGATCGTTGCACGACCGGCCAGGCCTGAAACCATTTTGCTCATCAAACAGAATGTTTTGCTCTGCAAATGTCAAGAGTCTACTGTTTAATATTGAAGTATATAATTTGTATACAGTAGATAGCAATGAAATAGCACGGTATTGCAAAGGGACCTTTGGATCAATACTTGAATTTTTTGGGATTGGCTTGATTATGGCTTTTCTCCACAAAGAAGGGATCAAACCTTTGCTAAAAACTGTGTTAAAAAGAGATCCTAGTATTATGTAATGGTGGATCTGCATTTAAGCACTTCATTCGGTAAACTGTCATACCCTACAGCTTTACCACTTTTGATTTGTTTACAGCATAGAAATACATAGAACGGACATGAGGCTCTGGCAGAAAAAGCAACAAAATCCACCATCTTGGAACTGCCCTGTATCCTGGCACAATGTAACCGTGACGTCACCAGTAACAGTGATGTCACTTATAACAATGGCATAACGTCACATCATAATTAGTCTATTGTGACGTCATATCTCAGGGCAGTTCCAATATGGCGGATTTGGTGACCTCATCTTGAGGTGGCATCATACAGCCTCATGTCCGTTCTATGTATTTCTATGGTTTACAGCCTTTCTCACTTCGTTCTCAGATACAGATCTATTCAGACTTTCACTTTGAACTTGGTTACTCTCCAGCTGCCTCATTTCAAGTAACACCTGTAAGTAAAATTCATCATCAAAGGTGTCAGGCGGAGGGTCAGTGTTGTAAAGCGTATAGAAATCATTCTTCCACCTATCAGAAACCTCTTTTCTGTCATATGTAACAGAACCATCATCTCTATAGACAGCGTCAGGGATGCTGTCAGATTTTTTAGGGCCAAGATTCCGGAGTTCTTGCCAAAAGGATTTAGGGTTTTCAGTATTCAAGGATTCAATTGACTTGATTTTGTTTTCTTGGAACTGCCTCTTGGCTTTCCTATACTTTTTATCAAATCTACTTTGAGCTTCATAAAAGTACATTCTACACTGTCTCCTGTAAGCTGAGTTTTGCGGAGCTTTAAGAAATTTATTTTCTGCTTCACGAACCAGGTTCCACAGTAAGGTGAGTTCGCTATTCCAGTAGGGTTTACATACTCGCAATCGCTTCTTAGCCTTTCGACCTACAATTCTACTTTTCAGAGATCTGTCCATTTCATCATAGAAGACTTTACAGAATTGCTCATAATTTTTATCAACTTCTGCTTGATCACTTGAATGTCTCTCAATTTTCTCAATACATTGCTGAATTTTCTATTATTCTCTTTTCTCATAGTTGTCAACTGTGGTAACCCAGGAGCCCCAGCCCATGGCAGCAGATCGGGCAACAGTTTCGTATACCTTGCAACTGTCACCTACACTTGCTCAACTGGTTACGAATCCAATTCTGGATCCCAAACCAGGACTTGCCTGGCAAATGGAACATGGAGTGGCACAGCTTACGGTTGTTCAAGTGTGTGATTTTGAATTTAAAGATATATATATGAAATAACATTTATGTTGATTGGATTATTTTTTGGCTGTAGTGAACCCTCTTCAGAGATAAATTTTACTCGTCAGAAAAAACTGGTGACTCTTGTGGTGCAACTAACGCTGCCAAAACTGGATCGGTCTACACATACCAAGCCGTAGTGGCTTATGCCAGGAAGCAGTGATGCTACAGCATACTGTACAAAAATGACTTTTCACCAGGGTACAGCAGCAGGCAGTTCTCAATTTCACCAGACTGGTCTAAGGATACAGTCAAAGAGGCACATGCAGTTAAAGCTTGCTATAGACTCAGGTACCTTACTTTGCGTACAAAGTAGAAAATGTTCATGTGACATATGTTTCAGTCGTAAACTGTGGGAACCCTGGAAGTGTGAGTAATGCCGCCAAATCCGGAACAACTTACACATACAATTCTGAAGTGACTTACTCGTGCAATTCCGGGTATGAGAAGAGTTCTGGTTCACTAACAAGAACGTGCTTGGCTAATGGAAATTGGGGAGGGACAGCCCCCGTCTGTTCAGGTAATGATGTTTTTATTTTTGACAAGATGGAATATTATGAGTTTACGACTGCATCGGATCAAAAGGCGCAAATGTTTTTGAAATGATATGAAAATGTTGACGTATTTGGTGCAAACTTATCAAGCCATTTGACAGAAAGCAGCACTTACAGTTTGCGGGACCTTTATGATCTCATTAATATAATCAATATAAATATTCTGTTTAGTGACGCAAAATCTTTAAAACTGTCATCTGTTGTACTTAAAGGTCACTGCTGGATATCGTCAATAAATATAGTCTGTTTTCCTAACAACATATAGTGGGGGTCTTCGGTTGTTTAAGCAGATCTGATATCAGTTGTATTAGTAACGGCCATGAAAATACTGATATGCATGCACAATTGCACATAGGTGTGGCAACCGGTGCTATGATATAAAATACAATGTCATGTATCATGTATGTGATGGTAGCACTCTCTTGTGTATCAAGCTGGTTTCATCATGGTCAATAGAAAATATAAGAGATACTGTGCAGTGATTTTCCCTCTATCTTGCTGACAAACAGCTAGACGAAAGAATGGACAGACAAACGAACAGACATAAAATCGTGGATGAAAATATTAGTCCCATCCTGCTTCTGCACGAAATATAATTTCTGATTGATGGAGTGATCTTCGAACTAATAGGCGCAACATATTAAGAAGAAGAAGAAGAAGAAGAAGAAGGCTGCCTTATTTTCGTAATTAAATTAAATAGCATTTTAGGCCACCAAATGTTTTTTGTCTCAAGTTAAATTATAGAGTTGAGGCTGTATGCTAAATTTGAATGAAATTGGAGTGATAGGACGACCTGCAAAGTGTTCACAAGATTTCAAGAATTCCTTTTGGTAATTAAATGGGTAATGGCTGCTAATAGCTAATTTGTGCACTTAGTTTCAGCTGTATCGTGTGGCGTTCCTCAAACAGTATCAAATGCAGGTAGAAGTTCCACATCGGCCGTATCTTATCCCAACAGTGTAACGTATACCTGCAACACCGGGTACGCCAAGACAACCGGGAACCTCGTTAGAAACTGCCAAACAAACGGAGCTTTCTCTGGAGCACTTCCCGTTTGCACAAGTAAGGGAATTTACTTGTGTATATCATACAATTTGCATTGCAAAAAAGGTTGAAGGAATGATACACTCTTGCTCATAAATATGGAATGTAGGCACATGTCAAAATGTGAGTAGAAATTGGGTAACACCATGCATTCATTATGGGAACTGCAACCAGACTTCCAACAAATCTTCTAGATAAATATGGGTCCATTCCCCATCACAAAGTGGAAATTTTATGAATTTGGAGAAAATCTTGAAAACTGGGGTCAATAATTGAAATACTGAGAAAACAACAAATATTCCAGATTTGTGAAGGGTTGATATCTCATGAAATATTGTTGATGCATGAAAATAAATGACAGCGTGTTACCAAATTTCTACTCAGTTTTTGACAGAATATTATAAATATTCCATATTTATGAGCAAGAGTGTATATCTATAGCCCGTCAATGCTTTTTTACTGTTAGTCCTATTTTATCAGAGTTTTGATTAATAAAGCCCATGTTATACCACGACTTATTTTTCCAAGAAACCCAGCTAGAAGATAAATCCAATGAGTAACTAGATTAAGATATCCTATTTCATGAGTAGATACTATCCAGTACAAGATTTTCTGAACCATCAAGACACTTTAAAATACTGAGCTTGAATTGGAAAAAAATTATCCTGGACTAACTCATGAAAGAGTATCTGGATGATATGAAATTTAAAACAATAAAAATAAAAAAATCTTGGATTAGCTCATAAAAAAGAGTGTCTGGATGATATGAAAACAATTAAAAAAAAAATCTTGGATTAGCTCATGAAAAAGAGTGTCTGGATGATACAAAAACAATTTTTAAAAAAAATCTTGGATTAGCTCATGAAAAAGAGTGTCTGGATGATACAAAAACAATTTTTAAAAAAAATCTTGGATAAGCTCATTAAAAAGAGTGTCTGGATGATATGAAAACAATTTTTTAAAAAAATCTTGGATTAGCTCACAAAAAAGAGTGTCTGGATGATACAAAAACAATTTTTAAAAAGGATCTTGGATTAGCTCATAAAAAAGAGTGTCTGGATGATACAAAAACAATTTTTAAAAAAAATCTTGGATTAGCTCATGAAAAAGAGTGTCTGGATGATACAAAAACAATTTTTTAAAGATGATGTTGGATTAACCAATAAAAAAGTTTATCTGAATGATATCAAAACAATTTTTTTTAAATATCTCGAGGCAGAGCTCTCATAAAAAGAGTGTCTGGATGATACAAAAACAATTTTTTTTAAAAATCTTGGATTAGCTCATTAAAAAGAGTGTCTGGATGATATGAAAACAATTTTTTTAAAAAATCTTGGATTAGCTCATGAAAAAGAGTGTCTGGATGATATGAAAACAATTTTTTTAAAAAATCTTGGATTAGCTCATGAAAAAGAGTGTCTGGATGATACAAAAACAATTTTTTGAAAAAGATCTTGGATTTGCTCATAAAAAAGAGTGTCCGGATGATTGAAAACAATTTTTTAAAAAAATCTTGGATTAGCTCATGAAAAAGAGTGTCTGGATGATACAAAAACAATTTTTTTTTTAAATCTTGGATTAGCTCATGAAAAAGAGTGTCTGGATGATATGAAAACAATTTTTAATGGAGGTGTTTACACACCGCCATTTATGTAGTTAGTGAGAAAGGGGGTAAGAGAGTGGGTAACCTTTAGGCGGGAAATTCAAAATTTGGAGAAGAAAATCTGGAATAACTCTTTTCATATTTCGAATAATCTCCGAATTGTTAAAACTAGCGATGCAGGGGCAGCAGGGCTGTTATTGCAGCCTACTTGTATTGATCTCCAATAATTCTAAGTACTCCTTTTATCAGTTTTTTGTTTGGAGTTTTTTTTTTGGTGTTACAGTCCACCATTTTGAAAATAATGTGTATTGTGTTCTGTGTATGCAAATGAGCTGCCCACCATTTTTAAAGTTATGTGTATTGGGTTTTGTGTATGCAAATGAGCTGATCTGCAACTATCTCATGGGGACATTTGGATGTGTATTGGTCAGTTTGCTCAACTTTGCTGACTTGGGAATTTATATTATCATAATACTAGGTCACAGGACATGAGATTTCAACAGTTATACGTAAATTCCCACTATTTCAATGAAATTTAGGGATGAGTGTATTTATGGATAGGCCTAAATTAATATACATAGACAGATTGCTAGCTAAATAAATGAATAGTTAAATACCGGTAGATAGATGGAAAGAGATAGAAAGACATAGAAAGATAGAAAGATAGATAGCAAGATAGATTAGGAAGATAGAAATATATATATCTATAGAAGAATAGATAGATTGATGTATGAATTTTATGGATTAAATATATTGCATGAATTACATGGATAGATTATAGAGATAAAATAAATAGCTTATAATATACTGATTAGTGAGATAAGACAAAGACAAAACTTCTGTATTGGTCATTTGTGAAAAAATTAATGCAGAATGAAATTGTTGGTGCAAAGATAATAGATTACACAGATTTATCAAAAGAGTTTGGTAAGCATGAGGAATAGATTGCAATTTGATACTTGTGTTGCACTTGTGTGACACGGTTCAACACGTTCGGAAGGGGGTAGAGTTAGCTCAGTTGGTAATGCACTGGGTTGCCAATCACTTGGTCCTTGATTTGAATCCCACATTGACGAGGTCACCTTTACTTGTGTTGGACAGTAGTTTCAATCATCCTTTGCTTCATTGCCATGTCCTCCTCCTGTCCTAATTGGCCTGCATAAATAAAGGACTTAAAACCTCAGTCGTCCATCTATCTGTCCAATAATCCGTGCAAATCTGACATGGGATTTCACATAATTTCAGCTCTTTGCAAAGTCTAGATTGATGGATTGAGTTAGTAATTTTGGCAGTCTACAAGTTATCTGGTAGCAGGTAGTGGTATGTGGATTGACAGGTTTGTAGACCAGCATATTAGTGACGATAGATTGACAGATAGATAGATATGGCAAGTGTAGCCCTCTAAGTGCAGCTCTTGGCGCTCACGAGGGTTGATTGATGAGATGGGATAGAGAGCGAGAGTCCTCAACATGCTAAACATTTACCCAATATAAGGAATCCTTTACTTGTCCAACACAGACACTGAATCATGGGGGCCGCCTTTTAATATCTCATCCAAACAACATCCAGCTGGCATTTTGCTCATGAATGAAGGTTGACTGAATTTTTTGGGTTCCCCACGCCATCCTCCATGTTGTCGGGGGTGGTAAGACCCACTAGCCCTGAAGACTGAAGCGTGAAGGATGCCCCACACAGGGTTTTGAACTGATGCAAGTCAAGACCTTCAGCCGAAGTGGCAGCAACTCTAACCACTGGGTTGCCACATGCTTTCAGTCCAACTCCTGAGGGTCTTTCCTTGCGGCTTTGCCTGGGTTCAAACCTGGGTCAGTCAATTTGGAATATTTTCAGTTTACTCTCAATATTGTTACGTCTCGCAGAGTTGTTCAATGTCAATTGGTTGACTATAAACCTCCATAAATGTTAACTACTAAGATCAAAAAAAGTCCCAGGTGGGTGTCATTCAGAGGACATGTTAAATCATTGTCTCTTTCGATCATTTTCAAAAAGGGTAAACGTGCAACGTGTAGACGACTCCGGCTGTATCTACCAACTCCAGCTGTATCTACCATCTCATTGATCAACCTGTGATCACCCACTCCTCTTAAATGGCTGCACTGGTGCATACCATATCTATCCATCTAGCTATCTATCTGTTTGTCTATCTATTTATCTATATATCTGAAAATACCTGTCTGGATAGTTAGGGCAGTGCAATACAAATGATCTGCTGGATACAGGGGATGCGAACTTAGACACCGCACCACCTCCATTTTGAACCCCTGGGTTCTTGTTTAAAAAAATCTTGGATTAGCTCATGAAAAAGAGTGTCTGGATGATATGAAAACAATTTTTAAAAAATCTTGGATTAGCTCATAAAAAAGAGTGTCTGGATGATATGAAAACAATTTTTAAAAAAGATCTTGGATTAGCTCATAAAAAAGAGTGTCTGGATGATATGAAAACAATTTTTTTAAAAAGATCTTGGATTAGCTCATAAAAAAGAGTGTCTGGATGATATGAAAACAATTTTTCTTTTATTCTACTTACAGTTGTCAACTGCGGTGACCCAGGAACTCCAACTCATGGCATCAAATCTGGAGGAACTTTTACATACCAAGCAACTGTAACATATTCCTGCATAACAGGTTATGAAATAACATCCGGATCTCAGTCGAGGAGTTGCAAAGCTGATGGGACTTGGGATAGCACCGCTCCTGTTTGCACAAGTATGGCATTTTGGTTGATGATTGTTCTGCTTTGATAAATTATTACTTGGAATTGGAAAATAAGTCCTATCATTAAATTATAAGACACCAGACTACACTTTATGGAAGTGAAACTTGATAGAAAAAAGAAATGTTTATTCATAATAAGAATATATATTATTTAGTCTCGAAGCAATTACAAATGGAACAGAATTAGTCCAGTCGAGCTAGTATCGAATCCAGCTCTTGCCGGGTCACCTGGGCCTAAGTTGGACGGCTTTTGCCTCATTTCCGTATCCTCCTCCTGTCCCAATTAACCTACCTAGTGCATAAATAAGGGTGTAAAGCCCCAATCATCCATCATCTATGTATACAATGTAGCGTGGTGACATATCCAACAACTACTGTGTCTATTCTTTTGACTTTGGCTGTAATGAAGCCTCTCTCTTCATGGACACATTTTTTCTTTTTAGAAAAAAACTGTGGTAACCCTGGAAGCGCAACAAATGCTGTCAAAACTGGAACAGCCCACACTTACCAATCTGTAGTGACTTACGCCTGTAATTACGGTTACGAGAAAACTGCAGGAGCCTTGACTCTCACTTGCCAGGCAAATGGAAACTGGGACAATGCGAAGCCAACTTGCTCTGGTGAGACATTTGTAAATTTAGGCTGGACATAACTGTTTTTTGTTTCTAGCCGCTTCCGGCCAAAAAAAATTTTCTGCCAAAGAAGAAATACTTTATTTTTTGATTGACACAATAAGATATTGAGATAAACCTACAGCTTTTTATCTTATCGTCCTTCGGAGTTCCTTCACCTCATTGCTGCGTCCTCCTCTTGTCCTAATTAGCCTACCAAGTGCATAAATACAGGCCATTAAGCCTCATTCATCAATCAATCTTTCTTAGTCCTATGGACCTAGCTATAAAAAACGCCTCGAGAAGATTGGAGAAACCAAATATTAATTATATAATGCCCTAAATTCATTCATGAAGTACCTATGTGCGGAATCTTTGCATGGTATTACTGTACTGATGAGTTATTGCTTCTTTGCAGCTGTCTCCTGTGGATTTCCCAATGACGTATCCAATGCCGGGAAGAGCAGTAATGTCGCAGTGACCTATCCCAACTCAGTCACTTATACTTGTAATACTGGTTATACCAAGGCATCGGGAGATTTAGTGAGAACTTGTCAGGCTGGCAAAACGTTTTCAGGGGCGTTGCCAGTTTGCAACAGTAAGTTTCTTTCAATGATTTTCTGTCTGCCTTGAACCTGGGAACTGTCAAGTAGTGGTTGACAGACTATCGGGGCATTTTGTGCTATCAAGACATCTTTGTAATCCAATCAGTAAGAGGGTCAACCAGTACAGCCCTGTAAATTTGATGTGCAAAAAGAGTTGACTGTTGCACTGTGAAAATGGCTCTTTGAGAGGCATTATAGCCTGCTGATGATTTGTCATGATCATGCCCATTTCTTTCCATGCTAATTTGATTTAAGGAAACAAATCCTGCTGACCTGCTTGTTGGTGACAGGCAAACGAAAGGACAATGCATCTGATTTTTACTCTCAAATCAGTTATGACAAATCAAATGGTCTTCTCTTGATCATGACTAATCAAACAGCCTCTATGTTTCTCCACGTAGAATGTAGAGAAGATGACACTTCATCGGTTATCTTGGGTCTCTTTCAATCATTATCTTTTCTTACAGTTGTCAACTGCGGTAACCCAGGAGCCCCAGCCCATGGCAGCAGAACTGGCAACAGTTTCGTATACCTTGCAACTGTCACCTACACATGCTCAACTGGTTATGAGTCTAATTCTGGTTCGCAATCCAGGACTTGCCTGGCAAACGGAACATGGAGTGGCACAGCCTACGGTTGTTCAAGTAAGTGATTATGAATTTAAAGATATATATATATATATATATATATAGAAATAACATTTATGTTGATGGGATTATTTTTTGGCTGTAGTGAACCCTCTTCAACAATAAACTTTCTTTTCTCAGAAAAAAACTGTGGTAACCCTGGAAGCGCAACGAATGCTGTCAAAACTGGAACAGCCCACACTTACCAATCTGTAGTGACTTACGCCTGCAATTTTGGATATGAGAAAACTGCAGGATCCTTGACTCTCACTTGCCAGGCAGATGGAAACTGGGACAACTCGAAGCCAACTTGCTCCGGTAAGACATTTGAAAATTTAGGCGGATGTAACTGATGTTAGCTTCTTGTATCTACTGACCCAAGAGATTTTCTGGAATTGAAAGCTACAGCTTGTCTATGACTTGAATTATGCTTGACACAATAACAAATTGAGATAAACCTATGGCTTTTTATCTGATAGTCATACAGAGTTCCTTCACCTCATTGCTGCGTCCTCCTCTTGTCCTAATTAGCCTACCAAGTGCATAAATACAGGCCATTAAGCCTCATTCATCAATCAATCTTTCTTAGTCCTATGGACCTAGCTATAAAAAAAGCCTCGAGAAGATTGGAGAAACCAAATATTAATTATATAATGCCCAATTCATTCATGAAGTTCCTATGTGAGGAATCTTTGCATGGTATTACTGTACTGATGAGTTATTGCTTCTTTGCAGCTGTCTCCTGTGGAATTCCCATGGATGTATCCAATGCTGGAAAGAGCACGAATGTCGCGGCGACCTATCCCAACTCAGTCACTTATACTTGTAATACTGGTTATACCAAGGCATCGGGAGATTTAGTGAGAACTTGTCAGGCTGGCAAAACGTTTTCAGGGGCGTTGCCAGTTTGCAACAGTAAGTTAATTTCAATGATTTTCTGTCTGCCTTGAACCTGGGAACTGTCAAGTAGTGGTTGACAGACTATCGGGGCATTTTGTGCTATCAAGACATCTTTGTAATCCAATCAGTAAGAGGGTCAACCAGTACAGCCCTGTAAATTTGATGTGCAAAAAGAGTTGACTGTTGCACTGTGAAAATGGCTCTTTGAGAGGCATTATAGCCAGCTGATGATTTGTCATGATCATGCCCATTTCTTTCCATGCTAATTTGATTTAAGGAAACAAATCCTGCTGACCTGCTTGTTAGTGACAGGCAAACGAAAGGATCATGAATCTGATTTTTTCTCTCAAATCAGTTATGACAAATCAAATGGTCTTCTCTTGATCATGACTAATCAAACAGCCTCTATGTTTCCCATGTCGAATGAAGAGAAGATGACACTTCATCGGTTATCTTGGGTCTCTTTCAATCATTATCTTTTCTTACAGTTGTCAACTGTGGTAACCCAGGAGCCCCAGCCCATGGCAGCAGATCTGGCAACAGTTTCGTATACCTTGCAACTGTCACCTACACCTGCTCAACTGGTTATGAGTCTAATTCTGGATCCCAATCGAGGACTTGCCAGGCGAACGGAACATGGAGCGGCACAGCTTACGCTTGTTCAAGTATGTGATTATAAATTTGCATCTATATATATATATATATATATATATATATTTATTTAAATATAGAAATAACATTTATGTCCATGGGATTATTTTGTGGCTGTAATGAACCCTTTTCTACGATAAACTTTCATTTCTCAGAAAAAAACTGTGGTAACCCTGGAAGCGCAACGAATGCTGTCAAAACTGGAACAGCCCACACTTACCAATCTGTAGTGACTTACGCCTGTAATTCCGGTTACGAGAAAACTGCAGGATCCTTGACTCTCACTTGCCAGGCAAATGGAAACTGGGACAATGCCAAGCCAACTTGCTCTGGTGAGATTAATTTTATTGAATGTTTTATTTCTTGGGAGCTCTCTCTATAATTTCACAAGTATCGTTAACACTTTATTGTTATTTTAAATAATTAAAACAGCAATCTTGTTAATGTTCCAGTCAGTCACTGCAGATTCATTTTGTCTGAGTTTCTCTGGCTAGGAATCTAAGTATCGTTGTAGTATGTTCACGTTGACTGATTGGTTTGTAAGCAATAAAATGTCCCCCAAATCTCTCAATTGAATGTAAGAAGCTATGAAAAATATAACATTCTGCTTCAGTGAGCAACTGAGTCTTATAAATGGATAATACAAGCAGATGAGAACTGACTGTTAAACTAACCACCAGACACGTCAACTGGCCTTAAAATACGTTTAATACAATTCAAATTAATTTCCTCATGTGTAATCCACTACCTCAACCGATCACATGAACTATATTGTCTGCGTTTCACTTAAACTGTCCTGTTGCTGTTTTTGTGTCAGTTGTGCCAACATTGTTATTATGTTCATTAGTGCTTCATGGTGAGTGTCTTTAGATTAGAGTTTTAAATTAACTAAATTAATAACCCTCACTTGTTTCTAGCTGTCTCTTGTGGAATTCCTGATGATGTATCAAATGCTGGAAAAAGCACTAATGTCGCAGTGACCTATCCCAACTCAGTCACTTACACTTGTAACACCGGTTATTCTAAGGCATCAGGAGATTTAGTCAGAACCTGTCAGGCTGGCAAAACATTTTCAGGAGCCTTACCAGTTTGTAACAGTAAGTTAAAATTTGTTTTCTTTTTCGTTGAATGATACTAGCCTGGTGCACCAGATTTATCATTGGACGTATGTCTGTTTTAATTGTTGCAATAGAAGTTATTGCCATGTTTCAAAATTGTTACTTACATTCTATGTAGATCTGCTATGTGTATGATTGGAGTTAGATGTATTTGGAATTTGTCAAGGAGTGTCTGTCCAAGAGACAAACAATGGATATTGAGCCATTAAAACATTTTTGTAGGGACCATCTCAGATCTGTGTTATAAGCTCCAAATGAGGAAAGATTTTACAGTGGAGGTCCCTAACTAAAGGGGCAAAAATAATCAGCCAAGTGCTATTTGTCATCAATTTATGTGTACTGCAGTGGTGGAGCTTCTTTAGTTTCTGGAGGGGGCCACTAGGAAGTTGGCTTTGCAGATATACTTTCCCTATAGCAGGAGTACCCTCCAAATTTACCTCCAATATTAGGAGGATACTCATGCTACAGCAAAGGTAACTGTGACTACAATTTACAAATCAAGTATATATTTGCCCCTCTTTATGCTCAGTAGCTCCTTCACTGCATGACCTTGGGAGCTGTCATGGTTGAGTGATTGGGGACCATATCCAAAGCGCACCTGGAGCATAATATTATCCCATAGAGATTTCCTTCAAAAAATTATATTGCCTAAGTGTATAAACATTTGAGATGACATAAGACAAGTGATAATAGAAAACACTGTATGAGAACATTAGATGTTCAACTTCTCACAAACTGGCCAGTCTAAAAGTGTAATAATCCATATATTATGCAAGCCACAATTAGTTTGTTGTAATGGAAATAGAAATTTCATGTTCATGACAAAGAATTTAAAAGGGCTTCTCATTGCTTGGTTTGCTGTCTATGTTAATAACACCTGTAATTAGGCATGCCTAATCATGATGTAACATGTATTATTTGTTTAATCACACACTCACAGTGGTACATTGGAGGTATAGATGCAACTACACATACATAAAACATTATTTGAATATTTGGAAAATAAAATATTTGTTTGAAGAAACCTCAGGTCCCTACAATTCTTTTTTTAAAGAATTTCTTGTTAAAATCCTGTTTAGCACAATTGGATAGAAAGCAACCACGTGTTTCCTAATCAAATAGTTTCTTGATGATATGAAGGCAATTTTTCTTGTAATAGTTGTCAACTGTGGTGATCCTGGAACTCCAACCCACAGCATCAAATCAGGAGGCACTTTTACATACCAAGCGACTGTGACATATGCCTGCGCAACTGGATATGAATTAACATCAGGATCACAGTCTCGAAACTGCAAAGCTGATGGGTCTTGGAACGGCACTGCACCTGTCTGTTCAAGTATGGCAATAATCAAATATAATTTGATTTATTTTGATTCTGCATGTATATTAGCTAGAATTGCAGCATTTAATATCTCCTTTTAGGAAATTACAAGACAGCAACTTTATTTTATTGATGTTGAACATGATAGTAAAATAAATTTGTAATTCACAGCCACATACTTAATTTGCAGAAGATGATTTAAGGCAATGTTTCTTGTTTCTATAGTCATGAACTGTGGTGACCCTGGCACTGCAGCTCACTCCGGTAAAACTGGGACAGTCTTCACTTACCAATCTGTAGTGACATATGCCTGCAATTCCGGTTACGAGAAAACTGCAGGATCCTTGACAATCACTTGCCAGGCAGATGGGAACTGGGACAATACCAAGCCAACTTGCTCTGGTGAGTGCTCTGGTTTGAATAACATTATATTCATGAAGTTTGTTTAATCTTTTTATGTTTTGTTTATTATTGCTACTTTTCAGCTGTCTCCTGTGGAATTCCTGTGGACGTATCCAATGCAGGGAAGAGCACAAATGTCGCAGTGACCTATCCCAACTCAGTCACGTATACTTGTAACACTGGTTATACTAAGGCTTCAGGAGATTTAGTGAGGAACTGTCAGGCTGGCCCAACATTTTCAGGGGCATTGCCAGTTTGTAACAGTAAGTTAATATATTATATATTATTTACTTTATATGATCATACAGGGCTCATATTTTATTGAAGTTTGTGGATGTGAAAGTCATCATTTACCTACTCAATTCATATCACTGCTAATTTTGTGTGCAGTTGTAAACTGTGGTGATCCAGGAACTCCAACCCATAGCATCAAATCAGGAGGCACTTTTACATACCAAGCGACTGTGACATATGCCTGCGCAACTGGATATGAATTAACATCAGGATCACAGTCTCGAAACTGCAAAGCTGATGGGTCTTGGAACGGCACTGCACCTGTCTGTTCAAGTATGGCAATAATCAAATATAATTGGATTTATTTTGATTCTGCATGTATATTAGCTAGAATTGCAGCATTTAATATCTCCTTTTAGGAAATTACAAGACAGTAACTTTATTTTATTAATGTTGAACATGATAGAAAAATAAATTTGTAATTCACAGCCACATACTTAATTTGCAGAAGATGATTTAAGGCAATGTTTCTTGTTTCTATAGTCATGAACTGTGGTGACCCTGGCACTGCAGCTCACTCCGGTAAAACTGGGACAGTCTTCACTTACCAATCTGTAGTGACATATGCCTGCAATTCCGGTTACGAGAAAACTGCGGGATCCTTGACTATCACTTGCCAGGCAGATGGGAACTGGGACAATACCAAGCCAACTTGCTCTGGTGAGACATTCCAAACATTTTGAATAACATTATATTCATGAAGTTTGTTTAATCTTCATATTTTGTGCTAAATTAATGTGATTACTATTGCTTCTTTCCAGCTGTATCTTGTGGAATTCCGGTGGACGTATCCAATGCCGGGAAGAGCAGTAATGTCGCAGTGACCTATCCCAACTCAGTCACTTACACTTGTAACACCGGTTATTCTAAGGCATCAGGAGATTTAGTGAGAACTTGTCAGGCCGGCAAGACATTTTCAGGGGCATTGCCAGTTTGTAACAGTAAGTTAACTTACAATAAATATTATGATGCAGGGCTCATATTAAATTGGAGTTTTTTGATGTAAATGAAGTTGTTTACCTTCTGATTTTGTATGTCTACCCATTAATTTTTGTATGCAGTTGTCAACTGTGGTGATCCTGGAACTCCAACCCACAGCATCAAATCAGGAGGCACTTTTACATACCAAGCAACTGTGACATATTCATGCACAACTGGATATGAATTAACATCAGGATCGCAGTCTCGAAGCTGCAAAGCTGATGGATCATGGAATGGCACTGCTCCCGTCTGCACAAGTATGACTTTTAAATATTCTATTGGTTATTATGCGATTTCAAGACTATAACAATACACCCTGTCAGTAAATTATGTGACCGCAAACTTCATTTTAAGTAAAGAAAGTTGAATTAAGGATACATTTTTTGTTGTCTGTAGTACAAGGCTGTGGTGATCCTGGTACTGCAGCTAATTCCGGGAAAACTGGAACAGTCTTCACTTACCAAGCTGTAGTGACATACGCCTGTAATTCCGGTTACGAGAAAACTGCAGGATCCTTGACTCTCACTTGCCAGGCAGATGGGACCTGGGATAATGCCAAGCCAACTTGCTCTGGTGAGACATTCTCTTTTTTTTTTGACACTTAAATTTAGTCTATCCAGAAAGTTTAGATCAGTGATCATCTATGCGGCTATGGCAGGCAGATGCTAAGAGGCCGACCAGATGATCTTTGGGGGGGGGGGGTTATGGATATTTGGTGAAAAAAAAAGATTGTTTCCCACTTGAGATTGAAAAAAAAAGTTTGTTCAGCACCAGGAAATAAAAAAAAAGTTTGTTTCCACCTGTAGCCAGGGTACCGTAATGTTAAAATTCCGAAAAAAAAGTTTGTCGCGCTTTCGCAAGCAAAAAAATTGTTCGTTGACGCGCCGCGAACGAAAAAAAAAGTTAGTCCCAGGGGTATAGCCCCCCCAATTATCGTCTGGTCGGCCCCTAAGCGACCCTGCTCTGGTGTGGTGCCCACTTTTGAAACGAGCAATATACTCAGATCTAGTGTACATTTGTTTCTTTGTTGTGCTCACTATGATGACAGAAGTCTTTTAGAGCTGAAGTGCAATTTTCAAGGATTTCCATTTTACCAAATACATATTGTATAGTCATTTTCAAACTGATGTAGAATTGCTGAAAAGCAACCATGCACTGATGCTAACAGAGAATAATTTAAACACTCTGAGCTGCAAAGTCAAATTGCTACATAATTCAGTTTGGGTTTAACTGGAGTCACATAATATTTGATGGATAAATTAATTACTGCTTTTTTTTTAGCTGTATCTTGTGGAATTCCTCCTGATGTATCCAATGCTGGAAAGAGCACAAATGTCGCAGTGACCTATCCCAACTCAGTCACGTATACTTGTAACACTGGTTATACTAAGGCATCAGGAGATTTAGTGAGAACTTGTCAGGCTGGCAAAACATTTTCAGGGGCATTGCCAGTTTGTAACAGTAAGTTAACAATCTTCTTAACATCTTCTTAACATTTAAACTAAACCTGACCAAAGCTTTACCAGCACAAAACTCCTCATTCACGCATCCCACTTCCCTAAACAGTTCATTTCTCCTTCCTCGCCACCTCTCTACTTCACATCCATCCTAACAGCTCATCTACCTCTCTCTTATTTCTCTAATCCACTCTAAATTCACTTCGACACTAGAGCTGCATGAGTTTCAGCTGTCATTTCACTCATAGATGGCACTGCATGCACTCAGCCTACCTACCTGCCACCTTCAGGAAATTCCACAGACTATAGGGGAAAGTAGGGAGAAGTGGGCCGTAGGGAGAAGTGGGCCGCCATGCTTTATGCTTAATATAGCATTGGGATAACCCTGAATTTGAGTTCCATGGCTTCAGTGTGATACCCAAGAGTGATACTGAAGCCAGGAAGGAGATAACTTA
Source organism: Platynereis dumerilii (assembly GCA_026936325.1). Taxonomy (NCBI): domain Eukaryota; kingdom Metazoa; phylum Annelida; class Polychaeta; order Phyllodocida; family Nereididae; genus Platynereis; species Platynereis dumerilii. The sequence continues at coordinate 1,851,636 of JAPTHN010000034.1, forward strand.
TTCCATTTTTTTAAAAACTTACATTGTAATTTTTCGGTGCCTTTGAGTAAAATTTCTGTTTTATGTAAAAAAAATTTATATGGGTGATTAGATAGGGGATAGATTGGAAATGAAAGGGTTGCTATTATCTCTGTAAAATCAGAGTTTTATCAGGTTATTGTTTAGGCATTGTACGCATTTAGGAAAAAATAGCACTCACTTTTTCTGAAAATGTGCAGGAGGGAGAAGTGGGCCACCTTGCAGAGGGAGAAGTGGGCCGGGGGCCCAGTTCTCCCTTCGTGTACCACAAACATGGTAAAAAAAATTTTTTTTTATTCATTGTAATTCCAAGACTTGAAAAATCATAAAACAATGGTAGGTTTGGTGTTTCTGGGCTTATTGTCACTGAATTCATGAATTAAAAGCTTAAAATATCATATTATCCTTTTTAAGAAAATTGCCCTTGTGACCAAATTGTCTTTTCACTTTGCCATGTCCCACATGGTGTCCATGGCAACAACAATTTTAAAAATATATATCAGAAAAATGCTGTTAGATTCATTGAATTAATTGCTGACTCAGTTGAAGAGCAAAACCCTATTCTACTATTTCTCAGTAAATAACTAAACAGATGGCCCACTTCTCCCAACCCTGTGGCCCACTTCTCCCTACCAGAGGGAGAACTGGGCCACTTGGTCATAAAAATTAACTAACCCATTTCACAAAAACATATCGAGCACTGAAAGTAATGCGCACCAGATATAAGTTTTAACATACCAAAACTCCATTCTAAAATGAAATACAGACACTGGACTTCAATGCTGTAGTCATAAAAAGGTGAAATGCAAAAAGTGGCCCACTTCTCCCTACTTTCCCCTACACTAAACACAGGATCTCACAAATCCTGGATCTTCCCACCAACAAGAATACATCAAGAACTTACAGCATTTTTCCTACATCAAAGATGCTGCCCAACTTCAGGAAAGAAACACCACAATGTTAACTTCATTGGAAGCAACAATCTGATGCTTAATTGTACCCGTCCCCTACACCTTCACATACATAATTAGCCCTTCATCAAGCAATTTCTGCACTTATCAAAAGCCATTTGCCAACTTTACTTCCATTACTCAAATTCACGCAATTATATTGCTAAAACCCAACTAACATCAACCATCTCTTCATCATTGCCACTACGACAGCTGGGGTCAATTCTCATCAAATGCCTCTTATAGTGCAATACCTACATATCTGCCTCTTATGGTGCAAAACCACAAATACTTACATATCTGACACGACAGATAGATACATACTACACCCATACTTCATGGCTTCAAATACAGAAAACCCACTTTTGCCGATTCTTTCTCATTCCTCTTTTCACCATGGACAATTGTAGCATTATATAATTTGACGCACTCCTCCCTGTATTATTTATCTTCATAAACTCTACATATCATTATTTATAATCCTGCCTTTTACAATGGGTAAATCTAGTATATATATATAATGATGCAGGGCTCATATTTAATTAGAGTTTGTGGATGTAAATGAAGTTGTTTACCTTCTGATTTTGTATGTCTACCCATTAATCTTTGTATGCAGTTGTCAACTGTGGTGATCCTGGAACTCCAACCCACAGCATCAAATCAGGAGGAACATTCACATACCAAGCAACAGTGACATATTCATGCGCAACTGGATATGAATTAACATCAGGATCGCAGTCTCGAAGCTGCAAAGCTGATGGATCATGGAATGGCACCGCTCCCGTCTGCACAAGTATGACTTTTGAATATTCAATTGGTTATTATGCGATTTCAAGACTATAACAATACACCCTGTCAGTAAAATATGTGACCGCAAACTTCATTTTAAGTAAAGAAAGTTGAATTAAGGATACATTTTTTGTTGTCTGTAGTACAAGGCTGTGGTGATCCTGGTACTGCAGCTAATTCCGGTAAAACTGGAACAGTCTTCACCTACCAAGCTGTAGTGACATACGCCTGTAATTCCGGTTACGAGAAAACTGCAGGATCCTTGACTCTCACTTGCCAGGCAGATGGGACCTGGGACAATGCCAAGCCAACTTGCTCTGGTGAGACATTCAGCAAATTTGAGTTTAGTCATAACATTAGGCTCTGAACAAAATTACATGGTATGTTTAGTGGAGATGTAGGGCGTAGCCTTTCATTTTATCAATTATAAGGCTAATATTTACTGGCAGTGAACATTTACAAACATTCCTTAGCATTCAGAGATTGTAACATATGACAAGATTTTTTCTGACAGAATCCTATAGAGTTTTCAGGATGTTAGTTCCATGGATGCACCCACATGACAAAATATTTAATGTTCCTCTCAACAAAATTATATTTAAACATCAATATTTGTATCACTATAAACAATTTCAGATAATTCGATAACATATCCACCAATGTCTGATTGTTAATTATTGAGTTTATGCACAAAACGGAAATAATTTATATGAGTAGTTGATTTCTGAACTTAAAATTTACACAGATGATAATCTATTAGAATGTGAAATTGTAAAATCCTGCCCTACCTTGACAGCAGGTTACGCTTGTAAAATCACATGAATCTCCTATAGTGTTATGATCCGCGTTGCAACGCTTAACAGCGTCGATGTGTTTTGCTTAATAAAATGCACTTCCGGTACTTCCGGTTGAGCAACCTACATGGCAGCACACGAGTTTGTTTCAATCTACAAATATTAAGAATCAAGAGAAATAATATGGTGTCAGAAATACGGATTAATGCTTAGAAGGTATATCTAACATTAGAGGACGTACGCTCACAAGTTGAGGAATGAAAACGATCGTTTAGACGGTGAAAAAGAGCGTCGGTTGTCCAGCCACGCTAGTTCCTTTGTCTGGCTGTCCAGTCAGCAAAAAAAAAAAAAAACCACGTGCTCGCCCAATTATCGACCATGGCTACTGCAGAAGAAGGATTTAAACCTCTGAAGTTTAATCCAGGAAAAGAAGAAAATGCAGCACAAGCATGGTTAGACTTCAAAGAACAATTCCATCTGTACCTAGTTGCTGCAGAAAAAACTGAAGTAAGTGGAGAAACCAAAGTTGCCAAGTTGCTGTGGAGCATGGGACTTCACTGGCAGAAGATATCCAAGAAATGTAAGTACGAAAATGATGACGATAAGAAAGACTTAACCAAAGTCATGGAAAAGTTTGATGATTATTTCGAACCAAAGAAACTGGTTAAAAGTTACGTGACGAGGTTCCAGCAACGGACTCAAGGCCCCAATGAGTCAGTTCAGGATTTTATTGCTGCAGTGCGGGAGTTAGGCAGCCATTGTGAATTTGGTGACATTGAAGACCGCCAAGTGTGTATACAAATTTCAAACAGCGTTACGAACACAAAGTTAAAAGAGAAACTGTGGGAAGATGACCACACGTTGACCCAACTGATAAAAAAGTGCAACGTGTTCGAACAAGCCCAAGTGACGAAGAAGCTGACGAAAATGGACGAGGAGAAGAACCTTTGAACTTGAACTTGAACTTTATTTGTACCAAAATGAATACATAAAGTGTGAACGCAACCATTCGCGGACGTGGATTTCGGCGTGGTGGTCGCAGCCGCGGATTCCAACGATCCAATGACAGGAGACCAGTTGCAGGAGACAGGAGACCAGTTGCAGTGGAACAGTCATCCAGACCCAGAGGGTTTTCCCAGTCGAGAAGATTCCAGCGTGGTCGTGGAAATGGCAGATCGAAATGTGCAAACTGTGGACGATCACACAGTTATGGCCAGTGTCCGGCATACAATATTCAGTGTAACTTGTGTAAACGGATGGGACACTTTCAGGCACATTGCCGAACAGTACGCAAGGTACATGCCGTTGACAATTACGAATCCAGGGACATTGATGATTATGATTATCATTATGATGTGTATGACTATGATGATGCGAATCAGTATGATGGTTATGGGTACAACCCAAAATATGATGATGTTGATGATCTGTGTGATGATGTGTTGAATGTACTTGCATGCACAAAAGTTGTTGATGTAAAACAATGTGTCAAAAATGTGAATGAGTTATGTGTTGTGCCTGCGCGCACAAGTGTCAAGAATGTCAATTCTATGGAGAAAAATGTCAGTAGGTGGAGTGTTAAATTTGACCTTCGGTCTGGCCAGAAAATCATGTTTAAGATTGACACACAGGCTGACTGTTCAGTCATGTCGAGTACAACTTATTCCAAGATTAGGAAAAAACCTCCTTTGCAGACTAGTGATGTTGTGATTCGTGGTGTAGGAGGCCACACAATGAGGTCAGTTGGTTGTATAGTGTTACCGATACAATACAAGGGGAAAATGCACGAAATCCAGTGCGAAGTGCTAACAGGGGATAAAGTTCCCAACATACTGTCGGAGAAGGACAGTGTTAGGCTCAATTTAATTAAGAGAGTGAATGAAGTGAATGAGGATAGAAGTGGTGAGACAAAGGGAGTCCTGGAGCAGTTTGAGGATGTGTTTAAAGGCATTGGAAAGATTCCAGGAAAGTACAAACTTCTCTGCGCACCAGATGCAGAACCCGTCGCTCACCCCCCTCGCCCAGTGCCAGCGGCACTGAGGGACCAGGTCAAGAACAAGCTTGACAAGTTGGAGACTTTGCAAATCATCCAGAAGGTGCCAGTAGGACACCCTACCCCCTGGTGCAGCCCGCTGCATGTTGTCACAAAGAAGTCTTCCGGCCCCGAGAAGGATGTGAGGATCACAATTGACCCCAGGGATCTAAACAAGAATCTACTGAGGGAGTATCACCCGATGACGACGTTTGAGGACGTCACGACCAGGACAAATGGTTCCAAGTTCTTTACAGCGTTAGATGCCAACATGGGCTACTTTCAGATCGAGCTAACCGAAGAAAGCAGACATTTGACCACGTTTATCACACCGTTCGGCAGATATCAATATCTGAGGCTCCCAATGGGCATCTCGTCAGCCCCCGAGATATATCAAAGGGCAATGACAGAGCTCTTCAGCGACCTGGAAGGCGTGGAGATTATCATGGACGACATCCTAGTCCATGCGCCGACACTGAAATTGCACAATGACAGGCTACGCCAAGTGCTTATCAGATGTCGAGAGAACAATTTGAAATTGAATCCGAAGAAAACAAAACTGTGTGCCAAGGAAATAGAGTACGTAGGACACAAGTTGACAGCTGAAGGAGTCAAAATAAGCGAGGAAAAAGTGAAAGCAGTCCTGGAAATGCCGGAGCCGAAGTCGATTGACAATGTACGGACTCTGCTCGGTATGGTTACGTATACCTGCAAATTCTTGCCAAAGCTGTCAAGCATAACTGAGCCCCTGCGCCAGTTAATTAAGGAAAGCAATGAAAGAACTTTCAAATTTCACTTTGATGAGGTGCACAAAGAAGCATTCCAGAAGCTCAAGAAAATGATGAGCACTGCACCTGTGCTAAGGTATTACAGCTTGAAAGAGCCAGTCACAATCTCGTGTGATGCGTCCCAGTCGGGACTTGGAGCTGTCTTACTTCAAGGAGGGAAACCTATTGCATATGCCTCGAAGGCACTAACATCAGCAGAATATGCATATGCCCAAATTGAGAAAGAGCTGCTCGCGATCGTATTTGCGTGCAAAAAATTCCATTCGTACATCTATGGAAGGAATGATGTCACAGTGGAAACAGACCATCTTCCACTTGTCCGCATATTTGACAAGACTTTACAGCAGGTGCCGCTGAGATTGCAGCGGATGCGGATGACATTACAGCAGTATGCCTTTACCCTAGTTGGAAAGTCAGGAAAGGACATACCTGTGGCGGATGCTCTCAGTCGAGCATTTGTCAAAGAGACTTACAGTGAGCTGCTGAAAGAGACAAACTTCGCTCAAGTGTATGCAGTGGAAGTTCGAGGCACTGCAGCCTTCAGTGAACGAAGACAAGAACAACTGGCAGCTGAAACCAAGAAAGACCGTCAGTTGCAGAATGTAATACAAGCTATTGCACAAGATTGGCCCAGGAACAGCAGCCCAGAGCTTAGGCTCTTTTATCAAGTCAGAGACGAGCTCTCTGTAATTGATAATATCATCTTTAAAGGAGACCGTGTGGTGATACCGGCGTCAATGAGGAAAGAAATGCTAGCCATCATTCATGAGAGCCATCAAGGCATTGTCAGAAGCAAACAACTGGCTCGAGACATAATGTACTGGCCAGGAATGAATGCAAACATCACAGACGTCGTGAACAACTGCGCCACCTGCCAGACAGCCAGAAATGAACAGCAACGAGAACCACTGAAACCAAGTGAGGTTCCAACTGGTCCATGGAAGATCATCGCGGCAGATTTGCTCCAATGTGTGAACTCTATGTTCCTGGTAGTACTACAGTGAGTTCATCGAAATAGAGGAACTACCAAAAGACACTCTCAGCCGTACCATCATTGAGAAGTTGTCCAAGATCTTCGCCGTTCATGGAATACCTGAGAAGCTCCTAACAGACAATGGACCCCAGTTCTCAAGCCATGTCTTCAAGGAGTTTGCAGAAAGTTGGGCTTTCAAACACACAACATCAAGCCCCCACCATCATCAGTCCAACGGAATGGTAGAACGATCCAATCAGACGGTGAGAAGGATCCTAGAAAAGGTGAATGGAGATCTATCCAAGGCTTACCTCTGCTTGCTACATTTAAGAAATACGCCCAAGTCTGCAGATGCAGGATCACCTGCGCAGCGACTGTTTGGTCGCAGAGTGCGAACCAAGCTACCTACATCGGACAAGCTACTACATCCAGAGGTCCAGGATCCAGCGAAAGTCAAAGAGCTGCTCGGAAAGAACCGAGAGACAGCAAAGAAATATTACGACCGAGGGACAAAACGCCTGCCAGCCTTAACACCGCAAGATACGATACGAATAAGGCAAGGACGTCAATGGCAACCAGCTAGATTAGCCCGAGTTCAACCAGCTGAACCCAGATCGTACAACGTGGAGACTGAAAACGGAAGGATGCTACGAAGAAACAGGAAGTTCCTGCTGAGAACCAACAAAGGGAACATCTTCAACCCAGAGCCTCCAGACGTACACATCCCGGAGGATGATCCACCAGTGATCAGGCCGACTCCAGCCAGGCCGAATACCCCTAATACGCCTCAAATTGCTCAGAGTCCTCCTCGCAGTCCACCCAGAGTTGAACAGCCAGATAGGTCTAGAGGTGTAATCACTAGAGCTGGTAGAACATCGATCAAACCAGCATGGTTAAACGATTATGAGAGTTAACCATAGAGTTAAAAACTTGCATAATACTCATATATAACCTAGTCGTGCTTTCTAGTTACAATAAGTCAATATTTTGTTTTGTATTTTCTTATCTATATAGTATTATATAAACTTCTAGTCCATATGTGCCAACTACTTAGCCAAAGTGTCTGTAGAAGTCATTTATTTAGTCCATTTACAAGTAACCAGTTTGTGTTTAAAAACAAAAAGAGAGAAAATGCACATGTCTGTAAATTTATCAAGTTAATGGTAAAACATAAAAAGGTCAAGCATAATATGATAGGATCAGAAGCATTGTATATTCTCAACATACGCACAATTTCTAAGCACTGTAACAAGTCAGTGTACTCCGAATTTTTATACTTATGCATTGTGTAATTTCTATGTACGGACAATTTCTAAACCATGCATAAAGTTAATGTACGCGTAATTTTCGAGTATTGTATAATGTTAATTCTAACCAAACAAGTGTTGTCAATGTATTGTAAGATCTGATTGAAATACCACAGTGATTTGTATGGTGATAATGTAACCTGTTTTTTTATTAAGAAAGAGAGGTGTTATGATCTGCGTTGCAACGCTTAACAGCGTCGATGTGTTTTGCTTAATAAAATGCACTTCCGGTACTTCCGGTTGAGCGCCCGACATGGCAGCACACGAGTTCGTTTCAATTGACTAATATTAAGATTCAACAGACATAACATATAGTACCTTGTATTATTGAAAATTTATCTTCTTCTGTTACATGTCTTCTTTTCTAGCTGTCTCCTGTGGAATTCCTGTGGACGTATCCAATGCAGGGAAGAGCACAAATGTCGCAGTGACCTATCCCAACTCAGTCACGTATACTTGTAACACTGGTTATACTAAGGCATCAGGAGATTTAGTCAGAACCTGTCAGGCTGGCAAAACATTTTCAGGGGCATTGCCAGTTTGCAACAGTAAGTTACCTTTGAATGTTTTTATACATTTGTTGAATTATGCTTACCCGTCGTACATACCTGTTAAAATTGTTGCAATGGAAGTAATTATTATGTCTCGAAAGTATAACTTACATTCTATATCTGCAATGTGTACAATGTATGAATGGAATTAATGCATATATTTACATTGGAGATTAATCTGGGAGTATCCCCGAGACCATTCAGGAATTTTGAGAAATCAACACAATTGTTAAAATCTATTTAGTATATTAACCAGAGAGAAATTAAGTAGATATCTTCATCAAATAGTTTCTGGACGTTAGAGAATCAATTCAGATTCTCAATTCTTATAGTTGTCAACTGTGGTGATCCTGGAACTCCTAACCATAGCACCAAATCTGGAGGCACTTTTACATACCAAGCAACAGTGACATATTCATGCGCAACTGGATATGAATTAACATCAGGCTCACAGTCCAGGAGTTGCAAAGCTGATGGGTCCTGGAACGGCACTGCTCCCGTCTGCACAAGTATGACAATATATACGATATAATTTAATTGATCATGATTCTGTGTGTACATCAGCTAAAATTAGAGCAATCAACATCTTCTTTCAGTAAACTGCAAGACAGTAACTTTATTTTATTAATGTTGAACATGATAGAAAATAAATTTGTCATTCACAGCCTGATATTTTGTGTGCAGAAGTTAATTAAAGTAATGTTTCTTCTTGTCTGTAGTCAAAAACTGTGGTGACCCTGGTACTGCAGCTAATTCCGGTAAAACTGGAACAGTCTTCACTTACCTGGGAGTAGTGACATACGCCTGTAATTCCGGTTACGAGAAAACTGCAGGATCCTTGACTCTCACTTGCCAGGCAGATGGGACCTGGGACAGTGCCAAGCCAACTTGCTCAGGTAAGACATTTTTGACATTGGAGTGTATGGAGTTTGTTCATAATGTTAGCTTAATCTGCATAGCCGGCAGGAAGGTTCTGAAAAATAATTACAATGTACGTTTAGTGGGTATATAGCCATTAGGGCTCTATATCGTTGCCAACATTTGATACGATACGTATCATCGATACACTTGATCGATACACGATTCGTACCGTCGGTCCGCAAATTCAGGCCGATCCGCATTTTAGAAATCCGCCTCCCGAAAAACCGAATTTTTGGCCGGGAAAGTCAATCTTGCATTAGAACTGACTTTGGAATGATTATATACCAATTGTAGGAAACCATAATTGTATAACTACTTTTAAGAGAATTACGAAATTACACTTAATTACTAAAAAATTGATATAATCTGATTGTTTTGTATAACTATTACTATTTCTATTTCATGAATGATTCGAAAAGACAATACTACATATTATTCTTTATTTCAAACTTCTTGTTGCTGTTCCACAAAAAATGTTGTTTTCGTTGATAGTTATCAAAATTATCGATGTTTCAATTTGATATGTCTTGTTGAGCACAAGCAACATGTGTCTTTCACATCTTGTCTCTTTGGTGTGATTTGTTTGTATATTTTATAACTGTAAAGAATTTGTATATATTATAATTGCATCAATAAAGAAATTAAAATTGAAAAAAAAATTGAAATTGAATCTTCCACAAACCAAATAAACTACTGTATAAAGTATAAACATCAATGTTTGCATCACCATAAACATATTTCAGGGAATATTAAGCAAAGTTTGATTGATAGTAAATGGGTGTATCAACATGTACCAAACAGACATGCTATATATGTATCAGCTCATTCAAAACTTAAGGAGGTAAATTGTTGTGAAATGAGATTGTAAAATTCTGCACCATGTCTCACTCTAGCATTATTCAATTTGTTTTCTTCTGATACTTGGCTTCTTTTCCAGCTGTATCTTGTGGAATTCCTCCTGATGTATCCAATGCTGGGAAGAGCACTTATGTTGCGGTGACATATCCCAACTCAGTCACGTATACTTGTAATACTGGTTATACCAAGGCATCGGGAGATTTAGTGAGAACTTGTCAGGCTGGCAAAACGTTTTCAGGGGCGTTGCCAGTTTGCAACAGTAAGTTTCTTTCACCAAACGTGTCTTTTATACTTTACTTTGAATGATCGAGAAATAATTTTGTCAGTTCTATACAGCAAACTTGCAGGTGATATTAATTGGTTTGTTGGTTTATTGAAAAATTCTTTAGGTTTTTAATTAGCCACTTACATCATCATATTTTATGATTCTTCAAAAGTTATTTTATTTCATTGCTTGTGTGGATGGGCAAGATTCCTTGAGGCGGAAATTTGGTAATACATCCATGACTTCAATTCTGAGACTTCTAGAATATATATGTATTTAAAATGAAGGCCTAACCATAGAAATTGAAAGGTACTAACCCTGACCTGTCTCCTTGCTTCACTGACATAATTGATATGATTGTTGCTCTGTATGGTTATCAGTGACAAGAGGATGTTATCTTTAAGACACAGTTCAAGCACTGAGTTACATTTATGTGTCATCCGTGTAAAAAAAATTCCTGTGTCGCCAAAAATGCAGATATCTGGACGAAACTTGTTTTATCTGATGCAGAAAATAGTTGGCTTCCATAATAGTATCACTTTTGTGGTGTGTATATACTCTTTCTATGTACCATTAACTAAAATAGGACAAAAAACAGGCAAAAATCGCCGATTTTGGGTGACAAAAAAAATGACACCTTGATGTTTAACGCTTCATATTTTGGATGATAATGGTTTTTTTACCAAATCGTTTTCTTGAGGCTCTCCCTAAGTTTCTTACCTATCGCATGATATCCACATTATGTCGAATATGGCAATTATTTTGAAGAAAAATATCAAAAAGCGATGCAGGGTAGGGTGACAATTTTGTTGTGATTTTCTCGCCTCTCAAGGAATAGTCAATTTTAATGTGACAATTGTGGCTCTAATTTTAAAGACAGGAAGTTTATATTTCACAGAAATATTCTTTATTATGTAATAGGACTAATGCTAGCTTTGTTTGTCTGTATCATGTGTCAAAACGACAAAATAAAATAGGTTACCAATGATGGTCCTGTCAGTTCAGGACATGTCAAAAAGATACGTAGCCCCGTAAAAAAAACTTAATCTCAAAAAGTTCTCAAGATAATGCGATGAAAATCAAACTTCATTTGCCCAACTAAATTGGTTACAAGCAGTTTATATTGGCAGAGCCCAGTTTTGGATAGTTTTTGAGATTAAGTTTTTTTTACGACAAAATTTTAAATGAAATTTTTTAGAAGTCGTATTTTATTTTCTGAATTTTGTCTAATTTGATGTATTGATGAATCTTCTTAACAGATATGGTTGTAGGAGGCACTATGAACATAAATGAACTTCCAAAAATTATGTTTTGATGAAAATAAGGCCCTTATTCTTTGGAGTTTTTATATATTGGTTGCAGGTTCTGTAAGGTCATATAACTCCCATATACTGGTAAATAACATGTCTAAAACTACTCAAATATTGCTAAAATTTACTCACACAGCACATTTATTAATAGTTTCGTGCCTATCTGGTCAAAAATGCAGTCATATTTAAAGTTACAGTTTACTCCTTCCACCAAGGTGATGCCAAGAATTCGCTCTGCAACTTCTGCTGCATAAAAAAGGCATTCAAAAAATTTTAGCAGACACCCTAACATGCAGGTATCACTTGAGAGTAACTATATTTGAATATCGTATTGATTACTGCTGTTGGTTCCATCAAAAAGTGGTTGATGCAACTTGGTGATGTCGGTCTGACCTTTCTAGCAAAAATAGTGTTTAAATTGGCTTCAACTGACTTAATAACATGCCAAAGTATGAAATCAGTAATATTTTTGTGTTAAAGGACTAAAATCCCAAAGAAATTAACTTTTAAGTGCTGTGGTTACAAATTTTTATTAGATTTTTAGGTACGCATGAGGTCCCTCCCATTAATTGTGAATAACTTTTGAACGGTTAAATATTTTGCATTGATTCTTTCATATTATTAATCCTCACATTTTTTTGCATATATCCCATGCACTTTGATTGCAAAATATGATGTTTTATTTTTTAGTCCCTGCGACACCCAAATGTAACTCAGACCTCGAACAGTGTCTTAATGGGTGCTGTTATTATAAAAGTGAGTCATTGGATGTTATATTACCTTGTATTATTTTGTCATGCAGTTGTCAACTGTGGCGACCCAGGAGCTCCAGCCAATAGCATTAAATCTGGCAACAACTTCACCTACCAAGCTACCCTGTCTTACTCCTGTCCGACTGGTTTTGAATTAACGTCAGGATCGCAGTCCAGGACGTGCCAAGCAGATGGATCGTGGAGTGGCACCGATCCTGTTTGCTCAAGTATGATTTTGATTGATTCAATGGTTATTGATTTTATATTACATCACTTGTCATAGAACTTTGCTGTTTGTGTTTTTGTCTATTGATTGTCGTTCATGTTTCAGAATTGTTTCTTACAGTCCTCATCGTATTTTTTTATGCTGTTGAAGTGTGATTTCAGAGATGACTCTATTCTCTTCCATTGCAATATGTGTAAATTAACTACAAGGTGATGTCATTTTAAACTAGGTCAGATTCCCTGGCTTCTAGCCAATACGAATCCACCAAAACTGAGCGTCACAGTTTCAACACAATATCTGAGTGAAATAGAGTCTGGAAAAACCCATGGAAGTTCCACATAACAGCCTGTCAGCCAATGGGCTGCCAGAAGAACTATACACAATACAATACATAATCCTTTCTTTTACAAAAAATTATCAAAGCCTATTGTTTGGCAAGGTCCGTTGAAGTTTAAAGTTGTAAAATCGCAAATGTCCAGATTTATCAAATAACTCTGGGGATTATAACTGTCTACTGTGAATGTTCATGAAGCTGCCACTTAGATTAGACGGTGATTGCCAGTTATAGATCATCAGGATCACATCAACTGTTATGTTCTGATCATACAATTTACATTTCAGGGGTCAATTGTGGGGATCCTGGTAATATTCCCAATACACTGAAATCTGGTACTGCCTTCACTTACGAGGCGCAGGTGATTTACAGCTGTGTTGCTGGTTACCAGAAAACGTCAGGGTCCACGACAAGATCATGTCTCGCTGACAAAAGTTGGAATGGCACAGCACTGGTCTGTTCTGGTAAGATATTCTTTAGTCCCACCGTAGGATGGGGCTATCGTTGTCATTTGTATACATGTGTCTGTCTATCAGTCCATCCGTCTGTCTGTTAGCGAGCCTCAGCAAAAACCGCATGCCATTTCTCATGAATCTTTGTTTACAGGCATTTCAATTGCTGTGCGATTCTAGGTGTTCTGGACATTGGACAACTTTCTACATTGTTTGCCAAATCTGATTGGTTCAGGGCTAACTGAATGTCACATAGTTGATAGATCAAACATAGAATCTGGTATTGCATTGCGTTGTATCCTCACTTGTGTGATTTTGAATGACCAAAATCGCTTGGTAATTTAAACGCCGGTCCTGTAATATTAGTCAATTGAAAGGTTCTGAAACTGTCTCACTCTTGGTCTTGATTTCATTTCATCTTTTCTTCTAAGTTTGTCTGACCCAAAATTTATTGACGAAATGAGACTTTTTATTTATTTCTATAGATGTAGTCTAAAGTGAATTTCACAGTCAGGATTCAGTACATGATATACATTTCTTTCAGCGTCGTCTTGTGGCATCCCCCAGGATGTCCCAAATGCAGGGAAAAGTACTTCGGCCGCTGTGGAATATCCAAATACTGTAACTTATACATGTAATACTGGTTACGCTAAAGCGTCTGGAGATCTTATTAGAAACTGTTTAGAAAACAACACATTTTCTGGCGTATTACCGGTTTGCAGTGGTAAGTAAAGCCAAGAAGATAAACAATGTAGTGTACTTTAAGTATATTATAGTGCATTAAAGTTACACCCCATACTACTTTATTTTCTGCCTTAAGATTCACAATAATCAAGTGGTTATCGATCAATCTAAAACTAGTGTGCCCTGTGCACTGTATGCACTCAGTTACTGCATAATTTATATATATCCTCTTCTTTATCGACTGGTTGCGTAATTGATTTTTCTGTCAATATTGGTCGTAATGATTACCGATAACGCAATACGTTACATTATGCCCATTGCCTGTTTCCGTTATTGCAGCCATGTCATGCGGCCAACCGCCATCAGTCGCCAATAGCAAAACGTCAACTAATTTAGTTCTCAGTTATACACAAGAGGTCTCTTATGTCTGCGATACGGGATTTACACTGACTTCTGGTGATGTGAAAAGAACATGCCAGGCTAATGGACAATTTAGTGGCAGTCCGCCTTTGTGTGAAGGTAAAGTAACTCCATAAATATATTCTATAAAGGTAACACCATTGGACTTGCACTTATGCTGTTTCTTCTGTCAGAGACTCTTTGGAATGAAATGGTCACCCAAACAAGCACTTTAACCATTTGGCAACATGGCTGACGCAGTCTTGTGGAACTCTGATTGAATTTAACGAATCATGGAATATTTATTCAACAGTCCAACTAATTAAAAAAAAAAACTGTGTGGAATGACAGGGTGAAGCAAATTCAATAACCAGAAATTGATGACAATATTAACTTTGTTTAGTAGAGATGATGTCCTGATATTTAATTTCAGGTGGACCGCCTAATGTTCCCGCGGAATTGAACGACCGGAATTATCAATCATGTCTGAGCGTGAGCCAATCAAGCAATATTACATATCCCATCTATATAACATGGACGCATGCCTTTTTGTTAAAGGTTTATTCCAAGAATATCACATGTGCTGGACAGAGCGGGATGCAAGTTTCAGTCTGCGAAGAATCTGTCTGCACAAATTGTATTCCTCTTGTACCGAGCAAAATAGATACAAGGACGTTAAGCCAATATTGGTGCAGCTGCGAAGATACGTGTAATCAAGTCCATATAACGTTCTTCAGCGAAGGTTTGAATGACAATAGCCAAATATGCGAGGTGACCATCTGATGCTATGAAGAAATCGTTAATGTAAAAACAACACTACTGCATTTGTATTACTCAGCCTTTTTGCAGACTTTCACCAAATATTTGTCACAAAGTCTGCAAGTGTCTATACAATTTCTTCAAACATCTGGTTGAAAGCTGCAATTTGTAATTTGTCTCATGTTCGAACGTCTGTGGTAGGATAATCTCAAAAATTAACATAACATTATCCAGTTTGTATGCGTTGTCAGCTATGTCAAGTTTTATTTAGCAAAACGTAATTTGGTGCCAAGTTAGATATGTGTCTCGAGGAACATAGATGCCATGATATATAATGTTCTACATGATATTATTACCGGAATGTTGCTCATTCAGGGGAAAAAGTAAGCCCTGTGAATTTGTTTGTATATACATAATAAAATAAGTGAAACAAATCCTTTTTTGTGCTCCCAACATGCTTTCACCGTGGGATAAAAAAATGACGAGTAACCTATAGGCCTACATGTTTCTTCGCAACTTGTGCGATGTTGTTCTCAGTTTTATCGTGGCAGCTATTTTTTACACACATTGTGTGTAAACTCCAAATTTACAGATGATACAGGACTAACAGGAGGTCAAAAAGCTGTCAAAATAATTGTAGAAACTTTTTCAGACCTTGCATAAGAGCTCTCTGTAGATTTGCCGTCAACTGGAAAAATTAATTTTCTTCCTTTCAATTTGCAAACTGGCTTTGCCACATCCTTGACAATTTTCTGTTGGTCTCCTGATCTTCTTATTTTATGAGGTACCTTTAGTCATTTAATCAGTTTTTTTTATATTATTCTGACTTAACAAGCCATTTTGTACATCATGCCGGAAGTACCGGTTTGTTTATTGCCGCTTAGCACATTGATCATAAGTTCACAAATGTACACAAACTAGAAAATGCCCATTAGTGGAAAAAGTTTGACAATGCATTATTGTGAAGTGATGCTGCATGGCTACGTGGTCATGTTAAAATAAGGGAATATTTTAGGAACACATGGTGTTTAGAGTGATGTGCAGGCGTTTAGAAAGTGGCAAATTGCTGACATGTTTGTGTAGATGGCAGGCAGAGATTAGCTGGAGGCCTGTGTGAGACGTTACAGGCCGAGTTGTAGCAGGAGGAATTTGTCGTGGTAGGTGCCATATAGTAAAGAGAGCAGCAGAAGATTTGTTACAGCCAGGTTATCAGGCGAGTGGATCAATGATGACATAGGGACAGCCTGCGTGTTGCGTAAGGTTTGGGCTTGCTGCAGGCAAAAACAGATGAATGTAAGTGCTGCCACCTGTGGGAAAATGGTTATGAGAAGTGGCTCCCTCTGGGGAGGAGTAAAATATGAGTATATATGCTGTTGCATGCACTCCTGGTGAGAGATTGGAGGTGGAGTTGGCAAAGGGAAATAAAAGAGGAGTTAGATAGTTGAGGGCTCCCATCTGAAATATGAGTGCAAAAAAGTAGGATAGGTGGATAGCTTGGGTGAGTGACATGCGTGTGACAGGCGTTTATAGCTGGCAACTGGGGTGGTCATGTGACCTGAGTTTTAACTCAAATGTTAGTGGGGATTACTTAGAACAACGATAATATTACAACCAAAGCTGCTAGATATGGTAAGCACTGAATCTACTGATTAACTGTAACTGACACAGTGTGTTAAGAATCATATAAGAAGATCAAGAGATCAACAGAAAATTGTGACCAAGTTCAAAATTAAATTTTAAATTGTCTGGACCGCCAATATGCACAGTTTGCACACAGCTATAACTAAATGCATTGATTGTCAATTCTGATTTATTGATGATATTATATTGTGCCCTGGGTTTGCCGCTGTGCATTGCTTGATTTCAGTGTAAGTGCAAATGGCCATTTTGAAGGTTTTGTTGATCTGGAAGTATTTACGACGAATCAAGTGCATTTTCTGGGTCATCTTTTTGTTTGAGTTAGTTGTGATGTTGGTTCTTTTGTTACAGTTAGTTTGTTGTGAAATTAAACTAAAAGAATTAAAGAAAATGGCATATATCAACTGTGAAACTAATTTGACTGTGAAACTAATTTGATTGAGATTACAAAAGCTGTGAATTATTGTGAATAGAATCTTTGCACTGGAGTGTTACGTCATTTGGTTGGCATGGTAACTGTAATGAACAGGACTCCTATTTATCAGTGTTTCGGAGTCATCAATGACCTGCTCAGTGAGGTGCAGTTCCTTGGATGTTTCGGAGCCAAGTAATTTTATGGTAGGTTTTTGCTTCTAATAATTACGATGTTTAATTTCATTCTTACGCGACACAATGATCCTATCTGTTTGTAAAAAAAGAGGTGTTAGCAGTGTGATTCAATTATTAAATTGGTATTTGTATTTATATGGCATTTGTATATTTCCAGCTATGGCCCCTTTCAGGTCGTATGTGAATCTTACCCATCTGATGCTGATGGTTTGCTTTCTAAAGGGTACATTAGGATCAGGCGCAACAACTCCTCACCCAGGATTAACAACATTGCCCACTGAGATGATATACAGACTCGCGGATAAGGGTTATACATCTATTCCGCCAAATATCAACCACGGAGTAACACAGTTATATCTTCAAGGAAATGAAATCGCTTCTATTTCGAGATTAGATATCAAAGATTTCCTTGTCATGCATTATTTGGATCTATAGATAATAAGATAGCTTCAATTAGTAATAATGCCTTCAAAGGACTGAATATAAAGACTTTGGAGTTGAGTGATAATCCATTAAGCATATTTCCCAATATAACTCATATTTGTCATACTTTAACTAATCTACAATTGGAGGATTGTCATATAACTTTGATCCCTGATGGAGTTTTTGATACATGCAATAAATTGGAAGATCTCAATCTTGGATCGAACCCGATAACTGTTTTAAGCAGCCATGTTTTTAAAGGTTTGACCAAGCTGGATGGTTTGAATTTAGCCGAAGCAAGCATAACTAATATAAGTGATTATACCTTTGACGGTTTAATGAAGCTTAAGAATCTTTACTTATCGTCAACTAACATAACTTCTTTCCCATGTCTGGCGCCTTTCGTACTGACCAGAAAAGATAAACGATTGAAATTGGATATCAGTTCTACTCCGATTAAGAGCATGCCAAATGGCTCTTGTATTAACGGTATACACTTTGGGAGACTTTACATGACCGGAATTCCCCGTATGAACGTATCATGGCTGACCTATGTGAAAGGCGTCAGAGTGTTAAAAATAGGTGCAGCCAAAACTGAAGAAAGAGTGTTCATGGAACCCTATTCACTGAGTCATTTTGAGCTTCATAAGTTGTTGCTGATAAATGTCAATATCAGTGCATTCCCAAATTTAACTAATAGCAAGAATAGCATTGCTGAGATATCTGTGCAAAATGTCTTGTTTCGCTGTGTGCCTTTTGACCAACTGGACGGTATGCATGTTAATAACATCAGCATCACAAGAGGGTATTTAAGTATATTCGGGAGCGTTGATTGCCAATCCTTATCGAATAATCTACCTGCTCCTAACATGTCTTATATTGTGACACTAATCATAACTAAAAATGAATTAGTGAAGTTCCCTAATATCACTCGCATGCAGAGCTTGCAAACTCTTGATCTATCGCATAATATTATCGCAGAGATACCAACAGGCTCATTTGTTAATTGTAGAAACTTGAAATCTATAAATTTGAAAGATAATAAGATTGCAATATTTCCTGATCTGACTGGATTGATTGAGCTAAATAAACTTGACCTTGGGAAGAACAATTTTACTCAAATTCCACCTGGCTCAATCAGAAATATTGTTATCGACAGGCTTTACATTGAAAGCAGCAAAGTTGCGCGTTTCCAAGATTTAAACATGAAATCAAATGGCGCAAGAATTAAGAAACTTTATCTTACTAACCATACTTTTACCACCATTACCAAGGACGAGGTAGCAGGACTCAATAACCTGAAACATTTCGATCTATCAGTTGGCAATCTGAATCATTTTGACGTTTCAATTCTTGCGTCCCTACCATCTTTGAAGACATTGAATTTGACGTTGAATCGGCTATCTACCTTAGCAGACCCTTTTACTTATACTACAAATTCTCTAACAATTGATCTCCATGGCAACGCCTTCAATTGTGACTCTGCCCTCTGCTGGATGATGCCCAGAGGTACAGGAGGAGAAATTGCAATCAATATGGGAGCTCAACCCTGTATGCAACCGTACAAGTGGGAGGATGTGACAAGAGAACTACTCAATTGCCCTGGTAAGTTATTACAAAAAATATCTTAAATATCCATTCAGGGCAAATCCAGGTTTTTTTTAAAGAGGGGAGGTGCAGCATACCTATAGCGTTGGAGTCTGGGGGATCCAAGTTTTTGCCCACATGGCAAAATGAATATATCATGTCTGACAAAAGGGGTGGGGGTTAAATGTCAGTCCTTCTGGATCTGCCCATGCCATTTACAAGAAGAAAAAGAAAAAAGAAAATGTATATATGTTGTTCTCAGAGAATTCCATCAACAGACACACAGTTTCTACTATATTATGATAAAATCAGTCGCAGCCGGATTCCATTTGTCAGTTTTCACCCCCATATGTCTGTTATTTTGGCTAAATTCAGTCGTATCACTGACGAAGATGCAAAAAGTGACGGATGGTGTGTTTCAGGATGAATTGATCATAGAATCTGTGTAATAATCGCACGACACAATACATAAAGTTATTAACACCAGTTTATACAAATATAACGCTTATCTCAGGCTAATTTTAGCAGCGTTCTAGCTCTGATCCATCATCGTCATGTCTTAAAAGCAAGAAGATAGTGTTTCCATGACCATAATGTCATTAATGATGTACTTGTCACTTTCTGCAAGTATACTTCGAAAATTAAATACTGCGAAAAACAATTAATATTCATACTGTACAGCTTACTTTTGTTAACATGTTTGTGGCGTATACAGACAATTTTTGTATTTTTTTTGAATTTCCAAATCATAAGGAGTGTATATGGAAGGGTTTGTAAAAAATTACATCCTCATATAATGACTTGGGCTAGTGAAGTTTGAAAAAGCAGTCTCCGAACCCAGAAATGTCCATTTTTTATATCAATTTCTCTTCCAAGTTTATGATTTATCACTATGAAACCCAAAAGTATACCGAGTATCTCTATTTCTTTCTTTTTTTTTTCAGTGATGGTTATGTACAAAAAGGACTCTTACCAGCCTTCTGAGTCTTTAGCGGAGAGGTTCTTTTCTACTGAAGAACCCGTGGACCCAAGAGGAAGCAACACAACTATCAAAATGGCTGCCGTTATAGAAGATTGTGTGATGCAGTGCTACATGGACGATCAGTGTTGGTATTTAGAGTTTACCAAAGCAAATCGAGGAAAGGAGTGTTGGTACAGGACAGATGAGAACATCCAATGATGACAATTCATTTCCTGTATTAATAATAAGAATGAGAATACATTTTACTTCACCTCGACACTCTACAAAATTAAAACATTACCTCAACTGAGCTGGTACTCGAGAATTTATGCAACATAAAACAGCATGAGAACAAAATAAAAACAATTAAACAAATGTTGTTTCAATTCGGTCTGACGCATTTAAGATCATTTCATTAATTTCATTGATTCTGTACTATTGTCATGTGAATGTCATTAACCTTTTCTTAAGATGCAAGGGGGGGGGGCGGGTTGGTCTAGTGATAGCATGCTGGACTGCCAATCGCTGGGTCCAGGGTTCGAATCCAGCTCTTGCCGGGTCACCTGGGCCTATGTCGGACAGCTGTTTCAATCATCCTTCACCTCATTGCCGTGTCCTCCTCCTGTCCTAATTAGCCTATCAAGTGCATAAATACAGGACGTAAAGCCACAATCATCCATCCATCCGTCCATCTTAAGATGCTAAATATTACATCCCAGTGCAAGATAACGATAGTCCGTGTTGTAAGTCAATCTTTTTTAGATTGTGATCTGTTCTTGAAACATTTTTATCTTTTATCAAAGTTTTTTAAGCTTTTCACTTATTTTTGAGCGTACCAGATATCTGGTTCTGACACCCCAATTTTACCAGAACTGCCAGATACCGGATATCCTGTATATATTCCAATATCTGGCCGGATACCGAGTAAGTTGCCGGCTCCGTGCATCCCTGCTGAAAATATAAAAATGAGATTATAAATTTTAAACTGATGCCAATATTTTAAACTGTACATTGGTTGTACTGTTTCATTTGAGCATACATGTTGATATCGATATGACATAATTTGGCAAGACAGAACTTACTCATGGAAATGATTCTTTGTTACAAAATGGTGCTGCAAGGACACCCGATATATCCCTATGGTTTCTGTCAAAATGTCAAAAACACCTTTATAAAATAAAAAACCCCTTCCAAAAATTGTTCATGCATCAAAATATATATGAAATGATAGCCATGCATGCTGAATAATTTAATTGCCAATCCATGTTGTTTACAACTTATCAAAATGGATATCTTGTGTCAGCATGGAGAAAATCATATTTCCTGAATGAAAAAAAGAAGAAAAGAAATAAGTATGAATACATGTTTACTAATGAATTGAACATTGAATCATTATTTTTTTATCCTTAAAATCGTTCATATCCATCATCTTCACCATAGCAAGCAACACATCAAAACAAAATTTGATATTAATTCCAAGAGATGTTTTGATATAAAATGTTTCAATGAATGAAGATTCAGATCAATATCATTAAATATGTGGGAGATAAGTGGTCCAAGTTTCTGGGGGAAAGCGGGCAGATATGAACACCTTTTTAAAAATTATAATGGTGATAAATTACTTTTCTGACTAGTTTGATATATAATCACATGTTAGAATCTTGGTGTGTCAAAAACAAATGTTGAAAAAATGGGGAATAAATAATTGATACATCAAGTGGCGTTTTGCGTATCGGCCTTAGCATCTAATCATCAGTTAAACTGAGAATTTGCATGACAATCACTTGATGCATATTTTGCCATGTTTGGTGTTATGAGAAACAGATATTTATCTTAAAAACATTTTTGTAACATAAAATATGATACTTTTATTCTATGACAGGGGCATGCTGGATTTAATCTAAATCCAATTTTGTGTCAAGCAAATAATTCACACTGTAGTGGTAATAGAAATCTATAATTGCAAATACTCAAAAGCACACACAATGTGTGGCTTAATTTTCTATTATTGCCACTGATATCAGTGCCCCATACGCAATGCAGGGTACAGCGTATGTGTTAGGAATGTTAAGAGCTAGTATTTTGCCCATAAATGAAAAGGTAAAACAGTGGTCACCTTTCACTTTCATCCATATCTTTAATACCTGTAATCAATTCTTACTTTTTTATTTTCGCACAGCCTGTTCATAATATTCAAGGATGACTGAGCATTGAGCAAGTAGAAGTAGAAATGAACATTTTGTGGCCCTTCTTCCCCCTTGTCCCATTGTGACCCACATTTCCCCTAGTCCAGTACTTTTTGGGACTCTTTAAGTGATGATGATCATGATGTTGTGTTTAATGTTAGAAATCAATCATCAGCTGGCACAGTGTGCAAATGAGATGGGCTACAAGATGAAGAACAAGAGATTTAGAAGAGATAAACAATGAAATTGATTCTGAAAAATACAGTTTACAAGCAGAGAGAGGCGAAAATCCATATTTCCTGTATTGTTACGGTGCCAGGGAAGATGCTGGTAATGGTCTCATTAAATAAAGAGTTTGGTTCGAAACTTTGTCGTTACCATCGAGTGGAAAGTGCTTAAGTGATTTGGAAATTTAATATGCACTACGGGTAGTGATTGTAAGTATCCAAGGAGTACGACTATATAAAGCGGTCAAGCGGTGACGGTCTCAGAATGCTGGAAACTTAAATAGACTTGTGCTTTTTGATTCGATAACAGCTCATGCCTGTTTGGAAGTTTGGAAGATATATGAACGGACACGGCCATCTTTGAAGTTGTGTGATTCTTAATTAATCGTAAGTATTACTACGAGTAAGTATGATGTTACTTCCACCATTTATAATCAATCTCTTTCTTTGGGAACGTTTCGTCAGCATAAAAATTGTTGATTTTAAATTACACGCTTTGCTCATTCTCATCAATATAGTATCTCAACACCAGGAATGAGACATATGTTTCTGTTTTTTCAATCAATCCCGATCAACAACTATGTTTGCTTATTTGTCCATTTGCGTTAGTTCCGTGTCATCTCCCTCCGTTTATTTTTTAATTTATTCCTTGCGGGTCGTCATTGTTTGCCGTGTTGAGCGAACTTAATGCACACTTCACATTTATTTAGAATCTGTTCACAGGGAGAATTTACTATCTCTGAAAATGTTTCTCTTGGATTTTGTTGAAAAGTCTCTTGATTATGATGCTGATAAATCAATTCAGAGGTTTTTTTTATATTACCTGAATTGGAAATACAATATCAGTCAATTGATTATATTTGAAATACTGTTATAACTGAAATTGTTCAAATTCTCTTGGATACATGTTGAAAAACATACATGTATCTATGAGGTCATTTTAAGATTATTATTGCATCGTATTAAATTGAATAAATAACAGTAAGACGTTTGAGATGGCGATTGAATATTTGCAGAATCGTAGAAAACGTCATCTGAAAACTCGAACTAAGTCCATTTGCAAGTTGCGGAAAACAATCAATCGAGACAGGATGGAAGTCATTAAAGAATTCGGTGACACGACTACTATGCATGGCGTTCAAAAGATCGCCAAAGCTCAGTATAAACGCTTACGAGTCTTCTGGATTGTTGCGGTTATTTGCGCAATCGGGATGTTCATCTTTCAGCTGTATCTCCTTATAAGTCAATATCTAAAATGGCCGACGCGGACGACGATGGAGTTATCACGAGATTCAATCCGATTTCCGGACGTGTCAGTGTGTAACATGCGTAACATCGACGTAGATGTGTTGTATAGTCTCGTCAAACAATTCAGCCTCAATAAACATCCGTTTGAGCTGCTCACATGGACGAACATCACCAGGGCATCGCCAGAATTCGAAGTGAAATTCCTTCAACTAACAGGAGAGTACTACCTCTTCTATGTCTACCACTATTTTGCCTACCCAGAAGTGTTCAGCACCCTCTTCTCTCGCAGCAACCTCGTCGGAAATTTTGGCAAAGATACGATGATTAAAGGAGCCGTTCCGCCGTGGGAGTTGACCTTAAGATGTTCCTGGCAGGGGGCGCCATGCTACAGTAGTAACTTCACGACATTTTACGACACCTACTATTCCAACTGCGTCACTTTTAAGGTGAGACTACATTTTTTATTTAAAGGCAGCACAACTATAGAAATTGAAGATTTCTGAGGGCCCTTAACTATTTGATTTGGCCTACTTGACAGTTCAAGTGTTCAATCAATTTTTATCAATAATTATTTTTCAAAGGGAATGAAGTTTACACGTACGAATATAAGACATTGGCAAAAACAGGTTGCTTTGTTATACCAAAAGGCCGGCATTGGTTTTGCATGGTATGAGTACATGTGTATCACATTGAATGAGATCACATGAGAAGGCAATTTTTCAGATTTGTTACAACATTATTCATTTCACAAAAATAAAAATACATTTTAATGTGATCTTTATTTTTATTCTAAAACTAAGGCCCCAGTTGAAAAGATCGGTTCAGAAGGCGCTGAAAGTGGATTGTCATTGGTTGCTCTCGTCGGCAGTGGGATGATCGACTGGGCAAATATTTCTGCAAAGAAAGTCCTAATTCCAGGCCTACAAGAGAACAATTACCCCCTGGCAGGAGATGGAGGGTTAAGGGTTGTCATCCATCCACCAGGGTCCCATCCGTTGCCCTCCATCGAAGGTTATGATGTTCCACCAGGGTTTTCTGGATCATTCGCACTAAAGGTTTGATATACTCTAAACACAAAAGGTTCTTAGAACCCCCAGCTGAAAAAAGGTTCTAAAGTTTTTAAGGGTTCAATTGAATTGAAGTGGTGCCATACTTGGTGGTTAGGTGCAATGACAATTATCGAAGTGTTGTTTTTGTTTGCTGTTTGAACCTTTTTACATGTTTAATGATTAACCTTAAGGTTCCTTATCTATACCAGCTTATAGAACCCTTAAAGTTTCCATATAAAACCGTTCTGTTATGAGTGTATACAATGTATATCAGTCGTAGATCTTAGATGCAATTACACTTCACTTGCTGCCATTTTCCTTAACTGAAGTAGTAGATAGACCACTGGTATTTAGATTATATTAGTATGAAGCCTTTGAGACTTAAAAGAAGAATTAAATTCTTCATTTCAGGTGACTAATAATTCTCTTTTGGGAAAACCGTACGGCAACTGCAGCACTGACTATGTCGAACAGGATGGCTCCAGTTACAGAGTTCTGAACTGCTTGAGAAAGTGCATGCAGAAGCAAATCATAGAAAAATGCAAATGTGTTGACGCAAGATTGCCGTTCAGCGACGACATGATCGTTAACACTGACTTCTGTGGAAAGGTGGCGCCACTGACTGCGGCATGCAAGATGTCCTCCAGCGTCTCGTGCATGGGGCCGCTGTTTGAAGCTGCGAATAACATAACATGCGCTAAACAGGTAGCAGGGGAAATGATATCGAAAGATACTTTGGTATCAGACTGCAATTGCTTCCCTCCTTGCAAAGAGACGTTGTACGATTTGACGTACGGCTTGGCAAAATGGCCGGCTGACCATGAGACAGATTTCGTCTACCAGGAGTTGCTCCTTCAAGATCGATTCTTCGAGAAGTTGAACGCGTCCAACACCTCAGCGCTGAAGTTAGACCTCTTCCACCAATATTTCCAGTTTCAGAACCGCGAGAAGAATCTCAAGGAGTTCGCCAAGATCAACGTCTACTTCGCCGACTTGACGATCACCAAAACCAAACAAGTCCCGGACTACAATCTGATCGACCTGATGTCGGACATCGGCGGCAACATGGGACTGTGGTTGGGTATGTCACTCCTCACCTGGACAGAGTTCCTGCAACTTGCTCTGGATCTCTGTATCCATGCCAAGTCTGCGAACAGCAACAAAACTAAAGTCCAGAAAATGAAGAACGTCACGAAAGTCTCCGTTCTCCCAGCTGACGATGCTAAATATGATTTCGACTATAAGAAACGAACGACAAGCAGAGAGAACTTGATCAAACAAGCCATGGAAACGGATGGTTTGTATTATATAAATAGATAAACAATATTATTCGTTTAGCAAATTTATTTTTCTCATTCTAAAGCCAGGACTCAATAGCAAGCACTATTTCTAAGGTAACTGTCTATTTGTGACAAAATTTCCTTGTTACATATTTGTGAATGTTTTTAAGATGTGACTTCAAGTTGGAATGTTTCTTACTTTGAATATTAACTAATCAATTGTTTCATCTATTTGTTATTAATTTGTACTTTTCAAGATTAACCAATCATTGTTTGTGTAATGCTTTTAAAGATTAACTCTAATCTGCTTATGTTACAATGATATATTTTGCAGATTATCACATCATCAGATTCTGTTTTGTGTAATGATTAAATCATCAAACTGGTGTGATACTTCAACTAACTCTGCTGTTCAACTTTGAACCAGACGAGGGATAGTGCAGGGAGCTTTTTTTACTTTTTTACGTTAATGTATAGTGTATAAAATGATATAATGGTATAATATTCATATACCTACATACAGTAAAGGCCTGGGTTGTCCTGGCTATTCCAACTCTGCTGTTCAACATTGAACCAGACGAGGGATAGTCCGGGATACTTTTGCATTAGTGTGTAAGGTATACAGTAATTTCATTTCATACTGTTATACTATTATCTCTGTTTGTATAATGTATTAGAAAATGTATACACATATATAGCTATTTTTGTATATTCATATAATTAGAACAATTACCTGATATATTGTATTTATTTACATATCATTGTTTATCTTTGGTACATCTAAAAGGGGGAGGGGGTGCACCTACCCTTTGGGTTACAGCAGTTTTCTGCTCAGGTGCCCTCCTGTACAACATTTTACTTTAGTTATATATATATTTATGTATCTTCATTTTTCATTATATTGTAAGTGCCTACGTTGTGCAAATAAAGTATCCTATCCTATCCTATCATTTGGCTCCAACTAATCAGCTGTTTGTGCCATTCTTAAGAAGTTTCATTGTCTGTGTCGAATTTTGAAAATTAGCTATAATAGGTCTAACTGTTTTTGACTGATTCAATGTTTGTGTTACACTTTTCAAGATTAAATAATCACTTGTTTGCATCATTCTTTTGAAGATCAAAAATAATCATTCTAATCTGTTTATATAATTTGATAGCAAATGCTTTTATTTGTTGAATGCCTTTTTAAAATCAACCAATCAACTGGTAAGTGTCATATTTTTGAGCATTAACTAATCATACAGCGCTGCCTGTAATTAAGTGAAATGCATGATATTCTGCCATTGCATCAATGCTCAACCTCCTCAGCAAAACTGCTTGTTCAGTTCAGTTCAGTTGGTGTGCGTGCCCGGATCAGCCGGGTTGCTCAACCCTCGTAGGGGAGCTGCACTCAATTAATTCCATTATTTTGCTTATTCTCCTCGCTGTCTCCTTCAGTTTTCTCGGGTCCTCCTCGAAGATGTCCTGTATGGTTACCGTTCCGAGTTCTCGACGTTTTTCCTCAGTGCATTTTTCAAGGATGTGTTCCTGATTCTCCTCTTCTTTTTTACACAGTCTGCATACCATGTCTTGGTACATATTCTTGTAGTTGCCCTTCACTTTTAGCATCCTAGATCTTGCTCTAAAGATCAGGGATACTTCCATTCGGGTACAGCGGTCCATGTACAAGGCCCTACAGCCTAGAACTTGGTCTTCGTTTTTGAGTTTCCTTCCATTATAACTTCCATCAGTTTTTTATGGATTTTCTCTTTTATTTCCCTCTTCTTTTTTCCCGCTGGGAAGGTGGTCCATTCTGGATCCGTTCCCACAGTTTCTTCTCTGATCTTGTTATGATTTTTCCACCAACTTGCTGGGTCCGCATCTTCAAGTATCATTCTCATTATCTCGCTTTCGAGGCTCTCCATTCTGTCCATGTAGTTCAGCTTATTCTTGGTTATCATCGTGTTGATTTCTAGGAGCCCTGTTTCCAGACTTGTGGAAGCATAAATTCTCATCCGCTGAAAAGAAAACACGCTGGGTCATAAAGGCCGATGTGTGAGGCATGCGGGATAACAATGGCAGTCAATTTTCTCTGTCGTTGGAGTTAGGTATGGGTCAAAGTCTTTGATAAGTAAAACACTGGCCCAATGTTATTTAATAGGGAAGGGTGGTTCACTTACTAATCTAAGACTTTGGACCGTACCTAAAATTGGCTGCCATTGTTATCCCACATGGCTCACATATTGGCCTATATGACCCAATATGTTTTCCTATCATTGTATGAGAATTCATGCCTCCACAAGCAGTTTGGTTGAGGATGTTTAGCATTGATGCAGTGGCACAATATCATGCATTTCACTTACTTACGGGCGGCACTGTATGTTTGTGTCATATATATTTGAATATTAAATGATCATGCACGTGCTTGGTTAACTGATACAATAACCAGTTCAGGAACTTGAAATAGATTTAATCGATTTAGAGGATACAAAATAATCATTGGAAGGATTGGTCTTGCCAAGCAGTGCTCCGGACGCTTAGTCTGCTTAAATCTAGTAATGAATTATTATAATAACCATTGGCATGGAGTAGCATATTGTCAAGAAGATTATATACCAATTATTTTCAAGCGTTGGTCCTTTTTAATTCAGTAGTATTAATGTACCTCCTTAAAAACATCCCAAAATGGGAAAATTCGTTAAAAAATTCCTGAGTCAATAAAATCAATCAATAGCATTTGCATAGCCTACTGTAAACAGACCAGAAAAAGTCTTTGGCGAATAAAGAAAACTTCAAAAATAAAAAGAGCAACAACAAACTCCAAGGATTGTATTTATATTCAAACTATACTTTATTTGTGAGACGATTCACAGTCAGACATCATTCAACTAAAGACTTGAAAAAGCAATTCATTAATTTCTAGCACTTCTTAATTAACATTCATTCTTTTGCACTGGTTTCACACGATTTTGATTTCAAATAACAAATAATAGACAAGTAAAGTAAAAGAGATTGTGTAAAATTCTACATTCAACAAATCAACATTTATAGCACCTACAATTTAATGCAATTTAATATTACAGTCACTCATAATAGCAGTAGCATTCAATATCATTTGGTAATTCATATACACTTCATTTTCAAGTTCATAAAGTTATAAGCAAGTTCATGAAGTAATAAGCAAGTTCATTCAATTCGTTTCTAGGGTCATTTAACTTGAAAGTTCGTTTTAAAGTTCAAATTAATCTCCAAATCAATCAATGTCCATGACTTTCAAGTTCATAAAGTCATAACAAGTTCAAGAAGTTACAAGCAAGTTCATTCATTTCATTCCCAGGTTAATTTAACTTGAAAGTTCATTTTAAAGTTCAAATAAATGTCCAATCCATCAATGTTCAAGTTAAAAGAAATATTTTATGCATTAATTATCTTACAGTCGACTTACAGTCATAGCAAAAGTATGGCAAGTGGGGAATTCATCAGATATATCTTAGAAAAATCTAAGTATGTGGCAAACACTGGTAATAATTGTGAAGAATAAAAATAATCTTAATAGGGATGATATTAAAGTAATTTAATTAAGCTATTCATCTAAACCAAGAACAAAAAAGTATTATCTTTTAAAAGCAAGATAGGGATTAGCACAAATAATCAATGACACCATCACTAAATTTGCATCCTGAAAATTACAGTAAACAATAAACCCAGAAATATGTTATTTAAAAGAAAAG
Organism: Platynereis dumerilii; assembly: GCA_026936325.1. Lineage (NCBI taxonomy): Eukaryota > Metazoa > Annelida > Polychaeta > Phyllodocida > Nereididae > Platynereis > Platynereis dumerilii. Next base: position 1,881,716 of record JAPTHN010000034.1, read on the forward strand.
ACAAATAAGAATGATATTATAATAGACAATCTATTTACAAGCACATGAAAGTATTTTTCTGATAATTGTATCATATTAAGCACACCGACAAGCAATAAAAAAATACAAAAAAAAGACATAAACTTCCAGCTGCATATGTACGTATTTAACAAATTTATTTACACAGCGGTTGCCAGAGCAACGTCAGCCCTGGTAACCAGCATTGTCATGGCAACCGTCATGGTAGCTATCATGGTAGCCACCATGGCAACAACCATGACAACTGTCATAGCTACCATCATGGTACCGCCATTGTTACCACTTTGGCTATCATCATAAATGCATAGCATTCACCAACCATGGCATGACCTATATGGTAACAAGCATGATAACCGCCATGGCTACCACCATGACAACCGCCATGGTTACCATACCATCCACCAACCATGGCAACGATCATGGCAATGATATCCAGCATGGTAATGACGGTAGGCCTACAAAGTTATGCCTGTGTCTAAGATGGCAATGACCACCACCTTGCATGGTCACCATGGCAACCAAGACAGACAACCACTATGACAACCATGACGACGTTGGCAACCACGATCATCGCAATCATTATGGCAACCTTAATAGCAATCATTGTGTTGCCATGACAATCTTTACATTGCCATGACAACCATTGCCATAGCAACGAGACGCATTCCTAGCAACGACGAGCACTATTTACACAATGTACAAAATACAGGCACATGCAAAATTATGGCCATCTACGGATCAGCATGTGACCAAGGCATAATGTGGGGAATTCCATCCCTGCATATAATACATGTAAATTAAATTCAAGAAATGAAAATGTGTGATATATGAATGATAACTTCATATGAAGCTGACACGTCTTTTTTTTAACCAATAGTCAGCAAGTTTCTTTCATATTCTCATACAAAAGCATCTGTGCAAAAAATATGTTAAAAATCAAGACTGCTTAAAATATCATCAAGAACTGTTTCATTGTAAATTACACATAGGCCAATCAAGAGGCATAAGATTAACAAACTTGACGAAAGAAATTAATAATAAAATTGGACTTGTTTCGAGGCAAGAATTTTCTAAAGAGAGGGGCCAGCCCTAAACTGTAAGGCATGCCACACTAACAAAAAAAAATCATAATCCTGAGATCTAAAAAAACTACATAAGTACAGGCCTATATCTAAAAACAATTGATGCTTCATCTATTTGAATGTTGTGGGATTATGTCAATATTGCTGGCATAGTTTTCAATAATTTATGAGAAGACTCTGGCTGACGTTATTGAACTAAAGAAAAATTCCCACGACCCGGATTTTCAGCAATGAGAGTCAGGGCGGCAGACTTTAATTTGGGAGAATAGATTTTGTTAATCATATTTGCATATTATAATGTAAAGTAAATACATCGCAACAAAGTAAATTGTCAATTAACAAAACGGTGTATTAGTATCGATCGCAGTTCAATGAAGAATGATCAATGACTATTCAAAATAACAAGAAAGAAATCAGTCAGTCCAAAAAGGACATCATGACCGGACAAACAATTTTCTGTGACACAAATGAACTATGTGGCCTAACAATTAACATAATAACATAGACCTCAGTTACATTGACAAAAATGAATGAAGACAATACAAAAATGGCAGTACTTATTAATCAATTCGGACATCATTTGGTTTGGGTACGTGTAGTTTGGCTTACTTCAAAAGCTCACAGGGTGCAAGAAGCTCATCGATAAGCACTTTGCGGCGCAAGTATCGAGTTACAATCCAAACTTCTATGAAAAAAATAAATAACAACTTCATTTATAAGAGGTGTAATTAACGTTTCATACTGGCATGTGTGATATTCTCAGGAAGCAGAAGACGCATCCTTATTTTTTATCATTAATACTTGTCTCGGTCAGGAGTGTAATTCGAAACTTGCGCCGCATCTTTCTTTTTGTACAAAGCTATATATCTCAACAAATTGTGTTATCTCAAATAATTTTAATATCACTAGCTTAATAGACATGTAAGGTAAGAAATTAAACAAGAAATGAGGGTGAAGGTATAACAATTAATTGAGTTAGCTGAGTTGTCTCCTACGACGGCTTTTGTTTCTTCAAAACTTTCGTTTTCATGACCGCCTTCGATTCCATTTTCTTTTGAATCCGGCTCTTCATCCGGTTTTCCTTCCTCTTCCGGATAGATGACCTCAACCTCATTATCGTCATCCGGGTTTCCTTCCGGTTCCGGTTCTGCCGTAGCCTCGTTTGGATCGGGTGCACCAAGACAGATTTTGAACTCGGGTTCCCATGAACAATCTTCATCGAATCCTTTGGTAATAAACACACTCCCTGCCGACAACGGGCCGTTCTTCGTTCCGACCGGTTGAATGCTGTTCTGTCCTGATTCGTCAATCGTAACGATCCCTGTTCCTCCCGTATTGGGGCCATCGGCGTAACAGCCGAAAACAACGCTTATCCGTGCACCGACTTCGCTGATCGCCACTCCACTTACAATCGCAAGATGTGTCGTTTGTTGACCTGCAAAAAAAACCAAAAAACGGTATAATACTTCGTTTGGTAAATTATTCTCAGCATTACTGATAATATCTCCACCAAGGTTAAAGACACTCCCACTCAATACTGACTCAAGATTAATTTTATAGATAAAACATCAATACATTTTTCAAAGAAGACATTCCTTGACCTAAACAGTTACAAAATTAATATTGGGACTCAAATGCTGAAGACAGCCCTTTCGCCATTAATTATATAATTGAATCATGACAATTCAAAATATCGTACTTGAGTTTCATGCGCAGGCAGTCCTATGGACTTAATTCACCGTGAAAAACTAGGCCCATAGGCTATGGGGTGAGTAAATTCACCATATTTGTTGCTTCTACACTAGGGGGCAGTAAGTGTACTAACCTTGGCAGACCTGACTGCTGGCGGCCTCTCCTGGCGTAATCAAGGTTCCAACTGTTCCAAGCATTTCATTTTCGAACTCGGAACACAAGAGCCTGTCCCCTGCACTCCAGCACACTGAGCCATCTTTGTAGTCAACACTTCCCAGTGCTCTCATGTCCCAGTTGGAGTATCTTTCAGTTAGAACCTCTGCAAGAATGAAATGGTAAGTTAGAATAGAAGACTTTGCGAATCATTACATGTGCACAATCATTCAATGTAAAATGTCATCCAAATAGGAAAACATAGTGTTTGTTGATCAGACAAGCATTAAAAAACACCTAAAATGTATTGTTTCATGCATGATTGGTGAACGTCATGACGGTCATGCAGTTCATTGTTAAAACTGAGTAATAGACAGACGGACAGACAACAAGACACACGTAAATGAACACACAAAGCCCTCGGAAGGATTTACGATGAAAATTAAAGTAGTATCGGTAGACATTGAATCATTGACCAAGGATGTAATAGGCCTAGTTCAGGTCTTCGGCCCAATGGTCAAGCATAATCCTTTCGTTTGGCTGTCACCAACAAATTAAGCAAGAAAAGTCTCCTTAAATCAAATTAACATTGAAAGTATTGGTTATTATCATGACTTACAACTTCTGCTGTAAATATTATAATTCTCATGTTCCTTACCTGAGTGTAACTCCTTCACAGTTCCTTCGTTGTTGGCGTACCACAGTGAAATATTGACTTTGTCGGGTGCGTTATCGGAATGGGTGATATTTCCCAATTGGAAGAAGAAGGATAATTTCTTTCCGTCTGGTACGATCTTCATACTTTTTGCTCCCTTGACGCCCTTATAATCAAAATCATTGACATTGAAAACTTCCTTCATGACGGTGACCTCTAGCTTGGAGCATTTGACAACGTCAAGATAGGAGAACTCGCTCTTTAATTTCTTGCCCACCTCCTTGCACTCGTCGCACGGGAGAAACGAGCGGATCTCCACAACTCGGGCAATGTTAGTTGCCATGTATTCTCCAAATAATAAGAAGTAAATGACTCCATCATGTGTAGCGAATCCGGACGTCTGGCAATCAACGCAATCACCAATCTCAGGGTCGTGCAGGGGCACCACTTTCATGTTTGTTAAAAAGCGCGGTGACTTTCTGTTGGCTGCGCACAAAGGGCCGTAATATAAAGCAGAAGGGTTCACCGTATGGAATAGTACTTTCTTAGTAACAGAGTCATATGAAGCTGTGTCTATTAATTTATCAAACACTCTTGATTTATATCCCGATGAGGGCCGCGTCGTGGCTTCTGACGCCCCTTGAGTGTCCACCCGAGCACCCCATAATCCTCCTGCAGGGTCTGCCCCGAATAAATTAACTCTAGTACTGTGGGCAACTGCTAAGCATCCAAGCAAAGATAGGCACAATACAGCAGATGGCGCCATGGTAAAATGGCGGGAGTTTTGATTCACCACAATAAAAAATCCAACGTCAAAAGTAGAACTCCAATAGGTAATCCAGAATGTGTCTCTTCTTCAGTTTAGTTCATCTTTACACCTGAAAAGAGAGAAAATATGGTTAGATCATTTGTTGTGTAAATAAGAAGTGGTAGAAGATCAGTAGAAGATGGAATATACCGTAACCAAACATTTATAAGTGAAAGGTTTCTCATGCAATACAGGTTTACAGAGCTCCATTAATTTCATCCAGATAATTATTTACCCTTCCATGAGCCAGGCACAGTCTTACAATGACAAATCTCAAAGCCAAGCACAGAACCAACCAGGTTAGCCCACTTGCCACTACAAGCCTGGGCACTCCTTACCAGCCCCTTGCCAGCCCATGTCTGCCCCAGTCTGTTCCAAGCCTGCTACTCCTGCCTGCTCCTGGGCAGGTCAACACATGGGCTGTTATAACCCTGTTATAAACCCTGTGGCAATGTGTGCCAGCCCACAAGATGAAGGGATCAACTCAGAAGCAAAGTTCAGAGTCTGGTTTCTTCTCCAGACCAAGAAATCCTCAATGCAATCCTTTAAATGTTATCCCTGATGTAATCCTTAATGTAATCCTAAAAAGAATCCTAAATGATTCTGATAGGAGCTATCTCCCAACATTCACTCCAAATCCTCCCAGACATGTTGGTTTGAGAAGCCTTTTTTAATAAATAATCCTAACCTTTTAGTTGTTTTGGTTTAAAAGTGGTGAAAAAACAAGGTGCAATTGACAGCCAGTCAGTAACTTTGCTTAGTGTTGAGCTATAAATGGAAACTATCTATCTATCTATAGATCTATCCATCTATCTATATATCTATCTATCTATCTATCTATCTATCTGTCTATCTGTCTATCTATCTATCTATCTATCTATCTTTATTGTTTCAGTAACTTTACATAAACTATAGACCAACTCCAAACCATTGTTGACTGGCCATTTATCAATGATCACCATGATAAGGCCAGCCAGACAACATTAGTTACTCTCAATCAAAGTTAATTAGACAAAACTAGAGTTAGGTCTGTAAGGAGTTGGTTGCTAAGTAACATCCTCCATCTTGTTTTGAGCACGTGCTACACAACTCTCTAGTGGAGGAGGAGAGATCTGATGCCAAATTGCGGACCATGAAAACAGATCGGGCTGAACTAGAAAGTTGACACAATTTACGGACCTGCCATTGCAGACCACAGCTGTCACGTTAGTGAAAGGAAAACATGGATCACTCTGAGTATCAGCCTTATCAGAGAAAGCCTGTCTCTGGCTGTCAATGTTAATTCCCATTTAGTGGTTATTGAGCTGGACTTGGACTTGGTCAGAGTTTCGTATGTTTAGCTGCTTTGCTGTATATGGCTGGCTGTTTTTCTCCATAACATAATTTGACTTACAAATATACATATAACACTTTTAGAATGGTTAAATCAATCAATAAATCAAATCTATCAGAGTGTCTAGTCCTACAAAACTACACAGGCACCTCTAGAAGCAAATTGGGGAAGCAGTTCTTTCAATGAGTGTCCCAGATCTTGTAGGAGAGAAAAGACGCCATCCAGGCACAAGTGAAGGCCCTACTATGTGTCAAACTGTATCTGCCAATGATGCAGCATCCACTAAATGGATCTCCTTTGAAATTGAACCACTTTTACCTCATGGCATTTGTTATAATTCTACCAACTTTCAACACAAACAGTGCGACAGTTTTCCTTTTAGCCGTCCGCAAACAAAATGATGTAAAGACAAACGGACAAAATGATACAATTGAATGAACGCATAAGTTTGTTAGTGTGATGAGTTAGATCCGAAAGAAAAAGACCAAGTCACTATCCAATATAGCAATATGTATACCTACATCCATGCACATGTGTCTAAGCCTATGCATTTCATATTTGTGCACTGTTTGGACTCATACATGTGCCACAAACCCACTGAACACTAAACCCAGAATGTTGGCATCCTTGGCATTTCTAGGCCACCTTCCTGGCTAGTTACCCCAGTTCAGAGTATTTACATGAGGAAATCGTAAAAATTACAACCTCTGACCTCCTGGGGGAACTCTTGAGGGTTGAGCTGAGCAGAGCTGAGAGTCTCAAGGGTCTTGGGTTGGTCTTGGGTTAACTGGCTTTCTTCAAGCTGTAATGAAGACTTCTCTGGGTTTGCTTGTTTCTGAGTATAGTTTAGCATACTGTGGTAGACTGGTAGTAGCCACTAGTAGGCATACATTGTATATACTGATGCTGAATGAATTCCAAGAGGCTGAAATACAATTATACTATGTTACCGTGTTTATCAATTTGGACACGTATTTATTTAATCAAGTTACATTGAATCTTGTCTTTTTTTTTTTGGTTGTTTCATACAAACCAGATTTCCTGATATACGCAAAGATTTTCTGTGGACAACGGTGTGTATCTAGCCCTAAGTGCATAGTTTTGGGATAAATGGTAGAATTTGCCAAACAAATCCATAGAAATACATAGAAGGGACATGAGGCTCTGGCAGATGAAGCAACCAAATCCACCATCTTGGAACTGCCCTGAATACTGGCACAATGGACCATGACGTCACCAATAACTGTGATGTCACTTATAACAATGCCATGACGTCACGTCATAATTAGTCTATTGTGACGTCTTGTCTCAGGGCAGTTCCAATATGGCGGATTTGGTGACCTCATCTTGAGGTGGCATCATACAGCCTCATGTCCGTTCTATGTATTTCTATGTACGATACTTGTAAGAAGTTGAAATGAAACATCAGAATTGAAGAGGTCCAATCAGCAAGAAGCCAAGTCTAAAAAACTCAGCCCAAAATAGAATGAATTCAATCTTGACAAACCAAGGTGTGTTACTAATCAAGTTAAGACATTTGATTAGCTGATTAGTTTAGTGCCATTTCTTTTTCTTCCAGAATTGGCTCCCACCAAGAAACCTGATGCAGATTCAATAGATATCTCTAATTGCCTGACACAACCGAGTTCTTCAATAAATAAATCAATCAAGCAAATATTGCAGTAATATTGCATGCATTATTGAACTGCCTGTTATTGTTCTGTAGACTAAATATAATTCTTGTCCATGTCCTCCTTATCTGTTGGTCATCAATGTAACATTAAAGCAGAGGAGATATCAATGAGAATCTAAATGTGTGATGTCATGATGCAGTGATATCCCTTTACTTGCAATGTTATACAAAATTACACAAGTGCATTTGATGACTCATATCCAGGCATGAGATCACATCACTCATATCTTTATACTTGCCATGTCATCATGGGAACATTGAGCAATGTTCCCTTGGTCTCTGCCCATGGGCGCCGTATACTATGGCTGCCCTTGACATGTATCATTGTGGAATACTCGCCACGAATTTCGTGCCTGCATTGCAGTGCATGATTGACAATATTTACAATCAGCGCAAGTCAGAGAATGAGTCATAAACTCATCAGTGATGTCACATTCTCTCAGTGACATATCGACCTATTTATTTCAATGTAAAATACATGACTTGTAGTGGTTGGTGGCTGATTCTTCTGGATTTCTCTAGTCCAAGTTTCTTCCAAGTCCATTGTAAGTCCTATGACTCCAATCCTGTTCCATATGGTTCATTTCCAGAATTATTCCAGCAGCCTATTCGTCTGGGAGAGCTCCAGAAAGTTTCTGATAAACTGTTATCATGATCCTGAAAAGCTGTAATGGAGCAACAGCATATAATAGGTCTGCAGAATCTGGAAAATAACCCTAATCAGTACCCCATAAGCATGGGGTACACTCTAAAAAATGTCGGGACAAAATTGGTTTTTTAGATTCAAAATGGTTTTTTGAAAAACCAAATTTCAATGCAAAACCAACATGGATTTTTAAAAAAATCCATGTTGGTTTTTTGCATTGAAATTTGGTTTTTCAAAAAACCATTTTGAATCTAAAAAACCAATTTTGTCCCGACATTTTTTAGAGTGTACGTGGGTGGGTAAAGAAAACACAAGAAGGAAAAAGTTGTGACTCGAATTGTGAGCATTGGCTGAGATAAATTGGGATAAAATTGCAATACACCATTCTGGTAACTTGAGAATTGGAGAAGAAAAACTGTGACTGGGATAAATTTGCCATATTCCAGACAAGGTGGTTTTATTTATCTTTTTTATTAGTTTATTTTTAGAGAAAAACAAACATTTATGAGATTATTGACCATTACTGTAATACAGAAGCTTTATTTTTTCCCCACTACCTACAGGTAGTTACACAGACAGGCAGGTAGACAGAAGAAAGATGCTTCTTACCATTGACAAATAGTACTAGTTAATTCTCATTCCCAATAATCATACTATTAACTCCGTCTTTCCCAGCCAAAGTATAGGGCGCCCATCCACAAAGACTTGCATGTTACCTTTTCTCAACTGCCAGAAGGGCATAGGCTGGGTTTTATGTTCAAAATTAATTTAGTATTTTGCCCCTCCCCTAACACATTTCACGGGTATCATGCTTGCATCAATATAATTGATGATATCCCTTTTCAGTTTTCAATCACCTTTTCACTTACTATAACATTGCATCCTTAGAACCAAAGAATCTATAGAAGTGGTAAGAACACAGAACCATTAAGACTGTTTAGAACTGTGCTTGGATCCTTCTTGGATCCCACTTGGATCCTTTGACCATTAAAAGGTGTGGGGGAAACTGGATCCCCTTGTGTTCCTCCACCCCAGGGTTGTTGAAAGAAGCCAGAGGGTCAAACCAAGGGGTCAAACATGGCTGCCAAAGGGTCAGAGAGAGGGTCAAAGGAGCTAGAAAGATGCATGCTCCAGCACCTCATGCCCTAGGACCCCATGAGTCCAGACTGTATACATGGTGTGAGCCACAGAGTATTCATTGGTGGGTAAGGCTGCCTCCTGCACTTTGAGGATCTACTATTTCCCTGAGTGTATTCTGGTAGAGAGTTGGTGTAAAACCTAGATGGCGGTTATGGGGTAAAGCAGTTTGGATATGAGACGAATTTTGCTGAAGCGGTATTGTGATGGCAATATACGACGATGATCGTGTAGTTGATCATCAGTCAGTTCTTGACAAATTTTGATGATTGATTGTTTTATGTGCAAAATGTTAGACGAAATAAGTCCAGCCGCTTGTAATTGAATCAGAATTTTTATTTTTAATTTCCATGTATTGTTTTGTTTTTGGTGGTATTTTGAAACTGTATTCAACTTGACTGAAATCATTAAACTAATGATCTATTCTGTGAAATCTAACTGCATTATCATTGATCATTCTTTATGGCACATATTTTGAAGAGTTAAGCCGGTATCGAACCCAGGTTTCTTCCCGGCCTGTTTTCTTCCCGGTAAACGAGAACTACAACATGTCCATCACAGAAGAGTGTGAATTTGTGACACCAGTTGGAAAATCGAACTCAGAGCAAAGTGAATTTTATCAAGACCCTTGAATATTCCTTGGGCTAAATCCCAAGCTTCCTTTTCGCCAGTCACTTTTAAAAATAACTGAGACTCAAATTTCAGACATGCAAAAAAGTGAATAAAAACAGAGATTTCACATTTTCTCTCACATTCAGCATGTCAGAACAAAAAGTACCATGCTGTGCAAAAAATGACCACTTGGGGGCTATGGCCTGGGAAGTATGTCACGTGACCTATAAACTAAGATTGACCTACTTCTGGGGCTACTGGGGTTAACCAAAGCCCTGAGGGAAAGGGCCATATGCATCCAACAAGGGCATTCAATACATTGGTGGATGGTATTTGCATAAGGAGATACGGTATTAGCTGTGAGGTTCTTCAGAAGATAGATTTTTTGTTTGTTTGTTTGTGTTTTACGCCTCTGCAGCACCTTAGTGGGCTACATCGAGGCAGGCGATCACCGTATGATGATGAGATGAGAAGACTGGGAGTCTGGCACATACCCTATTAATTCAGGGATGCCCAGGGTCTTTCAGTTGTCCCAGCATAGAATACTGGATACAACCCGCATCCAACAAGGGCAATCAATACATTGGGAGATGTATTTGCATAGGCAGATAGATAGATAGATAGATAGATAGATAGATAGATAGATAGATAGATAGATAGATAGATAGATAGATAGATAGACACACAGATAAATAAATAGATACATAGATAGAGAGAAAGAGAGATAGATAGATAGATAGATAGATAGATAGATAGATAGATAGATAGATAGATAGATAGGCACAGATAAATAAATAGATAGATAGATAGATAGATAGATAGATAGATAGATAGATAGATAGATAGATAGATAGATAGATAGGTAGATAGATAGATAGATAGATATCACAGGAAGTCCACACCAACAGCAAAATCAGAGTTGTTTACCTCTCTTTTAAGGATAAACAATGACAAATGCTTCAAAACAGAATCAAGGCACCTTGTGAGGCTTATCTTATATTGAACATGGGAAATCATTGAAGTTTGAAGATATGCCTCTTGACAGGCTTATGGAATTCACCCATCAGGCATACAGAATGATCTTGTGCAATTTGTCATTTCTCAGCTCAGTAACCAAAAACGTAATCTGCCATGCAGCAAACCCAAGTAAGTAATACTCCTTTTAGGGAGTTGGATGGGAGGAGATAGTTGAGAAGATAGTAGCCTTTGAATAGCAGGATAAGCATGATATTATGCAAGGGTAGGTCCAAATAGCTTTTAAGGGCCTTAAGGCATCATCAATTTCTTAATAAACTTCAAAGAAGCCAAGAGAAGCCATGCCAAGAATGCTAACTAACCTGAAATTGGAGATTTTAGCCAATTTGGTTCTATACAGACTGGAATTAGGTCACCCAGAGAATTAGAGAAGTGTTATGTGAATGAAATGAAAGAAGGCTGAGAAAGGGGTTGATTTGTATGACTTCGGTAGTGATCTGTATGATTTCACAGAAAGACTGCACTACAATATCGAGCAGCAAGAACAGTCACTTTCAAATCTACCTATCTACATATCTACCTATCTAGCAATCCATCTACCTATCTATCTATCTATCTATAACCAATTAATGGCCAATCATTCTATCAATAAACCAATCATTTTAACAATCTATCTATCTATCTATCTATCTATCTATCTATCTATCTATCTATCTATCTATCTAAGACAGCCCTGTCTGGATCCGCCACTGTATTTATCTATCCATCTATCTGTCTATCTGTCTATCTATCTATCTATCTATCTATCTATCTATCTATCTATCTATCTATCTATCTATCTATCTTTATTTTCGTTTTGTTCTTTTTTCTTTCTTTCTTTTTTTCTTATTATTTGTGTTCCTGAACATATCTCAACCCAAAAGCTTATCAGATCAGTAGGCAGTTCGCCCCACCTTTGTCCAGTGTGGATTTTACCCCAATGCCCGGGGCTTGACCTGAGATGTAGCCCAGAGGGTGATGATGTAACTCTGACAGGGGTGAATGATGGGGGTGCTGAAACAACAGACCTTAGGGGTCCACTATTCTAAATTCAGAATTCAACAGTTCAAGTATGTTTGTGTTTGGTTTGTAAATGTACAATTTACAAATCAACAATTACAGAGAGAATACACACAATTTACTTTTGCATTGCATTGTATGGGAAAACTATACATGACTTGGTTACATCAGAACTTCTGTATTTGGTATAGTCTTAAGTTGTTTGAAGACATCATATCATAGATGTCATTACCGGACCTATCTTTTACATTGGCATGGTCAATTTGTCATTGGGAGACATTGTGACGTCACTGACACGTTATATGACTCATTGACTGACTTGTGCCGATAACATGACAAGTATAGGATATGACCTCACTAACTAGATATGAGTCATCAAGTTTAACATGGAAAGTATACCTAGGGATAATACCTAAGAAGTTTACAGACACCATTTTGATTATCACTCCTATTTCTGAGACTAATAAAGCACCAAAAGTCACTCAAGAATGTTCTGTTTATACAAAATCAACCTCCTTGTCTAAATCTATGTTTTGTTTATAATAGTCAAATCAACAGTCTACAGTCGTCTGAATAGGCATTTGGTGATCAAGTACTTGTGGATTTGTGTAGTCACTGATGGATTTATGGGCTTCTACCACTGACAGTTGGTCCACGAGTCAACAGCCCATCAATCCACTGAACATTATAAGGACACTGTGGACTGGATGGGGATGAGCTACAATTTGAATATTTGGACTATTTTGCTCTCCATGGCAGTCCTGAAAACATTCAGCAAGATTTCAGAGGTTTGAAATTACTTTCTAATGATCGACAGATAGATGAACAGGTGGAGGATAGATAGATAGATAGATAGATAGATAGATAGATAGATAGATAGATAGATAGATAGATAGATAGACAGATAGATAGATAGTTTAAATGATTGGTTTATTGATAGAATGATTGGCCATTAATTGGTTTACTGATCAATGGTTTTGATACAAAATCTCTGACATAGATATCTAGAAGGAAGATTATAGCTATTATAGCTATAGCTATTTTTTGCAGATATTAGATTTCTTTTTTGAAGCCATGCACATGTAAATAAATCCCATGTAGTTCCAGGCCATAAAAGAATCTGCAAGAAAAACTTTGAAAGTACCCTGGTTTATATACTGACATGAAAATGTGACATATAAACTGTAACAAAAAGTAAACTTAAAAAGAGAATGTAAGAAATGGATTGATTGGTAAAAGATGTTTGGCATGTTAGGTGTAAACAGAGATTTCACAGACACAATGTTTTTTACATCTCCTTTTTTTTAGATTTTGCTTTTTACAGTATACTTTCCTTTCTTTTTGTATAGTCTTACTTTTTATTTTTCCTTTTTTTCCAGAAAAACTTTTTTTTTTCATTTTGTATATTTCTATCCAAACCCTGGTAAGGTGCCAAATGATGAAAAAAAAAAAGTCTTTGGCAACTTCGCAAAAGATACATGTGGGTTCAATCTGGGCAACAGTAAAAACTCACAATATATCCCTCCATTTTGACTATAGCTGTTATTCCTGTCAAGGTAGCTATACAAACATTAGGTAGATCATTCATGTTTTTGTAATGTTTTTCTTGTGTTGTGTCACTTTTCCTGATGTTTTCCTATGTTTGTCATTGTAAGAGTAAATGGGAAATGGTGAACACAAATATGTCATTCCTATTCATCATTAAGTACTCATTAGTATATAAATGTACAAGAATATTGAAAATACAAACACAAAATAGAGAATTTAGAGGAGAGGGGGTCCATTGTTCTTTATATATATTTTTTTTTAAGCAAAAGAACATATTTCACATCTGTTCAATAATGTGGTTTGGCTAAAAAAAGTACACTGAAATTATAATGATACTTTTTCTTGTTCTAAATTCTCTAAATCCATTTTCACAAGAATCATCCCACTGACCATCAAGATTTATTACATCATTGGAAACCATAGGTATCACAACACGCTAACATACCTCTACACAGTGATTACACATTGACCATTTTGCCACCAGATGGGCACTGGCCAGTTTCCAAAATTTCAAACCTCGTCCAGCTGGCATGGGGAACCAGACGACTCCAAAATAATTTGTAACATGAATTAATAGTCATTTGTAGTCAGGCACCTGAAAAACATACAATATTGTTACACTTTTTGGCAAAGTATGTTTATTAGCTGTTTAATGACTATAAATCATCTTGTTTTCACTCCGCTGAGACTCAAATGTTTGAGTTAGGCTCATAGACTGTCCCAAACCATCCTGCTTATTAGCCATGTATTCCAGTCAGGCTAGTGAAGTATTGTCTCTATGCATAATCCATTTTTCTTTTTAATTAAATTTCTTCTGTATCTCACAACACTCTATGTAGTTCGTATCTCAAGACTGCCAACTATCTATCCACATATTTTTCTTCAATACAATTAAGTCTTGTCCTTTGGTTCTAAATCTGCAAAACTCCCAAATTCCTTAATTCTTTGAATTTCTTTCTTCCCACTGTATCAAGATTTCTGCATCAACATAGAGGAAGACAATGCCAGTGACTCCTCTGCCCCACCCCCTTCTGTGATGCATTTCTACAGCTTCCTGAGATGTGGGAAACAGTTAAAAGTTACAAGATAGACTGACATGTCAGTGAATGATTGTCCTTATGTCTGTCCTTGTCTGTCCTTACAGTTGGCCTTACAGTTGTCCTTATTGCTGTCCTTGTGTTGTCCTGAAAGACCATTAGCTACCCCCTCCTCAGACTACGTCTGACCTTGAATATGACCTTTATTTGACCTTGACATGTCAAAATGGAGTCCCTTCTGGATGTGTCTGTGGTGGGCATGTCAAAGATCCACACATGAGGTAAATGTGAAACACATTATGGACTCCAAGCTAATACCATCAATCAATCTCAGAGAATATCAGGGACTTGCCTTCAAGAACTTGCTTTCAAGGGCTGTACTATCCGACATTATCTGTACCTATTGATCGAAACATCCATATTATATAGTATCGGTAGCTATTTTTGTGTCTCTTGAATAGTATACCATCTCTCCCCTCATCAATCAATTCCCATAAGTATCAAGTAAGAAGAACCAGCTTCAGAGTGCTGCACTCTCCATACATATCTATCACCCATCAATGTCCTAACATTGACCTTAAATTTGACATTGGGATTGAGTCTGATTGCCTTTGAATGATGGAAAAGGTGCTATGACCTTGGAAATGGTGTCAAGGTCATGGATCATAAGAGATCATCAGGTGGCAGCAGTGGTGATGCTTAAGTAGGTCAAAGGGCAATACCATGCCAATATGTTGAGGGTGGTGCCACTAGGGGGCCCAAATAGGTCCAAGAATGGCCACCAGGGGTCCACAAGGGTCCCTGGTTGTCCTCAGGGGTCCTTCCATCCCTGTTGGGCTTCCATTGGTCTGTCATTTTGACTCAAGGGTGCCAAGCTTCTTGAAATGCCCCAAGCAGAGGAGTGATGGACCCTGGGGGTACATAGTACTACATACACTCAAGGGCAAAATTACATGTAGTCATTTCCAAATTGTAGAAAAATATGTATTTTGGGATAAAAATTTTTTTTTTAATTGTGCAGTTCGAACTGGTTTGAATGTCAGCGACTTCCAATCTGAAAGCCAATTATTTGTAACCTCATTGCTCATTAAATGCATACATTTATTCTGAACAGATTTTGAGCTCCCAATCATTTAAACATTGGCAAACAAATTGCACCATGGTTTTCCATATTAAACTCATAATATTTTAATAGATGCCTGACTGCAAACTGCTTCAAAAACAATTGTGGTTGGTTGGACAATAGCTGGATGGGTTAAAAGCCTAAAACAGCTCAACTGAATATCATCTACCATAATGATTTCGATCAAGAAACATGGAAATAAATTTACATTCTTGACATATTTATGGCCAAGTGTGTACTGCATACATTTGGCTCACCACAGTACCACATATGCTGATCTGCTTCTGATACATACATAAAGCAATGGGGTGGGTTGCTTCTGGGTGGCCACTGTCAGTTAATGCAAAAGTGTGCCACATTGCTAGTAAATCCAAATATTTTATAAAGACCAGAAGAATTTGAAAGTCAACACTATTTTTTACAATTGTCTTGAAGATTTAATAAAAAATTCTTCAGACAAGATGAAATGGTAAATCTCACACTGTCACACATGTACATGGTTTTTCTGTAAGAATTACTTGCTATTTTCAACCATTTTGACAAAGGAGTATATCATGTATATGTCAAACCAATATTTTGGACATCCAAAGGAACTTTTGAAAAAGAAAGAGCCAGTAGCCAACAGTTTTTTTTAAAGTTTTCTTGCATGGCAATATCTGTGTTATGTCATAAACTAAAAATATAATAATGCTGTTTGAGAATTACAAAAGCCTTATTACCATTGTCAGAACAGTTGCCAACAGCCAGTTTTGAACTACATGAAGAAATCATTAAAATTATGAAAGAAACTGTTTTTCTTCAGGATTGATATCTATATTTAAATTTTAACACTCTGAAGATGCAACGACCATCAGCAAGCCATACATTTCAGAGTATGCAAGTCATTGACTATTAAGTACTGCTGACCACTCACCCCCCCCCAACCAATCCAACCCATACTACCCCTATGGGCCCTTGCTAACCCTATGCCACTAACCCCTCAGAGGGCAGATAGAGAAATGCATACCCCATGTTGATACAACCATGCCCTTCCCATCTGATGATAATCTCTAATGACTGCAAGGTGGATCCCAATTGAATCCATAGCTAATCCAGAATGAAATCCAGAATGAATTCAAGGTTAATCCTTAATAAATCCCTCAAGTGGACTCCATAGTTTGTTATCGATAAGATGGTATCAAAGAATTGATAGAAGTCAGGTATCGATTGAACGTTTTCTTCATCGATGATTCTGACGAAAACAAATATTTTGATCATTTGAAACCTGTGACACTAAATCATGAACTTCAGATGATGTAGATCAGAATATTGCTTCTATCAGTTTATAATGTTCAAAATTGTATTACACGCAGACGGATCAACATTTACCGTCGGGGCCTGTATCACAGAATAATTTGATATTTGTTGAATTTGTTATCTGATGCACTACCTCAGATACCAAAATGCTGCTGAGCCACAATTCAAGTCTGAATCATCCCATTCTCCAACAGGTATGATGTAGTAGGATCAAAGAACCTGCTAAAGATCCAGGTGTTGTCCAGGTTTTAGCAATATCAGAATTCATTGGTTCATCCCAGAGAGGATCAAAGATCCAAAGTAACTGTAAAAATCTTTCATCAACAGAGGTGAACAGACTGATGTTTTAATTAAGAACAGGGCTGAGTCAAGATACTAGATGTTCTACTGTTGAATCCAAAGTAAGGCTATTTCTGTATGAAGCGAACATAACCTGACTGTGCGCTGAAATTTGAACGATCGACAACAATTGACCTCCCTTCTGATTCCTTAGAGTTGCACACAAATTCATCGTCATTACATTATCATCATTGCTGCATCAGCGGCTTGCATTTTTGTTTATATCAGCTATATCCATCTTAATAGATCAAGTCAATCAAGTACTCATTCAGCTTAGAGCTACTCATAAAACAACCAGTCGAAAGGTTTTGAGACACCTTCGACTTCTTCATTTAATTGCTATTGCTCTGAAGGTAAAGTAAAGGTAAAGGTAGATGTTGTTTAACGGGGGTAACCAGACTAAGTCAGACACTTACTTACAGCTGGGCCCACGGCACTTCCAATTAGTGTGGGATGGGAACGACAATGCCGTGGAATGACATAATGGCCAGCCTGGGGCTGGAACCCGGGTCCCTCGCTTAAGAGGCGAGTGCTCAACTGAATGAGCTAACTGGGCTGACAAGGGGCGTGTCCATGACAAGAAAGAAATTCAGGACATACAGCCAAATAAAACTAACTCACTTATGAGCTGCTATACTGCCATATTCTAGTATTGATCCATCGGCATCTTCACATTCAGTGCCCGATTTAGGAATGTGCGGAGTGTGCGGCTGCACAGGGCCCCCACATTTAAGGGGGCCCCCACACAAGCAGATCACGCATAATATTTATAGCAAATTCGTATTATAGTTCACGCGAATGATGCCGATCTGAGACATAACCTACTTGTACATCAATTAGGACATTATGAATGATTAAAATGTGGGGGGCCCCAACCTTATTGAGGGCCCTCCAATGTAATTATATTTCAGAATCGTCATTTTTTACCAAAAATTTTGCAGGTGTGAACAGGTGATCTGTTAAACCAGCGGAAAATTGTGGTTGATATCGCCCGCCGGCAATAATAAGGTCATAAGTGCCATTATAAACGGTGGCACTTATGACCTTATTATTGCCGGCGGGCGATATGTGGGGGCCCTGCTCAGGGGTCCCCTTCCCTATGAGTCTCCTCTGGGGACTACTAGGCCTCCTATGCTCCTCCCTTCCTCTCTTGGCCTCCCTCCCCTGCTGTACCTCCGTCTGGGGGCCCCAACCAGCTCTTGGACCCAACCTGTTTGCGGGCCCCCACCTGTTTGGGGGCCCCCTCCCACTCTGGGGGGGGGGCTCTCCCCTCCCACTCGGGAGCGGGGGCCCTCCCACTCTGGGGCCCCCTCTCACTCTGGGGGGGCCCCCTCCCTCTTTACTCTTGAGGGCCCCCTCCCACTCTTGGGGCCCCCTCGCCCCTCCCACCCTTGGGGGCAACTTCCACTCTGGCTTCAGTCCTTCAGGTGCTCTAGGTTTAATGTTTTATTCAAATTTGTATTTTTTTTTTTGTCAAAGGTGTTCATAGAATTTTGTTTTGCTGTTGTGTATACATGGGTTCTGAAATTTCTGACATTTTTAAAAGCATCATGTACAATTAAGAAAATACATGTACATAAAGAAAAGGTCTTCATATTCAGGCGTGCCAGTAGATATATTTTACAGGTTAATTCAGCAGCACATGATAGTGGAACTTCTATTGCAAGATGAGACAATTCTTTCTGCATTTGTGATTGTGCACCCCACTGGTCCTTGATTATTAATGTTCATTCTTGGTTTGGTAGCAGGCCTTATAAAGGTTTTCTGCCATCCAGGTCAATCATGTGCAATAATGTTCCTTTTTGGATCGAATGTGAGCCCACTGTATCAATGTTTCCTTCTGGCCAACAAACCACAATTTTATTAAATAATTTTATTAAATAACTTCATATAAATTATGGGCCACACCTACAGCCACTTGCCATAAAATCATTATAAATAATGATGATTACAAAACTTATGATAACCATTTAGTGACCATTAATTAAAATTGTGTGCATGTGTTTCTGGTGCGCTAGTTGCAACATTATCTTTCATCATGGTGCCTTTCCACTATAGGGTAAAAACAAAAGTTAGTACTTCATAGAATAAGTCGCGTTCATTGGAGAAATTGCTATGGACTGCCTGACACTAGCTGCTCCCTTTCAGGCATTTACCAACATTAACAAGACAGAAAACCCTTTAAAAAGATCTCCCATCTCAATAAACATATTAATCAGTTTTAGTATTTTATCGATTTAGCCAAATTACATGCATGCAAAGACAGAGTCTACATGACCCTTCCAAAAGTTGCAGAAAAATCTCAATGTAACGCATTTCGGGGGGCCCCACAACTTCTCAGCACAGGGGCCTCCACACACCTAAATCGGGCACTGTTCACATTCGGATAGAACATCGTAAAATGGTGAGAGCTGTATCAGTAATCACGGAGCATTACACATGATTCCGCAAAGATACACCAATATGCCAAGATATCACTGGAGCACCCTTCGCCACTCTTTACACAAGGGAGGCTTTAGCAAACAACGTGACACCGGTGACAGAAAAATGTACACAAGGGGACACTATGCCAATGGGACACGACACACAGACACTGGACACAGACACACAGACACTAGTATGGACATCCCACCCCTGACACCACTGTAACCCAGCAGAACCATTATGCACCAAGATACCATTGCTTCATAATGTTCATGCTCTTGGGAGGTTGGGGGGGGGGGTTGGGGTTCCAGCTCCACAGGATCAATAGCCTGTCAACCACCCACCAAATAGTAGACCCAGTTGGACCCTAGAGACCTGCACTGGTCATTGACACTTCATCGAGTGATAACACTGTTTATAACACACATCTCGCTGTCCACGAGACTTCAGTGAGACTTGGGTGAGACTGTGGTGAGACTAGGAACAAGGTGGGAACCCCAGGACATGAAGACTTGCCCTTGTAAACACAAGAAACGAGACATTTCGGATAGACATCCAGTCGATCGATATAAAAAGATGTCGGGTCTGTATGTACAAGTGTGAGGGGGTATGATATGTACATAAAAGAGGGGACGCACCGGCCTAGAAGTACAAAATATCTCCCACGCGGTGCTGGTACATAATATACATATCGATCATCTATGCCGCACAGTGCACAGCTGATGCATGCTACAACACCAAATACCAACACAGGGCAAGAGATATGTAGTTTGTAGACACCCAAGGGATTTCAACAGTATCACTAGTTTTCCAAGGCTAGAAAACATACATGGTGTGTTGCAATGTATGGTATTCGATGTACTGCGAGAATGCTTTTTGGGAAAGTGCATTGCAGTGATTGTACATATTGTGCAATGGAGTCATGTATGTGTACAATTTAAGAATGCCATTTTGATCTTGCCACATACATGTTTGACAAATCAGGGACTGTTGGTCGATATGCTCCACAAGCGATTTGCTTACAACATGTATGTAAGTATAGTCCCTTCGTCGTCGGCCTCGGATGAATGAAAATAACTGAAATTGGATTTCAATTTTCAATAAACGCCAACCAAAACAGTGCCAATTATACAGATTCAGTCCGAAAAGACAACTTAAAGCTCAGCCAACGACGCAATAATGCTCATCTTCGAATAATTTGCCTCTACGCTCGCAATCGAAGGAACATGGTATTATCCCCAACAGCATTACAGCATACAGATCTGTCTTTGTAGATTGAATTCCAGGCTGAATATGTGATAGCATCATGCCTGAGAGCCGAAACCCTGAAAGATCTGAGTGAGGAAACGCAGACCACCTTTCTAGTGTTAGGCCACGGTTTACGATAACTGGCAAAATCTTGGCTGATAGATATATCAGCTACTAAGACAATGGAACCCTAGACCCATGGCATTTCTAACCCTCCCCACTTCAGAAGCTACAAAATATCCACACCTGGCGGAAAAATGCTGCGGGGAACAACAGCGATGAAACCGGAAGTTATAAAAACAGCCAACCCCAAAAACAAGCACATAGCATCAGTGGTTGTTATGACAACGAGTCACATGTCCTGTTATTGTTTTCCCTCTTCGGTGCTATATGTAATGCTGTTGAGCAGTGTTAGCATTGCTGAATTTATGTCATTGCCATTGTTGCATGGTTGGATAGATAGATACGTATAACAACATATATATTAGACAAATCCATAATACCAAATATTATCTCGATATTCGGAATCTCAAATTTTCCAGACAGAGACACTGGAACAAAAACGCATTGTTCCGCATGTTGACACCAACTGGAAATTGAACCTACACCCCCTGTTGAGCACACAAGTGGTTTAAACATTGGGCCACCCAGTTGCACATTCATTTCAGCTGCATATGGCACATGCATTTGCTCAGTTTATGTGAAAGTTGAAAATATGTCTATTGACATAATATGGTGCATGTGCCCACTGTGTAACCCACAACTGTCTGAAGCAACTTGGACCTGGCCCTTTGTGTTTGGCCAACATCTGGGGACAAATGGCTGACATATCAGTGACACATAACAGTGCCACTTTGCCCTGTGGCCCAAGTATGGCCCCAATGGGCCCCCAGTATGGCCCCTGCTATTTGTAAGTATCAGAGTAGATTTCATCCAGTCTGTCTGTGTCCATCTATCTTAATAAAGACAGACAGATCTAGATAGTGCCATCTCCCTTGGTCTCCCTGGGCAACAATGCTTGTCCTGCTGTTGTGGCCAACTGTTCTGTCCCATTGTTTGACAAAGCGCCTCTTAGTTCTGCCCTCTTAGCCTTGAAAGGACAAAGTGCTCTTGATCCATTGTTGTATCAAAGTGAATTGTATCAGAGATGGACTGCCTTCCTCTTTTGTATGTGTGCTGTAATTGGGATTTTAGTCTTTGTGACTGCAGTAAAATAAATCAAGCCAGAGAGATTGGCAATGTTTTATCTACAGACTTAGAAGTATTTACGAAATGCAGGACTTCCTATAAATCATCAAAGCTCGCTCTCTGAAAGCAAGTGGAAAAAGTATGGGTCACATTTACTTCCTAGAGGTACTTCTTGTAAATACAAACAATTTTATCTCTCCAAAAGCTGACAGTTATAGATAGATAGATAGATAGATAGATAGATAGATAGATAGATAGATAGATAGATAGATAGATAGATAGTGCATCCCTCCAGGGCTAGTTCTTGTTGCTTACAGAAGCACTTCCTGATTACACAGACTTATGTATACTAACCACAAAGGATGTTTGTTTGAGTAAATTTCTGCTAGGAAGCTTGGGGTTGTTGTAAAGGAATATCTTGGCAGGATTTTCTGATCTTGACTTGAGAAATGGAAAAATAACAAGCAGTCAGAGTGGACAGGGTTGGTTTTTGAAAATAGCCCAACCTGTGTAAATATCTCCACACTGCTGAAGGGTTAGCTTGGGGCTGAGTTTTAGCATAAGCTTCTGGAAGCTCTTGGTGTGATGTATATTTTGTACACAAAGATTTACCATCCAGTTTTCTTCATTTATTTGGCATATATATATATATATATATCGATGGTGAAAGTGCAAAACCTCGTATGTCAAAATTTTGCTATTTTTAGATTTTTGGTGGAATAACTATTTTAATATCCAATACACGTTGTCAGTTGATTACCTTGCCAGTTTGCTATTTTTGGAAGCTGTAACACACTGGTAACAGAATGATTCCACCAGACCTTGTATGTCGATATGTTTCAAAAAGTGAAAGTGCAAAACCTCGTAACTCAAATCAGAACTTTGAAGCACATATTGTGGGATATTTCAACTGTTTTTGAAAAACAATTACTGTGTTGCTTTTTTATGACTCCCAGCAAGTTTCCTGATTAAAAAAAAATTACCTCCCTATATTTGTTTTGGTGATGCAGGCTATTGAAAAAGAGAGTGCACGAAAATTTGAAAAAAATGTCATTTTCCTCATTCTTGCCATTGTGGCCACTCAATAAAATTTGTTATTGCAATCTGTCATAGGCAAATTATAATTTTCACTGTATATACATAGATTGAAAGTATATTCAATGCTGCAAGTTGCTTTAAAGTGTGATAAATGATCGAGTTACAAGGTTTTGCACGGGTAGAAAGTGAAAGTGCAAAACCTCGTAAGTCGACATTTTCAATCACATCTGATGGTAACATCAATGCAAGGGGTAAACCACCTCTGACAAAAATTTGCTACAACAGGGTGTCACTTTCTATGTATCTAGTTGGCCATAACTCACTTATTAATAAACATTAACTTAAAAAAGACACCTGACAGTTTTTTTCAATTTCTGAAAAACAGCTTTTTTTGACTTACGAGGTTTTGCACTTTCACCATCGATATATTAATCAGAGAGGATAATATTTGAGACATGTACTGCAAACATCACTATTTTGACAGTAGTATAGATTCCACACGGCACAAAACTTTAGGTGATTTCAACTGCTCAAAATGACCACTCAACCCTGTACAGAAAAAAATTCCAGTGATGTTGTCATTTAAATTTTCCAAATATCTTTTGATATAAACGTAGGCCCTTGTAATATACTGCACATAGTGCCACATGGACCTGACAGCCCAATAGATCATACAGGCCTAAACCATATATCCCAAACCTCTACTAGGCCTTTACAACCAAACATATCCCCACAAGTCTATGGTATAAACTGGATTGCTAGAACATCCATAACATAGACTGCCAGGCACAGACCAATCATCTACAGGGCAACAGCAATCAATACAGGTCATCCCTCTAAAGAGACCATCAATAAAACCGAGTCAATTTCATCAAACCATGTCATCATATACTCCTATTGTGCGAGGCCCATGCATGATCTCCAGGTTCTATGGATATCTAGTGATGGAAAATGTTCATAGATATGGTTGTGTTTGCACCGAGGCTGGTCATATCTCATACACTGACTCCATGCCCATGTGAGGGCAAGAAACCGACCCAAAAGTGGCAAGAATGACTCAATGATACAATGTATCTTAGGGACTCAGAATGGGCATTAAAGTTCACCAGTTCATCATTATGTCTGTCTCATCCAGTCATTACTACAGCCATTTCCAAGGAGTGTACCTCAGGGCAACAAATGTAACCCATAATTTTGTCATATTCCTTTAGATTGTCCATGAAGAGATCTTTCATCAATTGGAACTTGTGTATTTTGCAAATCTATCTATCTATCTACCTACAGTGCCACCTGTAAGTAAGTGAACCGCATGACATTGTGCCATTGCATCAATGCTAAACATCCTCAGCCAAACTGCTTGTGGAGGCATGTATTCTCATCCGATGAAAGGGAAACAAAGTGGGTCATAAAGGCCAATGTGTGAGGCAAGTGGGATAAAAATAGCAGCCCATTTTCTTCGCTGTAGTCGGAGTTAGGTATGGGTCAAAGTCTTTGATAAGTAAGTGAACCACCATTCCCTATGTTTTAACATTGGGCCTGCGTTTCACTTACTTATCAAAGACTTTGACCCATACCTAACTCCGACTACAGCAAAGAAAATTGGCTGCTATTGTTATCCCACATGCCTCAGATATCGGCCTTTATGACCCAAAATGTTTTCCTCTCATCGGATGAGAATTCGTCCTTCCAGAAGCATTTTGGTTAAGGATGTTTAACATTGATGCAATGGCACAATATCATGCGTTTCACTTACTTACAGGCGGCACTGTATCTATCTATCTATCTATCTATCTATTTATCTATCTATCTATCTATCTATCTATCTATCTATCTAGAACTAAAATAATTATTGTTTGGAAGGAGTACCTCAGGGAAGTAAATGTGACCAATACCTTTTTTCCACTTGCTTGGAGAGAGAGAGCTTTGATGATTTATAGGAACTCCTGCATTTCGTAAATACTTCTAAGCCTGTAGATAAAACATTGCCAATCTCTCTGGCTTGATTTATAGTACTGCAGTCACAAAGACTAAAATCCCAATTACAGCAAACATACAAAAGAGGGAAGGCACTCCATCTCTGATACAATTCACTTTGATACAACAATGGATCAAGAGCACTTTGTCCTTTCAAGGCTAAGAGGGCAGAACTAAGAGGCGCTTTGTCAAACAATGGGACAGAACAGTTGGCCACAACAGTAGGACAAGCATTGTTGCCCAGGGACACCAAGGGAGATGGCACTATCTAGATCTGTCTTTCTTTATTAAGATAGATGGACACAGACAGACTGGATGAAATCTACTCTGATACTTACAAATAGCAGGGGCCATACTGGGGGCCCATTGGGGCCTCACTTGGGCCACAGGGCAAAGTGGCACTGTTATGTGTCACTGATATGTCAGCCATTTGTCCCCAGATGTTGGCCAAAGACAAAGGGCCAGGTCCAAGTTGCTTCAGACAGTTGTGGGTTACACAATGGGCACATGCACCATATTATGTCAGCAGATATATTTTCAACTTTCACACAAACTGAGCAAAATGCATTATGTTATATGCAACTGAAATGAATGTGCAACTGGGTGGCCCAATGGTTAAACAACATGTGCACTCAGCAGGAGGTGTGGGTTTGATTTCCAGTTGATGTGAACCTGGTGAACATGGTCTCTTGCATCAATGCTTATTCTATGTCCTCTTCTGGGCATGTTGTGACACATTAACCATCTGTCTATCTATCTGTCTATCTATCTTGGAGCTGGATGCCTGACGACTCACATGGACGCGCTTGGTAGAAGTATAAAGTAATAATGATGTATAGGTGGCCCTCCAGTAGTGGCACATAGTGCTTTGGGAGGGTCTCCTCTCTCTTTATAATTATCATATTTGTTTTTTAATGTGATGTTTTATAATGTTGAAATAAATTACGTCTGAGTCTGAGTCTATCTATCTATTTATCTATTTATCTATCTATCTATCTATCTATCTATATCTATCTATCTGTCTATCTATCTATCTATCTATCTATCTGTCTGAAAAAAGTTCTCCAAGTGTCATCCCAGTCATAGGAGACAGATTTGATGCTAATAATTGAATATGTATCTTAGCAATCATTAACGACATATCATCTGATTTACATTCTAGATTTCTCATCGCCGTCAATCTCATTAACCTCCATGAGTTTATCTGTTCTCCTACATATCATTAATGCAAATTGTCAATGTTAATGACTGCATGCTAAATGTGACTATAGATTTATGATTCTTCTAAATATGGCTGATGTCTGGAATACCACTGATAACAGCACCAGCCATATCTAAGCATAGAAAATAGTAAGGTATAATATATTTACAAGAAATGATTGCTTCAGCCATGTGAAATTCAACTTGAAAATCCTTGTTGACTGGTGAGAGTAAATATATCACATGCAGGTGAATATATAGAGACAAAAACATTAATTTTTAGAGATCTGGAAGTTGACATTCAACTAAGCACATAAATTAAATGCTCTTCATATCTAGAATGGATGAAGTATAGAAATGTTCATCAAATAATTTTTTCTCTCTATTAATAATTTCTGAAAGTTCAATTTCATTCTTCAGATATTGGTAAATGGTCTGTGTCTTTGGGAATGTTTGCACACGTTTTTGGAACCATCCTCGTGCTTTTGGCAGAACCTTTTGATATAATGTCCAGTTTGTCCATACATGTTACATCACATTTCTGAACAATTTTCCCTCTCAGTAATATCTTAAATTGTGTGGATAAGACATTCATGAACAAAATAGTAGAGCGGTAAGCGATCGCTTAGCGATCCTTCCCACACTAGTCATGTACGTACTGAAAAATCATGCAGTACTGTCCCTTCGATCTCAGCGTGTCATTCACCATCTTTGTTTTGACCACGTGATCTGCATGCTCGCCGCCATTATTCTACCACGCATGCGCAGTACTGTGAATAGCATGACTCCGTTCATGACACCGCAAAAAACGACAGAGGGCGCGCCGAAACAGTGGCGCCTCTAGCAGCCCTTCACGAAATCGGCAAAACGACGCATTTCTGATTTGATTGATTGACAATTCACACACCGTAATACAACAGCGTTGGCCTAGTAAATCTAGACCTGCTTACCGCTCTCTCCTGGCTTGGCAGATTACATATTATCTGTTCCAATACTTTCTATGAATTTGGCATGTCGTGTAGAAAAATGCTGAACTGAGTAGGCTCAATATCTCCGAGACAGACACAGAATTGCAGAAATTCATTCCTAGCACGAAACTGCATCAATAACCAGCCTGCAGAGTATTAGATAACATTGTATTATCCCTCACTCCCTATTATCACCCATCTTCAGGGGCAGAATATTCTTGAGACACCATTTCTTCCATTGAGACACTTTTCGTAGAATGTTGGACCTCCGATATTTCTTGAGCACACGTTATATCGAAAGTTATGTGTATCGTTGGGCACATTGCAAATATTAATGTGGAAGACTTGTTAGCCTGACTGTTTGAGACTGTTGGAGAATCCAGGTTAAGGTTAAGGTTTAGGTTAAGGTTAAGGTCACCGTTTCAGTTTAGAGCCACCACTTACAAGCATCGTAGCTTATTTAATTATTACCTTTGCCGTACTGACTGCATTATGTCTTTTCAAAGATTTTTCTTGGCCTAAATTAAAATAGGCACTTCTTGAAAGAAATTTCCTCTTAGCTCAGCTTTATAAATGCAATTCAAAGTCTGGAATTTGAAGAACTTCAATCCTGAGCTCATTTCTTTTTGCATATTGCCAAAGATTCCAAGCCATGTCTCTGCATCATTGTAAGTCTAATGCAGAGGGACAGATACATTTCATTTTAAGCAGCTTTGGGATTGAACAGACATTTCCCAAGTATACTCTGGTAATGCACTCCTTTCTCACAATTCTCAGACATATTCTCGAAATGGGAGCACATCATATCATCAGATAACATGAAAGAATAACATGTTCTATTGTCTGAATTATAGTTACCCCCCCCCCACTTGCTGATTTGAGTGATAAGTTCAGAAAGTGTAGCCCTCTAAACAAGTTCTTACACTGGAAAGGTCAGGTTATGAGGTGTTGAGAAGATCATTGCATAGAGATGAGAGTCCGAAAATGCTTACACATTTTCTCCCATGTATGGGATAAAGCACAGACACTGATATAAGGGCCCACCAATTTAACATCTCTCCTGAATGGAACATCAGCCGGTATTTTTTTTTGCAGAGATCCACCATGAATTGTTCTTAACCTCGGACAGGGAATTGAACGAGGGAACTTCGGAATAACTTGAACAGGCGGCTTACCCTGGTCACAGACCTATTGAAACTTATAGGTCAATGTAATTGTATAAGACATAAGACATAAGACATAAGATTTTATTTACCTCACGAAAAACATGAGATGACAAAATAAACATACATGTTGAATAAGATCAGAAGCAAATAAAAACATAAGGGGATAAAAACCAAGGGGATAAAAACCAAGGAGACAGCACCAACCCAGTATAATTAAATTACTAAGAAATAAACAAAATCTATAATATCTAAAATGCTCTCAATAGTAATTTCAACATATCTTTGTTATCATTATTAAAGTTGGCTAACAAAGATTTACAGCTGTCGACAATTCCATTGTTGGTTGGAAGTTTTTTAAGTTCACTACAGATAGCTTTGCAGTAGGACTTGTCTACACACAATTTTGCAAAAGAAAATCTGTTTGCTGAACATATAGCTTAAGCTCTGTCTGCTAAACCAATGCAGTTTACATCTTTAAGTGAATACTTGTATAAGTGGGAGAGGCCCTTGATGTAGAAGACATAATCGAATTTAACAAATTAATAGATTGACACTGTATTAAACAACCAATTTTTCTTATACCCATTGCGGAAAGCAGTGGGGAGGACCTTAGAAACTTACTTAAACCAAGCGACGCTTTAATTAGCTTGGACTGCAGTTTGTCCATATCTGTTACTAACACATTACTTAGCATGAAACTTTCATCTGAGTACAGTAAGATAGACTGCAGGGCAGACTGCCATAAGTGAGAAATTACAACTGGTTTCACTCCATTATTACACATTCCTGCACTCTGTAGAGAGTAAAAAGCTTGCCTACACTTCCTAATTCTTCTTTGGACATGATTCTGGCTATAATTACTGAGTACAGAACCAAGATAGTCAATTTCATTTACATTAGGAATTCCACAATTATTAATAGACCAAGTGGGATACGGCTGTAGATAACATTTTCCAAAAACAATTGTGTTTGATTTTTTAGCATTAAATGATAGACCATGATTAGACACATAATCATTGGCATAGTCAATTAAATTTTGTAAACCAGTAGCAGTTGCACTTGTAAGAAGTAGATCATCTGCATAACAGAAAACATTATAGGAATATCCACCAATTTTCAAACCACCAGTTAGATTAGACAAACCATTGCCTAGATCCTGATATAATAAATTAAATAGGAAAGGAGAGGTTAATCCTCCCTGACGAGTACCTTTATAAAGATTAAATTTAGTAGAAAGTTCATTATTCCATTTGACAGTCGCTGTTAAGCTTGTATACCATGAGTACATAAGTCTCCACCAGGGGTTTTTCATCACTTCATTAGCTTTATATAATAATACAGAATGGGGGATAGCATCAAACGCCTTCTCGGCATCTAATGAACAAGCAAATATAGGAGTATTTCTGCTATTAAAATAATTGATTACGTCCACAGTATTACATATAGCCATTTGGGCACTTCTTCCGGCAACAAAACCATATTGAAGATCACAGAACTCATGCATAGAAACATCTTCTAGAATTGCATACTCCAGAATTTTTGATATAACTGAAGAAAGGATGATTGGTCTGTAATTACCAGCCACAGTAGTATCAAGACTGGGTTTTTTTAATATTGGAATTAGTACACCAACCTTTAGTGTATCTGGGATAATCCCAAAATTAATACAAGTGTTAAATATTCCACTCAGGAGTTCTGGAATCTTGGTTCCTATTGAAAACTTTAGGTGCTCAGGTGTTACACCATCTAGTCCTGGAGCACGTCCACTCTTAAGTTTCTTAATAAATTTTACCATTATATTTGTATTAAATCTTTTTGATCTGTATACAACATTTTTTAACTGACAATATTTATCTTTGACAAAGGTCTCAGCATATTTGACATTTTGAGGTTGTTCTTTATGAACAGAGAATTTATCAGTGAAGAAGTCTCTTAAGGAGTTCATACTAATATCATAACAGTTTGAATTACCATCTGCTTTACTCATACGCACTCGATTCCAGAATTTCTTGGAATCACCATGTTTAAAAAGGTCAGTAATAATATCAAATTTATGTCTATGAAAGTTATACATAGTTTGTCTTCGTACACTACGATATATCTTTTTAACATGTTTGTAGATTTTAAACACTTGTGTATCTCTATTTCTATCGCACTTAACCCAAAGTTTATGCCAGAAACGGGTTTTATCTCTTGCAATTGTACAGTCAGTGGACCACCATGGTACTTTACGACTTTTTGACATTTGTGATTTACGCTCATTTATAACTTTACATGAATTATGCATAACATTAACTAATATATCAAGGTATTTATTTACAAAAGTTACGGCACTCTTGGCATCAGAAACATTTTTCAATTGCTCATAAAAGTCATTAGCATCACCAAGTTCTTGATTAATATGTTGCTGATAGTCATGGGGGACATTGACTTTCTCCCAGTTCACTCTTGGAAATCGAGGGGCATGTTCGCGAGTTCCTTGACAAGCTTCTGCACGTGAGTTGTCTGCCGGAAGATCCAATCTGTAGCAAGTCCTCAGAGGTAGATGATCACTTGTCCATTCGATGTCCTTACACAAAATATCACATTGTACAACATCAGAACTGGCATATGACGAGATAAACACATGATCAATGTAGGATCTATGCTCACCCATTTCATAGGTGTAATTGACAACTTGATCAAACGAAAAATTATAGTTGACAAAAGTTAAACCATACACAATTTGTCATTCTGGATTGAGCATTAATTCTGATGAAATGAACATGCTCTTCCCCAGAGTAAATTTGAATTTGAACAGCATGTTCATGTTGCACTAAAATCACCTCTTTTTTCACCATTACATGATTTTATCCCAAATATTTTAGTAAATGGACCATTTGGGGCAATTAAGTGAGGCTGTTTTTCAAAGTAGGTCCACATAATCGTTTTCTAATCTGTAGTTAGTTTCTTTCACTGCAGTGATTGAGTTTAAAAAATCAATTCTCATGAAAAACTTCCATGAAAAAGTTCACAATTTAACAAGTAACTACTAACACCAAGCTAAAATTGATTGGCTAATGTTTCCTGTAATCAAAATCAGGGCAAATGGCACCAAATGATTGATTAGTTTCACACCACATAATGGCAAAAATCACCAGCCTTTCATATCAATGGGCTCTAACAGTGACAACAGCTTTCAACACAATGTTAGAGACTGCAAAATAATGATTTTGGTTTGTAATTGAATTTTTAAAAGTAATTATTTAGCAATAGCTCATTCCAGAAAGGCAGCAACCAACTAACTGCCAATGGTTGATAATGATGATTTAGATTTGAAAACTTGAAAATGTGAACACAAAGAGACATTGAATTACTACAAAGACTGATTTTGACAATAAATTCAATGTAAAAAATAGGACATCATTTATGTCCTTAATGGTTTCCTTTACAGCTTACTTTATTATATGAGTGTCTAGCATTTCTAAATATCATAGCATTGGAATAAATTAGTCCTTTCTTCATACTTCTACCATGTGCCAACAAACAAAACACCATGCAGAAGATGTATCCAATTAGATCAAATAACTATCTTTAACATGTTTAACAAATTCTCTAAAAGTTGCAAACTAACTCAATTACTGCCTCGAATCCATTTACTATAACTCTTCACCAAGCTCCAAGCCTTCTAGCTACATTTTTACTCTGCAATTTAGCAAAAACCTTCTTTCCTCTTTGGCTGGGAACAAATTAGACTTCAGACTCTAACCATAACTCACGAGAAAGCCTCAGGGTAAAGCTTATAGACCAACAACAATCAATTTGTCAGAATTGGAGGCCTCCCTATTGATGGACATGTCATTTAGATGGTTCTAGCATTGAAAGAATTGGCATTTTCTAAATACCATAGCATTGGAATAAATTGGTACTGCCTTCATACTTCAAATCTTCATCAGATACTTTATGTTTATGTTTTCACCAACGTATAGTAAATCAATTATTGATTATAAAGAATATGTCAAGAAGAAAGTCTTAAACAAAACAACAGGAAACGTTCTGCAAGTACATTGTAGTTATTTGCGAAAAACTTAACAAAAGGGAAAACAATTTACGTCACTCGTTTTAGTTGCTACAATGTGAAATAAAAAAACCTTGACAACCAATCGATGTATAGTCTTTCGACATCAATTAACTCTTGACGAATTGCACAAAACACTGGAAGGTGTTTCTTCCTTTTGGCTTGTAGGCTGTTGTCTGACTATAACTGGTTTCATACTAAATTATATGGAAAAGTGCCTTCCAGAACACAATTGAAACAGAAAATGTGTTTTCAGAAAAGGAAACACAGAATTGATAAGTGGGGCAATTAACATGCACTCCCAACCCTAATCTTGCTTTAAGCTGTGTTTAATTGTTTGTCACAAATCCATGTCGTGTTTGAGCTGTTTATGACTCATTCTTCTGAAAACTCTTTCAGATACAACAATTATAACTTTTTACTTGAAGAGAGAAAAAAATGGAAGAGGAAAACAGAAAAAAAAAGAGTTTCACTGAAAGGAAGAAAGAAAGTAAGGAATCAAGGGAAGAAGGGAGGAAGGAATGCAGGAAAGAAGGCAGGAGGGAAGAAGGAAGGAAAGACAGAAGGAAGGAAGGAACCATTCAAAAATAAGTAATATCTTCGGACTTCTTGATGGCAAGATGGGTTACCCAACCAGAATAGTAGGACAGAAATTACACTCAGCAGAAATCAGAATCGCGACAAAAAATATCAACAATTTTAAACTACTCAATGGCATTGCACTCAAACAGCTGAACTCCATACTATTTTTGCTAATTTCAGAACCAATTTGTTCTGTATTTTTGCATTACAACATTTTCTACCATTTTTCCTTTATTTCCCATGTTTTTTTTCTGATTTCCTCTCATTAGGCTACAAACTGCTTAGGATTTGACAACCTATCTGATGATTAATTTCCCTTCAGATAACTGTGGACCTTTCATCATTTTCCCCCCTTGTCATTATCACACTGCAAGTCCCAGAGAACAGGCGGCCACAATGCCCAGCATAGCTCAGCTGGAGAGGCAAAATCAATGATGTCAATTCAGGACTTCTTTTCTTTATGACTCACACAGATCTGCAGTGTCTCAATGATGACGTCACTGATGTCTTAATCATGCTCAGCATTATGATGTGACATGACACTTACAATTACTGTACTCAAAGAAGGGCAATATTAATCATATCTCCACCAATGTCATTCAATATGACTTCAGACTCTAACCATAACTCACGAGAAAGCCTCAGGGTAAAGCTTATAGACCAACAACAATCAATTTGTCAGAATTGGAGGCCTCCCTATTGATGGACATGTCATTTAGATGGTTCTAGCATTGAAAGAATTGGCATTTTCTAAATACCATAGCATTGGAATAAATTGGTACTGCCTTCATACTTCAAATCTTCATCAGATACTTTATGTTTATGTTTTCACCAACGTATAGTAAATCAATTATTGATTATAAAGAATATGTCAAGAAGAAAGTCTTAAACAAAACAACTGGAAATGTTCCGAAAGTACACTGTAGTTATTAGCGAATAACTTAATTTCCCTTCAGATAACTGTGGACCTTTCATCATTTTCCCCCCTTGTCATTATCACACTGCAAGTCCCAGAGAACAGGCGGCCACAATGCCCAGCATAGCTCAGCTGGAGAGGCAAAATCAATGATGTCAATTCAGGACTTCTTTTCTTTATGACTCACACAGATCTGCAGTGTCTCAATGATGACGTCACTGATGTCTTAATCATGCTCAGCATTATGATGTGACATGACACTTACAATTACTGTACACAAAGAAGGGCAATATTAATCATATCTCCACCAATGTCATTCAATATGACATGACATTGATGACAACATGAAATATTGATATTAGGATGGTTATCGAAGAAATTATTAGCGATCTTGGTATTGTGAGACCACCCTTTTCAATTTTCCTTCGGCTGGCATTAACCGGTCTCTCATAGGAGTGCCACCCTCCATTTATCAGGGCGCATTTGTAGAAAAGATTGCAGGTACTATTAAGACATTAAATGTGATTTGAACTTACCATAACAGATGCTCCTTTCTGTAGTAAATCCAATTGCCAGTGGTCTGTCTGAAACAACAGAAAATACAATCTTTAAAACAGTGGAAAGTATACTTTACATTTCATCAATTTAATATGTAGGCCTAACCTACAGAAACCAAACTATTTCTCATAAATAAAAACTTTTCTAATTCATTTTCTGGTTGATAGCAATACACATCACACTCCTCTATCCATAGAGAAACATTTCTTGAGCAATATTGGTGTAGATGCATTTTTCTATAAAGTTCTTCTTAAACACACACAAAGATATTGCACAGACTCTATACTAAGATGAAAAGAATTGGAGCACATCTGATTCAATTGCTTCCAAATCCACAAATCCCCTTGAAGTGGAAGAAATTGAGCTCCATAATGGATTGTATTTCTCTTCAGAAAGGATTATATTTCTCTCTGTTTGAGAAAGGATTTTGTCTTGTCAATTTACATGATGTCTTGCTGTGTGTCTGCTGTGAGCTTGTGTTGAATTAAAGCAAATCTTGCAACTCTCATTTAGTCTGTGAAGCTTCTGAAGAGATTCAGAATTCAATGTTGTATTTATAAACAGTATTGGAAGATTGTCCAATTTTGATCTGTTTGTTTTGTTCAATTCTAGGGGTACATTTTGACCATTCTCTTTGGGGTTAATCTTGTCTTTTCCTTGTGAGGTACTTGTTGTAGTTTATAAGTTTCATACGGGGTATAGTTTATATGTCCCCTGTCACCCTGTGAGGTAAATTTTATGTCCTTGTGGGGTAAATTCTGTCCATTTCTTGTGGGGTAAATTTTGTCCATTCTTTGTGGGTAGATCTTGTCGGTTCCATATCCATGGAGTAATTAAGCATGTCCCCTGTGGGGTAAGTTTTAAGTCCTTGTGGGGCAAATATTGCCTGTTCCTAATAAAGCAAATGCGGTCTGTCCCTAATGAGGTGAATGTTGTCTGTCCCCAGTGGGGTGAATGTTGTCTGTCCCCAGAGAGGTGAATTTTGTCTGTACCCTGTGAGATACATTTCGGTCTGTGAATTTCGTCTGCTCCTATTAGCAGAATATTGTCTGTCCCTAGTGAGGTAAAATTTGTCTGTTCCTTCCTTGTGGGGTCAGCGACTCAGCGGTGATTGATTTGCATTGATCTTTGGTCAGGACCAGTCAGCTGATGTCCAGCTTCTGATGACCGATTGCTGTCTGCCATTACCATCAACTTGAAACCTACCAAGATCACGAGACTTTCCAATAGAACAATCAAATAAATCGATCATCAGGCGGTTACCAAAACTGATATCTATCTCTATATCTATCATTCTATATCTATCTATCTGTAGATCTATCCATCTACACACAACACAAGAATCTTTCCCTTGATACATTTATCAAACAATCAGTAAATCATTGACAACCAATCCAGACAAAATCAATTCACTTGATCGGTTACAACATTTCTGGGGTTATTTTCAGAAATTTCCCTCTTGTCAGATTGCAATACACACAAATGCATTTGAGTGCACTGGTTGCATATCCAATGCAGGTCTGGCTGGGTGCATAGCCACTGAGGAATAACTGTCTGGCCCACCAGGAGTACCTAAGGGAGCGATCATTGAACTGATGCATGTTTCATCCCATAACACAATTGCAACAACAAGGGAGCATACATTATGTCAAAAATATGTGAAGATGCACTACTTCTCAAATGGGGTGTATTATTGTTGCTCATACAAAATAAGCAATATGCAGGAAGAATATTTCTGCAGTGCTATAATAGTCCGACACATTTTGGGCTATTTTTGTACTGTAGTCATATAGGAGATGTGTGTCTTTGTATTGTATGCATTATGAATATATGCAAATTAATAATAGAGAAGGGGGGGGATATGCAAGGCAGCGGTAGGTCCACAGCTTATCAGTCCCCTGCAGAAATGGTATATTGCTACTCAGATGGAAAAAATGTATGTCTTCCAGACCGGTTACTTTCTCCTTGGGAATGGGGATAATACATAGCATCCCATCTGCTAGAGACATTTTGTTGAACATTGAATTGTGTGGTCAAGCCATCAAATATTAAATAAAATCTAAAATTTACTTTTGAACAATGTTATTTTTGACACATTCAATATTATATTCTATAAAAATAGAGATCTCTAAACCCGTAAACCGAAAGCTCGTTCATGCACTCCGTCATGTAGGCCTACTACACTGTAAACACGTAGACATACTTCATTCATTTGAAGCATTTTAGAAGAACATGCAAGCCATACACTGCCCCCAAGAAGCAATAAATTCATCCTTGATCCACCATGCATCTGTAATACTGTATTGATGTATGGACATAATATGTTACAGACCACAGTCACCACATGGCCACTTTATCCCCCTATTATCACTCGGGGTGCCCGGTGCATGCATGGAATAGCCGCTCTCCAAACACTATTGAACCCATGCTGGGTCTATATCTGCAATGGATACAGTCATTCTAGATTCACTTGTAGTATTTGCCTCATGGGCTGGAAATATTAATGGTACATGTACAGGGGTATGGCTTATGGTTGTAGTACGATGTATATTGCCTTTGTTTAAGCTTCGCTTCACTCAATTTGTCCGGTCGGATTGATATGAGTTTGGAGGTATTTTCTCTCTTTCAATTTTACTATTTTGATGGCCAATAAATAAATATTACAAATGGGTGCATCTATTGAGCATCTTCAAAACTCATATAGTAGTTGCGAGATACAGATTGAATTAACATGGCCAGCTCCGGAGACTTTTGAAGTAGACTTCTGCTTTTAATGCAGTAAAATTAAATTTTTTGTGGAACATAAGGACCATAATCACTATTACGATGCTCTATGACTGTACAGCACCAATTCTTTGACTGAACACACAAGAATGACAAGATCTCAATAAAATTCCCGCACTGTAGGGACCTACCTCTATTATCGCCCACCCAGTAAGAATGCAGAACTATTCATTGAGAGAATCCACCCTTGCATAATCTTATGGTCCCCCCCCCCTCAAGAAGACCCCCCCCCCTTGAGTAAATGAAGAGAATGTAAATAGTGAATTGTAGCAATGGATGATAGGAATAAGGAATGAAATGTGCAACTTTCTCAGGCTATCATTGTAATGTTTGATCAGCCAATACATGAAGATTGAAGAGGGAGCATTATGGAGAATTTGAATTGAAATTCAAATAAGCATGTTCACTAGGATTAGAGATGTAAACAATGATGCCAGCTGCTCACCAAATTCTTTTTGAGAAAAAATGACATGGCTGCCTCACTGAGACACTGACTGACTGACTGACTGACTGACTAACTGACTGATTCAACTGACTGACTGACTAACCAACTTGCCTGTAGGACTGAATGACTGCATGAATGCCTGTCAGACTGACTGGAAAGGTATTCTGAGTAAATGTTATCCAAAATGAGCGCACCGTAAAACCGGAATCACAATTTTGCCTACTTCTAATGGTAATACTGTGGGAGTCACATAAAAATATCCTCTTTCAAAATTTATTATAACAGACCAAACAAATAGACACATAGATCAATTGTGGAAAGAAACAATTGCAACCATCAGGACCTCAACCCTTCTAGACCAACCCTTTCTGCTACCCCAACCACTGTAACCAGTAACCCTTTTCTTTCACCCCTCTAACCTAACCCTGCCCTGGGGCTGACGTTGGGCAACAGGCTGAATATCCCAGTTCAAATTTCTGCTAGATACAATATTTCTGTAGTAATCTCAGACATTGGATAGCTGGCCATGGTTGGGACAAGGGCTAGGAGCTATGTAAATAAGGGTTTGGGTTCACCATAATATTTAAGGAGGGCCCAACAGCTACCCGGTTGGAAGTTGTGAGCCACCCTTCAATCTCAGAAGAAACACAGGGTGATTGAGGCATGAGGTGTTCACCGGATTGAGAGTGGAAAATATGGGTTGAAATGAGAATGTCAGAATGTTGAAGAAATATGGTGATTTCCATCAGGCGTATTCAAGACTAAATGTCGCGGAAGTATGTTGTGGTGATTATCATTGACTGAGAAGTGTTCTTCTCTCGTTGCGCTGGTATACCCCGAGTCCTGAATGAAAGAAATGTTTAAAAAACAGTCGATTGTCCATCACAAACCTTTGGTTGTAATTTTGTGACGGTATCCCAAAACTCAAAACTTCACTGATGGTTGAAGTCCTTTAGTGCCTACTCTCAGTCCAGTCTTTTATAGACCAGTAGTTCAGCATATTTGAAAATATTATGTTAAAGTATGTTAATTTTTTTTATGTGCGAATAGAATGTATTAAATATAAAATCGATTTCCCAAATGAACTTGGTTCCATATCCCCACATAAATGTATCTTTCCTAGCTTTTTCAGAATCAGACAGGGTGTTCCACAAGGCCCCAACTCCAACCACCCCTATTTCCACCCCAGCCATCAGACTGCTATTTACCCAGCAGCAAACCTGGCCCACAAGACTGATGACTGTTTACTGCAATTGTTTACCAGCTTTTGCGACATCTGTAACGTTTTGCAGCAGTAATGGTGGCAATTGCAACTCGGGACAGCCAATCACAAACAAAAGAGATTTACACAAATTTCCTCCCAAGGTAAATATCCCCAAGACTGGCCTGACTGGGTGAGTTGTTAGCGTATTGTCTTTCGCTAAAGTCAGCATCTCTCGAATAACTTTATCTGTCTGGTTTTCTATTTATTGAGTCACTTTCATCGCCAATCGATGATAGATTTAGAGCTATCCGTTCATTTGCCTCGATCACTATACATGCATATCGCACATAGCAGATTATAAAGATACCAATGTGTTATGGTTGAAATCCAGTTTTGACATTCAGAAAGCTTTTTTTTCTAATTCTTCGAATGTGATCTCAACCTTTTCTATTTGTCAAATAACCGTTATTTGTCAGGTTTCTATAAATTGAGCAATCATCACCGCAAGTCAATGATAGGTGAAGATCCGTCCTTAAGTCTTGGAACATCCTTTATTTTAGATTTACCTGAAACCTTTTCATTTATATATTGATCAGATTATGTTGACCTGACTTTGTCCAAGGAAAACATGCAGTACAAAGCTGTATGATACTTTACAACAAAAGATGTCTGCAATAATTATTATTGATGGCCTTTTAATGGGGCAAGATAGAAGCCAGAAGGAGAAGCATCAACACCCATCAAGCAATGCAAACCATAGAATAGGTGAAGCAATCATTTCTAAATTATGGTGCTGTGATTCTGCAGCAGTAAATACTGACTACACAGTCCCAATGCCCTCATCCCATACATCTTCCTCTAGTCACTGCAGATGGCATCAACTCTGGCACCAACTTTGGCACCTATGCCTCCCAAAGCCACACCACCTTAATGGAGTTCACACCTCTGCACCCTGGTGGTGGGGTAATTAAGGTCAGTCAGGGGTCAATCTAGGTCATTTCTAGGTCAATTCAAGGTCACAGAGAGAAGGGGTGAACAGCATGAGATTTTGTCACCCTGCTTCCAGACCCTTTCAGGGGGTCCCTCCCTCTTATGAAAATCAATAAACTAAAGGCAGGCAATTGAAAAACCCCACAGAGATGGTAAATGCCCAATCTAGTTTATGTCTATAAATGCTTGCCCAATTGCATATGGAATGTATTGCATTGGATCCATGATTTAATGATGGCAAGAAAGTCCAAGAATGTTGCATATCATTTACTGTAATGATCATCATGTCATAAGGTTACCAATATGACACCTCGCCATGCTATAAGTTACTCATTGACAATTAAATATTGCATGTTATGGTAGCAATGTTATACTTGATTTGATGCAATTATGAGTTATGAATGCTAGACATTTTTGAGGTATCCAAATGATTTTAATGCATGTTCACTTCATTAGTAAATAGTTTTCACTGGTAAATCTCTTCCCCTGTAAACCTGTTGAGGATGCTCATTTTGAGGGTTGAAACTTTGGATTCTGTACCCCATGCCTCTAATTGAGAGTACCCCATTTGCCCCAGGCCTAAGGTTTCCAGTCAAAATATTTTCTTTTTGAACCATCAAAACATCGTCTGCAAATTGAACTCTATAGCACATGTCTAAAGGGTAGAGACAGTCTATTAGAGACTAAGATAGAGACTTATTGCTTTTCGGGCAACATAGAAACAAGAAAAAACTAGGGCTATCACGATTACAGAATTTCAAAATCGATTAATCTATGGCCTAAAATCGAATCGCAATCGATTAATCGCCGTTTTCCCGCCATTCTAGATGGCTAGAGAAGTTATGTTCCTTTTCATATCATTGTCTTTAAGCACAGCTAAGATACCTGGATATTCCATTGAAAATACCAAGTGAAATTAGGATTTCACACTTTATTCACTCCAATCAGCTTCAATCAGGTAAAACCAATCCAATTGGCCAATCCACTTGACCAATCCAATTGCAATTTACTCTTAACACCTGGAAGTTGAAGCCATGCAGTGTCTTCCGGGTACAAATATACAAATAACAGATTAATCGATTTTGCAAACTGGAATCGATTTTTAACTAAAATCTAATCGGCGGCGATTAATCGGTTAATCGTGATAGCCTTAGAAAAAACTACTAGTGACACCCCAAAAACAAAAACATTTTGATTGCGATAGCACCATTTTCAACATCAGATGATGTTTTCCGCACCTTCTTTACGGCCTAATTATCTATTTTGAGAAAGTCTTGAAATTGAATGGTTCAAAATTTTTAATTTTGTTTTAGTAGCTCATGTCAAGATGAACCTCTAGTTTATTGTTTGTGCTATGTTACAAACAACCAAGCCAAATGGTCCAACAACCTACTTCTTCTTCTTCTCTCTGTGTGTTTTCCTAGGTTTCTAGGACGCTCTGGACCTGAAAAGGGAGCTACACGTTATTTAGGTGTTTTATGGCTTCTGATATTTTTGATGCTGTATTTTTTAGTTTGTTTGGTTGTTCGTTATATATGTTTTCCCAATTTTCCTTGGTTTTTTTCATCAGGGTGGATGTATTTACATTCCTGTATCACATGCTTCAGGGTCTCATCTTGGGCCTTGCATTTCCTGCATTTCTGGTCTGTGTATTGGTTTTTGTAGTTGTGTTTTACTTTGGTCATTCGTGATCTTGCCCTGAAGATAGTGCTTGCCTGGGTGCGTGTTAGTTTGCTCATATATGGTTTTCTTTTTTTCGGTACCCATCTTGATTGCGTGTTTTCTAGAAGTGTTTGTACCTTTGATTTTTCTAATGCTTGTGTTTCGATTTTTTGTTTGAAGGCTGAGTATATTTTTTGGGTAATTATTTTGTCTCTGGTTTTTTGGGGTTTTTCCATGTCTTCCCCTGTTATGTCGTATTTCTGCATCAACTGGTTTATCTTGTCATTCCAGCCGCCCTTGGTTTGGTCAGCTACTGGATTTGGAGGTTCTAAGTACAGTCTGCTTCCATACCATCTGTCTAGGAAGTCACAGATTACTGCCAATTTACTGGACACCCCATTTAATCACATGACTTCGATCACATGACTTCCTGGAATTTCCGCCATTTTGGAATGTGATAAACAAGCTTGTTTGCGGTTGTCGTAATTTCTTTTAATGCCAGTTTTGTGGTCGTGCACTGTTAATTTTACGACAAAATGATGGCTCCAAACCCCAGACTTTACAAGATCACTAATCGATTCCACTGATAAGGAGTTGATTAGCCGCTGATAAGGTATCCCTGTGGTCAACTGGCTGGGGGGCCCATGGGTTAATATGGAACACTTTTAAACAAATGTTCCCATAAAGTACTCATGACCGCTTTGAAAATTGCATGTTGTATGCCTGTACTTGATAACATAAATGCAGTATTCCCTGTGCTATAAGACTGCCCCATCTGCGGTCATGAGTCTCTCACGCGGGTGCAGTCTCTCATCAGGGTGCAAAAAGCACTTAAAATACTACTTACTGCAGGATCAAGGCGGTCACACAAGGCAAGTCGGCCTTACAATAGGGGGTCTTACAAAGCAGGTACCACTG
This sequence comes from Platynereis dumerilii, assembly GCA_026936325.1. Taxonomy (NCBI): domain Eukaryota; kingdom Metazoa; phylum Annelida; class Polychaeta; order Phyllodocida; family Nereididae; genus Platynereis; species Platynereis dumerilii. The sequence continues at coordinate 1,924,244 of JAPTHN010000034.1, forward strand.
TACCATAAAAACCATAAACACAAGTAGTGCATGTAAATGAATATAATGTTAGACGTTCCAGTACATGGTTCTCAAACAGCATCTTTATCACAACCTTTTCATTATTCGACATCTTCAAGCAAACCAGCACTTTATTCTCACAAACCAACAACTTTCAAAATAAATTGTAGTAGTTATTGTACTTTAAACAAACCATACAATAAACAATAATAATCACATCTCATCCAAGACAGAAGGAAGCTCACCAACTTCACACCAGGTCCTGGAGTTCAATCATTTTCAATAGTTTTCAATCAAAAACTCCAATTTGTGATAGAGTCTAGAATTTCTTAAAGTGACATCTGCTGATTTGAAAAGAAGAATTAAGTGCTGCCATCTGTGGAATAACACGAAACAGTTCTTGCAAATGGAATGATTGATGGGTTCCATTTGAAACAGTCACTTCCATCTGAGGTTGTATATACTGGAAGGAGTTGGCAGTCTTGTGAGGTTTAGGTTGCAATAATACAATGGAACTCAACTATAAGCTTATATTCGCGCAGCGAAACGGCCGAAGGCCGTTGAGCGAAGCGAATTGAGTGCAAGAAAGGACTCAAAAATCTGTGCAGTGATGGTCTCAACATCAACAGTCCACAGCTGGGAATTAGGTCAAGTGGGTCCAGCTTCTTATCAATGATTTAGTTTTGCATTTAACAAAACATAACAAAATCATCTTCAAAAGTGTCTTAAAAATTCAATTTTCTCTAGTAATATATCCTGTACCAATAATTTTTATGGAATAGTTAATTATTAGCGTTGACAAGCTAAATCAAATTATAAACATGTGATTCATTTAATTTCATCAGACAACAAGAAAACATAGCAAAATTAAGGTTACATAATCTTAATAAACTGATGATTATGTAACAGTGAACAGTTAATCTACTAGCAATGTTATTGTTTTTGTATTACTATATATTTATACTATTATGTAATATCAACAATCTAACACAGACTTGACTTTGGCAGCTTTCAGTGCTGTCTGCCTTTTTACCATTTAGCTGATTATCTATCAATCTTATTTATCTATTTAGTATATATCTATCTATGAATTTATCTATCCATCTGTCTTTCCATATATCTATCTATCTGTCTATCTATTTATCTATCTATTTATCTATTATATTTTTGTCTAGTTTATCTTGCTATTCTTCATTTTCTCTGTCTTTCCATGTATCTGTATTTTTAATTTTTGAAACAGTTACATAACTGCCTTTCATACATTGAATAATTATCAAATAAACATACAAGTTATGGTAACACTATAAGTCCTGCAAAAACTTTTTAAAGTGCTGCGCGAATTTCATGGCAGTGCCATTTACATATTAATATTATTTATAGCTAACTTCTAAATGGTATTCTCTGTTATCGTATATATATACAATAGCTGGAGCAAACAACGTACATTGAAAGTTGGGTGTGGAAACAATGTTGGTCGTAATTTGTGAGGTAGAAATTGTGTGAGCACATTACGAAGCAATATTAGTAATATGTTACTTTTACATGTAGTGTTATCATCAGCTATACGTTTTGTCATGACATTGCCACAACATTGCCATAACAATAAAATAGATTTATACGTTGTACCCTGACATTCATCCCTTATCTACAAAGAATACATAATTATATTAATTAATAACAAGTGCCTGTATGAAAACTACCTTTAAGTTATTTAATTTGTGATTTAATTGGTGATTTAATCAGTCTGATTTTCTCTTGTCATACATTTACCATTGCACTTATGCTCTGGAATCTTTACTTGAGCTATACCTCAAGTTCTGTGCCCAAATGTGAAATGTGACCAGTGGCCACTGTAACTGATACCCAGCTGGTCAATTTCACTTACAACCCAACTGCCCTGGTCAGGCCACTGTATCATTTGGATGTGGGCAATGTATGTAGAGAGTGACCACAAGTGCCCACATGCAGTTACAAATAGCCACTGTCCACTCCTATTAGCATTAGCTATTCCTATTGTCCATTCTATTCTTTTTGGTCAATTGTCCACTTAGTTGATATAGGATCAGTTACAATTTACTGGTGGTCAGTGTATCTATTAATAGTATTATGCAATTTCTGACCACTGGTACAATCAAAATTCAATTCAAAGTAAATCTGACCAGCTACTTAATGTGGTCAATATATGTGGAAGCAGGGTTGATCTATCAATTTAAATTGTCCATTATTGATGAAGTTAGTTGGAAACCAAGGCATTTACTACCATTTAGTCATGGGAAAAGTGGGGTAACAATGGCAGCAAGGGTGAAATGATCCAAGCATAAAATCAACAATTTAAATTGAGATGTACATAGGGTAAGGCAGGGTAAGTTGATCCATCAGACATTGTTTAAAGATCAATAGGTCACCATGGGGAAAGTTGGGAATGAGGGTTGGGTTTCATTTGAATTGTTTTATCTTTAAACCAAATCTGATATCGCTTTACCTCTTCTATTGTAAATGTCTTACTGTTGAAATAAAAAGCCAAGGAATAAATTCGATGCCATTCCTATATCACTTAGAAATTGAAGGCAAAACACCTTTAAATTCTGAGATATGTACAGCACCAATCATCCATCCATCAATCGGGCTGTTAAGAAAGATTGAGATTATGTAATTGGAAATGTGTATAGTTCATCACAAATAAAACACAAAGCTAACATTCTCAGCAGAAGGTTGAGCAAATGAAACATTTATCAGATATACACAGCGACAACATTACAAACGACAACATTACAAGCAACAACATTACAAGCAACCGTTCCTTGAGCAGACTTTGAGGTTACTCAATGCTCTTTGGTGTGGGACTGTTGTTGCTCCGCCGGAGTAAGTTGCATCGTAAAATATTACTTAGTGTTTATTTTGAGCTATTTGGCCATAGAGTGTCAAAACCCAGTATATTTGCTCCAGCCTTTGACAGAGGGATGCTTCAGACAGCCAACACTTCATCATTTCAAAATTCCACAGCATCCAACACAGGCTTCCTTGGTTTAAATGGCATCTATCAGGCTAGATTCCATCATCACAAAAGTTGTTCAGGGTAAATAGAGTAAATGTAGGGTAAATAGAAGATAAATAGGTGGTTGCACAGTCAGTACCGGTATACAGAAATCAGCACCAGTACTCACTGCTCTGTAAACCAGTATACAGAATTCAGTACCAGACAACCAGTGCTCAGTAAAATATATTGGTACCAGTATTCTGAATACATGCAAAAACAAAGGTACCAGTAGTGACAGTCACAGTAGTACCGAAACACATAATCAGTACCAGTAATAACAATCAAACGACATGACCTTGTAAACCAGGTAGGCCGAACAAAAATCAGCATCACGGAATTAGTCAATTCTAAGTGACACAGTCATGGTCTGTGAAATCAGTACCATGGATAATAGATACGCCTCAATGTTAGTTAGAACATCTACCCCAAATATGTTGGGTACAACGTAGTACTCAAGACTGCATGGTACCCAGTCCTACTCAGCTGTACTGGTACTCATCACTGGCACCAAGAAAATTTCAGCTATGCCTGTCTGCATTGCCTGAACCCTCTCAGTCTCTCAGCTGTTCAAGTCTCTATTCTGAACTGCAGCTGATCATGTACTCAGCACAGTGCAAGTAGTTCCGAAGTTTACTTGGCCCAAAAGTTGTAATTACTGTGTCGTTAGGAGCCTTTTCAAAGTCTGTTAGCTCCCATTACAGACATGAAAATCAATAACCCAAAAGGAATTTTGATTTTAATATTTCAGATTATATTAAATAGAAGTTATATTTCCCTCAATTTCCTGTCAAGACCTCCCTGTATATGCATCCTCTTCTTCCCTCTATTATATTATGGATCTATGAGTTAACCCCTTATAGCTCTATGATTATATATTATACGAAATCAAATTTTCCCCAAATTAGCACCCAAACCTCACTCAACAGAGATTGTTAGTCTTGCATGTTTGAAATTAGAAATAGAGTAGAATATTATATTCAGAATGACATAGAAAAGAACAGCAGCAGAAGAATAAAACAGACTAGCCTGGAATAGTGGAATGGACTAGAATAAAGGAGAATAGAAAAGAATGGTATAGAATAGAATCGACCCCCCCCCCCCTCCTTCCCCATTCCTTTCCCTCTAATTGACTTCAAACCATGAGCTCTTCTGGAAATTACATATAACCAGAAAACCAGGCCTCTAATCAAGTCAGCACTGCACTCCCAGCCTCTCACCAGTCTCAAAATGACTATGTGAGGAAAGCTTTGGTCAAGGTTGGGCCTTTTATCCTGGCCCAGTGCAGAAACAAACTACAAGGCCTCTCCATTGATGACAAGCCATAGCAGTCCTCAAGCAAATTGGTACCAATAAGTCATCAGAGCCAATGAAGTGCTGACAAAGAATCAACTTCACTCAAGTACACAGTTCCTCAATAAATCATCAGAGTTTGATTAAAGTACTGGCAATGTATACAAATCGGCTGACAAAGTACTGGTGATGAAGCTTAACAAATTAATGGACTTCGATAGACCTATATATATGGCATATGCATTTTATCTAATTATCAATCTATGGTAAGGCATTGCACTATACAAACATAGCATTGTGGCACATGATTAATTAATTCTTATCTATCCATGGGCATTTTTAGCAAAAACCAAGAGGAGTTTGGATGGAACTAGTTACCTTGAATATGTCATTCATGTTCTGTACCATAGATATATGAAGGAATGATTTACAGTTAGTACTGTACTGCCTCAGTTTGTGGTTGACTAAACAGATCAATACCATTGCATGGTCATATTTTTCTCCCTGTAGAACCCCTGGCCCCATGTCTTTTATCTTTGCCTACCATTGACCAATGCCATTGACCATGCCTTCCACAAACATGAAGGACCATGACCCTGATCAGTCCATGCATGGCCCTGAAAATACAAGCTGATATTCTGCTATTGGCACAAAATAGATTGACAGGTATTTTCTGTTTCAAAGAGCAATTTTTAGAGATGCTTGCTTGCTTGCAAGCGGCATCTCTATTGTGGGAGGAAGGCTCTGAAACTTATGACAACTGCCTTGGTCATGCTATTTCATCTCTGTCTTTAAACGTTGCATACAGTCTCAATAGCATTTTATCTTGCGTTGAAAAACTTTTGGTGTCTCTCTGAGATGAAGAAATTAATAAAGAAAACAAACAGGCTGAGTTTCTGCAGGTCAAAGGTCAATCAACAAAAGTAGGTCACAGGCCAGATACCCTCCAGCTGGTCTCAGTGACAAATACCTTCTGCAGGTCTCACATGCCAGATACCCTTTTGCAGGTGACAGGCGAAGGGGTAGATGCTATCATGGGCAGTCTTAGCCAGTCTATCTACAAGCATCTCTTAAAGTGCTTGCACGTTATTTTTTAATATATATGTAAAAATTCAAATGGAACATCGATTGTCTAAAACGTGGACTAAATTCTGGACAATATTTGAGAATGTCGGATAAAAACTCAACAATGGCTCCATAACTATGAGAAAATATGAGAGAAGAGCTGAAATAAAGGTCATTGTATTGCTGTTATATCCAGGCTCTGGCCTATAGTCTAGTCTGAGTAGCTTCAAATAAAACAGTAAATATCCAGTGTATCAATATACAGCCCAGACTGGTCTGATTGTATACACCTTGGTGGTACTATACACACACCACCAAAACATCAAAGATGCTTGTCCCCATTTCACCCATAATAAGATCAGAGGGATTCTTGAAATCAACTTGTCTGGACTGAAATATTTTCTTTCAAAGCCAACAATTCCTTTGATAACTCAAGGAGTTGTGAATGTGTGATCTTTGACAGTGCCCAGATGAAAATGTCAGTCAACAGAATCAGAGTAAGATCAGCTCAGTCAGTAGAGTCACTAGACTCGCCTCACAAGCATGGACCGGGATTCAATCCCCAGGCTGGCCATCATGTCATTCCACGACGTCGTCGTTCGCATCAGGCTTAAATTGGAGGTGCCGTGACCCGTGGGCCAAACTGGAAACAAGTCACTGACTTAGCTTGGCTACCCACGTCCAATAAAAGTACCTTTACCTTTACCTTTTAGATTCTGTTAGACTTCAGCACCAATAATCTCATGCAGCATGATAGTGCAACAACTTTTCATGACTGAACTATATGACGTCACAAATTAGTTGACCGATAAAGTAGACGCCTGCCAGCCCTGCTTACCAATGAAATAGCTCAGTAGCCTTACATTACAATTGGAGCAATGTTATGTAAACAATCCCAATAAATAGATCCCCAGCAAAGATTTCAGCATTTTAAAGTCCTTGCCCTTCTAAGGCCAAAATAACTTAAAACGTTTCCTTAACAAACAGACGACCATATTAAAAACAAGATGGCGTCACAACAAATGCAGACGTCATCTCCATAGCAACGCAACACAAAACAACATCATGAGTGTGATTGTGACGCTATACAGATGTCTAGATTTACCAGAATATTCCATTAGCAAGCAGGCTTATTGGTGTGTGAGATGCAGGGGCACAACCAAGGTGCATGTATACCAACAGAATCTATCAATGGAATTCTAGATTTGGCAGTGCAGAGGTAGGCTTCTGTATTGACTAAAAATATATTAAGGTTTCTTGGGCATTATGGGTTTTATTCTCGAATAGAAGCCCCACAACTAAAGCCTTCAGTAAAGGTCACATTTGGAAGAAACCTGTCAAATGAAAGGGGGTCATTCATTTCAGTTGAACGTCTCCATAACAAATGGCATCTAGAAAGTTTTTAGATACTGTACCAAAAATAGAGGCGGCTCTGAGGCGCTCTTTCAAAAAAATTTGAATTGAAAATTTCACCTTTATTCTGGCCAGGTAAAACAACTGTATACGTGCATCTGACACCAACTGAAACTATACATTGACTAAAACATTACTCAATTGGCCTTTAATTTGTTGGTATCTCTTTCTTATAAATGAAAGCTGCCTTAAGTGAAGAACCTCACTTGATTGTTTACAACCTAATCTGCCTTAAATGAGTTTTATATGTAAACAACAATATCATCTACATAACTAAAGCAAGCTATTTGTGTGCATGATGTTATCGCAACCAGCCAATCATTTCCACATCTATCAAAAGACTCGTGACAGTTTGATTGAATTGTTTTGGTTACAGCATGCAATCACAAATGAGTTCAGAACAGTCATGGTCCCCGGAGAAATTGAGGTTTTTTCTTGTGGCCTTTTTGCGACACAAAATCAATATCGGTTGTGTTTTTAGTTGTTCTTTTAGTCGACTTACAATTTAGCCACAAATCATGCAATAGAAGGCTGACTGTACAAATATCTTGGCCAATCTAAGGAGGGGGAATTTTAAAAGAAAAATAAATTGGCTATTTGAGTCAGTCTGATTTACTGCATACAACGGTGGAATTGTAAAATAATCATGGTTTTGTTTCAGCACTTGTGTTTTCAGATGTGATCAACTTATTTGCTCTGCTCTTTGGGTCATTCCATGGCTACATGATTTGGCAATTGCTGTGGTAATCAACCTCGAATCCTCAATTGTGTTGAAAGTAATTTGTGAGTATGTCAACTGTTCTGGAAGTGTAAGAGTTGACATGATCTATGTTATCTTGTTAAGTAATTCCATTCAAGTATACAAGTGAACATTTATTTCTCCAGTAGCAAATTTTGAGTGATTGATTCTAAAACAGAATTCCTAATCCCCTCTGAAAAAGATGCCACAAGCACAAATATCATTGAATATTATTGTAGCTTTGAACAGGCCGATACAGAACCAGACCACCTATAATCCACCAAATATCGCTCAACTCCATGGCACATGCATGAGTGGAACAGTTGTAAGATGGCATTGCTCCACAGTTGCACAATATCATGAGGATATCAAAGAAATAATGTCTTAAGCAATTCGTATTGGCTTTTATAGGCTCCTGGGGAAATGAGGGGAATGATGGGGGCCAATAAATAACCCTCTACCCCCCTTGGTCCACCCAAAAGGCAAGTGATGGACTATGGAATCATCTGGAGTAAGCAAGATATGCATTGTATGTGCATGAAGTTGCAACTGGCATTGTTATAGTAATTGCACAGTGTGATCCATACAGCTATAAGAATAGCGGTGCAGCGTACGGATACATACCTATTACGATGTTGTGTACATACTCAAAATCATAGTGGAGAATTGGTCCTAAATTTTCTGAGACTCGACATTGTCGATCAATCAATTTTCACTCAATCCGTCAACCAGTCCCGCTATTGATTTATCAATATCATAGATCACTCCGCCTATCAAAAATGTATCCATCTCTTACCAAGTTATCTATCTATCTATCTATCTATCTATCTATCTATCTATCTATCTATCAGATCTGTCCTTACCTAATTCCCTCTCTTCCTATTATACCCACCTATCTAACCCATCTTTCTGCTGTCTATCAATCTATCACTGAGCCAACCAGCCAGAAAACACCCTCACCTAGTTCAGCTGATCCATCCTCTATGCAAGATACATAGGAGCAGTAACAGCAGTGTTTCAGATGGAGCTGATAAAATGATGTGTTTCACATTGAGCTGGGACAAAGCCCTTGGAGTTGATGCAAAGCCAAGGCAGAGCCAAAGGCCCGAAGCAAAGCCAATGCAGAACTGTAGCAGAACTGTAGCATAGGTCAGGGCTTGGGCATTCAGCCAGCTATATATCCAGAAGGGCTCACATTGACCCCAGGGTATACAAGGGGTAGGGGCTAGGAGGGTGAGGAAAAACAAATGGATACCATCCCCAGTTCCCCACCCTCAAAAAAGATGGTCAAGAGGTGAGAAAGAAGAAGAAGGGTCAAGGGGGGAGTTAGTATAAGACAAATAGGGGTGGTAGCAATAACGATAGTTACATGGATGGACGATTTGGACTTTACAGACTGCATTTATGGATTTGGTAGGCTAATTAGGACAGGAGGAGGACACAGCAATGAGCCAAATGATGGATACTCAAACATAGACGTGACTGGGTGACCCCGCCAATCCTGAAATCGAAGCCACGACCCTGCGATTGGAAGCTCAAGGCACTATCAGTTACTAACCTCACTCCCCAAGATAGATAGATAGATAGATAGATAGATAGATAGATAGATAGATAGATAGATAGATAGATAGATAGATAGATAGATAAATAGATAGATAGATAGATAGATAGATAGATAGATAGATAGATAGATAGATAGATAGATAGATAGATCTTCTTCTTCTTCTTCTTCGAGTGATATCCCGCCTCCCTGCAGGCGAACCCAGACAGAATGACTCCAAACTTTGCCGATTGGAGGTACCCGAGATGCGTCAGATAGATAGATAGATAACCTTGGGATGCAAACAATTTTAGAATACAGACAACTTTGGAATAAAAACTCCTCTCCAGTAGATACCTTTTTCAAGCTGCAACCTCACCACCCAGATATAAAGATAAACCCCAATTCCTTGTTAACAACTAGTTTGGTGGAGAAGAAAATAGATTGAAACCATAAAACCAGTGTGGTACTAACCAGTTGGATGGAAGTCAGCTGACTGCCTCATTACCACAAAGAAGTGCATGCTGGGAGACAAAATTGACTTGACTTCTGAACAGTGAAAATGAGGTAACATGCTGTAGTGTATATTTCTGAAGAACAACCCAGTTATACAGCACTACAGAACAGTCTATATCCAAACATATGCGCAGAAATACTACTGTACAAAGCTACTAACTCACTTTGAAGCTTGCATCTTATACTAAAGCCACTACATAACAATGTATATCCAAATATATATGCAGAAATACTTCTGTACAAAGCTACTAACTTACTTTGAAGCTTGCATCTTAGACTAAAGCCCCAAATTTCAACTGGAACCACATTTCAAGGCAACGCCCACCGAGTTGGCACTGCATGAATGTTACATGTGGTTTTCATGATTTTCTGACCCTTTAGCGATTTTGACATGTGAAACAAATAGTACCATGATAAGTAATGTGAATCATGGGGATGGTAAGAGCTAAAATATGGTCATATGTGTAGTAACTTATAGTATGGGGTGTGTGGGACAGATATTACATGTAAAGCCCCTCTTCCAACTTCAAGAGTGTTTAAGGAATTGTAAGAGCTGGAACATTGCCTGTAAATTTTACCATTTTACCAGTATGCAACTATTGTGGTATCTCTGTGAAAACTGATCTTGAATTTGCCTGAAAATTATCACCCAGAACACCATATCATATTCTTGGCTGTAGTGCTCATTAAAACAGCAAAATCAACTCATGTGATAAAAGCAAAATGCCTTCCTTCAAAACATAATTAAGGAATTGAATTGACTAGTAAGAAAATGGCAGGATTACTAGATGGATTCAAATTTGGTGCAAAAATTATAAATTAAGTATAGCGCATAATGCAAAAAATTGACACCAAAAACTTAGCCTCTATCAGTACCCCATAAGCATCATGCTTATGAAGTTCTTGTAAGAAGACCCATTTGGAAATATTCAACATTATCAATTCAACTCGACAGTACTATACGATACGATACGATACGATACAATAAGAATTTGTTGTGAGTGATTTTCTGAAACTTCCAGCAAAATTTACAGTGAAAATACAGCACACTTCAGTTCATGCATGCATGCCAATGTATGTACACTGATATACATTATCAGGGATAACTGTCAATTCCAATATGCTTCAAGGTCATGCTTGACTAGCTTGACCACCAGAAGATGATACCAGTCAAGGAAGTTCCAAATCTCGCCCCAAATCTCACTGGATCTCTACCAACGAGACTTGGGATTGACGTTTGACTGGTGCTGTTACATGGATGACTGGCCACTGACATCTACAAGTTCTCTGTCAGTCTGTTCTGGTTTTTGTTGAAATATTTTCAGTAGGACCACTATATTCTATGAGGAGTTTGAAGGGTTCTGAGGCTCTAGATGCCACTATTATATTATAAGTTTACTTGCAGAAAATCACACAAGCAATATCCCAATGGGCACACGGTGTAAACCCCGACATTGCTAATTTGTGGAGGGCTGGTCTGTTGGTCACATAGATATGTGTGGGAGAGATTATGTTGCCACAACGTGAACATGTGAACACGACGTCATTGTTACATTTGACCACTGACCTTGCCTCACAATGTTGTGAAAATGTCGCCACAACGTTAATGTCATATTTTTGATGTTGCTTCAACACATTGTGACAACATAATTTCGACCATACAATTCTACGTCATTTGACGAACAGGGTGACTTTGTTGCAACGTTGTAACAATGTAGATGTGCCCATAGGGATGGCTTCATGCAATATTATGTCAGGTTTTACATATTGAAAAGAAAGTAATTATTAAGTAAAGCAACACATTTAGCTAATAATAATATCCACATACAGCCATGGCCGTAAGTTTTCACTCAGCAGCCATGCTTCACTATGGTTCTATAATTTTGGCCAATCATAACAAAGCAAATACTTGCTCAATCTTCTCCAAAATGTCAGGAATTATAGTTAGTACATTTTTGGAGGTGTTCCGATAAAAATTGTTAAATGGAATAATGTTACATACTAGCTGTGAGGCAAGATACTGAATTTGTAAAAATTTAAGCATATGATCAGTTCTGATCTTATATTGTCATTTACATGATAATAATATTCACCAAAGTGTCTGGATGTGTTAGGCAAAATTACAATTAAATACGAGACTTTAACATTGCTTGATTGGGTTTTGCTTGATGTGTTTATGATTAGAAAAATTGCTAATTTCTGATTTTAGAATGAAGTAGTAAATTGTTTTTCTTATTATGAAATTCAATTTGTTTCATAAAATTTAACATCAATGGAAAGCATTTGACACAATTTTCTTTCAAAAGAAGAAGTGCGGTTATTTCCTACACCTACATGAAATTTTGCCATATTTAAAGAAAAAAACAGTACTAGTAAAACTCGATGAACGGAAAATTCAACCATGTATTTTATAGTTATTTTGTCATGAATGCTTAATTTTAAGTGTACTCAACACATCCACAAAACTTTGGTGGCTGTTACTACCATGAGAATAAAATAGCATCACAATTGATTTTATGCTCAAAATTCAACTTCTTCATTATTTTGCCTCACTATTACTGTGAAAAATCATTTAATGCAATTATTTCTACCAGAACACCTTCTACTCTGTACAAACTGTAATTGCTCACGATTTAGTGAAGATTGAGCAAGTATTTGCTTTGTTATGATTGGTCACAATAATTGCACCATAGTGCAGCATTGCAGATGAGTGAAAACTTACGGCCATGGCTGTATACAATATATAAGTTTGAACTTTGTTTTTAAACTTGTTATTTTTCCCAATATTCTTGCTATAATCAAAATCAAATAATGCTCACCCAGTGAATCTTTACTGAAGTGATAATGCTACAGCAGCATGCTATTCTGTCTTTTTTGAAAAAAATAACAGCCATTGGAAACTTTCCCAAAGTGCAAAGAAAAAGAAGACAGGAACTTAGAAAAGAGGTTGATTTAATGCATTTTGAGTTGGTCTTTTTAGTTACAACTTGGAGATAACCCAAGACGGTTTCAGATAAACTGGGAATTCTTTAAAACATTTTAAAACATTTGAGAATAAGACAGCTTCCAGTTACTGTAGTGAGACAACACATGCACTTAAAAACCACTTGAACTCAAAAACCACTTGCATGCAAGTTGCAACCGACTAGAACACAGTAAAACCACAGTAACTCAGTCTCAATTTGTGTTGTAGAGTTTTTTGTTGCAAAATGTAGCAAAAAGTACACCAAAGCAGACTGAAAATTACTAACAGACAATATGGTTTACACAAGTTTGCACAATTTGTTACAAATTGACATGTGGTATTACTGGTATACCACAAGTTGATATGCATGTCATTTCTATAACAGAAAAAGTGAAACAAAAACAAGGCAAAAGTAACATAACAAAGAAAATAGAGAAAAAAAGTATGGGTCATATTTTCTACCCTAGGGTACTCCTTGTAAACAGCTGATTAGGGGAAATAGATACTAAAGGGAGAGTTAGAAATATATATATAGATAGATAGATAGATAGATAGATAGATAGATAGATAGATAGATAGATAGGTAGATAGGTAGGTAAATAGGTAGATATGTAGATAAATCGATAGATAGACTGAAGCAGAAAGATAGAGAGGATTGATTCTTAATGATTCATAAAATTGATTATACTGCAAGAATGGTTGAGATTGATTGACTGATTTCTTTCTTTCTTTTTTGATTGATTGAAGTGCTTTTCAATTGCAAGAATACTGCTACAGTTATCCATTGTTCCCTTTCCCAAATCCAGTAACATTGTGATTGTTACCATAACCTTATTACATAAACTGTTTACAAATGAAAACAAACAGTCAACCAAATTTAAACAAAACTGGGCAAGGCCCCCCACTACATTCCCTGTTGGATGTCATTTTATGCCATGCTCTTTGCATGTGGAAAACAGGTCCAAATGCACTGGAAATTGTAACATTTCAGCTTCCCATGTAACATTTCAGCTTCCCATTTGTCATTTGTTGTTACAAGGAAATGCCCTATATTCAATTAGATTGCAATGAAATATTGTGTCCACTTGATGTTCCCTTAATTGTTTACACAATTAAGTTTTGTTTACATTCAGGCAACATGCACTGAAAGCCAAATCTATATAGATAGGGGTTGGCTTCTGATGAGGATATGATTTTTATTCTGATAATAATAATGATTTTGCTACTTCAGCAAGTTACCAATATCTATTTTGAGCCTAAAAATCATCTAATCATCTCTATTTTTCTCTTTTTATGTTGTTCCAATGGACTATGAACCTGAATCAACATTTCCATTATCTAGAAAGGATAAGGGCAATTCTGTGTCAAGCAAAAAAATGACATGTTTGATCAAAGGTTTTTGTCCTATGTTCTGACAGCATAATATGATATTCTCAAATTAAAACGTCTCTAATTAGTTTAACAACTATGCCTGAAATAATTCATATTGTACAACATAGTTTGCCTTATTTGTTATACACAATGCTACAATTCCATAGTATTTTATCAAATTGTGTTGCATTATGCAGTCCAATGCATGGACCAACTGATTGCAATTCAACAAAATAATTGATGCACTATTCTGGACAAATATATAACAATTCTATATCAGCAATATTCCAATATTTCAAACTTTTCTCATGTGTATGAATTATGATATGTGCACAATTCCATGCAGTTTAAAATATCATGGCCCAAACACGGGCTACCCGCAGGCGAGCGGACATTTCGGAAGAGCGAGTAACATTTTCACATGATCCAGATTTTACACATCTTCAAATGACATTATCGTGGGAACCACTGGTCAGCAATATGTAATATTTGATTTTTTTGCCTCTTTTGCCCAAATATGTAGTGGCCACCAACTTGGTGGGCATTGGGGGACTAGAGGATAACCCAATTATAGCCTTCTTCCTTCTTTTTCAACACCTCTTCCACCCTTCTTCCTTATTCAATCTTCATCATTCATTAACTTTCCTAGTCCTACCAATTCATCAAATCACTCAATTCACTATAGGACCTCTCTCCAACAACCCCATAACCCATTTGTGCCCCTTAATCTAATGGGAAAATTACTCAAGAAAAAAACCTCCCAGGGGGGGGGCCCCTCAAGAAATTGATATTGATCCGAAAGATGAGCCCAAATTTCAGCTGCTTAGCAAAGCACAGGACTAGTAGGTGTCTTAAAAGATGTAGGATGTCCTAAGATAGGTCCTAACTTGCTCCTAAGATATAGGATAGTCCTATAAGAGTTTATTATGTTTATTTTTTGAAAGAATTACAATTGCCTTGAACACTACATTTGGAAAGCAACTGAAAAACACCATATTTGTTCTTACAGCTGTTTTATAGTCGTAGACATGTATTCAGTCCTGAATGTGTTTTTTTCTTGGACATAATGTTCTATAGGGAAAAGTGACATCACAAAAATTATGACATCACTCTGCCCTATAGAATGACATTTCCCAGAAAACAATTCACATTCAGACTCAGTGTCTTATATCATGAAATCGACTTTACGTGAGCAGAACAAATCATTTACCAATGGTATGGACAGCAAGAGAAGAATCACAGTTTTTGAAAGGTCCTAATAATTAAAGTTTTTGTCTGAAGGTTCTTGGAAGGTTTGGTTCAATTTCATCATTGTCGCTAAAAAACATTTATCAGATTTTACTAGGCGAAATAAATAAATCAGAAGAGTTGAAAGTGTGGGTTATATTTTTGTGCCATGAAGTACTCCATGTAAAATATTTGAGATGGATGGATGAAATTAATTAGAATGCAAAAATTTAATTGCATTGTATTGAACAAGGATCTGGAATGGCTTGTGGCATCCATAGCGGATGAACCGATCATCGAAGAATGAAATGTTACTGAAGGCTCATGACTCTGACGGTACTCAGAATTTTTCAGTGCAATCGCAGTCATTCAACTACCAAAGTACTCGCTTGAATATCTCTAATACCTCCCAAGTACTGTACTACCTGCAGGAACCTCCTTAGCATTCCTGTATTATCACTCAGTCGACCTGTCAATGCAGGTAGTCAGTCAAACTGGATAATGAGGGCGTTAGTTGTGCATTATCGCCCACCAGGGGGCCACCATGTTTGTTTATAGGTCCCGGATGCAAGATGGCCGCCAATGCCAAACACTGCATGTTGTGTTGCGGGGTTCCCTGTGCAGGGTTCCAGGTGGTGGCCAGGTGGAAGGAGGGAGGAGGTGAACCAGGTTGAAGGTGGGAAGCTGTTCTGTTAAACAGGGTTTTGGGTTGTATTACTAATACTGCATGGACTCAAGACTCTCTCATAGGCCTATGGGTTCTCTACAAATAATGTTGAATCTCAAAAAGCAACTTCGTATTGGTGCCGAAAGCGATTATTTAAAAAACACAAAGGTTAAAGGTAAGCTGCCAACTTGGCTAATATGACACAACACCAAAGAGAACCTCAATTTAAGGAGTGAAATTGTTCCAAAAAATGTATGTTGAGAAGATACATTGTAGTTATTCCACTCAATGTGTTTTCTTTAAATAAAATTTGGTGTAACTTACATTCATAAGTTTCGAAAACATTTTCATCTTGTGGAAGTTCATACCTGAGCGAGACCAAAGACAAAATATAAATTTGTGCTGCAAATATCATCAAAATCAGACAGCACTGCATCCTGATTCGCTTGTTCGATCAGGTATATTTGACAAAAGAAAAGATCCGGAAGTCCCTTTACAAATCAACATGTCAGACTGTTTGCCAACACACAAACCACCAAGATGTTGTGTGACTTCTTTGCTTCAGTTCCTCATTGCCAGAGCTCTGGTTCAAGACTGCTTCAGAAGATTGGCTTCAAAAGATTGGCACAGCAATTTACCTTGACTGTTCTGTCTTTATAGGCCTAGGTGTTTCTGACTCACTCACTACATGTACACCTGCCAGGGATCTTACTTTCACCCACTCTCCCACTCAAAGAGTTTCAAGCATGAGTGATTCCATGATGAGTGTGACTCAGAGTCAGCCTAAAGTGCAACTCTGGGTAAGACTGAGTGATCCTGAGTGATCCTGAGTGATTGTTAGTCACACAGGTGCTCCGAGGTGAGAATCGGAGAGTTAATTGTTGGGCAACATCCGGGTCATGTGATCAATCATGTGATCAATCAAAGGAAAATGGCTGCCAGTGACCTTCCGCGTAAATCGAGCTTGGAACACTTACAGCCCCTTTTAGGGGGTTTGTAACATGTATGTAGATGACATGCGTAATACCTTTTTGGGTCCTTGGAATTCATTCCAAGACCATTGTCGTCAGCTTCATTTCCTGTGAACAGGCAAAGTTGGTGTACTCACTAAAACATTTCACAGACAAAATGACAACCCCAACAGATATGCCCTTGTGATCAAGATGGTGCTTATGCACCCCTGGCTACAATATTGTGCTTATCAGTGCTCAAATTTTCTTCTATTCAACATATTTCTTCTGAGCTGTCAGCACTTCACACAAAAACTGGTTTCTGTATACACACCAAAAGTTGGACTGTGCTGCCCTCTTGTGCATAGTCACAGTATACTGCTTTCTTATACCTAACTTGATAGATTGTTGGTAGAAAATTGAAGAGGCCCAACTTGTTGAAATAGACCAAGGACCCGATGCATGCATTGCATGCTATTTTTACAATCTGAAATACTTTCAGGGATGCCGAAATACTTGTTTGGCTCGCTTAAAGCCTAAGATTGATAATACTTTCTGCCCGGTCTCTACACGATTTAATTGCGCAAGAGCAAACGATCAAGGGTAGACCCCGGAGCCGTCGACAAAAGTCGCCGCCGTCAGTCAATGCATGGAAAAGCCAAGTCAAGTCATGGACAATCCAAGCCGTCAGTGATGAGTTAGTCAGCCGCTGCCAATTTTTTTTTACCCCAGCATGTTTAGTACCGTTGGATTTGTCTTGAAAATTGTCAAAATTGGATGACTCTGGCCCGAACTAGACCATGTTGTTTGCATTTTAAGACAGAATATTTCTGTAAATTTGTGATAAGTTGGTCACACCACCCAAGCCCATTCGATGAGCACAATTAAACATTATATTACCACATTAACTGATTAACAGTGTCCATCTATTGTTTTAGTCAGCAAAGCTGACTTAGCCAGCCAACTTCATAGTTAGTCAAGTGAAGTCACAGAAGATGACTAAGTCGACTTAGTCAGTCAAGTCAAGTCATTGAACATCAAGTCAGTCATCCAAGCATGACTTGACTGACTCCAGGGTCTAAATTCAAGGGGGTTGTCAAGTTTGCTTTCTGTCTTGCTAAAATACTTTTTCATCTTCCTAAACGACTTTCTTACTTGCTAACTGACCTACATAAAGCTCCTTTTTCTTCAAAATCTTCATGATTCTATAATTGCATGCCAAAAAACAATTGAATAGTCATTATTCTTGTTTATCGCTCCACCAAACGTAACAAGCCTGACATCAGCCACATCACATGCAACAGAAATGACAGGAAACAAGCCTCAAAGTGATTTATGACGTCACAGATGATTTATGATGTCACCATGATGTCAAAAGATAAAAGCATGATGTCACAACAAAAGCACAAGATGTCATGATGAATGACAGGCCTGGATGAATTGCTATTTAATGGATGACAGCATTGACAGGGGGATGGATTGAGGTTCTATGGCTAAATCGTGGTCCATGGGTTCAGAAAAATCAATAATTACAATGATTGAATCAATAATTTCATATTTTGCATGAGCATGGTTCTGCAATGAGGCCTAATTATTCTGTATTTGCATTGCATGAGCATGTTGGCAATCTAAATTCAATCTAAATGGATATAATCATCTTTGAATCAGCATGCATTTGATCAAATTACATGAGGAACAACCAATTTTGTTGAATTTGTTTCCGTTCTTGAAATTATTGAACTTAAGAGTTAGGGGAGGCGGGGGTCAGAAGTCACAAAATTTAGAAAAAGGCCCAGAACAGAGCAGGTGTTTGTTAGATCTGAATGACCTTTGGCACAATTATGCAGTGTTTAGTTGACTATGTTTGTATCACATGATAGCTGCTGTATTGTAAATAGGCTTTAGTCAGTTCACAATTATTTAAGGCAAAGTCCGCTGTGACTTTTTACCCCATGCCAGGGTCAAGAAGTCACAAGCGCGGGGTAACAAGTCACATGCACTTGTTGTGAACATACAGCTCTATATGAGGTAATATGCAGACCTAGACTTGATAGTCATCCTTGCGCATGAATTTTGTGGTGAGCCTTCCACAGCTATCTGCATGCAATGACAATGCACCATCAGGAAAGCCTGCATCATAAATTGCCAAAAGTTTGCGAAATGAAAACTTGCTGCAACACTCTCTCAGAAGTATTATTGATGACGAGTGATGATAAGATTGTAAGCTAAAAGCCTCAAGTGTGGGATATTTTACTTTCCTTAGCACAGAATATTGAATTCACGGTACCCTATGGTAAAATATCACTGTGCTGGGGTGAAATGTCACAGTGGGACATTTCACCCCTCAGCTGTTTTTTAAATTCAACGCATGATCATGGCATCTTGGTGACCATACGGCCAAAAATGGGTTCACAGCATGAAAGACAATTATCCAAAAGACCTTGAAACAGTAGTACAACTTTCTATGTCACAGTGACCAGACATTAATAGGGAAAGTTCAGAGTCGATAAAACCTGTTTGGGACCCCAAAAATGCATGAGGTGGGTAAAAACCCACTTTGCATAATCAGCATAATTTTCATATTCCCTACAGACCTTCTTCTCATAAAAGCGTCCCAATTGATGATTTAAGCTTAACAATTAGGTCACTGCAAGTTGGTCAAAAAGGCCTGTGACTTTTTACCCCTGTGACTTTTCACCCCCTCTTCCCCTACTTTCATTAATCAATATATATTTATCTATTGCTCTATCTATTGACCTATTTATCCATTGCTCTAACTTTTGCAGTATTTCTTCATCAGTCATCAATCAACGTATTGCTGTGGTACACTATATTTCTATGTATCAGATCATCTATCCATATCAATTCATATATCTATTTTATCTATCTACTCATCCTATCCTATCCTATCCCATGTATCCTATTCTAACCACTGAGCTATATTCTCACAAAACATTGACAACTGGCTGGGTGCTGACATGACACAGAAACAGCCAAAAGAGAACCAGCCCCAAACCCCTTTAACATCAAACCCATATATCACTCAGTAAATTAAGCATTAGGGCCTAGGCATTAGGGTTGTTTGATACTATGGGGCTCAGTGAGCAATTTTGATGATGAAATTTATTTCGTAGTTCACTCCACTGTGAAGAAGTGCAGTAAAGGTTACAGAGTGAATTCTGGACTTTACAATAAAATATTAGATAGAGAAATACAGAAATCAAATAGAGACCCTTGACTTTACGATTAAAGCTAGAGATACAGAGACAGGGAGAAAGATAGATCTACAGATAGATAGATGAGATGGATAGGTAGATGAGATAGATAGATAGATAGATAGATAGATAGATAGATAGATAGATAGATAGATAGATAGATAGATAGATAGATAGATAGATATAGATACACATAGATAGATAGATAGATAGATAGATAGATAGATAGATAGATAGATAGATAGATAGATAGATAGATAGATAGATAGATAGATAGATAGATAGACAGATAGATAGTTTCATTGATTCATTGACTATATTCACTTCCAACTTTCAGTAAAGATATACTTTTATTTATGATTTATGTTTCATCATTTTTACATTCTGCTCCATATTTACAATGAAGAACAATGAAAAATACAGCTTTTTAAACAGTGCCAGGGCAATAACCTACAATAGAGTAAAGCCTGTGTCAATGTGAAGAGACTTTTAATGCAATTATGGAAATGATAAAATGATTACGTTGGCCCATTAAGGCAGAATTTAATTGAAGATGATCATGGCTTGGTGGGATCCTAAATTCAAAACTTAATGGGTTGCAAACAAAGATTAAATGGGTTGGTTTTTCACATTTCTCATGTCAATATGGTTTCATGGTTTGTAACTCAAATTTGTCACACTCTGGAGTTTGATATGATAAGTGTTACTATGTTTTTAAGTCTATTTTAAAAGCCATTTAGTTATTAAATGACTAAACAGTTGTCAAGTTAATGTCAATAGACTCAACACAATAGTTTAATTTGATGTAAGCATTTATCACATGTTCTTGTCACATGCTACATACATTTTGTTTTTATATGTACAAGAAAAACAAGCTGCCATAATTGTACATCTCTAAAAAAACCATACAGCCTATTTTGAAAACCCTATAGGCTTGAACTGTTTTCAGAAATTTCCAAAAAAAACATGTATGAAGTCTATTAAATATCCATCCAAAATTGACAACATATTGTTCCTCAGTAAAAACAAAATGAAAACAAAGTAAAAACAGTCACTGTCAATCTAAATCAGCCCCAAACATGTTTACAATTTTTACCCTTTTCAAAGACATGTTTTCCAAACATGTGACAAACATAATTTGACAAAAAGACAAAAGTACATGTCAGATATGTCAAGGGTTTCTGTGTCAACAACAATGGAGAAAGAACAGAACAAGTGAACTGTTTTAAAGTATGCACAGACCATTTTAAAGTAGATTTCCTATTTGGATTATAAAAGTACGAAAATAAATTTTCAAGGAGCAATTATGGGATGAAGAATGAAAACCTTGCCAGTTGCAAACACATTTGACAGTGAGTATTTATAAGATTATGAAGTCTTCAAAAAAGAACAAACTAGTTCATGATCAATGCATGAAATTTGAAGTGTATTTTCTTTAGAAGTGACAGAGCCAATAAATATTATGAAGTGGTTAGTT
Organism: Platynereis dumerilii; assembly: GCA_026936325.1. NCBI lineage: Eukaryota > Metazoa > Annelida > Polychaeta > Phyllodocida > Nereididae > Platynereis > Platynereis dumerilii. The sequence goes on from JAPTHN010000034.1 coordinate 1,945,716, forward strand.
GTATCATTAACTTTTGGAATCTCCTAACCATCTGAAATACCAGCATACAATCTAGTGTCTCAAATCCACCACTGGTAACTGAAGAAATTCAAATAATGCAGACAGTGGTTAAAAAAAGGCACTCTTCTTTCACCCAAGTCAACATGGAGCTACATGGGGAGTATGGCTTATTTCACACAAATCTTTTTCTTGACATTTGAAATATTCTGATATAAATAGAGAAATCTCTCTGAATGCTATAATGGTAAGCTGATTATAGTTATCTCCAATATTGGAAAATGTTGTTTATACTTCTTTGCCTTAGTAGTTTTTTTCAGAACTTTGTTATTTAGCATGTGGGAATTTTCACCAAAGCAAAGACACATTTGTGATGCAGATTTTAAATAAGAATGAAAAAAAAAATGAAGTTAGAATGTATATAACATGACTTACCTTCAGATTGTGTTTTAAAACTCCAAAAGAGTAGAATCCTTATTATGTATCCAAAATGTTTAACTGAAAAATAAAGGTGAAAGAATATAAACGTCAGTTACATCACATTCTAACACATTCCAAAGAGTGCACTGCAACTTCACCCATCTCTCCAATCATCCAATGCATGAAGAAAAGTAATGCTCAGAAAAAGTACCAATCCAAAGGAATAACTTAAAACATAATAACAACTGATATAACTATAACAAACTGAAGTGAACTAACATGTAAGTCCAGAGTAAAGATGTGTTTTCCCAGTGTACTATCTGAGTCTATCTCCTGTAGTACAGTAAAGAGAACTTCTGACAGTAATAGTAATTTACTGCTGCAAAATAACACAACTGCTCTGCGTGGAAGCTGGAACAGCTCTGAACACTACTGCAGGCACTGTTGTGGAGCAGCTGCAGGGGTATAGATGCAGGGTATGCAGGCTGGCCTACTGCAGCAGCTTCAGCTCAGAGTCTGCAGACTGCAGGCAAAAGGGGCAAAAGGGTGTTGGAAAATTGCTACATCAACTGATTCAACTCACAGGGTGTAGACTGCTGAGTTACCCTACCTACCAAACAACCCACAACTGCATTTTGGTCAAACAGGTCAAAATGTGTTGGGTAATTCTGTTTTTGTACCATTTGGACTCACAATTCTCGACATATAAGGCCCAATTTTACCTTTTTTAAGTAACTATGATTAGTGCAATAAGTGCATAGATATTGCAGTCCTGTTGTACTGCATTTCATTGTACTGTATTGTATTGTATGGCATTGTATTGTATTGTATTGTATTGTAAATGTATTGTATTGTATTGTATTGCATTGTATTGATTTCTTTACTGTTTACATTGCTGAATTTTACTGTATTGAATACATTCTCCCATAGCCATTTTTCTACCCTTCATATCAGAAGTTGTGAAAAAAATTATACACAATTTCGAAAAATTTGATAAAAAAAGGAAAAGCCTACCCAGGATTTCACACACTCTTTGAGTCATGACAAGTGACAGATAAAAAACAAAATGACTTCAACATGATGACTCAATTGGATTTCTCTTTGATTTTACCAACTCCCTCTTAAAATGTTTGGGCTAGTGTTATTCTGTGTGTGTAATATGATGAAATAACCAAGAACAAGCTGTAACAGCCAGGAGTCACGATCCTTACAGAATTGGAACTGGATTTCTGGGGGTTGAAATGGAACCAGCCCCTGCTAACGACCTGTGTGTTTGTAAACTGGCCTCTCCTGTACAGGGCACTGCTTGGGTTCCTGTATACAGGTTTTCAGAATCATTGAGAATAGACAGCTCAGAAGCCTTTTTGTTTCAGTCTAAACCATGTTTTAGAAATTAGGATAGAAGGTACAGGTGAAAATCGAATGGAAATAGCTTTGTCATAAGAATGGGCAATTAGGCATGTTGATTCAAATGACTTTTCACGTGTAACCTTCTATACTGTATCTTAACTGCTTAATTATTTAATTGCATTAATTTGATTTTCAAAATAGGATAGTTGAAATTAGGAGAAGGGGGTGAATTCCATGTTGAGCTAATTAGAATATAGTATTTTCGTAATATAATCTCCCCAACATAATAAATATGTACATGGAATTAATAAATCAGGATTATTGCTTAGCTGATTGTTAATTCTCCAGAATCCCCACATTCATTCACATTGACAATCATAACCTCACATGTCTATATGTGTAATTGCATATACTCCAACCACTCTGAGAAAAGCAAGTTACTTTCCCTGAGTGACTCCAACATGCTACAAATACCAATTAGCAAGTTTCCCCCTCAGGCTGACATCTTGGGGAGGGGGGCACCGGATAATAATTGTGAGAATCTGACATTTTCTTGGCATTAATATCCACCCAGGTCAACAAGGGCAGCATCTTGAGTGTTGGGTGTTTGTTTATCACCTGATTTTGATAGTTAGGGATAGGTTAGGGTGGTGTGATTAACATGTAGGGTTTTGGTAATAATTAAGTTGGTATAAAGAATCTCAGAGAATAGGTATAGGTAATACTAGTCGCAGGCTTGCAGCCTCTTTGACCAGAGAATGACAGACTGTGTGTAACTATAGATAACCCTTTGTGTAATTTCTGAAAGAAGTTAATATAAGAGAAGTTTGTATTCCAAAAACCATATAGCTTAGGAAATTTGTACATGTGCACAAGTTACTATTGTCTCATTACCTTGCCAAAATATATGTCCCATAGAATTAGGTATGTTATACAGACCATCTAGAATAAATATCAAAAATATGCAGACAAATACAAAAGCTACAGATCATAAACATCCAGAAATAAAAATAATAGTGTTGGCAACAAGCCTGAATGTTGTAGTGTGTGCTACTATTAATAAATGTCATTCTTGGTAATGATGCCAATAACATATGTACCTGGACATGACCCAATTCTGTGTGAATCTTTGTCTGTCTGACCTAAATAACTTCAGGTATTATGTTTAGGTTTCCTTTTTTACAAACATTTCAATGGTAATTTGATTCCTTTTAATGTTGACAATTAAGTATCCAATCCCTGAGAATGTAGAGATTTCCTCTTTAAATTTTATTTTACTTTTGAAATGCATGGTATTGACTATTTTCTATAATTTACAATTTTTTATTTAAAAACTTTGGGGTTGTGCATCATATTTATTTCATATTACAATATCTAAGGCAAATGGTCACAAAGAATATCTGTCATAGCATGGAAGCTAATAAACCTCTCTCTCAATTATTAGGCCAAGGTCATAGTAACATAATTAACACAATTGAGATTGGGAATTTGGAACATGCTTATTATTACCTGTAGACCTGTTATAAATCTGTAGATAGAAACATTTAAATGCCACCATGAGTGAGCTGGCCTGTGTAACTTCAATTAGAAACCACTCCATTTCCTTTTTATTTACTTCTTTTTTTTTCTTGAGGCAGGTTGTAACTGCAGTTGGAAAAGTGTGCCATGCCTCCCTCCCTCCCCCTAGTAGTCAATTAAGAGGGTGGAGGCAATAAAACACTTGGAATCACCCAGAGCAGAGCTGAGCAGAAACTAGAAATGTCAACACAGACTGAAGGGGCTAATGGCTGTTCCTAGAATTAGACTGCGTGTGTGTGTTTGCAAAAAAAGAAAAAGGAAAAAATAAAAAGAGGGGAGGGAGGAAGAGAAAAAAGAAGAAGAAGGAAGAAAGATATTTGTTAGCTGGAGTGCAGGTGCCAGTAACCCACAGATGTAGAATGCAGAAAAAAATAACTCTATTAAGAGCTTAAAAAAATAGTAGCAAATTGTAGCAAAAATACAATAAAAAAAGAGGAATAAGGGAAGGTAAGTAACTTAAATATTGGCCCAAAGCAGGGGGTCTGGTATGATGAATATGCCCTAGGTAATGATCGATATATAACAAAATATTTGTTTGTCTCACTAGTAGTGTATTTTTGAGCATTTTGACTTTCTATATGTTTTCACGACTGATGTGTTCGTCGCTCAGTCAATCGAGCCATCTATTCAGTCGACACCAATTTTTTTCTAGATTTTTGTCAGGTTCGATTGGTTGAAGAACTATTTGGTTGACTGTAATGAGCAACAGCTCATTAAAAATCTTTACAATGAGATGTCCTAATTAATTTGGTCGTTCCTTAAATTAGATCAAGTGTCTGTTCCGTAGATATACTAAGTGTTCCCATGCAAATTGCAATGGCATACATAACTTTGGCGTAAATGTATGCACTCTAAAAAATGTCGGGACAAAATTGGTTTTTTAGATTCAAAATGGTTTTTTGAAAAACCAAATTTCAATGCAAAACCAAAATGGATTTTTAAAAAAATCCATTTTGGTTTTTTGCATTGAAATTTGGTTTTTCAAAAAACCATTTTGAATCTAAAAAACCAATTTTGTCTGATTTTTTTTAGAGTGTGGGTTGACATTGTTTTATCATTTATCTCAATAGATCAATCAGATTCAGCCGTCTGTCAGTCTGTCCACTGTTTGCCCAAAAACATGAGACAGCAGAAATCTTACAAAATAATTTTAAGGAAGAAAGCCAAATACCCAATTTGAACAGCTATTTGGAACAAAAGTTACAGGATTAGAAGAGAATGGGAAAGGGAGCTGGTCTGACTTTATCAAACCAAGACAGTTGCCATGGAAACCAAATCATTTAATAGGCTGGTTAGATAAGGAACTGATGTAGTCAATCTGGAAAAAATAAGAAAAGAAATAAAGGAAGGAGAAAAGAGAGAGAAAGAAATTCAGAAAGAAGACTAATTCCATTGAAATGGAGAGTGAATGCAAAAAAGTATAAAGAAAATTCTAATATGGAAATTTTAAGTTTAAAAAATATGAATGTTGTTTTTATTGTTTTATTTGTTTGATGAGCAATGAAGCAACCACTGGTAACATTGGCTGCAATTATCAAAAATTCTGTCTTTTATTCAGATAGGGGTAAGCTTAGTTGGTTCCAAGCAATTTAGATATTCTGTGTCCCAGTTGAAATTCTAGTTCCAGCCGAGTTACCCTGATATAATGTTGGATGGCTAATTCAATCATCCTTTGACTCATGGCTGTGTTCTCCTCCCGTCTTTGTCAGCAACCATTTTGCAGAACATTTTCTGAATAAAGCAGTAGAAATGTACAGAAACTGAATACCATACACCAGGAAGTAATGCACCACACAAATAACCCAATCAGACAAAATAAAAGTGTAAAAAAAGGGCGTATATCAAATTAACAGAAATATCTACATCCGTTATGGGAGCTATTGTTTCCACTGCAGGTCCTTTCATCGTGATAGGCTTATAACATTGTTATTTTAGAATCAAGGGAAAAAAACACAATTAGTCATGCCTTATGCCATGAAAATGTTGGTACATGGGAGTTGACATGTTTAATCCATTACACATAATTTCAATTTTCACAAAGTGCCAAAAACGTTTTTTATTGTCTTTATCGGGTTTATGCAAAAACACAAAAATATATTCTGACTTCTGCAAAAAATGTCCTTCTATCTATCTATCTATCTATCTATCTATCTATCTATCTATCTATCTATCTATCTATCTATCTATCTATCTATCTATCTATCTATCTACCTATTTGTCTACCTACCTACCTACCTACCTACCTACCTACCTACCTACCTACCTATCTATCTATCAATCTATCCATCTATCTATCTATCTATCTATCTATCTATCTATCTATCTATCTATCTATCTATCTATACCTTTAAAGAGTTCTTTGATACCTGTTGAGGTGACATATTGAGACAATACAGCCTGAGGACATAACTTGAGTTCAAAGACAATTGAGCCAATCTTATCTGTGATTGGGGTAAAGCGATGATCAGGCGATAAAGTCACATGTCATTGGTTTGCACTTTGACCTTGAAAAATGACCTCTGACATTCCAAACGACCTTGGCTTGACCTACTTTCTGAAGTGTCCCCAAAGGTCAACGTTCTTTGGTGATAACAATTAGTGACCAATAGAAAGGTAGCTACTTGAACTAAATTGTTCCTTTGATATTGTCAGGTCCACTAGTTCCAAACTGTCGATCAGTTGACTGACATGTTCATTGATGTCACTTCTCAAGTAACTGTAAAAATTCAGTTTGAAGTAGGCCTAAGTTTGCAACATCCCTAACTTCTCTTGAAGCTTGCTTCAAGTTGTTTGCAACATTGCTATGTCATACATTTCACTAAACTATTCTTGTTAATCACTGTGTAGTATCCAAGGTCTAGCATTTTAGATATTGTTTGATAATATTTGATTTATAATTTGCATTTATCTCTTATTGTTCTTATTTATTTGTCTGTGTTTGTGTAGTCCATTTAAGAAACAATTTTCTCAGTGTCGATTTTATTAACATTTTGTCGTGTTACAGTTAGCTGCTGAAAATGAACAAAGAGATACATCCGATAGAAATTGTACTAGTTAATTGTAACATATAAGTTCTTTGTCTTAGTGTGTTCTTTAAAGGGTCTGCAACTTGTTGTTTGGCCAATTTTGTTGTGATTATTAGGTCTCATTACTGTAATTATTCACTGTAAAATATTTACAGTGAATAAAACTTCAAGTATCAGGCACAACTCACAAGGGTATACCCTAGACTTTACCATAAAATCTCTTTGATCTTAGCTACCTCATTATTACTGCTAATTTGATACAGATTGGGTTGGGTAAAGGTAGGGGTAGGCTGATCTGCAACCATATACCACATTAGAAGCATTCCCAGCGACTACCCACTTGTTGTGTCATGTCTAACCATCCCCTGGAGGCCAGCTATAAAGGGGAAATGGTAATTGGGAATGCTCTCTTACGTGATATATGAATTTAACCAATTAGGGAACTTCAGATCGAAAGTTAATCATTGGAAAATATAATTTCCACCATCAAATTGATATTTCAACGAAAAATTGATTTTTTTCCATAACCAATATCATAGAGCTATATAAGGGACTATTTCTATGCAAATATATTATCAACTCCCTTCAGTAGGCCTATAAAGAAGATTTCATTTTATAAGCCTAACTGGGCCTACTTCTAAAATTATGAAATGCAGAAGGTAACTTTTACTCCCTTACTAGTTCTTCATTTTTTCCTGATTCCCCTATTACCTAAAACATAAATCAATTTGTAAAATATTCCCTAAATGGCCCGACACACTGACAAGTTAACTTGATTTTCTGCGGTCACCTGAATTGACCTTTTCAAAATGTTCAAACGCTGCACCTGGAATTAACCCAAGCAATTAGGGAAATGGGACAAACAACAGTATCAGGTAATATCAATTAATTCTGATCAGGAACTGTTTTGATCAGTTGCAAATGTACTTGGCCACTGGGAATGCATACCTGCATATTTGAACCAAAATGTATTGGAAATTCTTTATGTCGGCCTATATCGTTTTGTTTATCATAATTTTGTATTTTGTTTTGTTTCATTGATGCTATTTTTAATATGATGTTCAGATCATTGCTCGGTGCAAAATAAAAGTATCATTTCGCCACAAAATCTTGGTACAAAGACCGAAAGATTCAAATGAACCTGAAATCTTCTTCTGACTTCTTGGATTTACATTTTCACACCAACGTCGTCTTAACCTTCCCCTCATAAAGTTGATATCATCGAACTACCCCTCTTTTTAAAAGATCAACCGCGAAACATCGGATTTTTGCAAGACTTTTCGGAACCCCGACTTCCAGTATTCTAGTGACTACAGCAGTTAGGGTACAATGGCGTAACTCTACCTGCTTCCTGTCAGAAGTGCCATTAGAAATTCCCCCAAGTGTTGCAACAGCCAAACAGGAAGTGACAGACTCAGACAGACCATAGCGCCCCCATGTGAGTTTAATTAAAGGGATAACAGACAAGAATTTGGGTTTTGCTGTCAAGGTGTGAACTAAAGGTTCAGTTTCAGACTTTCAGTTCCTGTTTGAAAAATTCTGAGATTGAGTCATTCCATTATTCCGTTCCAGAGTGACTAAGGTAGGAATTAAATGCTATTCAGCAAGAAAATCATTTGCTAACTTTTCTTCATTTGTTTATCACAATTATCAATATCAATAAGACAGACAGAGGCAGATGCGATGATGCAATTGCCAACAAACAACTTCACGAGACAGACAGAAAGTTTTAGCTCTTTCAAAATTTTTAACATACCTACAATACATTAAAACAATTTCTGTAATCTCGAAATAATACCAAATTTTAGTCTCAGAGTAAACTATATGGTAGGCCTATACCTGTTAAAGTTCATAGCGCATCCTACAGCAAGTTGCATACAAAACTACAAAGAACCCGAGTCGCTATCTCATCCGAACAACATCCAACAAGAATGTTCTTCATAATATGTTTTCCTCATACTTTACCAATGAACTCAGGCTTCCATCAGTTAATAGGACACCCAGAATACCTGTTTGCCCAACCTGTTGCCTTTTTGTCAAGATGACAAGAAAAAACACCCGGACATTCCGCTTGTACACCTGATACATGTAAGCTGTGAATATACGATATACAGCGGTATACAGTTGGGCGGGTGAGTACGGACTCACTGACGAACCACTCATATACGACAGCAAAATAAGAGAGCGATGACATTTAAGAAGCAATATGACTTGTCTGACAGCAGCGATATAAGACAAAATCGGTTGTCATCCAAATTTCCACCTCGAAAGAAAGATTCTTGGAGATCTGGAAGTCTGGAGAGCTTTTTACCATATTCACAGAGAGGATTTTGTGAAGAATGAAAGGTATCAAACTACACAAAGGTAAAATCTTAAACTCTTTTTGTGTATGTAACAGTAATCATCTCTCAACAACAAAAGGCCAGTTCATAAATAAAACTATAAAGCAGAACAGCCTCCTTGTCTGAAAGAATTGACAAATTTGGAGTATTTGATCAATGTGATTCCACATCATCGTTTTTTGCCTTTGGCCTGAGAAGTGACCAATTTGTCCCCCAGTCTGTAAAAGTTTTTGAGTAGGTACTGTATTCCTGTGTGTTATTTGGCTAGTATTTTGACCCATTATTGAGATGTCCTGGGCACACCTAATGTGAAAGGTATTTGGATGCCAAAGAGTATTGGTTGAGTATTGGATGAGTATGGGGTATAGGTTTTCACCTGTCAAAATACATCAGAAGCAAAGTGCAATAACTTGCAAGTAAGTAGCTACAGGTGTACCACAAGGATCTTTCAGCCATAAGGGTTCTTTTAGGTTCTATTAAGGGTTCTTTTAGTCATAAGGGTTCCAATAATGGGGTCAACTAATATGCCCCAAAGGTACAGAAAATATTGACTGAAAGGATGGTATATCTGATGGTATGGAGAAACGCATTAGAATGTTGTCACAGACTTTAGTGGCGTCACTGGCTTTTACGGATATGCGCTATGGCCAAAATGAGGAATTAATTGGGAAAAAAACAATCTTCTACCAGACAGCTCCATTTCATTTTCGAACTGTTTTAAAAGATTGTCATGATTCTGAGATTGTGCCATGAAAAGCAAAGTAACCAAATTAATTTATTTCTGGACAGATGATATAGCTTTTGCGAAATCAGCGTTAAGTCATTTCCTTACGCTGCTCATGGAAATATCATAAGGCCAATTACCAAGTCAAAAATCCACACAGCATCTTCCACAATTCCAGCATTGAACCACAACCTTAAACAAACAGCCAAAACCCTCTAAAAAAGTTCACATTCTACTTTTCAAGAGAAATAAACATGTTCTTCAGCAGTCCTTGAATCTTGAACTAGGCCTAGGGTATGTTCACTGTTCACCTGTATAAATCAGAGCATGAGAGGGAAACAGAGAACAACCCCTGTGAAAGGGTTTACTTTCCCCCAAGACAAACCCTAAGTGTAGGACTGTGTAGTTTCTGTAGAACTTTTCTGTTTACTTCTTGAGTTTTCTTCCACTTCTGTTTCTTCCTCATCTCCTTATCATCCTCATAAAAAACCTTCTAGTAAAGCCCAGGTATGCATGGGCTTGCAAGCCTCTCTCTTGTAATTGGGCTACCTAGTTCTAAACTGGGTTAGAATGAGGTTAAAATACCCCAGACACCCTGCTCCAAGTCAAGGCCAATTGGTGCTTTCAAACATGTTACAAGTTTAAATACAACAACTTGCACTACTGTACATAGTTAGTTAGGGACAGTGTATATTCAGGGTAAATCCAGTAAGTCATTGGAACTTCCACAAGCTATTCCATGGCTTACTAACGAATGGATCAGATGAAAATCTGATTATTTAACACGTATTAAATTTTTACAAAAAAAATGCGCCAAAGAAGAGACAACACGCCTCACATTCCTTGTAGCAGGGGGGAAGTCTAAGACAGTATAATAATATGAATGCCTTATGGATTTCTCCAAAATAACATTTATAAATGAAACACAATTAATACTAAATTCTGTTCTTTTCTGCTCTACAAATAATGGCATCTGCACAAGAAGATCTTCAAATTATCACCCATTGGATTGTGCTTAAACATGAAATCAGATATCAACTCAGAAGAGACTATATATATATATATATATATATATATATATATATATATATATATATAGTAGTTATACCATGGGCATATGTGGTATACGGAGATATATACAGCCGAGGTGGTAAATATAACCCGAGGGCGTATATTTACCACCGAGGCTGTATATATCCCGAATACCACTAATATGCCTGGTTCAAGTCCAATATAAGGACCAAATAGTTCCAAGTGTAACAATAAGGGTGTTGTTTGGCTGATGACGTCATCACAACAACAATTTCAACCAATCAGCGGGGGTGTGGGGGCGGCAGCCCCCATGTGACGTCATGACAACGGTTGTGACGCAATGATTTTATGAGGTAAACAGTCCCTCAGGAACTTCTTATCCGTATATTGGACTTGAGCCAGGCATATCTTTGGTATAACTGATTTATACCATTATTCGCTGTTTCAGAGGCTTATTTTGTTATCATGTGTTTGGAGATAAAGACCGATTTACTAAAATTGTCTTTATCTTATTACCAGAGATACCAAAATGGTCATAAATTTTTTCTTTATTTAACAAAATTAACAACTTTTTTTTAAAATCAATATTCTAGTGTCAGCAACTTAAATTATGTTCAAGCTACAAAAGCTCCTGCAAAATCCAGAGTGAGGCTCAATGGCATCTGTCATGATGTCATGATTCAAATGCTGGCTTCTGATTGGCTGATTCAGTGTTTGTGCATTGTGACATCACCACTTGTCACGTGACCACTAAATATACGTGATATATGGCGATATATATCATGGTAAATATTGAAGGATTTATCAGCGAGTATGGTATAAATATATTTATACCATACTCGCTGATAAATCCTTCAATATTTACCATGATATATATCGCCATATATCACATATATTTAGTGGTCATGTGACAAGTGGTGATGTCACAATGCACAAACACTGAATCAGCCAATCAGAAGCCAGCATTTGAATCATGACGTCATGACAGATGCCATTGAGCCTCACTCTGGAGTTTACAAGAGCTTTTGTAGCTTGAACATAATTTAAGTTATTGACACTGAAATATTGATTTAAAAAATAAGTTGTTAATTTAGTTAAATAAAGAAAAATTTTATGACCATTTTGGTATCTCTGGTAATACAATAGAGACATTTTTAGTAAATCGGTCTTCGTCTCCATACACATTATAACAAATTAATCCTCTGAAACAGCGAATAATGGTATAAATCAGTTATACCAAAGGCATATTTGTGGTATACGGGATATATACAGCCTTGGTGGTAAATATAACCCTCGGGCTACGCCCTCGGGTTATATTTGCCACCTCGGCTGTATATATCTCCGTATACCACATATGCCCATGGTATAACTACTATATATACAGCCGAGGTGGTAAATATAACCCGAGGGCGTAGCCCGAGGGTTATATTTACCACCGAGGCTGTATATATCCCGTATACCACAAATATGCCTTTGGTATAACTGATTTATACCATTATTCGCTGTTTCAGAGGATTATTTTGTTATCATGTGTTTGGAGATGAAGACCGATTTACTAAAAATGTCTCTATTTTATTACTAGACATTCCAAAATGTTCATAAATTTTTTCTTTATTTAACAAAATAAACATTTTATTTTTAAATCAATATTCCAGTGTCAATAACTTAAATTATGTTCAAGCTACAAGAGCTCCCAGGGCAACTTTTAACTAATAACTAGGTGGGCAGATGCCCACCCGCCTCTGATGGCTGCCCACCCAAGAAATTGAAAATTCTCTAAAATGCCCACCTAGTTTTCCCAGCTGGTGTTGAGAAATCATAACCCTTTTCTGATAGTTTGTTAAACTTGATTTAAGTTTCTGGATTTTTTATCACTATATGGATGAAAATGGTGTCCTTCAAAGGAGCTTCAGTCTTATTACAGCCTATGTTAGCAAGAATGATTTGCCTCAGCCATCTTTCATTGTCAGTCTATAGACTATAGTAATAGCACTTATAGCAGCTGTTCCTCATGGATGTGTAGCGCTGCAATTCCCACTACAACATCATTAAAATTTACCAAAGAATGTCCATGGCAACACAGTCGACTAATGATAGACTGTTGATTGCCTTAAATGGAGCAGGCACATCACATTATGATCCTTGACCTGCTGTGGCAGAATTTCTCACTTCTAAGCAAAGGAGAATGTGCGCACCAGACTTAACCAAATTCAAATAAAGGCCTTTTCACAAAAATGTTTCCGAACTTAGAACAGTGTGCTTTTTAGTAGTTACCTAACTCCTGATTGTAGGCCATCAGCCATCAATATGGTGGCAAAAAGGCTGAGGCCATATATAGTAATTGTAACTCATCTACTGATAAACTTCCAAGAAATAATATAAAGCTGCCTGAAAGAGTTTCAAGTTCATGAACATCAGGTACTTAGCTGAAAGTTTAAAGTAACACAGACTTTTATTTGTTTTCTGACATCACATGTCAAAGCGAAATTTGATGCATTTTCCTCGTCAATTCTTACTTTCCAAAATAATAATTCAGAAGTGCCAATATGATATTTGTCATCTTTATTAGTGTTCTTTGTATTGCTGTTACTTTTGTTACTTGTATCATATTTGCTTATTGTTACTGGCATGTCCTTGAACCCCTTGTTTTCAAAATTATAATTAGCTCGGAGTGGCTATATATTTGGGCTTTTAACATTACACAAACTGTCTGATATCTGTAGAAATGAACTAGGGGGAACCGGGGCACTTTGGGATGCTTTTAACGTCTACTAATTTTGCTCAATGCTGAAAGCACCGAAGAACTCAGAAGTTTGCATGAATATCACCAATACTATTGAGCTTAAATGCAAAATGTGAGTCGTAAAAATGGCTGTCCAAATATGCCCCAGCGAGGCACTTTGGGACATCAGCCAGGGCACATTGGGACATCAATAAAAAAAATCATTTTAACACTCCATATGCAATGGATATATATAAGTAGTGCGTAAGACAATATGCAGTGCATTAACACCTTGTAGTGCCAATAGTTAATAACTTTAAACTGTTTTAAACATTTAACATAAGCTGTCCTGGGTGCGGACATCTATGTCAGTAACACAAAGTGCTTTGCGATAAATTTGCTCACAGAGCATTCCTCTATTCACTGGGGCCTGAATACCTGTTGTGTGTAGTCCCAGGTCATTCAGTCGACTTTGACACTTAAATTCTGCCATAATAAGGCGTCCCAATGTGCCCCGAATTCACTGTCCCAATGAGCCCCATATGACTTTTGCACCAAAATGCTAATTTCTCAGGCACCAGGGAGTGTGTTTATCACAATAACAATTCATAACTGTTCGTTACGATATATCAAATTGATACAAGCACTGAGAAAGCCTTATTGTTCATGGTTTGTCCACAGAATGGTTTGAATTGAACCCGTCCATGTTTACTTTAGTAGTAGGAAAACAAACTTTTCCTCGCCATACTTCTGCATGTGGCTGTCATTAAAACGATAGAAACTTCAGAATGTGAAATTGCAAGATATGATGGGACAATCATATCACATTTTACCTTGCCAGGAATCAAGAAAACCCCACCGACCCATAGTGCCCCGTGTCCCAATGTGCCCCGGTTCCCCCTACTGATATACATGTGTACATGGTATATTGCTTATGATAGATACTATTTAAATTTCTTCTTCAAAGGACAATACTGGTTTAGTTCTGTATCATTAAAGAAATTGACTCAGCATTTTCATGCAGCACTAGCCTACTTTCAAAAATGTTGTCTACTGAGCATGCGATTTTCATCAAATTGAAATTCAGAGTGAGGTTTTATCATAAAATACAAAATTTTTGGGCTCTTCATGTATGGTTTCTATGAAGGGAAACATCCTCCATAATTGCTCAGAATTAATTTCCGGCAATGTAAAAACCGTTGGCTTCTGGGGGCCTAAAGCGGCCCCCAGACCCCCGGCCTATTGGCCTTCGCGGGCCTCGGCCACGATTGCCTTCATCTCTCTGCCCACCCCCCTCCACTGGCTTAAAAGTTGCACTGAGAGCTCCTGTAAACTCCAGAGTGAGGCTCAATGGCATCTGTCATGACGTCATGATTCAAATGCTAGCTTCTGATTGGCTGATTCAGTGTTTGTGCATTGTGACATCACCACTTGTCACGTGACCACTAAATATATGTGATATTATACAGTTATCGCACAGCACCGAGTGCAATATCAGTTTTTATGGCACCGAGGTGACTAATATTGCACGAGGGCGCAGCCCGAGTGCAATATTAGTCACCGAGGTGCCATAAAAACTGATATTGCACGAGGCGATGTGCAATAACTGTTATATCATATGGGTTTTTTGTGTCAAATGCAAAGAAAAGGGCTGGAATTCCTTGTCCAAACTTTTTTTGTGTTTCTTTTGATCCGCCTTTTCATAATGTATCTTGTCAAAAGGCAATAAATATTCTACTCACAAAAAAATTTTTCACACTTTCGGAATGGAAAAATTATTTACTTGATGATGGATTTTATTTCAGATTTTTTTCTGAAACTTTATAGCAGACTTTAGACCTCTAAACACAAAAAAAATCGGCAAAAATGCTGTTTTTCGGTCACTTATTGCTTTATTCTGGATATAAAAATAATATAATCAGTACAAAAAATAGATATCCTGATAGCCCTTAAAAAGACGCATCTTTTGTCGCAAAAACGAGCTTTCTAACTGCCTCCGTTGCTGTACAGTGCACTTTTTATTAAAATCGGAAAACACAAATTGCTTGCCAGCCTGTAGCTGCAGCAGCACTGTAACGTTGTGCTTCCTCTCAGGTCCGTCCAATCTCTTACATGTTAAAATGACCGTGCAATATAAGGCGTGCAATATCGTAGAATATTGCACGGCTGTCAGCCAATGAGAAGCGAGTATTTCCGCTAGCCATATGATATATGGCGATATATATCATGGTAAATATTGAAGGATTTATCAGCGAGTATGGTATAAATATATATATATATATATATATATAGAAGCATCAGATTCTGATGTCCAGCATCCAGAATGACCACAGAACACTTTGACTCAGCATGATTCTGAATCAGAAACACTGAGAAACTGACCAATTGGCATGTGCTTATGCTTGAGTGACCACAACATCAATAGTGGCTCAAACCCATGCCTTCCATAGCCCCAGGTCTGTGGGGTCTGCGTCTTCCGGTCAATTAACCAATCAGAAAACACTAGTCCATCACGTGACCATTGAAATGGAAGGGTCCCATTGGTTGGTTAGTTATGCACTTGGCTGGTCAAGAGTGCCTCTTAGATGGCTTCCTCCTGAAGGCATTTTAGTCTGATTTCTGGATCCTGGGTTTGTAGTGGTTTGTATAAAAAGATCCAAACACAAGCAAAAGCTATTTATAGATTGGTCCAAGATTAGTCAGCAGTCAGATTGGCTTCTGGAGAAAGTCAATTGAAAAGATCTTTACTATAAAGACCACTGGCCAGTCATGGTTTTGGTGGAACACAGGCAAATGGAAAACATGAGATTTGCTTGGATAAGATCAAACAGACAGTCTGATTCATTTTCTTAAAAAAAAGCAATAGGATTATGATGAACATTTTTGTGGAGGAACTTATTTAAATGCAAAACAATAAATAGTTCAGCAACATGTGTTCACAACACTTGTTTTTTGTAGTTTAAGGCGATTCATATTTTTCAAGCATTGAGGCAAGCATACCTAATCATTATCATTCTACAATTAAAGTTGTCTCCTCTTTTCTCCATTTTCACCTCCTTTCTCCCCCTTTTCCCCCTTTCTCCTATAGTCTCTTATGATCCAGAATGCTTCCATCCTGCACCCCCTTTCAGATCACTCATAATCAACTGTCAGATCCAATACATGTTGTTTACCCATCAAATGCATAGGGCCACTCAATGGCGCTTAATTGTGCATTATATTGAGGGTCACTGATCATTGAGACTTGACCATTGAACACTGACCATCTGCATTTCAGAACAGAAGAACACACCACATTTTCTCGATTAGTAGCCTGGTGCTAATTATTATTTTGGTATACCCACTCTACTCACAGTACTCAGGCCTTATTTGATGAAGCACTTATTGCTGTTAGAGTTTATTTGAGCTTTGCACCTATTTCAGGTTTAGACTCTAAGATAAGGCCCTTATTTGAGGTAAATGCTTAATTCAGGTGAGCAGATATTTGAGGTGAACACTTATTTGAGCTTTGCACTTATTTGAAGTTTAGACTCTACCTCAGGCCCTCATATGAGGCAAGTGCTTATATTATACAAATGCTTACCAAAATTTGCTTAAAGATCTAAACCTTACCCACTCCTAAATGTGTACACTGCACAGCACAGAGAATGAGTCTACCATGAGAATCTTCGATGTCTCAAATTCTGACATTTCAACAATGTTTGGTTGAGAATGCCAGAAATATCAATGTACCAGCTCACTCAGTGAGACCCACAATTCATAAATTCAACAGAAACCTGTTACTAAAAATAATATCAGAGAATAGTAGCCAACAGGATCTGGGTGGTAAGCACAATGAAACCCAAATTGATTGGTAATTTTAGTTTGACAGAAACACTTGTCAACAACACAAGTTACATACATTAACAAGAGTTCAATGACATTTCGTAAATAGATTAAATTTAGAATCATTTGTCCTGATTTGTGATATACTCCATCGTCCCCATAGGCACATCACATCATGCATCACATCATGCATCGCATCATGCATCGCATCATGCATCACATCATGCATCACATCATGCATCACATCATGTATCACATCATGCATCACATCATGCATCACATCATGCATCACATCATGCATCACATCATGCATCACATCATGCATCACATCATGCATCACATCATGCCAAGGAGGTTAAACATAGAACATGATATCCTCCTTCAAGTTCCAGTAAAACTGAGCAAAAGCATCCACAGAACATATTTTCCAGTTTTAAACTAATGATCGAAATTCGAAAGTCATTCTGAACTTTTTGAGTGATCCAGTAATCAATCTCAGCCATAGTAGGCCTATACAACAGGAAGATGTACTTGGGCTCCACCCTCAATCTCCAACCCTGCAACATAACACATTAGACCCAATTAGTGGATGATTAATTAGGGACTTGTGCCCTGGGGCATCTTTTAGTATCCTGGGGTATTGGGGCTAACCCTTGGCAAGATGGAGTATCCCAGAGGTACACCTTAACATCTCGGATCAATCAGGTATACCTGTAACCTGTAGCAAAGGTTCATGACTGCCTGTAGCAAAGGTTCACGACTAAAGCCTGTAGTGTGTGACCACTGTGTAGTGTGTACCTTTGTTTAAATATCAAAGAACATCTAAGAGCCATTTCAGTAAGCTGAAAAAGCCCATGACCTGGTGAGTAAAATATAGACCTTTTGGCAATGATTAACTACAGATACGAAATTCCAAAGGTAAGGATTATATATTTTAACTCTCAGCTAGGTATACACAGAGCTCTTCACCAGAGAAATTTAGTTAATTTACTGAATACTATGTATTGCATGTATACACATGATAATTCTAGGTCTAATTTGTCAGTAAAACTTAAATTGCTCTTTGTTTCTTCATTTCAGACTAATATGGATTCTAAAGATTGGATGGTTTAGTGTGAAGCCCTCCACTACACTGCTACAGAGAGAATTGAAGTTAACTGGGACAACCTCAATACCATCTGAAACATCACTACTTTTCAGGCTTCATGCTTTTTCTCAGCATGCAAGCATCTTACAAAAGGGGTTACAAAAGATCTAACAAAACTAGGTCAACTGCCCCACCCACCCTTCTCACCCACCTGGAGAAAGTCACAGGTGTTTTATCTCAATCCAAGGTGGGGTCTTTTGGGAGTCTTATCCCTCTCAGGCCACCCTGCTTATCCCTTAAGTGCATGAACATGTACAAGAGCTAATCTAACTTTTTGGCCACCAGGTGTCAGCCTCCTGGTGTTCTCATTTCTTGGGTGACTGGATTTGTTTATTGTGAGAATTTGTGAATATTAAGTAACATACATGACTAAGAACTTTAGTGAAGGAAGTCTGATGATTAGTCAAAGTTTCATCCGGATATGTAGAGGCAAAAATCATTAAATCATGGTCGATAAAGCGGCCTATAAATGGTATTCTCTTGCATTTATAAAAGTGCTTTCTTTGGTTGCTTAGTTGGTAGCACTCGGCTTCCTATCGCTGGGTCCCAGGTTCGAATCCATCTCCAGCTGGATCACCTGGATGTTGGTTGTGGGACAATGTAGAGTAGTTTTAATCCTGTGTCCTATAGCTGTGACCTCCTATGCCAAGTAGCTTACCATTCCAGTACCAAATACAGCACATAGTATGACTATGATGCCCCAATCAAAGCAATCACCTTCTGTCTACCTCCTATCTATATTCATCCATATCTATAGAAGTATAAATCTATCTATGTCTATCTATCTCCTCCATCTGTAATACAGATTCTGTATCCATCAATCTATCACCACTTAACTATTCAAAACTATCCACAATTCAATAGAAACATCCTGGAGAAAACCAAACTCCTGCATTCCTGGTTATAAGGGTTTGAGATCTACTGAGAACTTAGGGTTTTATATTACATCACATTTTTGGGGTGGTAGCAAGAAAAACAAACTTTGAGCAAAAAAAGAAAGAAAGAAAAAAAGCAAGTGTAGGTTGTCATGAAACAGTTCTTGAGAAGAAGGGTCTCTTAAAAACCTCTTGAGAACTTTTTGATGTTAAAGGTTATATTCAGAAAAAAAATATTGTTATTGACTTATTGTTATCGTTGACATTTCTGTGGCACCATATTTCCCAACACTCTTTCCACACAGTCAAGATGTTTTGATTCCTTGTCCCTTTCATTTGAACGAAGGAAAAAAGATTATCCCGTTTGCCTTGACAGTATGCAGAATCTTAAAAAATATGAAACGTCATGCGTCGCCAAAAAGCGTTAGTGGTACCCAAATGATCCAGTCAATAGGCTTGTAATTGTAGGTGTAGCATCTGATTCACTATCGTATCTGAAAAATCTGACAGACTCTTTGGTTTTGGCAAATGAAAAGAATCACGCAGAGTTCTATCAGCAATCATGCATCACATTTTGATGTATACATCCTGGCAACTAACAAGCAGACGGACAGCTGCAGAAGGACGGGTGGACAGACCGACATACACAAATGCAAAAATAAGTCCCTTGGTGGTACAGGACGGTCTATTATTACCTCAAATTTGCATAAGATCTATATGTGCTTAAGATGATGATGTCATGACATCCATAGCTTTAATTCAATTCTGTCCGATCAACCAAAGCTGGTATTTTCCAAAGGAAATGACTGAAATCAGTGGTATCAACATTTGGGTGACACCATTTCAACCATTAATATGACTAAATAAAATTCCCAAATTGTAAACTGTAATGTTACTAAAATCAAAATAACCAGAAGTATTGTTCAAAGGGTGTGATGAACAAGGGTTCCCATAAATACAAAGCCACAAATGTAGTGGTTTTACACAATCTCCATTCAATAAATATACAATGACTACAATAACATTGTTTTAGGAACCACATCCTTATGCTACTGAATAACAATGTGTCATTAAATTGCCATTGTTTAAAAGGAAGACATAGAAATTCAGATAAATTGACAATAAACAATCGCCTTTAATAATGACTTTCGTAGAGGCAGGTCATGTTGCTTACATTTGGGAAGGTGACTTCCGTAGGCAAAATGAGAAATAGTATTGCTGCAAAAGCATTCTACAAAATACCAGTTCACTACGAATTCTGGCTCAAAACACCGAATATTTTTTTTATTTTTAGGTACACATGTATTTATTTCGTAAATACATAACATGAACCTCATTTTTCTCTGTTGCAACAGTGAAACAGTACCCCATATATAAGTACCAATTGTTACCATTGTAACAATATTGGTGTTACAAGTAGCAACGGTATGAAGGGAATCATTATCACAAGGTCACCACACAGTTAAAGTCATATAGAAAAGAAGTGGCAAAAGGTTGTGGAAACAAAATTGGCATGTTGTTCTAATATTTTTCTATTATTTGTACATTGTAGCCAGTTTGAGCACATAAGTGAGAAATTTTCACTGTCAAATATACTGCTTGAACTTCTACAAATGTGTAATTGCACATGACACTTTGTCGACCTTCTATTTCTCTTAATTTCGCTGAATAAATTGTCAAAGTAATCACGTATATATTTCCATCAAATAAATACAATAAAACCAAACAGAATAGTACAATTAATCTTTGATAGACCTATTTACCAGTGTTTAGCGAATGTTTTGTGTACAGAGAAAGTTATAAAATAGTTTGAAATAATGTAATTATAGAATGTTAGTATAGATCAGGACTACCTGATGATTTCCTGCATTATTATTGCAAACTCCAATAATTGTCATGACTGATTGTGCAAAAAAAAAACCACAATTTTTAAAAGTTCACCAAGGATGTTTCAATAAACTAGGCCTTTGGGTTGGCCTATAAAGCTAGTCCAGTTGTCTAGTCTAAAACCTTCAACATGTATCAGGCCTAGTTTTAGTGTTACAAAGTGAGACCCACATCCCTAACTCCTAAGCAAGGATGTGACTACTTGAGAAAAATAGTTTAAGGTCAAGTTGGAAGCTAGCCCATGAGGAAAATAACATCTGTTTCATCTGACCCGAATCAAGGTTTTTGCATTCACACAGAGAGGCAGAATAACAGAGGGAAGAAGCAGAGAAAAAAATGTAGAAAAAGTCATGAGGAAGAGGCAGAAATCTAAAAAAAAAAAGTGGAAACTACTTCAGAATAGACACTAAAAACTACAGGAAAGACTAAGAAAGAGAGGTTTTTGGGCAATTTTTATATTTTTTTCGCTCTTGACATATCAAGCATACCTGTGGAGTGGTTGACATTTAGTTTGTTATTCTGTCTAAAGCTGTCTGTCAGTTAAAATATGCTGCCTATTCAAGAAAAAGTAAATGCCAGTTGTTGCTTCAATTGAGCCATGAAAAATATCTAAACCAATCTGTGAAATGTCTAAATCTATCTACCCACCCATTCATCTATCTGTACAATCTATCTATTTATCTGCTCATGGGATCTATCTATCCATTTATGGCATCTATCAATCACACAATTCATTTATCTGTGACTGTCTATCTATCAATCTATCAATCAATCAATCAATCAATCTATCTATCTATCTATCTATCTATCTATCTATCTATCTATCTATCTATCTATCTATCTGTCTATCTATCTATTTATCTATCTATCTATCTATCTGTCTATCTATATATCTGTCTATCTATCTATCTATCTATCTATCTATCTATCTATCTATCCATCTATTAATCTATTTATCCATCTATCTATTTGTCAATCTATCTGTCAATCTATCAATCTATCCATCTATCCTATCTACCTATCTATCTATCTATCTATCTATCTATCTATCTATCTGTCTGTCTGTCTATCTACATATATTATATATCATTCTAAGAGATAGCTATGTTTCTGGTGCATACCCTAAAACCACAAAACAAGCCAAACTCTCTGGAGAAACTCAACCTCAAACTATATATTCTCCATATCTTTATTTATTATTGTGGGAGGGAGCCTCCATTCTTGGTGGATAAATCTTTCCTCATATTCAAAAACATCAAATAACAAATATATCAAATAGAAAGGGTATTACTTGGCCCTGCAACCCTGAAATTGTTCTTGTCAGTTTATATATTTTTTCTTCTAACTGAATCTGCATGATGGTTAGCTTTACTAAGTGGTGAAATACTAACTTACGAATGAGGCTTCGGTTCTGTAGTTTGACATTTCTGTACTATAAACTGTGCACTATATAATGTGCAGAAGCTTGCTTGTTTACAAGATTGACTTATTTTCAATATCGAGAATTATAAAAATATAGTAATGCCCGGAGAAAAGGATATTCGATGAGCAACAGCACCTGCCATACGCGCAATCTTTGTCGATATTCAGCCTTTCAATTAGCAATATTTTCTTTCCACTAGAAATTATCATTGAGAAAATTAAATTACCTGTGTCAGCAAAAAAAAACCCACTTGGGCATTCATTGAGGGCATATTCCCCCACTAAGTAATAGTTTGATGATTCAGTAAAGAGGTTACTGAAAGATGGGAAACGATGAATTCAAGTAACTGTCCAAAACTCCACACATATACAGAGGTGTAGAAAGGTAGGCAACTACAATGCTTGATGGAGTATCTCCAGTTACTGCCAAGCCTCTTGGAATGTTAATTAACATATAATTGCTGATGAAACATGAAGTGACTACATAATGTAGCATAACAGAACCAGCGGCTGAGCAGAATGTTACATAAAGTAACAGACACTGCATTGAGATACAGCAACTCCCAGTAAATAAATCCTGAAAATGCAGTATCCGAAAGAAAGAGGAATAATATGATTTCCCACAGAAAGGTACCAGATATTGCTGCAAGATAACTTCACCAAGACAGCATTGATGCAAGATAACTCACCAAGACACTATTGGTGCAAGATAACTTCACTGAAACAGCATTGGTGCAAGAAAACTGCACTACCAGCATTGGTGCAAGAAAACTTCACCAAGACAGCATTACTGCAAGATAACTTCACCCAGACAGCATTGGTGAAAGAAAAAAACTTCACCAAGACACTATTGGTGCAAGATAACTTTACCAAGGCAGCATTAGTGCAAGATAACTTCACCAAGACAGCATTGGTGCAAGAAAAACTTTACCAAGAGAGAATTGGAGCAAGATAACTTTACCAAGACAGCATTGATGCAAAAAGATAACTTCACCAAGACAGCATTGGTGCAAGAAAACTTCACCAAGACAGCATTACTGCAAAATAACTTCACCAAGAAAGCATTGGTGCAAGAAAACTTCACTGAGACAGCACTGGTACAAGAAACCTTCACCAAGACAGCATTACTGCAAAATAACTTCACCAAGACCGCATTACTACAAGATAACTTCACCAAGACAGCATTGGTGAAAGAAAAAAACTTCACCAAGACATCATTGGTGCAACATAATTTCACCAAGACAGCGTTAGTGCAAGATAACTTCACCAAGACAGCATTGGGGCAAGAAAACTTCACTACCAGCATTGGCGCAAGGAAACTTCACCAAGACAGCAATACTGCAAAATAACTTCACCAAGACAGCATTAGTGCAAGATAACTTCACTGAGACAGCATTGATGCAAAATAACTTCACCAAGACAGCATTGGTGCAAGAAAACTTCACCAAGACAGCATTGGTGCAAGAAAACAAGACAGCATCGATGCAAGATAACTTCACCAAGACAGCATTACTGCAAGATAACTTCACCAAGACAGCATTGGTGCAAGAAAACTTCACTACCAGAATTGGTGCAAAATAACTTTACCAAGACAGCATTGATGCAAGATAACTTCACCAAGACAGCATTGGGGCAAGAAAACTTCACTGAGACAGCATTGGTGAAAGAAAACTTTATCAAGACATCATTCGAGCAAGATAACTTTACCAAGACAGCATTGATGCAAAAAGATAACTTCACCAAGACAGCATTGGTGCAAGAAAACTTCACCAAGACAGCATTGATGCAAAAAGATAACTTCACCAAGACAGCATTGGTGCAAGAAAACTTCACCAAGACAGCATTGGTGCAAGAAAACTTCACTACCAGCATTGGTGCAAGATAACTTCACCAAGACAGCATTGATGCAAAATAACTTCACCAAGACAGCATTGGTGCAAGAAAACTTCACTGAGACAGCATTGATGCAAGAAAACTGCACAAAGACAGCATTGATGCAAGATAACTGCACCAAGACAGCAATGATGCAAAACGATAACTTCACCAAGACAGCATTGATGCAAGACAACTTCACTGAGACAGCATTGGTGAAAGAAAACTTCACTACCAGCATTGGTGCAAAATAACTTCACCAAGACAGCATTACTGCAAAATAAATTCAACAGGACAGCATTGGTGCAAGAAAACTTCACTGAGACAGCATTGGTGCAAGAAAACTTCACCAAGACAGGATTGCTGCAAGACAACTTCACTGAGACAACATTGATGCAAGATAACTGCACCAAGACAGCAATGATGCAAAACGATAACTTCACCAAGACAGCATTGATGCAAGATAACTCACCAAGACACTATTGGTGCAAGATAACTTTACCAAGGCAGCATTGATGCAAGATAACTTCACCAACACAGTATTGGTGCAAGATAACTTCCCGAAGATAGCATTGGTGCTAAAAAATTGTAACAACAACAGCGGTGACATTTAGGCACCAACACAAATTTCTGGCCCTTGTGTCATTTGGTTCTTGTAGAGGATGCGCAAAAAAAACCAGTCACTCTGCATGGTAACTAATCAAAGGAATATGGTATTTATAACTGATGATGTAATTGCTCTGAAAGAAAGTTAAGAAGAAACCCACATAGTAATGTATAAGTACATAATCTAGCATGACTGACCTTGTACCTAAGCAAAACCATATAACCATGGCTATACCAACAGTAACTGATAGAAGCTGAAGGTAAAGATGCTGAAAGATGCTAAGAGATGCTAAGGATGAGGATGCTGAGAGATGGAAGATGCTATTGGCAACCCCAGCATCAGCAACTGAGCATCTCTTCAGCTTCAGCAGAAGCCTGTAAGGATGGGTCAGCTGAACAAACAACACTCTACCGTCTAAACCTTACAACCCTTGGTGCCTTCATTGTAACTCCCCGGAATTGCCCGAAACCTCGACTGCTAACCCTTTCCGAAAACAACCCTCATTGCAAGTGTGCAGAATGCTACTGGAAATTCTAGAATGCAGCATTCTACAGTCTACAGTCTTCAGCAATTTTAAGAAGTCTTGCCAAAGATCTCATATTTTAACAAGTCATAGCAATCACTAGAGTGTATTGTCCTGTAACCAGGAAAATCTGGTCATTGTACCATATCCGTTGCTTGGATTTTCGCAAAACTTTTGAAGTGTCGTGTGACCTACTTTTTTTAGGCAAATTATTGAATTGCTTATGCAGTTAGAAAGGCCTGACTTGACTCTACTTACGAGAAGTGACACAACTGTCTATCTATTGTATCATCGGAATTGTGGACATTTTACTGTGACGACTTAAGTTTGCAGAGCAAACAAGACAAGTCAAAAACATGTTCACAATTCATGAAAATCTGCAACCCAGATGAAAAAAATTTATGAAAGGCAAAAGAAAAGTGCATAGGAACCTTAAATGGAGAGCAGAAGTCCAAAGAAAAGATTTTAAAAAAGCTATATGTTTATCAAAAAATTGCCATTGGATATTTATTGGAGGGGTCTCTTGCTCTATGGTGGGATAAAAAGACACAAAAATGTCCACAATTCTGATGATTCAATAGATATAGACAGTTGTGTCACTTCTCGAAAGTAGAGTCTAACTGCATAAGCCAGGGGCGGATCCAGGATTTTTCTAAAGGGGGGCGCGGCAATACTTATAACATTGGAGTCTCTAAAAAAAGTTTTTTTTCCAAATAGCAATATGAAGGATTTATCTGACAAAAGGGGGGGCGCGCGCCCCTTGTGCCCCCCCTGGATCCGCCTATGTTAAAGCAATTCAATAATTTGCCTAAAAAAAGTAGGTCACACGACACCTCAAAAGTTTTGGGGGGGGGCCCTCAATATCCCGACCTACTCTACTATAAAGCAGCCTCAATACACCTTCAACAATCTTTACATCTTCGTAAGTCTTGCCCTGGTACCCAGGTTTACCCAGGTCTTGTCAATTTACCAGGTTCAAGGTTATTTATAACTGATTATATAAGTCGATGGGTGCTTGATAAGATAAACATCCTGCCCAGAAGTGGGCACTGGTTGATACTTGAGGGTGCAGGAGTTTCCGAACAATTAATTCAGGTGAATAAGGGTTTACGTTTGATGATATGATACCTGATGAGAAAGTTTATAAAACCTGAAGATTCATCAATTTGACGCCTTATTATTAAAATAATGATTTTGTTTTAATGAATTAATTATTTTGCGATACCAGATTTTCATAGAAATGTTTACCTATCCAGATTCTTAACTTGTATCAAGCAATAAGGTATGATATTTTTCTATGATATCAGTCAGATGTTAACCTACAACGCCATTAAATTTATCTGTATTTTGTATAAATTCCGTCATTCAGAAATATAGACACAATTTCACACTTCGCTTCACTGTAACGCCAAAATGAGGGCATGACCGTTTGACCACAGCATTGTTAGATTCATTTATCACACCAATGTTTGTCACACCATGAACATATGATTGCTCTATCACCACACGTAAATAGTAAATTTCACTCTTGGGACAAAACTATATATTCTGCTGTGCAAATAATGATTTGAATTCCATGCTTGCTCTTCGTGTACAACTGCTCACATGATCTGATAGCCTCTTGTATCATGCAGTATATGATAGAAGTGGGATAGTCTTCTGTTCACCTCTATTGCAATTCAATCATACACTGTGTACAGGGGTATGCTCACTTTACTTATGTCATATGCAGAAATGCTACATACTTGTACATCTACTGGGCTCTCCACAACATCCAATAACACAGAATCCAGATGTTGAGAAGGGAAATCTCGAATGTCTGCCTCTCATAACTTGTCACTTAGAAAGGGTCTACGCTGACTCCACTCTCATTGCCTCCCAACTGCCTCTGCTGCACCAATCATATTACTGGCACTGTCAAAAAGTACTGGTAAAATTGACTGATACTGGATTCTGTTCTGATCACAAGTATTTGACAATATTTTGTATAGAAATTTTTTGCGTCTTTGATGATGTTGTTTGTATCGTCTCATCATGTTGATTTGCAAAGAATCCGATCAAAATTTTTCATAAATTACAAAATCACAGCAACCAAGAAAAATTTATACAAAACTCGTCATATGCGATCAGCAAATTATACACATATATACACCGTACATTGTGGTAATACATGATGGATGGATGGATGATTGGGACTTTACGTCCAGTATTTATGCACCTTGTTGGCTAATTAGGACAGGAAGGGGACACAGCAATGAGGCAAATGATGCTATATAATGACACAGCCAGAACAGAATTAAAACCCAGGACTGAGCGATTGGAAACCTTACCGACTGAGCTAACTCTCCCCACTATAGGTTTTTGGGGGGAGGGTTGGTCTAGTGGTAGCGTGCTGGACTGCCAGTTGCTTGGTCCAGGGTTCGAAGCCGGCTCTTGCTGGGTCACCTGGGCCTATGTTGGACAGCTGTTTCAAATATCCTTCACCTCATTGCCGTGTCCTCCTGTCGTAATTAGCCTACCTAGTGCATAAATACAGGATGTAAAGCCCCACTCATCCATCCATCCCCACTATAGGTACATCATGAAATAGTCCCTAATATTACAGTAAGTTTTGCCAGTGCTTTCACACAGTGGATCGTGGCCTGACTGCTTTATAATGTGATTGACATTGATTCACTGATCTGGGTTCAGTACAACACTCCAGTCTGTAAGGACAACATTGCAACACTCTTGTTTGGACATCTCATCTCTCTTTATGATTTTTTGCTTTTTTTATTTTGGTTCTCCATATGATTTGAAAGCTGCAGAGATCTGTACTCAGCCATTATCTCTGGAGACAATACAGTAGGCTTATCCACCCTGGTATAGAGTTTTAAAAAACAAATTGAAAGTCTTAATCGGTATCATTTGTTTGAGAGTATTGTTCGCAGAACCTTCAATAAATTTTGAATTGCGAAAGACACTGAAAGCAGAATTAGAATATGATCCTAACATTTAGAGCTAAGCTTCTTTTGGAAAGTGAAATCATTACTATTTCCATGGGTCTAAATAATCTCATGCTTCAACAACTTCA
The DNA here is from genome assembly GCA_026936325.1 of Platynereis dumerilii. Lineage (NCBI taxonomy): Eukaryota > Metazoa > Annelida > Polychaeta > Phyllodocida > Nereididae > Platynereis > Platynereis dumerilii. The sequence goes on from JAPTHN010000034.1 coordinate 1,974,138, forward strand.
AGTAGTTCTGGAGGAACAGGCAGAAAGCAAATGATCACTTCAATTGCAAATGGATGCACATCGCCACATCCTGATTTGGAACACTCACAAAAAACATGCAATCTGCTGACGTCTTGTTGAAAATACAATGTTTGTGATATAGACCACTCATTGTGTCAGAACCCTGTCTACAAGTGACCACTGTTACTTTGCCACTTCTTTTTCTAGCCTTGGCAGCTCAGAACATATGCTGTCATGTGTTGCCACCAAGTCACTAGTGTGCTATTCTGCGAGCTCCTGCGAGCGGTCCACATCATTTCAGGCTGAGGAACTCACACTATTTTGTCTGGTAGAAACCGGGTCTGTTTCTGAGTGTGCTGATGGCCTTGTCTACTTCCTTAGAGAATGTGATTCGCGAGTCTGAATCTGGTATACATCAATGTTGAATAGAAATTTTGTGAATGAAATTGGAACTATTTCTTGGGACAGCAATGATGTATCATACAAAATCAATTTTTGTGCCAGGTGGCAGCAGCATGCAGTTCTCATTTTCACCAGACTGGTTAGAACCTGTACAAGCTATAGAACCCCCAAGCTAAATACTACAAACTCTTGTCACTTCCAACAGTCAAACTCTTGACTCAGTGACACCAGTGACAAGTGACAAGTTGACAAATTGATTGATTTAAAAGATTGTCTACAAACAATCTGTCACTAATCTGCAGACGTGCAACAGATCATAAGATGGCCATTTGTCATTGGGTGACCTTGGCTGACCTCATGTCAACGTGTCCTTCAATTTGACCTTGACTTTGACCTGCTCAAGGTCAGAGAATATCAGAGAGACTGTGGTACATGTATTAGCTGTGTATTCCCACTATTTCATACAGTATAATAGTGGGTAACAGTATGGCACCTTGTGTCACTCCTGTATTTCTCACTTGCAATCTGCTAATCACGCGACAGATCTTACAGACATATACTTCAAATGCAATGTATCGGACTTCATAGATTTCTAATTGCAATAAGATGTTTTTTCTGGGCTCTGTGCTCCATGCATCTTCCAAATCTTGCAATTTCAAAATATATAGGAACATCAGTAGGTCAGACGAATTGATGAGAGCATTGAGAAGACATGATATTGATATAGGTATCTAAACTCTAATATTTTCTTGTACTGTAGTTGTACATGAACTGGATGTAGTAGCAAGGATAACTTCATCAGTTTTATTAAAAACTAAATTTAATCAAGAGCCTGATCTTAGCAGGTCTCCATTGTAAAGACTACTGCTCAAGACAAGATTGCCAAAGGTCATAACAACTATACCCAGCTACTACATCCAATTGTTTGGGATACTTTTACCTAACACCACAAATACATTACACCAGAACACATAGTGTGGAAACTGGCCATGGCAGAAGTGTGTATGTTGTTAGTATTTCTTCTAGTGACCATCTTCAACAGAGCTAGAGATGTGTAATCCAATATCTAGCAATAACACCAGAGTAAACATGAGCATTGCATTGTGCCCAAGGGCTCTACATAACACCCTATACCTACCTTATAGCCTGTACTTTCTTGTTTTCTATGAGTTACATCATAATATGTACACTTTTACACATCCTACAATTGTCCTCCGATGAGCATCCAGCCCTGCAAATATAACCTCTTCGCAACCTCTTCTTGACTTCCTCTTATACTTTACATACAAAACAAAGTTCATAAGGAGAGACTGCCCAATAGGCACATCTATATGTTGAAGTTGCAACAATGATGTGACAACGTCGTAATGTTGGCGTTAATTACATAGAATTGTATGGTAGAAATGACGTTGTCACAATGTTACGAAGCAGCGTCAACGTAAAGAATTATCACATCTCAACATTGTGTTCAAGTTGTGGCAACGTAATTTCTACCATACATTTCTACGTGACAACAGACAAGAACTCCAACAATTAGCAACGTTGTCTCCATTGAAAATGTTGGGTTCCCATCCAGGGTTCGAACCCAATCACTCAGCCATGTACCTTCCATAAATATAAGGGATTGCGTATGTGTAGCAGAACAACATACGAGACGACTGTACTACAACATCTCAGTTAAAGCCAAGACCGTGTAGGTGGCTTAGAAGCAATGTGCAAATGTATAGGATCTATAGGTCCGCAATACTAGGCTATATAGTTTTAGATGAGGGGTAGGTTAAACGATGTATGACCTGAAGTTCTGACTGAAATGAAGCAAAAAAGGTCAACCACATGAGCCCCTGCAGGAGCCATGGATAAATGGAGGATTGGAGGTATTGAACAGAAGAGGCAATTGCAGACTTTCAGTTGCAGGAAAACACCTTGAAAACACCACTGAAGGATGGTATCATTGGTATGCTTGAGTGAAACAAGCAGCACAAATGTCTCTATAATAATTGTTGAAACATCAGGTTGATGGAATGCCAAAACTGTTTTTAATAATACAACTTAAATCTGCAAAAATATGCCTACATTAATCAAATTGCAAAGCCATTTTGAAACTTCCAGCACCTCGATTTGTTCCGATAAAATTAATAAAAACACTAGTTTGCTTCAGTTGAATTGCTTATGGCACAGTTTGTCACACATGATCAATACAAAACAGATCTATAACATCATTTTCTCTGGTCCAGGTGTGATTATTAGTCTTATATCTCTAATTATGTCAATAAGAGTTTATGGACTGCCTCTCAATCTTGAACTTTCTACAGAATGTTTTCAATTATTTTGACAGAACCTTCTGATACACTGCAAAGTCAGAAAAATATCTCACAAATAAAAAGAAGCAGGGTGGTCCATAAAAGACTCTATATATTCAATAAGTCACAACTTTTAACACCCTTCTGAAGTCACAATTTCACTGAACAGCATCTCACACCCTCACTGAATAGCAAGAGGTAAAAAAAGAGTCAAATATTTCTTTCTTGGGGCTATTTGGGAGCATGAGTTTTGACAAGCAAGTCACAAAATGACATGAGAACATGTCTAACATTGCTGGGCACACAGAGAAGCCTGCTGCAGGTCCCAGGGCATAACATAGTGACCCATTCTGACAGGCTATTACTCATAAAGTGTGTCATTCAGACATTCATTCAGAATTCCAGATGCACAACATTACCCAAGATGTTATAAGGTTAAAAGGAAAATGGAAAAATGCTAAGGACTGAGTAAGGACTCTTATAAGGATCTTGGGGGTCAATGGAGGATCAGGCCTGGACTATCACATCCGTAAAAGGGTTTTATTAAAATAGTTATTTATATCATAGAGTAATAAAATAATATCTCTATGTTGATATCAAGTAACCTATTTTGATGGAGACAGACAACTGACTTTTGGTAAAGAATCCATTGGGCCAATTATTTGCAATTTCTCAAAATCATGTTTTTGCTTTTAAGATTTGAACTTTCCACCCTTTTCACTATGCCTTCACCATATTGATATATATCAAGAATATGTACAGACAAAGTAAAGCATGAAAATAACACAACTAAAAATACAATTGGAAATGATTATTAATTTGGAATTAAAAAAACATTGGACGTCGCCAGGCCCATGGACAGTTAGACATCACATCCTTCATAAATCACTCTTCATATGGCCTAGTTCTGAAGCTCAGATGACAATGTTAAGGTATAAAACCATTATTTAAACAATGACAGTGTGCAACTTCAATTTTACTTATACCTTTCAGAAAAGATGCAGGAACCAAGGGGCAAAACAGAAACTCCTTGCAGAACGCCTGGGGCAAATTCCATGCTAACTGTGGCAAAGTGAGAAAATATGAAAAACAGAAGCATTCAACCAAAAACAACAAATTCAGAGGGGACAAAAGTAGCAAGTCAATCTTTCTAGCTATGTATGGTATGGACACACAGAGAAGTCTGTTTACCTTGACTTCACAGAGTAAGAAAACAGTGTGTCAAGAGAAACAAGCAAAAACGTGCAAAAATGCTAACAAAAAAAGAAGAATATATCAGTTATATGTCATGAATGCATTACAATGTAACAAATGTGGTTACATAAGATAAAACAAAGAAATAAATAGGAAAATGTAACATCTACAGAATGTGACATGGTTTTAATGACCTGGGGCATTTATATATCTGCCATTCTATCATTCCACATCATTTCTCCCTTGTAGTTTCTTCTTTTCTTTCTCTCTAACCATCGACCTTTCATTCCTTTCAATTTATTTCCCTTTTCTTTATCTCTATCTCTTTCATTCAAATTAGATCCCTTTCTGTCCTATTTTTTCCTGTTTTTTTTCTTTTCGTGTGTGGACACCTCAAGACTTATATGTCACCCATGAGATCTTTGTATGTGGTGTTCTTTAAAACTTCGATTGGACTTGCACAAGTTAGTGTGTGAGAATGTATTTGTTTTGATAAGTAAACAAAACACGACAAAAGCAGACAAAACTCATAAGTCTTATTTTATATGTTTTAGAACTCTTCCTTCAGAGTCTGTAAAAGGTTGTTTCTGCTCAAAGACAGTGTTAAAGTTTCGCTGTCAGCTCTGAGACGCTTTATACAACTAAAGCGCTGCAATTGGCTCACAGAAATCATCCTAAGAAGAGGCACACAACGTAAAAACAATGTTGCTAATTGGCAGAGAGTTCGTCTTTTGACACATTTCTACAAATGTATGGTTGAAATTATGTTGCCGCAAAATGAACACAACATTGAGACCTTTTCACAACTTTGTAACAATGTTGCCACAATGTCACACGCTAAAGTAATATTTTGACGTTGCTTCACAACATTAGGACTTCTACCATACAATTCTACGTAATTTATAAATACCAACATTGCAACATTGTCATGACCTTTGGTGTCACAATGTTGATGCAATGCAGAAGTGCCCATTGGGACTTCCTTGCTTTCAGCTATCAAATTCTGCATCAAGTTCCACTTATTTAACTGACTGCTTAATATACATTTATTATTCATTCACATGTTACATCCAATGTTCAGATATTTGCTGTTCCATGAAACTAAGACATCTTGAAATTGCATTCGTTGTATCACCATTCAGGCCTCACTCTCACACTCGGTCTTCTATTGATCTATTATTAGTTTGAGACAAGCGATTAAATCTATTGCATCCACAACTTCCACTTCAAAACAAGTTCAATTGTGGAATTTAATCCCATAAGGTCTATTAATAGCTGTTTCTTTATTTATGCTCAGAAGAGTTTAGAGAGGCTAATTTGGACTCTTTCAATATCTGCTCCCCAATTGACTTTTCAAAGATTTAATTGATAGAAACAAATCTTAATTTAACAGTGGTTCATTTTGAGGTCTAATTAAAGTTGAGATGTAATTCAAATTTCTCTAATCAACTTGAGAAGAATGATTGTGAAACTCATCTATTTATAACTTTTCAAATCTCAATAATAAAGCTTGGTAGGTACAGTACAACCAAAAAAAATCTAGCACTAGCTCCCTCTTTTCCTTCCTTGATCATCTTCGCTTGGCTTATACTTCAAATTGCAATATCTTCCACAAGCTATAGTAGTCAGTCGCTATTTCTTTTTGCAGCTCTGCATGGTAAGTACATACTGCGCATGTACATTTACCAAGAATTTAAAGCTGTGAATGTTGAGAAGCGACAAGAAGAGACGCAGGATAGCACGATGACGACCAAGATCTACTTCCGGAATGAAACATTGTCCACCAGGAATTGGGCGAGGAACCGTAATATTGATTCAAATACAGTTGCAAAAAATAGATAGCTTACAACAATGTACAGCTTCTTTTCTTTTTCAAGCAAAAAATACTTGGAAAATTGTACAAATAGTACTGTACCTACTACCCACCCACAAGAATTGACAAGATAGACTGTTCAACATGTCCTGAAGTGATGAACTGTGATGATGGATAGATGATTGGTACTGCTGCAGAGCACTGCTCAGCTGAATTGATGGAGAGCAACCACCACAGCATCCCCACCATCCCCATCACTCCAGACACAACTTGATTAAATTTCTGCAGACTTGATTGAAAGTGTGTTGCTGTTTATAGACATTCTGCACTTTGGGAAAGCACCATGAGGAGGCACCATGAGGCATGGGATGACAGAATGTTTAGCAGCCTTTCGCAGCATTTTGTAGCCAATGAGCAATGATTTTCAATGGTGTCAAACCAGACAATGATTCAGAAGGGATTGCTGAGTGATTTTTGTGTTGTTTTGATTGTTTGTTGAGCAGATAGAAGAATTTAGAGCTTTGTTTCAGTATGCATGGACAAATAAAAATAATTTGGTACAACAGATCCATGGTTTAAGTACCTGGAAAACAAAGACTGTATATATGCCATTGTGATGATGGTGTAATTGCAAGAAAAAAGTCCAAGCAGTGAGGCTTGATTGCAATTGTATGCCATCTTTCTTGCTATAGCTTGCAATTTATACTTTAACTTGCTTGATATACAGCTATTAAAGTTAGTCAATATTCGCATAACCGTTAGCATATACCCCCACTATAGTGTCTATCCCTCACCCAATCTCCCTTTCACACCCTTCAAACCAGCCAAACCTCCCCCCAATTCCCCCAAAAGCCCAAACAACATGTTGACTAGAAATGTTTCCACAATGCGGACCACTGACATGGACATGACGGAATGTTTACTAGAAGCCAACAAGTCTATTCTGCGGACCAACAATTCAGCTTTTGTTAAAAGGGGATGGTGTTTGGGCATTCATGGGTGTTTGGTGCAAAGATCTTTGGTGGATGGTAAAGAATTGCTGTTTGGTGAGTTGGTAGAGGGAGTAAGCTAGGGACCTTCTATTAGACATATATTGGTTCCCCAGTAAGAAAGAATCATGCAAAAATGCATGTATAGTTTTACTTGAATAATTAACCAATCTAGTTGAAGCTATCCCAGAGAGCCTGTTAACATGGGCAAGGTGTGACGAGATGCTGAAAAGTAATCTCCTCGAGCAATGGCCAGTGACGGAGCACTGGAGGCAATGGAGGCAGTGGAGCAAGAACATCAAAATAAGTTCTCCAGCTGCTATAGTTAGTAAAGTATATCATTGTCCACTTTACCAATTCAAGAGTATTTGATATTGCCAGTAATATGATTGGTGCAGCCGAGGCAGTTGGGAGGCAATGAGAGTGGAGTCAGCGTAGACCCTTTCTAAGTGACAAGTTATGAGAGGCAGACATTCGAGATTTCCCTTCTCAACATCTGGATTCTGTGTTATTGGATGTTGTGGAGAGCCCAGTAGATGTACAAGTATGTAGCATTTCTGCATATGACATAAGTAAAGTGAGCATACCCCTGTACACAGTGTATGATTGAATTGCAATAGAGGTGAACAGAAGACTATCCCACTTCTATCATACTGCATGATACAAGAGGCTATCAGATCATGTGAGCAATTTTACATGAGGAGCAAGCATGGAATTCAAATCATTGTATGCAGATGCAGATTATGATTTTTGGAGTGAAATTTACTGTTTACATGTGGTGATCCAGCAATTTAATGTTCACGGTGTGACAAACAAGGCTGTGATAAATGGTTCTAACAATGCAGTGGTCAAATGGTCATGCCCTCATTTTACTATTACAATGAAGCGAGGTGTGATAATGTGTCTATATTTCGGATTGATGGAATTTTATACAAAATGCAGATGAATATAATAACATTGTAGGTATACATTTTACCAATGTAATCGCTAAGTATCATACGTACAGTTCTGCCGGTAAGTAAGTGATATGCAGTATTATGCACGATATTGTGTCATTGCATCAATGCTAAACATCCTCAACCAAACTGCTTGTGGAAGCATGAATTCTCATCCGATGACAGGAAAACATATTGGGTCATAAAGGCTGATATGTGAGGCATGTAGGATAACAATGGCAGCCAATTTTCTTTGCTGTAGTTGGAGTTAGGTATGGGTCAAAGTCTTTGATAAGTAAGTGAACCACCCTTCCCTATTAAATAACATTGGGCCTGTGTTTCACAGTATGGTTGAGGATGTTTAGCATTGATGCAATGGCACAATATCGTGCGTATCACTCACTTACAGGCAACACTGTATGTGCAGTGGTCGAAATAGCCCATGTCATTTAGGGGGGTCTGTCACTGGCAAGGCCTGAAGGGTCCAAGCTTTTTGGGCCGGAGGTGCGCGGGCCGCTGGAGATCCATGGGCCGCCGGAGGCCCCCAGAAGCTGAGGGGTTTCAGACAGGACTACATGTGATGTACTCTGAAATGAATTCTGAGTGTTTCAAGCATGTATTATCCAATATCCAAGAAAATTACTTTTGAAAACCCCATTTCTGGATTAAATCATGCACATTCAGTGTTACTGTTTGAGGGGGTTTTTTCAGGACCCCCTGGGTCCCTCTAAAAAATGCATTTGAGGGGGTCCTTATAGCATTTGGGGGGGTCAAAACCCCTTGACCCCCCCTTATTTCGAACACTGTGTATGTGTAATCGGGATAGATACTCTGTATTATGGAGAGCCTATACCACCACAGAAGCCTATGAAATCTCTAACCTTAAAGGTCAACTTTCATCAGCAAAGACATGTACACTGAATGAAGGGTATTCCCCATAACTGTCTCTCCTGTCCTCTCTCTGAGAAAATACCCTCCATTACATCATGCCTCTTGGTTTTATAGCCTGGGAGTGTGCTGTTGTTTGGCCAAGAATGACAGTTTACAGCAATTAACCCAGGAGAAAGGTGCCCATTGTGAAGTATAGGGCAGTTATCTTGGTTGTTCTACAAGCGTGAAATACTAAATGTCAGCAAAGAACAACTCAATTGTCTTGTCCAGGAGACTCAGGAAGACTCAATTTTGTGTATATGCTCATAAGGTGCAGTATCTTGGCTATTATAGACTGTCTATTAGGGTTCTTTATCGTTGCCGACATTCGATACGATACATATCATTGATACACTTGATCGAGGCCCGATACACGATTTGATCCGTCTGTCCGCAAATTCGGGCCGATCCGCTTAGTGAATCCGCTTCCTGAAAAACCGAATTTTTGGCCCGGAAAGTTGATCTCGCAGTAGAGCGGACGTCAAGATGACGATCTTCTCGAGTTCAGTTCATGATTCTATGGATATTTTCTGTCAAATCTCGGCAATAAAATGGATTTTTTAGCTTAATATGGCATAATTGAACCGAACCGAAAGTGCTGCTTTGAAAACCGGTACAGGAACCGGCCAGACTGTTTTTCCTGCGCAACAAGATTATTGATGTGTTTAATCACATGGAGGTGTTTAATCGTTGTGGAGCTCAAGTGCCGATAGTTAAACTGCAAAGACTTGGCCCTTTTCAAAGGGATCGCAACAGAACAGTTCTCTGCCAGTTTTCGAGGTACAGTGATGTGCATTTGGTTCTTAGAAATAGGGGCCAACTACCTAACAATGTCTTTGTCCAAGAAGACTACCCTCCAGAGATCGAGGAAAGAAGAAGACAGTTAAGACCAATATTCAATAAAGCAAAGAACATGCCACAGTACAAGGGAAAATGCAGGCTTGCAGTGGACAAGTTAGTGATAAAGGGCCAAACATTCACAGTGAAACCTGTAAATAACCTCGATTAGTTGCCACATGAACTGAGTCCAAGAAAATCTGCTGAGCGTGAGAGTGATGAGATGCTTGCTTTTTTCTCGAGAGGTTCACCGTTCAGCAATTTTCATCCTTCTCCATTCACGAAAGACAAAGTTTCCTATCACTGCAATGAGCAATTTATACAGGCAAGCAAGGCTGATATTTTTCACGACGGCATAACGCATTGCAAAATCATGCGCAGCAAATGTCCATACGAAATTAAGAAGCTTGGTGGTAGTGTCAAGGGTTTTCAAGGTCATGTGTGGGCTGCTGAAGCGGAGAAGGTCACGTTAGACGGATGTATGGCAAAATTCGGTCAAAACCCAGAATTGCTACCAGCGCTGATGGACACTAACGATAAAAAGCTTGTCGAAGCTTCTACTGATCGTTTCTGGGGAATCGGACTATCGTTAAATAATGTGGACATTCTAAATCCAAACGCTGGGTCAGGAAAAAACACACTCGGAAAAGTCCTGATGCAGGTGAGAGAACAATTTAAATGAATGACGAGTTATTAGACTAATAAATAAGATTGACTGACCTCATATGTATTAACATAATCGCTAAAATATCAAGCAGTGTTTCTTTCGCTTGGTTGCTATGGGTAAATTAATGTGATTGTGTTTAAGTTGGTGTGCTGTATTATTATGACTAATTTGCTTATAATATAAGTAAGAAACATAGTCATTAAGACATCTAGTAATAACAATGTATGTGAACATAATTTTTGTTGGGTTACTAGGTTATACCATTATACTCATGGCAGAGGTGTTTTTGCTTTTTCATTTGCGTTGTGTACATATATAAATCATAGTCATTAAGACATAGTGATGTTTTATTGTTGACCTGTTTGGTTTGTGTTCAATGTTTTCATAACTTATGTAATTGCCTAAAGTGAGAACTATTTTGTTATACATTGTAAACATAGTCATTAAGACCTCTATTAATGATAACATCACTGAATGTAATTTTGTGAAGTTAATATGTTACATCATAACTCATAACTGAGGTATTTTGTTTTTCCTTGCTTCATAAACAAGAAACCTAGTAATTAAGACATCTAGCAATGTATTTTACTTAGGTGACATGGTTGGATTGTGTTGGCATTTTATACCATTTAATGAAATTGTGTTTAAGTTTGTAAGTTATATTCTAACTGATAGTATAATACTTTGATATATATAGTCATTAACACGACTCATAACTCTTGGCAGGGGTATTTGTTTTCTGCTGCTTTATACCGGAGAAACATAGTCATTAAGAAAAATAGTATTACGAAACATCTTCATTAAGAAACATAGTCATTAAGACCTCTTACAGTGTTTATTGCTATGTTGATTTGTAGTTGTTTTGGTTGGAATATGTTGGTAGTTTACCTATTTTAATGTATTGGTGTGTAAATTTAAATATAAATATAATATCATAACTAATACATATGCAAGAACCATATATGTCTAAATAAGAAATGTAGTCATTAAGACATCTAATGATGATAACATATTTTGAATCGTAACTCATGGGAGAGGTTTGTTGTTTACACTTGCATTGTAAGAAACAGAATCATTAAGATGTGTTGCAGTGTTTTGCTTTTTGTTTAATTCAGCAGATTTGTTGTTCATAAACTTATGCTGTTTTCAAATAATCCACTAACCTTTTGACACATATTTTCATGCTTAATTGTTTGTAGTTGATTCGGTTGGGAATATGTTGGTAGTTTACCTATTTTAATGCATTGGTGTGTAAATTTAAATTTAAATATAATATCATAACTAATACATGTGTAAGAACCATATATGTCTAAAAATAAGAAATGTAGTCATTAAGACATCTAATGATGATAACATATTTGAATCTTAACTCATGGGATAGGTTTGTTGTTTACACTTGCATTGTAAGAAACAGAATCGTTAAGATGTGTTGCAGTGTTTTGCTTTATGTTTAATTCAGCAGATTTGTTGTTCATAAACTTATAACTTATGCTGTTTTCAAATAATCGAATAACCTTTTGATACATATTTTCCTGCTTGAGATTATATATTGTTGATTTAACTAATTATTTTGGTATGTTACATTTAAATTTTAAATTGTCGTTCTTTTGGGTTGTTATGGAAGGGAATCGCTTGTTTCTTGTCTAATTGCTATGTATTTGCTTGTTTCTCATGGTTGTCCCCGACCACAAACATTAATCTTGTCCATTGGATTAATGCATGCACTATTATTTTTGTTTATTGTTTGTGAGATTGTTTATATTTTTTAACAATTGACAATGACAGATAATCTATTGAATTTGATTGATTTTGAAGATGTTCTGTTAACAGACTGTAGTTATCTAGATATTAGTGAAGCAACAAGATTTTCTAGGGTAAACACCTTTGTGGTATCTCATTTAAATATTCATAGTTTACCAGATAAGTTTGATAATCTTATTGAGTTGTTAACTATGTTGTCTGAAAAGAACTTGCTGCCGGATATCTTTTGTCTTTGTGAAACTTTTTTATCGGAGAAGAATTTTGCCAAATATAATATAGATGGTTTCAATTTGATTAGTCAATATAGGAAAGATAGAAAACAAGGTGGAGTATCCATTATGGTTAGATCAAATTTGTCTTACATTGAACGCCCAGACCTTAGTATTTTTGAGGAGGGGAAATTTGAGTCTGTATTCATTGAACTAACTCGTAGAGGGAAATGTAATATTATTGTGGGTGAAATATACAGAGTTCCAGGAACTAGTGAAAAAGAATTTCTTGAAACCTATGAAAGATTGATTTCAAAGATAAGATTAGAGCGAAAAAAGATTATAATAGCAACAGACCAAAATTTAGATTATTTGAAAATTAATTTGCATAACAACACTATGAAATTTTTTGAACTGAATGTTAATAATGACATAATTCCAACTATTTACAAGCCAACTCGAGTGACACACAATACTGCGACCTTAATAGACAACATTTATATTGACTGTGAATTATATAAGGATGTTAAATCTCATATCATTGAGACCGATATATCAGATCATTACATGTGTCTATCAATTATTCAAGAAGAGTTGTGTAAATTTAAATCAAAGGAAAGTGTAAAAGTTCGTAAATTCTCAGACTCTGTATTGCGAAATATGAATGCAAGTTTGATAAATCGAGATTGGCATATATTAAACAATATGACAGTCGATGCTGGTAGTGAATATTTGATGAATGAAATTAAGAGTGTAATGGATTTTTATGCACCAGAAAGAACTATAATGTACGATGTTTCAAGGTGTAAATTGAAAACAGAATGGGTCACCCAGGGACTCATGGTGTCTTCCCGCAAGTGTTTGCAATTGTATAAAAGAGTTGCCTCAAAGCCAAGAGATAGTCCTGAATTCGAAAATTACAAAAAGTATCGGAATGTATACAATTCATTAAGACGAAAGGCCAAATTTGTCTATTATAATGAACTCATAAAAAGAAATATGAATGATACCAAAAAATTATGGCAAGTTTTGAAAAAGATAACTGGCAAATTAACTAATAAAAATAATATCAGTGATGAAATAATCGTGAATGGTATTAAAGAAAATGATCAAAAGATTATTAGCAATGCTTTTGCAGAATATTATAGCAAAGTAGGGAAATCATTGGCAGCAAGCATAGAAAAAAAAGGCAATATTAAAGATCCTATGACTTACATGAAAAACAGAGTGCAGCAAAATTGTTTTCTATTTCCGACAACTAAAGGAGAAATTGAAAAGTTGATAAAATCATTGAAAGTAAAAGATAGTCAAGGGCATGATGGTCTTTCAAATAGAATTTTAAAGAAAATATTTACAGGAATAATTGATGCATTAGAAATCATCTTTAATAAATCACTGCAGCAGGGCATTTTTCCAAAGAACATGAAACTATCAATTGTTAAACCACTTTATAAAGGTAAAGATAAAACTGAAATTGTTAATTACAGACCCATTTGCTTACTGCCAGTGATTTCCAAAGTACTAGAGAAAATTGTAAACAACAGAATAGTGAAATTTCTCACAAAAAATAAAGTGTTGTATGAGGGACAGTATGGCTATCGTGCTAATAGAAGTACAACATATGCAATACTGGATTTCACGGGCAACATTCTTGACTGCCTAAATAAAGGGCAATATGTATTGAGTCTTTTCCTTGACATGTCTAAGGCATTCGACAGTATAAGTCATCAAACCTTATATAAAAAGTTAGAGTTCTATGGTATTAGGGGAAATGTTTTGCTATGGTTTAAGAGTTATTTGTCCGATAGGTATATTAAAGTTAAACTGGAAAATACATTGTCTGATAGCTACCTAATGACATATGGAACCCCACAAGGATCAGTGCTAGGCCCTCTTATGTATCTCATTTTAGCAAATGACTTAGTGAAAACTTTAAAGTTTTGTAATTGTGTAACTTTCGCCGATGATACTACGATATTCGCATCAGGAAATAATTTAAATTTTCTATATCGTAAGGTAAATGAGGATCTCAAATTATTAAGTGACTGGTTTGACAGTAATTCTTTAACATTAAATGTCGAGAAGTCTAAATATATTCTTTTTCGATCAAAGAGAAAGGAAGTGTATTATAATGGTATTGTAAAACTAGGTACACGAGAAATAGAGCGTGTGACTAGCATTAAGTTCTTAGGTGTAACAATAGACCAATTTTTAGAATGGGAAATTCAAGCAAAGTCGGTTTTAACAAAAATGATCGGAGGAAATTACAGCCTTAGTATGGTGAAAAGCATGTTGCCCGTGGAATCCAAGTTGCTCATATATAATAGCAATGTACTTAGCCATTTGTCTTATGCTCTTAGTACATGGGGGCCAATGATGAAAAATGTGGATATTAAAAAACTTCAGGTCCAGCAGAATAAGTCTGTAAGACAAATATTTAATATAAGAACAAGAGTTAGATTAAGTGAATTCTACAAACGTGGTAAAATTTTAAAAATAAGTGACCTTATTGAACTATCCTTAGTGAAAATATCTTTCAAGTACATGAATGGACTCTTATCAGAGCGAATAGTAAATTTATTCGAACTAGGCAATCATGATTATCATACAAGAAACAGGAATAATCTAAGAGCGATTCGTCACACGGCTCACTCATACAACACTAGTTTTCTTGGGAAGGCACCTGGTCTCTGGTTGAACTTGCACCATTCATTGAAAATGAAAGAGAATATTAAGTCATTTAGTAAGTCATTCACAAGACAAAAAATACAAACATATTAAGATACTGGCAGCAGGTTACTTCCTTTCCTATATTCTTGCTCTTCATATCATAATATAAGTATGCATATATATATATATTTTTTTTTTTTGATTTACATACCTGTGTAAGTAATTGTTGGGGATGCACAATTAAATATAGTTTTAATAACTCTTGTGCAACCCCTCACCAAAGCATATTGCACTGATAACACTGTGGATGTTTTATGTATATAAGTTGTTGTATGTACAAGCTTGGGTGAGAAATAAATATCTATCTATCTACACCGGTATTTATCGAACCGGTGTAGTGCCCTACTATCTGTACTATCTGTTGATAAAACAAAAGGTTATTTTTACTTTAAAACACACAAAAATAGTCACTAACATTAATTATTTTGAGACATCCACATAAAGGCAATAACAGAAGCTGCTTGAGCCAATAATTATCTGTTTTTCTTCCTTGCAAATAGTTGAGAATTGTCAAGACCAAATAGATTCTAGATGCTAATTAAAGTTTCTGAAGGGAAAACCCCAACCATGGTGATATAAAAAAAATTGCATGACCATACCCTAATAAAATATAAGGTGAGATGCCTTTAGAAATTTTTTGCCACGATCTAGCCTATGTGTAAATTACTATCCAATATATTTTTGAATCTCCCCAACAGGAAATTGCTCCAATTAAGGAACTGTTTACAACTTGGGAGTATGAAAACCCATCTTCAGAAAGTGAAAAATAAAATAGTAATTTCCAAGATTAATTACTTTATTTTTCCACTCTTACAGCAGTAAGATGAAAGCAGTGAAGATACCAGCAGTTTGTGTGAAAAACTGCTTCAAAACAGTGGCTCTTTTAGTCTCAAGCCCCATCTATCAATCATTGTAAGCACAGTATAGATGCCTAATAGGCAAAACATTGTAACTGGTACATTAACCTAGAACTGGGGAGCTGGAAGGATATAGAATAAGAGTCACCAACCATGGAGACTATTTTAACTTTGAAAGAATCCAAATTCATACTGTACTTTTCAGCAATCACAAAGAAATTGAACTTATTCAAAGAGACAAACATTTCATAAGAAAGATATGATAATAATAATTTAAAGCAATCAAGAAATGCAAAATAACACAGTATAGAGAAAAGGGAAAACATGAAAAGAATGATCCAACTTTATTGAAGGGAAAGAAGATGGAAATGGAAGAAGGAAAGAAGCAAAGAAAGAACGAACAGGAAGAAATAATGAGGATATGGAAGCTAGAAAGAGACAAGAGTAAAGACAAAAAACACGAAAATAAAAAAAAAATTCCAAGAGAAAAAACCCACTGCAATGAAGGGGAAAACATAATATTTCAAACAGTAACTGAAATTGTGCAGTATTTTGCCTTTCAACTTCTAAAATGCACTTTCAATTAGAGGGAAGCCTGCTGACTTTTTGTGTGAGAAAAAAGGGGGAAAAGTGAAAAACTGCAGTGAAGTGAAATTTATCATGACTGCTCTCAGCAGAGCATGCTGCATACAAGGGTGTCAGAAATGTTCTAATGAGTGAAAAATATTTCAGGAAGTCTCTCAGAAACTATTCCCTCATTTTTTTGGCTAGAAGTTTGATGATAAATGGTTCCAAAAATTATAGAAGTGCTCAATGCCAAATAACTTGTGTGAACAGCGGACATGAATTCATGATATAATATGCACAGTTTGCACATGTATGTTTGGTCGTGTATATATTAAAGTACTAAATACTATGAAAAATCATGGATCTATGGAAAAATCAAAACTCAATTTTGAAAGAATGTTATTTTTTGTGAAGTCTTTGATTAATTCAACCATATTAAAGCTAAGCTATACAGTATACACATCATATTTGGTGTGATAAACGTCATATGGTGTGATAAACAAACTTTTTATGAGTATAAGGTGTGACAAACTACCAATGAACTTTTAAAGTGTGATAAGTCACAAACTTTTTGTTGTGTAGTAGCTACCTAATGGAAAATAGGAACTAACAGGAGGAATAAATGCTTCTAAAAGTGTTATAAACTTACAAAAAAACGCCCAATGGCAATAAGATATGATAAGAAAAGGCAAAAACAGCAAATTACAGATAAATTACAGATAGCTTACTGATATAGTGGGTCTCAGTGAGATAGCCTAAAACACGGTAAGATAAACCTGAGTAAGAAATAAGGCTTGATACCAGTTCTGTTACATTTTTTAGCTGATACAGCTTTCTTATTGGCCCACAGACCCCATATCAACACAGCCCAGCAGCTGGTTTTTGTAAAAACAAGAAAAATGGGAAAATAAAGAGGGAAGGGCGAAAAAAAGGGGGGTTGTTGATAGGAATGGCTAAGGAGTAGAACTGTACTGTGTTATAGATAGATAGATGGATAGATGGATAGATGGATAGATAGATAGATAGATAGATAGATAAATAGATAGATAGATAGATAGATAGATAGATAGATAGATAGATAGATAGATAGATAGATAGATAGATAGATAGATAGATAGATAGATAGATAGATAGATCAGCTCTATATATGGATAGATAGATAGACAGATAGAATTTAAATAAAGTTATAAGTACTGGAACTTATACAATAGTGAGTGTCTTTTTTTTTATACCAGAATGAACCGTGTCAGAACAAAAGCATGGGCTATCCATTTTGTTTCAACATTACCCAATAAAAGAAGCAGGACAGGACCTTGGTCAATAATTGCAAAGTTGGTAAATTAGGTGAATTTCACTTACCAGTAAATTGGCTCAACTTGGTTGGGGTAAGTTGTTGCCTCACTCCACAAAAACAGAAACCAGCAGAGTTTTCCAGGCTGGTCCATAAATTTAGTGGGAGGGTGAGGGACAGGGTGTCAGGGGGCAACCATTATAGATTAGGGGTGGCAGGGTGGACCTTCCTGCCTCAAGTTTAGGAAAGTTTATCTCATTTCAAACACCCAGAGAATCTACTGGAGTGATTTCAAAACCGTACATAAGATCACAAAAAAAGCAAGACAATAAATGCATGCAACCAATAATCTTTTTGAAATCTGATCAAAAATGTTTGCAACTTCATGTAGAGTTTACATCTGAAACGTACCATGGTCCATTCCCTGTCAGCATGCCTCGGCGGTCCAACGTCGGCCCAGCGTCAGTCCCATGTCAGCAGCAACGGATCAGCTTCGGGTCGATGTTGGACCGCCGAGGCACGCTGATAGGGTTGGTCCTACAATAAATTAATATTCTATTCTACAAATACTGAAATATGAATTCTACTATTATTTGAAATCATTCAAATGAACAGGAAAACAAAAAAGACAAGTTGCTGGCACTATAGCACTTCAACCCACAGGGAAAGTAATGCTTTTCCTTAAAAAAATAATAAAATGAAAAAATTAAAAGAAGAAGTAAATAGGCCTGACTAAATAGATCTATAGATTCATGGAACCTATTAGGACAAAAAAAGTTGGGCAATCGATCTACGGATCTATTATCCTTGTCTAGAAAAATCAGCTAAATGACTTAGTGGGGTAAAGTGGGAGCCAGTGCTTTCACTTCAAAAGCCCACAGACATGTCTGGCAGAAAAGTCATGTTTGTAAAAGCAATTTTGGATCATCAAAAGGGTGATTGGCAAACATGACTAAAGGGCTAACAAGCTTGTAATCTGTTTGCTCCCTTGTCTGCATTGAAATAGACAATAAGAATGATGTGAAAAACAAATCTGAAAACATTGTGCAAAAATGATGCCAAATTGCATGTTAAACATCGTGTGGAGTTGTTCCTGAATCACATTCCATGGTGTCACTATTTCTTCTGAATTAAAATTTGTAACACACCAGCCTGTTACAGAAGGATGGATGATTGGGTTTTGTGTCCTGTAATTATGTCATTGTATGTTTTTTTTGTACTGTGGTACATTGGTTCAAGCCAATTTGGACAGGATGGGGATACAGACACCGGAAAGGCCTATTGAAGTAAAAGTATACAATTTTAGATAATGTGGTCTTTCAAGGCATTCAAGCTCTACTCGCCAATCCTAATTTCTCAATTAATGAGTTGATACTATGTGGAGAACTCATACAAAAGATGAAAAGATCTTTGAGTTACCTTAAAATGACTATATGACAGGTCCCATGCAGGTAAGGTTTGATCCCAGGTCATGAATAATGGTATAGTTTCAATCTCCAATTTCATTTATAAATCGATTTTTCAAAAGGGAGTTATTTCTAAGAATTTAAACCCCATATCATTCATTCAACTATCTGACACAGATATTTGGGTAGAAAAACAATGAAACTACCCCCCCCCCCATGATCATCAGTGATAATGATGGTGATGAACGAAAAACCAATTAATTTAGCTGAAGTGATCAATTGATATGTCACCCTGTGTTGGTCTGTGCTTTCACAAAACAATTCACTTTTAGCTACATCAGGCTACATCAGCTACACATGTTTACATTTAGTGACAAACTGAAGCAATTTCAAAACAATACCCTAAAGGTTACATGGCAACACAAAAGTGACAAAATTGTGATAAACTAGAAAAAAGTTTGCTTCAGTTTTAAGCTGGAAACACAGAGCAAGTGTTAAGCTTGGGGATTTCTGTGGGAAAGTGGAATTACAAGCAGAAATATGTGATGTTTTGACTTTTAATTGATGAAGTTGTTTCAACAAACACTTGAGATTTTCCTTGAAGAACTAAAGTGATTGGGGAGCACTCCATTTAATGGATCCTGGCCCTCAAAGCACACCATAGGCATGTGGGGATTGAGGATGAAAAGTGTCAACAAAAGCCTGAAAATGTTTCAGTTTGACCGTGTTGATAATGTGTAAAATGTATTAATTAACTGGTGTCATTTCAAAAGATTTAAACATTCATATTTTGAATTGGTAGATTACAGTCCTCGTCATATTGATGGGGAATCTGACCCAGTTTAAAATGACATCACAGCTTGTAGTTAATTTACATATAATGCAATGCTAGAATAGAGTCAATATATATGACATCACAGTTCAACAGCATAGAAAAGAACTTGAGATTCCAAGTAAATATGACGAGGACTGTAACATTGCTGTACATGAATATTTTAATATGGCTTTCTCAAAGATATAGCTACAAGAACTTTTAAAATTTATGCAGTCTGACAATTCCAAACCTGTGCCCGCCCGCTGTCTTCATTTTCCAACCTAACATCCACCCTGACATGTATCATTTCCCTGAATGTAAGTGGCATGGAATATAAGAAAGCTAAATATCAATAGTATCAATGCATAATATAGACCATTTCAGCATAAGCAAAATGTCATAAATGGTAAATTTGTAGTAAATTTATTCCATACTAAGTATGCACCAGATAGTTCATAAACTATTGGAAAACCTTCAGGCCTACACAGTAACATTTGAATTTGAGTTGTCTTAAATGATTGAGTTAGATGATTGCACAATTCCTTTGAGCTATCACAGCTTTAAGTTATACAACAAAAAGATTATCATAACTCACAAAATCAAGCCATTTTAGCTCAAAAAAATTTTGCAACCATCTCATTCTCTCTCAATCATTTGAGCTGACTCAAAATTTCAAATTATACAGTGCACATGTACACAATCAACATTTCTAAGTTTGTATAATTCATCCATGTGGCCTTATATATTTTGCAGCAAAACTGAGTCCAGGTCATTAGTACCAACTTAGCAGTGGAGGTCCTGCAATGATGGAGTGATGTAAGGCCACAGGACCAAGAGAGAGGTCAATGACCTCACAGATAAGTGCCCTGCAGGTCCCGGATGGAGGGACACAATTCCCACAGGAACAAGGAAGCAGGTCTACATGCAAAAGCCAAGGGCAGTCAATGACTGATAAGACCATGACAGAAGGGCTAACTGGTTGGCATGCAGACATGGCAGATAGACAAATGGAGGTGAGGCAGACAAACATATACAGTCAAGGAAGGTGGTTGGAATTGATGATGATGATTGGCCTATGCCATGAAGGCGTTGGTTTGACTTCACGTCCAGAATTTGTGCTCCTACATAATATTATGTGCCTTTAAAGGTTTCAAGGCCCGGTAACACAGAGAAAACTAAAATTGGAGATCAAATGTATAGTATAAATAAGAAGACATGCAATATATTTTCTCTTTTTATGTTGTGCACTGAGGGACTAGCTTATAAATAAACAATATTTTGCAACTTTTTTTATTTGCCCAGGCAGCCAGAGTATAATTCAAAGAAAACACAAGTTAATCAGACACCGGAAGTCACTTCATTGGCCTCCTGTTGTCAATTTCTATGGAGCATGTGCTCAATTTCTTCTTTTCCACAACCCTCTCGTTGTGAAAATATTGGTTGTTGATTTAGATATGAATACACTTTACTTACATATGGTTTTTGACAATATTTAGAAAGCATTTTGTGAAAGTATACAAAAGGCGTTCCGACAGTTCATGGAGGATGGTGCGAAAAGGGTAAAATGTGTCAGAAGAAAGGCAAGAGTTGCTTTCGTTTCGATGGTTCAATCAGACTACTTCATACTTTCAAAGCCCATCCCCAGCATTATAAATAAAACTGGAAATGATGTATGTGTTTAATATTCGCGCAGCGAAATGGCCGAAGGCCGTTGAGCGAAGCGAATTGAGTGCAAGAGAAGACTCAAAAATCTGTGCAGTGATGGTCTCAACATCAACAGTCCACAGTTTGGAATTAGGTCAAGTGGGTCCAGCTTCTTATCAATGATTTTGTTTCGTATTTAACAAAACATAACATATTCATCTTCAAAAGTGTCTTAAAAATTCAATTTTCTCTAGTAATATATCCCGTACTTTTTATGAAATAGTTAATTATTAG
The DNA here is from genome assembly GCA_026936325.1 of Platynereis dumerilii. NCBI lineage: Eukaryota > Metazoa > Annelida > Polychaeta > Phyllodocida > Nereididae > Platynereis > Platynereis dumerilii. The sequence goes on from JAPTHN010000034.1 coordinate 1,995,778, forward strand.
AATTGACAAGCTAAATCAAATTATTAACATGTGATTCATTTAATTTCAATCAGACAACAAGAAAACATAACAAAATTAAAGTTACATAATCGTATAAACTGATGATTATGTAACAGTGAACAGATAATCTACATGCAATGTTATTGTTTTGTATTACTATATATTTATACTACTATGTAATATCAACAATCTAACATAGACTTGACTTTGGCAGATTTCAGTGCTGTCTGCCTTTTTACCATTTATTTAATATGTATATCTATCTATCAATCTATCTATCTGTCAGTCATTATATCTATCTGTCTATCTGTCTATCTGTCTATCTATTTATCTCTCTATTTATCGATATATTTATCTATTTATCTATTATATTTTTTGTCTAGTTTATCTTGCTATTCTACATTTTTCTCTGTCTTTCCATGTATCTGTCTTTCTAATCTTCTGAAACAGTTACATAACTCCTTTCATACATTGAATATGAAATAAACATGAAAGTTATGGTAAAACTATAAGCCCAACAAAAACTTTTTAAAGTGCTGTGCGAATTTCATGGCAGTGCCATTTACATATTATCTATTGTATGTGGTGTATGTATATAATTGTAAATCATACATGTAATGCTAAAATAAACAATCAGTCAATCAATCAATAATCTGCATGTCAATTTGGGATTATCTCAACTTATTATGTTATTGACTTCAATTTCAAACCCAGTTCTGGTTATGTCAGCGGGATGCACATATTCATATACTAGGCCCATTTGTGCAAGTAACCTTTAGGAGTGAAAGTACCATAATTTCATACAAAAAGAAGCCTTGTGTGCCAATAACACCATAACCGCTTGAAGGATCTTCACCAAAATTTAATCACCTTCATTTTGGTAAACATGAAATTCTTACCAAATTTCAGATGAAACAGTATGGCAGATTTTCCTCTTGGCTGTAAACAAATGAACAAACAGACGTACAAACTGACAACTAGACAGAACTAGACAGACGGACGGACACAGATGAACACATAAGTCCCTCAGGCTCAGTGGACAAATAAAGAACAAATGCTGATATTTAACCCAACACAACTGAATCTAGTTGAGGTGGACCATGCAACACAGATTGGCAAAAGCAGTAAGCATGAAATAGTGCGACAGACAGACATCTAGACAGACGGACGGACACAAATGAACACATAAGTCCCTCAGTGGACAAATAAAGAACAAATGCTGATATTTAACCCAACACAACTGATTGGCAAAAGCAGTAATCGAACACTGGGCTTGGCAAGCCACCATCAGGAGAGAATTAAGATGACCAGGAGAGAGTTGAGATGTAAACAATTGCAGGTGAGGGCGGTTAGCATTTGGAGGTGGGCAAGTTAGATTACAGTTAAGCTCAGTTAGGAAGCTGTTTGGGAGATGGGGGATTGGTAGAAAGGGGGTAGATGGTTTGGTTTGGGGATTGTAGGTACTTTGTTGGACAAGCAATTAAAATGGCTCTAAAAACATTACACGAAATATTAGCAAATGATGAAGCGCAGTAGCCACTGATGAATCTGTTTCCCAGATGGCAGTAGCATTCCCCGACGAAAACAACATGGTCAAACCACGGTCGACCATGGTCTGACCACAGTCAAACCATGGTCATTGACCATGTTCGACAATGAAATGACCATGGTCAGACCATGGTCGACCATGGTCGAGGCTGCGGTAATTGGTCACTGTCAACGTATGGTCGTACATGGTCAAGGGTTACATGGTCACAGACGGTCACAGATGGTCATATGGGCATGGTCACACATGGTCACACACGGTCATAATGACCATCTGTGACCATCTGTTCATTGCTGCGGTAATTGGTCATTGTCAAGTTGACAATGTCAACATATGGTCGTACATGGTCAGGGGTTACATGGTCACAGATGGTCACAGATGGTTATATGGCCATGGTCACACATGGTCACACACGGTCATCTTGACGACATGTCAACAAATTCTGCAGATGTTTTTCTACTGACTTTATGAATTATTTCGCGTCTTGTAACATCAAAGTGTGTTGCCTAAAGCAGTTTAGACTTTGTGATCATCTTCTGCTATGAATTGTGACAATTTGAGGCACTGAAAAGAAAGACAATTCAAGAATCGGCGGAGGCCTTTTTCTGGCACTTAGCAACGAATGCCATTTTGAACTTTGAAAGCCCAGTCAACAATTTTTCACAAGTCATCCACTTTCAAGAAGCCATACAGTAGACAAAACACCTGAAAACAATTAAAGCCGGCAGCGTAAAGTGACTCCTGTCTACTTTCAGGGAGAATTTCATTCTCCCTGATTTAAATAATCAAAAAAAGTCATGGCTCTCCGGACGGAAGAGCGTTACAGAAGAAGAAGAAGATAATGAACGCCTGTGACCATCTGTTCATTCTGCGGTAAATTGTCACTGTCAAACTATGGTTGAGTAATTTCACTAATTTACAGGCGGCACTGTACCAAAATACCAAAAAGACTGTCATTTGATATTTTTTTACACAGGATTATTTTTGACACAATTAAAATTTAATACAATATCTCATGCTCACTGTATCTCATGGTCGCCCCCTTAATATACCATTATCATAAAATGACATATTCTAGGATTTTCTAAACAAAATATCGAGTATGTTTATCTATTCCTGTCTAAGCAACCCGAAAGAGACAAATTAGTGTGTTTTTTTAGGCGAGTGATAATAGATGAACAAAATTTTAGACTGTTACAACCTGATCCTTGCTATTTCGCAGCCTGTCTACATGGAAAATGTTGTCTAGCTAATCCTAGGAACTAATCAGAAACAAGTTTATGTCATTTGCACTCACCGAAACTCAATTAGATTTAAGGTAATTTAGCTCCAGACAGCCTGATATTTGCAGTTAAAAACTTTCCCTCCAAAAATGCGCACTGTTTATAAGGCAAGTGGCGACACTGGTAAGTCATGTGACTTACACGGTCATTACATGGTCACAGATCATGACAGATGGTCATACATGGTCATATATGGTCAGTATTAAATCAGACAAATATTTCAAGTCTTTTTGGTCTGAGATGATGGCAATCAACAGGTAGATATCAGAAGTAAAAATCTGCAACATTTACACAGATTATGGTAGAGATTTACTAGAACACAAACTTATACAATACGCTGCTACCAAGTTCTCTATACTCTCTTTTCAAGTAATAACAGACTGCCAATAGAAATGATGAATCATTGAATGTATTTAATGGCGGATCCGGATGGGGGGGAGGGTTTAGGGGGTTCAGCCCCCCCTTGAGCCTGTACAATGCAATGTAAAAAATTCGTAACCCCCCCCCCCCCATCTGATCTCGAAGAAATTACAAACATAAGCAAAGCAATCAAATGTCAAATTGCCATGTTTAGTCTCTTACACATCATGGATCATGAACTACATTTTTTTCTGTCATTTCAAGGTCTTGATTAGCATAAATTCAAAATGGGTCAATCGATCTGCAATCGATCTGCAATCGATCTGCAACTCTGCCATTAAAATAATTTCACTCTGTTTCGATTGCAGTTGATAGGCACTTGTCGTATGCTATGATTTTATAATTGCATAATGTATGACGTCTACTAGTTACCCATTGCATGAAATTCTGGTATCTGGATCAATAGGATATCACAGAAATGCATAAAAAATTTGCTGAATCTCACAAATCTGTAACCAAAAATAATTAAAAATCTTCTAGGTCATTCTATGGTCAAATATATACGATCATCAAGTAAATGAAAGATTATTTTTAACTAGATTCAAATTGTTCTCATCGTGATGACAGGCATTCAAAATGAGAGAAATTTTCTAAGTCCCCGTGGTCATTTCATTGTCACACATGGTCATAAATGTCAGTGATTAAAATTTCTAAGTCCTCATGGTTATTACACGGTCACACATGGTCATCTAATAATGCAGAGAAATTTTCTAAGTCCTCACGGTCATTTCATTGTCATATTTGTCATCAAAGGAAATTGTCCAAGTTTTCATGGTCATTCCATGGTCAAACATGGTCAGACTTAGTTCACGGTCAGGTACATGGTCATTTCATTGTCAACCATGGTCGACCATGGTCAAACCATGGTCGACAATGACTACATGGTCAATCTTTTGTCGGGGTAAATTACGGAATACCTTAGACAGTGTCATTGTGTATTTACTGTATTGAGCCATGGTTGCTCTATACCGTTGTTAGGAAATGGCGATTTTACATTTACGTTGGATGGATGGATGATTGTGGCTTTACGTCCTGTATTTATGCCCTTAATTGGTACTACCAATTTGGTAGGCTAATTAGGACAGGAGATGAACACGGTAATGAGGCGAAGGATGATTGAAACAGCCGTCCAACATAGGCCCAGGTGATCCGGCAAGAGCTGGATTCGAACTCTGGACCCAGCGATTGGCAGCCCAGCACGCTACCACTAGACTAACCCTCCCCCCTTTACATTTACGTTCAATGTCGTTCATAACACCAATGGGCAGTTGGCCTAAACATGTTTGATAATTCAACTTCAAGCTATTACGATCCAGTTCAAAAAGTCTCATAACCAATGCTTCAAAAAAGATAATAAATCAGGATCTAACTGAAATATTTTACATCAAAAACAATAAATCAATCCATTTAAACTATTTTCATAATGAATTTTCTTAATTACACTGTCGTGTATAGTTAAAGAAACAGTTCTGACCCTTGAGGTACAACATATCACATGCATGCCCTTTCTCACCTGCCCTCTCCAGTCATGGAGTCCCAAGACGCTACCTCCCAGAAGAGTTCACCTGGAACTGGAGCACGTGCTGGTTCCGCTTCCTGTCACACACAACATGTCAGCTGACACTTGCAATTTCAGACAGAGGAGGTGTTTGGATATTGTTTGACATTTTGTTGAACCGACTTGTAGTGAATAGCCTATAGTGAAAGTTCACATAATTCTGATCAATAGGACTGTGAACTTTTGTGTACACCAGCTCTTCATCTCTGACAAAATCTTCCAATTAATTTAGTAGTCCTGAAGATCAAGGTATATTCAGTCCATCTTTCTTTCTTTTTTTCTTCCTTTTCTTTCTTTTCTTTCTTTCCATCTTCCTTTACTTTCTTCCTTTCTTTGTTTTTCCCTCCTTTGAAGTTCTTTCCTTCCATTTTTTTTTCTTCCTTCCGTTCTTTCTTCCTTCCGTTCTTTCTTCCTTCCGTTCCTTCCTTCTATCTGTCTTTCTTTTCTCTTTTTCTTTCACTCCAGTCACCAATCACCCCAAAATTACCCCACCAGCTGTGATTGCTCAAAAGCTGTTGTTGTGACGTAGCAGTCACGACTCCTAAACATTCGATCCGCACTAATACCTCAACCCGCATTTTACACCCCTCTTTTTCTATCCTATTGTTTTCTTGTTGATAAGTGACGCCATCTTTTTTGTTTGTCGTCTGCTAAATTGGAATGTCTGATTTGAAAACGCCTTCAGGCAGAAAGGAGATATCAAATCAGCCAAATAACAATCTCCCTATGAGAGAGGGAAAATTAAAGTGCAAATTTGTAATACAATTATACAAACTTGTCATTTAGAAAGGCCTACTTTAAATATTATTTATTACATTCATGCAATTAATGTACAATCTGATTGTCATATATCGATAATGTCCACAATAAAGCTCTGATCGTGTTAAAAGTGATCCATCTTTAAAACTTTATGAAAAAACTATGTACACAATACAACATAATTACATACCATAGAACAACACAAAATGATTAATTTCATGAAATTTAGGCTGTCTAAAACCCAGGTCTAAAACTGACTGCCTTGAAAATCGAAGTAGTGCTTCATAGCCTTCATTGTTTACTTTTTCTCCCCAGCTGGGTGTCCAAAGAAGAAAACTCTACAAGCTCTGTGAGGGGCCCACAAATGTATATGGGGTGAAATGATTGAAATGAACCATGTTGACACCTTCCCTTTAAGGAGGTCCCATGCTGCTTCTGTTGACAAGGCCAATGCAAACCTGTGGGACAACAGGGAAGGTAAGGGGGCAGAAAATGGGCCCCTGAGGTACTCCTGGTGGTGTATGGATTTTTGGGACTTATTCAGACTATAGTCTAGGGTGTACTTACAATGCAATATCTGTGTTATTCAGTTATTGTAAGAATTGGAAATAATGAGTTATTTTCAGGCCAGTGGTGATGTAGATGAACTTCAATGATGAAGTCAGGAAAGCCAAGATGGTCAAGACATAGATCTGCTATATCATTATAGAGGCACTCCAGCCATGACCAACATACCCAAGTGATCACAATACCTTCTTCGAACTTTGTTCGCTGTAGGTAAAATGAAAAACTCCAGTCGGAGGACATTAATTGACACGAAAAGAGATTGCTCAACTTGAAAAACCAAAATCAGTTTGGACCTTCAGCTTCCAACAGGCCCTGGAGTGAAGATGAGAAATCTTGTTAACTCCATGTTAAAACCAACCAAGCAGTAAATTAGACAACCTGCTGGACAGAAGCACAACCATCAATTCCAACACAAACTTTTACAAAACATGAGAAGTCACGAAAGTTGCAAATCCATCAAAATACACATCAGAACAACATGCCCTGACAACAAGCTAAAGCTGAACTCATTAGAATGGACAAGAATGGACTTGTCAGAGGTGACAACCACTAAATCAAATATGGAGAGTCATGCAACTGAATTTTAAAACAATATTTGCAAGTCCAAGTGCTTTAATAAAGTACTGATATTTGATCAGGCGGGTTCCTAGTTTGTTTATTGCATCTTACTTCCTTGTTTGTCCTCTGTCCGGTGGATTCAAAGTACTGATATTTGATCAGGCGGGTTCCTAGTTTGTTTATATGTAAATCACTATTTAAGTGTACAGGTTCATAAATCTGCAATCTTTGGTTCCAAATTCCAATACTTTAATGTAAAAGTATTTTTGATTGTGCAAAAAAAAACAAAAAATAAACATACCGTACAGAAGGAAGAGAAATAAAATTGACATTTTCAGAAAGGAAGTAAGGAAAGTTATTTTCTTTGGGGGGGGGGTAACCATGAGCCAGATACCAGTTTAAAACTATGAAATATATACCATCATTCATGAAAGTGTTTCAGTGTAAATACGCTTCATTACATTTTTTAACGATGAAACAGGTGTCTCACTTAAACCAATTGATGCCCTTTGTTTTTTCAGGGCTTTGCAATTGCCCCAATTCTTTTGAAGGGCCATTGTATGACCCGGAAGGAAGCTCTTCACCTGAGAGGTCACATGACAGACCTTCCAAGTGGAAATGTGACCCTGCTGACCTTAATATTGACCTTGAAGGTCATGTGACCTGGAGGAGGATCTTAATGCTTCCGGATGATCTTAATAGCTCTTAATGTGCCACTTCATAACAACAGGTGAATATTGTCTTTTCGCATTCATGACAGTTTTACAGTTGCAGGACTTTCAGTTGTCATAAGGAAACCAAATTTACAATTGAGGACCAGATGTAATAGACCTATTTCAGATATTTTTCCATTCAATTGATATAAAGTTCATGAAGAGGTAAATAAAGAAATTATATCAGAAAATTTCTGACAACCCCTTTTAAAGGTGAAATTTTGGATACAGAGGCCCTATTTAAGAATCAAGACATGATTTGATTGGATTTCAGCTCATGAGCCATCATACTGCACAAGCATAGCACTAACCTATAGGAATCTTCCAATCAAATAAATCTCTTTACCATACAACCCAATTTCACTTGACCTGATGAGTAAACAAATTTTGTTTACAAATTTCTTTGGCACGTGCCTCAAAAATGCTTCACTGAACTACACCCCAACAGGAGCTCAATAGACCACTCTCAAACTGTAGGTGGTGTCTGGAACGCCCATCACTAAGTAGGTCAAATGGGGTCACCTTGGGTCAAAGGGCAAGGTCATGAAAGTAGGTCATTCACTGGTCACCACAGGGGGCACCACTAGTGTCATCCACAGCAGACGATTTTGTAAAATGTTGTAATTTTGTTTTTGCTCATGCATTTTTTAACACATTCTTGCATGTTCAAGAATGGCAAAGGCCACCACCTATGAAATAAATCATATTTTACACATCCTGGGAAAAAACTAAAATATGTAAATAAGCAAAGGTAGTAAGGGTGGCAGTGACATCCTTGCCACACCCCAAAACTAGCTCCAATGCCTCCAAATATGCAACCACAAGAAAATTGATTACCAAACATTACCAAACCCATTTACCACCAAATATTTGTGGGTTATGATTCTCAAGAACCAACTGTAATAGGATGATGCCAGATGTTTGAAATTCACATGCTTTCTCAAAACTGCAAAACAGTTGAGAGGAGAGCATTTTCTTGAAGACACAACAAATTATGGTAATTAAATGGCTATGGCCAAGTGGTAACCAAAAGATAGGTATTACATACCAACAGATATAAAACCAGTCACCACCTAAGCAGTTCACTGTATTGTGTAAATTCGCTATTATAATAAATTACAACTAGGCCTAGTAGACGTAACCGCGAGCGGTAACAAAACTTCACCTACTGTTGTACCAGTAACTCGAACAGACACAAGTAGATGAGCAAGTAAAAGGTACATGGAAAAGTACACAGGAATCATACATAATTACGTAACATGAATACAGACAAGAATACAAGAATGTTTCCTGTACATTGCAAGCATGCACAGAAAAACGAGTACATAAACCAGTACATAAACCAGTACATGAACCAGTGCATGAACCACACATGAACCAGTTCATGAACCAGTACATGAACCAGTACATGAACCAGTACATGAACCAGTACATGAACCAATACATGAACCAGTACATGAACCAGTACATGAACCAGTGCATGAACCAGTACATGAACCAGTACAGTCCAACTCACAGAACACTGGCCTGTGTACTGATTGTCACTGATTGATTTACCTAGTTTCGTCTCGTTTTCGTGTGAATTCGTGACCCCCTGGTGTGATTTCATTGACCATGAACTCTTAATAGGCAGTAGTATAGCTACAAGTAGCTACTGTATATTCCATGTTGCATATTGGGTCCTTTAAGAGCACATGTGTTCAATCTCAGCCTCAGCCATTTATCAACTGTTAACCAGCTCCTGAGCTAGCCTCCTTGATTGCCTTTAAAAGGAACCATCTGGAAAAGAGGTGCCAGTTTTACCCCTTCCACAATGCAACTGGTAATCTGGTATAATGCTCATATTGCTAATATGTCTCTCTTTTTCTATCTATACATGTATCTATGTATCCAGGGGCGGCGCTAGTGTTGTCAGCACCCTAGGCAAGATAAAGGTATGCGCCCCTTTCAGCTGAGGGGGTCTGGGGGTCCTCCCCCAGGAAATTTGAAATCCTAGATGCTCTGAGATGCATTCTGGAGCATTTGAAACTCAAATAACAGTGTCATGATCATTGTCTATTTTACATGTAAACACCCAACTTTCAAGTGTTATCATTAAAATATTACCAGTTGATAATATGTAAGCCCATATGTAATTGCTTATATTTTATCCTGTTCTTTTAGAGATACATTTCTATTTAAAATTAGGTACACGTTTATCCCATGCAGCTGTGTAGTTGTAAGTAAAGCCATGTGACTGGCCCATTAATCACAAGGACTACCCCAACCCCAAAAACACTTTGTAGATACACCATTGTGCCTATGAGTAATTCTAACCTAACCTTGTATGTAACTTGATGACAAGCTTCTGGGCTGCTATGGTACCCCTCTACCCCCCTTCTTCTGGTGTCAATTAAATACACTAGCTGTAACTGGAGTGATCATTATTTAATTGAATAAAATAGAAAAAAAATCATTGAGCACCTGATTTCATAATGCAATAACTGATAATAACACAAAATTGAAATAGAGTAACATTTTTAAGCTTGATCTTTCCCCGTACATTTTACCATTCTAATAAAAAAAAATGTTCACAAAACATGTAGCAGCCATAGGCGTCGGAGCAACATCTGACCTAGGGGGGCTGAACTGGCAGGTCGGCTGGATGGGGGGGGGGGGGGGGTTGGAGGGGGACAGGTCATAGTTTGACATGAAAAAAATAAAACAGTTATAGGCCCACTTCAATTTACACCACCCAGAGAATCACTTTGCTGAAGTGATTTATACATACATGATTATTACATATTTTGATACTTGGAACATCCTGCATTTTGCCACAGTTCCAAAAGAAACAAATTCAAGATTAATTTACGGAGACACACATGTCTGCAATTTCCTGAAGATCAGTCTTAGCTGGGTCATGGTTGACCTCAGGTAGGTCTTCAGTCTGCCGAGAGATGAGAATGACCTCTCTGCAGCAACTGAACATTCAATTCAATAGGCAAAGTAAATGCCTAATATGATTTACCGGAAGTTAAATGTTTTGCACTTAGCGAAAAAAAAAAAAAGGAGCTGACCAATACTCTTTTGCCTTTTCATATTAAATGTTAGCAAGTATTTTGAATGTCCTCTCCTCTCTCTGGACAAGGTCCGTATGAGGATTATCTCAGAGAGGGCCTCCAGGATCCTGTCTCATGACTGAATCACTTTTTCAAAACGTGAATCATGAAACACTATCTTTTGTACATCTGTTCATGATGCATCAACTGTGGCCCTTCTCCTTCAGCATCCAGTGAAATATTTGATTCATTTTTAAGGGGGGTTTAGCAGAGCTAAATAACTTGTAAATGCACCCTTTATTCAATAGCTGCACCAGAGACAGACTCCTCAACACGGTGACAACAGGACCTACATCGCTTCCAGAAGGATAAACAGTTCATGGTTTATCAAGACTGTTGACAGCTGCAGTTTAGGACCTTTTAGAAGTGCCACTTTCAGCTCGAAGGAAACATTATTTGTAGCCACATAGTCCTGAACACATGTTATGTGTTAAGTCCTTGGCTGTTGACTGGCATTGTTTTTGTTTTAAAACATTGAATAATTCAACATAGTGACATCCTGAACCTGGGGGGGGGGGGGCTGAATGATATTTCAGCCCCCCTTACCTCCAACCTGGGGGGGCTGTCGCCCCCACAGCCCCCCCTGCTCTGACACCTATGAATTGTAGCATGTGTAGGGCTTACTTCAGATACGTTGTACAGCAAGAAAGCCTGAAACAATATCATATAATCAAATGATGATCAAATGATGATCAAATGATGACCAAATGATGACCAAATGATGATCAAATGATGTTCAAATGATGATCAAATGATGATCAAATGATGATCAAATGATGATCAAATGATGATCAAATGATGATCAAATGATCAGCTTCCAGGATGCAGGATCATTTCATTGGGTGACTGGGGTGAGGTTATCATCATTCTTTAATGAAAAGAAAAGGGTTTTAAAATTGATTAGCAAATTAGGCCTACTTCAGTGCAGCAACTGTTTATGTTATATATATTTTTTTAATGGTGTTTTCCTTGAACTGCATTTCCCCCTTTCAGGAATGAGTGCTTTGTCTGTCACATAGGTAGGCCTCGTGACAAAATAATGGTAGGCCCTAAGAATATCCACCGGATATTTTTGTTATAACTTCATAAAACAATGTATCTTGTGGTCAGGGAAAGCTAAGCTTAACAAGCTTATTAAAATGAGAAGTGAGGATGTATAAAAAGGAAATTCTGTACCTGCTTCACCCACCCAGGGTGGCCAGAATGTTCTCTCCTGAGACCCATCACCCCCTTCAAGGTACCCTCCCCCCCCCATCCCTCTTTAACCACTTGTGAGAACTTTGTGACAAGTGGGCTAGGTGGGCATCCTCATAACTCAGGGCTCCCTAACCAAGAGAGTGAATTCAAGCTCTGTGGTAGGAGAATGTAGGTGGGGGGGGGGGGGCGATTTGGTGACTTGTGCTGCATGCTTGTTTTCACTTAAAGGTTTTTGAGTCGTCTGTCACACATTTGTGTTCTTTGTCAGTCTGTTAAATCTTTTTATTTATTTTTTTCCGCCCTCAGTGTATGCGCCCCCCTTTGCCCTGCGCCCTAGGCAGCTGCCTAGTTCGCCTAATGGTTGCGCTGGCCCTGTATGTATCTATGTATCTATTTATGTATCTATCTATCTATCTATTTGTTGCAAAAATGTCTGTTAATAAAACCTTTGAAGCTTATATCAGGCCTAGTATATATTAATGTCTTGTAGTTTTATCTTTAAGAAATACATTAATTTTATCAGCAGACAAGCCACTGTACCCCTGGTTTCTGATTCTCAAACTCTCGGCAAATTGACATCCTTTCTTGTTGCCACCCTCCCTCCCAGTCCAATGAAGCAGACTGACTGGGGGTAGTGGATTTGGCAAACATCCCTCCTGGGCAAGTGGTGTCCCAAATGACCCTTCCACCCCCCCTCCCCTCTCTTTGAGTTGAAGCCCTGCAAAATGTGCATCTCTTGTTGATGAGATTTTAGCTTTGGAGTAATTGATATGCAATGAGAACTGAAAAAATAGGAAAATGTAAACATTTAGATATTAGTGCAACCTGATTGAAGTGAATCATTCCAAACCATTAATGTACATCATATTTGGGTACAAGAAGAAAGGAAGAAGGGAGAAAGAAGGAACGAAAAAGGAAGGAAGAAGGAAGGAAGAAGGAAGGAAGGAAGAAAAAGGAATACAAGAGAGAAAAGGAAAAGGAAGGAAGGAAAATCAAAGAAGAAAGGAATGAGAAGAAGGAAGGAGGAGAAGGTAAAGACTGGAGAACAAAGCAAGGAGAAAAAAGCCAGGAGAATGAAGCAAGAAGAAGGAAACGAGGTGAAGGAAGCAAGAAGGCGGAAGCAAGGAGAAGGAAGGAATGAGTTCTATTGAGGTTAACTTTGATATATAGGCCTAATGCAGCAATACACTGTATGTTTTAGGCCTATTGCTGGGTAAATACAGGAGGGGGGAGGAGTAGGCAGGGTGCAATATGCACATTTGGCTGGCCGGACTTGGCTGGCCAGTGCCAGCCACTGGCTGCCTTGCAAGGCTGCCCTGCTGTGCCATGCCCCCCTCCAAAATGTCTGGTAAATTAGCTGAACTCCACTGGATAAACACATTGATAGCTATGTGCATTTACAGGCAAATCAACTTACAGATAAAGAGATTGATACATATAGATAGATACATAGATATGTCCATAAATACAAAGATACATATAGATAGATACATAGATAGGTCCATAAATACTAAGATACATTGATAAACAGACACACATAATGAATTGACATCAGATACATATAAAATGATACAGTATATACATATATACATTATACATAGATACACTGATACACAGATAGATAGTTCTATGTAGATATTAATTTAGAATAGAATAGAATAAAAAGATTTGAGATTATATTAGAGGAGAGGACTGTTGTGTGTTGTGTATTCGCTGGCTCTGCAGGAAAAAACATGAAATTTTCAGAGTCCGGCGATCTTTCAAACCATCATAGCCACGACAAAATGTTCAGAAGAAGAAAACTAGAGGAGAATTTGGCCTTTTCAAATCTGTTTACAGATTCTCTGTATCTTAATTAGAACCGGAGTTATCGCAGATTGAAATTATGGTACAATTCAGGAATATGAACTTTAGAAATACCTGAAAAACTGTAGTTTTTAACTTAAAATCACTGTATAAGCAAAACGGTTCACTGAAAACATATATAATTTGCCAGGATTATGTAAACAGATGTTACAAAGAGGTTCAGGCAGGTTGATCAAAAAAGGATGATTCCTTCCTTGTCAAAATAATGATATATTATGAAAATTCGGAAAAAAACATGAAATTTTCAGGGTCCGGCGATCTTTTTAACCGTCGTAGCTACGACAAAATGTTCAGATAATGAAAACTAGAGGAGAATTTGGCCTTTCCAAATCTGTTTTCAGATTCTCTCTATCTTAATTAGGACCGGAGCTACGGCCGTTTGAAATTACGCTATCTTTGAGAAATGTGAAAAAAAAATCATAAATTTTTCGCTCGTTTCTCGACCTTCTGACCTTTACAGTGCAACGTAGGCCGGTCCAAGGACCTTGAAAATTTAGAGGAAGCTTCTAGAGTACTGCAGCAAGTATGTCTACAATTTTTGTAACAATATTTCGATTCCTTCTCTGTTAAAAAATACAAAATGTAAAAAATGCAAAAATTTTTGTCATGTTTGACCTTGAGTTTGACCTTGAAAAACATTTTCTAGGTCAAAATTAATATGCTATTCAGAAAGGCAGTAGTTAACAAAGGGGGGGTCAGTCATGCATTGCAACCCTGTAGAATGAATATTTCCCTGTCAAATATGCAGAAATGTGTCATTTTTTAGCATTTTTTGGTTAGCAATATTTGAAAATTTTTCATAAATCCGGAGAAGGAGGTACACAAAATATGATTAGATATTATGAATAAGCAGGCCAATGTTCATCTGTCACCAGTAAATCACAGTGATATCTTGAAAAGAACATGGTGAAAAAAATTGCTGAAAATGGAACTTTTTCAAACTTTTTTGGGTCAAATGACCTTGAAAAATGAGGTCAAGGTCAAATTTAAAGGTCAGTTTGGGCTTACTAGGTGTATGTTTGGGGGGGTTTACTATGACATGTTATCAGCTAAAATCGATATTTCAAGGTCAAATTCTCAAGGTCACCGGTTTTGGTGACGCGGTATGACTTTAAAATTGCATAACTCAAGAACCGTTAACCAAAATGAAAAATGAAAAGTTTAGGCAAATGTCCCGTGAGTTTGGGCATGTTTTGGCACCATCAGTATGACTCTACGACTTACGGATTCTGAGATCCCGCGATAGACCTTAAACCATAAAAATGGACTTTGTACAATGTGACCTTGACCTACTTTCATGAAAATGGGTCACACTGTGTAGAAAGTGTCTGGGACCTCTCCATGTACCAGAAAGTGAAAACCGGTAATAAGCGGACGAGGTACATGTATTTGAAATATTGCGAAATCCGACTTTGAAAGGCCCTGTGACCTTGAAAAATAGGTCAAGGTCAATTTTTTCAAAATTGATCTCTTGTATTTTTGTAGGCTACGTATATGAATTTTTTGAACATTTTCCGAAGAGGTTTATCCGGGAAGAATAATAAAAATAATACCGATTACAAGAAACTTCACCTATGTGTAGGTGAAGTTTAATAAATTACAATTTATTCTTGTGATATATATTACACTTTATTTACACATATTTACACTGGTTTCAAACCATGAATTGATAATACACATGTCTTTTGTTACATAGAATATGAACAATATTAAATACACATTATCATATCAAATTTTATCACTCCGGCAAAAATAAATCTTTGAGATATGTATTGCGTAAAAAAAAAGAAATCTGGCATCTTTCTGGTACTAACCATGGTACTATGCATTATATATCTATCATATTTCATATCCTCAAGGAAGCTCAGTTTTAGATAGTCCATGTAGTGTTTGTAAATCAGTCAAAATTGCCTCCATTACACTAAGTAGCACAGACACACCACCTGGTGTATATCCAAATAACAAGTCACTCAGGCAAACAGGTGCTGCCCCCTAGCGTAAAACAGGTTTAGGATGAACAAGGACATGGGTGGCCTTTCCAAGGTCAAGGACGCTGTTGGAGTTGACCTCGACCTTGGAAGTGTCCATCTTTTGACCTTGGATGTCCTTGTCAGGGTTGAAGGCCAGAACCAGGCTCAGCTCCACTGAACAGGGCTCTGAAAAAAAAAAAGAGTCAAGAGTTTTAATATCATCCCCTGAAGTCATCAAGAAGTGGATTGAAAGAAAAGTGGATGGGTTGGTTGGGTGATGTGGCTTTACATCCTGTATTTGTGCACCAACTCTTAAAAGGACAGGCAGGGACCATGGTAATGAGGTGAGGTGTGTAACGAAGTGAGATGCATTCTCGGCACAGAATGAAACATCCGTCTAACATGGGTTCCAAGGGTCAGGAATGAAACCTGGGTTTCAGGGGTTTGCATCCAATGGGCTACCACAGAGCTTGGTCCAATATGTTGGCCCAACACAGAAATGGTAAGTAAAAGAGAGTTTGAATACAAACACTAAATTAAACATGCAATTTAAAATCAAAATCCCTCAATTAAAATCAAGTGCAACAAGAACCATGGAGATACAAGTCTGCATACTAATTAATCTAGGCTCAAGATCGACACCCTCATTCAAACTTCCACCAATTCGAAATTTCACTAATTTTCAAATTCAACTCTCAATTCAGGACACAAACTGCAATAATGTGACCTGTTTAGAACACTGGTGTTAAAGGTTAAGTTCTTTTCTCTGTGATCTGAAAAAAGCCTCTCAAATTGCCAAATAAAGTGCAAAATAAAGCAAATTTAAGAGATTCACATTTAACACTGGGTAACAAGGCTGATGACAGACAAGATGGAAAAAGTCGAAACTAAAAAGTTAAAAAAAAGTTTCAAGTCTGAAGTTAAAAGTGGTAACCAATTACCATTAAAAAAGAGTTAAGTTAGCAACGAATTTTCGTAATAATGTCGATGACAGACATGAATTTAATGAACCTCTGGGAAAGAAGCTAACCCTAATGGCCACTTGTAGGAGGTTTGGCTTGTTCTAAAATTCAACACAAGTTCAGGTAGAGTAAATAGTTGTAAATTTCAAGACAAAAAGTAACAATACTTTGATGTTAAATTTGATGAAAATGTTGTTTTTATTTAAGATTTTACGATGGCCCCACCCCATTGTCAACATTTCAGGTAAGAACCTCATCTCCAATTAAAATTGTTCAAAACAGCACTCCAATAGCTGAATAGGACGACAGCACACTTTGTGTTGAAACTTCAAATTAATTGTCCCACTTGTCTGTCTAATTATCCCACAGGAGCAAAAAGACAGGACATAAAACCCTATTTAATTGGCCATTGAACACAGATACTTCAGCAGGAGCAAGGGCAGCTGATTAATATTCTAGATTGAGGGATGGATGACTGAGGCTGTTTGTCCTATATTTATGATTTGTGTGCCATTTAAGATGGATGGATGATTGGGACTTTACATCCTGTATTTATGCACTTGGTAGGCTAATTAGGGCAGGAGGAGGACACGGCCATGACGCGAAGGATGATTGAAGGTGCAGTCCAGGATAGGTCAAAGTGACCCGGCAAGAGCTAGATTTGAACCCGGGACTCAGCAATTGGCAGCTCAAAGTGCTACTAACCCAGTTAACCTCACTCCCTAAACATTCTTTCTGATAGATAGATAGATAGATGATAGATAGATAGTTAGATGATAGATAGATAGATAGATAGATAGATAGATAGATAATAGATAGATAGATAATAGACAGATAGATAGATAGATAGATAGATAGATAGATAGATAGATAAATAGACAGATAGATAGATAGATAAGGCCAAACAGAAAGTATCGTCCCATCATTATGTACCTAACTAAGTCAAACAAGTTAAAAATATAAATTTAAATCACAAAATTAAACTGTTACATCCAATATCTTCAGAATTTCTAATAGTAACAAAAAAGGAACCAAAAGAAGGATATTACATAACAGTTGCCTCACCTGTCCAAATATTATGGGATAGGATGACCCTGGTGTGCAGTCTCTGCCTCAGGGGACTGAGTTGTCGGAAATCCACCAGAGGGGGCGCCACATAGTGGGTCGTCTGGTCAGGGTATCGAACCTGGAAAAAAGGCGCCAAAATTAAATCAAAATTTTATTTATCATCGGTACATTGTGAAAATATATAAACATGTAGGCCATTTAAGGGAGTAAGCAGAGACAGACTTGGAAGCTGGAGAAACTTAATATCATGTTTCACTTGCTAGTTAACTATCTAATAAAAATCTGACTACTTTTTTTTTCAATTCAGCCCCTTGGTTAAAACAACACAAGCCAAAAACCTTAGAAATCAGTGAAATCACATGTCAATTGATAAGCTATTCAAACAACTGACTGGATTTAAAGCAAAAGCTTAATGACTGAGAGACTTCTAACTTTCTTTTATACCAACACTTTGTTGCCACTCCCTGATAAAGCTAGATGTAAAAAGTTTTTCTTGTTCAATATTTCAATTGAAAATGTTTTTATATTGGACTGCAGCTCAGAAAATGGTTCTAAATCATCAAAATGTCTAATTAACAGGCAAACATTGTGTAAAGTTATCATAAAACAGTAAAAATAACTTAAGAGTATCTCAACTTTTCTTAAAAGTTTCAATACACCATAGCAGCCATAAAGTCGAGAAATTCGTTGGTAAAAAACACAACGCTTTCCTTCTAAACTGATACTCTGTCTTTCACTTAATTAGCTTCATAAAATAAAAGATGACTTTTTCTTTAACAAACGAAGAGGCACCCTGAGTTTGAAGCCACTTGATAATAGCTTGAGATTCTCTATTTCCCTGAGTGACAAAAAGGCAGAAATCACCCAAAATGCAATACCTAGACTATAATACTACATATCAACAAAAACTGATACAGTACCTCAGAAGTGCATAGGCGGATCCAGGGGGGGGGGCACAAGGGGCACGCGCCCCCCCTTTTGTCAGATAAATCCTTCATATTGCTATTTGGAAAAAACAATTTTTTTTAGAGACTCCAATGTTATAAGTATTGCAGCGCACCCCCTTCCGAAAAATCCTGGATCCGCCCCTGAAGTGATACCACACAACTGATACCAGTACCCAATAATTTCATGAGGTATACTGATATGCACTACACAAGAATGCATGATATGTCAATGATATAGGTTGAGTGACTTCTTAACAGTACATTGTACACCATTAGTGAAAAAGAATATGTCCATAGATTGACTTATCAATTGGCAGCAAAGTAATCTGGACAGTCATAAGCCACACCTAAATATCCATGCACACAAAAATTTACTTCAAGATAAGCCAGGTTGTTTCTTTTCCAAAAAGTGCCAGATTTCTTTCTAAATCCTGGATCTAAGTTGCAAGCACACCCTTTTAACTGATTAGGCAAACAGAAAAAAAAAAGTTGATATATAAATGCTGTGTTCTCCTGAATACAAAATTTAAAACCTTTTTTCAAAAAGTAAGAAAAAGAAGGCCAGTTATTCGAGACGCATCCCTGTATTCCTTAAGCATGAAGTCCTGGGTTCAAATCCTGTTTGGAGGCTAAAATTACTGTCATTGTGACTATAGAAAATGTCTAACAGAGCTCTGCTGTATTACTGTGCTATCCAATGTTTCAATCAAAATTGGAATTAATCAGTCAATCAATCAATCAATCAATCAATCAATCCATCTATCTATCTATCTATCTCCGGGATCTATCTATCTATCTTGCCAATCTACCTATCATTTCGTAATCGTATACCAATCAATAAATCAATAAATCGATAAATTAATTGATCTATCGATTTATCTATCTATCTATCTATCTATCTATCTATCTATCTATCTATCTATCTATCTATCTATCTATCTATCTTCGGATTGCGTAATTCCATAACCAGCTAGTACTTCAACCTACAACTGGTAAACCAACCCATGCTAACGAGAGCTAAACACAACTTCAGAAAGTCAGAAAATTTCAGAAGGCCAGACCAGCATGAGAACAGCATGTGTCTGGGGCAGGTGGTCGATAATAGGGGAGAGTACCAGCCGACGCCTGTCATTTCCAGCAGGGGGCAGTGTTGTCGGTCTGTGCACAATTTGAACGTAATCTGCTCTAACTCTTTCACAGTCTTGAGTAGCTTTGAGTTAGTAACTCATTCTCACAGTTGTAAATACTCAGAGCTGTGACATTTTGTTTTCAATTTGGGTTTCCAAAATTGAAAGCAGGAAGTTAGGCCAAAATGAAAGATCTAGCCCCTGAAGAGTGGGAATGACACCCATTTTCCCTCCATGATCCAAATTGCTCTGTCGGGCTATTCACATGAGGCCTCCAAAATGATTCATTCATTCATTTAGGCCTGTTATTACAGGGTTCACATGTGTAAAAGCGAGAAAGGTTAATTATAAGTAGACCTGTTTCCTTGTAAAATGCATACATGTGTAGAATGCAAGAAAGTCAATTGAGAAGTGAAAGAATCCATTATTGTTGAAAGTATAAAGGGATATTCTCTAAATCATTTTCTAATTATTTTCTATGACCAAGCCATAGTTAATGAGCAGCAAAAAATTGAGTTCTTCTGATATTTTACTCATATTCATATGTGTAACAAAACTAGCACCAGACATTCAAGATCAAAATTTAATTTACTTCAATATAAGAGTCATTTTCACTTCAATATCAGAGTCATTCTACCTCAAGTTCAGAGTCAGTTTCACCTCAAGTTCAGAGTTATTTTAACTTCAAGTTCAGACCATTACACTTCAAGTTCAGAGTCAAATTCACTTCAAGTTCAGAGTCAAATTCACTTCAAATTCAGAGTCATTTTCACTTCAAATTCAGAGTCAGTTTTACTTCAATATCAAGAGTCATTTTCACTTCAAGTTCAGGGTCATTTTCACTTCAAGTTTAGAGTCATTTTCACTTCAATATCAGAGTCACCTAACTTCAAGTTTAGAGTCAGTTACACTTGAAGTTCAGAGTCAAATTCACTTCAAATTCAGAGTCATTTTTTCACTTCAAGTTCAGGGTCATTTTCACTTCAAGTTTAGAGTTATTCTTACTTCAAGTTTAGAGTCATATTCACTCAAGTTCAGACTCATTTTCACTTCAAATCAGGAGTCGTGTCCATTTGAAATTCAGAGTCATTTTTTAAGTTCAGAGTCATTTTTCAAGTTCAGGGTGATTTTCATTTCAAGTTCAGAGACGATTTTCACATAAAGTAATTTTCTCCTCAAATTAAGAGCCACATTCACTGGAAGTTTAACATAAAATACAATTCAAGTTCGGGGTCATTTGCAACTCTGCTGGTCCCACAGTTCACCACACATGAAGAGATGGGAGTAAAAAGACAAAAACAAATAAAAGAACAAGAAGGAAAAACAATCTCAAAAAACAAAAACAAGCAAAAAACCACTTTAAGACCCATATTAGGTAGCGGTCTGTATATTTTGGTTTGCAACTTAAATCTGTGATAACAGCAGACATATGTGGAAAAACTGGGAAACTTCAGAAAAAAGTTGACATCCATGAAAAAAGAGTAACCCTACACAAGCAAAATATACAGGAGTGGAAAAGAAATTCGAAATATAAAAGAGATGCAAAACTTCACAGAAAGTCAGAAATGTCAAAAAGGGTCTCATGGATGATTAAATAATAACATTTCAGAAAATTATTGTAATAGTCCAATTTAGAAAAGAGAGATATGTTCAATCTACATTGTGCAATGGTTTGATTGGAAGATCGTTAAAAACATGTTTAGCTAGGTACCTGTATGTACGCTCCTCTCCTCCAAAAAAGAAATTCAAGGAATTAGGTCTAATTGTACATTTTGGAAACATACTGAGTCCGTGGAGACAGATTTGGTTTGCCAAGATGAGACAACTACCTACTGATTTAATGTTTAAAACTTTCAATCACATCTTACCCTCATAGACCATGGAGTCAGTCAAATGAGTTGAAAAGGTCAGTTGAATTCATTTTCAACTAGTCAGTCACGTTTGGATCAACTCACTGTTGTGTTTTGCCAAAGTCGGTTGGAATTAGTCAACTTAATCTTGACTGAGAAAGAATGACTGAGAAAGAATATCCAAGGATGAAAACAACTTTGATTTATTCATTTCGAGAGTGAATAAGAGTGTGATCTGTTGCCTACCTTGTCTTTAATGATTTTTTGAAAACAAATTTTTAGATAATTGTAATTATGAAAATGAGAAGCAAATATGTGATTGTACTACTTCAGATTCAATACATTCAGACCAAAAACTTGACAGTACTAAAGTCAAACAGTTACCATAGGTAGCGCGTCTGCATTGCGCTATTTCATTCATTTAGGGTATTTCACCCCCTCTGGTGTGCGAATTCAGAAACAAACTCTGGGAGCGACAAATAGGCCTCTATTAAAATTTTATGACGTTTTAATAATAATTCCAAAGACCAAGTAAGGAAACATCTGAGACTTGAGAAAAACTACAAATATCAAAGTATACAGTTCTTTACAGTTCTTTACAGTTCTTTACAGTTCTTTACAGTTCTTTACAGTTCTTTCATGGCACGAAAAGAATCAAATTTTACTAGGCAATTAAAAGCTGTGTTGAAGTGGTCATCAACGTTGTAAATTTGCAATTTCCCATAGAAACAGTTACTATATTATGTAAAACTTTAACAGTAAATTCGTCAGTAATATTTCAACATTATGGAGTATTGCACAACAGTTTCATATATCACAGCAGATACTGCCCTCGCCAAAAAGGGTAAATTATCAAACAAAAATCTTAATTCGATACTCGTTTTGCCATAAGGCACAGCTCAGATTTCAGTAGTACCTACAAGTCATAAAATCTGTGTTATCAGTCTCAACTTTAGATATGAGTTTTTGATATGCTCAATTCTGATGAGTTGGGGTAACATTACGTAACAATAGGCAATGATAGGTAACGTATCATCACCCCACCCCCTTATCAAAATCACCCCTATGTAATAGTATGTAAACTTGTACATTTACATCATAATACCCGCTGTGCTAGCCATCAAAATGAAAGACCCCCTACCCCCATATAAACAGATACCCAAGCACCTAACTGTACTGACTAATTAGTCACTTAAATACAATAGAACACATATTTCACATATTTAATACAATGAAACTGTTAATGTGTTACACTTTGAAGTCTACATGTTATTTATTCAGAGCTTTAAATCGTTATCTGGTTGTTTTTGTTTGTATTTGTTGACGATTTGTATGTTATTTGTATCATTAGATACCAGAACTAATTAACTCAATTAAGCTACATGAAAGATATCCATTTTTAATTGGTAGCTCTCAAATTTCATAAGTTACATGGCTTTTTGATAAGTTACTTGGCTTTTTGATAATTCTACAGTTAATTATTGATAAGCGATTATTTCCGGTGCTCAAATTTCATAAGTTACTCAAGACAATTTGTCACTGAAAATCAGTCCATTGAATTTTATTTTATTGTGACATCATATTTATTTATTTCAAAGGTTTCATATTTCCAGATATACTTAAAATATGGAAAAAAAATAATAAAAAGGTTTACATTTGCAAATTCGAATTATCCAGTCAGTCAGTCAGTCAGTCAGTCAGTCAGTCAGTCAGTCAGTCAGTCAGTCAGTTAGTCACCCAGCCAGTCTTTCAGACTATCTACATAACTATACCTGGCTTTAAAAGTCTACATTCCTTATTGAATGAAATATCTTACATACAATGTTTTTTAATGCATTTTCAAGAAGTCAATTAAGGCTGCAAATGTTTTTTTTTCTGTAGGTTTTCTGAGCACCATCGTTGGAATTTTGATAAAATCAATCAATCAATAACCTATCTGTCCACAAGCAACACCTCAAGAAACTGACACATGAACTTCGAATAATCAACTGAACTTTCCAATTGAATCTACGAAATACCAATTAAGTTTTTCGAGAAAACTGAACATTCTGGTGTCAAATTCATGACAGCTTCATCCCAAGTGTAATTTCAAGGGCAATTGACAATTAGGCCTAAATTGGATCTTGTAGACACGCGTTCTTAACAAAATTTCAATATGTTCATAAAAACAAATCAATCAAAATTGATAATAATTTGACACTATCTGAGAAGAGAATTATTGTGAATCAATTAATATCAGCACGTTCCTTCCCAAAATAATTCCCTTAGATCTAGAGATTTTATTTTCGTTCGGGATCCAAATAAATATTCTCAAATTTTAGAGATGACTTTCTCGATCATCCAAACGTAAATTCGACGAAATGAACAAATCAAGCCCATTCAAACAGCCAACACGAGTTCAACAAATCGATCAGATTGAATCAATATCTATCTATCTATCTATCTATCTATCTATCTATCTATCTATCTATCTATCTATCTATCTATCTATCTATCCATCTATCTAATCTATCTCTGTGTCCTCTCTGTATATCTATCTCTCTATCTATATGTGGTGCCACATTAAGTAAATTTATCGACGAAACTCATTAATTAATAGGCCTACCTAACTGGCACCAAAAACAGATCCGAATGCACTATTCATTAAATTGTTCATTAAAAAGTTGAACTCCATTTGAAAATATTATCAGAATTTAATGGTATAACGTTTTAATCAGCTACCACTATTGACAGAGGACTTTAAAAGATCAAGTTGGGATCAAAATGTAATAAGCATATATGAGCTCATTAATACAATAGGTAGCTTAATGATTACTGGTTTTAAACGGCTAAAATTCCAAGCCTACGGAATCTAAAGATACAACTTTAATATTTCATCTCAAAATCTGATTTTGAATTTAATTTCAGGTAGCTTAGTAAAGTTTTGTTTAGGTACACGCCAGCCATATGCCATTTCATAGAATTTGTAACTGAATTAAGTAAATTCCAGTGACTAAAAGTCAAGATTTAGATAAGATAGCCAGTATAGATGGCAAAGTGTCAATATTAGTGGACAGGAAACTTTGATTTTAAGTAATTTCATTTGTGAATGTATCACCTATTATTGTTATCGATTATTTTTGTACAAAGTTTTTGTAGTATTTTGCTTCTTCAAAGGTAGGGTCCAATTTAAGTGTGATATGTTATGTTAGGGGGTGATTTCAACCACTATTATTGGGGAATTACACCACTATATTTAATGAGTTCGGCTGTTTTGGGTAGGGTATCATCTTTGATGTATAGGTTACATATGAGGGTTTACATTGGGGTAAAAATATAATGGCTCCGATTTCAACACTGTTTATACAGATATCCACTAGTGTTCACAAGATACCCCAATGATATTTATTTAGCCACAGTACTACAAAGGCTATTCAATGCAGATCGTTAGATAAGCTCTTTTGTACAGATATTTGTATACAATTTAATCTCTTGCATAAATTAACGCATTTTCAGCCAAGCAGAACGTATTTACGTAACGTATTAACGCCAATATATAATAGGAATCTTTTCCAAGTTTGACCATAGCATCTCTGCATCCACAACCAGCAACATAACAGCTCATATTCGCTCATAAAATTGGAAATACTTTGGATACCTAGATATTTACCAAAATCTACAAGCTACACTCGAATATTCAGAATCGTAGCTTCATTTTGTGTTCACACAACTTACGTTCGTAGCTTCAAGTTGGCACTGATACAACTTCGTAGCTTCATCAAGAAGTGTGAAAAATCTTCTTTAAACAATCGTAGCTTCAGCTGTTGCATTTAAAAGGAATCCAAAATCGACCGAACTTCATTCCATCTCCAGTAAGCTACCAGGAAGGATTCACAAATTTGAGATTTTTTGAGAGGATAACACTAACTTTATCTGGTAAGTTGATTTCTATTATCCTATAAAAAGTTTAAAATTCTGGCTTGAAGTTTAAGTTGTAAATAAGTTATTACTTTTCTGACTATATTTTGATGCTAAAAATATGCATATATATTATGCTCTATACAGAAATTTACTAGGAATATACTTATTATGAGTCCTGTAAAATGCATTGCATATTATGTAAAACTAAGTTATCCTTGTATTGAAACAAAATACAGTTTCTGTTGTAAAGTGTCCTTCTGTTGTGTGTAATAGCTGTGTGTTGGTAGTCGTGTGTATAGTGCGTCAATATCCAAAATGAACAGTTAGAAAATAATAATTTTCTAAATTGGTATCAGTAAAGTGACAGCTAGAAATTTTAACAAAAGTCACTAAATAAGCTGATTGGGAAATTTAAGTTGATTGGAATTAAAACATTCATAGTGGTAGTGAGGCGATCATTTTCAGACAGAGATACAGTCCCAGATAGACAGCTAGTCTGGCAGACAGTAAATCACTTTGTAGAACTGCTTATGGGCTGAGCTAATTGTAATTGGGAATGCCAAATGTCTGTGTTAAACAATAGGGACATCAAATCTAACTGGATTTCTTATGGGTCGGATTAGTGGGGCTCTAATTGCAATCAACAGTTGATAGTTGTCATTGTTCTGCCAGTAGCTGTGAACAGCACAACAGTTTAGCAGTTAAGCACCTGAATTGCAATTAGGTCGTGGCCTGCAGACCTTAAATAGTGGCCCAGCAGTGATGTGTTCATTAAGCATTCTGCTATTCTCTTATACACACTAGCCACTGATTTTAGTATAAAGACTGATTTTAGTGGAAATATATCAACATAGCATATGTGGAGCTAAACAGCACAGCTATTTTAACTACAGAATTTTACACAGCAACTATATCGTCTACAACACAGCAGTTTTAAGGACGTTTTACAACTCTTAGCCTTTTATCGCTCAGGACATCTTTATTTATTGACTGTAAACAATTTCAGTTGCCATGGATTCCCCAGCTAGAACCCTCTGGAAAAGCAAGGCCCATCTGCAAGTCCTTCAACAACAGTTGACGAAAGCTCAGAACAACCTGGCTACAGTTGTACAAGCAGCCCAAGAACAGGAAGACTGGGTCAAGTAAGTACCCTTTACAAATTATTAATTCTTTCTTATTAAATGTAATATTTTAACCTGCAACATAAGCAGCATATTTCTTGCTCAGTTTTGAAGTAAGCAAAGTTTCTCTGATCAGACCAATTTGTTGTGCTACCATCCGTAATGAAATTCCTTAAAACATTTCTATCAACAGTCTTGATGAATTCATACTGATTCTATAGTACAGTACAGAGTAATTTGACTGGCTTTATGTATAGTAAAAGCTGATGGCTGAAAATTATTTCACTCAAGCTTAGACATGGTTCTATTGCTAAATAAAATGTATATTACACTTTTATTTGAAACATTTTAGAATATTTTCTCAACTAGCTAAATTCATATCATCAGATTCTGAAAGTTTGATGTCTATTTCACACTGTATTGTCAAATTTACTAAATATCATTTTCTCTTCTTTCTTCAGGTGCTTAGCAGATATGACCACCCACCCTGACACCCTCCAACAGAACTTGGACAAGTTGGACAGACTCTGCAAGCTGGCCGAGAGGTACTGGGTCTTCTGCAGTAAGAAGTCTGAAGAATTGGACCTGTGTCGCCAGGATGTCTGCCACCTAGAATCGATCCTCGAAACTCCTTCCCAACTGGACTGCAGTCTTGATCGAAGCTTCGAAGTCAGCCAGTTGGATCTTAGTGGTTGCGCCTAAGTCGGATTATCACAAAGTCAACATTGGATTACCTATACTCGAACTCTAGCCTACATGGATTTACCAGGCTTGCCATAGCCTAAAATCAAAGACTGTTGCAAAAACCGATTGATCCTTCCTGCTTAATTGACTATAATGTTACCCAGAGCCTAAATGAGTTTACCATATAGCCTAAATGGTTCATAACTTGCTATCCATATAGCTAACTTGAAAGACTGTAGCCTAAATGTAATGAGCAGACCAGGCTCTGTAGCCAAAATAACTGTTATTGAAGCGAACTTGTAGCTTGCAAGGACAATCACATTGGCTAGCCTAAATGGCTAACCACATCCAACATGGCTAGTCATAGCCTAAATGGACTTGTTATTTTAAGTTTTACCTTTTTGGTGCTGTTTTGTTTTATAATAAAATCGTCTGTACATATGCTATGTAAATATGAACAATTGAAAACTTGGAAAATGTTATTTTATTGTACACTGTACTAGAGTACTTCTGCTGTGTGAATAAATGTACCGTTTGTTACTCATATTATTGTCCTTTTATCAATTTTCGATGGGGAATATCATATGGGTGAAATAGCACTTCAGTTGCGATCAATATTAAAACGTTTCAAATAGCTGGAACATTTTAAAATGAAGCAAATTGGGTTTGGGGAGCAAATCAATCAATCAAAATCCTACTGATCTACCTAATGGACCCAACCGATAACACTGGCACATTACCAATCTAAACAGTCCACCTACTTTAAATCTTGCTGGGATTTATACTGTTGATTCTATTGACAGATGTCAATTATATCATAAGGATATTTGGAAAGTAAAGAGCCCAGAGCTTGCAAGTGCTCCGAGTTCATATTGTGACAAGTGCTGTCACATTACTTCATTTTTATAAATTAACTATTTAGAAAAACTCTTGCATTATATGAAATGGACTCAAGGCGAGCATGCCGTCTACGTGCTGCTATAAATCAAAAGGGCATGCTCCAAATGTCTAGCAGTACATGTCTCAAGGACATCTCAGAGGGCAGCAAAAAAGAGGCGATCTGAAGAATTGCTCTGTTGCCTAAGCTCAGCATAGCCATGCTATATTAACTGATGCATCAGAGATAAAACCCTTATGGGCCTCTGGCTTCAACTCCTAGCTCTGCTTATTAGCAGCCGTTATTCAATAGCTAGCCAGAAGTGTATCAGCAGCTGGCAGAGAGATGAACTGAGATGAACTGAGAGATCCAGCAGAGGAAACAGTTCCTGAGCTCTGTCTATATCGTAACATCAGATAAGTATCATGATTTATACTCCATCAGTTAGGCAGTCATCATCGCAGTTTTACTTTGGGAACTAAAATTTAAAGGATCAAATTGGCTTGTACTTAGCACCAATTTGATCCAAATTCTAAATTCATAATTATTTGTGTGAACTGAAGGAATTGTTAGAAAAGAAGGAATAATTGAGAGCTTGTTTTCTCAGATAAGATATTATGATGTTTAACTATGTTTAAAGAAGGAGTCTGAGCTACAGCTCCTGGGTTCAGATATGTGATCAATAGAAACAACTGCAGAATGTCATAACAACTCGCAGATTTTACACTTGTTATGTAATTAAACAAATCATTTACCAATGTTATGTAATTAAACAAATCATTTACCAATGTTATGTAATTAAATAAATTGTTGTTTAAAGGTTAAATCAGAGTCATAGTTGTGTATTTAAGTTCAATGACATCAGACCGGCCAGAGTGCGGTTCCGGCCTCAATTACCACAGCCAAGCTAATTATTGAACCTTGTTTTAACAGAATCATCACCAAGATGACATGGTGGACAACCGAACCGCTGGGATGTCTTTGAAAAATCTACTTAGAAAAAATCGACACTGGCGACCTTGAGCATCCAAGGACGAATGGATCATCTGAAGGACGAAAGGACGAGACACAACATGGCCATAAAACATCTCTAAAAACAACGTGGGAGCACCAGCACCAATAAATAAAAGTTAAGTAAAAAAGAAATATGAAATGCATGTGTAGTAAGAAGTTAGAAAGCATTTTTGTACTTTTTTAGAAAGCAATTTTGTACTTCTCCTTAGCAATTATTCTGGGTGTTTATAGGCATGACAATGAAGTTGCTATGCCTATTTCAAATGCTGTGAGTCATTATTATGGATAGTTATGTTAAGTCTTGGTGAGTTTTCTGGTAGATTAGCTCGTGAAAGTACATCAGCTCAATTAGAAGGCTGGATTACAAAAAATACTACAAAATTGATTAAGAGAGACGAAGTATTACATTATTCTTCTTGGCTAAGTTTAGGAGGTCCAGGACAGCTAGACCTGCCAATATTGGTTTTAATTAAGATTATAGATCCGTTTGCAATAAAAGTACCACTAGAAAGAATAATTGGCGTATTGGTACCATTACATTTACAAAAGCATAACAGGAGGTGGAGTGAAGAAAGTAAAAATACACGTAAAGGAAGTAAAGATAGTTTGGGAGATACATCAATAGTGGGTTCACCTAATAAAGGTGAAAATCCTTTCAAATTATTAGATGGAGCAAGTATTATGGAAAATAATGATGAAATAGCACCAGAAGACCCAAATGATGCTATAAATAATCCAGAAAGAGGATCAGAAATAGAAGCAGGTGCATTTGGTGGGCATGAGGTTGTGATTGATGGACGGGAAAAGTTGATAACTGATAATACTGATAATACTGGGAAAGAGAGACAGGAAGAAGTAGAAGATAGAGAAGCTTCTGAGGAAAGGAAGGAAGATAGAGAAGCTCCTAAGGAAAGAGAGGAGGATAGACTTAATGAAGAAGATAGAGAAGCTTCTGAAGAAAGAGAAGAAGATAGAGTTGAATTAAGAGATAGAGAAGCTTCTGCGGAAAGAGAGGCAGATAGAGGGACTTCTGAAGATAGAGACACTGAAAGTGACTCCTCGGAAGAAAATGATAATCTTAACATAAGAAAAGAGGAGGTGCAAGCCGAAGTACATGTAAATACTGATAAATTGACAGTAGATAATATTGAAGTCAGAAATGATAATGTCACGCAGGATGAATTGTTAGATAATCTTACAAATGCGACAGATACAAATGAGGCGCTGACTGAAGCAGCAATCACAAATGCGACAAATATAAATGATACATTGACTGATGCAACAACCACTAATGCTACAATCACTCATGATACAGTGACTACACGACTATCCAGACAGCAACCAATACTTAAAACATTAGGTACGGACCCAAAAGGTAATACGTTTGATTACAGTTTGTCTACCAAAAGACAAATTATTAGACCGACGAAAACGACAACGACGACTACTGATACAGTCACGACCACTAGTATTAGTACACCTTCAGTTTCTAGCATAGTACATAGAATAAATACCCAAAATACAAAAGTCAGTGGAGGGGCTAGATCAAAGGATACAGTAGCATCCAAAAGTAAGGAGGGACAAGCAAAAAACCCAATTGGGAAATCAAGACAGGAAAGTCAATCTGAAGTAATTACAATGGCTTCAAGTAACCAAGTGGTACGTCCTTCAGACTTTGCACCAAAACATTTTAGTGGAACAGGAGGGGAAGACCCTCGAGATTGGTTCAAATCTTTCCTTGATTATCTAGAGTATCAGGGATTAGCAGGAGATTTTCCTGCTTCTTTGAGACGCCTTCGTTTATTCTGCAGATCAGCTGCTAGGTCTTGGCTTTCAATTCATGCTGAATCATTTGAATCAATTTCTGATCTCCAGAAGAAGTTCGAATCGGATTTCGGGGAATTTCATTGCAGAGAATCGAAATTACAAGCTTTAGAATCAAAAAAATTACTCAAGAATCAACCTTTGACCTCATATTTAGCAGAAATAAAAGATCTGGTAAAATCGTTAGAATTGGGTGAAATGAGCATACAGGATCACTTTCGTCGTGGGTTGCCAGCTAAAATTAGAAGAGCATTGAGTCTAGCACCTCCCAAGGACTTTAAGGACCTATTTAACAAAACGCAGGGTTACCTAGAAACCTTAAATCCTTATGACGAGGAAGGATTGAATGATTCAACTTATTTCCCAATGCTTATGAACTTTGAGACAAAATTGGACAGAGTTGCTACCCAATTGAATAAGCTTAGTGAGGAGCAACAGTATCAGAAAAGCAGTGCCCAAAATTTGAATGATATTGACAGAAATAGATCGGATAGCAGAAAACCGATAGATTTCAGGTATAGTGAGGAAAGGTCAGAACCAAATCCTAGAATTATGGAAAGATCTAGACAATCTACTCCTTTCACTGGTCAGTTCAGGGGCCGTTGTTTTTTGTGTGGAATAGTTGGACACAGAGCCAATGAGTGCAGATCTGGTAGATGGAGAAATCAAATGCCCTCAAATCAAGGTCCATTTGAAAATTATCAACCGCAATATGACCAACAAAGAATGCTAATGCCTCCAACAATGCCACCTTCATTGCCACCTCCGATGCCACCTCCAATGACCTATAGTCAGTCATTGCAGAATTACCAAGGGTACAATCAGCCTTATCAATCATATCAGGGTAACACGGCACAAAATGATAGATTCCCAATGAATTATCATCAAAATGAGAGATCAGGTAGATCTTACAGGAACGATGGCCCTAGAAACAGTTCTAGATAACAAGGGAGCCAGCAAAATCGAAGGAGGGACCAGAATAATGGCAGGAAATATGAAGGAAATGGTCAGAGTTGATGGCAAATCCATTACTCAAAGAATCTCAATTAAATGAGATAATGCAGTGAGCTGCAATAGTTGTATTAAATATAGTCTAATTGAGACTTTTTTAAATTATATATTTATTATATTATTGATTATTGTGTGTGCATTGAAATATATTGAATACTATTGATAGTATGATCATAATTTTGTATTATTGTGTGAAATATAGCGTGTAAATACAGGACGTAAAACTCATCCATCCAACATGTGGGCCAAACTAATTTGTGGCAGGCTCTCATTTTGTCCTTGAGTCGAGCACATGTACATTTTGTTGCACTTCAGGGGTAATAGGAGAAGCCTCATAAAGATGAGTCGGGGGCAAGGGTTAGTTGAAAGGCAGACTCAGTAATGCAACATGCATTCTGAGCATGCAAACAGATACAGCACCCTGGATACAATAAGTCACAAGTGCAAAATAACAAGTTTGTTGCACTCAGTTAACAGATATAGGAAAATAAATATCTCATAACCAATTGTGTTAAGCTGAAAAATTGTAGTTAATTGTTACATAAAGGTTATAGGATATGGATAATAAGTATCTTGTGGTCTCCAGGGCAGTAATATGAGAAGATAGAATATTGGAAGGGATACATAATAAGTATAATTGGGATTTATAAGATAGCCATGTGAGCTAAAGAGATTAAAAAAGGGGAGCTAGGTGAGCTCAAATACAGAGTTAAGAGAATAGAGAGAGCTAGGTGAGCTCGAAGAGTAATTATAGAGAGATAAATTGGAATGACTAACAGGACTTAGTTCATTGAGTCGGCCGACGAATATAAGCACCTTTATTGTATTATCGTTACAATAAGCATAAACTTAAATGTTTAAGAAATGACCTTAGAGCGAGGGCTTAAAAGTTCTTATGAACCAGTGCACGGGTTTATTAAGTTTTCTTGACAGCCATTTGGAATGAGTAAGGTGCTTGGAGTACTTAAATCCTGACGAGGATGAGTACTGTTTGCAATAAGGCAAACATAAGGTGATATAATTCTAGAAAATTATCACCACGAGTAATTGTTTTACTGACCTAATACATTTCTTCTGTAAAGTCAGCATGACTGAGAAGATTGGACTGCATATCCCAGTATGCATGTTCCATAATATTCCAGATTACTAATGAAAGGACAAATGATGACTTAGAGTACATAGGATACGAGGATATATCACTATGAAGCCTCTTATCAATCTCCATATCCTTTTCAGCCATTTGTTGAATGGAAACATTTAGTACCCGTATTGACTTCAGTATTCAGCCATTTTGTTGCAGATTGTCCTTTGAATACATGTTAAAATATCGGGAATAAGTCCGATATGATTAATTAAATGGTTGATATTGAAAAGTTGAGTTTGTCTACATAACAGTGATCTACGAAGTACATTATC
Organism: Platynereis dumerilii; assembly: GCA_026936325.1. Classification (NCBI taxonomy): domain Eukaryota; kingdom Metazoa; phylum Annelida; class Polychaeta; order Phyllodocida; family Nereididae; genus Platynereis; species Platynereis dumerilii. Next base: position 2,029,114 of record JAPTHN010000034.1, read on the forward strand.
ATTGCTAAGTTGAACTGTGAAATCTTGATCTGGGTTGCGATCCTATTATACAGGATGTGTTGCTCATAATGGTAAGGGCAGGTAACTGACAGATCAAGAGAATGTCGAATTATTGATGAAGTCCAGCTTGGGAAATTTTACCTAGGCCAAATCCTTCGAAAGAGCAGTTTGGTTGTGTGAAATCTGAATTTCTGAATGAGAAGATTTGATAAATTAATAGCTCTTCTTCAATTTATGTGATAAGAATGAGACTTGGGTCGTTAATATAGTGGTTAACGAAGAGTGAGTTCTATAAATTTCAGCAATTTAGGGTCATTATTTACGACGTTATGGCCATAAGAAGTATCTTTTTATATCTTTTAACATTTACTATGTACAAAATGTAAACAAAGATGACCTAGTTTTGGATCTTTTGCACTCATAAGACACCATGACCCCAGCGAGGTTGATTGGGTGTTATGTAATACAGTATGGTTGATTACGTAAGATTCCCACGCCTACGCATGACTCAGCAAAAAATTTTCAGAATGTAAACATTAGTCGCTAAAAAGTTCATTTCTTGGGGGAGCTGAGTTGAAAGCTAAATTGCGTGATTACGCTAAGTTGCGAAGAAAATTGAATGATGGAATTTGATAGACAACTAAGTAAAGTATGTACAGAGGGAAAATGGTGCTGCCGACTCCATTAGATTAGGAGTTATAAGGAAGTATAGTAAGGTGAACTATAATTATAGAATAAATAGCAAAGTTCATAAGATAATGAACTGAATATGAGTTTGTTGCTACTCTTGCATGATATTGATATTGCAGATAATTACTACTCTAAAGCAAACTTCCAAAACCCAGATATGTTAGCAAGGGAAGTTTACCATTAGTAGTTTTTACCATTGTCGATTGACTCGATAAGTCATTTTCTACTAAGAACTGCCCTATGAAAGCCTATCCTATTAATAGAGTAATTACACGGTACTTTCAATTGTCGGATTTTCTTGGCCATCATTTATATAGGAGTTATAAGGAATTTATTTATTTAATAATTTCATTTATTACTAGACCATCATTTATAATGGTCCAATGGTGTTATGCATCGGGCACCGCCTTCTACATCCATAGTTTGGGAATAAGTACAGTGATTTCTGATGGCCAGGGCATTAGTTGTCTCCAGTATTTTTAGTCAAATTTGGTTTCTTGTTGCCTGAACTTACAGCTTTTAAGCTGCAGCTCTTCCTGGATTGAACTTTGCTTCAATCTAGCTGAGTTAATGAGGTGATAAAATATGTATTCGATAATATGGCAATCTTTGTTTGTCCAATAACTGTGTTATTAAAATTCTTGTATTTTGGCCGTGTTGATGGTTTTCATAGCTCTTGGGGCGATAAATGCGCGCATGACCAAAGCAGGCACTGCGTTTGGTACATTCCTTAAGAATGCAGACAATGCAGTTCCTTTGAGAACAATCGATACACCAAGAACTTAATCAGCATAATTGCTAGAGTACCAGCTACAACCGCAAAGAAAATGTATAAGGGCATGCAGAGGCATGCAATTGGAGTTAAGAAAAATTCACAATATTTAAAATAATTCATTTCGTCTTGAATAGAAATAAGAGTGGGACAGCCGAGACTTCGGTCTAAGACGCAGAGGAATTTGGACGAGGAGGGGGGCCTTTGTGCTACCCCCCACTTCTTCTAGGAAATGGGAGGAGTTTTGACTAGCAGGGGGTGTTTCGTGCTATTTATAGACTGCTCATTCTATTTATAGAATGGATATTATGGATGCCATGTGTGGAGGCTAGGTCGACTGTTTGCAATAACACCAGAGGTCGACACGATGCAGTTGGAAGTTCTACATGAAGCTACACTCACTTTCTTTACACCGACATCTGGTGTTGAAGCAGATAGTTACCAATTTTGCAAGGAGAAACTAGAAAGATCCATAAGGAAAAATGCAAAGTTATAATAAATAAAATTCATACATTCTACACAATCCTGGTCAATTGTAGTACGGGTGGGTGAGCCTACTTGCTAATACAGTGAGCCACACATTGTCGAATAGTGTGCTAACAATTATTTGCGATTCTTGCAAGAAATTGAATGTTCCTTGAAGGGACTTGGCAAATGATCGAATAGGTTCAGTCTTTGCTAATGTTAAAAAAACCAGCTGTGACTCTTGTAGGAAGTTGAACGTTCCCTATACATTGAAATTGAAATCAACTCGGACTTAGTCGAAGTGACCGTCCATTATTCTTCTTTTGTGGATCAGTGAGTGTTCTATTCACTCTTGCAGAACATTTATTTAACCTTTCACATTTTGCGTATACCAGCACTTGTGATGCTCTGATTGCTTGTTGAGGTTTTTTCGTTGAGTTGATAGCAAATTCTTCTGTCTCTTCTCTGCTAAAGCAGAGCTTGTAATCCTCGAGTTAAAAGGAAATATGGGTGTTGGATAATGATGAAATGGAGGAGGCATGTACAGATGCTGCGCATACTGCCCTTGCTATTATAATTTTAGTGGTGCAATGGTTCATTTATTGGAAAATAGGTAAGATCGGTTACGTCATTCATATCTGGGGGGGTCCTGCCTGGGTTTTCCTAGGGCTTCTCTGTGCGCTGACTGTGGGGGTCTGGCCTAACACAGGACCCATAGTGCCTCTTGCCTGTTCTTCAGGGAATGGCTGTTCAGTTACATATTTAATTTTCCCTACAACTGTAAAGACCAAAATCAAATTCCAACTTTCCCTCGAGACTAGCAGAATACTTAAGGTTTCAGAAGCTAGAAAACAAGACCTTCCACAAGTCTTCAATCTAGGCTTAAGCCGCTAATAGCACATTCAGTGTTTGGACAGGACAACATGAAGTGGTTGCTGATTGTTACCTAGAGATCTTGCCGTTGCTATGAGAAAATAACTAAATAATTGAACTTCGTTAGAACAGATGGATGCACCATCCACAAACTGCTTATGATTCGTCAACTGTATCACTCACCTAACCCACCTTCCTCTTCCTAATCAACCTTTCAATGCATTTTGAGAATATTAATCAAAACAGATCCTAAACAATCATTACCAAAATTCAAATCACTCAAATTTCAACAATTATCTACATAGTAAATTCAAAATCTCAACATTCAACCCATCTAAATGTCATAGCATAGCCATATAGTTAAATATATATTTAATTAATCGTTCCGCAATGAATGTCTGAATGTTTATGACAACCTTGGTGGGTGTACTGAATGAGATCAAAATGATTAACTTAATTATTTTAGTATTGGTATTCGCCCAAGACAGCCTTTGAACTATACACATCTGTGTGATTTGTGTATTCAGTCTATGTACTATACTTTGTTTGACATTTCATAAGCCGAGAATCCTTGACCTTTGGGTGATTATTGATCGATAATGTGTTATTTTGGATATTGAGTGCAATCACTTGATTGGTTTAGAATGATCGTGAGTCCTTGAGTCTTAGTATATAGTTGAGCTTGAGCGAGTTGTTCTTCAGTCTCGACTCAATCTCAGGAGAGAGGGGCAAAGAATCGATTTATACAATAGATTCTGAGACTACTTACTACCACAGGCTGATGTTGAGAGAGGTAAGGCATTTAATAATCTATATAGCTGAGCATATGAATTCATTATATACTTAGAATGTATAATTGACTGAGAAACTTTAAAATTACAGAGTGAAGGGAGAAAAGGGAACAAGGCATGCTAAAGGTGATTTTTCATTTATTTGGTATTTCTTATTGGAAGTTAATAGCAATTTTGATTGGGATATTAGCTATATTAGTTATTTTCTGCTTGTTGTGCTGCAAGCTGACAAGATAGAAGTATGGCTGTATGTTTTAATTATGTGGGGCTCATAGTTTTTTCTATGATATGCATCAGTCTTCAGGACAATGCAGAGGTTAGACCTGAATGCTCACAAAGAGTATTTAATACTCACTGTCAAATGATTGAGCCAGGGGCATTTAAGTGTGTACCTAAGACTGGTTTCAATGAAGTATGTCGAATGGTCAATATGACAGGAATAAGAACTATCATTTTCCAGAATTGGAATACTGACGTGATACAATTGAGGCCATTCGCGTCTATAGCAGGAATACAGGAGCTAGAACTGAAATTTTGGACGGTTAAGATAGACTTGGCGGATTTACTGGAACTATTTCCAGCAGTGAAGAGAGTTCGTTTTCAGAGAGCTGAGTTTAATACTCACAGACCTGTTGAGATGGAGACTCAAATAGAACAGCTAGAAGGTCTAAAGTACTCAATATTTGAGAAACCAATATCCAGTCTGAACTTGCCTAAATTAAGAAGGCTGGGATTAAGACTAGAAAGCGCAGTGGAGGATTATCAGCTAGGTAATCTACATTTAACTGAATTAAGGATAAATGCTCCAGGAGCATATAGATTCAATTGGCCCAAGCTTGCAAATCATTCCACGCTTGAGGTTCTAACTGTTCAGGGTCTTGCTAGAATGTATGCCAATATACAAGATTTTCCTTATACAAATTTGAGAACTCTTAGGATTCGTGGAAAACGTTTTCAGCTTAACTTGACTGATTTTCTGGGAGGCAAGGTCTTTGATAAACTGAATGTGTTGGAATTATCAGGAATTGAATTAATGGAAGAAACAGATTTCACTCCCTTGATGAATTTAAGAGAACTTATTATCAATAAACCTTACACGTTTTTTGGGAAAGTAAGACGGTTTCCTGAGAATCTTTTGAAGTTGACTTTAAATGACTTAGGTGAGAAAGAAGTACTGGCTAGGCATGACCTTATTGTAAAGTCTAATCTGCATAAAATTGAAATAGTTAACTGCAAGATTAAGACTATTAGACCATCATTTTGGGAAGGTTTTCTAAATTTGAGATTTATTAATTTGACTTTTAATCGGTTCAAGTCTTTGAATCTGAACCCAGGTTTAGTTAAATTAACTGAAATAGATTTGAGTAATAATCAGTTAATGATTCTTCCTGAAGATTTGCTATACTACCCCAAAATGAGAACAATTAATCTTAGCTATAACTCACTTGAGGTATTGGACTTGGGTATTCCTTACACTCCTGAGAAGGTATCTCGATCCTTGCAGGTTATTAATTTAACAGGTAATGATTTGGAATGTAGCTGTCCTTGGAAATCATTTTCCATGGCTTTCCAGGAAGGAGTGCGAATTGTGGGAAGTTGTAATGATTCCATATCATTAAGTGATTTGGATGTCTCTATCTGTCCAGATTATTTAATACCAAATCGACAGCAAAGAGACATAGATTTGCAGCAGTTGGTGACTCCTCCTGCAGATTTGTTTGATCTACAAGGTATAGCCTTACCTGCAGAAGATATGAGAGATAGTTTGAACAGCTTTTCTAGAAGGATTAGGAATGAGGAGACAAGGGGTTTTGTGAGTGCCCCATATGGTGTCACCTTCTCAGCGAACAAACGGTTTATTATAGGCCTTGAAGATCTTAAGATACACGTAAAATTGAATTGGCCAAATCTGGCACTTCCTGAGATTCCTGAACAATCAAAGGAGATTCTAAAAGAGATTTGTAGTGGAGAGGAGGAGATGTTACGAAGAATTTGCGAAGACTACCAGCCGCTTTTAACATATGCAGATAGACAAACAGTTGAGTTGAGAGAGCAAGTGCTTAAGAGGTTCCAGGAATTGGTAACTATTTTCCAAGATCCAATTTTGCCTGGTAGTCGGACTAGACTTCGCAGATCTGAACAACCAGAGTTAAAACCCACGGATGAACCGATAATTGAGGACATTTTGGACACTGACTACTGGGAATCTGAACATGATAGGATTCAGATATGGCAGTGGGCCACTGCATCCTTTAGCGGTGTTATGCATTCGTCATTAACCCAAACCAGGGCCAAAGCTTTTGTTAAAGCCATTAGACTTTTGGCAGGGCGGCAGTCCTTGTTGAGAGATTCCCATCAAACCATGAGGCAGGATTTAATCGAAATAGTTGAACTAAAAACTAAGTTGTTTGAAAACACAACTAGAAACATAGAGGAGTTATATGAGTTACTCAATTCAACGAACATTGAAATGCAATCTGCTTTAAGAGGGGTTTATCAGCGCATGAATGTTCTACAGAAGAGAACACGAACTATTCGTGTTTTGAGTCTGCTTGGATCTAGGTATTTAAGTTTGAGCAATGAGAGGGTAGAGCAATTCAAGCATCTTTTGAAAGAAGTCGAGGCTGTTTTGACTGCAGTCCAGCAGCTTGATCGAGGACACCTCAGTTATAGACTTCTAGCACCGACTGATATGCAAGACTTGATTATTAGAGCAAGTCAATTGCTAAGGGATTGGCACCCAACTCACAAATTACTTTTTAAGAGTTTTAGTGAGTTCTATGGAGCGAAGTTCAGTTTTATTGCAAATCATCATGGATTGGTTCTCCAATTATCTTGGCCTATCTTAGCTAAAGATAGTGCACAATATTGGCTTTATAGAACACGTTCCATCAGCCTACCATTGATAACTGATAGTAGTTTTAATAAGCCAGAGTCTAATCATGATTATACTCGAATTAAGTTAGAGAGTGAGTATTTGGCTGTTTCCAATGAGTATAATTTTGTTGAAGTTAATAGCCTTGATCTGGAAGATTGTGAACAGATTGGTAACGCATATCATTGTTACCAGAATTTCTTAGAGAAGGATAATCATCGGGTGAATTGTATGTCAGCTTTATATTTAAATAAATCAGCTGAAGTTATTCTTGACTTATGTGAAGTCGAGTATATGTTTGCTCCTGTAAAGTTTAGAGCAGAAGTTATAGATGCTGGAGCTCATCTTCTCTTGAGTGGCTTGCAGACTCCTTGGAGGATGCAATGCGACGAGTCTAGGACTCCTAGAGAGATGCAGGGAGCTCCTATTGCTTTGTTATCCAAAGACATTCTTTGCCGTTGCAGCATAAGCTCGGTAAACGGTCATGTTGGTCGTAGAATTACAAATTGTCCAGACAATGAACAACCTAGGCTTATTATTCAATATGTGTCTAATGAGATTGCCAGGGAAGCATTTCCTAATTTAACTATGCAACCTTTTCTAAATAACTTAGATGTTATGGATGAGTATCGAGAGTGGGAGGCTCCCCAATCCGACACTTTAGAGAAACTACGAAGCTTTAGGTTACATAATACTACTTCGGCCGTTATGAGGCTACGCGAATTGACTGAGGAATTAAGAAAGAAGGGCGAGAAATTCGATAGAGATTGGGATCTTCTGGGAATTGATGGTGATATTACAAAATGGTTTACACCCAGAGGATGGACAAAGGGAGTATTTGCTGTGGGAGCCCTTTTTGGCTTTATAGGATTTATTATGGCGACATTTTTATGTTTTAGACAAGCTCGGAGTAATGGAGTTCTGAGATCTCTGATGTTTATGGGAGCTCCACATTTGGCAAGGGCAAATCCTTTGTCAACTACAGCTTCCCCAACTCCTTCGACTCAGGAAGTTGTTCTTAGTTCTGAGTCAATGATCAGAATGATAGCTATGAACTTTACTGTGTTCTTGATTATGATGGCATTAATCTACTGTATTAAGAGAATGTTTAATTATTGTTGCCAGCAAGCAAGCTTGTATATGGTACACCCTGAGCTGAAAGAACATCCCAGGGCTAGGATCTATTTAGAGCTTTCAGATTTGAAGGATAGGGTTATACTTGAGGTTATGAATGTTCGAGCTGCTGCTGAACAGCTACATTTTCAGGGAAAGGTCACATCTAGTCTTATCAGGATGGATCATCACACCCTGTATTCTATTTTAAGGGTTTCATGGAAACAAGGAGATTGTAAATTACTTGTAGGAGAGTTGGAACTGGATTTACCTGCTCTAATTCCAGTACGAAGGATGAAGAGAAATCAGGTTCAGAAATTACTGGAAGGAGATTGTGTAATTGGAATTTTGGTCAGCGATAATAATTACTTGTATAAATTGACTGATAGCCCAAGATTGATTGATAATAAAGGGCCTTATCAGAGTTTGATTGACGAATTGCAGGCTAGGCAAAGATGTCTGGGAAATCTTGAGCTGCCTGGTTATAACTGTCAATCCGATGTACAGATGGATATTGTACAACCTACAGCTCCGAATTGTGGGGTTGCTTGTGGGAAGGGAATTGTGGAGACTACTATTCTGTAGGGTTATTAATTCCGCTTGAGTTATTAGTTTAACTATTTAAGAGTATGTTGGCATGAAACTAATAACAAAACTGCACGTGAATGCTGAAAGTTAATCTGAGTTGTGTCTATTTAAGCAAAGTTTATTGATTTCTTAAGATATTTAATTGAGATACTTGTACTGGATTTAAATTGCCTTCTTGTAATAATCATTAATTATATTACATTTAATATTACTATTTGGTTTGAATCGAGTGAAGTGTTGTGCTGTGTTTTAATCAAACTTGTACTCTTGTTTGAAGTCTTGTTTGAACTCTTGTTTGAGCTCTTGATTTTATTGGTTACTTAATCCATGAATAAGTTGTTTGCAGATTAGAGGTGAGTGGATTAGGAGATGATCTTAGTAATTTGGTAATTTAATGTAAAGTTCCAGAGGAGAGATTGCGCTGTACTAGCAGCCTTTGTGAAGTTAAATTTTTAGTGTCATCCGCAGGGAAACCTCTTATTGTATTTCATTGCGGATGATAGTGTATGATTATGATAGCAATTTATGTATTGCTCTCATTCTTTAAACATGTGTCTTATATAATTACTATGAATACCTATTCAATTATATTTAGTTAATTCCATTACTTAGAGTGATTTTGGGAATTGCAGTGGGTTGTGAATTATTTACTTTTCTTATAAATATGAAGTTTTATAATTATTTATGAGTTGGGCTAATGATGTTGTTGAGGACTGAATGATTGATGGAAGTTCGGAATTAATTCTAAAATCAATTTTCTTTTATTTGATTGCAGGCCAGGTTCTCGTCTTCCTCTCGCTCTCTCTCGTTCAGCTCATCCTCCACTCGTTACGCTCAGCTTGTTGCCTCACCGAATTAAGGCTTGCCTTGGAAGTCTTAATTGATCATCAATTGAAGTGAACCGAGAGCTGGAATCGCACGAGCAAGCTCGCGAAAGATACTTTCTTCTACAAGACCGAATCGGACATTGAATCTGGTCTTATGGAATCGTTTTACTTGAAGGTTCGTCTTCTTGTGAACTCTCGTTGAAGGTCGACTTCAGCCTCGAATATGTGATCGCTTGGACAATAACAAGAAGATTCGTGTGTGTGTTAATAGAAGGTTTTATTTGCTCGAACTCTAGAATTGCGCCTCCATTGCTCGGTGGACTTCGTTGATGATTGTTGAACAAGACTTTAATTAATTTACTAAGGTGATATATATTAATATTGATGATTTAATTAATTTTTGATTTATTGATCTGTGTTTGAATTGATGGTTGTTTGAATTTGCTTACTTGAATTTTGAAGGTTTATTGATGTTCGGTTTCCTGATTCAGAGATTGCGATGGACTGTTTAGTTGAGGAAAAAGGGTTTAGAGATAGGTTAAACCAAGGGGGAGATAGAGGATGGAACTTGAAGAGTCATTAATGCAAGAGTTATTTTAAAACAGGGGGGGTTGTGACAAGTGCTGTCACATTACTTCATTTTTATAAATTAACTATTTAGAAAAACTCTTGCATTATATGAAATGGACTCAAGGCGAGCATGCCGTCTACGTGCTGCTATAAATCAAAAGGGCATGCTCCAAATGTCTAGCAGTACATGTCTCAAGGACATCTCAGAGGGCAGCAAAAAAGAGGCGATCTGAAGAATTGCTCTGTTGCCTAAGCTCAGCATAGCCATGCTATATTAACTGATGCATCAGAGATAAAACCCTTATGGGCCTCTGGCTTCAACTCCTAGCTCTGCTTATTAGCAGCCGTTATTCAATAGCTAGCCAGAAGTGTATCAGCAGCTGGCAGAGAGATGAACTGAGATGAACTGAGAGATCCAGCAGAGGAAACAGTTCCTGAGCTCTGTCTATATCGTAACATCAGATAAGTATCATGATTTATACTCCATCAGTTAGGCAGTCATCATCGCAGTTTTACTTTGGGAACTAAAATTTAAAGGATCAAATTGGCTTGTACTTAGCACCAATTTGATCCAAATTCTAAATTCATAATTATTTGTGTGAACTGAAGGAATTGTTAGAAAAGAAGGAATAATTGAGAGCTTGTTTTCTCAGATAAGATATTATGATGTTTAACTATGTTTAAAGAAGGAGTCTGAGCTACAGCTCCTGGGTTCAGATATGTGATCAATAGAAACAACTGCAGAATGTCATAACAACTCGCAGATTTTACACTTGTTATGTAATTAAACAAATCATTTACCAATGTTATGTAATTAAACAAATCATTTACCAATGTTATGTAATTAAATAAATTGTTGTTTAAAGGTTAAATCAGAGTCATAGTTGTGTATTTAAGTTCAATGACATCAGACCGGCCAGAGTGCGGTTCCGGCCTCAATTACCACAGCCAAGCTAATTATTGAACCTTGTTTTAACAGAATCATCACCAAGATGACAATATATATATAGCAGTTCTCAAGAGGGTTGATTCTGCGAATAATATTTCATCAGACTTAAATTCTAGTCTAAGTCAGGTTGATTGAGGGATGGATGATTGGGGCTTTACGTCCTGTATTTATGCACTTTGAGGCTAATTAGAACAGGGGGTTGACTGGTTGGTTGTTGGGAGAGAGTTTGCACATTTACTCCACATGTGGGATCTTTAACTTGCCCAGCATAGACACTGATACAAGTGAATGGTAACATACAAATTGCAGAGCAGTAGGATACTAGTAGACAATTGGGCATAACAACAACTTCAGAAAGTAATCTTATATTATGGAGAAACTTAACTAAACTTCGAGTTTATATACTTCCTAATTACAAATATCAAGCAAGCTACTGATTTCGTAAAATCATTAGATCCATAGCTTAAAATCTGAGTCAAAACTTGCAAAAATGCTGTTAAAATCTGCCCATAACATAGATTATGAGCCGATAGGGGTATATCAAAATCCTAGATCCATATCTTCTTATCTTAAAACTCAATCAAAACTTGTAATAATCTGGTTAACAATAGATTACGAGCTATAGGGGAGGGGTACTATTTAATACCTACTGGAAATAACTTATTAAGAATAGCATTTTGAGATAGCATTAGTAGCATAGATTGCTTTGGTTCTAAATCTTATTTTAATCTCATTTAATCTATAGCACATGGATTGTATAATAAGTAATTCCATTTAAACCATTTAGGGCCTATAAGCAATAATTGCAGTGAAATAACTACAAATGCAAAGTTCTGAATTTGGTTGCATCTACTCTGATTGTAGGGCTGCAAATAAATGTACGTGATTATCATTATTATATAGATCTATTGCTTCATTCGTTGCTACTTCATTAAAATCAAACTTCTAAAATAGGTAGCAGTTGCATTGACTGTGTATTAAAGCGGGAGATTATGGACATTTTAGTTGCCTATTCATTAAATCAAAGACTTTTAAGAACCATGATTCCTAGTTTTAGCATGTATTTAGGAGCAGTTTATATCAAGGGCGTAGGCCTAATGCATGTAATAAGTGGCTTTTTGTGAGGCTTTTTGTAAGCCAATTTGATATTAAAGACCATTTTAGAGTATCTTACATCATGAAAGGTAGCTTCATAAGCTACATGCACACATTAAACCACTCAGCGACACCTATGGGACCAATAATGATAGCTTTATCATTGTCCATTGTGAAGGCATTATTGCTAAGTGTCAGAATTTGCACCAAATTTGCTATAAAAATGCTATTACATCATCAGAGCAGCAATATAAAGCCTGTAATAATGTCGTTAAATCAAAGTTAGCTCATACAGGGGGTTAATAAAATATCCATACTTTTTAATGCATGCACTTAAGGGTAAAATTGCATTACAATAAACTTTTTTGGGCAATTCTTTATTCACCAAGTTTTTAACAGGTAATCATGGCCTAATAATGATGTTACGTAATGGGCATCTACATCAACATATTAGAAGTCAGTTGTAACACCTTTATGGTACTGATTACATCATTATGACATCATTATGACATCACAGATTTTGACACCCTTCCTAATTTATGCAGAGATATGGCCACTACTGGAAAACAGTAGCCCCACCCCTATCTTATCTGCTTGTAGCCAATACAGTACGCTCTTTTGTCCTTTAAGATAGTAGGCAGGAACATAGCCCTGCCCCCCCCCCCAAAAAAAAAGAAAGAAAGAAAGAAGAGGGAATAGGTGAATTCGATTTAAAGTTCGACAGATGGTTGACAGACAGACATGGTTAAGTAGATAGATATGAAGATAGGAAGGTAGGTGACTGGTTATCTTGACAAGTATATGGCCTGTCTCAAAAATAATAGACCCCCTGGGAAAATATGCCATTTTATGCTTTGACTTGTATAATACATAACATTTGTTGCTTCTGAGTATTTCACTTTGTGAAGACATGCATGGGTGACAAAGTTTTGAAAGAAGTGCCTAGTTCAGGAGAAATTGCATTAATAGATGTCAGGATGTTGTTGTTGTTGTTTTCTTGTACGACCCTATTGCGTGGTCTGAATAGTCCCCCTGACAAAATTTGCAAATGTTCTCTCCTTGAAACAATAAAATGTCACATTTGTATAATGTTCACATTGAAAAAATAACATCCGGTTCATGGTTAGTGACTTAAATTTTAAAATTATGTCAGGAGTGTTACGTTTTCGTGTGACAGAACAAAAACAGTGCTTACATATAGTGGTCTATTTTCAATAATTATTGAATAAGTTAGCTATACCATGTTTTTATGACACATATATAGTTTTTAATGGAACATATGTTAGTAAATGAAAAATATATGTCATACATTGCAAATTACAGCATCATTCGCATGCTCATGCGCGAAACACCAAAACATTATTTTTCTTAAAATATCAATACATTTAATGGCACATAAGAGATAATAGTATATATTTTACGTGAATGCATACCTTTAAAAACACTATTGATATATTTAAAAATTACTGTAACATTTTTATGCATGCATTGCATTGCATGCTCCATACTTTGGTGTATACATGTGCTTGCAGGAACCCAGCTTCCTTTGTGCTGTCAGAAGTATATACACCTGTACTAAATACTAATCTTTTAGTTCTAAACTTTCTTACAGTATCAAACAATATATAGGATTTATAGTATCATTTTGAGAAAATATAAGGTCTATACTTTATAAACACATATATAACAACTCCTGAATTTTGGTTTTAATTTTTACCTCTCTGTTATTACACCAGGGGGTCTATTATTTTTGAGACAGGTCATATGGGTAGATCTGCAGGACTTTGATTGATTGGTTGATTGATTGATTGATTGGTTGAAAGATCGATCGATCGGTTGATTCATTGACTGATTGGTTGGTTGATTGATTGATCGATTGGTTGATTGATTGATTGATTGAAAGATTGATAAATAGGTAGACAAGCAGAATGGATAGATAGATAGATAGATATATAGATAGATAGATAGATAGATAGATAGATAGATAGATAGATTTACACAGACTATAAGTTGCAGATTGGATGTCTTGAGTGCTGAACTTTTTAAAATTGTATTTTTTTGTCCAGCAAGGCAGTACTTCACAGGAAATATGCTTAGGCATGTTGTGTCATCATACTGTCACTGTAAACATATATTAAGTATTTAATTTCTAAAGCGCAAAAATAACACAGATTCACTGTGCCTCCAGAATCTGTTGGCGGGGCACAGTGAATCACTTGACCTTTTTCAACCATTATCTCAAAGATCTAAAGCAGCATTTTTGTTTTTTAACACTGTGAATGTGTAGTGGAAATCTTTATCTTTCATTGAAGCCGTTGATTAAGGAACTTAAATAGTAACTCATTGAGACATCGCAAAACTAAACTTTGCTGATTCACTGTGTCCCCATTCCCCCTATTCAGAAAACTGCAATATTTCTGTTTCACTAATAGTTGTAATTCTTTCAGATGAAGCATCTCCAGAGAATTCCAAACTGATAAACTTGTTCACAACAGAGAGAGCCACTGTCTGCAAAGTAAATGCAGCACCCCAAGTGGAACTTACGGACACTAACTTTCACTCTTATGTGCTGGAATCTTTCAATCTCCATCATTCTCCAACGAGACTTCCTCCAGAGTTCCCATTTAAGCGTGTAACACCTGGAACTCCTTGAAGTCCCAGAACTCCCTCTCTGCTAGCTAAACTAACTGTCCACTAACTCCCACAACTCCCATTATCTTAACCTTACTCTCGTAACTCCTGCTAACTCCCACTAACTCCCTCAACTCCCGCTAACTTTCACTAACTGGCTCGTTGGTCACTTTGTAGTGTGTCCGAGTCATCTTCTTGCTCTAACTAAACTTACTTTTGCTTTCTGGACTTGTTGGTCACTTTGTAGTGTGTCCAAGTCTACTGGTTCTCTCAAACTAATCTACCTACTCCGATATTTCTTGGCTCGTTGGTCACTTTGTAGTGTGTCCGAGTCATCTTCTTGCTCTAAATAAACCTACCTGTGCTTCCCAGACTTGTTGGTCACTTTGTAGTGTGTCCAAGTCTACTGCTTCTCTCGATCAAATCAGCCTACCTCAAAATCAACTGGCTCGTTGGTCACTTTGTAGTGTGTCCGAGTCATTGTCTTGCTCTAAACAAGCTTATCTGTGCTTCCCGGACTTGTTGGTCACTTTGTAGTGTGTCCAAGTCTACTGCTTCTCTCAATCAAAGCAGCCTACCTCAAAATCAACTGGCTCGTTGGTCACTTTGTTGTGTGTCCGAGTCATTGTCTTGCTCTAGCAAAACTTAACTGCTTTCAAGACTTGTTGGTCACTTTATAGTGTGTCCAAGTCAATCTCAAATCAGACCAAACCAGCCTCAAACTCGATTGGAAAAGCTTGTCAGTCACTTTGAAGTGTGTCTGAATCAAATTTCAAAAAAAAAAAAAAAAAAAAAAACAGGCTTAAAGCTTTGTGCAAAGAATTGTTGGGCACTTTGTAGTGTGTTTCAAGTTAGTTCAAAACGAAAAGATAAGCAAAAGTTGCCATGTCTGGTACAAAATTGTACTCGGATGTGGTGCGCAGTGGAATAACAAGTGCCGAATCACAAAAAAAGCACTGTAAAAGTATGAATACAGAATGGATTCCAATCTCAAACAGGTCAAGAAAGTATACTAAAAGAGGCACATCTCCTCATGCGCTACAACCACTGACCCTCACAAATAAATTTTGGCCTCTTGACAAACCGAATCTGACTTGTACTGACAAAAGTCAGTACCAAAATGGAGAGAAAAAATCTGGAAGGCATTCTTTAAATATTGCTCTATGGAATGCTCAAAGCCTTCGTCAAAAGACACAAATGGTAAAGGAATTCAGAGATGAATCTGACATTGACATTTTCCTTTTTGTTGAAACTTGGTTAAAACATGATGACCAAGTGGAAATAGGGGAATTGGAGAGACAAGGAGAATGTGTCTTCTTACATGAACCAAGGGAGGGTAGACAAGGAGGAGGTGTTGGCTGTTTGGTAAAAGCTGGACTGAATGTTGTGAAAAAGGAGAGTGCAAAATGTAAGACATTTGAGCACATGGAAGTCAAGTTTCAAAACAACAACAAAACTTTAACTTTAGTTGTTGTGTACCGATCAGAACCTTCAAGTCAAAATAGGTACACTATATCTGAATTCTATGAAGAATTTAATCAACTCCTTGCTCACTATCACACTTACGAAAACGAAGTAATACTAACAGGCGACTTCAACTTTCATGTGAACAAGCCAAAAGACAGGAAAGCTTCTGAGTTCATCAGTATCCTAGATATGTTCGATCTTGTACAGCATGTCTCCTCTCCAACTCACAAAGAAGGCAACACATTAGACTTGGTAATCACACGACACAACTCTGTCCTAACTAATTGTTCCATTGGTGATCTGAATTCAGACCACAGATGCATCACATTGAAGCTTAATGTGAACAAAAATAGCAATCCTGTAAAGAAGGTCACAGTCAGAAACACTAGGCGTATTAATATTGTTGAGTTCAAAAAAGATATAGCTTCACATCTTTCTGAAAAACAAACTGAAGTAAGAACTGAAACTGAACCATCCAAACTCCTGGACGAACTTGTCAACTTATACAATTCCACAGAATGCATCTTAGATAAACATGCACCAGCAAAACTCAAAAGAATAATCATTCGTAATGCCACACCATGGACAAACGCAGACATCAAAGACCTGAAAACAGCTAAAAGAAAAGCAGAGAAGCAATGGCAAAAGTCAAATCCTGATACGGATTGGGAAACTTTCAAAGATAAAGAAATGCCATGAATTCACATCTGATCCAACTCAAATCAGATGACCTATAAGAGCAAAAATTAAGCAAACAAAATGAGACTCTAAATCCATGTTCAAGGTTCTTAATGCCTGTCTCAACAGGAAACAAGAGCTGCCCCTTCCCCATCATGAAGATGAGAAACAGCTAGTTAATGACTTTAACACATTCTTTGATGAGAAAATAGAAAAGATACGGTCTGAACTTAACTCCAACTCAACTGATCCCACAGTTGAGACAGTGGTTGACACAGAAACATCACTGGACAATTTCAAAACTCTTTCACATGCAGAGATTAGAAAACTGATATCAGAAATGCCAAAAAAACACTGTGCACTTGACCCAATACCTACATGGCTGCTGCTTGAATGTCTTGATGAATTTCTTCCAGTCATAGCTGAAATTGTCAACTTGTCACTCACTCTTGGCCAGATGCCGCAGGCACTAAAACATGCACTGGTTAAACCACTCCTGAAAAAAGCAGGCATCGAACCCATAAAAAAGAACTACAGACCAGTTTCAAACCTATCCTTCTTGAGTAAGGTCATAGAAAGTGCAGTGATAAAACAGTACACTGACCACATTGTTAAAAACAAGCTAGATGACAAGAAACAATCTGCCTACAAGAAGTTTCACAGCACTGAAACTCTTCTTACCAAAATTCACAATGACATAATGTTGAGCATGAGTCGCGGTGAGGTGACAATGCTGGTACTCCTGGATCTATCAGCAGCCTTTGATACAATTGACCATAGCATTCTCATTAAACGACTGGAAAATAGATACGGAATAAATGGCTCAGCTCTGCAGTGGTTCAAATCCTACATTTCACAGCGATCACAGGCAGTAATTTTGAATGATGTTATGTCAGAAAGGCTGGACCTGAAGTATGGAGTCCCACAAGGGTCTAAGTTAGGTCCCATACTATTCAATTCTTACATCGCACCAGTCAGTGAAGTGGCACAGAGAAATCAAATTGAGGATGAAAAATATGCTGACGATGAACAGCTTGTGCTCTCCTTTAAGCCGAACTTCCTTGGTGATCAAATAAAAGCAGTGGAGAAAATGGAGAAGTGCATAAAAGAAATTAGAAATTTTCTTACCGAAAACATGCTCTGCAACAATAGTGACAAAACTGAACTCCTCATCATTGGCACACCTCAGCAACTAAAAAAGCTAAAGGTTTCATCAATCCAGGTAAACAACATTGAGATTCAAACAGTGGACAATGTCCATAATCTTGGTGTCATATTTGACAAAGAAATGAAAATGGAAAAGCAGGTGAACAAAATGTGCAAAAATGCCTACTTCAACTTAAAAAACATATCAAAGCTGCGTAAAAATTTAGACAAAGAGGCAACAAAAACAGCAGTAAATGCACTGGTCACTCCACATCTGGATTATGGCAATGGATTGCTTCATGGTATATCGCAGAGACTGATAAAGAAGCTTCAAGTAGCACAAAATACAGCTGTCCGCTTAATTGAACAATTGAAAAGACGAGACAGTGTCACAAGTTACAGGAAGAACTTACACTGGCTGCCAATTCAAGTGAGGATACAGTTCAAAGTCTTGATGACGACATGGAAAGTGCTGAATAACCAGGCTCCAGAATATTTAGAACAGCTCATTCAGCTCAGACAACCAAATTGCAACTTACGAAGTAACAAGAAGTTGCTATTGTCAATTCCTAGCACTCGTGACAATAACAAAATTGCAGACAGAGCATTCACACAGGTGGCCCCTAAACTTTGGAACAGTCTTCCCCATGAGATTAGTAGTTGCAAGTCCATGGAAAGTTTTAAGAAAAAATTGAAAACACACCTATTCCAGCTACATTACAATTAATTCCACAAAAGCGCTGGTGAGCAGTCTAACTGAAACTGGCGCTATATAAATGCTTAGTTTTATTTTTTTATTATAACTCCCCCAACTCCCGCTAACTCCTACTAACTCCCACTAACTCCCGCTAGCTCCTGTAAACTCCCACTAACTCCCACTAACCGCTAACTCCTGCTTACTCCCATAACTCCCACTAACTCCCGTAACTCTCACTAACAGGGGCGTATCTAGAAATGGCCTAAGGGGGGGCCATAACATGGGGCAAATAGGTGGCACCCCGCGGCACTTCCTATCTCTTCCATGTTAATTTTTGGCCTGAGGGGGGGGCCATGGCACCATGGCCCCCCCCTAAATACGCCACTGCTCACTAACTATCCCTAACTCCGCATACTCCCGTAACTCCCGCTAGCTCCTACAAACTGTTTGGGATAACCAACCCTAGGACCTGGAGTTTAATGGAGTTTCGGCATATTGACCAGATGACATTGAATGCAAACACAACATTGAAATGGAACAAATACTTTAGCCTAAACACTGAACACAAACAGGGTACCCACTGATAATGGATGGATGATTTGGGCTTTACATCCTGTATTTATACACTTGGGTTGGCTAACAAAAACAGAAGAGCAGCGAAATAAGGCAGCACAGCAACTGAAATTCAAAAACAAAAGTTCCATGATATTTTCAGAACAGAATTTTGTGCTTGATTTACTGCCTAATTCAAAGTTATTTTTTGCTCTGTTCCATGTCTGTCCGTGGGTACCCTAAAACATTAATAATAAATAATAACAAACAAATTCTACTCACTCTGATCCTGATATTTCTGTTATCTTCAATATTATCCAGTTCAGCAATGAGCGTCACAGCAGTCGTAATTCCAGCAGTGAACTTCTGAGCGTTATCCGACACCCCGGACGGCTCCAAGATATTCGCACGTAAAGTCCTCAAGGTGTTATCAAGGTGCAGGAAGTTCGGTTGGTGAGACGGTAGCACCCCCTGGATGACACTCAAGAAAACAGGAGGTTCGCACGACTCGAGACGCTGCATGTTCCGTAAAAGAGCTGACGTGAAGGAGTCGGGGGTGAGAGCGTTGGACTTGAGGTACCTTGAAGAAATAGATATAAAGAATTTTTATTTTAAGTGTCCAATATTACTTTTAAAGTCAAATTTAGCAATTTCAAGGAACACTTTCCACTCCCTCAAACAGTATTCATATATGGTGTAAAATTCTGTCCAGTTTTCATCATTCAAATTCAATTCACAATTTTTGTATTTATAAAGTTTTATTATTTTGAATAATTTCACAGGTTTTTCATATTCAACACAATATTGATTAAAAGAGTGACAAACAATCAGATCTTAGTGCAAAAGTATTTATCTTTCAGAAGGACATTACTAAAATATGCTAATTTGCAGTTAAACAATCTTTTGTTATCATGCAAAGAAATTGTTCTACATCTATTTGTAATGCAAATCAAATCAGTCAGAAATCAAACTCTTACCCTTGTAGCTGACTCAACATCTGCAGAAACTGCACGCAAGTAGATTTATTCTCCGAGGGGTTACTTCTCAACTTCATCAACAGGTGGAGTGACTGAGCTTTCAGGCGTAACTGACGGATGGCCGAGCGATCGTTCAGACTGAGGCCAACGTAGAGGTTCTCCATTTCTTGGCTACAGTGAAGCACCTGCGAAGAAATCCGAAAAGAGATAAAAGATAAAATCATTGAATCAATTGCAAGCAAAATTTTTAAACAGCGTGTGGATTTCATCCGGTGGAGATGGATGGATGATTGGGGCTTTATGTCCTGCATTTATGCACTTAATAATAGGTTAATCAAGATAGAAGGAGTACAGGAAAATGAGGCGAAGGATGATAGAAACAGCCATCTAACATAGTAGGCCCAGGTGAGCTGGCAAGAGCTGGATTCGAACCCGGGACTCAGCAATTGCCAGTCTGGGAAGCTACCACCAGACCAACCTTCCTCCGATCTGATGGAGAGTAAGGTGCAAGAACTATTTGTCTCAAATGGATAATTCAAAGTTTTCATGAAATTTCAATGACACCCATAAGACACAAGTTATACCATTGTCTAAAAAGACATATTACTTTTACATTTGAGTCACATTTAACCTCCTCACCTTGCTAATCAGTGAAGTGCTGTTATTCAAATCTTGGGCTCCCGTCAAGGCAGGCAGAGACCACTGGTTACATGTCATCAACTGTAAGATAAAACATAAAAAATCATAAATTGAAGGAAAATCCAAACATAAGTACAGTACACAATAGTGCATATATAGCTATTTAACCTGCAATATTTTGAGCCAAGGGAAACAGAAACATAAATCTCGTTTTTTTTAAATCTCAGCATTCTCATAACATGTTTTCTTGTATAACCAAAACCATCAGTGACAAAATTTTTGCATATTTACCTGAAGTAAGTCCAATTGACATTGCAAATAAATGGCCATACATTTAGCAGTGGCCGACAGAGTCTTCTCCACTTCTCCTATTCTCTCAAAATCTCTGAAAAATGTCAAGAGAGTAAGATTAGGTTTTCTACAATAATATTAAATACGGGATATTGCTCTTAAAATCAATCAGTCTCTCAGCAATGAATGAATAAATGAATCAATCAATCAATCAGTTTATTATATAATAGATCAATCTTTCTATCACCAGATTGATAATGCAATAAATCAGACAATCTCTCAATCAATCTCTCAAACAGGCAGTCAACTGACCTACCAACCAAGCAATCAATCTGTCATCTTTCATTCTATCATCTCTCATTCTATCATCCTATCAATCAATCAGTCAATCAGTCATTCAATCACTAATTATCTCAATCTATCAATCCCTCTTATTTCTGGAGTTAATCAATCAATCTCTCTGTTAATCAATCAGTCTGTGTGTCTGCTATTCAGCGATGGAGTAAAAAGATAAAATCATAAACTCACAGAAAGAAAAGAAGACAATTGATAAAACTAAGTCAGCAATCTGGCATCAAAAACATTGCATCATACCTGATTGCCATTGTGAGCAGCTGTCGGACATGTTCCGTAGAGAGGTTCTTGAGGTCTCCCAGTCTCTTGAGCGTCTTTTCCATGAACTTGGACGCACTGCTCTGGCTCTCCTTGTTGGTGTCTGAGTCCATCAAAGTGTTGTTGCCTTTTGCTATTACTCCAACTAACTGTAAAAGAATAGGAATAGAGATTTAAATCAAAATGACACAATAGTACAATTTTATTGAAGCTTCTAAAAAATCTCACTAGGAGGCTAGGGGCAGAATGCTTCAATCCTATTGGTCGTTCATTTTCCCACATTTTGATCTGATTGGTCGATCCTGAGTGCGCTAAGTACTTGTATTTTGCAGTGGATTTTAGTGTGACTTTAACGCTTTATATCAGTTTTCAGATATATTTTCGACAGTATTGTTTTTGGATTTAAAATGCACATTTCATCACTGTTTTGAAAGCGAGTTAAAGACTTAACGAAGTACAAAATTGTATTTTTGAAGGACGCTCAAGCCGCTTAGCAAAATAGGTCTATTAAAATGAAAGAAGTTTAATCCTTACATTGAGAGGAGGAACCAGTTGGGGCAGAGTGTCTCGTAGATACGTGTAATGTCTCAAGGTGTGGTCGGGGAAGAGAGGGATCATGGTTGGCAGGTCCACAGCTGCGTTGAAGACCAGGATTAAAATACTGATGTCTGTGTAAGCATTAAGGAAATTACGGTACTAAGAGTTGATGCAAAGATAATGGATAAAAGTCTATGAAGCATTCCCAAGAACGATAAATAGATTCCATTCATCTTTGCCACAATAGTTCATTGCTTTCCATCCCTATATCAAGTTTAAATTTCTACGTAAAGTTTAGAAAGTGCTTAAGACAATTTTATCAAAAGCTCATTTCTAAATTGCAAGTAACTGATGCAAAATTACTGGCGACCATGAAAAAGATTATTTGATTTTAATTCTGATAGTGTATAATATGATCAAGACAACATTAAGGACTTGTTTCTTCAAGTTGCAGTTCCAAAATCTAGCAGAATTTCAAGAACAAACATTTAACCCTTACTGGACTAAAGGGACATTTATGTGCATCCCCAGCTTACTGCCTGTTGGGCCATTTATGTCCCTAAAATATGCTGTCGTCCCTGATGACGTCACTAGCACAGGATTATTTTTTTGGGACTGCTCAGTCCAGTAAGGGTTTTAAAATAGGATCATAAACGTAATTTTCAAAGATCAGAATAATCTCTAGAATTCAGCAATAGAGTGCTCATGCAACAAAAAGTTGAATATGTCAAACAACATCAGATTTTTCTTTAAAACCAATATATTGAAGGCTTCAATTTGAAGCATCTTGTATTGAATTGGGTGGAAAGGATACAAGCAGGGTCATCCATGTCCGGCTCAGGAGAGTCAAAGTACGGATGTTGGCTGAGAAGTTCCGGAACCATGGGAAGGACGAGGGTGGCGTTTAGGGTTCCCGTGTCTTTCATACATCTGAAAATCAAATTAACTCATCATGGAACTTGAAATAGCAACACTTCATATGTAATAAAAGAAAACGGAACTGCTGAGGGGTAAGGAGTCATTTTTTGGAAAAGGTTGAGTCGGGAGTTGGAGTCGCATTTTGAAAGAGGGAGGAGTAATCTAAAGACTCACTCGGAAGCTCTGGATCTGATACGTAAATCACCCGAACATCCATTTCATTATTTCCTGAATTTCATGGCAGGGCTGAGTCTCAAGTCAAGGTCCCATAGTCATCTACGCCATTTAGAGTGAAACTTTAAAATTGAAAGGTCTAAAGAAATCTATGAGTCAGTCAAAAAAAAATTACGAAGTCGGAGTCAAATATCAGAACGGAACACAGCCGAGAGTCTGAGTCATGTTTTAAAAGGGAGGAAAAGTGAGAAGTTGCAGTTCGTGACTCCGAACAACTGCTCCTTAGTTTTCTGTCAAATATTTTTATCATAGGCCTAAATTTTCCCAAACTTACTTCCAAACTGATGTCCTATCTTCAGGGTATCTCTTCATGTTGTCAAGGAGCGCCATGGCAACCAGATGTACACAAGCCTTGGTTGCCAGGCGACTGACACAAAACATCTCTCTGAGACCATCTCTGATGTCATAGTTTGAGTCCTGCAATAAAAGAAATACATTCATAACATCAAGACGACCGCTATTTAACTGAACATCTCCTAATATTTACTATCGTAAAGCCAGGGAAAGTTGGCTTGCAGGTGGATGGATGGATGACTGGGCCTTTATGTCCAGTATTTATGCGCTTGGTCGGCTAATTAGGACAGGAGGAGGACACAGCAATGAATCGAAGGATGATTGAAACTGCTGCCAAACATAGGCCCAGGTGACCTAGCAAGAGCTGGATTCGAACCCTGGACCCAGCGATAGGCAGCCTAGCATGCTACCACTAGACCAACCCTCCCCCTTCATACCCTCCCCCCCCCCCTCAAACTCAACTGACCTTGAACAAAGACAGCATCATCTCCAGCTGGTCCTGCCTCAAAATCACATTGTGACTGATTTTCCGCAAACTATTGATGGCGTTCAGTCGGACACCTTCTATCTCGTCGTTAAACATGTCCACCAGGTAGTCCTGGCAGAGCTCCGTGAAGGACACTGATTGGGTGGCCAGCTCGCATAATGAGTCCATTGCTGCATTCCTGACCTCTGTGGGAAAGAAAAGGAACTAAAGTTAGTACAGATACTTCAAAAGTAAAGTGGAGATACGATCGAGGAGATACGATCGAGGAGATATGGTAATGGAAATATGTAGAGAAACATCATTAGTACGAGATATGTGAAATATGCATGAAGCATGAAGATACGTAAGACACGTTGAGATATGTACAATCTGTGGAGATACGTAAAATATAGGGAGATACACAAAATGCATGTGGAGATACGCAAGATATGTGGTCCAGTGGAGATACATAGAGATATTTAGGTCGTAGAGATGAATGGCTATTTTTCCATAGGTCCACTCATTGAGAACGTTATTACATCAAACTTTTTTTTTTATTAACCACCACTGGGTAACTGCCCGGAGGACTTCGTCATTTTGATGTGAACTCTATGTAAATCATATTAAAAAATTTTGAATTTTTCTCACCCATATATTCATCTTCAAGCCCATGTACGAAAGCCCCACACGCCCCACTGGACATCAAAACAACGGCATCTGCATCCACTTCCTCTTTTGGGGCGTCATCTGCCCATTTCTGTCCCGTCGACCATTCTCCACTCTCGAAGTGCTCTTTCTGGCGCTCATGGGCACTGCGCTTCCTCTGCGAAAACAAAAAGAAGTTAGAGATGTGTTTATACAATACAGATTCAAACAATCTTCAAAATGTTATCATGTACATCCATGTCCTTTCTAAAGAGTCCTTCACTTTGCACTGAAAAGTTCTATGAAATTTTGAATCATCCAATTTTCCATTACTTTTCCATAACAACATTTTTCCCCTGACTTTTCATGACAGCTAAAACAAGTGTTCAGAAGAGTGTCATCCATTCAAATTGTCCCAGGATACTTACCCTCATATTTGACATCAGTTTCTTGTCCAGCGTCTGCTCGAGAAACTTCCGACTGACTTGATGCAGTGATCCCTGAAAAAGACAAAGGATAAAATCTTATAAAAACAAGTGTCGCAATGAAACATAATTTGCAAAAGATATCCAGAATCTTGAAACAAAAGAAATTCTCCCTCGATTTAAGTCACTGAATAATTGCATATGGAAGAAGTGTCGAAGAATATCAAGAAAACTCATGAACTTTTAAGGGAAACGGTACTCAAACATTAAAATATTAAATTTATACGACAAAAAAATACACAAAACACTGACAGCTTTGGCTCTAACCAGCAAACTCAGTTTATGAAATTTTAAAGGCGAACCAATAGTAAAATATTCATGTACAATAAATTATATGACATAAATAGATATACTTACCAAAAGACTAGCAGCTTCTGCTCTGACCACCATACTGAGATCGTTGACCATGTGACAGATCTGGGCAAACCCATCGTCCACCAGGCGGATCTCCTCGCTCGAGTCTGGTAACGTCACCAGGCTGCAATTTAAGAAAAAGAAGTTAGTTTGTCAAAAAACGAAATGTCGCTGGGCTTCTGGTATGAATGATGATTGTAAACACTAAACACTCCAGTCCAGTAGAATCTCGTGATCTAGACCAATCAGAGACAGACAGGAAATATTCTGCTCAAGCCATCTAGTGTGAAAACAGGGAAACTGTCTTACACTGAGAATATAAACTCAAAGGCCAAAATATTTATTTTAAGTCATGTTTTAAAGCAGCAACCGAAAGTGCAAGTTATACAAAAGTCAATACCGTAGGACAGGTTCAGTTGGCATGCCGGGGGAAAGTTTGCAACCTAATTTACCCCACTAAATGGCAGAAATAAAACATCTGTGTCAATGAGCAAAGTTCTGCCACCTAGTGGGGTAAATCAGCAGCCAACTTTCCCTAGGCAAGCCAATTTTACTCATTCTACGGCAACAATTCAGCTTCCAAGCTAACGTGTCATAACAGCGCACTGTATAGCCGAATAGAAAACAACCTTTTTCATCCATTCATCTGCAGGTTATAGCTTGGTGGCTGAATTTTTACCGTAGAATGAGTAAAATCGGATTGCCTAGGGAAAGTTGGCAACAGTGTACAGAATTCAAGAATTCCGATGTTCAATTTTCACTTTACCTTTCAGGATAGAGATGACTGAGGACAGAAACGAGTTTCAAGGCGGCCAATCTCACTCCCTCATGGTCGTCCGTCAGAGCCGTGCACACTGGTCGGTAGATCCCTTGCTCCAACTTGATCCCTCTCTGGTGCCACAGGATCTGTTTAGAAGAAAGAAAATGTTTACATAAACTTAAATATTGCTGGTCCACAAGTCTTCAGATTTAGTCGATGGATGGATGATTGGGGCCCTACATCCTGTATTTATGCACTAGGTAGGCTAATTAGAACAGGGGGACCGGGGAGGACACAATAATGAGGTGAAGGATGATTGAAACAGCCATCCAACATATCAGATGTAGTCGAAAAAACTTAAAGGGAATTTTACAAATCAGCTGAAACAGCCACTTCTTGAAGACGAAGTTTCATTTAAAATTAAACTAACTATTTTAGAAAGAGACTGTATCATTACAGGAATTCGCATTGATTTAGACTTTCTGGACTTCAATACCTGTCAGTTTGGTTCTACGTGACGTATGGTAGAAAGATATTCATGTGTGACCAATCTCCACTCAATTTTGTGCAAACAGAGCAACTGTAAGGTTCAAATATATTTCGTCAGTTAGTCTGTTTATTTCAGTAGCTTGCAAACAAATATGAACATACAGAGTGTGGAATTTTGTATAACACGCTAGCGTAATCCAATATTAATCAGATGAGGTATGATTGGCCAGAAATCATTGGTGAGCATTCATACCTTATTATACGAGCACTGATTAAATTTGCCCACATTTGACCATACCAGACCGCATTTTTGCTATCTATATGAAGCAGCCTCTGTAGTCAAGGAATAAGTTGCATTTAAATTACATTTTTTCATATTTTATTTTTATTTTTTGCGAATCGCATAAATCTATCTATCTATCTATCCATCTAAAATATCCATGGATACCAATGGTCTTAATTCAGTAATGAATAAATACAGCGAACTATAAACTGCATTTTATCATGAAAGGGTTATCCATCCATCTATCTATCTATCTATCTATCTATCTATATATAGTAGTTATACCATGGGCATATGTGGTATACGGAGATATATACAGCCGAGGTGGTAAATATAACCCGAGGGCGTAGCCCGAGGGTTATATTTACCACCGAGACTGTATATATCCCGTATACCACAAATATGCCTTTGGTATAACTGATTTATACCATTATTCGCTGTTTCAGAGGATTATTTTGTTATCATGTGTTTGGAGATAAAGACCGATTTACTAAAAATGTCTTATTTTATTACCAGAGATACCAAAATGGTCATAAAATTTTTCTTTATTTTACAAAATTAACAACTTAAATTTTAAATCAATATTCCAGTGTCAATAACTTAAATTATGTTCAAGCTACAAAAGCTCTTGTAAACTCCAGAGTGAGGCTCAATGGCATCTGTCATGACGTCATGATTCAAATGCTGGCTTCTGATTGGCTGATTCAGTGTTTGTGCATTATGACATCACCACTTGTCACATGACCACTAATATATATTTATACCATACTCGCTGATAAATCCTTCAATATTTACCATGATATATCTCGCCATATATCACATATATTTAGTGGTCACGTGACAAGTGGTGATGTCACAATGCACAAACACTGAATCAGCCAATCAGAAGCCAGCATTTGAATCATGACGTCATGACAGATGCCATTGAGCCTCACTCTGGAGTTTACAAGAGTTTTGTAGCTTGAACATAATTTAAGTTATTGACACTGGAATATTGATTTAAAAAATAAGTTGTTAATTTTATTAAATAAAGAAAAATTTTATGACCATTTTGGTATCTCTGGTAATAAAATAAAGACATTTTTAGTAAATCGGTCTTTATCTCCAAACACATGATAACAAAATAATCCTCTGAAACAGCGAATAATGGTATAAATCAGTTATACCAAAGGCATATTTGTGGTATACGGGATATATACAGCCTCGGTGGTAAATATAACCCTCAGGCTACGCCCTCGGGTTATATTTACCACCTCGGCTGTATATATCTCCGTATACCACATATGCCCATGGTATAACTACTATATATATCATGGTAAATATTGAAGGATTTATCAGCGAGTATGGTATAAATTACAGTTGTCTAATGGGTAAATGTGGGACATGAAGATATGTACACCCGAGAATGTCAATGTACAACGAGGCCGCCAGGCCGAGTTGTACATGACATTCGAGGGTGTACATATCTCATGTCCCACAATTTACCCATTAGATAATTTTTTTGTACCATGAAACCCTCTATTATCACTCGAAAGTTCTGAAAATTACGAACCAATTTGTGTAGAAAAAAATGTAATCAGGAGGAACAGTCTTATTTGAGAGACTTCATTTTGCAAAAAAAATGAATTTCAAGGAATCAATGGTTATAGTGGTTGTGTCAGTAACCACCATTTGCTCCCCCCCCCCTTTTTAGAGATAAAAAATCTTTAGCACTAAAAAGAAACAACTGTTACTGTTGATGTGAAAGAGAGGTTGAGAGACGTCACCATGGTGACGCCATTGTGATGTCACATCTCATGCTGCAGTGCTCCAGTGTCAATGAATGAAACACCAAACCATTGGACATGACTTTTTATCCGACCACCAAGGCCAATACTCGCTCCTGATTGGCTGAGAACGCTACGGATATATCCTGTATCTGTCAAGCTGCTTGGCCTGTACAGATATTTTCTGTATCCTGCAGTGATGACGTCACAATCACTCATGAATTATCTGACGTTGTCATGCAAACAATGGGCAGTGATTGTTTGTCATGACGTCACAATGGTATGGGCTGCTGGTGACGTCACAACAATCTGCTGCTCCTAGCTTACAGAATTTGAAGTTATCAGACTAAAATTTAATAAAGACCACTCATAAAATCATTGCAGGCATAAATAAAACCCCATAGCAGTGTGGTTCACAGCTATGAACATGATTTGTGTCAGGCCTGCTTCTGAATTAACACTCATCATACCAGACCTACCTGACACTCTTGATGTTCATACCTTTGTACCTTGTTATGGGGGTTTCATTATACATGTGGTCGGATAAATTCGTAATTTGTTGTTTGCTTTTGGCAGATACAGGATTTACCTTCCCTCAGATAGCTGTATCCGGGCTCAGCTTCGCTTCGCCCAGATACAGCTATCTTCGGGAAGGTAAATCCTGTATCCGCCAAGCAAACAACAAATAACTAATAATGTCCAACGGTGTACATAATGCTAATTTTCACTGTTGAGTGGTACAAATCTATCTATCTATCTATCTATCCTGATGATAGACATCTACAATGGCGCACAGTCTCAAGGGTTGCAGAAAGGTTATATCTATCTATCTATCTATCTATCTATCTATCTATCTATCTATCTATCTATCTATCTATCTATCTATCTATATCTATCTATCTATCTATCTATCTATCTATCTCTCTGTCTATCTATATATCTATCTATCCATCCATCCATCCATCTATCCAACTATCTATCTATCTATCTATCTATCTAGTATTTCTTTCTGACTATCTGCCCATTGATCTTACTACAATTTTTAGAGGCTCGTCAAAATGCGATCTGAGATGTTCAAATACAGTACAGGTGTGAGTCAGGCTCATAATCCAAATTCATGTGTCAACCAATCAAAGTTTAGTGTTACAGAAGACTGAATTATTGACATCATGAAACAATTGCTTTATTTCACAGTTATGGTTTGTCTTTGACAATTTGCTTGTCAGTTTCATTGACAGCTTGGTATGTTTATATCTGTGTACAACAGCTGAGATTAATCATTGCAATGGACTGTGTTGCTACCACACGTCATGTAGGCTTCCATACGTCACGTAGACGTATTTTTAATTTGCAAGAACTAATTTGAGTGTACATTTTTTCATCACACAAAGGTCTAAAGTTTGAAACTCACCAAGAGCTTTCAGCCATATCTCATGGCCTTCATCAGCTGTCTGAGCATGCTCAGTGGGTCACATGACTGCCCAGGGTCAAGTCATGTGACAGGAGGTTGCAGAAGATGGGGGGGAGGTCCCAGCCTTGGTCCCTGTTTAGCGATGGTTTCTTTCTTCTGATCTCTATAGCCTCTTTGATTCTCCTTTTGTGCCAGTTGTCCTCTTTGCCCAGTATTTTAACATTGTTCCAATCCATGGAGTGTCCTGTGTGTTGGCAATGTTCGTTTATCGCAGATGATGTGGTCTTCTTATGCTCTTCTAATCTCTTGCTCAGAGTTCTGCCGGTTTCACCAATGTACAGTCTTGAGCATGTCTCACATTTGACTTCGTAAATGACCCCGGACTTCTGTTCTTTTGGTGTGTGGTCTTTCGGTCGAACAAGCTGGCTGCGCAGTGTGTTGATTGGTTTGTGGTATATGCTGACCCCGTGCTTCCTAAATGTGCGTTCCAAAGGTTCTGACACGCCTTTGACATATGGTAGACCAATGGGCAGACATTTCTTTCTCTCAGGATTCGTCTTGTTGTTTTCATCCTCCTTTCTCAATGTTTTAGCGGGGATGTGCATCATCCAAGGTGCATAGTCATTTGTTGATAATGCAATCTTAACGTGATGGCGTTCAGCTTTCTTATCCTCCTCTATCGAAACTAGGTTGTCTGCTCTGTTCAGGAGAGTACGCACCACCGATCTCTTATGTTGGAGGTGGTGGTTGGATCTAAAGTTCAAATATTGGTCGGTATGTGTACTCTTCCTGAAAACAGTCGTCTTGACACTGCCGTCATCCAGTACATGGACTAAGACATCCAAAAAAGAGAGTCTTCAGTTTGTTTCCTCTTCATGGGTAAACTGGATCTTCGGATTTATGCTGTTCAGGTGGTTTGTGAAGTCCTCTATGTCATACGTATGCAGCATGGCGAAAGTGTCGTCGACGTACCTTTACCAAACTTTAGGGGGGTTCTTGGCTGTGTTGATGGCATGTTGTTCAAACTTTTCCATAAATAAATTCGCTATAATGGGGGATATTGGTGACCCCATAGCCGCTCCCTGTTGTTGTTGGTAAAAATCCTTTTGATAGACGAAATATGTTGTGTTTAGACACATGTCCAACAATTTAAGCACATCATCTGCTTGCAAGCTTGTCTTCTGTCTCCATGACAGGTCTTTACGCAGGTACTCTTTTACTACTTCAATCGCCTCACTAATGGGGATACTTGTGAAGAGCGCACTAACGTCGAACGAGATTAATTTCCATGGTGGGGGTACTTCGAGGTTCCTTATCTTGTTTACGAAGTCCAAACTGTTCTTCACATGGTACGGTGTTTTTCCCACGAGTGGACCTAGTATTCTGGCTAGATATTTAGCCGCTTCATAGGTAATGCTGCCTATGCTAGAGACTATGGGTCTCAACGGGTTGTTGGCCTTGTGGACTTTGGGTAGCCCATAAAACTTGGGTACCTCTGCTGCTGTGGGGTAGAGCTGATAGTAAAGCGGTTGTGTCAATCTGTTGTTGTTCTTCCACTCTTTTAACAGTCTGGTTAGCTTAGCCTTAAACTTATTGGTAGGGTCAGACTTCAACTTACAGTAAGTGTTCTTATCCTCTAAAAGTGCTCTTAATTTGCTATGGTAGTCGTTAGTGTTCAACAGTACTGTGACCCTACCTTTGTCCGCTGGTAAAATCCTTATGTCCCTTTGCCGTGCGAGTGTTTGGAGCGCCTTTCTCTCTTCAATTGTGATGTTCTGTTGGACCGGTTTCTTCTTTGACAGGATGCGAGTGACATCGCTGCGAAGGGCTGCTGATTTGGTACTGTCATTTAGTTGCTGTCACATGACTTGACCCTGGGCAGTCATGTGACCCACTGAGCATGCTCAGACAGCTGATGAAGGCCATGAGATATGGCTGAAAGCTCTTGGTGAGTTTCAAACTTTAGACCTTTGTGTGATGAAAAATGTACACTCATGGAATTCCAAAGGTCAGGAATAAGCTTACATAGTTTGGGTCCTCCCCTATCGGGATAGGACCTATCTCTATGAGCTCATGGCCCACAGACTTATTGTCACTCATCTAAGAGAGTGACAACGCTTACTTGTGCATATATCCCTCGAACAAGCGTTCATGCGCTTGATCCGGCTGAGAAATTAATTTTTTGGGTGCCTGTCAGAGCCTCTCGCTGTCCCACAATGCATTGCGCATCACTTCCTCTTTCACGAGGCCGAAGCACATCAACATACCACCAGAGGGGAGGTGGGTGGGAAGCTCAAGTAATAAGTCTGTGGGCCATGAGCTCATAGAGATAGGTCCTATCCCGATAGGGGAGGACCCAAACTCTATCTTCGCTCATGGCCCACAGACTTATTGTCACTCATCTAAGAGAGTGACAACGCTTACTTGTGCAGATTCACAAAGTGGCGGAGGGGCCAGGAACCCGCAAGGTTGAAAAGAGAGCAAGGCAAACTCACCAGAAGCAGAGCGAAAACTCAAAAAATGCTGCTGCCCAGGACTGCCGTGAAGTCTGACAGAGTGCTGCATAGCTCGCCCCTGCCCACCCGCCCGAGCGCTGAGAAGGCTGCAGAAGAGGGGGAGACGAGGAAGAAAACCGGAACCCGGAGCCGCAAGGGGACGAGAATCCGGCAAAGGAAGAGCGGACATCAGTAGTTGGCCAGCTGACGCCGGGCCACTACTGGATGCATTCTGTGCCGACCATCCGGTTGGAGGCGGACGTCGGCCAGATAAAATGAAGTAAAAGTGGAATGGCACGCCCACGTGCCGGCCTGAAGAATATCATCCACGGAATGGGAGCCCCCGTGAAAAGCCCAAGAGGCACTCATCCGCCGAACCTCATGGGCCGTGACTGGAAGGTCCGGGCGGTGCAGGTGGGCAAAACGGACAGTATCCTTAATCCAGTTGGCCACCGTCTGCACCGTAGGAGCACCCCCCCCCCGGACTTTGCAGAAGAGGCGCTCCCTGGCAGAGGGACCACCGGTGAAGCCCAGGTAGAGACGCACCATCCGGACCGGACAGAGGAGACGATCCGTTGAGTCACGACCCGAGAAGGGGACCAAGGCCGGAATTGTGAAGGGGGCCGGATCCATCCCGGGAATGGCTGTCTTGGCAAGAAAGCCAGGAACAACCCGCAGCGACAGGCCCCGGTCGGAGAAGACCAGATCGCGGGGGTCCCGCGACAGAGCCTGCAGTTCGCTGCGACGGCAGGAGGAGGCCAGCGCCAGCAGGAACACGGTTTTCCAGGTCGTGCGCTGACGGGCCTCCAAGGAATCCCAACGAGGGGGTTCGAAGGCAGGAGAGCGGAGTACGCGAAGTACTCGCGCCAGATCCCACTCCGGCACCCGGGGACGAGACCGGGGGCGGGACGTCGAAAAGGCCTTAAGGAGCTTAGAAAGACAGGGATGGAGGGAGAGG
The DNA here is from genome assembly GCA_026936325.1 of Platynereis dumerilii. Lineage (NCBI taxonomy): Eukaryota > Metazoa > Annelida > Polychaeta > Phyllodocida > Nereididae > Platynereis > Platynereis dumerilii. The sequence continues at coordinate 2,062,507 of JAPTHN010000034.1, forward strand.
GGAACTCCATCCACTGAGCCCAAGGTAGACGCAATCGCCGTGCGGTAATTGGCGATGGTCTTAGGTGCCAATTGCCTCTCCTCAAAGAGGTAGACTGAGACCTCTGCGACGTGTTGAACAGTCGCAGAGGATGGATCGACGTCCCGCTCTTCGCACCAAAAGGAGAAGCTACGCCAGTGAGATTGGTACAGGCGTAGCGATGAGTCACGTTGCGAGGCGGACGCATAGCCCGCAACGCGCTCAGAAAATCCTGCCTGTCGGATGCGAAGCCGGAGAGAGGCCAGACGTGAAGAGCCAGGAGGGCTGGCGTCTGGTGAAAAACCTCCTGGCAAGGCTGCCGGAGGAGACGATGCCACGGAGGAAGTTGGAGAGGTAGATCGAAGAGGAGATCTAACAACTCCGGGAACCAAGCCTGGTTGGGCCAGTGAGGGGCCACCAGGAAGAGCTGGACGGAGGACTGACGGAGCTTCCGGAGGACCTCCGGAATCAACTTCGTCGGAGGGAAGGCCAAACCGACGAAATCCGTCCACTCGAACGAGAAGGCGTCCACTTGCCAGGCCAGGGGATCCGGGCAGGGACTGACAAACAGGGGGAGCTGATTGTTCAGGCGGGTAGCAAACAGGTCGACCGACAGGGACGGGACAAGTTGCAGAAGGCGCTCGACAATCCCCCGGTGAAGAGTCCACTCCGTGCCAAGCACCTGGGATTGTCGAGACAAGAGATCGGCCAATGAGTTCAGGTGACCCGGAAGATAATAAGGCCGAAGGGTCACCTGATGGTCCGAGCACCAAAGGAACAGGAGCCAAGCCTCGCGGAAGAGAGACACGGAATGTGTCCCCCCCTGGTTCCGGATGTAGGCCACGGCCGTGGTGTTGTCCGCCAGGAGACGCACCGACTGGCCGTGGACCTGAGGCTGTAAGGCCTGAAGGGAGAGCCGAACGGCACGCAACTCCAGCAAACTGATGTGGAGAGTGGCCTCCTGGGGAGACCACAGGCCCGAGGCCGAATGGCCCTCCATAAATGCCCCCCAGCCCTGGAGGCTGGCGTCCGTCGTCAGCGTCAGGGTGGGAGGCCGAGGGTGCAGAGGGACGCCAGCGAGGAGGCGCCGGTCGTCCAGCCAAAACCGCAGTGCCAAGCGGAAGGGATCCTCCAGCGGGATAGAGACATCTATCATCGCATGGAGGTTGGGGGCCTTGGCCTTGACATACAGCTGCAGAGGCCGAAGATGAAGGCGCCCCAAGGCCACAAACTGAGAGGCATGATTGAGGAGCCCCAAAAGTGACAAAAGGAGACGAACCGGAGCCGACGGACTGCGCAGCAGCGCAGAGCATAGCGTCCGGATCTTGGTGACCTCCGCGGTGGTGGGCCGAACCCAGGACCGAGCGAGGTCCAGATCCATGCCCAAGAAGACGAACCTGGTCCGGGGGGTCAGGTCCGACTTCGCCAAATTGACCAAGAGGCCCAAACGGGCAAAGAGCTGCACCGCCAAGGCGGTGTGGGCAGCTACCACCTCTGGAGACGGGCCCCGGAAGAGCCAGTCGTCCAGGTACCGATGCAATAGCACCCCCTGGGCCCGTAGGTGGGAGGCCACGGGTTCCAGGAGCTTGGTGAAGACCCGGGGGGCAATGTTCAGACCGAAGCACATGGCCCGGAACTGAAAGGACTCCCCCCGGATGTGAAGACGCAAATAGTGGCGAAACGCCGGATCCACAAGGACATGTAGATAGGCGTCCGACAGGTCCAAACTCGTCGTCCACTCGCCCGCCCGAAGCTGGTCCCGGATGGACCGGTCCGACTCCATCTTGAAGCGCGGACAACGGATGTACCCGTTGAGGCGCTTCAGGTCGATGACCGGCCGAAAACCGCCACTCTTCTTGGGAACCGTGAAGAGGTGAGAGTAGAAGCCGGGGGAGGCATCTCTCACCGGCTCCAGAGCCTGCTTGGCCAGGAGAGAATCCACCTCGGCCAGCAGGACAGTCCTCTTGGCAGAATTGAGTGGCAGTTGAACGGGACGAGGAGACAGGGACAGAGGGGGCGGACGAAGGAACGAGAAGCTGAGACCTGTCGTCAGGAGGCGAAGGTGCCAGGGCGTAAGACGCAGAGAGGCCCAAGCGTCGAAGAACCCGTTCAATCTTCCCCCGACGGGAGTGGACGGACCGCCGGGGGGAAGCCGAGAGGAGCTAGTGGGACTTAGAAGAGGAGCCCTTACGAAAGGACCCCGCCCGCCCCTTGCCCCGGGCAGAGCCACGGGACGACTGATTGTGAGACCGAGCCCCTCTCGTGGCGGACTGACGAGGACCGGAAGAGCCGTGATGCCCAGAGGAGGCGGACGACGGGCCATCAGAACGGCCCCGGGGACCCGATTGCTTACGGGAAGACGAGAGGGATGACATAAGAGCCATCTCCCGATCTTCCCGGGCAGAAGAGCGCAAGACCGTCGCCGCATCCCCCAAGAGCGCCGCAGCCGAGGTGGAGAACACGGGCCGTAGGGTGGCCCAGGTGTGGGTACGGCGCGGAACCCGAACCGTATCACAAGCCTTCAAGAAGGCCTCCCGCCGGAGGATGACTGACGAGATCAACGCCCCGGCGGTGAAATCCGTCGAGTAGGACAAAGTCCGACGGATGTGAGACCATAGGGCCTCGACGACGGCCGGATCGGGATGTGGAAGGGAAGACACCTCGTGGAGGGTCTTCAGTAGCCAGTCCAGGGAGGACAGCGAGCGGATATTCTTCCGCAGAAGAAATTCGAGATCGCCCACCTTCTTGACGGGCACCGCCGGAACGGCATTGGACCGGAGGAAGGACTGCTCCTCGGGAGTGGGTGCGGCGGAGCAGCACGACAGGGGGAACTTGTCGCCCCCGTGATATTTAGTCCGAAAACCGGGACCAAACTTGGTCGCCGGAACCTGGGTCGTCACGTCGCCAGGCATCGCCCCCGGCCGGACCCGGGTGAGGTCATGATGATGAGAGAACCGCGCATAGACGGCCTCGAGGGAGCGAGTGACCCCAGTGGAGGGCGGAAACGAGAGACGAGTGGGCGGGGCCGGAGCCTCAGCCAGCAAGCCTGTGTGGCCCGACGGCGGTGGGGAAGGCGGCGGAGCCTGACCCGCCAACACCAGACCGAGGTCAACCAGAGTGGCCCAGGAAACCGCGGTATCATCGGTATCATCCAGACGAGCTGGGGAGGCGGACCGTGAACGTCGCGCCCCCAACCGAGAAAACACACTCCCCTGGGGGGAGTTGGGCGAGCCCTCCGGGGACGAGTCCCGAGGACACCGAGGGGTCACTTGAGGGGACAGGCGAGGAGGGGAATGACGCCGTGGGGAGCGTCGTCGCGGGGAGCGGCTGCGATGTCGGGGAGACCGACTGCGGGCATGCCGTCCCAATATCACCGACCGACGAGGAGAAGTCGGGGTGCGGCCCTGGCGCCGAGTCGGTGAACTGCGCGTGGAACCAGAAGGTCCCAGCTGGGCCTCCAACAGTGCCAGACGCGCCTGCAGGGCAGCCACTTCAGCCGAGGCGGAGGAAGGCTGAGTAGACAGAGTGGCAGAGGCACTGGAGGAGGGGGCCCCTGAAGGAGGGGGATCCGTAGCTGAAGGGTCCAGCTGTCGGGGCGGCCCCTGCCCCCCCGGGGGGAGAGGGGAGCCCAAAATCTCCCGGTCCAAAGCCGAAGACCCCCGGGCGAAGAGGTCCAAATCCACACGGGAGGGTCGCTCCGGGGTGCAGAAGGTCCGGATGTGAGGCATGCTCACAACCTGCCCAGGGGGAAGCCTGGAATCCGGGGCCCCGGTAGCAGTCTTGGCACAAATGCCAGAGACCACCGTAGACGGGGGGGGGTCCGGCCTAGCCGGGTCAGTCCGCAAGGGGGGCGGAGACACCCGGGTAGACGACCTGAGGCGGCGCCCAGCCTGGAGAGTGGCCTGGGCCTTGGCGTGACGGTCAGACATGAGGGAGCTGACCAGGCCAACAAAAAACCGCAAACTTGAAAACAGGGGGTTGGGGTCCCTGAAGTACAAGTACTACAACACAGCAATAAGGCAAAGGAAAAGGCAAGGCAATTCCACAGTAAACTGCACAGCAAGCAGGGGGCAAGCAGCAGCAAGCAAGAACACTGAACTTGACGCACAGCAAGGCAAGGGTGACACAGCAAAACGCAATGTATTCGGCAATCTAAACACCTGAACGCTATGGGAGCTAGGTGAAGAGTGGGCTTGGAACCCAGGACCAGGACAGCACGTCACAGGCTACGTCATGCGCGGCGCTGTCAAAACAACGTCCGCCATCTTGGATTTCGCTGTCAAGGGACCAGACGAAATCGCGGACGAAAACGATCGAATCGGGCAGTGGGGAACCCAAAACGAACGTAGGATTGAAGAAATAAGCAGCAATAGCACCAGCAGTGAAGATTTGAGGGAGATGGGCCGCTCAGAAGGGCGCCATCCGCCCGAAAACACTGCGCAAATCGATGTAAACTTCGACGGGCGCCATGACACTGGACCCGCCAAAACATCGACGAACTCAGGGGCGACTAAATCGAGCCCAAATAACGACTTACCGGCGTCAAATGGACCCGAAAACTAAGAAACACTTACCTGAAACGTTTAACAACGTAATGACACCAAGAAGAATGCCCCATAATGAGTATTTCAACCGAAAAAAGCGGCCGGCCAGAAATACGTCCGATGTGCTGGGCCGGCTGAGAGAAAGAGGAAGTGATGCGCAATGCATTGTGGGACAGCGAGAGGCTCTGACAGGCACCCAAAAAATTAATTTCTCAGCCGGATCAAGCGCATGAACGCTTGTTCGACGGATATATGCACAAGTAAGCGTTGTCACTCTCTTAGATGAGTGACAATAAGTCTGTGGGCCATGAGCGAAGATAGAGTTTAAGAACTAATTTATTTTCCAGTCTTGAACCCAGTGCTTTGTGGGTATTGTTTTTAAAGTAACATGCCCTATTGCCAGAAAAAAATAATGATAATTATCTTGATAGTTTTAGCCCAATACCGGAAATACAACTTTTGCTGAAGATCACATCAATGGAAATCAACAAGTCAACTTCAACATGAATTCCTGTAACATCTTTTGGTGCAAGGCTGTAGAAAATAACCATTGCTTTCCACAGGCTTTCCAAGTCACAATTTTAAGGGTGAACAATGTCTTTTATTAGAAAGGGCATCTAAAATGGATGTCATTTTAGTTGCTCCCTCAAGTACAGTGGATTGATGACTGGGGCTGTATTTTTGTGCTTAGTAGGCTAACTATATAAATAGGAAAGGAGGACACAACAATGGATGGATGATTGGGGCATTACGTTCTGTATTTATGCACTTGGTAGGCTAATTAGGACAGGAGGGCTCAAGTAGCTATTGCTACTTTTGCCCTTTATTATTGCCCTTTATTCAATAGTCTTCACTTTAGTTTGAGTAGCAATAGCTTCTTGGGCCGACAGGAGGAGGACACGGCAATGAGGCGAAGGATGATTGAAACAGCCGTCCAACATAGGCCCAGGTGACCCGGCAAGAGCTAGATTCGAACCCTGGACCCAGCGATTGGCAGCACAGCACGCTACCACTAGACCAGCCCTCCCCCCAAGGACGCTCATGTAAGGCCACAATAATTCCACATCTCTCCATTTCAATATTAACTCACCATAGCTTGAAAGGCGCACGTCCTGACCCTGGGGTCATCATCCTGGGTATAGTCCAACAAAATGGCCGCCAGAGATTTGCTCCCTTCCTGCAGACTGCTGCTTAAATCTGGCGATCCCAAAGCTCCGATTACTTCGAGGCATTTGCACCTCACTCCATGGCTGGTGTTGCATAAGTTCTGATGGCAAATTGAAATGAGCTATTCATTTATTCAATTACTGCTTCTCTAGTCTGTTACAATATCTTACAAGTTTGGTCATCATTACGCATCCAGATAGACATGATTTTACTTTTAGGGTGGATTTTATGCTCATGCAAATTTTAAAAGTTTTTCCTGACTGGTGCGAGTTTGACTAGTGCGAGTTTGCTTCTCTCTGGGCTTTCATTTTGTTGTGATCTTCTGACTTTTTTACCTTTAACATCTACACAACTACTTCATTGAATGTGACTGATCAATTTTTATTTCTATCAGCAACAAAATGAAGCAGAAACTTCAAAGTTACTCATTCCTACCACTGAATTAGGTACAAAAGCACTCAGAAAATATATGTGTATCTAAGGGTTATCAAAGTTCTCAATTCCAATTTTTAGTACCAGAGCAAAACTAATCACATCAGTAACAAGTTTAAAAGTTGAAAATAATTTTCTTAAGTTCCTCACCTCAACCGCAATGTGAATGATCTGCTGGTGGAGTTTAACTTCATGAGGAGACGAACGTCCGACGGAAGCAAGCGCCCATAAGAGTTGAGCTTTCACTTTGTGCGACTCTGCAAAAACAAATCACCAAAATATGACAAAAAATAATTACACAAGTCAAGTGGAGAATTATAATTGACTTCTTGTTTTGTCACCGGTATATATGCAGAGGTCCCAGGTTCTCACTGAGCCTGCTGAATTTCTTGTACCTTTGAAAATACTAGAGACAAGTTTCACTGGAGCATAAAGCCTGGGCCTGTGCCATTGGAAAATACAGGCACTAGTGCTAGGAATCGGTTGGAAAATCCATAATCGATTAATCAGGTACCTTGACCGATCGATTATCGATTAATAATCGATTATTTTCTTTAAATGTTAAAATTATGTTTTCGTTCAATTTCTTTGAAAGTCTTAGAACAGACACAAACACATTGAACAATGTTTCCTCTGAATCCTCTCTATATTATATCCTTGCTAGACACTCTGATCTAACAACTGTACCTAAAATGCGAGTTATCATCTAATAAATTGTGTGAAAATATAATTAGTTACATTGTATAAATTGAGTGATCAGCCAAGATGTGACTTTTTCTTCCTTTCAATTCCACATATCATCATAGCTTAATAATAATAAGTCAGAATTTGAAAGCTTCCCTACATAAGATTGCACATGGTTGTTAATTTAGCTCTGTGCCAATGGTCACAGACCAAAATAACCTGAATCAATCAAGTTAATGAAATGTTAGATGTCTAATCAGCTATTGGTTGGTGATTGATGTTTGCTCAATTGAATGATCACACCATTGGCATCAGTTGCCAATGGTTAATTGCAATTCACACCTTACAAGGTGGAGAAAAGCCTTTTGTGTTTCCTAATTGTCATTAGGGCTTCTCTCAAGTCTGACAGGCATTCAATGCTTCTGAAATGCAATTGCAATTCACCAACTACTACACTGTGTTCATTACATCAAGGATAATCGATTTTCACTTTCCCATAATCGATTATTCTATTGCAAAAGCCTGGTCGATTGATTAAATCGATTAATGTCGGGAATCGCCGAGCACTAACAGGCACACAACAATCCAGCTGGTTTTGATTGACACTTACTTTCGTTGGCAAGCATAGACTTGATGTCATTGACCAAGTGAGTTGGGTTGAAGCAAGGCGTCTTGGCTAACTCCCCCATCAGAGCAGCCAGTTCTGCTTTCACTGCCGTTTGTGTTTCTTGAAAGAAGTGATTCATCAAAATCTGAAAGAAGAAGAAAGAAAGTTTCATGTGAGTAGTGGATTTCCAGTTACACATTTTCTTTTGGTCCAAGTAATGTTTCCAACAGTGAGTGGCAATCCCCTGACTGGATAAGGCCTAATTCAAAAATAATGAAGCCAAAGTGTGACATGACCATCAAACTTTTAGAATGTTTATATCTACCAAATGACCACATAATATTGTAACAAACATGTCTAAGTTCTAGAAACTCTATTTACCATTTGGCTGTGGTTTGTGGAAATAACTGATAAAAGCCGAATATTACCAAATTTTATATATTTTTATTTCATGGCCGTGAAAGAAAAGTAGATAAAATGGTAACTTATCTTCAAATTAAATCGATATTTTTTGTTGGATGACAAAACTCATATACTCTTAAGTGTCCATGGCTGTTTTCATCAAAATTCACTGCATATTTTATGAGAAAAACAGTATTTTTAGAAATTTTGTTGCATTATTAAAGAAAAAACTTACATATTTTCTCCCCAGATGTACATATTTTCCTCTAAAATGATTTCACCTGTCCTGTGTTATGCGTCTCTATGTGGGCTTCGAATTGGTACCAAATAAGTGCCACCAAAGTGAATACGAACAGAGCAAATGATGATAGAAGCGTGTTTTTTAGCCTATTTTTCCAGACAAAAAGGCAATTTTGGGTAATGGCATGACACAAAAGTAAAAAAAGTGTTCTGGTTTTGACTCAAATTGATTTTATATGCATTATCACTTATAACTGGATGAAGCATAAGAGTAATTACAAAATTAAAGTGAAATTCCAATTGGTTATTGCATTTTTCAACAAATTGGCCCAAAATTTTGAGAAAAGCTTTACAAAGAGCAAAATTTTGATAATTAAACATTGAAACATACTCCAACTACTGAAATATTGTGTTGAGTATCAGTACAAGTAATGCTAGAATGATTGCTTTACTATTTACAAGAAAACCACGAAATATGATCAATATTTTCCATAGCGTTACGCTTGCGACAAAGTCCCAGTTAAGAAATCTTTGTATTTTACCACCAGAAACCAGCTGCGGACCTGGATTACTTGATTGTTTCTCAAAACTACACAGATTTTGCCATATTACAAGCCATACCATATTTAAAACGGAGCTTTGATTGCTCTGTGGCACTACAAAGTATTCTGGGCGTTACGCTTGCGACAGATTCACCTTCCCTGCTATTCATGGGAAGTTTTTAGTGAAATAAATTTTCCACAACCATAAGAAGCTACGAAATGGGTAAGAAGATATAAGACTAGGTCTCAGAGGCCAAAAGATTCAACTGACACATGTCAAACGGACACTAGAGCATCCCAGAGCAGTAAGCGTCAAATTTGACTTAATTTTTGGAAGTCAACCTTTGAGTACAAATAGCTCAATAATGTCAACACCCGCAAATGAAAGTACTTGATTTTATGGATTGATGAAGCCTGAGGATGTAGAGATTCCAAAAAGTGTTGGGAAATTGTCTAAGAATACGTACAAATTTGTAAATCTGAAAGAATTCAAGTGGTCAAAAATGTTATGTCACGTTTTTTTAGTGAAAAAATGCTTGTTTTTCAATGTAAGTGGACTCTATCTCAATAACAATGAGCCAGAATGTCGTGAAATTTTCAGGAAATTTGCACAAGAATGTATTTTTAAGCAATGGTGTACCTTTTAGTTGTCACATACAGCCATTCTCATATTTTGAGACCCCCACAGAAAATATGCTGCGTGGCTTCATTATTTTTGAACTAGGCCATAAGCAATATGATTGGGTTATTCACAGTTGTTCACACCTTCTCAGCCAATCCTGCTCTTCATTCATTCTGCAGAGGGTAGGCCTACTCTCTATTCGATACACTAATTGAGACACCCTCAGGCTCAGTGCCTTTTAAAAGTTTTTTTTTCCCTTCTAAATCAATAATCACTGATATGATCGAAGGCATACATCATCAGCGACATTCGACAACTGTGCAGTTATTACATGGGGAAGGCGAGGTGTAGGCCTAGAGAAGCGTTTCATACAACACTACTGAAATCATATCAGCTAATTAACTATCAACATGACTGGAGTCCTTCCTCCCAATATATCAATACATGTGACATTTATGCTAATCACCTGCATATGTTGAGGAGCTGTTTCCATAGAAACGGGAAGTTGGTCTCTGTATCGCAGCAGAATCTGGAGAACTTCTTGAGGCGTTGACGCATTTTGGAGATCAAGTTGGGGCTCAGATAATTTACTTCTGTGAATTAGACGCAGTCGCTTTGGAGGAGTTGGCTTTGCTTCCTCCTAAAAAAGAAAACATTCGTCATAAAAAATGTTACAGTCACAAAAAGGAGAAGCAGTACTCCGGAAAGTGTACCCATCAAAGATTCAAACTGAGATGCAACTCAAGAAAATCTAAGTAAGTCTAAGTATTCTAACATGGCAATCAAAGTTTCAACCTTTGTGATTTATGACTTGACAGACTCCACAAGTCCCACTGGTTATGCATTGGCATACCAGTTACTGATTGATTTTTGAGACATTACACAGAAGTTAGAAGAAACTGTCACATTTGATACTTTTGATTTGACAGCTGTCAAAAATGTCAACAAACTTAATTTCACTCTTTATCGCCCACATCTAGATTTGCCGGTTCTCTTGTGTCTAAAAACGGGAGTGAAAACAAACCAAATACTACTCAAATTAAACACACATCAACATACACTTATCTACGAATGTCACTGTCAAATACTTGCCAATATAGTCTGGGAAAACTCAGCAATAACTCTTTTCTTCAACACAGCTGCCATTTTGGCGTTTCGCTAAATTTCCACTTGAGGCGCTGATGGCAGTTTTCATTTGCAACGTTTGGGGCAGCACCAGTCTCTTTTATTTTCTTTGATCCGCATGATTTCCCGCGCTTAGTCCAGAACCAATCAAGCATGTTGTTGATCCTGGTTGATCCCTGAAATGGGGTCAGACTTGTGTTAAATCCATGTACAGAATATACAGTGAAGACATTAATTTGTTATTTTTGAGGCATGGAGCAGTAAAATTAAAATGGATTCAGCAATTTTGAAACATCATAAGAATCTTCTTACTCATCAGAAACATCTGGTGCCAGCAGTTGAAAGGTGAGTGATTACAAATCAATATTGAGTGATTGGGTGGTTAAAATGGCAAATGTTTTGAGTGATTTGTACAAAATTTCCACCGTCAAAAATTCACCGGTTTTAACATTTAAATTTCAGGACATTGCTTGATCACAAACTAGATGCAGATATGTCGGATAGGGAGAACATTCAGGTAGGTTTCATTCCACGCAATATTTCTAAGATAATATCTGGATGTATCCAACCGCTCCCATTAATCATTAATTAACATCCAGCCATGTCATATTTACTGTAATTTACAAAATGCTGAATTCAGATGATCCTTCAAAATAAGGGTGTGCTGCAGGAGGAAATCGACAAAACATTTGGGGGTGATGCTGACAAAATTGCCCTAATTTCATTAGGTAACAATAATTCAAATCTAATTGATTATTTGTACCAATTTTTTACTTCTATGTTATTCCTTTTTTCTTTGTTGCCTTTTTTGAATTACCTTAATTGACAAATGATAATTATGATTTCCAATTTAAACTATTCGTCAAAATATTTGCAGGCCAAGATTCTGGAAGAGAGAAGTCTCAACTTATAGACCATTTGCTAAAGGAAAGAGACAAGGAATTTACAGAAATGAAAGAAAAGTCTCTAGCTCAGAGGAGGTTGTATTAATAAGGAGTGATCAGTTAGCTCAATTAATTTTCTATTTTAAAATGATTTCTGTGAATTTCATATATATATTAGCAAACTAATTACTACAAGTTTTCTTCAGCATACATTCAGTCAATTAAGTACTCATTACCATATGATTGCTTGATAATTGTACAATTGTCTTACTTAAAATTGTCTCATACATGTTTTCATTTCATCTCCAGGGAACTTGAAAATCAAAGAGAAAGGCTTCACTTGGAAACTGTTTGGTTAAACAAATTAAGTGGACACCCTGAAGGTATTGATTGGAAAATATTTCATATTTTTATGACATTAATGTCTTGGTATGTCGTATGGGAGTATTATAGTTTATTTGTTGTTGTTGGTTCTTTGTTGTTTTTTTAGATGGTATGCAAGACTCTAAATCTCTTATGGAAGCAGTCAACAATAGCTTACCACAACAAGAAGAAATGTACAAAAGATTATTGTGAGTTAAAAAAAAAAATTCTAAATAATAAAATTGACGCAATAAAAAAATTTAATTAATTTTTTTGCTTGGACTTACTATGGCTGGCGAAGGAAACTTATGAAAATGTTGTTTTCATGCCTCCATTATTTATCATTTTCTAAATTCATCTTCATCCTTTAGTTAATTTACCAACTTAACACTTTCTTTTGTAAAAATATTACAGCGAAAAACAAACTTGGGACAATGAAAAACTGCAAGACATTATATCAGATGCTGCAAACACTATGGCTCATGAGCCAATAAGTCACTATAACTACAGACAGGTGAATGATTGATTTTCTTTTAATATTTTATAATCAAGGAATGAACAAAATTGTATCATTGTTTTTTATTTTTTATTTTTCTTATAATAAAGAGATAATTCATCAGCGAAACAAATTATAAGCCAAGATACAGAATTTTATGATTTTTTTAACTTCAGAAGACAACCAGTCCCATGTCCATGTTTTATGGAAGCATAGCACAACTGCTGATGGAAGAAATAATACTGGAGGTATGTATTTAACATTTTACATAATTAGCTTAACTTAATCCAGCATCTTAATCAAATAGATGTATACTAATCTCTTGTCTTTTACATTCCCAAAATTGGAACTCTTGGTGTTAAGAAATGACCATGCAAGTGGTTGCTGAAAACAAGATTGAACAGTTTTCAAAAATTCCTTGCTGTTCCACTTTAAGACTGGGATGATTATTTAATAATTAATTTTGCAGGAGACCTACAAACAAATGGAACAGATTTCCAAGGAAACCCTCTGCCTTTGGGAATTTATCAAATCAAGGACATCATCAGGACTAGTCAGGACAGTGGAGGTATCCCAGTGGATATGACTGAAACTAATTTTTAAGATAGGAAATTGTTTAATATGAATAATTAGTATTTTTCAGAGACTGGGGGCCCACAAAAACTTGTGAATATTTCCAAATTTGAATTTAGTTTTTTGCCATATTTTAATTAACTAATTATTTCAAATATTTTCTGATGTTTCCATAAGCCAATTCTCATGTTGATCTGATGCAATTTTTTGTTAATTGATATTTACAAAATTTTATGACTATTTTATGTTTTTGTTCAGGCATTTGTGACTGGTGATCCTGAAGGCAGACCGAGAAATGACCCCCTCCATGATTTGAACATGAAATACTTCCGCAAAGTTCAAGCTGGCAGGCGCAAAACCAGGTATATAAAATTATGGCGTCTGGTTAGTAATGGAAATAGAGCTTCAGAAATAACAAGAACCCACGGGTTGCCAAACCGAAGAATCCAGTATTTTGATACGTTAATACGAAACTGATGTATGTGGCAAGACTATAGTTCATTATGTAGTAAGCCAGGTGTCGCCACGATGCAGTACACCAAACACTAGAGGTCGCCACTAGGCTTACTACACATTATAGGTAACCTTCATTCATCCTGGATGTGCATAAATTGACATTTTGAAAATAAGAACAGGCCAAACGGCTACTCACAGATGACCATGTTGAATTGATGTGTCTTCCATGAAAAAAAAGTTATCCAGAGGTGTTTGCTTATCTAATTTATCTGATAGCATTACTTACAAGATTTACACTTCTTTTTCAATAGAGAGAAGATATGGACGCATTCGCAACATTTTAACCTTGATGGCAGCCCAGAAGAAAGCAGGTAATTATTGTACAAATTTTTAGAATTTAACCTGGACTTTTCACCAAGCCTATTTGAGGTGGACAGATGGTATTATGGTAACTAAAGAAATAAGTCAGTTTGCTACGGTGTCCTTAAAATAACAAGAACATGCAACTGGCCTAGATCGAAGATTGGAAGTAAATCAGTATTTCAAACCCACAATTTTAATCACTGGATTCTTGTTTTTAAACTTTTTGCTTGTCTTTCTGAGTTCTTAATACCTGACACAGCAACTATCAATGCAAATTGTTATACCTAGTAATCAATAAATATTGAAAAATAGTATTCATGTTTCAGGGAAGAAGATATTGACGACTCGGACACAACAATTCTAAATTTCCAAGAAATCACTCCTTCGTACTTGCGGTTAAGTAAAGTGCGACGGAAGGATTCTCTTAATGTCAAGTTACAAAAGGAGAGGTACCACAGGTACAAGAAGAATGAAGCAGCTTATTTCCATGGATTTGTTCCGGAGATAAATCTTCTTCCAATTCCAAAGAAGATGCAAGGAATTAGCATGGTTCGGTTTTCACCGGATGAGAAGTACGTTGCTGTTGGATCAGGTCATGGTAAGTTAGAGATGGTTGTAAAACAATCTTGAAATGTTTTAATGCAAAAATGTTTGAAAGAAAACATGTCTAAAGTTGTCAGGAAGGGATTAAAAGAAATATGGTTAAATTCCCTCTTTCTTTAAATTTCTATATTTATGACCAAGGATGGAATGTTTATTTTAATTGCAACATGATTCGACAGAACATCCTTTTGAGCTATTGAATCAATCAGATTTTAAAAACTACATTATTTTGAAGTTTTTTTACAGAAGGAATGGATGTAAAAATCTCATACACCAATTGAACCCGTTATTGGCCTACATAAGGCTTCATAGAGAGGAAATTAAGGAATTTATTGAATTGAATGTAAAAATTTAAAGCCATTAAAAATTAATTGAATGTTAAAAATTTAAAGCCATTAAACTACACACAGTAAATAACTAGCATGAAGCAGTTAACAATAATTACTTGGAAGTATGAACAAAAGATCTTCCATATTTGTTTTCAGGTGACATAGTAGTATTTGACACCAGCTGGGAGCCTTGGAGAGAGCACAGGGTTGTGGCTAATAGGGGTAAAAAGCATGACACTGTGGTCGACCTGAAATGGAGCCTCGATGGAACGAGATTGCTTGTCGTCAACAAAATGGTATTGCTGCAAAAATTAGATGAAAAACAATTTAAATTTAATGTACTATTGAATACATCTATAAGTCTGTGGCCTTTTGTCAAAATCCCAATGAAAAAAATCTTCTCTGCAGGGATATAGATATCATTGATAAGATTATCTGTAGTTGTCACTTATACACCACACAAGTGTGCAGATTATGTGATTCTTTGCGGTACTAGAAAAACTGCTCCACACATTTATTTGAAATTTTGCAAATCTTGTCTCCATGGCCTCCTTATGATCTGCTTAAATTTTGGCTCTTCTATGTTTTTTCTGCTTTGAGTTATGGGCAAAAATGTATCTTACATCCTGCAAGTTCAGCCTCATTAATGGCACTACAGCAACGCCATCTGTTGAATGAAAAGTACACCTAATTTTGATATTTGTATGTGATCAAGGCAAGTGAAGACTGGAATTGAGGAAATCCAGCTCATGTGAATGATTTTATCAAGTACTTCATGCATTTGGGGCTTCATAATTATTGGATTTTGCAAGTTTAGATTATGATGCAGGGCACCCTAACAATGTGGACGCTCGCAACAAAAGAGTCGGGAAAAGAGGATGCCACATATTTAGGGTTAAAGGAAGATGTCACAGGAATTGTTCCAAGCCAGATGGCGCCACTTTTGATGATGGATGCTGACCAGCGAGATTTTGAATTTCAGCGAGGTAACTTAACAACTTTTCAAGATATGATCCATCAGTAGCTGTGCCAACCGAGTATGTTTAGAGCATTGATTTTTTTCTTTTTTTGCTCTTATTAAATTAGATAAATATTTCTTTATCCAGGTTCTCTTGCAGCTGAATTAAACACAGAGAATGGTGTTAACCCGGTTTTAGCCACATTCGATGGGACTTTGACGACATTTGGAACACAGGTATTTTAAAACTGCTTCAAATTTCAGAAATCTCCTCTTCTGACCAGAATTTTTATAGAAAGTGCAGAACGGCGGATGTTTGAATTTAAAATATATATAAATTTAAGCACTTTTGCGTAGTAGATTCTCCGGGTGTTTAAAGAAAGGAAAGATTTGATAATGATTCTAGAATTGTCAAAAAAGTTTACACAGATTGTTTTTGTCTGATAGTAATACTAAACTTTTTTTCTTGTCTGATGGCAATACTAAACTTTTTTCAGAATAATTTCTTTGTGGGTTGCAACAACGGTGATATTATACGCTGTGAAGTAGAACGGGCAGTTAATATGGACGCTGAAAACTTTCGAAAAACGACAGTCATAAATGGAACCGAGGTACGTTTACTCCTTTTTACTTATTTTCAATTTCATCTTTGTTCCAATTTTGTTTCACCATACGTGCATTTATTTATTCTCTTCATAAAGACATCTGCAGGTTCTCTCCCTGACCCAACAGCTGAAAATGAAGTCGGTCAAAATATTCCAGCTAATCTATTCAAACACCACAAGAGCCCCCTGGTGTTAATTGATGTTGTAGGTGGCACTGGTGATGTTGTGAGTGTTGACACAAGAGGGCGTGTTATGCTGTGGAAGAATAGAATGTAAGTTGTTTGAAATAAGACATTATCCTGCAATTTGAGATGGAAATTATGTTGTTGGTATAGAATATAGAGTGAGAATAATAATTATCTTAATTAAGTTAAGTTTATGTCTAGGAAATTAATGTTTTTAATTGTTGTGGTGTCTACAGAAAAGAAAGAACAAGCCAAGGCTGGTACAGACCATTCAGAAAGTACCGTGTTGACTTCTCGAAGAAGGAATATGTACCAGCTCCTGATGCCAAGTCAAATGTAAGCAAATAACTCCTCAATTATGCAATTCATTCCAGTAGAGAAGTAGATTCTGGGCTCATAATACAGTTACTTTGCCAGTCCTCCAGACAGTGGCGTAACTGAGGGTTCTCGAGTGGGGGGGTACCTGGGGGGCACGCGATTCTCTCCACTATACCAATTGTATATTTTAGCCAGAGTTGGAAAGTTCATATGGGGGGGGCACCTGGGGGGGGTACAGGTCCAATATGGGGGGGCCTGTACCCCCCCCCCCTCCGTGCCCCCCATAGGGACGCCACTGCCTCCAGACGATACAATAATTCAGTTACTAAAGAGGATTGCCAGGACCGGCATCCAGAATCCACTTACCGTACTACTAAAGAAGAACTCACATTTTTTAATGGTTTGAGATACCGGTTTAATCAACCTCTGAGCAAATTTCCCCAATTAAGTTACTTTCAGCAGTCATTGCATGTAGAACCTTAAAAATTTTAAGTGTAAAGATTTGCCCAAAAAAAACTTGATCAATTGTTACAGGTGATATTCAGTGCCAAAAACCTTGCTAAGAAGGGGAAGTCTGCGAGACAAATCTCAGAAGAAAGACTGAAAGGTAAGTTCGAATTTTGTACAATTTTAACAAGCCGTCTATTGGAATTTAAAAGGATTTGTGTTGATTGCAATAAAAAAGTTTTCTTTTTACAATACAGCAATGCAGTTGATAGAAAATATGAAATTTGGAGACCCTTGGCATGAAGAACTATTTGAAGATGGGGAGTCACTTGTGAGTTAAAAATTTCTAAATTTTCTTGATTTTGGTAGTTCTATCCAAGGGTGCCGGAACAGGGGGGGCAGGGGGGGCAATTGCCCCTGCTGCCCCTGGCCAGGAGGGGCAAGGGGGGCAAGATTGCCCTTTTCATCTCCAAGAAAAAACATTATTAGGCCTTAATTTACAGTGAATTTAGGCAAAAATCTATAAGTATATATTCAAAATTGTCATTGCCGCTCAGTAAATTTTTGTCTCGCGAATTAGATATGCCCTTTCTCGACCGACCGCCCCTGCCGCCCGCGTTTCCTTCCGGCACCCCTGGATCTATCTGTGATGGAATCTGTGTCAAAGGAATTGTATCTGTATTATGATTTACTAGCCTGAAGTATTTGCAGGTTGAATTGCATACGCATGCATGAAAAATTCCTAATTTTAAGATTTCCGAACTCCGTTAAATAACTAATGCTATTAATGTTGATGTTCTCTTTCTGCCAGTGAGAACTGTCTTGCCCTTTTTAAAAATTATCAAACATGAAGTTCCCACCATATTTTACTAAAAATTTCAGAGAGAAATCTACAAACCTGAAGGAAGCGTTTCAAGTTCTGGAGCAATATTTCACGTCACAGAAACAGAAGATTCACATCTTGACTTGTATTTCACACGACTCTTTAGACCTGTCACGGTATGAACAATAATTTACAAAATTTCTATCTATTTACACTGGAACAGTAAAGCCAACCAGGAAAGAAATGGACGGGGGGGGGGGGGGTTGAACTTTGCAACTGCCCCCCTGGAAAATCAATTTTCATGCACTTTTGGCAGAAAATTTTGTGAATTTATATTTTTGAGACTATTTGGGCAATTGTTTTTTGGGCAGCCCCCCTAAATTTTATTGACCTCCTGCACCTATGTTCAATGTTACTTGATATATTCTGATTGTTTCAGGTGAATTGCATGAAGTTTCTTTGTTGTGTGATGTCTCCAACCAAACGAGAAATTGTTTTCGTTTTGCTCTTCCCTCAATTTGAGCCAAAAGGTACCGTGGCCTCTTATGGAATTTGCATATTTGACAGTACAAAAGTTTACCATTACAAAGTGTATTAACTTATTGATATTGAAGGTATGTGGAAGACCATGATTCCAATGTACTTTAGTTGTTGTCAGGATAGGCAATTCTCGGAAGTTTTTTATTCTCTGGATTTCATAAGCCAATCACAATTTTTTCAGCGCACCGTGTAACACTTCATTTCAATTTTTTCCAGCTGCTCACATCACTGTTGTCGTCCTTGACTTAACGAAGATGTCCCTGTGCCAAACTAGATCGGATATTCGGATAAAGGACCCAGAGCAGTACATGAATGGAGACGTTGTTTCTTGTGATGTAAGAATAAAGATTATTTTATAATATCTTTGTTATGTAGCAATGGAAATCTCTGATGTTTGGTTTCTAATTTAGTCCCACCCACCCAAACGTGTCCTTCACAGAAAGATCAAGCTATCCGTGTCAACATAAAGTGAACTCACAAGACTTACATGAGTAATTAGGTCATCTAAATAGATCTAGTCTAATCTAGGTCAAGTGTCATATCATGTCTAGGGTCTAATCTAGGTCAGTTTGACCAGTTGTATGACCTAATTACTCAAAGTAGGTCAACTTGGCTCCAAAAGCTCCCTCATAGTAGTATACAATGTAGAGAGAAAGAACTTTACCCAATCTGTGGATATGTCACAGGCCATCAAATTTAACAAGGAAAATAATTTTCTTTTTAAGGTTAGCAGAACCCTTGGCATCACAGGAACACAATATGTTTTCTTGAACATTAAAGGGAATGTTTATGGCATTTCCATGGCAACTGGACAGTTTGTTCTGAAGACAGGGAACCCCTTGGCAACCATGGGTAATTTTTTTTAACTGATTGAAATAACTTTGTTGCAAACGAGGTTTGGTCAGTGGTGTATACTGATAGGGGTCTCAATTGGAGGGGGGGGGGGATATCCGATTTTCTGGACGGACCCCCAGTAGTCCCCCACTACCCTTCTTTAACCATTTACTTCTTCTAATGAAATTAGAAATTTCCCCTCTAAAGTGAGGATAACGTTCATTACTCTGTTTTAGATTTTGAAGGCCTGCTTCTCAACAGTCGGCTTGTGAACATAACTCCTGAATCTGAAGTCGCAATTGGAAATGTCAACGGGAATCTTACCCTCGTTTCTTATGCATACGGACAGGTAAACTATTGATAATCAAATGTATGTTTTGCATGACAAGAAGGCTATATAGTCAGGATGTTATATATTTTTTGTAAAAAAAAAAAAACAGGAAAATATTCATATTGCTAAAAAAAATAATTTCATAAAACGTTTTGCTTATAGGCCCATTCTCAATTGACTTTGCTTTGATTGCCTTAAAATATGGCTGTGTTTTTACAAAATGTTAGTTGATAGGACCTAAAATGTTATCATCAGTGGAGGATCTAGACAGTACGGTCTACATGTAGGTGGCCGGGCTCTTTTCGGCATTTTGTCACTTTTTTCTTCAAAATGGTACTTTTCATCTCAGTGGTCTAGGGAGCGGGGCCTGGGTCCGAGCCCTTTAGGCCCCCCAGATCCGCCACTGATGATTCACAAAGAGGTAACGCATTGGATCACAAATGGAATGGAAGTTATTAAGCTGAAATTACTTTTTTTCTCAGAAAAAGTCAAAAGACCAAAGAACCATGACGGTCATCAAACTGGTGGATCAGAACAGCGAGGAAAATAGAAAGCTCATGAAAGGACTGCATGGATTGTGCTTCGGGTACGTTCCTTTTTACCTGTGCTTGGGACTAATAATTTGTCCCACTGATATCTATACTTATTTGATAAAAGATCAAGGATCTAATGACCAAAAATTTTTATTATTGACATAACTTTTAATGGATGCACCCAACACTGGATAAGAATACTATGATGGCCAAAGACATGTTGTGGGCCTATACAAGTACTAGGTATACATGTTGCAGTTTCTGCACTTAATCTCTGTTTCAATTTGTGCTAGCTTTATTCTCATGGAACTGGTGGTGCCCGCTGTTGTAAAATTCCAGAACTGGATCTTGACACTCATTTTTCTTTCAATGGGTAATTCTAGTACATAATGGTTTTTATACTGGTTTTTACTCTGAATCAGAGTAAAAACAAGACAATATAAAAATGATGTGTCTTATAAATATATTTTATTCAATTTCAATTTTGTTGCAGGTCAAAACATCATCCTGACCGTGAACTGAGACTAGAAAAATCCGTCTACAAACAAGACGACCATATTTGGGCTGACATGATGACCTTTACCTTAGAAATCATGGACAGTGCCCTGGAGCAGGTCAAGGTCATTGGTCAAGATGACCTTGAGAAGTTCGAAAAAATGAATATCAAAGCTGGCTATTCTTCGGCAATTGACCGAATGTGAATAGAAAAATTAAGCATTATTTTATATTATGAATTGTATACACGTACCACTCTAAAAAAATTAAAGTATTCAGGTTAACACAGACAGTCTCTGAATGTTTCCTTTTTCTTGGGATGCAGTGCTGTAGTTGCCATTGAGAATATATATGTTAAGGGGCGACCATAGTTGCAATGGTTAATAATAGGGGGCGACCATTTAATATCAAGGGGGACTTGGGAGTTTTTTTTCAAATAAATGATTTCTAGTTCAGTTTTGGTGACTTTTTGGGCGGTCTTGAAATAAATAATTTCTAGTGGGGATATTTCTTAACAAGGTGTTGCTTGATGAAAATTCAGTGACTTTGCATGCTCGAAATAAATAATTACTATTGCCCTTACAGTGAAATAAATTATTTTCCGCCATGGAAACTCCAAGCCCCCTTGAAATGAAATGGTCATGGATCCCGTCATCACCAAATATTATTATAAAGTCAAAATGTTTTTGCATGAGACAGGAGAAAAATAAGGAAAAAGTGTCCTGTTGTAAATAAATGTGGAAGGGCCTTCGCATTCTCTTTATGAGGCGTATGGTGACCCACATCGGCCAAACTCGCATAGTGTGCAGTAGCGGATCCAAGGGGGGAGGGGTTAAGAGGTTCAACCCCCCCCCCCCCTTTGGCCTGTAATTTAATGAAAAAAAAAAATTCCGAAATTTTTTGTAAATTTTTATTCGTAAACCCCCCCATCCGATATTTTCTGGATCTGCCCCTGGCCTTTTTGTACTTACATTATCACAGTTAGACTGGAGGACTTTTTTTCCAATTTCCAAAACTTTGTTTTTTTTCAAAATTAATTTATTCCCACATTGTTTTACGCACATGTTTGTTTTGCAAGTATTTTTTGTTTTTTTTACATTTCTCCCTTTTTTCTTCAACCCCGCTCCCCCCCCCTCCAATTTTTCATGAAGTGCTAGAAAAAAAGCATTCCATTGGAAAACCTTTTTTTTCTGTTCAATTAAAAAAGAAAAAATTCTCGAGGAACCCTCCCCCCCAGATAATTACCTGGCTACGCCACTGCACTGTCGGGATCAGCCAAGGATTAACCACTTGAGCATGCCTAAAATCACTAGTACCGTGTCAGAAATTTTCTCTGTCTACTAAAGTGTAAATATATAATATCTTTATTCAGATTGAGACAATCTACAGGTTTAAAAACAGTTAAAAAATATATACAGTAACAAAGGTAAAAAATACAAACAGCCTCTGCACCATAGTTTTAGCACCATAATCAATTTGTACATAGGCATTTTAAAATATCATTCACATCATCACAGGATAGAGTATCACAGACAAAATTACCATCACGTATATTAATTAGTTCTCTGATGGTAAAGATCAGATTTTCATCACAATATGACATCTTGTGTCTGGAACGTATAATATTTATATCATTCATGACATCACCATTCTCATATATATAACATTTTTTAAATTATTCCCTGCAATTGACATAGGGTTGCTAGTACACAGAGCAGCTACACTTTTAAGAATACTATTTTCTGAGGTTAGACAAGTTTTAATAAATTTAATAAATCGCATTTCTAACTGTGCATGAATTGGTATGCCTCCAGATAACCATTCAATGATATTACAATGAGTAGTATAATCAACTTTCCATAAAACTCTTAAGGCTTTCCTCCAAGCCACGCATAGATTATTAAATGCAGTGCTACTTAAATCCCACAAGGGGGCACCATAGTAAGAACAACAGTACTGACGAAATAATTTACATAGAATAAAGGAGTGAACATGACCAAAGTCTGACATTAACAAATTGAAGCTCTTCCAGAACTGACCTATTGTAAAGTGCCCCTTTCAATCTATAGGCAAATTACTTAGAATTTCCTGATGGAAATATTCTAGAGTTTCAGAATAGTGTAAGTTAAAGTTCCTAGAAAAACAACTGATAAGATTGTAGTGGAAGTCAAATCAGTATAATAACTGCCTGGGCTTGTCAATGTTCCCAGTTTTATTAAACACATCATTAGCATAAAATGGTACAAGCATCAGCTTCATTTTGGCATCATCCAATTACAAACAAACAATTACAGTAACAGCCAATAACAGTGCAGTGGGCTTCCAGCCCACTTTCAGACATTCCCCCCACTTCAGCTTCCCCCCTAGCAGACCCAGGCTCACATGACTTGCTCATTACAGCACTACTTGCTAATTCCTTCATTAGTGGATTCCCAATTATCTTGAAAGCCTAGCCCAAATTACGTAACCAAATCCTCCCACTAGTTTATCCCATTATACCTGCCATAATAAGCTGCAGGTGCAGCCTGCAGGGAGAGCCTACAATGACAGATCCAATAAGCAGAGTCATGCATGTTATCTAACTGGCCTAATGACCAGCTGTGGTATTACATGAATGACCAACTCCTGAACCTGACTGTCATTGAATTTCATGATTAATTCTGCTTGATTATCTTGTTACGTGGAGACTTAATTGTGTTTCATTATCAGTCCCTCATTATCAGATCCCTAATTGAATACTGCAAGCCTGTGGTTTACGTCACAATGGCCACCTGGACTTCTGACCAGTCAATGATTGCTAATGCACTTGTCTGGCTTGGGCAGATCCTATTAACACTCAACTTCATTATCAGTCCAGAGACCATTATCCATTGTCCTTGCCAACTGTGGCCTTGACAATTCTTAATGATAAAATTCCACTGTAAATGTTTAACTTCAATAATAAAACTAGAACAAGTAAAGTGGCAGAAATGGCTTGCCTGTACAGTGGCCATCTTTACACTGCCTACGGCAACCTTTAGATAAAAGAACATAGTGACTTTTATCTACCTAAATGACCCCCCTTTGGGTCTATACATGTGGCCAGTGATTGCTGAATATTGAATTGTTGAGTTGTACTCAGACGACGTATTGCAACCACTGGATCCTAAAAATACAATGCTCAATAATATAAATTAAATGGCCCTCCCTTGGGTCTATACATGTGGCCAGTGATTGCTGAATATTGAATTGTTGAGTTGTACTCAGACGACGTATTGCAACCACTGGATCCTAAAAATACAATGCTTAAAAATAGAAATTTTGAGGAGAAGCTGTGGTGTATGTTTATACCCGTCCCTTCCCCCTAACTTCCAATTTTCACCCTTTTTGTAACAACATATCCCCACGAACAACATAAATTAATACAGGTGATGAAATGATATGAAGTATGATATGATGATATGAACAGTAAGCAGTACGCAACTCAATTTCAGTCAGTTATGATATAAAGGTTAATAGAGTTCTTGTTTGATGTTGAAGACATTAGTATTATAAAAGTCTTTTAAATTGTGGCCTCGAGATTTTTCGAAAGCCTCCCCTCCTGGGTGTAGTTTCTTCATCTGACTCCTGGGTTGCGTTCGTGCGTTTGCATCTGACTCCATTTATAGTTGAACGAATCGGTTGGTGTCGGATCCATTGCAGGAAGTAGATTGGGTCCACGAATCTCTTGGTGTTTGGTGACTGAAATTGAGAATTGTACGGCAGATTACTGTTCAATCGAGACAAGCTGGGAGTCTGCTTGCCCTGGGCCCACCAACGGTAGCAATTTGCCTGGTGTCGGAATAGGCGCTGGGTGGCTCGCAGAACTAACACAGTTATTTAAAATATAGTTATTTAAAATACTGTTTACACATAAATGTTAAATACAAGCCTGACAAGTGGCTGCACTAGCGTGATGCTCGACACTCGAGCTTAGAAAACAAGACAAAAACGTACCTGTACTGGCACGTGACACGACTACATGTGCTTAAATGACGTAAGTTTACGTCGGAATACCATATCAAGAACAGTAACTACCCACAACATCAACCGGTGGTGCCATCAGCTTATTAAAACATCCCATGCCCCTCTGCAATGACCTAGTACCCCGCCTTCCAGAATTAATACAGGGAGCTCCCCAAAGCGTCCCCCAGAGAGTTGAGCCCAGACCAAGAGCTGGTTGGTTAGAAGTGACAAGGAAATTAAGGAAGGGTAGCTGATTTGCTGTGTGTCTGCGCGCTTAGACTTCAACAGGTATACCGGTAGCGAGGCCCCTGAGTGGGGCCAAGGGTGTCACATGCTTGACCTCTTGGGCCACTGGAGTCTTGGCCCTAGCTGCGCCCTTGGTGAAGGGGCAGCCCCTCCAGGTGCATTTCCAGCCCCTGTAGAAATAGTAGTAGCAGAAGAGTGCTACTCCCAATGCAAGAAATATTATTATATATATATTCTTTTATTGACATCTATAAATATCACAATTGATACATATGTCATTTGTAATGGGGAAATAAAATATATAAAAATAGAATTAATTATATACAAGATTAACTATATATACATAAAATTGATTATACACATGTTATAAATAGCTAAAATCAAGTGAGCATATTGATACAAACATATACGAGTAATAGTAGTTTTGGATAAAAAGAGCACTCAGCACAAGATTAAAATACATACAAACTAGGTTCCAGCCACCCAAATAGTTATAAAATAAAGTAGGTATCAAACATCAATTAATATAGATAACAGTCAATAAAATACACACACCACTGATACTGATCACTTACAAATAGTCATTTTGGCTTATTAAAAAAATAATGATTAATTATATATATATAAGACCAAAGCAAAAGACATACAAGTTAACAAATTTATAGATTAATTAATAATGCTTGATATTTCATATTTGAACATTATTTACAAAACATGTATCAAATAACATACATTGTTGCTTTAATATTGATCGATTGCTATATTGAATAGTTCAATTTATGTTAGAAATAACTGTTTTCTTAAAGTGTACATTGTATACTAATTATCATAATTATCATAATTGTGTATTATAAGTGACCGTGTGGATGCAGGAGATAGTCGCTTTAAATTTAAACATCAGCCTGAAGTAAAAATTTCCCTAGAGTATTTAGTAGGTCAGGTTCCTTACTTTTCATTATTGATGTGAACTTGTCACTGTCATTCAAAGATAGAAAATTGTTGATGAATTTAGCAGCTGTTGAAAACAGGTTTTCACGGAACGATTCATTAGCAGGGCATACAACAAGGCAATGGATTTCATCCTCCACCATATTTAATGAACACTTTTCACATATTCTATTTGCTGCAGGAATCACTGGCTTTTGATGTCTGCCTATTTCGATTTGTAGACTGTGAGAACTTGTCCTGAATCTGGCAATCTTAGTTAACACCTTACGGTTTTGTCGCAGCCTGAGATATGGTTCTAATCTACAGTCAGTTTTAAAAAGCTTATATGTTCTAAGTTTTGGTTGCTGTGTACTATCATTTATAGATATGAATAATTGTTCCTGTTCTATTTCATAAAGTTTTGATTTTACAGTTCTACATATGCTGTCAATGTCTAAGTTAGTATTGTTACTTGCTTCATATTCAATGTTACAAGAGCTTAAAATGTTCATTATTTTACTGAACCAATTAGTTTCATTAGCTCTGTTTGTATGAGTATCTTTCTGAATTTGGAGACATCTCCTTAACAGGCTTCCATCTGGTGAATTTTCTAATCTCATCCAATAATTGATCATCCTAACTTTTTGTCTAACATGCAGTGGAAATCTACCAGTTTCACCATAAACAGCCAGAGAAGGTGTCTGTTTTCTTACGCCTAACATACGTTTTAGATAGCCAAGTTGCAGAACTTCTAATTCAGATACAGGTTTTTCGCTACTCCATATTTCACTGTTGTACTCAAGGATTGGTAGAACATAAGTATCAAACATTCGCAAAGATATAATTGGGTCGATGTGTCCTAGGACTTGCTTTGAATCACTTTGTAGGGCAAAAAGTGCCTTATGAGCTTGCACTGACAGGTATTCTGTCATCTTGCTGTGCACTTTACGTTTGTTAGTTAGCATATGACCCAGATATTTGAAACTCTCCACTTTTTCTAGTTCCTCGCCATTGCAAAAGAAGGAGTCAGCTGTTTTGGTACCAATTTGCATTACTTTGGTTTTACTGACATTTACTATAAGATGCCATTTTTTACAGAAATTGTGCACTGAATTTATGCTATTCTGTAGACACTTAGGAGAATCAGCGATAAGTACAATATCATCAGCATACAATATGTGTGTTAAAGTGAAGTTGTTCAATTTTATCCCATCCGATTTGTCAAGATACTGAGGAAGGTCAGACATAAATTCATTAAATAGCTTTGGACTAAGAATTCCCCCTTGCAAGACCCCACATTGACTGTCAATTGCATTACTAGTATTTCCACCCTGGTGAACC
The DNA here is from genome assembly GCA_026936325.1 of Platynereis dumerilii. Lineage (NCBI taxonomy): Eukaryota > Metazoa > Annelida > Polychaeta > Phyllodocida > Nereididae > Platynereis > Platynereis dumerilii. Next base: position 2,089,524 of record JAPTHN010000034.1, read on the forward strand.
CTTGCTTTTGCCTTGTCAAACATACTTATAATAATTTTGAGCATTTTCTCTCCAATGTTCTGCTGCCTCAGTTTGAAATATAGAGCATTTCTGTTTATGTAGTCAAATGCTTTGGTAAAATCTATAAAACACATGTACACAGGCTTTTTCTTTGCATGTTGATAGCTTAAGACTGTATCCAAAATGAAAACACAGTCAGTGGTACTGGCTCCCGGTGTGAAACCGAACTGACAGGGGTCATCAAGTTTCAGAGCCTCATTTTTGAAATACAACCGACTATTGAGGATTGAATCGAAGATTTTACCCATAACGACATTTATAGTTATTTTTCTATAGTTATCTGGGTCTGCGCGGCTTCCCTTTTTGTGGAGGGCATTAATAAGACCTTCAGACCACTGAGAAGGATATTCCCCTTTATTAAAAATGTGATTGAACACAGCACAGAATGGTGTCACAAGTTTCTCACTGGCATATTTATAGAATTCTGCTGGTATCCCATCAATAAAGTACACAATTGTGAGAATTGGTGTATGCTTGGTAAACCTCTGCCAGTGCCCATCTGTCATGACAGCTGCTTGGAGCAATGCAGCCGTGCTGACTGAAGGGACAACTCCTGCTGGAGCTGTATTCAGACTAGGAAAGGCTGCCAATAGTGCCGGGGCTTTAAGAGAATGACTGAAATTGAAATGACCTCTGATTTGCAACTTCGGGAGGTCGACCTGCTCTTGTAGGCTGTATACGTTAGTACATTCAATGAGAAAGGTGTCACTTTCCAAGACACAGGTGGGGTCACATTCAATTTGATATGTGCCCGGAGTTAGCCAGCTAATATGCTCCAATTTTCCTTCACACCTTTGCTTAAGGCTGGTCCCCCAGGTGGAGACCATGTAGGTGGTAGGAGAGACCTGGGTGACAGCGGTCTCGTTGTGTCCTTTTATGAGGTCGAAATGACACTTTTTAATTAGGTGAGTCTGATTGAAGATCAGTCCCCGGGCACATAATTGGACATTGGCCTTGTAAAGCGGGCCCGATCTACAAATTTGTGGGTTCTGTCCCGTACAAAAACTGGGCTTGAACACGTGACCTGTACTGGTCGAAACACCAAATTTCTGTTCTAGCTTAATTTGCACTGACATATCAGAATCGGGTATAGGCACTGGCATACTGTGTAAGGTGAACATGAGGTAAGATTGAGTATTCAATACTGGTAACGTTAATCTATAGACTAGAGTTTGACCCGAGACCACCACTGGCTCTATTCTTATATAACGGTAGACCCAAAGCAAATTGCTTACCGTGGCATGGCCCTGCTTGGCGGTGTGCTCTATTATCTGTAGAAGGATGCTGGGATGGAGAACTTCTTCAGTCAGCAGGCCTCGTTCCAGTGCCGCTCGTTGACGATCGTAGTGTTCTACTTGCTGGCGGTAGACGGCATACACCCTCTCTCCATCCTTAATGAGGCGCTCCATCTCCATGCGTATCTCGACCCTGCTGAGCCTCTTGGATACCTGGTTGACGTATTTGCCCAGGGAGTTGACGTACAGGTCCATCTCGTGCGCATGGTGTACCACATCGTTAATGATTTTATTCGTCCTCTTCAGGTAGGAGCTGGTCTGGTCTACTATCGACAGCAGCTGTTTGTTGGCGTGCATGAGCTGACCTGTGCGTTGCTGCAGTTGCTGGATGGCTGCTTGGTATTGCTGCAGGTCCTCCTGAGTGGCTGTTCCAAACAGAAAACTCATGACGCCTCCCACTGCATTGACGAGACCACGCTTCGACCTTGGAGGCTTGTCGAGGGTTGGCTCAACGATGGGGTCCTTTATGTATTGCAGCGATTGTTGCCCAATGTTGACTGGATGGGTCTGCTGCATCTGGTCCAGCCGATAGTGCCAGTTGCCCTTAATAGTGCCACTGATCTTGATGCGCTTCTCAGTCAACCTTATATTGGAGATGTAGTCAATCAGGCCCTCCGGGTACTGCGGCTGCTGCAATGTGACTAGGACTACCCATGTAGCCCTGATGGTCTTGAGTGGTACGCCTCCTTGGATGAGTACGCCGTCTGGTAGTTGGTCTGCATGGAGCTTTGGAGCGTCTTGTTGTTCTGCTGGCTGCTTGGTGAGTTGAGCTGGCTTGCTGTGGATGAGAGTGGTTTGTAGACAGAGCACAAGTGCCAAGACTAGATGAGGATGCCACTCCATGGTCATGTGAGTGACGTAGTGTGTAAGTTCCGAGTCACAAGTGTTCAGGCAGAAGTCACAAGTGAGTAGGTAGCCAAGTTTCCAGTGTAGTGAGCAGCTATAGTGAGTGGTCAGGTCTGGCTCCCAGGACGGAATGGTTATCCTTGGCTGTGCGAGGCAGATAAGTACGTTGTCTCTTAGGTAATGGATCAGCTGACCCCTCGTCTGCGTCACTGGCGGGGGGGTGGTCGCGCTTAGCTGTCGCTGACTGGTCGTCCATTGGCTCCTGCACTGATCCTGGCTCCTCCCCCTCAACGTCCATGGAGATTGGCGCGCCGGCTTGCTGCTGTGGATCGGTCATGACGCCCCCTGGTGACTGTCGCCTGGCCTGCTCCTGTGGTGCTGATGGTGCTGCTGAAGGCTCTGGTTTGTGACGTCGTGGCGCCGGCCCCCCTGCCTCTTCTCCAGTGTCCGTGATGGGACGCCCTCTTCTCTGGCCCTTGTGTGGCCGGCGGCCCTGTGATGCTTGATGAGGATGCCAGTCTGGCGAAGGGTCATCATCCATTATATCCTCGGGGGGTGGCGAGCCTCTATGTGGCCGAGTACTTGCCGTCTTGTCCCCCGGGCCCATGCCTGAAGCGCTGGGCCTGGCTGTCTCTCCTCCTTCAAGACTTGTCTCTCCTCTTTCAACATTTGTCTCTCCTCCTTCAACATTTGTCTCTCCTCTTTCAACATTTGTCTCTCCTCTTTCAACATTTGTCTCTCCTCCTTCAACATTTGTCTCTCCTCCTTCATTGCCTCTCTTCCTCCTCTTCCTGGGGCCTTGGCGCCCAGGCAATCCACCCTGACCTTGTTGTGGATGGCTGATGGGACCTCGCTGTCTTGCGAAGTGCCAGGGCCTTTCACCGGGTGGCCTAATCTTGCGCACTGGCCTCAATCTGATGCCTTCCCAGGCAATGTCTGGACTCACCAGCTGCAGCTTGTTCCTGTTGAGAACCTTCTGTTTCCCTGATGGCTGGTGGGTGACCCAGATGACCTTGCCTCTCACTTGGGTAACTGTCCACCTCGGGTCCCATTGACTGGTGAGTGTGAGAGGTTCAGGTGCGCGGATGGTTACAGAATCGCCGACATGGAGGGCCTCGGCATTCTGCTTTTTGGCCAGCCTGGCCCTGTTGTGCTTGCGAGAGTCCTCTGTGAGATTCCTAGCTTCCCTGATGGCTTCATAGAAGTCATGGAGGCGCCCTTCCAGCAATGGTCCTTCTGGCGTGGCTTGGTGGGCCCTATGAATTGGGAGTCGAGGATGGCGTCCGAATTGTAAGAAAAAGGGAGTGTGCGAGGTGGTGGTGGAGGTCGAGGCATTGTAACATGACACAGCATTTCCCAGTTGATCCTGCCAGTCAGACACTCTATTGTTTATCATTTTAGCTAAAATGGATTTGAGTGTCCTGTTGAATCTTTCAACTTTACCATTTGCTTGTGGGTTGTAAGGAGTGGTTCTTCTGTGCTCTACCCCAATGCCAGCCAAGTACTCCCTCATCGCCCTCGCATTCAGCTCCAGTCCATTATCTGAAATTATGCAATTTGGAATGCCGAAGCGCGGGAAGTACTCTTGTCTCAATCTGGCCCAGACTGCTTCATTGGTCTTGCTGGGCAAGGGATAGCAGTCAGCAAAGCCTGTGGCATGGTCGATCAGTACCAGTATGTAAGTGTTGCCTTGAGGTGACCTCATGAGTGGTCCAACTAGGTCCATGGAGACCAGCTGTCCCGGTCCTTTCGCAAGGGGCATTTCGCCGAGGGCAGTGTGGACCTTCTTTTTGTGATGCACTGCACACTCAGGGCAGTGACGTATCATGTCTCTCACTTGCTGTCTCATGGAGGGCCATACATATGCCTCCTGCACCTTTCTAAGTGTCTTTAAGTGAGACATATGCCCTACCTCTTCATGGGCCCACTTTGTGATCTGTTGTCTGAAGGGCTCTGGGACCACCAGGCGAGGATACTCGGGAGCATGTTCATGAGGTCGTCTGACTGAGTACAGAACCCCACTTACCACTTCATATTGGCTGTCGTCATCCACCGCTTCAAGCCACTGTGGCATGGCCTGTTGAGCCAACTTCAGTTGCGGCAGGTCCAGCGCGTCATGGATGTGGGGCGGCTGCAGGTCAGGCTCTTCGATGATGGGATTGACCTCGTCTGGGTGCCAATCCAGGTCATCGTAAGTGGCTATCACCGCTGGCTCAATTCTGGAGAGCATGTCTGCTCTGACATTGTTCTTGCCTTTCCGATATTGGACCTTGCAACCATATTCTGCCACCAAGATGGCCCACCGCTGAATCTTGGTGTTATTCAGTTCCTTCGTAAATAGGCAACAGAGAGGCTTATGATCGGTGAAAACCTCGTAGGTACTTCCGTAGAGGTACGGCCTAAAGGCAATGAGAGCCGTGATCAGGCCGAATGCTTCGCGCTCGATCGCCGCCCACTTCCGCTGGGTGCTGGACAGTAGTTTGGACAGATAGGAGATCGGCCTCTCGATGCCCGTGCCCTCTTCCTTCTGCACAAGTACGGCGCCCACGGCTACTTCCGAGGCATCGGTATAGACGATGAAGGGCTTGTCGGTCCTCGGATGCGTCATGACCCGCTCGCTGACGAGCAGATCTTTCAATTTGGTGAAGCTCTCATGCATCTCAGGCGTCCACATGAATCGAGCGTTCTTCTTGGTGAGGCGGACGAGTGGCTCCGACAGCTTGGCGTAATCAGGCATGCAGGTACGATAATACCCAGTAACGCCCAAAAATCTGCGAATCCCTCGTACTGTCGAGGGCGGCGGCATGTCCTTAATGGCCCTGACCTTGTCAGGGTCTGCTCTGTGTCCTCGAGCGCCTACTACATAGCCCAGCAACTTGACTTCTTGTTGACCGAAGACGCACTTCTTCGGATTCAATGACAAGTTGTATTTGCGCATTCGGTCGAAGACCTCCTGGAGGTGCTGCACGTGGGACCTCTCGTCAGGGCTGAATACCACCAAGTCGTCTACATAACACATCACCGACACTCCTATAAGGCCCTTGAGGACCTTCTCCATGGCCCTTTGAAACACGGCCGTCGCGTTACATAGGCCCATCGGCATCGTTCTGAACTGGAACAGGCCTCGGTAGCAGGTGAAAGCAGTCTTTTCTCTGTCATCAGGGTGAATAGGCAATTGGTGAAACCCACTTTTCAAGTCCAAGGTCGAAAAGACCTTGGCGCCTTGTAAGGCATCCAGCACATCCTGGATTAATGGCACTGGGTAATTATCTCTTACTGTCACACTATTTAACTTTGTATAGTCAATGCACACCCTCGGTAATTCTTTGTCGTCCTTCTTTTGTACAAGTACGACAGGACTGGCCCACGGTGAACACGAGGGCTCTATTATATTGTTTTCTAACATTTCATCTAACTTTATGCTCAAAGCCTGCCGTTTCATGAAGGGCACCCTATATGGTCGGCGTCTGACTGGAGGGCCAGTGGTGTGTATCCTAACTGCTATTTCTGGGTGCCTGCCCAGCTGCTGCCCTTTCTGGCAGAACACATCTTGATTCTTATTTACACAGCTCATGATGGAATCTCCATCCCCATTGACCACACACATCTGGTCCCTCACTGACACAATAGGTACTAATGGCAGTGCCTGGCCCTTCCACAGCAATACCCCTCTAGAGTAATCTAACACAATGCCATCACGCTTCATGACATCCCTGCCCAATATCAACTGGTAGGGCAGCTCATCTACAATTACTACATCAATAACACCAAAGACATCCAATTTCACCTGTGTTTCACCCCAGACCTTGAGTTCGTGACCTGTGACCCCTGTCAACCCAGCCGTTTTCTTGACAATTGGCTGTCTTTTCAATCGAGCACAGATTTGAAGGAAATCTGCACGTCTAAGAGCACTTTTGCTCGCGCCGCTGTCTGCCAAACTTCGTAGATTAAGTCCTTGTGCTCGTAAATCTACGAAGGCCTGAGTGGCTACGGCGCCAATCTCTCAATGCTCCGAACGCCCTGAGCGGGGGCGTTGAGAGCGAGGTCCCTGGGAGTAGGACGGGTATCTCCGGTTGGGTGGTCCTCTTCGCTGCGGGCATTCAGCTTTGAAGTGACCTGGTCTGTTGCACCCAAAACAAATGGGCTGTCCGTCTTCGGTGCGGTCACGAGGGGGGTATCTTCTGCTGGAGGGCTGGCCCTGGCCGCGCCTGTGCTGGGCCGGGGGAGGCGGCTGCCTGCTGTCCCGGGAAGGCCCCTGTCTGCGCGGCCCCCGGTCTATTGCCATGATCCTGGTGAACTCCCTGGAGAGCCCACTCACCTGTCTCTCCACCTCGTCCAGCCTGCTGTTCTGCTCAGGTGAGCCTCTCTGCTGTACAGCCGAGATGTCCATGGGCTCCTCTTGCCTCTCTGGAGGAGCTGTCCCATTCATGGCTCGGAACACAGTGTATGAGTCACCTTCATACTTCTGCACAGCAGTTATCGCCTCTAGATAATCTTGTGGCCCCTTCTCCTGCACCAGTCGCAGAACCAATTTTTCATCTTTCAAACCCTTCATATAGCATCTGAGCATTGTCCTCTGCTGATCTTGATTTCTGGCAGCAGACGGGTAAGCTAAATCGGCGGCTTGTGCAAAGCGTCGCCCATAGGTGTTGGTGGCCTCGTAAGGTTGTCTAACCACCTTCTCCAATTCATCCCGCAATCTCTCAGCCTCGTGTGGGGAAAGAAACATGGTTTGAAGGTGAGCCCGCACATCATTCCACGTGGCAGCTTCGCGGTCTGCAAGACCTGTTAAATACTTCTCCAACTCTAATCTGAGAGGTCCCTCTGCTGTCAGAGAGGCCACATACACAGTCTTGGTCGCATAGGGTATCGTGAGCTCCACATCCCTAAACCATTCCCTCATTTTCTGGGTTGACGACCCATCGCACTTATCTATTCTTTTGGCCTGAGCCTCGGCCTTGTTTCTCGCCGTGGTCTCAGCATATTGCTTGGCTTGTGCGTTTAAGTGCGTGACCTGCTCTTGACGCAGCCTATGATCAGCCTCTATGATCTGTTCAAGATTCATCTTGACTGCCTCCTCTTAATCTACACCAACAACGTTACAATCACAAGCTCTCCCAAGACTAAAAAGACGACCCTGGTTCAATCACAGTTCCAAGTCTATCGCAATGAGTGACATCATAAGAAGTTTAAGGTGACTTACTGTGACTTGCGTTGTTGTCAGGTCGGATTCGAAGCCACGTCGTTGGAGTGCTTGTACGAGTGCTTGTGCGAGGGCGTTTCTCTCTTGTTGAGTGTAGGTCAGAAGAGGCAAGAAGACTTCTTCGAGGTCGGTGATCATCACGCTCGGAGTTGGAGAGTTTTCAGGGCTGCAGGGCTTCCTTCTCACAATCGCATGATGGCCGTGGTGAGCGTCATCAAGAGGAACCGCAGATGAGCGACTGTGACTTGTCCTGATGGCATGGTGACCTGGATTCCCAAACTTCTCAGCTCGTCGATGATCGTCTCGGAGAAGAGGATCTTCTGTTGCATCGTCATGTCCTGGAACCGCGCTGTCAAAAGGTCCTGATGTTCCATGTTGTTTTGACCCAAAATACTATGCTAAATGGATCACGTCGAGTGGTCGCCAAATGTAAAGTGCCCCTTTCAATCTATAGGCAAATTACTTAGAATTTCCTGATGGAAATATTCTAGAGTTTCAGAATAGTGTAAGTTAAAGTTCCTAGAAAAACAACTGATAAGATTGTAGTGGAAGTCAAATCAGTATAATAACTGCCTGGGCTTGTCAATGTTCCCAGTTTTATTAAACACATCATTAGCATAAAATGGTACAAGCATCAGCTTCATTTTGGCATCATCCAATTACAAACAAACAATTACAGTAACAGCCAATAACAGTGCAGTGGGCTTCCAGCCCACTTTCAGACATTCCCCCCACTTCAGCTTCCCCCCTAGCAGACCCAGGCTCACATGACTTGCTCATTACAGCACTACTTGCTAATTCCTTCATTAGTGGATTCCCAATTATCTTGAAAGCCTAGCCCAAATTACGTAACCAAATCCTCCCACTAGTTTATCCCATTATACCTGCCATAATAAGCTGCAGGTGCAGCCTGCAGGGAGAGCCTACAATGACAGATCCAATAAGCAGAGTCATGCATGTTATCTAACTGGCCTAATGACCAGCTGTGGTATTACATGAATGACCAACTCCTGAACCTGACTGTCATTGAATTTCATGATTAATTCTGCTTGATTATCTTGTTACGTGGAGACTTAATTGTGTTTCATTATCAGTCCCTCATTATCAGATCCCTAATTGAATACTGCAAGCCTGGGTTTACGTCACAATGGCCACCTGGACTTCTGACCAGTCAATGATTGCTAATGCACTTGTCTGGCTTGGGCAGATCCTATTAACACTCAACTTCATTATCAGTCCAGAGACCATTATCCATTGTCCTTGCCAACTGTGGCCTTGACAATTCTTAATGATAAAATTCCACTGTAAATGTTTAACTTCAATAATAAAACTAGAACAAGTAAAGTGGCAGAAATGGCTTGCCTGTACAGTGGCCATCTTTACACTATGGCATGACTAATAGCAATATCTTTATCTATACATGAAATATGATAATGTATATAGTGTAAATAATGTATATATTCAGTGCACTATGAGGCATGCTTGAGCATACCTCCTAACACCTCATCCCCACGGAGTCCCCAAGTGTTGACGTCACATTGTTGTTATAGTAAATATAGAATATATATCTTACTATACTATACACACAGAGCAGTAAGTACAATTGGAGGCTTCGTGCTCATCCCATCATCATTATTTACACGTCGGGACAACAACCGTATCAAAGATCTGGTCATAGAGGTTATTTCATATAACCTGCGACCAGTACTTACTTATTACTTACTAGAAATTGCCCATGACAAAAAATTTATGAGAGAGTGCTGTCTACGTAAATTGATATGTATGTATGTTCTGTATGTCGAGCTATCTATATTGTTACATGTCTATGCATCAAGCTATGTATCGATTTATGTGTCTAACTATAGACTTGGCAGGAAATTATTGAAACCCTTTGAGGATTCCCCATAGAGTGCAATAGTAAACAGGTTTTGCAAAAAAAAGAGTGTGGTGACAACAAAATGTATCAAGTCATAAAAAGCAGGATACCATCACACACCAAACAAATTTTAAATCTGCTGTGAAGCATAACTAAACGGGTTGGCAGGCTGCATTTCATGTATGGGTCCAAACTTTTGAAAAATTATTCAACCCCCTGCTCCCATGGTATTCTGAAACAGGGGGTTGAATAGTTCCTGAAATGTATAAGCCCTGTGCGAAATGCAGACTACCTACCTTTTTTGCAGGATTTTATACATGCTGATGTCACCATACTGATTTCTGCAAGAGTAGTCAACTATTGAATTCAAAGGGTAAAAATGAAGGGGTTGAATAATTTTGCTGCCAACTGTAGCGATAATATCTATAGATCTATGAAGATCTATCTTCAATGTATGTATCTTTTAGTTTATCTATGTATGAACAGGTTGATTATCCATGTAAAGTGCAATTGTGAATCAAAAGATTGTAAAGGTGAATGGGATGATTAAATTGTGTAATTATTTGAATGAACTGTGGGTATGTGTATTGATAGGTGTTAAAGTAAATTGCATTTGACACAGTGACATTCAGTAGCATGTTGTGAAGAGATTTATAATAAAGGTAATAATATAAAAGAAGAAAAGAAATGTCATGGCCATTAATTGGGATAAGACACACAATAGACAGAGAATCACAAACAGGCGCGAAAATGCAGCCTGGATCAAAACAAAGTGATCAGACCGGAAGTATGCTCACGAAGGGAATGGCTTGCTTGGTGAGGAAACTGAGAATAGAAGAGTAATATGATGATGCCAAAGCAAAGAGAGACCGCGGGATGAAGATTCAATTTTTTTGTCACCTGGGAGTGAATAATTATTGCTGAAACTGTAATTTTATCATTTTCATGATGACACACGTTACAGGTGATTTCATTAGTATGCGATTCTTAGGTTCTAGACCCACCAAATACATGCGATTTTTAGTTAATCTGATTGGTTGAGAAACAACAGAACTTGACACATTTGATTTACCAAACATTGTATGTGCTGGTTTAGCATTGATTCCTCACAGTCAAGTGAGAACTTTTTTTGGACAAGAATCGCATACTAATGAAATCACCTTTAAGAAGTTTGTTAAAACCAGTTTTTAAATACTGAATGAATTATCAATCTTAAATAGTTTTCAAATAAAATCTACAGTAAAATAAATAGTAATGCCAGGATTTACCAGACATGTCAAACCAGTCCTCAAAAATGAAATAGGCATATGGCTAAGAATTTGAAACTGCTATCGCGGACAACTCTACTGACTTTTAGGTACACGACAAGGTGTCACTACACTTCTATTTGGCCAATCTTTATGATTTAAACACCAGAGGAATAAGCAGAAAATCCCCTTTGTGCCAAATAAGAACAATGACATTATCAATATAAAGTATTTGGCAATGATGAGCTAAACGTTGTGTAACACCCCTATTTTAGCGCGACAAACTACCTTTCACCGTACAGCAAGATTTCAGAGCTCCTTGGCGAAAAAGTAATAGGTTTGGACCTCCAAAACTTGGTGTCATTTGAAAGAGCAGCATCTGAATATTCTATATCTGTTTGCTGTTTTTTGTAGCCCTCATAGTTATTGAAAAATTCAGGTCGCAAAGAGGCCTACATAAGCGTTACACATTTTGACAAAATTTCCAGTTTTTCAATGACCTCAAAATGAAAGAAAGAATGTGAATTTTCAGATGCTCTTTCTTTTTTTAACTTCAGCTTGCCAATCTATTTCATTTTCCTATACTTTTTTTGACCAATATACAGTATTTTTTTTACAGATCAGATAATGAATTTTAATTTTGAGAGTTGTCCGCAATGGTTACATTTTTTAAACAGCTATAAATCTAAAACCGTTGGACGGATCCACAAACCATCAATTGGGGTGATTGGTGCTGCCTCTGAGACTGAATAAAACATCTGAAAGTGAATGAAATGTCAAAGGAAAGGAAATGGCAGTGGATTTTTGTATTTGTTGTCCGAAAATTGTCCACAAGAGCACCCTGAGACATGTTTTGTGGACAACCAAAATCATGTTGTCCTTGGATAATGGACAATGTAGCTTTTAGAAGTCTTCAGACAAATGCTGACTCTGGTCAACTATGGGACAAGACTATTTTATATTTCCAAGAATTCAATATTTGTAGGTATAGTTTTAAAATCTCATGAATATTTTAATATGTTGTTGCCTGATGTGCACATCTTCATGATGTTTCATTCATGTCAAGTAATAATTTTTAAGTTGGACAACTCAGATGATCAGTTGTCCACACTTATTCTTTTTCATACGACAACTGTGAGATATTTTTTTGAAAAATAAAAGCTGTGTAATATTTTGGCATTTTCTAAAGTATATATTTCATCAAAACTAGTTAACCTACATATGACAATATTGCAGTAATGAACTCTCATTTGGACACCACTGTTTTTTGGGCATAATATTATGGCCTGTACGAATTGTCCTGCTGGCTTGTCGTTGAGGCAAAAAAGTGAAAATTGGACTCAGTTCAAGAGAAGTAGCTGCAAGATGATAGGTTGGAGGAGGGGGCTATGAGTAGTAACACCACAGCGCTGGGGGCATGGCCGCCACATTCCAGGAAATTCCTGGAACTCACCTGTAATTTGGTGCTTTGGGGGCATATTGACCCCTGTTGACCGGGTCAACCCTATCAAACTGGGTGCGCTGTAGGCAATTACCTGTCCGGAAGCGGCTGTTGATGGCAATTAATAATGGATGATACTAATTAATTAGGTAATTAAGCAATTAATATTGACCGAACTTCCTGGAACACCCGGGTAAATGAGGCGCTTTGGCGTCAAACACCTGTCCGGAAGTAGTTTTGCAGTCATAATTACGGATGATACTAATTAAGCACTAATTACAGGTGGGTTCCAGGAAAAAAAAAAGTTCTAGGAAGTGCCTGACGTCATCCACCTGCCCGGAACTTGTTTTTGTGGTCAATAATTTACGGGGTGATTAGTACACCTTGCCATAAGAAGAGAAAAACCAAGGCGGATGAAACTGGTTTAGCTACCCAAGTGTTATGGAATGTTGAGTATGTCATTTCTTTTCCCAAAAAGAGAAAAGAAGTGGTTGCCATGGTTACAATGTCTGCTAGTCTAGAGTTTTTTTGAATCTGCTACATGGGTGTGCCTTTTTTGAGACACTGTGTTTGTCCTAGATTTTTTCTAAGTAGAATTCCAAAGGAGAGTGATGTATTACTCAATGTTATACAAACACTTTTATTAGAAACACAACAACAAACGAGGCATTTGAAGTAGAAAAAACGTTTGTAGTTTATTCAGTACAAAGGAATGAAATTATACCATACACTTAGAAACAATTAATTTATACAGATTGTACATATACATCAACAAAATTCACGTTCATTATAATACATTAAGTGTTACACAACGATACAGTACATCAGTCATACCAGAAGTATACGTACTACTTAGTGAAAGTCTAATATACATCAACACATCAAAGTAGAATCTCTAATCGGCTATGTAACCAAATGGTATAGTGTCAAAGCCGTTAAGCACCACCCTTTTGTCAAACGTGCACTTTACAGTTTTTATCAAGTCAGCATTGCAAATGACTCCATCAAATTTCGAGCGCACGAATTGCGTTTGGGGATTCAAAGACACGCTTTTCAATTCTCCAAAAACGAGATCTTTTACAGCCTGAAAATTGACTTTTCTACTGTTCTGAAAGTTTAAAGTAACGCCTTTAAATTTTGTAACTTCGGTATCGTCATTACACCTGTATGCATAAGATTTTGGTCCAGTGCTAGCAAAGCATGTGATATGAATTCCCGGCGGCAGTTCGTTAGTCAGCTCTCCTAGACTGTCACCCATCTCAGGGTAGACATCGTATTGATAATTACCTTCAGAGTCATTAATTTTCCTGGTGACAAAAATGATGCTATCCGTATCACAGTACAAAATTCTTTTTCCCACAGACTTTATATGCTTTAGTAGCTCAAGCCTAGCCCAACATGTTGTAAACGCTGCCAGAATTTCATTCGTAACAAAACTTTCTTCCTCAAAGGAACGCGCATTTTCGTACTCAACACCCAAAATATCTTCGTTGACGACATGAAAACGTTTCATGACATGTTGGGAATTGTTTTGGAGTTTTTCCAATTCCACCGTACTGGTCAAAAACTTTGTTTGCGGTTTGTTTGACCTTTGACCTAGCTTTCCCCAAAAACTATTGAGGCAGATCTTTGCGATGCTTCTGAGGGCAGGATTTTTAGAAATTTTGTCTTTGTCTAGACTGACCCCTATTTTTTCTTCAAATTGTCTTACATACAAATCTTTGTCATCTTCACATGACACCCAATCAGGCCACCCACTGGCCTCGGTCTTTATTTTGATGAAAGTGTCCACTTGTTCCGAAAATAACCCTCCGCTTTTTGTTTGTCGGTCATACTGTGATGACTGAGGATAATGGTACACCTCATGAATTTTGAGTATTCTGTACCCCTGTTCAATTGCTGCCATCAGTTCCGGTGTGCACCAACATCCGGTTATCTGTCTGGCTCGATCATTATGTTCACAAGCGGCCTGATTTTCCTCAAAACAACACGTTCGACAGAGAGGAAAGGTCAATTTACCGCCTGACCGCACAGGAAGAACCGGACAGTATTCATTTGTTGGCGGTAACACCGTACAGTGTGCAATTCCAAAGTAGCTTGCGAGAGATTGGTCAAATTCTCTTGTTATAATTTCTGGATGTCCAACAGGCATCCTGGCATACTTGTTTATGTAAGGGTACAAGCTGCACACATCGGCATAGTGAATTTCTTCATTGTCAAGGCACTCGTGAAACATTGTGAAGACAGAGGTCCTCCCACCATAGAAACAATCCCTAATGCTCATTCTGAGTGGAATATCTAACTCATCAACAAATTTTTTCAGTTGGGGATTTGCCTGAATTATTTTGTGGAATTTGCATTCATACATTTCTATTACTCTGTACCCACCCAGACGCAATTCTGCCGTTCTGTTGACAGTCATTTTGTTAAGGTCTTCCATTGTGTACCCCGACCTTGGGTCACGCGTCTTCTGATTTGGGAAGCAGGAAGTGCAACCATGATATCTGCACCCGTGGAATTCATATATCGTTCGAGTTTGTTCGTCGTAGCCGTCTAAATTATATCGTTTCCCGTCTAAGATTAACGTCTGTTCCCCTCTATTTCTAGCATGTCTAATCTGCCTCCCTAACTTTTTACTCTCCCATTCTAGAAATGCGATTGATATTCTGGAATGGTTGCTGTTACGCACATATCCTTGTGCAGGGACCTGAGCGATGTTAGATGCAACAAATGAACTGGAAGTTATGTTATCAGGTTCAATTCTTTCACCATCCAGCCACCATTTTCCAGATTTGTAACTCGCTCGTCCTTGACCTTGGTTTTCGGTGACTACATCGTGGTACTCCTCAATATAATTCACTCTGAAAACCTGCATGCACGCCGATGCTATGGTGATGTGGGCAAAACAATCTACATAACCCAGAACTTCGCCATCTTCATCGGTGATCTTTGTTATGTCCATGAAAATCTGTCTGAATCTGGCACAGGCTAGTCTCAAAATTGTAACATCCAATTTACAATAAGCCCTCATTTCACTTTGTAAATTGAATATTTTGCCCTCCTGTCTGGAAAGCCATTCCTTGAATTGTTCTTTCTCATCCGAATTCATGGAATCTGTAGGATACATTTCCAGAGATGGGAAGGGTCCACTGTAATTTTGATATTCTCTTGTGTTAAGTTTGTGGGGAAACTCGCCTTTGCGGAGTTCGTCGATGTCACCACTCAGCTCAGATTCAGGCCTTAACCCCAGTGCCTTTGGTAGCTTTTTAAGAGCCATGCCCATAAAACTCAGACTGTCAATGAACTTTATGTCAAGTCCCTGACCAATACGCATGGACATCAACTTGCTGCCAGCAAAAACACACTCCGGCGTAATGCGAGCCTCTGTCAAACAGTAATTTAAAATAAAGGAAAAATCGAATCCACGGCCATTGTGCGCTAGGCAATGGAAAGATTTATGCACGGGTGTCAGTAAGAATGAGCAAAAATCATAAATTGCATCAAGTCCTGAAAATATTTTTTCTCTAACCCCACAGTCTGGAACTGAACATTCATATTCATTCCTTTCCTCATCAGACATACCCACACAATCTCTACACATAACTCCACACGACCTACATTTTGCCCCCTCTACAAGAGGGTCGTTCTTGCAAAGGTCACACATCGTTTGGCTAACAACAAAGTTCACCTGGTGTACATTTCTTCCACAGTTTGACATCTTGCATTTTGTGCATTTCCTGCACGGAATGCATCTATCAGTGGGTGAGCACTTTTCACAATTTGTGGAGAGCGGCGAATACCCTGATTCGCACTCATAAATGGAATCCTGCATTGTCTCAAAATCAAAGAAAAGGAATTTTCCTGAAGTGGCCTTAGGAGTTTTTCTTCTCAGATAACATAAATGATCGTGGTCAACAAATTCGTGGCAGCATTTACATTCATATTGCCCACACTTGTGATCAGCCAGAGACTGTTTTTTTAGATCAACCACCCTTCGACATTTCTTACATTTGTGTCTTGCATCACAGAGCGAAATATTCGACCTACTTTGAATTTCTTTATGTCTGTCATGGCAAGATTGGCTCTGACATGTCATGTTGCAATCTGGGCAAATAATGCTACTGCCCTTTTTGCACTGGTCATTTTTGCACACGAAGCAACGAGAGACAAGACAGGGGTGATCTTTTCGGATGGACGAATAAGTTTCAAAACAGGTCATGCAAATAGTGTCTTTTGGAAACATTGCCTTGGGATTCACCACAGCGTGAAAATGATTCTGTGTATAATATAGGAATATGACACGACTGTCTTCTCTGTCACTGCATTGAGTTACACACGGATTTACAGATCCTTCAACAAACTGAATTACAACAATTTTCACATCTAGAGCTTTTTCAAACTCAGCCAACTGATCCACTCGCACGGCGGCATTGATCGGCAACCCCGTACGTCTTTGCAAGTTTTCGGCCAGGGTCCTCAGAGATCGCTGCCCTCTTCCAGATTGCCTGGATTTTTTAATGAGATCTTTATAATCAGCCCGTCTCATTCCATCCAATTTAGCCATGCATACAACTATACTCTTGGCAGCACAGATAAATTCATTATCAACACACACAATCTCAACAATTGCCTTTTTGTTAAATACAGAACTGTGCGCAGTGTTATCTAGATGAGGAAATAGTGGAAGTGCCCTACCGCTTCTCCTCCTGTTTCTCGAATTTTGCTGAGTAGTGGAAACGGATGCCGGCCCGACCCGAGATTGGGTAGAATGGGCTGAAGGTCGTGGTCTGGATTGGGTTAGTACTCTCCGATTCTGCGGGGGTCCACCACCCTTGCTCAGTTTCATTAGTCCAATGTGTATCTGGAGAGAGTCATCCACAACCAAGCTTTCATTCGAATTTAAGACCTTAGAAACGCGTTCCATGATGCCCTCTCCAGATAGGTTTCGAACATCTTGCAGGTGAATGAATACCTCTTCCCTCAGCTGACCGTGACTGATGCATAGTTGGGCTTTGTCTGACTTGTGATAATTTGCCGAGGCCAAATCGACAACATCCTGGAACATCTGTGTCAAATTCCCCTTTATGTCCACCAATTTTTCCCCTAAAATGACAATAACATTGAGGATAGAATGACAATTATACGCAAACAGCAACCTTCATTTTGTTTTGTTGATCAATTCTGCATTAATGTGAAATTACCTGCTTTCTCCTTGTCAAACTTAATTTCATAAGTCTTTTCCTCCACACCTCTTCTCCAGGTTCTAGAATCTCTGGCCTGAATGATCTGGTAGGGTCTGTCCTCCTTTAAAGAGAGCACGAATTATAATGCCATTAGATTTACGCTGTGTAAATAAAATAAAAAAAGTCCAAAAAAAAAATTCAAAAAAAATTTCGAAAAAAAGTTTCAAAAAAAAATTTTCAAAAAAAAAAATTTCGAAAAAAAAATTTTCAAAAAAAAAAAAATTTCGGAAAAAAAAATTTTTCAAAAAAAAAATTTTCGGAAAAAAAATTTCGGAAAAAAATTTTCAAAAAAAAAAATTTTCCCCCCAAAAAAAAAAAAAAATTGTTAATCAAACGAGTATTTTATGCTATGGCATTATCATATTACTTATCATGAACAAAGATTTAACAAGAACCAGACTGCGAGGGATGCGAAGGAACAACATTACTAGAAAACTGTGCATTACTTACTTGTACATTCTGGTTCCCTTCACCGCTCTGATCACTGGGAGTGGGAGGAGTGTTTTGTTGACCATCCGGGTGTCCTTCGACCCGATCATTACTTTGGCCGCCGGGTAGTTGAGCGACCGGATGACCTCCCGGTTGAGTTGGATTGAGATTGTTTTGGTTATCAGCTCCACCATCATTTTTTCTGACTACTCGTTTTTTTGAACCCGTGGCAGATTTCTGAAGACAAGAAAATACCTGTTACATTGTGTTTTTTTTCTCTTCCCAATCCATTTGTTTATGTACTTATGCAATTCTAAGGTGTGAAAAAATAGTAAACCCACCTTCTGATTTTTAGTTTCACGGACCTCCTCACTCGCCGGTCTTTTCCTGCTTTTAGTGCTGAGATCCAGAGGTTGGTCATTTGACGGTGGCCCTCTAGCCGCTGTCCGGCCTATCGGTCTGTTGCTTCTGACGGATAAGTCCAGCGGATTGTCTTGCTCCATTTGGGTTTTAATTGACGCTTAACCCTCCCATGTATACTACTCATGTACACATACTCCTTCTTCGTGTGTATCTATGGTTTTGTAACTCTGCTTCTTTTATAGTTACACAGTGCAGCCACAGGAAGTGATGTCATTTTGGCAACACCCCTCCCCCATTCCAACCCACCCAGCTCTCCACATTTTAGTGAATGTAAAAAGTTTTTATGGTGTCATTTATCATGGTATAATTTCCTTCACCAAGGTGAGAGGTCAGTTGTTCTGTTGCATAAGTTGATGAATCATTATCAAAATAAACATTTTTCAGTAGAGTGAAGAATGAGGAAACTGCCACCAAAAAGAGTAAAGCTATAGTCACAAATTGATTATTTGACTTGGGAATTTTAAATCTCGTATTCATTTCTAGGACATCTTCATCGCCCCTGTTGTTATTTACACTCTCTGTAGGAGTTAGCTCAATCACAATTTCACAACTCTCATCAGCATCAACATCAGCGTCATAATCATTAGTTGCCGAATTGTCCCTCGTCTCTCTGGGTGCCATATTTCTGAATTATAGTGTACTGTGCAGCCCTCTAGATGTAGCATTGACCTAATCCACTAACTGTCTGAGCACAGGATTCTCGATAAATGTATTATATAAGGTGTTTGGTACTAGTAGTGAAAAGTTTAAGGAGGTAAAGTCAACCATCAGACGCAAAATTACTGAACGTAAAGCCCTTAGCCGTAATATCAACAGATCTGGGTACCATAATGCATTTTGGGGTACAAATGCGGGATGTGAAACAGTACATACCCTTTCTTTTACACTAGAAGGCGTTAACAAAAATACTGGAGGTAGAACAGAAACCAACTCCCATATTTAAAGAAAGATCTTCCATTTCCAAAATAGCTTGTGCAAGTTGAGCAATAAGTCACCTTTCAAGACTTCCACTAAGAACAAATTGAAACTGGAACACATCTTTCATTGCACTTTTTCATTCAAAAAAAGAAAGGAAAAATGCTTAAAAAGGATCCAGGACACATGCCTCAGAAAAACAACTCCAGACATGTAAAAACCTAGAGACAAGCACACATTTGCACCAAGGTTTTTCTAGCCCCCTTTGTGAATAGAAGACCTCATTATTCTTAGAAATGACAAAAAATCACATGTGGAACCATGTGTGCCTTGTACTGATAGCTATGATTCATAGTCTGGGAATTTTTGAGAGTCAACCCACATGAACAAACAACACGTGTTGAAATTAACCAAAATTGTATGAAGTCAGTAGGTAGCACAAAGAAATGGTATGTACGGTTTTACATCCCCAATTTGTGCCCCAAATGCACCTTTTGATATTACGGACAGGGTTTTACGTTCAGTAATTTTACATCTGATGGTTTATTTTATGTCCTTAAACTTTTCACTACTAGCTTTCTTTAAATATGGGAATTGGTTTTCTGTTTTACCTCCAGTATTTTGTAAAACGTCTTCTCGCGCAAAAGAAAGGGTATACACGGTTTTACATCCCATCATTTGTGCCCCAAATGTGCATTATAGTACCTTTTGATATTATTTACAGGGTTCTACGTTCAGTAATTTTGCATCTGATGGTTTATTTCACCATTAGTACCAAACACATTAAATAATACATGACACTGTGGAAAGGAGTCCACAATAATATGACCGGTACTTCCTAGCTGTGTCATGACAAGTAGACTAACATTGCAGCCCTCAAATAAGAGTTCTTGTTTGTTATAAGGGGCCCCTTTTAGGGGCCCTATTCCAGGTAGGGCCCCCTTAAAGGGGGCCAGCAGATTTGAACCCCCTACCCCCTACCCCTATCCCCCCTCTAAGGGGGAAGATCCCCTAATACAAAAAGGGGGGAAATAGGGGAGGATGGGCAGGGGATGGGGATATATCTTTCTTAATAATGAAAAAGAAGTTCACGACAGGTCAGTAGTGATAAGGTCTTTCACCCTCGTGTTTTTTTTACAATCAGAAAAGGATTGACTGGTCTGCAACTTTCTTGTTTTTAGAATAATTGTTAAATCTGCTTCACTTAACCGGTCTTAAAATGTGTAACTAAACTGAACACTTTTACAAAGTCACACATTTCCTTCAACTTACAGAGAAATGAAAAGGACCGTTTTGTGTCAGTTTGAATAAATTGGTACTTTTCATACGCAACCGTACTTAAGTTAAATTTAACGTATTAGTAATATAATGTCCTTACCATTTTCAATGATATGAACCATTAAAGTGAATAGAAATTCAACACTTTGTAAAAATGTTCAGTTTGGTAGAACTTACGTAAACTAAAAGTGAACATTTTTCAGTCACTTTGTATAACTGTTAACTTTCATTACACTCTTTCAAGATTAAAGTGAACAAATTACTTTCACTTGAAAAAAAAGTATCGGATAAATATATAGATTCCAAACCGGAATGTAACAGGCAAAGTAAGTAGAGACAACACAGGTTTTCACCTCATATAAGTTTAAAAAAATTTAATGAAAAAACAGTTATGCGATCAAATGATATTGGAGTAGTAACAAAGGAATACATCAATGAACAATCACAAAATAAACAAATTCAGCAAGAACAATTACGACGGAATATATATTATATAGATTGTTCACATATAGATTGTCCGCACATTCGAGTCCGTAGTTTTTGTTTTTTCAGGCTAGGACGCCCCTAGGTGCGCAGTAATCACAACCCAATCGTTGCGCTTCATCGTCGTGGGTTGCGAAGCATGGGGCGAGAATATTGTAGAAAGCGGGCCACGTTGGCTTTAGAGCCCTCAGAACCAGGACGAGGTCATCAGCCTCCTGCGCGTTGAGACGCAGGGCCCTCTTCGACGCACGACGTTCTTTCGTTGGATCGTTGGAGGGCCTGAAAAAGGCCCTCACGTCTAGATCATCGCCGTATTGCGTGTTGATGCCCATGAACACCAACCCTCCAATATGGCGTTCGACAGCGCCAGAGATGGGGCCCCCGTCGTGCATGATGGCCCGGAATTCTTGTAGCCTGTGATGGAGTCCGGCCACCTGCATTGCGTCCAATTGCAAGGTGTTTCGATCGTCACAGAAGAGGCGGGTGTGGCCGTCCCTCTGCCTCCCTTCTGTCAGTTTCAGGGAAACCGCCCCCATGCGTCGTACAACGGTGGCGAATTTTCGCCCAAACCCAAGACGAAACGCCGCCAAGGGACCCGGCAACATAAACAGTAGATCTTTTTCGTCAGGGATGTCCCTGGCTACGGGTTCGGGGGCGGGAGGAGCCTCGTACTCCGTCTGGAGGTCATTTTCATCATCCAGATCCGGGTCGGGGAGTTCCTGCCCCTCCTGGAACCAGTAGGCTGACGATGGCCCTGGTTGAGGAGAGGTCTCCTGAGTCTCCTGGGTCTCCTTGGTCTCCTGGCACTCCTTTTTAGGTCTTGGCGTAGTTTTCATTTTCGCCACCTGATAAAAATAAATAAAAAAATGTTGTCAATACAAATTTGTTACCACGTATTAAAAAAGACCTGCCAAGCGCGTGAATACAGGACGGGTGGCTATACGGGTGGACGGGTGGATGGTTAGGGCTTTACGTCCTGAATTTATGCAATTAGTTAATTTGGGACAGGAAAAGGACGTCGGCATCAATACAGGACGTAAAACCCCACTCATCCATCCATCCATCCATCCATCCATCCATCCAATTTATAATAGAACCCAGTCTAACTTAGAGAATCTTATCATTTTGTATCATTCAGTGAGCGAGAATATTCATCAAGAAAATGGTACAAAATTACGCGCAAAAAAGAGTTTCTTTAACCATTGTTGTGAAACTTTCTTTAAAACCACCCCTCCTATAACAGATATACTTGTTTTCAAAAAAATTGTAATTAAACGTTACCGTTTTTTCTTAACACACTACATATAATCATCATGATCTATATGATACTCAACAACTACTCAACAGATGCCACTTAAATAATAAAAGTAGTACTATCTTACCTTAATAGAGGATGATGCGGATGGCGGTAACAACGATGATGATGATGATGATGATGATGATGATGATGATGATGATGATGATGAGGACGGTGTTGGCTCCTCGTCTATGACGACAACGTCATTTCGTCTTTTCGGCATCTTGTTGAAGTTGTAGTGTTGTAGTGTTGTAGCTGTTCTTGTGGTTGTAGTAGAATGACTTGGGAGTCTAGAAGCTTGGTTAAATAGAGAGGGTGGCCAAGCAGGCCGATCCAGTTTTTACCCGCTTTGCTATGTTTAAGCAAAACATTTTTGCAATCCACTTTTTTCGTTTTTGTGTAGATGTGCATGACATGATCACGTGGTTGGAAAGTCCCCAGCAACTCACAACTTCACCCATATCCTCTTTTTCTGTGATTTATTTACCCCCTTTGTAACTCGAATAGGGTGTGCTCTTTTTCCAGGTGGGCGTAGTTTGGTTTTTATGAGTGCTTTCGTTATTCTTTTCTTGCCCTGTGTCGTGACAGGGTGTGGGCCAGACAAATTAATGTGTTTTCCAACATGGTTGTCCTCATTTTTCTTCCCTTTTGTTGTCTGGGTCCCACGATCTCCTTGACCTTCAAGTTGTTTGTTCACTCTTTTTGCCTCTGCCTTATGTGAACCGTCTACCTCCTCTGTCTGCACCGGTTCATTATTATTCTGTTCCATTTGAGTAGTAGTAGAAGTAGTAGCACCACGGCGTTGTGGCCATGGCGGACTGATGATATTGTCGTTTTGTCGTAATTGGACTTGATGCTCATCTTTAATCTCTGATTGCTTTTTTTCACAGGTTTTAATTCGGTCCATCAACCGATTATATTTTTCTGTTGAAAGTAACACATGCTCTTGGGATGCCATTTTAGCCACCGGCAGAAATCTATTCAGTCAACTGAGAAACGGATGCTTTAAGCATTAACTGTACAACTTTGTGATGCTCAACACACAGCTTTTGTCTACGTCTGTTCTTGATTCTCTTAGACCCAAGATCTCGAATGACCTTTGAGTGGGTGCGCAGTTTATTTAAGTAATGGTCAGTTATGGTGATATTCTGGTGCAATATGTTAATGGCTACTTCACCCAAAAATGTAATAAAATTTGAAGCGGCTGTTTTCAAAACACTCCTGCACACCGTTGGCTCAGCGTCTATCAGAAGTTTGACCAATTGTAAATTTTTCTTTGAATGTGACATAGTTATCCGCTGGTTGGTAAGAAAATTTTCGTGATTTGATGCGGCAGAATGTCTGTTCGCAACTGATATTTTTCAGGATTACGAGGATTTATATCTACATAGAGATATCCAAACTGTCTGGCACAGGCTTTTTGATACGCGTCCAGAAAAAACTTTCTTCTAACAGAGCCGGGGAACATCTGGGTTGCCAGTATACCTATCTGTTGCGGGTTTCTGATATTTTTAAAGAGAAACATTCCTTGCACGTTCAGAGAAATGTCTCTTAGGCATTTTGCCCCCTGGTAAAAGAGATTTTGCAGTAGTAATATACAGGAAAGGGCCTTGTGGTGTACATAGACGGTAAAGTATTCCGTCACATCCGGGCAATCCCCCAATTGTGTCATTAAATCATCTAAGATTAATAATCGAGGTTTATTATCCGCGGTAAAGTCGTCCACCTCTTCCTTGCTGGGAATTCTGTTTATAAACTTAATGTTCGGAATAGTAGTCTCAAGTTCTTCGTACAATGGAGTCCACACGCCGTAGGCGTACAAAATTTCAACGGGCTCAGGATTGAACATTTTAGCCCTATTTCTTATTAAATCGGCGACCAAATAACTTTTCCCAGAAAACGAAGCTCCAGTCACCAGAAGCGAAATCGGTGATTTAAACGGTATAAAGCAATCTTGCCCGGAGACAGAAACGATATCATCTGTTGCGCCACGGTTCCCCTCCATTCCACTTTTGTTTGGTTTCCCCTATATATAAATGGAAAAAATTAATTGATAATTACATTTCTTGATGCCTCTATTTCGAGAACTGTAGGAAATTCTGCATAGACAAGCGCTGTGACTGACTTACTGAGAGCTGTGGTAAAATTACCTTGCACACGAACATTAGCGCTACGTTTCATTTGTAGGAAATTGCTGTCCCCGGGTCCAGCTCCGTACAAAGGAAATGCAAATATTCCATATCCATTACTAAAATCTTCAGGCTTAAGGCCAAAATCAAAGGTATTGGTATCCCGGGCCCCGATGCTATCGTATAGGGCGCAGAAAGGACCCGCTACCTCTCTGCCATAATTGTCAGAAGGTGCCCCTATAGTCAGTGGTCGTCCTGGAACGCTAACACCGTCGGCCATGACTTGTATTTCGCTCAAGCCGAAAAGCTCCATCTTAAACGGATTCTTTTGTTGGTGGCCTGCAAATGCCTCGCTATCAACGAAAGAAACCAAGACCTTAGTCGGACATTGTCCGTTGAATAAATTGTCAAGGTTGAACTGTCGAGCCCCGGTATTTAAGTTGAAAGAGAGCATTTCAACTCTCGTGTAGGGGTAAAGGGCATTCCCTTTTTGCAAAGCATCGGAATGCCCAGTTATTATCCCCGGATGAACTTTGACATAACAAGCCTTAAACACTATATCTTCTAGAATCAGTTTCACTTTTGCGGTGTCATCTTCATGTAACACAACAAAGTCAGGTCGTGCCCTATACAATTTAATATCAACCGGTGTATTATTCAATATCAAACGATTCGTTTGGAAAAAATCCTCCAACAGAGGACCTTCCAGTTGAACGGTTTTACTCTCTTGGTGTTTCTTTCGTCTGATCACATTCCCCACATTAAGCTTCATTTCCAATTCAGCTTGCTTACTGGGATCGGGATTCGGGTCCCATGAGTCTTTATAATAACCTTGGGCCTGTAGGTTGTTCACTTTTGAGGAGACTGTAGACTTGAGCAAAGTCTGTAAATAGGCCTTATAACCATAGGCATTATTCGACACGGATACCGTCTTGCCAGAAATTTTGAGCTCGCACTGGGAAAATAGAGTGTGCAGAATTAAATTTATCGGACAGCAAACCTTGTTATACTTCTCCGGTAATGCCGTGCCGTCCTCTTTAACAAGTTTCAATTTCATACTTAGTCTGCTTCTTTTTAGGTCAAGGTAATCTGCGCTGTCACCACCCAGGTTAAAATGAATTGGCGCATCTTGGCTAGAAATGCTATTCGTTGGTCTGTACTCCACAAACATCGACTTTTCCACCCCGCTCTGTATTACTGGGCTTTCGAACAGGTTCAACTGCGGAACAGTGCCTATAATGGCGTCTTCATGTGCACTTTCGTTAGACATTCTCTTGTATGTTATATAAAATTTATAATCTTACACAATGTTTGTTTTTTTTTTGCCGGATCAGATATCACCGATGAGCTCAAGTCTTTATCCAATCACTTCTTTGAAAAAACGTCGTTGTATTTTTTTACTTTCTTGCCCTTGGATGCACCACCACCGGAAGATGCTTTCCTTTTAGTTACCTTTCGGGGAATGCCGGGTTTTTGCCTCCGCCCTCCTTTAATATTTTTCAGCTCGGATTCAGCCTGCTCCAGGGTGGTCTCAGCCGGTGACGTCATCTCTATTTTTACAATCTTCTCCGATGATGTTGCTAGTTTTTTTGGAACTTTCAATCTCCCAACAGTTGTCAGGGCAATGGCTTCATCATTGATGGAGATTCCACCCCCGATAGGGTATGATTTATCCGATTTTTTCTTGTTTTTACCGCGTGACTGGACCTGATTCAGAAAGTAATCGCTCCATTGCTTAGTGTCCGGTACATACGTTGTGAATGGCATTTTCTTTTTTTTTTTGCTTAAAAGTCTTTCTCTTTCCTTAGTATAAGTGTTGCGTGAGTGACGACCTCGGGATCGAATGAGTGTCCCTCCATCATGACCGGCTTAATAACTACGTCAAGCCTGTCAAGCGTTTGCACCCTGACCGGGATCATCTGGCAATTGTCATATGATTGCCTCACGGCGTCATCTCGATGAGTACCTTGTGAGTAAACGCGTCTGAGAAGCGTACTCTCCTCCCCATCGCATATAGTTCCACTGACTTGTGACAGATGAACGTCGAACAAGCAATTAATCAGGGAGAGGTGTGTTCTTATTGCTTTTACTCCCACGCGAACATCCTTCAATCCTATACTCCATCTCCCTTCCAGGTGTATTGGACTACTTAATACGCAGGTGAACTGTGTTGGAGTGTTATTCGGAAAAAAAATTAAGGAGTCCTTGCTCGATAAAACAATTCCTCGCTCCAACGATGCCATCGGGCTTAATCAGCGACGTTTTTTTCTTTTAGTTTTTGTCACACCTTTCTTGTCTTCCGCTCCTCCTGATTGGTAATTCTTAACCTCGGAATCCGGGAGCCAGGAATTGAACTTGTCACTGTACCCGTACCACTTGACCAACACCTCTTTTTTTCTTTTGCCCGCTTTCCTGCTCTTGATAACTTTTTCTACTTTGTACACTCGCCGGTCATCCTCCGGCACTTTCAAGAGCTGATGCGAGTAGAATGACCCTCTCTCTTTATCGCCCAGACCGTCGACAAGGAGATACCTCGGTGGATGTGAAGCGATTCTGTGAGAAATTTTGAATATTTCTTCCGAAAAGCTTTCGTGATAGGATCTTGAAAAGGGCCCCTTTCTGAACGCTTTCCTAACCAAATCTCCAACTTTAAATGAAAATATAGGCCTTTGTTGAGCCATTTTATTCACATAAGGCATGTTTATTCGCATGTAAAGTTCAAGGTCATTCTCTTTCGTTACACTGACCGGAGCGACCCCTGTTGAGCCGTGCACAGAATGGTTGTAGGAAAAAGCGATGTCTTGGAGGGTGTCAATATATCTAAACGTTTGACGATCGTACATGAACTTATACAATTTCTGCTTTAATGTTCTTATTAGCCTCTCGCAGTAGTTGGCTTTTGTAACAGAAAATGTGCTGAAGTGATGAACGTCCTCGTCCGCCAAATACTTTCGGACATATTTATTGTAAAATTCTTTTCCTCTGTCCGTTCTTATTCTGAGAGGCTGGCGGTTGTCCGTTTTAAAAATATCTGCAAAGGCGGATTTAACCTCGATCCCTTTCTTAGTTTTCAATGGCCTGACCCAGCAATACCGGGATAGCAAATCAACTGCTATTAAAATAAAGTTTACGCCGTCATTGAACTCCCTTACACCACTCATATCTGCCAAATCCGCATCCCACTGCATGTCCAATGACGAAACGATAATTTTTTCTCTAGGAAACGATTTTCTACTCAGTTGATGAACCGAATCTGTATCTTGATAACTGATCCACTGTTTGACTTTGGCTCTCGTCAAAGCCTTGGGTTTGTCGGCTCTGTGTTTGACGTAGGCCCATAATTTACCGACCCCCGCAAAACTGGCGGGTGACCTCGGGTCATAATACACGTCTTTGAGATACTTGTCAACAGCACTATCCATCTCGTTTCTTTCTGTCATAAAAAAAAACGGAGCTCTGCTCCCTGACAATCTCAGATGGAACTGAACAATTTTTTGGTCTACACGGAATTTATAAATGAGACAAAGAATAACAAAAAAAATTGATTTGAAGCTAAATATCAACTTTAATGACAGGAAATGTTCTAGCAATTCACACGATTGGGACATCAATATTACACAAATATGTAGGTATATTTTGTACACACATTAATACATTTCAAAAAAGCAAGTCAAATGCGTTTTTCGGAATATAAATAGAGTCAAAATCTGGGGAAACGTATAAGTCTCCGTTGTACGAGTCGTGCAGGCTTCTATGCCGATACCAAATATCGGCCACATCCATCCAGTTGTCACAAAGCTCGAACACCGGACAGCTGATAAATTTCAAGCAGATGCTGAAGTACATGCCCTCAAAACTCAAGGTGGGGTACTGTTTGTTCGTCGCCCAAACGGGGAATAGACAGTGTCCTGCTTCAGAGAGCGGTAGTGAGTAGAAATGGTTATATTCGATATCCACGTTGGTGACCGTCTTCAAATTTTCCACAAGGTAGTCCAAAAAGTCTCCCCTGCTCGACTTGTCATAAGGTTTGGCCGAGCACATAAAGACGTTTACTCCCGGACAATCGGTGGAAGTTTCTTCCTCGTCTCCAACTTCTCCGCCAACACACAACTCGAAGCGTGCTTCATTAAAATACGGACCGTAACTGCAGTTCACTAATGGTGACGAAGTAATCAAGTCAAAGTAGGCTCCGGTAAAAACTGTCTTCCACTGGCATTCCTTGTATCCTTGAACCAGTTCGGAAAATCGCCTCAGCACAGCGACGTGCTCATCCACTTTGTAGCGGGGGCTAATATCGTCTTTTAAAGTGTGGGGTAGTTTCACTCGGGCTAATTTTTCAATATCCCCTTGGCTTCCCTTCACCTCTCTTTTAAACAGAAGTGGAAGCAAATTCTTCTCCTGACATTTAAAGTCGATGGCGCTTCTGCTGGTACAGTTTTCCTTACCGCAAGCCTCTTGAAACACGAGATCAGTGTTATCCGTCGGACTGGCCATAATTGTATACGTTAAAAGCTAAAATCCGAATAAACGTTCAGCTCGGAATCAAAACCAACAAAACTCTTGTGTTAGCTGTTTCCAACAAAGATGGCGTCTGATACTCCTATGACTGGCAGAATTTGCGGGCTGATGCAAGTAGGTCACATCCCTCTAGTACAGAGCATGCGCGCCGTATCTCAAAACACACTGGTAAAATAGTCTGTATTTATCCATCGTATGAACCATCCAGCAGTCAGCCTCGTTGAAAATAACATCTTTTGCCAAGATAGAACTGATGCGGTTCTCCAGTGCAAATATCCAAGGGGTATGGTCAAGCAGAAAATCCTTACACTTACAACCGGCGGTGTGATCAAAGCAGGTGGGCACTGTAGTTGAAACAGAGTCTAAAATTTCGTTAAAACTCTTTACAAGTTCGTTCCGGTTGGGTAGTGATTTGTCAAGCTCTCTCTCTAGAGTGTCGAAATGAAATCCGGCGGTAAAAAGAATAAAATCATCGATACGTGTATATTCCATGGTTTTAGGGTCACCAAAAGTGTGTCATTCGCTGATGCTGGAATCAGGGACAATGAACTGCGATAGCAACACTTGTATGAGATATTTCTTTAGCATCATTGTCACGAAACAAGTTCCGGGCAGGGTGATGTCGGGTAAATTAGCTTCGTGCGCTAATGAGGTAATTTCCCTATCCAGATCTTCGATCCACCGGAAACGA
The DNA here is from genome assembly GCA_026936325.1 of Platynereis dumerilii. NCBI lineage: Eukaryota > Metazoa > Annelida > Polychaeta > Phyllodocida > Nereididae > Platynereis > Platynereis dumerilii. The sequence goes on from JAPTHN010000034.1 coordinate 2,118,898, forward strand.
GTTTGCACAGCATCTCCGCAGGCGCATGCGCTGTCAGCGTGACAACAGTTTGGTAAGTCCCGTTTAATTATTCTGTTCAGAATGTGAAGAGAGGTGTACATCAGTTCGAAAATGTAGGAAAGTCTTGGACAACCGTTTTCTAGCTCCGAGCGAAGCATGTCCCTATACATTAATAAGGAATATCCGAGATTTTGTGATACCATTGCCTGTGCCATGTCTTCTTCTTAATCCACTGTTGTACGTTCGATGTGTTCATTCACCCCCACCACAGGACATCTTTGCATTCCAGCATGACAACATGATCCTTCAAGCTCTCGTATTTTGTGTATTCGGGATTAGTCTCAAAGTCATCCCTGCACTCTGTGAATGAATTAAAGACTCGGTTACTGCAATCTTTCAGAATATAGTTGTCATCGACGGAGGTGACGTCAACACCGGAAACATTGGGGTAAAACGTGATAGGCTGGACATGTGTGTCTCCCTCCGCTTGCGTGCCGTCTGACTTACTCACGCGTTGGTAAACCGACCATGTAAATTGTAATAATGATGGCGGAGGTCCTTCCCTGAGGTATAAGGGACCATCAATGTCATCCTCCTCAAGGTCGTTACACCCATCAGTGCAGCTTTTTGTAATGGAGCTGTAGTATTCCGAAAAATGTGGGATATCCCCCCAATCCTGCTCGCAAACAACTTTGACGTGATAGGCCTTCTCCGGTAGGTAACACAATGCATTCTCGAGACAGAATTCAGAGTAGGCCAAATAGGCCTCGTGGAAATTGGAATATTTCTCCGGTGAACAATATTGAAATTTTACACAATTTGTTTCCTGGTCCATGGTCGATGTGCAATCCACATTCGAGAGTATATACCATTTAAATCGGAAAGTTTCGTTTGGCATGTAGTGAGCCATTATAGTTTTCAAATGTTTCTCCCTCCTCGTCTGATCTGTATGCCTTCTACAGCGGTGTGGTGAGTAAGTCTAATTTCACTTACACTATACCCTAAACAATGACACCGTACTCGGTGGCTGATGACCAGAGCTCCCTCTACTGGACACATTCACAACTTCTGGACCTTCGGTGAGCTTAAAAAAACAACAACAACCATCATCAACCATCGGATGATTCATAGTCTGGGTGTGCAATGATGTATAGATTCAGGAGGTAAAACTATACATTGGTGTAAAGCTACCGAACGTCACTCCTGCGCTATGGTGTAGAAGGTGTATAAACGTGTGACATAAAACCTTGGATTTGTTGTAAAACCCTGGATGTAAAAAACCCCATCCTTTCTAAGGCATCTTGAAAGTTGTCCCAGTTATCCTAAAAGTGTTTGTGTAACATTGAGTCATAAACCACTCTCCTTTGGAATTCTACTAAGAAAAAATCTAGGACAAAAACAGTGTCTTAATAAGGCACACCCGTTCCAAAAAATCTAGGCTGGTAGACATTGTATCCATGGTAACCAGTTCTTTCTCTTTTTTTTGGAAAAGGAAATGCCATATTGTGCATTCCATAACACTTGGGTAACTAAACCAGTTTAATCCGCATTGCGGATTTCTTTTTTATTTCTTTTTTTGATGAGAGACCGCAAAAACAAGTTCCGGGCAGGTGGATGACGTCAGGCACTTCCTAGAACTTTTTTTTTTCCTGGAACCCACCTGTAATTAGTGCTTAATTAGTATCATCCGTAATTATGACTGCAAAACTACTTCCGGACAGGTGTTTGACCTCAAAGCGCCTCATTTACCCGGGTGTTCCAGGAAGTTCGGTCAATATTAATTGCTTAATTACCTAATTAATTAGTATCATCCATTATTAATTGCCATCAACAGCCACTTCCGGACAGGTAATTGCCTACAGCGCGCCCAGTTTGATAGGGTTGACCCGGTCAACAGGGGTCAATATGCCCCCAAAGCACCAAATTACAGGTGAGTTCCAGGAATTTCCTGGAATGTGGCGGCCATGCCCCCAGCGCTGTGGTGTTACTACTGCTATGGATTTTACCCTCGGGAACAACTTTTCGACAGGAGAAGCAACGCTAACTATTTTTCACATGCAAAGGAGCGACAAACCTTTTTATTGCAATTTTGACATTAAACCTAATGGTATGATAGATGAACACCCTAAATGTGGAAACAAAGGTTTTTCTCCTGTGCTGATTAAGCTACTTTTGGTGTCATACATATATCAAACAATTTTTTTTTTAATCCGCTGTCCCCATCCAAGGATCATCTGGTCAGCCCACAATCGCACAACTTTGGATATATTATGATCATAAAGAATTTCAAACGCTTGGCACCATCATTATAATTAACATTTGATAGATTCTAATGTAACCCTCAGCAAAACTACCTTGAAATGCTTGAAGTCTTATTGGTACAACTCTTACAACACATGGTCCATAGTATAGGCCTACAGTTGTTGGCATGTCTGTCCTGTTTGGTTAGGCATTCAAACCCTGCTCTGGCCATGTCCAGAGATTATTAGGGGGCGGGGATTCAGAAAATTCTGGTGGGGGGTCTATTGGGTTATTGCGTTTCGGAACTCATAGCCGAACATAATGTGACGCCGTGCCATTATAATTGGCATGTAAAAATATCATAAATTTCATTTGGTGCACCCCCCCCCCATCCCCCCAAATGCGTCCCTCCCTGGTTGTTACCAAATGAGGAGAAGGAAGCTGATCAATGTAATAGGCCCATATATTTTAGCAAGTATATATGCACCTGTCGTCATCATCTGTTATTTTTAATGGAAAAGTGTACTTGCTAAATGGTTAATTGTTCTACTAAAGAAATAGCTGAAGATGTATCTACATTCCAGTATCAGTGGTTGAAACAGGACATGTCATTTGGAGGTGTCTCTCAGTTGCAAGGCCAGAAGGATAGAAGCCCTTGAGACGGAGGGCCGTCAGTGGGCCACCAGAAGCCAAATAGCTTTTCTTGATGCTCTAAAAATTAGTTTTAAAGGCATGTTTCATTTCAGAAAATTAGTTTTATAACCCTATTGCTGGGGAATATAAATCACAAGAAGTTGTTGTAAGCTGATAAGGCATTACTGGGGCTTCATGCTTATTCCTCGGAACAGATTCAGTATTTGGGGGGGTTTTTTGAGGACCACCTCTTGGTTCCAGAGTTGGAGTCCTCGAGTATTAAATATTTTTAATTTTACTTCACTTATTGAGGTACCTTGACATTGAACATCGTTTCATGTAAATTTCAGCCATAATGATGCAGGTTTACCATTTTTGTTTACATTTAACATGTTTAATGAAAGACACCTTATCCTTAACTTTACACACCAGAGTGTTTGACATATAACTCGACAAAACGAAATGGGACAACATTTTTGACAGAATCTCCTAACATGCATCCATGCCTCAAAAATATTCAGAATATCTTTGATATAACACAAATATGCTACTGCCTAATATATGGGAACAGAGAAGCTCAGAGTATGTATCTATCTAGAAAGTGTAAGGAAACAGACAAGCAATTCAGTATTTAGAAAAAACGATGCCATTTGTTGTTCCATCCAAGCCGAGAAAGCTTAGTATAAATTTTCTTTCCCAGCTGTGTTGAAATAAATTTCCGGTGGATGGCCTATCTCAGTCTCAGTCTGCAATGTTTGATTGAGAAGTAATAAAGGTTTTCAGACACTCAAAACAAATTTAATCTGTCGCTTTTTCCGTAAGAAATAAATTTATTCCCAGCGAGACGATTTACACGCCCTGTCCTTTAAAAATGCAATGATTGCCCCCCTTATTGTCTTCAGGTCAGTGTTTTTACTTGAGTGATTGAGCGAATCTTCAATTGCAATGTTATAGCCTTATTGTAAGTGATATGTCAATAATATATCAAGCTAAAATAGTTTGGCAGTCAACCATAATTTATGGTTAGCCGGCCTCGGTCTCGGTCTCGACAGCTGATGCCTCGGTCTCGGAGGGTCAATGCCTCGGTCTCGGTCTCAGATGGTCATGCCTCGGTCTCGGATGTCCTGGCCTCGACTCCAACACTGCTTGGTTCTTTTGAAAAATGTATTTGAAGGGGTCCTATGAGCATTTGGGGGGGGGGGGTCAAAACTCCCTTGACCCCCCTTACTTCGAACACTGGTAGAGCTCGGAACCGCCGACATTTTGCGCCGCCGCGAGCTGATTTTTCTCTCAGCTGCAGTGAGCTGAAGTTGGTCAGTCTAGCAGCAGACTTTGCTTCAAGTCAGCCGAGATGAAAAGCCAGCTTGAAGCCAATTAAAGCCCTTAGCTCTATGGCAATTGAGGTTTAATTTACAGGAGAATCAATAGGACATTCGTAATTGCAATTAAGGAAGATGAGAAGTTCCCTGCTTTTATTTCTCATAATGGCAATTAGAGTTGGCAATCTGATTGCAATTCACAACTTTGACTTCAAGAAGAGTGAAAAGGCCATTACTTAGAAGTTTGATGCATGGGGTCATCCTAAGTTTGATAATACAAGCCTGTTCATTGGCTAAATTTCATATAATACAACCATTATGCAAATAAATTGACCAAACCCAAATATTTAGCACAGTATTATTTAATTTGAATAATTCATTAGATAATTTTTTTTATATTGAGTCCTGCACATGAATTGGAATTGATAGTATAATTTCAGCCGCCCTACAATACTGTTTAACAAATGTCCATTGGGTTGTCTACATTGTCCTCTAAATAGTCTGCATCGTCCCCTAAATTGTCCGCATTGTCCTCTAAATTGTCCACATTGTCCTCTAAATTGTCCGCATTGTCCCTAAATTGTCCGCATTGTCCTCTAAATTGTCCGCATTGTCCTCGAAATTTTTCGCATTGTCCTCTAGTTGTCCGCATTGTCCCTTGAGTTGTCATCACATGTTATAGCCTTATTGTAAGTGATATGTCGATAATATATCAAGCTAAAATAGTTTGGCAGTCAACCATAATTTATGTTCAGCCGGCCTCGGTCTCGATAGCTGATGCCTCGGTCTCGGTCTCGGACGGTCAATGCCTCGGTCTCGGTCTCGGATGCTCATGCCTCGGTCTCGGTCTCGGATGTCCTGGCCTCGACTCCAACACTGCTTGATTCTTTTGAAAAATGTATTTGAGGGGTCCCATGAGCATTGGGGGGGGTCAAAACCCCTTTGACCCCCCCTTATTTTGAACACTGGGGAGTATCTATGTTTCCCGACTCGAACCCCCCTGCTGCCTACACTGCCCTACAGGCTACGGTGCCATGGGTAGCCACATCATGCAATATGGATGGTACTAGATCTCAATAATTAGAATCTAATAAATATCATGAAAATGATCACTGATCAGCCTTGGTTTTTGTTCAAAGAGATAGCTCAGATTAGGCTGTCAGCCTACCCCTTGAAATATCTGTTAAATTTTCTGCAATGTCCATTGAGTTGTCTACATTTTCCTCTAAATAGTCTGCATCGTCCCTTAAATTGTCCGCATTGTCCTCTTAATTATCCGCATTGTCCTCTAAATTGTCCGCATTGTCCTCGAAATTTTTCGCATTGTCCTCTAGTAGTCCGCATTGTCCCTTGAGTTGTCCTCACAGTCCTCATGTAACATTTTGCGGACAACTGTGTGGACAACTAAAATCTCCATGTATCCTGAGAGATTAAAAAAAGGTCATGGAAGCTATGTAATGCTTCAGAAAATTGCCTCCCATTGTGGTAAAATTTATAAAACATCGGTTTGGTGCTGGCATAACTCGGACCCCAACTAAAGCTGGTTGAACAGCCAAAATTGTCCGGTAACACCCTGTTATATCGACGAACCGTAAAAAATTATCCACTGATGCATTGTGGGTAATATTTTTTCCAGGTCACTAAGCTGTGGATACTCTTCATGCAAAAAAAAAATTGTGCTGCTGGTTGCCATAGTGTTCCAGATACAGGCGGTCAAACGGTGAAAGTGGACAACTCTGTTACGCTTTTTTGAACACTTAAAATTAGGAAAAATAAAGTCACAGATTAAGTTTTTGAGATCCATATTTTGGGAAATATAAGGCAAAAATGGGATGTATGAAATGGCATTAACTTAAAATATGTCAGCTGAAGTCGAAATTTATATGTCCATGGTAGCAGTTTCAAATTCTTAGCCATATCGATTTTCATCTCTCATAAAGTGATAACTATTATTAGCAAGTGCTGCTGCTAATTGGAGCCAAATTCAGAACAGAATTCAAAATTCATAGAAACATTTCTAAGACTGCAACATTTGGCATAAATTAATTAATACCCCAGGTGTGAATATACAATCTGCCTATGCCGTATTTCATCCATTTATCTTTCTACCATTTAATCTATCCATCCACCTACCACTTATCTATCTGTCTATCTATCTATCTATCTATCTATCTATCTATCTATCTATCTATCTATCTATCTATCTATCTATCTATCTATCTTCCATCTCTATGGACTTTTTTCCTTTATATTCTGGTTGGCTGATGACTAAACGATTTTAAAACTGACCACTGGATCCATAAGAAACTTAAGAAAATTAATCTGGCGTTATCAAATGCATCGTTGCAAGTCCTCATTATTATAAGGCCTATACTCACCTCATTCACCAGGAAGTTGAAAGTGGATTGCACATTTGGGTGCAACAAGCAATAAATATTAATTTATAGATTAACAAACTTGTATGATGTATGGTTTTATTGAATTATTTAGGTCGTTATTCCTCCACCATCCTCCCTCTCTCTTCCATGTGACAGCCCTGGGCAGCTAAACCTATAAATATATACGTGCATGAACTTGGTTCAGAAGCCCCTGTGCCCTCTTCAAGCCACGCAACAGTGCTGTGACGTTATGAAGCACTCCTGGTTTATTTATAGCTTGCCATAGTGACGTCCTCTCTTGCAAGGTTTGTTGTGACGTCATCACCATTGTGTCACAATTAGTAATGACGTCACATAAACGCCCACACTTTTTTTGTTTGGCGCATGCAAAACTTTTCCTTAGTGTATCCCTGTGTGAGTAGCTCTGTCTCCTACCATTTGAAGACCTCTGGTCCCTGCGCTTCGCGCAGGGACCTGACGGTCTCCATAAGAAGAGGTGAATCGAGGGGGCATGAGGGCTTAGGCTACCTCTCCAACCTAAAAATAATGTATTTATTTGAGGGAAGGTGAGGCAGAAATAATTTATTTAAAAACACTGCAAGCCCCCCATGGTTATAAAATGGTCATGCCCTAATTAAACTTTTATATAGATAGATTACTTAGATGCGAGACGGTGCGTCCGCTCAACATGCCCCTCCGCGTTTTAACAGTACACAGAAACTGGTGACGTCACAGATTTTGTGCAGTGGCCGCGCGGTCTTTTTCAAAACAGCGGATTGGCAAATTTCTTCTCTTTTGTCATGAATTCGTGAAATTAATGGCAAGGTAAGGTTCTGAAAGTTGGTAATATGATAGTTTATCAAACAGGGCAGGCGCGGGACAAGTTCTGTGTCGATGCTTTGGCGTGGCGCCTTGGGAACCCTGTTTCAAATTTGGTATTTGTTCATTCAAGAGTTTTCTGGCCCAGCTGAGCTGGGACCTGGGTCTGCTGCCCAGTGCTGAATGGGAATTTGAAAAACAAGCACTAGTCACTGGAAGTGGTAAATCCAAGTTCACTTTATATCAGCTAGCCCTGCAGGTGACTCTGACAAAATGTAATACCTTCAATTGATGTCTGTGCTTCTTCTCTTGCAAATGTAAGCCTAATTAAACTTCTGTTGTCTTCTTGCTCATGTTACATACAGTAAAAATATGCAAGGTAACAAAAGATTGAACTATTTGATTACAGGAATGATGAAGGAAAACAATTATTACAAAAATAATCAATAAAGTGATTGGTTTTCAGTTATTTTACCCAAATAATTTAATTAAGTGCCTCGTCCCATATATGCTATTCTTTTTCCAATGTATCGCATGTATTGGATTCCCTACCATCCATAATTTGTATAGTGCAATAATAGCATGTACCCTGTAAGTCAATTAAAATTAGGACTGTCATCGATACGACCGAAATCGATGCATCGGAAAAGTTTTCCGAATCGATAAAGTATCGATACAATACCGCAAGTATCGATACATTATTTTCACTACATCTATCGTATTTATTGTGAAATATTGCGAGAAATCCAGCAGAATTCACCTTGTTTACGTCAAGACCGCGCCACCATTGCTCCGTTCTCGTCTGAACTCTCGCGCACGTGACAGCGAGATTCAATATGGTGGACGTGGGTGACGGGAATTCGGGATTCTTGCAATTTTTTACCAAAAACTTAACAATAAAGCTGGATTTTTGCCTTCTCTCGGGTATGTGAAAAAGTATCGATACATTCGATGCATCGGAAAAGTTTTTGTCGATAATCGTATCGGAAAAAAGTCGTTTTCGATGACATCCCTAATTAAAAAGACATTTTTGATTTTCAGATGAGCGTCAAGACTGACAAGAGCGAGAGGAAGGCCGTGCAGGTCGTGGTTCGCGTGAGACCCCAGATTTTCAAAGAAGACAATTTGTGGGTTGACGCCATCGATTCTAAGACTCTCCAAACTTTGAATCATCGTAACACTTCCGAGGCACTGCAGTATGAATTTGTGAATGTTTTTGGCCCTACTGTCACCCAGAAAGAGGTGTATGACAATTGTGTGAAACAATTGCTGAACGAAACCCTCGAAGGTAAAAATGCCTCCGTGTTCGCCTATGGTCCGACAGGTGCGGGTAAGACTCATACCATCCTCGGGACCGTAGAAGAGCCGGGAGTCATTCCCCGAGCTGTGAAAGACATCTTCGCCTTTGCTCAGAAGCGAAAGGAGGAGCTCGTTAAAGAGGGAGCCACGTGGGATTTTGAGATCTCATTTTCTTACGTTGAAATATACCAGGAGAAAGTTATTGATCTGCTCCAGTCGAACCAGAAAGATCTCCCCGTGAGAGAAGACGGTCATAAAAACATCTTCGTGGCAGGTTTATCTGAAGAGAAGATTAACAATGTAGATGAATTCAACAAGTTATTCGGCCCCGCTTCCAAAAACCGCACCACCGCTGCGACCCGGTTAAACGAGCGTTCGTCGAGGAGTCATAGCATTTTGATTCTCAAAGTAAAACGCTGGTTGAAGTCACCCCCGTACCGCATCTTAACGGGTAAATTTCACATCATTGATCTGGCGGGAAGTGAGGATAACCGACGGACAGGAAACAAAGGAGTACGCCTAAAGGAATCGGGGGCCATAAATTCCTCCCTTCTTGCCCTTGGTCAAGTTGTAGAAGCTTTAAATCGCAATGCAACGTGTATTCCTTACCGTAGTAGTAAGTTGACGCGGTTGCTCCAAGACTCCCTAGGTGGCACTGCTGCGACGTGCATGATCGTTAATTTGTCTCCTGAAGAAAGGTACTACTTTGACACCTATACGACGTTGCATTTTGCTCGGAAGACAAAGAAGGTCGTCAATACTGTGAAAGTTAACGAAACCTGCGAAAAAGCCATTAAAAAGAGGAAGAGTAGCACAGATGTCGGAAAGGGCGATACTTCAACAGCCTCGATCATTTCGGAGTCGAATGACTCGCTCCAGTCTCCTCCTTCGCCCCCTCCGATGGCTGTGCCCCTGCCGAGTTTCAGTCCTTTTGTACGTCAGCAGAACTCGTTCAACGAGAAACTCCTCGACAGAATCGCGTCTTTGGAAGTCATGCTTACGGCTCATTCTAAATCCGATGATTCTGAAGTGACCGCAGGAGACGCAAAATCAGAAGAATTAGAAAGGATTAAGGAAGACTTATCAAAAGTCAAGAAAGAGATTCACGGCAACAAGTTGTCGAAGAGAGGTCCCTTATCCAAGGTTTATTCAGACGGTTCTATGAAAGAGAACAATCTGGTGTCCGTCTCCGCCAGTCCGCTGTTTGTCCGCCCGGCTTTTATCAGAAAACGACCGGGGACATCAGTCGCCGCGAAGAAGAAATCAGCTGACGAACCTGCTAAAAAACTGTCTAAATTGGACGAAAACACTCCGAACAATTCTCAAGAACAATCGCCGGTGAATTCCGGAGCTCAGAAAGAACACAATAACAAGATCTTATCTCTCCTCAACACGGGGTCAATCAAAGAACTCCAGATGTTACAAACTGTCGGTCAGAAGCGAGCTCAATTAATCTTCGATTGGAGGAGTTTACACGGAGCTTTTGGAGACATTACTGATCTGGGAAATGTCGTAGGCATCTCCCAGAAAAATATGAAAGGTTTCCTCGAGAAAAATATGATTCAGTTGTAAATATATGTAATCATTTTTTTGGTATGGTGACAGCAAAGGTCTATGACTCAATTGCAATAGAATCTTTCTACATGATTTATAAAATTATCAATTTTTGTTTCCAAATTTGTATCATAATGATTACGTCTATAGAACCGGATTTGTGTGGCAAGAAATTAGTGTACCAGTTTTGATTGGTGGACGTTGGATGATACTATTTACTATTTATTGAAGAGCTAATCACAACTATTCTTTCATAGATAACTAGCTGTGACATGATTAATTCAATTTTAATGGGCTTTTGTTATAAATTAAGTGCTGACAGTTTTTAGGATGCTTCGCATCCAGGCTCTTTGCGTCCCACTAATTGAAGTGCTTGTACGATTTTTCTTAAAATTATTTTTAAGCATCAGCTATTACAGCTGATCGCTTTTTACAATCGTCGTTTTGGTCGCAGGCAGGCTGTTACATCACAACGTCCACGATTTCTCTATTAATCTGACGAGTTAACCAACCAAATTCCTCCTGGACCTTTATTAGCCCCTAACCATGAGACAGTGTTATATTCCGGACATTCGAGTGCCTATATCTTCTGTTTCAAGCCAATTTTATTTCACACCCCATCCCGCGCATCCTTCCTCGTCCACCATTTTTTCTTGACTGGAAGCGCGTGACGTCGGCAAACTTCGGCATCTGACGAAAACTCCCGAAGCGTCAAATGCTCTTTTTTTGCGGTTCTCATTTGCCAATTTTAAATATTTCCTCATTATCAAAGTAACTTTTTACACTACTACAAGCCATTTACACCCCTGTTTTCATATTTTCCAATCATTTATTAAAAAAAAAATTAAAAACTTCATCAGCCAATCAGGTCACGGCATTTCTGTGGGATTCCAATATGGAGGACGAGAGGAACAAAAATTCATGTTTCCTGACGAATTTCATCTGCACTGATCATATATGGCCTTGCACATGACTGTCAGGTATTTAAACTGATCAAGTTAGGCTTTATTGTCATTATAATATAGAAAAACGTTCGTCAAAGCAACTTTGGGTGTTCTCTGCTTTAATTTGTCCTGGTTCTGTAATATCGCTCAAGCAAAACAGCGGTCGCGGTCAAGAAAAGCTGTTGCGGTCAGTCAATGCATTGCAAAGTCAAGTCGTCAGAAAGGTGTTAAGTTAGCCGCCGCCAACTTTTGTACCCCAACATATTTGGTACCGTTGGATTTGCCTTGAAAAGACGATTCTAATGGTGTCAAAATTGTCAATATTGGATGAATCTGACCCAAACTACACATATTCAGTGATGTTTGTTGCGTTTTAAGACATAATATTTCTGTAAATGTTTTGCATAAATTCTCTCTTAACTCAATCAATGCAGTTGAATGACCACAAGTACAGCTATTAGGTGTGTATAAATGGCAGACCCCATTTTTGAAAGCTCAGGTGAATATCTGTTTTCTGATGAGTGCATAAAATTGAAATTCCTGAGTATCCTGCCACAATGGATAGTGATACTCCTATCATTTTATTTAACGTATCAAATCATTTACATTTTAAGCATTATTGTTTATTTCTACAGCTGATGCTTTACATGCTTTGCATGGTATTTTTAATTAATGTGTGGACTATGCAAGATATATGTTTATCTTTATCAAATGAATTAGTTTGGTATGTAATGCTGATACATACTTGGTTTAAGCTTTTAGTGTTTACATTTAAATGTGCCAATTGTCAATGATTTAATTATAAAGATTATTTCTTTAGGTTATATGAATTATGTGCAATTATGAGCATGATCGGGGACCAGTTTTACTTTTAAATCCTGCAGCTGAATAATATGAAATATTTTAGGTACTTTAATTTGTAATATTAGGTTTATCTTTATAATTATTTCAATTTTATACACTTTTTAAAGCTCGGAAGTTTTTTATGACACAATATAATTGAGGTATATATTTTGTAAATAATGTATATATATATTAGAATTGTCTGCAAGTACTAATTAATATGAATTTTTCCATTTAATTAATGCCTTTTGAATGTGGAAATGATTTAGGGACTTGCTAATTATTTAATCATGTGTGAATTTGTGTGTACATATTGTATTTATGCATTGTAGGTACATCCATTCGAATGTGTGTAACGATCTTAGAGGTACATAAAATTGTGATACATTTATAAAACTGAGTGAGTTGTTATTTTCCTTATTTGTGGATGTTTTTGCTTTGTTGATATTGAGTAATTGTTTCGACTCAAATGTTATTTTGGTCTATGATTTTATAACCCATCTTTTGAGTGCTTTTAAGTGGCTTGGGAAACACCGCCTGGTTGTATAGGCTGGAAAAAGTGAGTCCAAATTGCTATTCATAGACGCATGTGACAGTAATTTGACATTAAAACGATGATATTGTTGGAAGAGAATGGTGGATCCATGACAGGGTGTCTGCCAAGCCTGGAAAAGCCTGGAATTTGGTTTCTCAATTTCCAGGCCTTGAAAAGCCTGGAAAAACCAGCATTTTGAAAAAAAGGCCTGGAAAAGCCTGGGATTTAGTTTGTATGGAAATGAAAATAGTCCACTGCTAAATTTTTGGCAATTTTTAGCTATGATAGGACCAAAGTACGAATATCGTGTTCAGAATAAAATGTGTGTATTTTATCGTTAATTGGTCAGTTCATCAACAAATTGGCCTGGAATTTTGGAAAAAGCCTGGAATTTGGTTTCAAAAAAGCTCCAGACACCCTGCATGAGAAATTTTGATTAAAAAGTGATCTATAGTGATCGCTTGTGATTCTCATCGAAGGTAAACTTTGAAACCGCGAAGTGTTGCACTGATGCTTTGCTCCGTTTTCTGCTTGTCCGTTTTCTTTGAAAACAAAGCTATTGTCGTCACGTTCGATCGGAGCTGATGTTGTCCCGGTGAAGGTTTGTGTAAGTGTCCATTCGCAAACATGTAGAGAAAATGCAAGATGGCTGCCAAATTGGCCTCCATTCTTGAAGTGTCCACTAGGGTGGGCTGAAAAAAACTTTTTTTGGAATTTCACTATGCCAGTGGTATAGAAAGTTGGCAATGGCCAAAAAATGAAAATTTGTAAAAAAAAAATTTTGTGGCATGCGACTTGTGCCGGGCCACTCCGGCTTTTATGAAAATGCACATTTTCAGCAATTTTGCATGCTTTTTTAAACCATTTTTTGGCCTGAGTCAGCTTCCATGGTTTCAATCAGCTCAATGGCATACTTAAATATTCTTTGAAGGCCATTTTGGATATGAAACACCATAAACAGGTTGCTTATATTTAAGATATAGCCATTTCTAGGAAAATGTTGGGAATCAGAATTTGGCTTTTTTTGCTAAAAATTGCCCAAAAAAATTGAAAAAATCGGAATTGATCCCACTAAAAATGATTCAGAGTGAATTGTAATTACCCCGGGTCCTCCCTAATGCCTTAAAAAGCACTTCCAGCGTATTACCTGCATCAATTTGTGGTTTCAGGTTCCGGTATAGGGGCAATTCCGCAAAGTCAGATTTACAGATTTGACACTTTAGCAGCTTATGTAGTCCTACCACTATACTTCAGTTATTTCATCTTTAAATAGGGAGGAGGCCAGGTAATAGGGGTATCAGACAAGCCATCAACCAAAGCTCCAAGTACAATAGGAGCTGAGCTACAAGGCAAAATGTCATCATATCACCGTTGTGTCGGACGTACATCGTGTGAGTACGTCCGACACAATGACATTTTGCCTTGTAGCTCAGCTCCTATTGCACTTGGAGCTTTGGTTGATGGCTTGTCTGACACCCCTACTAACTGGCCTCATCCCTATTTAACAATGAAGTTACTGAGATTTAATGGTAGGGCTACACAAGCTGCTAAAGTGTCAAATCTGTAAATCTGACTTTACGGAACTGCCCCTATTCTGGAAACTAAAACCACAAATTGATGCAAATGATACGCTGGAAATGCTTTTTAGGGCATTTTGGAGGACTCGGGGTAATTACAATTCCCTTGGAATCATTTTTTGTCGGGTCAATTCCGATATTTTCAATTTTTTTGGGCAATTTTTACCAAAAAAAGCCAAATTATGATTCCCAACATTTACCCAGATATGGCTATATCTTAAATATATACAACCTGTTTATGGTGTTTCATATCCAAAATGGCCTTCAAAGAAGATTTAAGTATTCCATTGAGCTTACTGAAACCATGGAAGCTGACTCAGGCCAAAAAATGGTCTAAAAATGCATGCGAAATTGCTGAAAATATGCATTTTCATAAAAGCCGGAGTGGCCCGGCACAAGTCGCATGCCACATAATTTTTTTTGCACAAATTTTCATTTTTTGGCCATAGCCAACTTTCTATACCACTGGCATATTGAAATTCCATAAAAAGTTTTTTTCAGCCCACCCTAGTGTCCATCGTGACCTTAATATTTCACTTAGGCCTAAAGAGTTATGGAATGTGATACAGGTGTTGGCCTGTGGGTATGGATCTCTGGCGTCCAAAGGGAAAACCTAGTAAGTCACATTTTGGAGTTTCTGAGAAAATTGACTTAAGTTCCAGTCCTTGCAGTAAGAGATGGACTTACTGGGATTTGCCAGTGTCATTCTGGGGTAACGGGCAACTTCATGAAAATCTAAACTTAATAAATATATAGAAACATGTCTCAGAAGTCCTATTTTGACATTAACTCAATTTTGCCCAAAATGTGACTTACTAGGTTTTCCCTTTGGACGCTAGATCTGTTGGATCGGTATCTTAAATAGAAACCCAAGATGGCTGCCGGAATAGCTGCTGCAATATGTCGACCATTCCTGACTTGTCCAATGTCCACTGTGACCTTAGTATTTCACATAGAAGTTCTGAAATTTCGTGCAAATTAATTTTTAATGGCTGCCAGTACAGTTCTAGCCTATCGATGGTGAAAGTGCAAAACCTCGTATGTCAAAATTTTACTATTTTTAGATTTTTGTTGGAATGACTATTTTAATATCCAAGACACGTTGTCAGATGATTACCTTGCCAGTTTGCTATTTTTGGAAGCTGTAACACACTGGTAACAGAATGATTTCACCAAACCTTGTATGTCGATATGTTTCAAAAAGTGAAAGTGCAAAACCTTGTAACTCAAATCAGAACTTTGAAGCACATATTGTGGGATATTTCAACTTTTTTTGAAAAACAATTACTGTGTTACTTTTTTATGACTCCCAGCAAGTTTCCTGATTAAAAAAATTTTACCTCCCTATATTTGTTTTGGTGATGTAGGCTATTGAAAAAGAGAGTGCACGAAAATTTGAAAAAATTGTCATTTTCCTAATTTTTGCCATTGTAGCCACTCAATAAAATTTGTTATTGCAATCTGTCATAGGCAAATTATAATTTTCACTGTATATACATAGATTGAAAGTATATTCAATGCTGCAAGTTGCTTTAAAGTGTGATAAATGATCGAGTTACAAGGTTTTGCACGGGTAGAAAGTGAAAGTGCAAAACCTCGTAAGTCGACATTTTCAATCGCATCTGATGGTAACATCAATGCAAGGGGTAAACGACCTCTGACAAAAAATTTGCTACAACAGGGTGTCACTTTCTATGTATCTAGTTGGCCATAACTCACTTATTAATAAACATTACCTTAAAAAAAAGCAAATTTAATTTAATTATTAAAAAGTGATCTGTCCTGATTGCTTGTGACTCTCATCAAAGTTAAACTGGGAAACCTAGGTGGCTGTGGAACTTTGTTGTTTTGGCATTGTTTAGATTCTAAGGTTTTTCCCTGGTTGTTGGTTCACATTTCCACGATGTGTGCCAGTTTCAGGCCAGTTCATTTCCTTCTAGTTTTATATGGCCTGCTGTCCAATAAATTTTTGTTTGGACTTGTCTCTTTTCCAACATTGTTAGTTTCTGCTGGATGCCATCTATCAAGCAGCCAAAGTTCTTGGTTCTGTCGCATTTAATTGCAGCTTGTAGCGCAGACTGACAGTCAGTAATAATATGGACAGTTTTGCCGCTTACCATGGAGAATTTGTTTTCAACTATCCGTAAGGCAAGGTCTATAGCTTGCAGTTCCCCATGGTAGCTGCTAGAGAGTTTGGAGACTGGTTTCGTGTGGAGGCTAGGGACACTTCCAATGCCCTTCCAAAAAATTGCAGTTCCTGCACCGCAGGGACCGGGATTTCCCAGGGCGGATCCGTCTCTGAAGGCAACTATGTCGCCCTTTGTTCTGCACAGATAATCCTTGGCCGCCTTGAGTGCTGCCTTGGCCTGGGCATCAGTTCTTTTTCCAATACTCCCAAAAATTCCGGGGGAGAAGTGCTAAGCAACTGGAAAGGCTGGTATGTAACTGTCTTTCTATTTTGCTTAGGTCTATGTTTGAAGGTATGGTACGGAGTACCATAGAGAGTTTGTGAATCGGAGTGATAATTTTGTGGCACATGAAGGCTTGATCATTTAGTAGTCGCAAAATTTTTATCTTAAGGTGATTGTCATTTTCTTTTCTTACGATTTTGAGGTAGCTATTGAGAAGGATTTCATCTAACCGCAAGTTCAAAGGTATAATGTTTGTGACTATATTGAGTGCCGCTGAAGGGGAGCCATGGAGCGTTCCAGTCACTTTTCTTAAGGCCCGGTATTGTACTCTTTAAGTGGGGCAATATTTTTTACACTGCGCCAGACTGGGTAGCCATTCTCAGGAGCAACACCCGACTCCAAAGCCCTGAATAAAATTAAACTATTTGCTGCAGCATACAAAACTAGCTTTGCACCAGGTGGCAGCAGCATGCAGTTCTCTGTTTCAAGGGACTGTGAAGTTAACAGCCTCCCAACCACAGTTCCGAAGAGACAGTACTTTTAGGAGTATTGGCAGTGGTCGAAATAAGGGGGGGTCAGGGGGGTTTGACCCCCCCAAATGCTAATGTGACCCCCTCAAATACATTTTTCAAAAGGACTCAGAGGGGGTCCTCAAATACTGAAAGTGTGCTGAGAAGTGAGCATGAAGCAGTAAGTAAAGCCTAATCAGAAAACAAAAACCTGTTGTAATTTATATACATTATCAATAGGGTTTTTATACATTACCAATAGGGTTTTCACAACTGAGATAAAATATACCTTTAAAAAGCCCAGAGTTCATTTTAGAGCATCTGAAAAACTTCGGCTTCAGGGCAACTCTGGCGGCCCGCTACAAGGGCTTCAACCCTTTGGGTCTTCCAACTGAGAGACCCCCCCAAATAACATGGCCTATTTCGACCACTGAGTATTGGAGTCAATGTTTCTGCTTATCAGTTGTTTGTTTTGAAGGAAGTCCTTGAGTGTGAAAATTCAGCCTTTGTATAGAATGGAACTAGAGTATCCCCCATACAAACTGCCAGCTGTGTGCGATCCACTGCGACTGCGTGCAGCTCTCCCCTCCTCTTCTCTCATTTAATCACAATGTAGGCCTAACATTATTCTGTGTTTTTATCTGCTTTTTTTTTTACCTTTTTGTTTTTAAATTTTACTAGAATTTTTTTTTAATAGTGCCCCCCTCATTCATCCAAAATGTCTTTTTTGGTAGTGCCCCCCTCCCAGTTATGGCTCCAAGAAGCCAAGAGGGGGTGTACCAAAAGGAGGGGGACAGAATTTGGTGTGTGGACAGTGAAAAAACAGGCACCAAATTGCACTTTTTTAAACCATTTATGGAAAACTGATGTCACTGAAAATGTATTTTAAGGTCTTACACATTGGGGAAAGGTATCTTGGGAAACATATTGAAAGGGTCAGTAATAATATGGACAGTTTTGCCGCTTACCATGGAGAATTCAACTATCTGTAAGGCAAGGCCTATAGCTTGCAGTTCCCCATGGTAGCTGCTAGAGAGTTTGGAGACTGGTTTCGTGTGGAGGCTAGGGACGCTTCCAATGCCCTTCCAAAAAATTGCAGTTCCTGCACCGCAGGGACCGGGATTTCCCAGGGCGGATCCGTCTGTAAAGGCAACTATGTCGCCCTTTGTTCTGCACAGATAATCCTGGGCCGTCTTGAGTGCTGCCTTGGCCTGGGCATCAGTTCTTTTTCCGGGGGAGAAGTGAATACCAATGGCTTTAGGTGCTAAGCAACTGGAAACGCTGGTGTGTAACTGTCTTTCTATCCTGCTTAGGTCTATGCTTGAAGGTATGGTACGGAGTACCATAGAGAGTTTGTGGATCGGAGTGATAATTTTGTGTCACATGAAGGCTTGATCATTTAGTAGTCGCAAAATTTTGCTCTTAAGGTGATTGTCATTTTCTTTTCTTACGATTTTGAGGTAGCTATTGAGAAGGATTTCATCTAACCGCTAGTTCAAAGGTATAATGTTTGTGACTATATTGAGTGCCGCTGAAGGGGAGCCATGGAGCGTTCCAGTCACTTTTCTTATAAGGCCTGGTATTGTACTCTTAAGTGGGGCAATATTTTTTACACTGCACCAGACTGGGTAGCCATTCTCAGGAGCAACACCCGATTCCAAAGCCCTGAATAAAATTAAACTATTTGTTGCAGCATACAAAACTAGCTTTGCACCAGCTGGCAGCAGCATGCAGTTCTGTGTTTCAAGGGACTGTGAAGTTAACAGCCTCCCAACCGCAGTTCCGAAGAGACAGTACTTTTAGGAGTATTGGAGTCAATGTTTCTGCTTATCAGTTGTTTGTTTCGAAGGAAGTCCTTGAGTGTGAAAATTCAGCCTTTGTATAGAACTAGAATTACCCGTTGTAAAAGCTAGTGAAATGCTTATGTTCTTGAAGTATTCCTGTTAGCTCCTGTTGATGGAAAGATCCAGGATGATTGTGTGAGATACTGTGTTTTGTGTGAAATATCCTGAAGGTGGCAGATAGGATGAGTGCAGGCAGAAGTGACCCCTAGTGTGAGGAACTGCAGTGCCATCTATGAGTGAAATGAGAGGTGAAACTCATGCAGCTCTAGTGTCAAAGTTGATTTAGGGTGGATTGGAGAAATAAGAGAGATGCAGATGGGCTGTTAGGATGCATCTGAAGTAGAGAGGTGGTGAGGAAGGATACATTAACTGTTTAGGGAAGTGGGATGTGTGAATGAGGTGTTTTGGGCTGGTAAAGCTTTGGTCAGGTTTAGTTAAAATGTTAAGAAGATGGAACTAGAGTATCCCCCATACAAACTGCCAGCTGTGTGCGATCCACTGCGACTGCGTGCAGCTCTCCCCTCCTCTTCTCTCATTTAATCACAATGTAGGCCTAACATTATTCTGTGTTTTTATCTGCTTTTTTTTTTACCTTTTTGTTTTTAAATTTTACTAGAATTTTTTTCAATAGTGCCCCCCTCATTCATCCAAAATGTTTTTTTTGGTAGTGCCCCCCTCCCAGTTATGGCTCCAAGAGGCCAAGAGAGGGTTACCAAAAGGAGGGGGAAAGAATTTGGTGTGTGGACAGTGATAAAACAGGCACCAAATTGCACTTTTTTAAACCATTTATGGAAAACTCATGTCACTGAAAATGTATAGTAAGGTCTTACACATTGGGGAAAGGTATCTTGAGAAACATATTGAAAGGGGAATTTCAGAAAATTATGTTTCATTTGGTTCCAGTTTTTGCAACCCAAACATGTATGGTATCTTTAGAATCGGCTTGAAAAAGCAATTTCAGTAGACTTTCTTATGGTATTGGAATCGTAAAGATTAAATGGGTTGCAAATATTTGTAGGCCAGTACTGAAGGATTAAAATGGCTTGTAATTGTAGTTTTGGTGTTGGTTTCTGGTTCTAAAGTGGTTCTAGATTTCAAAATTTCTGTGGCCCATCCCTATCTAAAATTCGACGAAGAACCCCCCTCCTGGAACCTAAAATCTATCCATTCAATGTTGTACATTGTACTTGGAATCTGTTTCTTCTTCTTGAAATATCCTTTGGAACATTGTGTGGCAATTTATTTGCGCCATCTTCAGGGTACCATCCTCAATGGTATGAAAGGCCTTGCAGTACCATCCGCAGGCAGACGTGCATCTTCAACTGGATATATTAAAATAGAACCTTCTCGTTCTTTGTACTGCAGACCCACTGAACCAACACCAGCCAATTTGTAAATTTCTTTTAGATAGGCCTATGTTATATCTAGGAGTAAATGGCATTACTTCTAGATCATATACCAACATGCAAACACTTTCTTTTAATGGCTCTGTGGGCCTGTAATAGTTATCGTCTGCATTGAGATACAATATGCATGTAATATCATCACTTTCAGAGTGTTGTTAGCCCTCATAGGCGAGAAATATATAGGACGTAAAACCTGTACCCTCCCTATCACATCAATGACATCATGTTTTTTGTGATGTCACAGTTGGTCCTTATTGTCTGGTGCTCCTGGTCCTGCTGAGTGCTTCTGCACTGAAGTGCAACCAACCGTGACGGATGCAAAAATGTGAATTCAGCAACCAGCTGCCACTTTTTAACATCACATCAACAGGGCTGTTAGTAGCAGCACAAGTTATGGAGCACAGCTACTTGAGAAAAAAAAAAGATGAAAAAAGAAAAACGAAAAAAAGATTCATATTGAGTATTTTGACCCATGTGTTGGGCCACTAAGGGCAGTGTTCTCTTCATCTAGTTTGCAGTCGATTTATGATTTATCAAGATCTATGGACTGTTGAAAATTTGCTGATACAATTTCTTGAGAGAATAAAATTGATGATGGTGTTGATACTTTTTAGTAATTAATCTTTAAACGATTAATTTGTTGGTTATTTCTGGGAGCCAATTGTTGCATAGGCCTATTTTTGGAAATGACAAATTTTGATATCTAATTTTAAATGCATAGGCCTATATAGATCCGTGTTAAATATTCTATTAGGCCAGCTCCTAAGTGATACATTTACAGAGTAGGCCTGCATGCAATTGTTCATTGGCCTATGTCTACATGTGGGTTGTCTTTCCTGCATACTTTTTATGACTTTTTTATCATGAAGCATTAGTTATCTCATGCAAATTCACTGAAAAAGCATTCATTCCATTCCTAGAATACTTTCATTACCACACCATTGGCTTGAGTGACTTGCACTGCCACAACAACCATTCAGTCCATTCTATTTTTGGCGGCACTCGTTCTAATCAGATTCGCTGGCAGACGACATTTTGGTCACGTGACTTGGAGCCTACATCTGTGATCAAAATGGCAGCAGCAGAAGAGAGTCCGTGTGAGTAGCATGTTTTCTGTATTTTCATTAAGAAAAACTGCATTTAAATGACTGAAAGTTTGCATGTGGGTTCCGTGTATGTAATACTTTGTAATTTTGTAGTTTTTCTCAGTGCTGATG
Source organism: Platynereis dumerilii (assembly GCA_026936325.1). Classification (NCBI taxonomy): domain Eukaryota; kingdom Metazoa; phylum Annelida; class Polychaeta; order Phyllodocida; family Nereididae; genus Platynereis; species Platynereis dumerilii. The sequence goes on from JAPTHN010000034.1 coordinate 2,140,427, forward strand.
ACGTAGTTTCTGGTTTCTTTGCTAACAAATGTCACCAGGCCAGATGCCGGTTGCTGCAGTGAATCTGTAATGACATGGACTGATCCATCTATGGAGGGGAACCTATATGAAGCTCTTTTCTTTTACTCATAATTCCTGTGTTATTCGATCATTTTCTTTGCATTATTATTTGAAGATTGGTCGATCTTTTTAGTCATTTCTTGATTAATTTTGCTGATCGATTTGGCGCGAAAAAAGCAGACGAGAAAAGCAAGTTGGAAGATTATCTTTTCCTCCTGTCTGGCGCGAATTGGGCTGGGCTTTTAGATAGAAGTTTATTACTGCAGATGTGTAGGGGAAACCTAGCATCTCTGTGACTGTGTACCACCTGCTGTCTCAGCTATAGAGACTTTCCTCAGAGACATTAGAGCACATTCTGAGATCTCAGAGAAAATTGTGAGACCTTGCAAATGAGGCCTTGATGATGTCTGTAGCCAGGGAGGCGCCGATGTCTGAGTAATCGGGAATGAGTCAGGCAAGAATTAGCATTTTCACAATGGGTGAAGCAGGCTGGTTGAAGACATGGCTCTCTCCAGAGCACTGCTGCTTTTGATACTGTTTAATAGATATGCTAGCTATCTGATAATTGTATTGTGAAAACAAGAAGAAGAAAAAAACGTTTCAAGTGTAATTTTAAAGTGCGCTCTTTTTAAAAAAAGCTCACCCAGGATTGAAAATGATATCCTTGAAAATACCAATTGTACATTGATGAGAAAACTTACGAATTTGTAGATATGCCTATAGATCATCATGTATGAGCCTAGCTGTAATATTTAGGACAGCATTTCCAAATGAAATATTTTTGTAGGAATATTTTTAACTTTTATCCTGTTTTCATAACATTTTTGTATGGTATGCAATGTAGCAGGCTCAAAATAAAGCTGATTTTTATGTTTTTATCACATTGTGTGTGCTGAATAAATTCTGGAGTTAAATGGAAAACCTATATGGCAACTTTCATGAATACATAATATTTTGAAATTACTTATACATCAAATTTTGAAAAAGCTTTATTTCACAGTTGAGGTCAGAATTGTAGACCAATGAGTATAGGGACATAACTGTACATAATTATCAATTAATAGGCAAAATATGTACATGTGGACATGATTATTAGTAATTAAGCTGTTATGCTTTATAATTACATGTAGTTTCCTCTTTCAAGTCTGTGATGACATGGTAACCAGAATATAACCTACAACGTTTCTAACCCACAAGTAGATAGATAAATTGGTTAGATAGATAGATAGATAGATAGATAGATAGATAGATAGATAGATAGATGGATAGATAGATAGATAGATAGATAAGTAGATCTTGGGGAATAAGCTTTTTCCCTATCCATAGATAGATAGATAGATAGATAGATAGATAGATAGATAGATAGATAGATAGATAGATAGATAGATAGATAGGTAGATAGATAGGTAGATAGATAGATAGACAGATAGACTGACAGACAGGCAGGTAGATAGAAATTTATTGGCTGACATAGTCAGGTCAATGGACAGAAAGATGCCACAGATAGATAGATAGATAAATTGATAGATAGATAGATCAACGAATGGATAGATCAAAGAATAGATAGATAGATAGACTGATAGATTATAGATTGTAACATAGATATGCTGATTTAATGCTAACATTGAATATTTTGGAATTTCTAAATTTCCCTTGAGAACAAAGAATATCACCAAACCTAGAGCTCTCAATATTGCACCAAACCACAAAAGGAAAAAAAACTGAAAATCTGTTTTTTAGCATTTTCTTTTTACATTGTACTACCCCACCCCTGGATAATTTGCACCCTCACAAAGACTTGGACCCAGTCCACTGAGCCCAATTTTTGCTTTTTCGCACATTTTCTTTATTATCCCCTTTTTGTACTGGCTTTTATTGTGAAGTGGCCCATATTAGGGTACTCCCTACTCACTATTGATATTTTGCTATTTTTATTCAGAATTTTTATTATTTTTTCCTCTCTTTTACCATTATTTGAAGTTCCACCAATAGCGTGACACTAACACCTATCTCAGCCAAAAATCAATCAGTGCCAAATATGTTTATTAAAAGGTGTGAAAGTTCCTTTGTTAAATTTGTTTTCTGCTCTTAAATGCCAGGGACGATTCTCTGTTAATAAATACTACAAAGTGAGGTCATGTCCTATAGTTGCCATGCTATCAACACAAGTCAGTGAATGTGTCATGCTGCTTACCAGTGATGTCACAAGTCTACCCTATGCAATTACAAAAGTGACTTCATATCAATGTAGAAGATGAGACCAGTAGTGACATCTGCTCAGCACACAGAGTTCAAACATAGGCCATACTCATTGGCTGAGAACAGCATTTGCATGCTGACAAGACACAACATCAGTGATCAGCTGTGCAGCAGTGAACTCTGCCAGAAATCACATGCAGCAACTGACAGGCAACTGCCCCTGTGGTGGAACAACTGCCCCTGTGGTGGAACAACTGCCCCTGTGGTGGAACAACTGCCCAGAAAGTAGAAAATAACACATTAAAGTGTCTATAACCACTGTGCATACTTAATTTTATGTTTTCTGTAGTAATAATACAAGAACAAAGGTTGAAAGTTCAGGAATTTAAGCATTCAGTCTGAGTGTCATCATTACTGTCCTCAAACAGCTGAATTTATACAATCATCCATCCTTCTTTGCCTGTGATGGCTAACACTATACGCCTCTCCAGTACTGTTCAGGATAGTGAATTTCAGTGGACAATACATCCAAGGGCAGCCAATTAATAAACCTAGCTGTGTGGGCAAGTTCTATATTTCTGATATTTCAATTATTACTCATAACATGATCATACTCAATCTCTCACATGATAATTAGCTTGGTTACACAAAAATACTATGAAGTGAAATTCAATCACATGTTAGTACACTGAGTCCCATGATATGTGTGAAAGTAGATGGCCTTCAATATCTAGGTATCCCCCCCTCTTTTATCATCGTCACAGGACATAATTGATTGCAAATTCATAATAATTAGGAAGAAAAATTGTACTGTCAAACCACAAATTTCAAAATTTCATGTTAATTATGTTAGTGTTTGATCATTGAAATGTGTAAATATACAAATTTAATTAGGCTTATTACCAAATTTGGAAAAAAAAGTCCAATGTCCAAGTTCCCCATCCCCTAATCTCTCTTCTCGGGGCATAATTGAATAGATAGAGAGTTAGATAGATAGATAGATAGATAGATAGATAGATAGATAGATAGATAATTGAATGGATAGATACATTGTAGATAGATAGATAGATAGATAGATAATTGAATATATAGATAGATAATTGAATATATAGATAGATAATTGAATGGATAGATAATTGAATAGATAATTGAATAGATAGATAGATAGATAGATAGATAGATAGATAGATAGATAGATTAGATAGATTAGATAGATAGATAGATTAGATAGATAGATAGATAGCTAGATAGATAGATAGATAGATAGATAGATAGATAGATAGATAGATAGATAAATGAAGTAAGTGCAGCCCTCTAAGCCAAGATGTGGGTACTAATGAGGGTTGATTGATCAGATGGGGGAGAGAGGACCACTTAAAATATTTGGGGTTCTTCATTAGGCCTATTTAAGAAGAAAAATAAAAATATTAGCCCTATATCAATATCAAATGCAAAAAATTTCAAAGTTTCCTGTTGTGGGTTGGTGTATAATGATTTGGTGTTAAATATGTGGCCTTTTTCAAAATTGAGGTTTTCAAAAGTGGTTTTAAGTATGTCAGTCATTATTTCACATATTTAGGCCTGCAAAATTTCAATAAATTCGACACATGGGCTATTATGTGTCATCATTATTATATTTTACACAGAAATATCTGTGGCATATATAATTATGTGTATTTAAATGGATTTCTATTTTTAGTTGCTGCAGTTCACGTTTTACAAATGATCCCTCAATTTATGGGAAGTGTTATGTGATAAGCTGATTAGTTTTGCAAAATGGTTTTATGTTCAACTTGTTAATTAGTTTTGGATGTTGTTTTTGTGCTTGTTACAAGCTATCCATGTTTGTGACATGTACAATGTCATTGCATAGTATATCTATCTGACAATAAAGTAATATATTTTTCAATACTGCGAAAGGATATTTAAATTATTTATTTAACCCCACAGGCCTAAGCCTAATAAGAGTATTTTCTTTTATTTGTCACTAGTGTATTAAAAGGTAATATGATAATGCCGCAGCATAGAAGACGGGACTTGTGTAAACTCGATTGGTAGATGCCAAGCATTATTTTTTTGCTAATTTTATTTTTTATGGGAATTTTGTTTTTTTGTGGAAAAATGTTTTTTGTTTGTTTTTTATTTTATTTTGTTTTTTGCTGATTTTGTTTGTTTTTTTTTTTTTTTAATTTGTTTTTTTTTTTCGGAAATTTTTTTTCGGACATTTTTTTTTTTTTCGTAATTTAATTTTTTTTTTTAGAATTTTTTTTTTCGGAAATTTTTTTTTTTCGGAAAATTTTTTTTTTTGGAAAATTTTTTTTTTCGGACATTTTTTTTTTTGGGCGGAATCTCAAACAAAAGAAGAAGAAGAAGGTAGTGACGTTGTAGTCACGTGTGAAGAGAAGCAAGTGCCAGGATCATATTATGGGATGTCTGAATCAAAATTTTTTATTGAACCATCTGGATGGCCCCACTCGCCTGATAACCATAAGGGACGAGACACCTCGCTTCGCTCGGTGAGCCGGTGGCTCTGTCCCGTCTATTATGCTCTAACTGGGTCAGCTAACTTCATCTGGACAGAAAAGAGGTCACTTGTTGAATCGACCAATCAGAGAAGGTCTAACAAAGTTTAAATTTGTAAGAAGTTGTCTGATTGGTTAAAATGTGACCTACTTTCTGTCCGAAGTTAGCAGGCTCTGCCAGAGCTTGGTGTCTTTGGATATCTTATTGACAAGTGAGACTATCAAGCTTGAGCCAGTGATTTCCCTTTTCTTGAAATGACTAGCATGTGATGGATGCTCCTGACCTTGGAAGATTGAAGAAAATTCGTGAAAATAACAAATTACTAAAAAGTGTTATATTGCAGTGCCACCTAAAAGCATTGGTAATTTGTTCTGACCAAGTTGCCTTGACCTATTTTGGACAGCATTTTCAATCATGTTCTCCATATTTTCTGTGTTGTCCGACAAGTGCATAAATACGGGACATAAAGGCCCAGTCATCCACCCATCATGGAATATACTCATTACACAGGAATGCGATTCAGGCAGTTAGCTGACTGCTGATTGCTTTAGCTGTTTTCCCTCAGCTCCCAATTAAAACTTAGTCTACTCAAACTACTACAATCTAAATTGCAAAAAAAAAAAGCAAAACTCCTAATCACTTTCTGGTTTAGATTGCCCAGATAATTAATTCCTATCTGATGCACTTATTATATTTTTGTATCAATTTTTATTTATTGTATTACCCCCTACAATCATTGTCTGGCTTGTCTAGCAAGGCCGCCATGATGGCAGCTGCAGAATACTTTGCTACTGGAAAATATGCCCTAGGGGAACATGGGGTAATAGTGCCCCAAAGGGTACTTTGGCCAAATGGGGATTATCAATTAATACTACACTGCCCATAGGGGAGGGATGGAGGGTGCTTAGCTGGACTAAGTGTGTAAATCGTGTAAATCATTGAGTACTTTGTTGTTGTTTTTTTCATTTTTATTGGATTTTTTTTCTTCTAAATGATCCGGTGTCCACATAGAATGCTATCAGCAATATATCTCGTATTGACCTGAATAATGCAGTAAATGTTAAGATGATTCAGACAAACTTTAGTTGGTATTAAACTAAACTCTAGTAATTATTGAATAGAGATAGTTTAATATATAATTTATAAAAGAAATTATGCTACAACTCTATGAAAGTCTACAATCGACCTTGTGTAAATATGTAATGGACTAATGGTCCTGTTCCACATAATCTACTTCTTAATCATACACTGCACTGTACATTGTGCAAGAATGTGCATGAACTTGATAAAGAGAAAAAGAAGGAATTCAGAGAAAAGATATACCACTAACCAGGATAGAAGTACAGCTAATGACCCATACTACTTCTGTTTATTTCTTTTTTAAATTCAATTTTCTTATCTTTTGTGGGGATTGAGTACTTTCCTCCCCGCTGTCACTGCATTGTATATTTTTTGAGACTTTATTGTGTTTTGAGGAGTGGTGAAGCTCAACTGGGGAAAAGGGGAATTTCTACATTCCTTAGAATGCATCTAAGCCCTTTGCACAGTGTTGACTTCAACATATTTGTGGCTATTTTGTGTGATATTATCGCATCTATTAAGGGGGAGTGATACACCCCTTGTATTTATTTACTTTTTGGTGAATCATGTTTTTCTCTCTGTTAATAAAATTCAGTTCAACATTTAATTTGTGACAATGCACTCTCCCTGGCATTCCCTAGCAAACTTACTACCATCCTACATGAAATGTATAGAGGCTATTTTAGAACCATGTGGGCCATGGGAGTACATATATTATCTCTGATTCAGAACATTTATTATCAATGTCCTGGTATGTCCATAACTGACTCATGATCACTAATTACTATTTCACCATTTCGTGATTACCCCCTGTTACCCTTTAGTCTGGACCACACATGAAACAAGTCTGTCACTTATCAAATCAGAATAAAGTCAATGGACCTTCACAGTAAGCTACAGTAATTACAAATTAGCTCAATACAATAGATACTAGTAGACAGCTAATTGATGAACTGTTCAGGATCAAAATGGCCTTCAAATGAGTATTGATAGAGTGACCATGAGTAGACAGACTGTTAGTCTTGTCCACTTTTGACCAATCAGCCTATTGTGTCTGGCCATGGGGGTGAATTCCAGGCTGATTAGAGTGGGGGGGGGTGCCTTGGGGAGGGGTACTGTATTTACCCTTCAGCCCATGTAGCTATGGGGTACCTCACTGCACATGTCTGGTTCCCGGATTAAGCTAGATACAAACAGAGGGCATTGACCGGGCACTGTAAAAAAGTATTTTGAATTTTATAAAATAATTTTGAATTTGTAAAAAAAATAATCGCTCATATTGATGTTAGATGTTTACTATTCAAAAGTTTATGCGAGTGGCCTAAATCAAGTCAACAGTAACTGTTGCTATTCTCAATTTGCTATCAACTCAGTTGTTGTGAGGATGATGTTTTTTAGAAGAATATTTTGTGAAACATTACAAGTAACAATTTTGACAGCGCCCTGACTGTGTGTTCTGGGCATTGACCCTGCCCCCCCCCCCAAAAGACCGCATGGTCTGCTGCCCTGCTCTAGTCAACAAAGGCAACAATGGCTAATTATACACGAACTAACAAGTAACAATAGCTGATGAGATTATCATAATGGCTTATTATTAGGGCTTAGAATAAGGGCATAACATAACTGAAGTGATGTAAGGGTCCATTAAATGCTAATGAGAGATGACAGAAGATGGATAGAGAGGAGTACATTGTAGGCCAGTAGGGGTTAGTTGTTATGGGATTGATGGATGATTGGGGCTTTACGGCATGTATTTATGCCATTTGGTAAGCTAATTAGGACTGGCGAAGGACACAGAAATGAGAAAGATGATTGAAACTGCTGCCCAACATAAGTTCAAGTGATCCTGCCAGAGCTGGATTCGAACCCTGGACCCAGTGATTGGCAGCCTAGCATGCTACCACAAGATCAACCCTCCCCCTAACCCATCACTTCAGCAAGAAACTCCTTTACGCACTGAACCATACTTTCTGTTGACCAAATATGATATTGAGTAGTGCTCTAATATTTGTGGGTGATATCAATATCCAATTCCTTATTGATGAGTTAGGGGGCTGGTTGACCTGTCTGATGTTAATCTTATTTGCTCAGTAGCCCTGGAGGTCAAATAGGTCATAGTGACCTTAGGCAGATCGACTGACAAAATCAGAAAGCTGCATCTGTGCAAATGGATGGATTAGACCTGATGTTCAGGATAGAGGGATAAGGCTAATATACAGTAAGAGAAATAAGTATTTGACCCCCCCCCTCTTCCTTCAGGGATGTTGATCTAGTGGTATCGTGCTGGACTGCCAATAACTGGGTCCAGGGTTCGAATCCAGCTCTTGCCCGATGGCCGAGACCTACGTTGGACTGCTGTTTCAATCATCCTTTGCCTCATTGCTGTGTCCTCCTCTTGTCCTGATTAGCACACAGTGCACAAATACACAATGTCATGGCCCAATCATCAGTCCATCATAATGATTTTTCGGAACGAGGAAAAATGCCAAAAATTTATGATTTGTTCTCTAAGGGGTCAAATACTCCACTGTACACGTACATATTGTCTACGTAGATATTTTGATGTTTTCTTTAGTGTTCTCGTGTAGTAAGAGACATCTTGTGAAATTGTGTGATTACTGATAATCCCCACCTCAGGAACTTGTACATTCAACTCTGTCCGTCTGTCTGTCTGTCTGTCTGAAGTGACCGTCTGTTAGCAGATGGGGTAGTGCACAGTTGGAGCAGAAAATATTTTTCAAATCATTTGTTTTGAAACTTTGCAATTATTACAAATAATGTATCTAAACGAAAATTTGATCAATTTTCATTGCGATCCATTTTCGCAACTGTCTTTATTATCTTAATGATAATTGCTCAGATTTTCCCGTAAGGTCTTCATAAGCTTTCATTGAACTGCCCTACAAAACAAACACCATCAAACCAAACATAAAAACCCCTTCAATGAAAGTCAAACAAGGGCATTGTTCACTGATTGTCACTTGTCAAAAGTTAATTGAGGGAACCCCTTTCTGCTCTGCTGTCTAGGGGGCAGCACGTGCACAATTAATGACGTCACGTGACTCACGTTCTCCTTTACTGGAGAGTTACACTACTCACTGAAGCATGAATCAATGATACTGGGATTTGTAAAAGTTGAAATTACACTCTTTGAAAGCTTACAGTATTTTACAGATTTGATTTGGTATTCAGTTATGATTTACATGACGCATTTCCTTAAACATGTCAAACATAGTGGAATTATTCAATTATTTAAAAAAACATCTGATGGCCAATCTAACAGACAATGTTGGATAATTCATCCTATTTACAACATTGTGTATTTAGAAACAATTTCCTTGATAGACCTAGTATCGATACATTACAACCAAACTAAGAGAGTGGCATTTTGAGGTAAAAAGGTGATGTTGTCCCGCGTTTGCTGAAAAGCTTCCAGGCCCTCGCCCCCAGACAACCGTGTCTCGATCCGCCACTGTCAGACATACTGTATCTATTATCTGTTTAGCTATTGGCATTCTGTAAAATACATCCATATATCTTTACTATCTATCTTTCGGTCTATTCCATTTATCTATCTATCTTATTTCTTTCACATTCTCAGAGCCAATTTAGTTTGTTTACTCCTGACCTCCACTTTCAATAGGCCTACTCATCTTTTTTCCAACCTTCCTCAAACAGCAACATCATCTTGAATACAATTTCTTGGCAATTTCTGTGATCCTCTGATATCTATTCTGAAGTGTCACACACTTCCAGACATTTCTAGTAGCAGCTGATGGTATAGGTCTCTGATATGACGAGGCCAAACATCAATATATAAATAGATTCTATGTCTCAGACATTAGTATCACGCCAGACAGTTATGTCATCTAACATAGATGCCGTAGAATAGATGGCATAGTATTCTGATTACAGATTTTTTGGCATATGATATATCCTTGATAGGTAGGTAGATAGATAGATAGATAAGAAGGTAGGTAGATAGATAGATAGATAGATGGAGCCCATTTATTTACAATTCAATAGTACATTTCTTACATTGAATATCTTGTAATTGATGTAATTTTTTCTTTCAGAATGCCTGTATTGTGTATAATTTTCCAGATTTGTGCTGTAAATATAACATTTCTGTAAAAAAATTACTTTTTCTTCTCTATCAAAAAGATAAATTACTTTCAGAAAGGACTAATTTTAAAACGTAAATTTAACAACCCTAAATGAGCCTAAATTCTACAACTTGTTTGCAACACCTCAACATGTATAATTGGCAACCTTTTTAGGCTGGTGTCGTAAAATGTTTGTTTGCAACATGTGCTATTGTCGTTACACATTTACGGCAGTCACATGTTTTCTCTTACAACATTATCCATGTAAGCCTGGGGCTGTACATGTCACAGGTCTTTAGTAGGAATTGTTGATTGATCGACTTGTTTCTTTGTACTAGCATAGTACCCGTGAGAATTCGGATGGTGAGAGTAAGAATAGCAGTGAGAGAGTGACAGACTGACCCTGGCTCCGTCCCTCCACTGGAGTCCAGGGAAAACAGAACAACCATCACCACATCAAAGAAGATTGGTAGTCGTGCATAAATGACTAATAAGTTACTGTGGTATAATATGACCAGTTTGAGGAACGACAACCACTTATGGTTGTTGTAGGACATGAAATAGTGTTGCTTGCAAATTTTTAGTTGTGGGCATTGAGTAGTTTGGGAGGAGTAGCGTAAAGCATCCATGAATTAAGGGTATGAGATGAGATTTGTGTACACTGACTGTACTGGGATTCTCTTCAAAATATCTCTTCTGAACATTGAATCTTCTACTTTACTTTTACTTTTCCTTCTTCTCTTTTGTGAAAAATTGAATCTACTGATTCTTCTCCTTTTATTTTTCCTTCTTCCAATTCCTCTACTTCTCACTTATCAGCTGCTTATTCATCTTCTGACTTGTCACAGTAAATCTTACTTATTCATATTCTACTCTTCTTCTCCTTTCTGCCTCCCCTCCTTCTTTTTCTTAGTCTACCCTTTACTTTTCTTTGCTCGTCCATCTCATCCTCTTGTGCTTCCACCATAGGCATAGGAAGCAGGGGGTCCCCGAAAATTTTAGAAAATCACTTTTTCATGCACTTTTGCAGTGGTGGATACAGGGGGGGGGCTTGGGGGACTGGGTCGGGCGGGCCCCCCTAGACTACCAAGATTAATGGTGACATTTTGAAGAAAAAAATTGCGATAATGCGGGCCCGCGAATACCGAAACACGCCACGGCCCCCTATCTTGTCTGGATCTGCCACTGTTTTGGGCAGGAAATTTTGTGAATTTATTATTTTTCGGACTATTTGGGCAATTTTTTTTGGGCAGCCCCCCCCCAAAATTTATTGACCTCCTACGGCTTCCACCTCTGAAACAAGTCTTGTGAATGAGTCAGGATGAAGAAGCTCTTAGAAGTTCTTAGAACTTCTTCATCTTGACTCATTCTCTTCCATTCTCTACTTCTTTCTTCCCCTTCTTTCTTCCCCCACATCTTATCTTCCCCATCCTTGATCTTGATCTCCCTTTTTCTCAACCATACTTAGCTTTATTTCTTCTCACTCCTCTACAACACTGCATGGTGTTGGTGGAGTGTAGGCCTAAAACACAAACTCTCTCACTCTCATTCCTTTTCTCTCCCTTCCTCTTCCCACTCTTATCTTCTCTTCTTCTCTTGCTCTTTCTTTTTCTTCCTCCTATTGTTCCTCTCCTTCTATCTTTTCTCATTCTCTTCTCATTCTTCCTCTTCTGCTTCTTCTCATTCACCTCATCCTACCTTTCCTTCTTCTTTTTTCTTCTTGTCCATTTAGGCCTATTCATCTTCTTTGCCCTTTCTTCTTCTCCGCCTTGCTCTCCTCCTCATTTTCTTCCTCATTTTCTCTTCTTTGTTGTTTATTTAGATGTCTGAATTGGACTTGGTAGTTTGTAGTTGTTGAAGGAAAACTCTAGGTTAGATTTAATATGCACTTTTCAAACCACAACCTATTCTGTGTAGTTCCCTTGCAATTCTGCAAAATATTCTTGTTTGCTGCATCTCAATCAGTGACAGATCCTATGATTAACCTCTGAATTTTTAATGAAAAACTATTTGCATTTTCATGGTTTCTGCTTCTGCCATCAATTTTGAAGTTGGCATGAATATTTATTCAGTTGTCTCTGAGGTTGACAGGCATTATTGTTAACACAGCTAAGCTCTGTTTTGATGGGTTATAAACCTTTATCCGCTGGGTCCCAGGTTCTATCCCTGCTCGTTGTTCCAGTTTTGACTTTTGAGGATGAACCAAAATGTCAATCTGTTCCCCAGTTCATACAGTGGAGCTTGCAAGGAGTCTGGGCATTCAGTTTGTAGATAGACATATATGGTAAGTGCAGCCCTCTTAGCCCAGTTCTGGGTGCTCATGGGGGTTGATTGATGAGATGAGAGAACAAGAGTCCTCAACATGTTACACATTAACCCCATGTGAGGGATCTTTTACTTGCCAGCACAGACACAGATACAAGGGGCCGTCAGTTTAACGTCTCATCCGAGCGACATCCAGCTGGGATTTCGCTCATGAAGGTTCAATGAAAATTTCGGGTTCCCCAACAAGGCCTGTCTACCTTGAGGGGGCTTTTAACAAAAATATCCGCAGAGGCAACATTGTGTGTGTAAGGAAATAGTAAAATTGTTCAGCAATCCAAATTGAACCTTGGACCCTACATAGAGGTTCAAAAGCTGTAACCCCTGGGAGATTATAAAAATTCATGTTGTCAAAATCGAAATTTACAAAATTCTACCTATTGCATTTGATACACTGAGTGCTATACAGTACAAATACTGTGCGCTGTATATGTAGAACCATATCAACTGCACATATCCTTATTGCTCAATTGTACCACATGAACTGCCCTTTATTGCCATTTCATTATCTATAAAACCAACATACGTGATAGGCAAATATTATTATTTAATCTGACTGTTGTGGCATGGCTTTCTAAACACATTAAGCTCACACAACTGGACACAACTATGTTAATGTGCCCAGATATGTCCCCATGTACTTTATTATTCTTGATGTGCTTCTATAATATAGGCATGGATGTAACCTGCAGTTATCTCCCAAATGTTATATTTTCCAGGGACTTGGAAATGTTATGATCAATACCATGCCATCATGCAACCATAATACAGTTCTGGAAAATATTTAGCAAATTGAACATAAATATATGCTTCTGCAGCTGGGTGGCCAAGTGGCTTAGGTGCCCACCTGCTCTGCTGAAGGTCTTTGCCTGCATGGGTTCGAACCCCGGATGGGGAACCCAAAATTTTCTGTGTACCTTCATGAGCAAAATCCCAGCTGGATGTCGTTTGGATGAGACGTTAAATTGGCGGCCCCTTGTATCTTTGTCTGCTGGGTAAGTAAAAGATCCCTCACATGGGGTAAATGTGTAACATGTTGAGGACTCTTGCTCTCTCTCCCATCTCATCAATCAACCCTCGTGAGCGCCCAGAACTGGACTTACAGGGCTGCACTTACTATATCTATCTATCTATCTATATATATATCTATCTATCTATCTATCTATCTATCTATCTATCTATCTATCTATCTATCCATCTATCTGCCTTCAGGAAGGAGGGCTGGACAGCTGTGTCAATCATCCTTCGCCTCACTGTGTCCTCCTACTGTCCTAATTGGCTCACCAAGCGCATAAATACAGGACATAAAGCCCCATTCATTCATCCATCAATACTGCCTTCGTGAAATGGATGGGTGGATGAATGTTAGTATTGGCAGGCCCACGAATGAATAATAAAGCACATCCACAAGTGTTAGTTATATACACCAGCACTTATGCTCGTTTTTACACCTCCATAACTTCGTGGACATGCCAAATAATAAAAAAATATGTACTTGTTTGTTGACATGTAAAAGTTCCATCAGTGAATGCATAACATATTGAGGACTCGGCGGGATTCACAGGCTATGTTCAGTTACATTTTTGAGTTGAATACCAGAAATACACATGTCCATAGGCCTATAATACTTTGCTTGGTTGCAATATTTTATTTTTGGTCATTCATATAATGTATAGCCATTATGCATGCTTAAAAACTTTTTAAGAGGCTTAAATCCAATCAGGATTAAAAATATGTATACTTTTTGTATATATTTGGGATTTACACAAATGACAGAATACCTAGTATGTGCTGAATGATCATCGGGTTAAAAACACATTTATTTTGCCTGCATTTTCATGAATCTCTCTGTATATGAATACATTTCAAAGGGAATTTGCACCAGTTATGATACTTCAACACAAATATTTTGTCGCGTGAAGATGAAATAACTGCTGGATAGAGTTTTAGCTTAATGAAATGTTACTTTTTTTAAATGGTCATTTTGTAATGTTGAAAGAGAGAATCTGATCCTGCTTACTATATAGCAAGTTGTTGTTAGCCTGTGGATGGTACCGTTGCTGGACTCAATGCTGGAGTAGACCTAATGGAACTTTTTCTTCACAATTTTGTATTGGGGCTGTGGGGGTTGCTTTAGCTTAGCTCAGTTGGTATGACTTGGAAGTTGGAGCTTTCAATTGCATCCGTTTCGGGCCAGTTTTTTGGCAAGAATAAGGTCCTGCACTTCTATCATACCATCTTACATTTACAAAATCATCACTATAGGGGTTTTTGATGATGCTGAATCCATTTTTTTAGGTATAGATCACAAAAAGGTCAATTTCACCTGATTTTAGGTAAATTTATACAAATTTTACTCGAAATGCAAATAAATATCATTTTAATTATGTTGAAATGGACTGACAGGTAAATATCAGCCCTCCAAACATACAAAAGTGACTGCATTGATCATGATTTGATCTGTCATAAGTGGCAGCACAGGTGCAGTATTTATCAACAACTCATATGACATGCACAAAGGTAGGGCCTACGAGGCCCCCATTGTGGCTTTGTGTCGGAAAAACGTTCAAACTCTTGCCAGAGACCATGTTCAATATTGATAAATTCACAACTTTTGGATGTTGTTTTAGATTAGTTGGACTAGGATTACATGAAATCTGCAATGCGATTGACTAAATATTGTGTGAGATACTAAAGCGAAAAGTCCCAGGGGGGCCTCCGAGGCCCCCATTGCGGCTACCACGGTTAAAGTGAGTAAGCCATCGCCACTGTTATTGGATAGAATTTTGTGTCCTCTTGTTTCGACCCATCGGTATTTTTTCAGAGCAACAAAGGAAATTGAGTACCATTCATACAGAGAATACCTACACAATCCCACTTCCTATTATGATATATTTTCTTCTGATCGAATAAGAATCCTTGCACAAGCACATTTGCATAACACTAGGCCTAATCCAGTGGTGCTCAACCTACTGTTACAAACTTTTGGCCAGCAGTGTAGGCCTATATGCATTTTTGGACTGCAGTTACAACCATCCTTTGCCTCATTGATGTGTCCTCCTCATGCCCTAAATAGCCTAACAACTGTATAAATATAGGACATAAAGCCCCCAATCTTTCATCCATCCGTTGTCATATTATGAGTTTAGCTTTTTTTTCTTTTTTTTTTTTAAAAAGGACCATAGTGTTATTTTAAGAAACATGACACAACCAATCATTGCCTTGTTGATCATTATATTCTAATTCCATGATCCATGTGCTATTTTTAGTAACATGACCCAATTTGGGAGAGTTCTCATTTGTCAATTTGTTCCATGTGACCTTGCAGTGTATTGTTTCTGCATTGTCAATATGATGTGGTTGGATATCTGTTTCATCAACCAATGGGACCCCCCCCCCTTGAAGAGGACACCCCTAGAGGGACCTCCCCCCCCCTTGACCTACTTTGGTGACTCATAATTCCCAAGGATGCTCCTGAAATTAGGTCATCCTGTTACAGAGGCAACTGGAGGTTTCTGTTTCAGAGCCAAAAGAGGGTAATAATTATACAGTATCTTGCAAAGTATTTTGATGAGAATTGGTCAAAAGCAGTTGGTTGGCAGAGTGGTTAAGGTGCCCACCTGCTTTGCTGAAGGTCTCTGCCTGCATGGGTTCAAATCCCGGTTGGGGAACCCGAAATTTTCAGTGGACCTTCATGAGCAAAATCCAAGCTTGATGTCGTTTGGATGAGACGTTAAATTGGCGGCCCCTTGTATCAGTGTCTGTGCTGGGCAAGTAAAAGATCTCTCACATGAGGTAAATGTGTAACATGTACTCCTGCTCACACTACCATCTCATCAATCAACCCTCGTGAGCACCCTGAACTGGGCTTAGAGGGCTGCACTTGTCTTATATCTGTCTACCTCAAATTGAAGCATTATTTATTTATGTGTAGGGATTAAGAAAATAATTCATGATCAAATATGCAATATGTACTAATCGTAAATTTTCTCAACTTCTACCAATATAATCAACCAATTGGCCCAATTCGTTTGAAATGAAGATTGATATAAATGGTAACTCTTGGTAATGATAAAGAAGCCAAAATGTGTATACACTCTTCTGAATTTGATTAAAAGAAAGGCGCTGATCTTTGAAAGAAGAATCAGCTAAAGAATATGTTAGCTTGTCATTATTAAGACTTAGTGTTATGTTCATTTTAGTCTACTGCTGTACCACAATGCACAGATACAAGATGTTAAGCCCTAATCCACCCACAATACCAAGAAGTGCCAAACTCTAACTAGTTCTGAGCATCATGAGCTATAGGCTTGTGATCTCCACTTGACTTGGCTCCTTATAGCACTGAAGTAACATAAGTGGTGCTTCATAGATATGCAAATAGGACTTTTCAATGGCATAATCACACTGATCCAGATTCCAGAGTTATATTTATGGCAATGGGTATCTCTCCAATTAGGCCTATGTGCCAGTATGTGGATCATAGAGAAATAGGTCCCTGCAATTTTGCCATCACCATGCAGATTATGCTGATTTCTGACGAATTTTAAGTTGTAAATTTTACTTGTTGCCATTATTTTGTAATTATGAGCAGCCACAAGCTCATATATTATAATAATCATGATAATGGTGATCACAGGCATTTCAATCATTTGCCAACACAGGTCTATGGCCTGCATGATACTGGCCTCCTTAAACAGTACAAGGTGTATCTGTACCACTGGTAGTGGTCCAGTGCAGAACTGTTGTGAACAATTGTGATGCCTGTGATGGTGATGAAACATTTGTACCGATAGAGTTGGGAGGGTTGGTCTAGTGGTAGCATGCTAGACTGCCTGTCGCTGGGTCCTGGGTTCGAATCCAGCTCTTGCCGGGTCACCTGCGCCTATGTTGGATGGCTGTATCAATTATCCTTCACCTCATTACCATGTCCTCCTCCTGTCCTAATTAGCCTACCAAGTGCATAAATGCAGGACGTAACACCCCAATCATCCTTCCATCCATCCCGATACAGTTGGAAACAATGCAAGATGAAGCAATTCTAGTATCATGTCATACATTTTGACTTGCATGTATCTACAGGGAATTTGCCACACTGTACATAATGTCATAATGATGACCAATACTGTTTGTATTGTACAATGTGTACTAGATAGCTTAATATGAGTGCAATTATTATGGCATGTGGTCTGACAGAGATAGATGTCTGATGGAATACTAAACCGTAAAAGTATTGTGGAAGATTTACATGTACAATTTTGCACAGTGTTGCATTATGTTCAGGCCCAAGCCTAAAAAGATTATATTTCTTAATTTTTCACTAGTGTATTCAAAGGTACTGTGCTCTTGCTGAGCCTGCTGACTGCATCCTGACAGAAAAGAGATCACTTGTTAAATCAGCAAATGAGAGGAGTTCTCAATTAGTTTAAATTTGTAAGAACTTCTCTGATTGGTCGAGGAGTGTTTCCAACAAAATGGATACACTATTGTATAGTTTCATCAAAATGGAACTCAAAAGTGTTGTATGAGAATGGTGAACTTGCCTGCTTAACATATTTAAAGGGTTTCAAGAAGTAAAATAACTAAAGCAATTTACAGATTATTTTAACTGTGTCATTTTCCTTCCCTGAATTTCCTATCAATCATTTGTGCACAATGTATGATACAATTTAATATCCGAACTTGTGCACATGTGTACCTTATCAACAGTTCTGTGTTAATGCAATATTGTTAAAAGTATTAAAAAACAATCAAATAATGAAAACACCCAATGATGGCCAATCTTGCATTATGAGTTGGAGATTGCACTTGACAAAAATTAAAATTTTCTGATTGGCTTTCCTCTGAAGTTGGTTTAGGTTGCACAAAAGCTTCAGGTTGTGTGCATTGTTAATTTGAATAATTTCATCAAACAAGCTTGGCAAATTCTGTATTTGTATTGTATTATGATACCACAATGGTGACACCATGATATTTCTTTCTTTGAAAAGAGGTCTGGGGTCTTTTGGTAGAGTGCTGGGCTGCCAATCACTGGGTCCCGGGTTCGAATTCAACCTCTGGCTGGGTCACCGGGACCTATGTTAGACAGCAGTTTCAATTATCCTTTGCCTCATTGCAATGTCCTCCTCCTGTCCTAATTTACCCACCAAGTGCAAAAATACAGGACGTTAAGCCCCAACCATCCACCCATCAAGGAATCATGAGACAAATTTTAGAGTAACAAAGTTCTGTCAAAACATTTTACTATACCAGCGAGCAACAGGCAAAAAGTGAGCTATATTTGGTCTACACTGATGACTCATCTTCAGTGACTCACTTTAAAAAAAATAAAATCTATTTTGTCTGTTAATAGCCTCGATCTGAGATTAACACCAATCCCCATTGATTTTGTGAGTCCTGCAATTTGGCTGCCAACAGGTGGAGCTGATGAATGGGAATTAAATTGGAAAAATTGACAAAAAAGGAAAAAGAGATAAGTAGAAAGTAGCACAACTTGTTTACAAATATGTTTTGTAGCATTTGTGGACTGCGCATAGGCGTACGGGACATGCGTTTCGGGGGGGGGGGGACTGTCGCCATTTTGCCCTGAAATTTTAACATGGCACGGATGTGACCAGGGTAGTGGATCTGCCCTGATTGGTCAGGATTTGCCCTGATATATGGGTCATTCTCAAATTTCGGGACAATTTGCGTCACTCTAGCTCCCTGGCATTAATATGAATGTGATAAATATCTGAAGCGTCACTCTGCATCTGTTATTCACATTTCTACTTAGAACCACTGAATTTAAAGAAAAAAGTCATTCATTAGACTTTTTTTATGCATTATGTCCAGAAATCCGTGCAAAATCAATGGTTTTTCCCTGTCACTGGACCTGACATGACAATATCAAGTGTTCATTTTCCTCCTAATATACCATTATTTTCAAAGTTTCTTTGCACGATTCATGGGAATATAGACTTGAATTTATATTTAGTTCATATTCAATTTTTTTTGGGTATAATTTCATTGATTAAATTGACACAATAGTCGTGTCACTAATTTATGTCAATTTTTTTGTCCCCTCCGTTACTTGCCATAGCTCTGTTTGTTATTGTTTTTTGTGAGCTATTTTCATTGAATATCATCAGACGCATGTGCGCCATAGTACCACTGCCTTGCAGACTTCATAAAACATGTATTCAATAAATTATGACATAATGTTCATAAAAAATGTTTTTGGTCCCCCTAAAATGTCCCCTCCGTTTCCTTCATTTCCAAGCTTATCAATGATAATTTTACAGAGCGATTTCATGTATAGGCCTATGTTGCTGAGGGTGGCAGGTTTTAATATTCAGCAATTATTTTGTCTAATCTCCAGAATAAAAAGCAGTAATGAACGAAAAGCAAAAAATTGTTCCCCTCCGTTACCGTCCACTCCGTTACTAGATCATGAGCAAGAAATCGACATTTGGACCAAAAAATCTACTGATACGAGATGAAGTACTTCTGAAAATAATAGTTACATCAATCTATTATCATTTTTCCTTTTGTTGCTGTTCCTACAGTTGGTTTCAGTGGCGGATACAGGGGGGGGGGCCTAGGGGGCACGGGCCCCCCCTAGACCACTGAGATTAATAATAGTATTTTGAAGAAAATACGCTGCGACGCGGGCCTGCGAATGCCGAAACACGCTCGGGCCCCCCCTAGATGACCCTGTCTGGATCCGCCACTGGGTTTTTTACATCAAAATTCCCCTCCGTTACCACATTGTCCCCTCCGTTACAGGACAATTTTCCTATACCCGTTGTCCCGAAATTTGAGAATGGCCCATATGCCATTTGCCCTGATGCCAGGGGTGCTGCAGCCCCCCCTTATATACCCCCTGCGAAATACGCCTATGGGACTGCGGTTGAGTCGGGTTGACCTGCTGGATAAAAAATTTACTGATTATTTAGGATATTTTTTGGAAACCTGAGTCTAACAGACTATGCATAGTATAAATACAGGACATAAGACACAATCACCCACCAATATGTTCTTTGTTCACTACAATGTAAAACAATTAAATGTATCAATTAAAATGTTTCCCTGATGTAGGCCTAATGATGTGTTATTCTAAATGTATCTTTTTACTTGTCTTATTCATCCCTATTCTTGTTTTTTTGAGTGCTCCAGAACTGTACCAGATAAATACTTTGAAAAGAAAGCCTATATAGTATTATATAATATATTATATAATATGTTCTCCATATATTGTAGATCAACATCTTTGGGTTGCTCAAGTAGCTTCAAGTTCAACATCTTGTCCTGTGACTCTTGAAGCAAGAAAAGCAATAGCTGAAATGTTCAGGGCAGATAACAGCTCCCTGTGGTATATCTTTTTATTGATCTTGGCTGAAAAGCCACGGAGGCACATTGGGCCAATACAGAGACATAGAGCACATTGACAGCACATAGAGAGCACATAGAGAGCACATAGAGACACATTGTGGGTTTCAAATGGTTCTTTGTCTTAGACAAGTTAGCTCTGGGAATTGTTGAGGGTTGGCTTGCTACCCAAATAAATGTTCTCAAGATGTGATCTGCCTGCACAGGGATTCTTGTAGTTGAATGTACCATTTTCTCTTCCCTCAGATGTGGCTTAACAATTCTTGTAAAGCCGCACATGTTGAAAAATAATATATATATTGAAATTCTGAATAATATGGGTGTCTTTGAATACACACGAATGAGGTTGATATATTATCAAGCAAGGAATTATTTAGGGCTATACCACACTAAATGCAATGATTTATAAATGTGAAATACAAGACACTAATTACTGAATTGTCATTTGTGTCTATCTGTATTAATGCCACAAAACCTACAATTAGGCCTATCACTAGGCTATCAGTAATTTCCAACTTCTACAAGCCTAAAACTCCAATATAGGCCTGCCTACCAATATAGGCCCATCCAAAATCCAAGTTGCCCACTTCAAGAAAATCCTATAGTTGCGGCTCCTTCTTGGCGCTATTGGTGTCGTAAACGCTACAAGTGTAAATTGCCAAGTCAGAAATGTGCTTTTGTAACCAGTTTATAACTGTTTCTGGCCTTTTATGAGGCAAGATTATGAGACCAGATAAACCAAAAGATAGAACCTGATATCTCAAGCAGTTTTCATGAGTATTCTGCACGAACTAGCTATAAAACTGGTGATAGTGAATAACAATTCAATGTCATATTTTCATCTTATAAATATTATCTGCTTGTAATTGATGATGAAGGTGATGATTTTGAAGGTGATCATGTATCTTTGAGGATAAACAAAGATAAATTATTTCAAAGTAAAGTAAATTAATCTGACTGCCAATACATGCCTGTTGCATTTGCTTCATTTAAGCCCTACATTGTCCTATTAAATAGCTCTTACTGAAATTTATACTTGTGGCCTATTTAATTATGATCATTGACTGACTGTAATAACTGTGTAGGCCTGTGTGTGCTACTTTGAATACATTAACTTTCCAATGAGGAACACAAGCGTTCAATTTATATAGGAACATTCGAACATTAGCAGGAAACATTCTAAACATTCTAAGGTCCTCCATGCAGACAGTCACGTCAGCATGCCTGTTCCAACATTGGTTACCCGGATGTAGGTCAAGGTCACTTTTTCTGGGTCACGTCTCAAGGTCTGTTAATAGATTGTGGCTAAGTGGATGCCCTTGCTAGCTCTTGCTGTCTGGGACCTTGGGAGCTCTTGGGAGTGAAATATTTCTTCTGTGGAATTGTAAGTTTTGTCTGGGAAAATGCTTTTAGTATAGACAGATATCTACTGTCTATCTATCTATCTATCTATATCTATATATCTATCTATGTGAGTACAGAAAGATAGATATCTGTAGATAAATGTGGGTGAGGATGGTAGGGTTTTACGTCCTGTATTTATGTTCTGACTTGGTTTAATAGGTAGTTCAAAAACCACAGTAATTAAGTACTGTGCACTCTTGGCACAGGATGAAACATCCGTCCAACATACTGTAGGTTTCTCGGACTGGAATCGAACCCGGGTCTCAAGAGGTTAGCTGCTCAGAGATAGATGGATGGATATATAGATAGATAGATAGATAGATAGATAGATAGATAGATAGATAGGAAGATAGGAAGATAGATAGATAGATATGGTAAGTTCAGCCCTCTAATAAGCCTAGTTCCAGGTGCTTGTGATGGTTGATTGCTAAGATTGGAGATAGGTGCGAGTTCTCAACATGTTACACAGACAACACAGTTACACCATGTGAGGGATCTTTCATATATATGGCAAGTGCAATCAAGAGGTGTGAATTTTCTGATTAGAACAATAATTGTGCGATATATCTTTCTAACTTCTTTCTGTCTTTATTTGCTATATATACATCTTAGCTGGCTAGCTTCTCTTGGTGCACAGATACTGGATGTTGAAAACCTTTTATTGGTGCATCTATCCAGCCTGTCATGTAGACTATTCCATCACGTCACAAAAATTGCCCACACAACCATTCAACTCTGCTGCTATCATCGCCAGAGCTGTGTTTATGATGATGTAAGATCCCTGCCAGACAAAATGAGAGATCGAATTGGTGCATGGCATGTCTGGCGAATATAACATGGGCTCCTTTTATTAGATTGGATTATAGACCTTTGTAGTTCCTGGGAGTTCTTATAGATGGCGCTAACGACAAGTGATCATGGGAGGACATTTTGAGTGCACGTAATCACGATGATTAGGAACGGGGTAAAGGTCTAAGGATGGGGATAAGTTGTGCCATGGCATAGACACTCAGATGAGGGACAGGTGACTGAGGTCATTTATCGGCTCATGGCATTGACGTTCATCTGCGGCAGGAATATTGATATGTCGATAAATTGTTCTCCTACTGGGAGTTGAACCCGGACCTCTTGCGGATTACCCATTTATATCTCCCTGAAAAAAGGACGTTCAGGGGTTCTCAAATCACAAAATTGTCTAAGTAGGGGAAACCATGGCCAAATGACCCCTCTAAGAAGAAAGGTCTTCCACAAGCACCACTTGGTCAGTTACAGCTGACTTCGACTGCAAAAATGAAGGTTTCGTGGAGCATATTTTGACTGTGCCATTTTGCCCTGATGTCTCATCTCAGTTAAGTCTGGAGGGTTCTAACAAGACTCCATTTTTACCAGTGAATTTCTGCCAAAAAGTCTACTATTCTGAACATTAACACAAGAGGGCTCTGCTTGCAACATCTTTTGAGGGAGAATATGGGTTATTGTCCCTCCCTCTGCCTCCACAGCCGTTTTTTCCCTGGGTACGTTTGATATTAATAGAGCTAATACAGGGCTAGCCTTGGAATAAATTATAATTATCTATTTATCTGACCATTTCCTCTCTTTCCTCCCTTCCAGTGGTGCTTGTAACCGGAGGAAGTGGGTTCATCGCCACGCACATCGTCCAGCAGCTTCAAGAACAAGATTTCAAGGTCAGGACGACCGTCCGCAGTCTGGAGAACGAAGCCAAGGTCAACCCCATCAAAGAACTCTGCCCGGAGGCCAAACATGCCGTGGAGATAGTTGAGGCTGACTTGTCCAATGCCGAGTGCTGGGAGGAGTGAGTATAATATGACACATATATAATTATGAAGTTGAAAAGTAAATAAAATAAGGTCAGATGTAATTAATTTTTAGCTGATGAGTTATCTGAGATCGACCGACCCAACAGATTTTCTGCCCACGAAAAAAAATTGAGCTTACCAGCAATTTTTCTGAAATTGACATTAAAAAAAGAATTTTATTTCACCTTTTTTTCTGTCCTACTGACCGATCCTAGAAAAAATACCCAGAGAAGATCCGAGAAGCTAAAGATAAACTTATACATTGTAGTCTGGCCTAAAGAATGAAAACATTTCTAGAAACGAATGAACATCTTTTTTGGTGTTTTACACAGTTTAGAGATGACTTGATCGAGAAGTTTTAGATAGCTATGTTGTCATGACGAGAGGTGTTACTTTGTGAGTCTGGGACTCATAAGCGATGTAAAGCCGGACCAAACTGTTTCTATGGATTGAGATGTATGAGTCATAAGTACCATCAAGGTAGCACATGTACAAACTAAATTTATAATGACATTAGTTAAAAATATTGGCTGCCAATACTGCAATAGATCTAAATAAATCATGAACGTCACTCAAAATTCAGTTTGAAATTTTCTTCTTCCAGTATCGTCAGCGGCTGTGCCTACGTCATCCATGTGGCCAGCCCCTTCCCATCCCAAGTACCAAACAATGAAGACGATGTCATCAAACCAGCCGTGGAAGGGACGGAAGCCATCTTGAAAGCATGTCAGAAGGCCAAAGTGCAGCGTGTTGTCATGACCTCTTCATTCATGGCCGTTATTGGTGGGTTATGATGTTTGTAAAATAGATGTATAAAGACCCTGTGTAGTTTATGAAAATCTTAGTGCATATACCGTATATACTCGGATATAAGTCGCCCCCGTGTATAAGACGCACCCCTTCTTTGAGACCCAAAAACCCCCCTCCCAGTGAAACCCTTGTGCAAGTCGCATTAAATTTGACTGGCACTAAAAAACTGTGCGGCGGATGAAATATTGCATGATATCCAACAAAAATGATGCTTATTTGGGTGAATTTACCTTCTAAATGAGCCAAATTAGCAAGAAATAAACTCCAATCACCATTGTTTACATCTATGCGAAGCCATCTTGGCTGTCTTCATCACGTCATCTCTCGCTTGAGATCTCACGAAAGCGAGAACTTGGCGAAGTTGACGGCGCGTGTTTCAAAATGGCGGACGAGAGTGACGAAAATAAAGAATTTTCTGGATTTTACAGAAAAACTTTGATATTTTAGTATATCCCACGTATAAGACGCACCCGTTCAATAGGCCAAAATTCTGGGTATCAAAAGTGCGTCTTATACACGAGTATATACGGTACCTCTCAATCCTTCTTGGATAACCAATCCTAAAACAGAGCTTTAAAAATATTATATACTACTGTGTCTAAATCCATGTCTGCACTCAACTCTTAGAAGTACCTTTGTAAATTTTTTGGATCTCGTGTACATGTATGCTTTTGTTTTCTACAATCCACAGGTAGCTTGGTTGGCCAAGATTTGTCCAAGACGTTCACAGAAGAAGACTGGGGAGATCTAGAGAAGGTCGTTGACCCCTACAACAAGAGCAAGATTATGGCTGAGAAGGCCGCCTGGGACTTCATCAAGGAACTGCCTGGTGCGTTTAATTATTGTGGATTCAGCTGTTATCAGTTTTGGTTTTAATCTCTTTGTATCATGAACAGAATGGAAATATTTTCAAGAAAACTTTAAAATTATGTTAGATTTCGATTTTAAGATTGTTTCTAGGCTGATTGAATATCTTTTTGGATTTGTTGCTGAAGAGAGAATTACAGCTGTTTTTATAAGCTCACAATTCTGGTTATTCAGTACTAACTGCTTATTCTGGTGATCTGCCAATTTTGATTAATACAAAATGCTACGAAGCAAGCTGGTAAAGAGACTCAAGAATTGTGTGCTTTTTAAAAAGTTCTGCTGTGAAGTTAGTTTGGTGTAAATAAATATTTTGCTGAGTTAACATCAGCAAAACTTCCAGACATACTCCCTTTTGCAGACTTTTGTCAAGATGTCGCAAGTCTTGATCGCATTTATAACACTGTAACTCCTTTAAAAGTTTTATCGATATTTAGTCAGTAGCTGTTAGGGGCCGACCAGACGATCTTTGGGGGGCTAAAATTATTCATCGACACTTCGTGAGCAAAAAAAAAGTTTGTTCACGGTAAAATCCATAGCCCCCCCCCAACTATCATCTGGTTGGCCGTATATAATTATCTTGTATTCTCATCCCTTTCATATAAAATTTACAACCTGTACTATCTTAATGTCTTAAGGCCACACATAATTGATCTTTAGCTTCTCGAATTTCTCTCAAGGCCCTTTTTCTAGGGTTGGTCGGTAGGACAAAAAAAAGAAATTTATAATGTCAAAAAAAAAATTTTTTTTTTTCAATTTTTTTTTTTTCCATCGGCAGTAAATCTATTGTGTTGGCGGGTCCGCGAAGCTAAGAATCAATTATGTGTGGCCTAAAATCTTTATCATCTCCTAATTACCTTTTGCAGAAGAAGAGAAGTTTGAACTAGTCACGATCAACCCTGGTTACGTGATGGGTCCAGTTCTTTGCGGAGGAACCTCCTTCCTTTCCATGGAGGTCTGCAAACGTCTTCTAGAGAGGTCCATGCCTGCCGTTCCCAAACTTTTCTTGCCCATCGTTGATGTGAGGGATGTTGCGGACGCTCATGTGAAGGCTTTGACTTGCACTGATGCTGCTGGTAAAAATATTTAATCTACTCATATTTTCATCATTTTTTTATGTGGTTGATTGTCAAGTACTGTCTCCAATACTTTTGAGTTCCAACTATCTTGTAGTCTAGAAATGCAGAAGGTGCCATATCAAAATTTTGCATTTTCTCTTTTTGTTTCTTGGTGTTTCTTGATTCAGTAAAATATACTATTAACCAACCAATAAAAGTGATATTTATCAAATTTAGAAAAGTATTAATTTTGCAATAATCATTAATTTCATCAAACTGTATGGAATTCCTGATCAATATTTTTTGATTTTGAGAACTTAAACCGTCACAGAGAGTCAAAATTCTGGCAGAATTAGAAGAAAATGTGCAGAATAATTTGAGAAATTGATATGAATTCATTTATAACACATCTTGGCTAGTTCTGTTCTTGTACAAATTATAAATCATTAAATCTAATTTAATTGCAGGCCACCGCCATATTGTGACAGGCCACAACCTGTGGATGAAGGAGATTGCCCAGGTGATATCCAAAGAGTTCAAGCCCCAGGGATACTCCGTGCCGACCCTCAACTGCCCTTACTTCGCTGTCTGGGTCAAATCTCTCTTTGACAAGACTCTGAAGATGGTCTTGCCCAACCTCGGGAAGACTGTCAAGATCGACAATGCTAGGGTAAGTGTCTGAGACTTTTGAGTGAGTGAACAACTGGCAAGAACGTGGCTTAGAGGGCTGCACTGTCTTTATCTGGGATATTGTTCCTTTCAAAATATATTTTGCATTTATTTTAAATAAATTGTGGAGTGTTAATAAATATTCAACATAGCTTAATAAGATAATTTTTAACCTTTTATCATGGTAGATCGCTTTAAAGATGCTTCATTGGTACAAGCTACAGTTAATTAATAATTAATCATATGAAAAGTGGTGTCCATGGATTTGAATATGCTAGGTGCTCATCCTGTGCTGTTAGCTATTGGCCAAGTGCATAAATAGAGGACACATATATAGCCCAATCAGCCTATGATTTCAAAAGATCAATTGTGAGTTTAATAGTAGGCTTCCAGTTCCTGGATCACCTGGATCTCTGTTTGACAAATTGACAGTAGTTTCAATCATCATTCACCGCATTGCTGTGTGCTCATCCTGCCTTAACGAGCCTTTCACAATGCATGAATGCAGGATGTAAAGCCCAATCATCCTTCCATCATTTTTTGTTGTGGTGTTTCCAGATGAAGGACGTTCTTGGAGTAACTCCGCGTGAAGCCAACGAGACCATCATCGACATGTGCTACAGTCTGATCGAGAAAGGACTTGTCAAGAAGTCAAAGAAATACAAGGGCCGCAAGGGAGAAGGGGAGGAGAACGAAGAAAATAAGGTGCTTCTATGCGAAATTATGCTAATTATTATAAGGAAAATAAGATGCATTTTATGCGAGTTCATACAAATTAAGAAAGTAAAGTGATTTTTTTGCAAATTTATGAAGAAACTTCATTGCAACCTTGCCGATGTTAATGCAATATTTCTAAGCTTAGTAGCTACTATATACCCTAGTTTTATTACTGATTTTGATATTTGACCTCGATTTCATAACTTGATAGGACTCAAGTTTCATGATTTGATTAAATTTTTCACCTAGTTTCAGAACTTGATTCAACATAAGACCTAGTTTGTTAATTCGACCTCTGACCTAGATCTATAACTTTATTTGACCTAGATTTTCACGTTGTTCATCTCTGGTTCAGTTTTGACCTAGTTTTTGACCTCAGTCTGACCTCAATTTGACCTACTTTCAGGAGGAGAACAAGGAGAACGGTGAAGTGAAGAAGGAAGGAGAGAACGAAGAAGACGAAAAGAAAGACGAAGAAATTGAGAAGAAGGAAATCGATGATGAGAAGAAGGAAAACAAAGAGAAAGAAGAAGAAAATAATGCGGAGGAGAAGAAAGATGAAGAAAAGGAAGAAAAGAAGGAAGAAGAGCAGAAGGAAGAAAAAGAAGAAAATACAACAACAGAGGAAAGTGCAAAAACAGAAGAAAATACGACAACAGAATCTGAAACTAAAGATGAAACCCCCGCTACGGAAGCCGCTGCTGAGTAAAATGATAAAAGACGCTTTAATTTATAAAATGTAGTTTATAAAGTACTAAATAACAAATTGAAATAGATTGTAAAATATCTTGGGAGTAGAATTGAATAATCTTGACAATAATACGGCTCCCTCGAAAGTCTTCGAATTCCAATTTATAAGTTTATCATTCGAGGACCATTTTATCAGATAGTCTGTTTGGGAGTAACAAGACAACATAATTTTCTAAAAATTTCAAGTAACAATTAAAATGAATTAATGTTACCCAGAGACAATAGTTATAAAGTTTTTCTGAAGTCAGTCTGGTTGTTCAATGTTGATGTAAGGGAAATTCATAATGATACGAGTCAATAAGAATTCATGTGACATGTTGGATATTTAAAATATGGGCCAGAATTTACAGAAATTCTATTCGGAAGTATACAAAGTATGATACAATAGACAAAAGATTAGTAATGAATCATAGAGTATTTAGACTAATAGTGTGAAGTTAATTGTCACCACTCTCATGAAATATTGAGTCAGACTAAACAGAATTAAACAGGCGGTCTTGACTCCAGTCCTATGGGATATGTCTCAAACTTACATTGTAAGTAATTAGTCTAGTTGCGAGAATTTTTTATATAAAAAAGATTTGTGGACGGTGAGAAAATAATGTTCAATTAATAGGATGTATAAATTTAAATGGTAAGTCACATTTATAAAAATCTAGTCATGAATTTATAAGATGCTTACATCGTGAAGAAATGGATAAATTTCTCTTTATAAAAGGATTCGACTTATATGAAGTTTTTGAAGATGTTATGGCGTGTGTTTGTTGGCGTAAAATGGGGTCAACTTAATTTGAATTTTTGAAAAGTGTGTTTTTATAAAGCCACATAATTATAATATTGAAAAGGAATTTTGTTAGTATGCTAATCACGTTGTTATGTCAATGGAATTGTTTCCGAAATTAAATAGTAACATTCCAACAGAAAGTGTGAATGTCAATTTTTGAGATGATGAATTTAATACTGGAATAATGTGGAAATTTAGGGAATATTAAGAATGTTTCAAATTTGCATGATTGTAGCTGTTTCTGAGTGAATCTGTGTTTAACAGGGT
The DNA here is from genome assembly GCA_026936325.1 of Platynereis dumerilii. Taxonomy (NCBI): domain Eukaryota; kingdom Metazoa; phylum Annelida; class Polychaeta; order Phyllodocida; family Nereididae; genus Platynereis; species Platynereis dumerilii. The sequence goes on from JAPTHN010000034.1 coordinate 2,170,227, forward strand.
GAATGTATCAAAAATAGTTTCTCGCTTATCGAACTGCTGACTGAGCTTCAATAATTTGCCAATTCAAATTTTTATCATAACTTTAAGACGCTACTTATAAATCCATAAAAATGTATGTGAAAGAACTATTCGAGTAAAGAAACGTTTATCCAACTGGATCTATGTGAGAAATCCTTGTTAATTTATTGTTTTAAAATGTAAATTTGTTTAAAGGATGTTTTTGAAACCAAATCCAAAACCAAGTGAACTATTGTTTAAAATTATTGTATAAAGTGTATATTTCATTGCCTATTAAGCATATTAAGTGATTTGTGCATATATTTGCATATATTATTGATTATTGTGATATTTACAGATTATGTATATTAATTGATTGACATACGTATACAAATTTGTGATTTAAATCATTTAATTGATTTTGTGGGAAGCAGGATTGGCTATATGTTATATAACTTATATTATTATTAAATAATAATCTCCGTATTTTCTGATTTGCCTTGACTGCTATTTAATAGTATTTATGCTTTCTTTTGAAAGGTAATTAAATGTCTTTTAATTTGTATTGGTGATGTAGGAAGTACAAAGTACTAAGCGGTTTTTAATATATTTATGGGCTTGTCTGCTGCTAATTTTAGAATGTTACTACGTCTTACTGCTGCTAAAATAGCGAAAAAGCTTCTAAATTATTGTAATAGTATATAAACATGCTTTTAATAGTGTTTTTAACGCCATAGATACAATTGATGGTAGATTTTGTCGCAGCTTACTGCCTGTAGTATTTCGACTATTTATTAAACAATTTTGAAAGTTTGAGCTCAAATGAAAGAACATACTAGATAAAGCATTTCAAATTCACGTTGGCCTGTATCTTTGTATTACATGGTGATTAGAGTTTGAAAGGAATTATTTTAGAAAAACAAAACCTCTTCTCAATTTTATACAAACTCGACTTGTACTGCTTTTGCCTACTTTACTCTGCTGTGTCTTTTTACAAGCTTTTGTATATTTTATTATTTACGTATTTTACAAATGTACTTCTACTAGATTTTATATTTTTCCACTCCGGCACCCTATGGTGTATTTTAATAGGATATATTGATAGATCATACTCTTAGGGGTGCTACATATTATTTTCTGTTCTTATAAAACCCACTTCTTGTAAAATGTCAGATGTAGATATATTATTTGCTTTTGTGTAGATGAAACTGTATATTAAAACTCTTTTAGATAGATCTTACCTTGGGCTCCTATTATTCCGAAGGGTCATCGACTCATCGTTCAACAACTTCTTTCAAAAACCATAGTCTTAAGGATTTTCCGCAAAATTAGCGAGATTAGAATTACACAAATTCTGGCCGTGTAATTAAATTTATTGCTTGTGAAGCTATATATATAAAAATATGTTTCTGAATTTATTGAGAATAAAATTAAGGATTTTGGAGGTTATTTAAAAAAATTGTGCTTGATATAGTCACAATAGTTTAATGCTTATATTAACGAGCAAAATGCCTTATTTGAAATTTACTGTATCTATTTTTGAAGTATATGTAGGCCTAATATAGAAGCCCTTTGGAATAATATGATAACCCTCCAAAAACACCCAGGCAGTGGATTCCATAATCATCGGTATACAACTCTTGTAATAAGATATTTCAACGCCAAGGTAGCATTTGTAACAACTCGATGCCTGTTAATGTCCAGTACTTTTTTGTACGATTAAATTGTGCCTTGAGGAGGCGTACTAATGTGGCTTAATTAATATACGAACATCTATAGTATAAATGCTAATTTACTATTAGATCTAGTCTTAATGTCTCATATATATATGATAAATTATATCTCCACTTCGAATGACATAGCATTATTACATTCCATGGGATTTTAAGCCAGTACTTTATATATATGGTATTATTATAAAATTCTATTTTGTAACCTGTAACATCATTTAATTATACGTAATATTTAATTGTACTTTAACGGTGAAATGATGTATCATGAATTGTTTTTAATCTGCTGAATGGAATATTAAACAAGAGGTTTGCATTATATCTGTGGCATATGAGAATAATTTAATTATTTCCATTATTGTACTTCATGTATACGAAACGATCTAATAACTGTCTCGGTGTAAAATGTTGGTGTATAGTAGCCGTAGACCTTAAAAAGGTAGTGATGGTCCCCTGGGATGTGTCATGGCCGTTTGATGTCAGTGTATGCCTGCTTGATTGGAAATAAACGTACGGCTGCACGAGAAAAATTGTGTTGCGTTTTTTTACTGGTAGTTGAAATTATTTAATTTTTCTATGCCATCTTTTAAAACAATTTAAAATTAATTTTTCAATTTTCGTAAGAAAAAAATATATATATATTCATTTAAATTGTTTAAAATGATGGCACAGACTGGACGGTGCAAAAAAGGTAATTAAAATTTTTTGGAAAGTTCGACATATTTTAAAGCTGTTTTAGAAGTGTGTTTCCACATAAGCCTACATGAAAACAGATGAAACGAAATTTTAAAAAATCATATATACATATATAATTAATTGGAATGGAGATTAATCAGTAGGAATTTCAGAGAAGTAAATTATATTTGAGAATTACATTTCTTGAGTGTAAATTGTTATTATTTTTGGCGCAAGATCATAGAAATACATAGAACGGACATGAGGCTGTGGCAGATGAAGCAACCAAATCCACCATCTTGGAACTGCCCTGTATCCTGACACAATGGTACCATGACGTCACCAATAACAGTGATGTCACTTATAACAATGGCATGACGTCACATCATAATTAGTCTATTGTGACCATAGAAATACATAGAATGGACATGAGACTGTATGAAGCCACCTCAAGATGAGGTCACCAAATCCACCATATTGGAACTGCCCTGAGACATGACGTCACAATAGACTAATTATGATGTGACGTCATGCCATTGTTATAAGTGACATCACTGTTATTGGTGACGTCACAGTACCATTGTTTCAGAAAACAGGGCAGTTCCAAGATGGTGGATTTGGTTGCTTCATCTGCCAGAGCCTCATGTCCCTTCTATGTATTTCTATGATTGTGACGTCATGTCTCAGGGCAGTTCCAATATGGCGGATTTGGTGACCTCATCTTGAGGTGGCTTCATACAGCCTCATGTCCGTTCTATGTATTTCTATGCGCAAGATATAACGCAAGTGCCACAAATGGCCCACATACAATGAAGGTCGACCTACGTCAGGCACATCTGTGTCGGTACCTCCATTATCAGATTATGGCACTGTGATGATTTTTTTAAAAGTTAGAACATAAAAAATATTTTTATAGACCTCTGTATGAAGTACCAAGCCCTCTCAAGCAACCTGACATGTGTATCCCGCAGTCCGCTCTCCAGACTCATCCACGTTTTACTCTCACACAAGTCGGCCATTTTTTTGACAGCGCCATCTGTAAATACACAAAATGACAGAAGAGTGAGAAAATGTGATTGAACTCGCAAATTATGGCCAAAATCTGCTGTCTAATGGCTCAGGATTGCTATAAATAATGGATATATTCAAGGAGAGATAGTTGTAAGTCTGCAGGAGGTATAAAACATCTGCTAAACCTCTCTAATGTTGATTTTGTCAATGAAATAAGAAAATTCTAATGTGATAAAAATTCCCAAATCAAATCATCTTTTTCTTGAAATTAAAATTTTGCTCAATTTGATTTGTTGAGTGGAATATGGTAGTAACAGTAGAGTTGTTGACAACATGTGTGATGATATAAAGCAAACAATTGCTTATTGAAGAATGCTGCAAACAGCAGATCCAATGAAATGAATTAATTTTTGTTTTGACCTGCCTGTCATCTGCATAGTATTAGTAAAATTGGTAATACATGTCATAAAATCCATTGTCACAGAGTTTCAGGTATCTTGTAACAGCCGCGATCGCGCGCGATGCATGACAAGCGCTTACAAAATTGCACTAATACGTGTTCCTTGTGAGGTCATATCCATATGTGCATGCTGCCAATGTCATTGCCGTGCAGTGGCGTCACGGGGGTCCATATTGGACCTGTGCCTCCCAGGTGCCCCCCATATGAACTTTCCAAGGCTGGCAAAAATATTCAATCACAATAGTGGTGCCCCCCAGAGAATGGCGTGCCCCCCAGGTGCCCCCCCCCGTTCAAGACCCTCTAGTTACGCCACTGTTGCCATGTAATTTTCTATGACTCAATAAGCAATTTGTGAGGTAATATCCTATACTTTCAATGCTATCAAAACAAGTGACCTATTAAATCACGGCGCTCATTAATGAGGTCACAAGTTGCTCAATGACAAATGACAGTCCATTTCAAGGGACCTGTTGTGAGGTCATAGATGGCCAAAAACGGCTGAAAATGCTGAATGTAAGCAAATTAGAGGTGCTAAGCTACATAGTTATATGCGCTTAGCAATTCCTTATATGTATGACTATCTTTTCTAGGGATGCACGGATATCCGGCGCAGTATCCGGTATCCGGCCGGATAGTGGAATTTGCAGGATATCCGGTATCCGGCAAAATGAGGGTATGAGAACCGGATATCAGAACCGGATATCTGGCATGTTCAAAACTTAATGAAAGGCTAAAATTTTGATAATAACCAAAGGAACGTTACCACGACAGAGTCAACAACATTATTTCACCATCATCAAAATCAGAATTCAGTTATTACAGAACAAAATGAAAAACATTTCATCAGAGGAACAGTCCTCCTGCCGGGCCTATATGTCTCAGCTCTCATAAAAAATATTCATAATCAACCTCAAATGCCGAAAAACTTCCTTTTTCGCATGTTTACTATCCGGTTCCAACTATCCGGTTGCTATCCGGTATCCGGCAGTTGGTGTTGCCGGATTATCCGGTATCCGGTATCTGGCTATTTTCACTATCCGTGCATCACTAATCTTTTCATTTTTGCAGTTAAACTAAAGTAGACTTCACCAGCAATGGCAGAAGGTGGAGAAGATCTCCATTTTGACTCGGAGAAATTTGTCGTCTTTCCTTGTGATCTTCCACAATGGACGAGTCTGTCAATCCAACTGGCGACGCTGGTCTCTGTGCGAAACCCCAACAGGCTCATCTCGAAACTCCAAGAGATCCAGGAACAGGTTCCTATGTCTATGGACGTGGCCGGAGGTCTGGCAAGGTGGGTTAGGAGTTTATAAATGGTTTAAGTGTGTGAAAATGTTTGCCTTAAAGTCTGATCATGACTCAGATGTGACTTAAATATCTGCTCAAGTATCAGACACATCAGTAACAATATCAGACTATCAGTTGGTTTCTGGAACTCAGAAGAAAGTCTCATCTCTGTGCAGCCAACCTCACCACACAGCAGCCTAACAGTAGCAGGACTTACTCTATTCCAATTCACGAAATATAATGAAGTCATCAGCAGCTGATGACAAATCCCTAATTTCTCTGGAGCCTTCGGGCTCTTTTCCTGATTATGTAATCGATAGTCCTGCCAAAATTAATGGAGTTAGTTGATAGTGTGATACAACTTGATGCCAGGTTTGGAAGTGTTAGTAGCAGCAGTTATTTTTAAATAGCCTGTCAAAGATGATTTTGAGCACTGGCTGGGCCATGAGTCCCATAGGCGTATCGGACGGGGGGGCAGGGGGGGCGATTGCCCCCCCCCAAAAGTTTGGGAAACAGTAAGATTCGGGCAAAAAGGCCAAAAAATTTGGGCAGATGATTAAATAATTACTATTGAAAATTAATGATATCCGGGCAATTTTATTTTAAATGGTATTAATTCAAGATCTTGAAATTTGGGCAAATGTCACTCGCCCCCCCAAAAATTACGCACGCCGTACGCCTATGGCCATGACACTTTGAGAGAGTCATGGGAGGGTGATGACAGTGCTAGGGTGAGTGTCATGTGGGGCTGAAGACATTGCTCGTCTTGACCAGACAGTAATTTCCTTGACTGCTTAGTCTGACAAAATCTGACTCAAAACAAAAGCCTTGCAGCAGTCTTGAAACGTGCCTGCAATTTCTCGGTCTGATTAACACTATTATAAATTATTTAGCAGTTTAGAGGCTGCTCTTTGAAAGGAAACATTATTTTTTAAGTGAAGTTATCCTCAGGATACCAATGTATGTTAAATTCACCGTGTTATTCAGTGGCGTATTTAGGGGGGGCCATGATGCCATGGCCCCCCTCCTCAGGCCCAAAATTAACATGGAAGATATAGGAAACGCCGCGGAGCGCCCCGTATTCACCCCATGTAATGGCCCCCCCCTCAGGCCATTTCTAGATACGCCCCTGGTGTTATTATTGATCAATGCATCTGTTGAGCTCTAAATTGAACTTCTTGTTTGTTTGAAATTGTTTCAGAGGAAACTCCTTCAAAGGTCTAGCGAAATTCCTGTTTGAGGAAGCTACGGAAGAAGAACAAGACATTTTCTTCGGAAAAGCTTTTCCGTGTCTGATCAGGTGGTGTCTGAGGATCGAGCACTTGAGGCCAGCGAGGGGACTGCAGTTCAGTCATCAGCATGAGTGTAAGGGAAAAATTTGAATTTGTATTTCTCTTTGGTGTTAATGGTGTTTTCTGCTGGCAATTCTGTGGTGTATATTCAGATTCTGTAATTCTGCCAGAGCTATTTGCTGGTTTTGTGAATTATTGAAAGTGCAAATTTTGAATTGGAAGTTTTTCAAGGTTTTAAAGCTAGCAAGAAAATAGGCTTTTAAAACATAGGCACCTTTGCTTTGTATAAAAGCAGCCTACCTGTTGATGAAGAATGTAATTTTAATATCTCTCAGAAATGATATATTCAAAGTTTTTAAAGTAGCCCTAGTATGAAAGTATCTCGTTCTCATAAATGCACAAGAGCTGATTCAGATTCTTGCTTGTGGTAAATTCACCTCATACATTTATGCCGTATTCCTTTTCTGAAACAAAATATATTGATGTATCAGATCTTCCATGTTTCTGAAGATAACAGCGTAACTTATATTCCTAATTAAGTCAATTTCTACTTCCAGTCGGGCAAACTGTGATATCTCGTCAACTGGCAGCATCCATCTTAGCTTGCGCTTTCCTCAGCCTTTTTCCGTACAGAAAGACCAAAGATAATGTAGTCAACGTCATCAATTTCGAGGGATTCTTTTCTCATCCTACCAGGTAAAATAAATTGGAGTTTTCTGATCACAAAGGTTTCTAAATGACTCACAGAGAGCTGACAGATTCAGGAGGAGTCACATGACCACCCAGGGTCAAGGTCATGTGACAGGAAGGTCCCATAAATTGGAGGGGGGGGGGAGCAGGAGGTCCATCCCCATTAGAAAGATCTATGTAATCTTGAGTGGAGGGCCAAGCTCTGTTTTGAGTACTTTTTTGTTTCACATAAATCATTTAGTTGGAACTATCTGTCACCGACTCACTATCACGGTCTGGTATATCTTCTGTACATATAATTTTTGTCCGAGTCTGATGATGAATAATGGGGGAGGATGGGTCTAGTGGAAGCATGCTGAGCTGCCAATCGCTGGGTCCAGGGTTTGAATCCCGCTCTTGCCGGGTCACCTAGGCCTCTGTTGGATGGCTATTTCAATCATCCTTCGCCTCATTACCATGTCATCCTCCTACCCCAATTGGCCTGCCAAATGTATAAAAGCAGGACGTAAAGACCTAATCGTCCATCCATCTGATGGTGAATTAGCTAATCTCAGGTTGGATTTAAAATTAGGTAGTGATGTAGATTTTCTTGTCTTTCAGTGGTGGACAGTACACCAAGTTGCGCTGCATCCTCCACTACTACGAGAGGTTGGCCGACATCCAGGATGGGCCTCTGGGAAATCTAGTCTTCACAAGAAAGGTAATTTCTACTTAGTTTTCTCTCAAACAGCAAGCGTCTCAATTAACCCAAGAGTGTCATGAAAGTTATAAAAGTTTCATTTTATTATTTAGCTTTTTACCTCTATAAGCAATTCACAGTTGATTACAAAATTTAGCATCCAGAAATTTAATAAGTGTATGCAAAACTTTCTACCTCATCAATTTTTAAACCCCATGAATTCAACTTCTTCATTTTCTTTTATTTGTAGGGCCTTGAGCCAGATCTCCTTCCAGAACTTGACGACTGGTGTTCCCATTGTCAATTGCTGTGTCCACTTCATATCCACCCGAGGGGGCTCATTCTGGACGCCCCTCCTTCAGTCATGCAGGTTAGGCTTACTTATATTCGAGTTTATGTTTTTGTTATCTCAATCATCATGACAGTGTGCAGTTATCTCGTAAGTAAGAACTACCTTGGATGACATCGGTGAGAGTTAGCCCAGTTGGTAATATGTTCGGTTGCCAATCACTGAGTCCCAGGTTTGATTCCCACTCTGGCTGGGTCACCTTGACTTATGTTGGACAGCAGTTTCAATCATTATTCGCCTCATTGCTGTGTCTTCCTTCTGTCCTAGCCTACCAAACTAATACTGGACATAAAGCCCTTCTAGAGTCATCCATCCATCATGGGACGTTATCATTATCAGGTCATTACTAACTGGGGTTAAAACCAAAATGACGGCAATATTACTTTCTTTGTAATAAGCATTTGATAGGTTGATGTCATATGATAAATTTCGATTTTCAGGTTCACTTTTCAAATAGAAAATATGGAGGAAACACTCTGGGCGCCGGCCAAACTCAGGTATGTGTTGTATGTGCCATTGTGCATGTGTTCTTCAACTTGATTTGAAGCTCTCCTATTAATGAAAAGCCAAAATAACCTTTTTTTGTCAAATGTTCTTGTCTTTTTCCCCCCAAGTTGGACGGCTGTTTCAATCATCCTTTGCCTCATTGCTGTGTCCTCCTCCTGTCCTAATTGGTCTACCAAGTGCATAAACACAGGATGTAAAGCCCAAATCATCCATCCATTCTTGTCTTCTTTCAGGAGGAGATCCGCCTCTGCCAGAGTCCTGAACTCCTCGTCGGAATGTTGTTCGTGGAAGCGATGGCGGAGAACGAAGCAGTTTGGGTTCAGGGCCACGAGATATTCTCCATGTGCTCAGGGCACGCCCACTGCTTGAAGTTTGCAGGGGATTTCAGGGACCCTGCTAGGGTAAGGAGTACTGAATGCCCTTGTTTTATGGACTTAATATGGAAGGTTGCTCTGTTTTAACTCTAGTTGTAAGAAATAGTTTTATAGTAATATTTTTAACCGGGATTTTAAAATGTATCACAACTCCCAAAACAGGAGGTTCGTCTAACACAAAGGCGGAACATATATAACCCGAAGAAGAAGAAGAAGGAAGAGGGGTTGGCTCATTTGTTAGAACTTTTAAAATGGCTTCCAATCGCTGGGCACTTGGTTGGAGATCATTCGCATCATTGCCGTGTCCTCTTCCTGTCCTAAATTCCTAATTAGCCTACGAAGTGCATAAATACAGGATGTAAAACCCCCATCATCCATCCCTAGGTTGATGTTCTTAAATTTTGTGCCAGATAAATTAGCAGGAATATTTTTCACTTATTTTAAGATTAAAGTTCTCATTTTAATGCTTTTCAACTTTTCTATTGCAGCCTTTAGCAAACGGTGAACTCCCGTCTCTTCTCTGCTTCATGGATCCGCTGTCAAAGGCTTTGAAAAGTCAATATGAAAACAGTTGCGTCTTGAGGGAGCTGAATAAAGCTTACGCTGGCTTCTTCTGTCCAGATCTCATTGCTAATTCCATATCTCTCAGTGGGGAGTTACAGCCGGGTAAGAGCATATTTGTTTTATTGTTAAGAATCTTTTGGGTTCCGGTTTTGCAAATACAGCCTGGATTCATAATTTTGAACATAAAAAAGCTAAGAATATTGTTTTAATAAATATAGGATGTAAAGCCCAAATCATCCTGCCAGCTGTAATTTTGTGAGAGGCCATTCACTATGAAATCTTGTGATGAAGCTCCAAAGGTTTAAGGGGGGTGGGTTGGTCTAGTGGTAGCATGCTGGGCTGCCAATCGCTGGGTCCAGGGTTCGAATGCGGCTCTTGCCAGGTCGTTTGGGCCTATGTTGGATGGCTGTTTCAATCATCCTTCGCCTCATTGCCGTGTCCTCCCCCTTGTCCTTATTAGCCTACCAAGTGCATAACCACAGGACGTAGAGCCCCAATCATCCATCCATCCATCCAAATGAATAATGACAACTTTCAATTCTTCCTTTTCCAGTAAGCGAAAGCAGCAGCCAAGTTGTCCACCATTTTGCGGAAGCCTTGAGCGAGACAATCCTCCTGTCTGCCGTCAGAGACATCTGTTTTCCAGGAACGGAACTCCCCCTCGCCAAAGCGTCTCCTTCCAGCAGCATGACGTCTTCTGTTTCAACTGGATCCAGTTCTTGTTCGTTGGGGTCCGATCATTCTCACGGCCACAGGCTACTTAAAGAGAGGTAAGTAGTGGGTGCATAAGTTTTTGGGGTATCTGCAGTTATTTATAGACCCTTAGATACTTTTTCATTTCAGTTTGGCTTTACACTTCTAAATTGACCAAAAACAAGTGTCAAATCCTGATGAATAGTAATTTAGTAGAGTCACAATTTTATTCATAGTGACTATCTAACGTAAATAAGTAAATTATCATGCGGTCTGGGTAATAAATTATTACTATTTGAAGTATAAATGGCGTTTGTGATTTGGTTACAGTTGATACACAACAATGACAAAGCCCCTGCTTTCATTTATTTAGGTTAAAGAAGCATAAAAATAAATAAATGGAGAGTGTGACTGTGGATGTAAGAAGCAGCATCCCCTTCATTTGCATTTCTGTAGTCTAAAATGTCAATTCTACTTATAATCTCAAGTTATTAAATGAAAAGTTTAAATAATAATTAATCTCTCTTGTCATACATTCCTAATTCCTCCCTTATATTCTCATTCAGATCTGACTCGGAATCAAGCCACGACGGCCACTCCCCCCACGATATCGACCGTTCCTGGATCATGTCGTTACGACGTCGTAGTTCCAATTTGAGTGACGTCTCTTCTCGCAGAGGAAGTGATCTTGCCTCCAGGAGGAGCAGTAGTAGCACTCGCCAAAGTTCCGACTTCAGTTCGGAGTTTGAGGACTTCTTCGAAACATTCCAGAGGCAAGAATTGCGACGCCAACACGCTGTGATCAAGGAGGAGGCAAGTGGCGTCACTGTGCAGGACTTTGTTGGTAAGGAAGCATTAGTAGATACAATTAAGTGTGCTGTTATCTGTCTTATGATAATAAGTGTGAAGAAGCTGAATATGTTAAATTTTTGAGCTCTCTATAGTTTTGCTTACCATATCTTTGAGGTTGCATTATCGAATACAGTTGATTTTTAGATATATTGGTTAAATTTGCTTAGAACTTCGTATTATTATTAGATGGAATCAACAATCAATACTGCAGAATACCATGTAAAAGCTCAGAATTGAAACTTAGTTCTTTTTGTGTCATATCATTCTGGAACTTAAACATTTCTCCTTATTCACCATGTAGGTCTGTCTTTTTGGCTCGCAGAAATTTCAACAAAACTAATTTTAAACACATGCACATTGCACAATCTCTTTTCAGGTGGTATGGTGAGTAACCTCGTCCAAGAGGGCGCTTCCATCGCTGCCCAGATGGCGCCAGGAGTGCAAGACTTTGCCGCGGACCAACCCCCTCATGTCGCTCGCCCTACGCCAGTCAAAGCCACGCCAGGGTCATCACAGAGCTCCGAGCAGACGGTTGAGAGTGAAAGTACTACCGCTAGCGCCCCTAGTGGCAGAACAGAACCTGCCCCTGGTGGCAGAACAGAACCTGCCCCTGGTGGCAGGACGTCAAATCAAACTGATGACCAGAAGTTGCAAGGAAACATAGTGACTTATGTAGAGCAGTTGTTGACTACTTCAATTCAGAATATTCAGAGTGGCCCAAGTGATGAAAATGGTCGCGTTCAAGTCGTTGCTCGGCAAGAAGAATTAGGGGCAGTAGGGGGAGCTGTTGGTGGTGCCGTTGAGATAGAGTCGCACCGAGGGAGTTTTGAAGCCGCTGGATTAACTCCACCAATGGGCCACGGAAGATCTCCTTCTAACTCAGAAATGGGAGGATCACCAGCGCTATCAACGCATAGCGGAGAGTCGTTAACAGACGATTTGAAGCAAGCTGTAGTTGAAAGTGTCCGTGGATGGTCAAGAAGGAGTCAGAATAGTGACGGGTTAGGTTTAGACCAAAGTTTCGATGAATTCCAACTCAGTATTCCAGTAGGTGGCGCTGAAGACGAGCAGAATTCCAGTTCCCAAGATTCCGCTGCTCGCGAGCAACCTCCGAGCCGGACGTCTAACCGAGACTACAAGCATCGCCCTCAGAGATCTGCGAGTCTCGGGAGTGCTCTGACGTTCCGGAGACTCTCGGAAGGATTCCTACAAGAACGGACTGAGATGATGTATGGCTACGCAGAAGGGGTCGTGATGAGTAGTATACAGAATGCTGTTGAGGAAGTTTACGGGTATAAAGAAATCCCAATATCTTTCAGCAAACCTCCCGTGCAGGATAAACACCTCTCTAGATCTCTTCCGAGCAAACATGGCAGTCGAAAGGGGTCAATAGATGACACGTTATCATCCTTCGCTACTCATTTAGCTAGGAGATGTTCGTTAGATGATTTAAGAAAGACGAGGCGTAGATCTTCTAGCAGCGGTTTCCGAGATACGATGCTATCTAACTTTGAAGATGAGTTACGAAGAAGTAATCCTCGGTTAGAGATGTTCGAGCCTTTGTCTCATCGCCATGGTAGCTCGAGTTCTATCGCTAGTAGCAACTATTCACGTCGGCAAAGCTCCGACTTCTTGTTGCTAAGCACGCATTCTAAAGACGGAACAATGTTCAGTAGTAGCTTAAAAGGCGATCGCGACTCCCCTTTGTGTAAATCTATACTATTAGATTTCCTATCGACGTCATCAACTAAAGATAGTTACAGCATGAAGTCTAGTAGTAACTCCTCAAACTTAGAATGGTTCGCACAGGATCTGTTACTTGATTCTTTTAACGACGCCTTCTCGGAGATTTACGGGAATGATTTTGCCGATGAAATGGAACAGTTGCTGATAAAAGAGGTCGAAAATGCTAACGCCAACTCGAACTTAAATGTAGCATCGAGTGAGACTGATACTGATAGCAGACCATCGTCTACTAATTCGTTAGCATGGACTAATATCAGTCTGGAGAGTTTTGTTGAAAATGTCGTAAACAGTGCAATGCAGGACGCTTTACAAATCATCTCACAGCGTCAACAACAACTGACAATTCGACCTCTTCACACTGCTGTACGAAATCGCAGAAGTGTCTCCTTGGAACCACGGGAGGAGGATGTTGAATCTTTATACGAAGACGCCATTGACGTCCCGTATAAACTCGTAGATAAATTTGCCGTGGCAATGTCGTCTCTGATAATGGATGACGTCAGATCGACATTGAAAACTAAAGACAAACGTCGCAATCTCCAAGATGAATATTACCAACGCAGAAGAAGGTGGAGACGAAAACAGGTATTGTGTTGTAGTTGCTGTAATAATGAATGTCGTTTATTACTTGTGTTACATAGATTTTATGACTTGTTTTCGGTATTTTCTTCGACTGGAATATTTTTACTGATTCAAGTTGATGATATTTTTACCTGAAAAATTTTAGCAATTATTGATAATAACTTGATGTAATCTAAGTGTTTTAACACTGTCGAGGCCTAGAATTTTTGATTCGCATTATTATTTTCTAAAGTGATTACTGATTTATTGTCCTTCATAACAAGAATATCTTTTTTAAGTATTATCCTTACTTGCACCTTTCTTTCTTCTATTTGATTCTGTCTATAGATACAAGCTGTAAAACCCAAATCATCCATCCATCCATCTATACTGTTTATTCCAGAGATTCCCGGGCTCTGTGGACCACCCCCGTGCGGTTGCCACGGGCAACTGGGGCTGTGGGGTTCTCGGGGGCGACCCTCAGTTGAAACTCCTCCTCCAGTGGGTAGCCGCTTCCATCGCACACATCTCCGTGCTTCATTACTACACTTGTTCCGATGAAGCCTTGTCTCAGGTGAGGAAAAATTATCAATTATTTAGGCCACACATAATTGATGTTTAGCTTCTTGGATCCTCTCAAGGCACTTTTTCTGGGGTCGGTCGGTAGGACAAAAAAAAAATTGAAAAAAAAATTTATAATGTCAAAAAAAAATATTTTTTTTCAATTTTTTTTTGTCCATCGGCAGAAAATCTATTGTGTCGGCGGGTCTTCGAAGCTAGGAATCAATTATGTGTGGCCTTAGTTGGTAATGTGGCGCGGAAGGAAATACTGGAATATTCTTAGGAACGGCTTTGTCCCCCAAGAAAACCTGGACTGAAAAATTGGACTCGATTGTTCTCTATGGAGTGTTCTCACATGGACCAATAATTTTTTTGTTTTGGATAAAAAAATTATTTACTGGAGCCAGGAACAAATGTTCACAGTGTTTTAAGATTATTTACTGATTTTTGTAAAAGTATCTTCCCACTAGCGTTTTAGAATATGCAATTAAATTGTCAGCTAGGACACCAGTTTCAATTGAATTGCTTTTAATGTGGATATCTTGACTCTTATTAGAATTGTATGTTTTTCAATTTCAGGTGACTGTCATTCCGCATATTCATGTTAAAACGTCAGATGTAAAAAAATTGACCATACCTTCAATTTCAGATTTAATTTACCCCTTTTGTCCTTTATTCTTCAGGTCCGCCAGGTGTGCACCCGCATCCTCCGCGAGGGCTGGAGTGCGGCTGATCTCCTGGATAACGTCCTCGTTGCTTGTCAAAAACGTCTCCACTACCGAGGTCCGAGTCCTCCTCCCGCCATCTTTGATCTCATCTTCGAGTCCGAGTCCAGTAGGGTATGATTGGATAGTCAATTAGAGCTGAAAGGCTGTTTGAAATGTATTGAATACTAGTTATATTTTAAATGATTGCATTGCGACTGTTTGACGGAGCCCGAAATCTGAGTTAGACTCCAGTTAGTCAGTTCTCTTTGTTGTCGAACTTGAAGAATCAATTTTTTCACATCAATGACTTAATAAGTGAGGCTCTGGATGGGGGGGGGGGGGGGGGGGGGTCATGGGGGACAGGGAATTTAAAAGTAAAGTGGCCAAGGGACACGGGACACAAAAACCCACATCCAGAGCCTCCTAAGTGTTGAATCTATTTGAATACTTGATAAATTATTACTTAAAGACAATTTAAGTATATCAAATACATAAGTAATTTAAGATTTGAATACTGTTTAACAGTGTATGATAACAGGATTGCGACTCTGATTAGTCAGTTTTAGAACTTATATATATATCAAGAGTTGAAGAGTCAAGTTTATGAGTTATACGTTTGGAGCTATTTGAATTCTTATAGCTCAAAGGCTAGTTAAGAATAAGTAATTTAGATTAGATTTGGATGCTGTTTAACAGCATCTGATAACTGGGTTAAACTCAGGTTGATTAAAATGATTTTGATTGATATACTATTTTGACACAAAATATAATCCTACTTGGGAATTAAATTGATCAATTCCATCGCGGCATAAAATGTTGGCATCATTTTCTGCTGTATAACGTTCTACTCATAAAATCAAAGTCACACAAACCAAAGATTACATACTTGTATCAGTGTCTATGCTGGGCAAGTAAAAGATCCCTCACATGGGGTAAATGTGCAACATGTTGAGGACTCCCGCTCTCTCTCCCATCTCATCAATCAACCCACGTGAGTGCCCAGAACTGGGCTTAGAGGGCTACACTTACCATATCGATCTATCTATCTATCTATCTATCTATCTATCTATCTATCTATTTATCTATCTATCTATCTATCTATCTATTCTACTTTGGTTAAACCAAGTAATTGTTTAAGATTGAAAAAATGGATTTCTGTTAATGCATTGGTTAAAAACTGCACTAATATTTAATGATCTATAGTAATTATAGACAATGCAAAGGTCAACATTATAATTCAATAAATTCTCAAAACACAATTTCTGATAGTCAGCATAAAATTGAAATTATCATGATGCATCAGTACTATATTTGGATATCTATAGCTCATGTTTGCTGACTGTTGGCCCACTTATACTATGGCTCCTATACGAAGCTGAGGTGTCTCATTGATGTGTATAATTATGGGCGGTGGCCAAAGGCCATCCCGCCCATATTGCTGTAGTGTGAGGTTTGGTAGTCTCAGTTGTCCTCCCTATTGAGGATGATTTCACTTTGCACAGGCTGCCCCAGACTTCGCGAGGCATAACTTATGAGTGACCTTGACCTACATCTGTGACCTTGGCGGCCATATTTGTGAAAAGCTTCTGTACAAGATAACTCAATTTCTATTAATCCTAGAATCACGAAACAAGCAGGGATTGTGTATCACAGCAAGACCTTGAATGAGTTCTGACATGAGTGACCTTGACCTACTTTTGTGACCTTGGCGACCATATTTGTGAATATCTTGTGTGCAGATAACTCCTCTTGTATTTACACTAGGATCACCAAACTAACAGGGATAATGTATCATTGTAAGACCTTGAATTAGTTTTGACATCAGTGACCTTGACCTATATCTGTGACCTTGGCAGCCATATTTGTAAAAAGCTTATATACACGACAACTCCACTATTATTCTCCCTGGGACCACCAAACTCACAGGGATTTTGTATCACAGTAAAACCTTGAATGAGTTGTAACATGGATGACCTTGAACCATTTCTGTGACCTTGGTGGCCATATTTGTTAACACTTTACGTAGGCCCTACATAATGACTCACAACCCACAGAATCTATGGCGGTGGCCGTGGATAGGAGTCGAGGTGGATGGGAGTCGGGGGTGGATAGGAGTCGGAGGTGGATAGGAGTTGGGGGTGGATAGGAGTTGGGGCGGCGGACAGGAGTCGGGGGCAGCGGATAGGAGTCGGGGCCGGCGGACAGGAG
The DNA here is from genome assembly GCA_026936325.1 of Platynereis dumerilii. Lineage (NCBI taxonomy): Eukaryota > Metazoa > Annelida > Polychaeta > Phyllodocida > Nereididae > Platynereis > Platynereis dumerilii. The sequence goes on from JAPTHN010000034.1 coordinate 2,187,170, forward strand.
TCGGGGCCGGCGGACAGGAGTCGGGCCGGCGGACAGGAGTCGGGGTCCGCCGGGGGCGGCGGACAGGAGTCGGGGTCCGGCGGATATATTTTTTTATAGAAATCCCCCCCCCCCGCCAACCTAACCCAGACTCCGTAGGTGTTTATGCCACTTGCACCGCTAGCACAGGTATGCGTGCGTCTCGTGCACTCATTTCTAGTACACTTTGTGTCACCATCATATCATTTGCATTTATGAATATAATAACGTTTAAGTTTACTTACACTTAAACTGAAATATATACCACCATCACCTGTGCTCAGCAAAGCACTGCATGCCATAACTACCGCCCATTGCACACTTGTGTGCCTTCTAGTTTAAATATGGTACGTAATGAATAGTTAAATTATTATAGTTACACATGGAGGTTTATTATCCAATGATAAGCACAAACTAAAGAGCGGGAAAACCTTATAAGAGGACTGAATTATTCAATGTCGTATCATATCAATTATAGACATTGTATCAACTCATTTTAAATTAGTACTTATATTTGAACTTCTATAAGTGTTTATGGGTCATTTTCGCGAAATCGCGCAATCTGATGTCCTGCATTCGTGAGTGCCTGCCTTTGTAGGACTGAAATTGATTTTTGGCCAAATATTTAGAATAATGTTTTTCCTAAAAGGAAACGAAAATTTACGTGGGTGCGGCCATGCTGAACATGATATATCACGCATTAAGTAGTCCAAATGTCCTTACCGTGGCATGTCCGCAACTCAACATCTTAATTTCAAACGTGTGCAAATTGAAAATTACTGCATAAAATGTGACATGCAAAGTGTGTATTTCTAGATATTTGTTACATTAACTACCTAGAAGTTTTTTTCTGAAATATAACTAATTTATCCACATCTCAGGACGTTTTGAAGGTGTGTCCCAGTTTTCAAATTACCACCGTCTTTACCGTGACCAAAGAGTTTAAGTTGCCACAAGAGTAAGTTAACAGGGCATGATGTCTCCAGATGCCACTAGGGTGTAAAGAACCAGGATATAACTACTTTTTTACCACATCATTGGGAAAGCCAGAGTTGCCATCTGTTGGTCAGACGATGAAATAGGTTTTATCTTGACTTCGTCGCAACTAAACTTCGTCTTTACCGAAACCTCAACAGCGGAGGGAGTTCAAAAGGTATGTGGATGTAAATGACATCATTGGTTTAGGAGGCTGTTTCAGAAGTAGCTGTGGTACTCTGAATTATGTAGTCCACTTTCTCTGGAAGAAATGCTACATAACATGTCTTTTCCGTGGCCAAAATCTGTCTTTACCGTGGTCAAATCAATGCAAATATGCTGTGACACGGTAAAGACAAGGCTGGCCATGGTAAAGACATCTGAGTAAATTTGCTTTGATTTCATTGTGCACGGTAAAGACAATTTTTCCAAATAATTGAAAATGTCAAATATTCACCCAAATTAGTTATCCTGTTACTTGCAGCATGGTAGTACCACATATTACATTATGTAAACAGAAAAAAATAGTAATTGAGTATTATTGGCTCAGCTTCCTGACATAAAGAAATTGGTTATGTCTTTACCGTTACTGCGCGTTTTCGTGAAAATGACCCTTATGATAGGGCCATTTTTTGGGAGCAAAGGATGTACATGACTGGATGAATTAGAGGAGAGGTGATGATATTCTTCGTATTTCAAATACTGCTTAAAACAATTATAGCCCAGTTCAAGAAATATAAAGTGTCTTGAACGTAGAATCTCTGTCTCAAGATTCATATAGATTAACCAATTTACAAATTCAGTGCCAGAATTTTCAACGTCTTCTCAGCGTCTTCATCAGTAGCGTTGTGTGGAGACTGAAGTGATATGTTGTACCCCTGGGTATTTTATGGACCAAATTGACCCAATTATGAATATATGAAATTAATAATAGTCACTAATGCACACCAGAGGACATGGATAAATTATGAAATAGATCAAGTTCATTTTGAGATTATTGTCAGCACATTTTCAGTTCTGAGTTGTAACTATAATACACTTGTTATGCTAATGATCAGTGTCATTATTATCAAGTGAGTTCGCACAAATATACAAATGTAATTTTCTAGTGATTTTTGACGTATACTCACAACATAATTCTTAGCTGAAGAGCTTTCGAGGTCCATCCAGACCTCTTCCTCAGTTCTTAATGATTTGATGTTGATTGGTCACGTGACGACGATGACGTAATGTCACGTGACTCTAATATCTCCCGGTATATTGCCGGGAGGGTGTGTCTCCCCCGGTCCCGGTTTAGATGGGGCTCCTCCTGTGTAATGTGTATGGCTTCGGCTACACCCCTCCGGAACCAGTTGTTCTCTTGGTGTAAAACTGAGACATTTTCTTCTGAGAATGAGTGTTTTCGTTCTTCGCAGTGTAGTCCTACTGGGGAAGAACTTCTATGATGTTCTTTAATACGTTTCTGTAGTCTCCTCTCCGTTTCTCCTACGTAACTAGCATCACAGTCACCGCATTTGATGTAGTAAACCACCCCAGCTTTCTCCTCCTTGGGAATTTTGTCTTTGGGGTGCACAAGTCTGTTTCTCAGGGTGTTGAACGGTCTTTGGTGTACTATTATTCCAGCTTTTCTTATCAGACGTGCGATAGCTTCTGTAACGTGTCCAGCGTATGGAAGGGTGATGCTCCCTTTCGGTTTGTTTGATTCACTGTTGTTTCTGTCAACGGCTTTGGCAGTGCTCTTCCTTGTGGCCGTGGCCCAGGCAGACTGGGTGTATCCTGAGATGCTGAGGACCCTTTTAAGATGTTCTAGTTCTTCGAGCTTCGATTCCTCTGTAGAGCAGATGGTTTTGCATCTATGGTGTAAGGTTCTGATCACTCCAAGCTTGTGCTGTAGAGGCTGGTTGCTGTCGAACTGCAAGTACTGGTCGGTGTGCGTAGCTTTTCTGTAAACAGAAAAGGTTAGCTGTCCTGCAGTGCTCCTCTTGATCTTGGCATCTAACATAGCTATATTCCCCTCGTTTTCCTCTTCACGGGTGAACTTGATGGCGGGATGAATGCTGTTGATGTGTTCCGTGAAGTCCTCAACCAAGGAGTCACAGATAGCTACAATAGAGTCTCCGACATAGCGCCTCCAGATTGTGATCTCAAACTTAAAGGACTCAATGGCGTTGACCTCGAACCACTCCATGAATAAATTGGCCACTATGGGGCTTACCGGAGATCCCATCGCGGCCCCTTCTATTTGGGTGTAGATCTTCTCGTCATACTGGAAATAAGTTGTCTTCAGACATACGGCCAAGAGATCGATCACTTGGGATGGTGAGAGGGGTGTGCGTTTGGGAAGGGTGGGGTCTTTCACCAGGATGTCATGGATTACCTCTAAGCTCTTGTCTACCGGGACTGATGTGAAGAGAGCGGTGACGTCGAAGGAGACGAGGATGTCGGTTTCGTCCAGTTTGCACTTCCCCATTACATCCACGAGTTGTTTGCTGTTTTTCAATGAGTATCCATTTTTACCCACTACTGGGGCTAATATGTCCGCGACAAACTTGGCAACTTGATATGTAATGGATCCGCGTGAAGCAACTATGGGTCTCAAGGGGACATCCGGTTTGTGAACCTTGGGAAGGCCGTAAAAGCGGGGGATGGTGGTTGAGGTGGGGTACAAACGTTTGTAAGTGAGGTCACTGATGGCTTTGGCCTCTTTGAGTTGTTGGAGGGTCTTGATCAGTTTGCTGGAAAATCTGGAGGTGGGGTCTTTCTTGAGTTCACTATAAGTGCTGGTGTCACTCAGGATGCTGTTGGCCTTAGCTTTGTAGTCATCAGTGTTCATAACTACCACTGATCTGCCCTTATCTGCTGGCAGGATGGTTAGGGACTTGTCCTTGGCTAACCGTTGAAGGGCTTCAGATTCCTTCTTTGAAATGTTAGTCTTCGGGGGGCTGCTGTGTTTGAGGAGTCGTACACAATCAGATCTTAAGGTTTCAGCTTGTTTGGAGTAGGGTCCCAATAATTTACAGGCTGATTCTATACCAATGACATAATCTTTCATAGGCAATTTAGTGGGTGCTACTGCGAAGTTTAGGCCTCTTTTTAGTAGTGAAATCTCATCTGGTGTTAGTTCATGATCGGACTTATTCACTACCCACTTACTTTGTAATTGGTCCTTTTCAGCGGTGGTTACTTCAACGATGGTCTGGTCCACTTGCTTTATTTTTCTTGTTTTCGCCATGATCCGTTGGAATTTGTTCTGATGCCTTTCGCGAACTTTGTTGAATGTGGCGCGATGCGCATGCGCCATCCATTGGACAACTTCCGTGTAAACAACGCTTGGTAACTCAGCGTGAAGGAATTCATCAATGTCCGATGTTAAATTGGAGAAATACTTGATCTGTCGTTTAATTCTGGTGATCCGTTCATTCAAGAGAGCTAGCTGTGTTCTGTGTAAAATCCGATCTACACTTGGTCCATGCATGGACGTTTTAACTGTCAGACTTGGCGGGAAGACATCGTGATGCTTACAATGGAGGGTGAAATGGAGATGATTTTGAAACGTAGCGATCTTGTGCTGTAATTTCTCATATTCTCGGAATTTGCATATGATCATCCGACCAAACTCGTGGTTGAGCCGTTGCGGAAGTTTAGACTGTTGTGGTGTTGACATTCTAGTGATTTTTGACGTATACTCACAACATAATTCTTAGCTGAAGAGCTTTCGAGGTCCATCCAGACCTCTTCCTCAGTTCTTAATGATTTGATGTTGATTGGTCACGTGACGACGATGACGTAATGTCACGTGACTCTGTTAAAATGTAATTTTGTGTTGGCAATTCTCAAGAACAGATGTGAATTAATTGTTTGTCACATATTAAACGAGTCTCTTGAATGCCATTATTACATGATATAAAAGCTATTGTCTAAATATGAGAATCTGAAGCCAATTTTTGATAGGTGTAGATTTGCTTGATAAATATGTATTTATGCATGTATGTGCATGATGATTGAGTGTTATAAAGGGTTTGCTTATTGAATACATTCAATTTTATTAGGTGTATCGATATTTTTTTGTTGTTTGTAACTTAATGTTTTGGACCAAGTTTGTCAAATCAGACAATTCTGCGAAGAGTTTAAAGAAAACTTTGTTGATTGACATATTGTTTGATACAATTACAAGTACATTGTCAGTTTCTTCTATTTATTGTTAGTCCGTTAGTTAAAATGGATATGAAGTATAGTGAATGTGTTATCAGTTTATGACTTGTGGGTTTGCATGGAATTAAGAAGTTAAGTAGGTATTTCTTTTTTTTTTAGGATTATTAATGATTCTTGAATGTTTTACTCAGTTAACGTTGAAATCACGGCTGAATCTTTGTATGTCATAATTGAATTTCTGTTTGAGCTCTCCATTGTTCTTGCACCTTGAAAAATTCCGGAACTGATTTCATTCCTTCTGGGAGTTTGTTCTTAAGGAGGAGGTGTCACTTCAATTGTGAAATATTGTCATTCTTTATATATAATGTAATGAATTATGTGGATTAAGAAGAGAGACCAAACTTCTTGCTATAAAATCTGGAGTCACTTCTAGATCTATGCTTTTGACTTCTGCTGTGATAGTCTCAAACGTCAGATTATAATGATATGAATTGTGTGCTCTACTGTGTTTCATATCTCCATTTAAAGATAGACCTATTTGGAGGGGCATGTAATTCATGAATACTTGTACTTAAAACAGTTAAAACTGTATGAAATGCTGTATTTACTCTCTTATAAATTATATCTTATAAATTATATAATGTAATACTGCTGCTTATCTATTTAGAATTGTTCACAAAAACTGAAGGTGTTTAAAATTATGATATTATTATTTAAGATCTTATTTATCTTTGATCCTGAATGTAGTTGATATTATTATAATTTTCTTGCTGAGATATTTTCTGACTGAGTATCTTTTGAATTAGATCAATTTAATAATTCCCTTACTTAGGTAATATCCGAGTCTATTTTGATGATTGGATAATTGTTGTTAAGTATTTTGATATCATATTCTGTGATCAAGTTAAGCTGACTATCCATTCATGTGTTCTTGCGTCAGTGAAATAGTCCAATCAAAATTAGCATAGCAAATCCTTAGCACACTGTCGCAAAGAACAGATGAACGGATAGTCAACTTCGTGTAGTGTTGATTGGTATAATCTCTGGAGATATAAGTAAGTTAATTGGTCAAAAGGTTACATTTTGTGTGTATGACTATTTGTACTGCTTTTTCTGTTAAACTCTGTTACTCTTAAGTATGTCTGTTGTGACTGTATGATTATTACAAGTTATATATTATTGCGCTCATGTGTTATCATAAATATTTTCAATTCAAGTTGTTGTTTCAGTTTATTTTATGTTTTTCTCCTATTTTAAGTTGATTAAAAGAGTGCAAAGTAGCCCAATTGGTTAAGGGTTGTCTTAAATTTAATATATTATGATGGCTTCTCTGAAGGTCCTTTGTTCAAATCCTGGTCAGTTAAGAGATAAATTGGCTCTTTTATTAAAAGCAATATTATTAAACTGTTGAGCTATTGCCTCAGCATGTGATTTTCATCAAAGTAAGAGGTGTCTGGGTTTTACGTAAAGACGGTCCAATGGTTAAAGTAGTGGTTGTCTGTTTCAGTTGTGGCTTCGATTTCAATAGGGTTCTTTCGTAATGTATTGGTTCCTCTGAGAATTAGTGGTTCTTGGTGAATTTAGTCTTTAATGTAGGCCTATTTAATTTGTTTTTAATCTCTATTTGGTCTTCATAATATGCCTTTAATGGATCACTTCTGGAAAATTCAACAAGGTGGCACTGTGAACACTGAACACTAGCCCGTGCTGCCACCTGTGAAAGGTTTTCTTTCCTCCTTCCCTTGCCAAGGTCTCCTAAAGATCTCCAAGTATTGCTCTTTTCTTTTGTGATCTTTTGTGTTGATGTTTCTTAAGCAAGTCAATGTGTTTCGAAGGAAAAAATATATATCAAAAGAAAAAGAAATAGGATCCTTACTGGGAGGTGAACGCCCTTAATTAAGAGCTCTGCTCTCAAAGATGTCGTCTGCTAATCAATAATGGAAAAAATATTCCGTTTGTTGATTTTGTAAGGAATGCGAATCCCGACTCATAGATGAAATTGTTTTACAGGTTGCTGCTCTTTCTAATTCACATCGCTAGTTATTCTTGGATGCTTGACATGATCTTGGCAAAATCTTTAAACATCCTGCTGCCACCCATGAATCTTTTTTTGTGAAGGAATAGATCTTCCCATGCCAAGGTCTCATAAAAACCCAAGTATTGCTCTTTTGTGTTGATGTTTCCAAAGCGAGTCAATGTCTGTCAAAAGAAAAAGGACGTATGCCAAAAGAAAAAAAAGACGAATGCTCATGAACCTAAGTACTTACTCGTAAAGGGTGAATGTCCTCTATCAGAGCTCCTCTGCTCTCGAAGATGTCGTCTGCTGATCAATTTCCGAAAAGAACGTAACTCTTTAACTTTCTGTAATGTTGTAGACCTACTATTGACTCATGGTTTTGAGTGTTTTGGAATGATATCACGCTCACCTGCAACCCAGTTTACCGTTGCTAATTCTGGGTAAGTTATATGCCAACAGGCTTCTTGTAATTCACTCTCTTTGAGTCTGGGTGAAAACGTAACACTTTTCATCTTGCAACCCTAGGAACCCAACTGAGCGCCACCTGGTGGATGGCCAACTTTGTCATCTTGAAGACTTGATGAGAAATTTGCATGTGGGATGAGTTTCCTGGCAGAGTCAACACGCACCGTTTACTTTTATCCTCTTCTTTGAGTCCTGCTTAGCAACAGCTTCCTTGGCAACCACTACATAGGCCTATACCTCCCTCGGCAACAGCCTTAGCAACCGCAGCCACTCACTCGTGCCTGTCACAAATCGATGGAATGTTGGGCTGATAACATTCCCAGGAGTAATTCAGGGTCATTAACCTCGGAGAGCTTTGTCTGTTTTGTTTTTGCGAAATATTGATTGAATTTGAAGTTGGGATCTTTTATGAGTAAAACATGATAACTGATCACTTTTTAGATGTGTCCCATTCCTATTAATGTTCAAGGTTTTTGAAGTTCATGTGCTTTTGACCGTAAAGAAAAATGGCTGTGCTCATCATAAAGAAAACATTTAAGGAAACCTATCAAGAAACAAACATGCATGTAAAGTACTTCTACTGGATATGAAAGCGTGGAATGTATTCTAAATATATTCACTTTATATTAATTTTTTTCCTTTCTAAAATTCACCTATGTGCCCTTTATGAATGTGGTACCAGAGATATTCACCTGCTATATCATCATGTGCTATCCGACCAGATGTGGTAGACACCGTTTACCAGACGCACCCATTTTTATAAAGGAGCAAAATAAAACTTAACTATTTGTTTCTTAGTTTACCAATTTGCAAGGTGTAATTTTCCCCTCCTGTCCTAGTAGGTCACTCAGGGAAATAGACTCGGGCAAGACTGTAAAGAATAACATATTTTCATAATCCATGGGAAAATTTGAAATCAACACATTTTGATTGGATAGTCTGTAATCAGTCACTTTTGAGATATTCCTACGGGAGGAGTTATCTCTGTACAAAAGAACCTACTGTTTTAGGGGAAACAACAGTCACTGAGTCTCAAAGACCAGCCTCTTCAGTTTTCTAATTACCATACTCAGCAACTTACTTGCATCTGATTGGTCTAGGACATGTCCATTCTCAACAAATGTGATAAGGCCTCTTTTATAAGGTGTAGTATGAACACTAAGACTACATGAGTCTACCAAATGCAGAAATACAGGATGTAAAATCATGATCATCCAGGCATCTATATTTCTGGTAACTGTCCTGTAAAATCTTGTTGATTTCTTTTAAATATGTGGTCTGATCAAATTTAGCCATGTAAAATCATCTTCTCATACAATACTAGACACTGCTGCCACCTGTGGACTGTTTTCTCTCCTCTTCCGAATCTTGTGCCATCCTTCCCATGCCAAGGTCTCATAAAGTTCTCATGTGATGCTCTTTTGTCAATACTTCTGAAGCAAGTCAATGTCTTACAAAGAAAAGAAATAAACAAAAAAGACACTCATGAAACTTAGTACTTAAGGGTGAATGTCCTCTAACAGAGCTCCTCTGCTCTCAAAGATGTCGTCTGCTGATCAATGGAAAAAATGTTCTATTGACAGATTATTGATTTTGCGACGAACATGAGTGCCCGTTAATATAAGAATTGTGTTTCTGATGATAACTGGTTCATTTGATATGTTGATGTCTCTTCTGATTCAGTAGAATTGACTTAAAATGTCATTTGATTCTCTCAGTTCATGATTGCAGTGGATGATACATGTTCACTTCACACAGTTGGTAAAAGTAAAAGTATTCAACCATCATGCTCAGGCCAAAACCTGAATGGGGAATTGTCTTAAGTAAAGAATTGTCTTACATGTCTATAGTCATACCACTAATGACATGTAAGATTCTAGTCTTTTGACAAGCAAGACTCCAGAGACAAATAAGACTCTAGTGACTCTTTTAGGCTCCGGCCTGTGCATCATGCTTTCCCATATAATACACTCCTGTAGCAAATAAGTCTTGCAATAATGAGCTGTGTGTTGACGTCAAAATTTGTGACAAACCATAGACATATCCAATGATGCCATCCCTTAGTATATAACATAAAGTAAGTCAGCTGCATGTGAAGAGAGCTAATTTCGATTTAAGCAGTCTGTTTTTGACATAGGCCCTGTGAGTTTAAACAATCTAAAATTATTCAACCCCTTCCTTTTCTGCAGAGGAATGGTTGGCATGCGAACTGTGCTAATCAGGGACAAACTGTGCTTTCCCCACTCTTGTAATATATTCCAGCCAGCGACTATTTTAATTCACTCTCTTTGAGTCTGGGTGAAAACAAACAGTGTCTCATCCCCGCCACTTGGTCTATTTTGGTCTACATCCAGTTGAGACCCTCCGCAATCCTAAGAACCTCACTTAGCTCCAGCTGGTGGCTGCCGCAACTTTGTCATCTTGAAGAGAAGTTTGCGTGCGGGAATTTCCTGGCAGAGTCAACATGCTCCATTTACTTTCATCTTTTCCTCTTTGAGTTCTTAGCAACAGCTTCCCTAGCAACGACCTTAGCGACACTCCTTCTAGCAACACCCACTACTCACGCCTGTCACAAATCAATGGAATGTTGAGTAGACAACTTGTCTGGGGGCAAACCAAGGTCATTCAACTTATAAGATGGTACCAGGATGCTTGTTATCAAGCAGTTGCAGCAAACAACATTTATGAAGACACTTTAAAGACTGAGAAAAGGCAATTTTGTCTTATTTGAGGTAGACTTTACACCAAGCTACAGATACTTTGTCTTGTTGATGTACTGTAATAAGTCACTACTTATATGGACATTGCTTATTGTTTTAAATTGTTTGCAGATTCTGTAATTACTGCTGCTGAACCTCTTGCAAGCCACATTAACTTCACAGTATCATCATAACTTCTGAACGTTATGCAGATAACAGGTTGGCTCTACATCACCATAGCATTGATTCGAGTGCATGCTGATAAGTTGAACCTCAGACTTAGTTCTCAAACATGCTACAGAAGTAGTGTAATTCAAACAAGTAGGCAACTACATATAGTAACTACATCTAAACAAGAGTGTACTTGAACATAAGCAGCAGGTCTCACCCACTCCCCTTCCTCTTGTAAGCCTCCTTCCTTCTCATCCTTTCTTGGTCCGCAGCCAAAATCTCCCATGTCAGATCTCCTCCCACTAATTCCAAAGGCTTCACAGGAACTCTTCTAAAGATCTTCAAAGTGTTCTTGACTGAATATTGATGAGGATGCTGATTGCTACAGACGCTGGAACACACGATGTGAGGTGAGATGGAGGAGTGTGAACATAGAAATACATAGAACGGACATGAGGCTCTGGCAGATGAAGCAACCGAATCCACCATCTTGGAACTGCCCTGTATCCTGGCACAATGTAACCGTGATGTCAACAATAACAGAGATGTCACTTATAACAATGGCATGACGTCACATCATAATTAGTCTATTGTGACGTCATGTCTCAGGGCAGTTCCAATATGGCGGATTTGGTGACCTCATCTTGAGGTGGCATCATACAGCCTCATGTCCGTTCTATGTATTTCTATGAGTGAAGTTGAAGAGGTAAGAGACTGGGCATCCAGGCATCTTGGTACTGAGGCTGGCGGTGCAACTGTTCAGGATGAAATGTTGTTGGTTTCCCTTGCTTTTAACTATGCTCGAGCAACTGAAATATCAAACCCTGCACACCAGAATTAGGCAAACCAGAAAAATCAAAATGCGATTTAGTTGCCATGTCTGAATTGTCTGATTCATTGAGTGATTCAAGATTATTAGTTAGCACTTGCTGGACCATTACAGATCACGGAATATAAATCACCATTTGCATTATTACAACAATTTAAACAGGCTAGGAGCTCTATCAAAAGGCAGAATTGTTGTGGGAGAGAGAACAGGTATAGGCATTGGAAACTGTATGTGGAAAGAAGTAGCTAGCAGTTTGGCATTAGTGAGCAGGTGCTTGATGCAACACATTGTAGAGAACCAGGATGAGATTTTAATGATAAATGTCAACTTACATGTATATCCAGATATGTAGATAGATGTCCATAGTTGGGCATTTAATGAATTACTGTTTTGCTCATGCCCTGTGATGTTGTGATGATTCATATTGTATAATGTTGTATAAAGCCCTTGCATGAGTTGGCAAGGCACATGTTTGCATGCTAATTACAGGGAAGCTGCCTCAAGAGGGCTGTGATGCAGCTGCAGCTTGTGATCCTAATTGGGATGCCACAACATAGCAGATGTGAAGGCTGATGCCACTTCAGCAGCCATTGTGTGATCATTTCAAGGACTCTTGTGACTCACACAGCTGGCATTGGGACTCTGGATTGGATAACCCGCATCTGCTAGAGAGGAAACTAATTGCATGAATGTATTGTCATTATTGATGAAAGATTGTATAACATTGTATTGACTGATGTGCTGGCAAGTTGCCTTGCTGGCAGACTGGAAACCTGGGACTATATAAGCCCCAGTATTATTGAATAAAATTAGTTATTCTTTGGATCTTGAAAGAGCAAAACATCTCTCTGTTTTCATTTACCAGACAGGCTAACAGATTCTTAGAAATAACAGAATTGCCATCGGAGCAGAGTATCTGTCAACCAGCATGCATCATCAGGATTGACTTGAGCTGGATTGACAGGCCGATGGACTTTTCAATGGTGACCCTAGACTAAGATTGACTTCCATCAGTCAATCAATGAACATCCAGCGCTTAGCAATGACCACATCATTGCCGCACACATAAGCCGCTATGCAGCAGTGACTATAGGACAGAGAACCAGTCAGGCAACACATCACACACCACAACTCTTCACACCTTCCTTCACACACAGCAGTCATCATGGCCCCCAACGACCACGACGGACAGTTAGGACAAGGAGGACAAGGACAGCAGCCACCAGCAGGAGGCCATCCACCGGCAGGAGGACCTCCAGGCGCACATCCTAATCCTGCTGCGGGAGCAGCCCTCCTGGTACAAGACTTTCAGTCGTACATGGCACAAGAAAGGACTCTCCGCACGGAAGCATCAGAAGAACGAAGACAGCACCAATCGCAAGCCGAAGGTCGAAGAAAGGCTGAAGACCAGGTGAAACGAGTGCCACAGTGTGACGGAGCCACACCAGCATCAGTACGTGAGTGGCTCAGGAATGTGGCCTTGACTATCCATTACTCTGACCACACAGTTTACATTGCGGCGCAGACAGCCACAGCAGGCCTTCGAAGAGAGCTCGAGCACTTCCTGAACTCTCAACCAAATAGAGAAGCAGTAACATGGACACAACTCAAGGCACATCTGGAAAAAGCGTTCCTCTCACCTCATGAAGATGACCGTCTACGACATGAAGTAGAGAAGGTCAAACAAGGTGCCTATGAAAACTCAGCAGCCTATGGCAGAAGATTCAGAGAGGCCGCCGAGCTCGCATACCCGGAACCGGAAGGAGCAGCAGCCAGAAACGAAGACCAGACGAGGCACTTGCTGAAGTGGTACATGAGAGGCATCAGAGATCGCCACATCGTCGAACGTCTGGTAAGGGAAGGCAGACCCACAGACTACACGACTGCTATGACTCTGGTGCAACAGTACGAAGCGGACAACTATCGTCTGCAGCTCGCCCTCGATGGGGAGGTCCCTGAACATCAGGACAGGCAAGAAGAGCCCATGGAGATAGGCGCCTACACGCCCTCGGCGGCACGTCGTCAGACCGTTAACAGTAGGCCTACACCCCCCACCACGACGGCGCCCAGGCCAGAAGACACCATATGCAAGGACATGGCTGACATGAAGAGGCAAGTCGCAGGTCTCGCCACTCAATTCACAAAACTCATGGCTACCCTGCAAGAAGAAAGACGGCAGCCATCCTCACGCCAGGAGAACTCCAGAAGGCAGGAACAATACAGGTTCACTGACCAAGGACGTCCCACCTGCAGCTACTGCCACAAGGAAGGCCACATCGCACGGGACTGTCGCAAACGTCGCAGGGATCGACGCCAAGGAGGTCGCAACTCTGACTCGTCCTCGGGAAACTGAGAAGCGCCGCAGCTGGTGAGTGCGTGTATGTGGAACTACAATTCTATGGACGAACCACGCACGTGCTCATCGATTCTGGCGCATCTCGCTCAGTGCTGCGGCGCACAGAATACATGACTTTGAAAGACCTGAATCCCACCATACCTCCCCTTCGCAAATCTGTACAACTCTGTGGTGTCACTGGGCATGACATCACAGTCCTGGGATCCACACAGATACAAGAAGACTCACTGGGACCGATCCCAGTGATAGTGGTCGCAGACATAGGCCACCCCATGATACTGGGGCGAGACATTTTGGCCACCGAGGGTGCACTACTGAATTATGCAACTGGCACCCTAGCATGGCGCGGCCGTAGTCTACCGCTCATGCCAGCTGCAGGCTGGAGTGACATGGCATCGTTGGGGGACAGACCTCCGATCATGAAGAGGCCCAAGATCCAAGCCTGTGTAAAAGCACACGCAGACATCTTTGCAGCTAAAGGCGAACCCTTGGGCTGTCACCCAGACATCGAGGTCAAAATAGAAACTGTGGGACCACCCATCAAACGAAGGCCATACCGACTACCATTAGCTCGTCGGCAAGCTTTGGATGATAAACTCAATGACCTCTTGGCACAGGGTGTCATCGTGCCCTCATCCTCGCCATGGGCTTCCCCAGTGGTCCTCGTCGACAAGCCGAATTCAGACGAGGGCCCGCGCTTCTGCATTGACTTTACTGCACTCAACAAAGTAACACGTAAGGACGCTTACCCCATTCCTCTCATTCGGGACATTTTCGACCAGTTACATGGCGCCACAATATTCTCCACAATAGACCTCAAATCTGGCTTTCATCAGATTCCATTGCATCCAGATAGCCAGGACAAGACAGCATTCATATGCCATCGAGGACTCTTCAACTGGACCAGAATGCCGATGGGATTATGCAACGCATCACAGTTATTCCAGAGGGCCATGGAGGTCGTCCTTAAGGGCCTGCTGGGCACTTCCGCTTTACTATACATTGACGATGTAATCATATTTAGCCGAACGGAAGCAGAACACACCCGACACCTCCAAGAGGTCTTCCAGAGGTTACGTCGTTACAACCTGAAGTTGAATCCCACCAAGTGCGTCTTCGGCCTCAAACAGGTCAAATTGCTGGGATACCTTGTCAGCGCCGAAGGCCTCAGAGCAGATCCCGACAAGGTGGCGGCCATCGTCAGAATGCAGGCACCCAAGGACGTACCGGAAGTCCGCTCCTTCCTCGGGATGGCTAATTATTACCGCTCCTGCATCCCGCAATTCGCCCGAATCGCAGAACCCTTGGTAGCCATGACTAGGAAGTACGCTAAATTCCATTGGTCTGACGCACATCAGGAAGCCTTCGACACACTGAAGCAGGCCCTCGCCAGTGACAGTGTCATGGCCCACCCAAGGACAGACCAGCCCTTCCTCCTCTATACTGATGCGTGCGCATACGCCGTGGGGGCCATATTATGCCAGGTCGACGACAGAGGAGTGGAGAGGCCCATCGTCTATCTTTCCAAACAACTGAACGAGACTCAACGGAAGTGGGCGACGATCGAACGCGAAGCATTCGGCGTGGTATACGCGCTCACCCAACTCAGACAGTACTTGTGGGCCGCGTCCTTCAGAACGTTCGTCGACCATAAGCCGTTGACCTCGTTGTTCACAAAAGACATGAACAACACGAAGATACAGCGATGGGCCGTACTACTAGCAGAATACAACTGCAAGGTCGAATATCACAAGGGCAAGCTCAACGTCCGAGCAGATATGCTCTCTCGCATTAAGCAGAACACGTCACACACCAGGGATCAGGAAGAGTGGAAAGAACCAGTATGCACCTTTGGCAACTGGAATGATTCCATATGCACGTTTGACACAGAAGATTGGCACCTGGGAGACGAGCTACCGCCCTTACCACCAGATGAGGACACCATTGACACACATGGATTGGATCTCCATGCCATCGCCAGGGAGCAGCACCTTATGGATGAATGGCGCAAAGGGCAACAAACGGAAGACGGCTACACCATCATCAAAGGTCTCCTATACACCACAGATCCACCTCATCGGTATGCACATCATCACCCACGCCTGGTCGCACCACCCTCGGTCAGAGAGGACCTCATTCTACAAGCTCATCAAGAAACAGGCCACATGGCAGACTTGAAGACGCTGCGCAAGCTACAAGAGGCATTCACCTGGCCTGGCATGATGACACAAGTGAAACAAACCATCGCCAGGTGTCCCACGTGCATCATCCACTCCAAAAGGACACCAAGGGCACCCATGGGCCTGATGCCGCTCCCGAAAGCACCAATGCAGTTTGTAGCAGCTGACCTCATAGGACCCATGGTCAAAAGCCCACAAGGGAATCAGTACATCCTCACTATGATCTGTCATTGCACGGGCTGGGCTGAAGCTTACCCCATCCCAAACAAAACAAGCAAGGACGTATGGACCAAATGGACCCAGGAATTCTTCCCGAGGCACGGCTATCCAGCGGTCCTCCTAAATGACCTCGGCCAGGAGTTTGGAGCCAACGCCCTCAGACAATACCTCAAGGACCTAGGCATTGAGCAACGTCGTACCACGAGCTACAACCCCCAAGCCAATGGTCGAGTGGAACGCCTCAATGGCACACTTAAATCCATTTTGACCAAAGCTATGAACAACTTAAGGGACGACTGGCAGGACAGGCTAGGAATAGCCCTCACAGCATACAGCAATGCAGTGAGCACAACAACAGGTCACACCCCATTTTTCCTCCTATATGGACGCAGAGCCAGACTGCCAATAACACGCTTATTGGGCCCCACGCCACTCTTGGACCCCAGACTGCAGGACATCTCAGACGCACTCGATGCAGCAACACAGGCCACAGCAGAGTCACGACGTCACAACAGAGAACGACTCCAGCGTCAGGCCAACACTGGCCAGCTCCATGTAGGCGACTCAGTGGTCATCAAAATCAACGAACCGCTCACAATGGCATCGAAATGGGATCCCCACTGGACCATCACAAGACGCAGGGGCAAGGTCGTTTGGTTACGCCACCAACAAACGGGGTCCACGAAGACACTTAATATCAACAAAGTCAAATTGGTAGATCCCAACATAGTATGGGACGAGGTCAACCCTGCCCCCAAACGTAACCCCAGAGTTTCCACCAGGGTTACAGGCCTGCGACAACTGGATCCGCCACTGGCTCAAACACATGCACACCATGTAACTCAGCCGCTACCGACACAAAATACGCCACTGGAAGAACAACCACAGCCCAGGCAGTCCACGTCTAAGGAACCCACCCCTGGCAACGCTCCACTGCTCAATAGCAGCCAAAGAAACCCCACTAGCAGGACGCTACAACGTCACGCCACGCCGGTTCAAGCAAATAGAGAACAGCTGCTCTTACGCAACCCCAAAAGGCCAAGGGAAGAGCAACCCCCCACAGCGTCCACATCGACAGCCAAACGCATGACACGTACAGGCCCAACACAGGTGCGCACTCATTCCACACTGGGTCCAACGAAGATAAGACAGGTGGGCGCCAAGGCAACAGCACATTCACAGGCTAGACGTCAACCCAACAACAACAGCACATCGCCTACACATGTGCACTTGGGACACAGCAAGGACAGTCAACCACTGGAGAAGAGTCCTCCACAGCAGCCTGCACATTGCAACACAACGGTGAATGCACGACCATCGTATGCAGACGTAGTAGCCAGGAATCCACCTACACCGGCCCCTCCTGACACAACGCCACAACAGCCACCACCCAGGAAATCGCACAAGTACCGAGGGCACAAGCCATACATCCCAGTCAGCAGAATCGAAAGACACGAGGAACCCACTCAGGAACTCGCTTCTCCAACGCCACGACCTGCTACAGCTCACACGGTCCCACAAACGACACCACTGACACCTCCCACGGAAATAGGACCCAGGCCAGCTCCTCAGACGAAACGTCCTACTTCAGATGGTGCGTTCAATCAGTCAGTGAAGAGACAAAGACAATATCTACCCAGGGGCGCCAAGCGTGACTGTCACACTCCTTCCCCAGCCATACAGAAGAAGGCCCGACTGGAGGTGATACAATGCCTCAAAAACATCCTGCTCGTTTAAGCACGACAGCCATATGTATATATCTCATCATCCATATCATCTCTAACATTGGCCAATCCACAGGCAACCACTTACCTATCATAGTCACAAAGTTACCAGATGGCCTCAGCGTACAAGGAGGGGAAGACTTACGACAGATTGTGGCCTCTTGAAACATTTTTGTCACACTAGAGCCACCTCCATTCCCAGAAGATCTGGCATTCAGGATACGACAACTGCAGAGCACCTTTCAGAGAATAAGAAACCTGAACGACTCCCAGTTTATGGACCTGCAGCCGTTCTACCTCAGAAGAGCTCGCCTACAGCAGATACTCCAAACACAGCCAACTGAGACTCGAGTTAAGAGAGGCCTCCTCAACGTAGGGGGGACTCTGCTACACCACATATTTGGAGTGGCGACAGATGACCAGTTGCAACGTTTTCAGTCAGCCCTCAGAGAGACGCAAGGACGCCAGCAACAGATAGCCCATGCCTACAATAGCCTCGCCACCATAGTTAACCAAACGCAGGCATACACCAAGAAACTCGTGCTGGGCCAACAACACCTTCATGATCAGCTCATCCGCCTGGACTCCGCAATCATGAACTTGATGATCGTTCAACAGAAGCAGACGAGGATGCTAAATCGAGTCACGCTGCTGACCAACATGGACCGATACTTCGACACCCTTGACTTAGCAGCTCATCACTACCTGCAGGAAATGGCGCTATTCAACAGGCAGAGAGCCAGCCTCGACCTGGGACACCTCACCCGAGCCCTATTATCGGAAGCCCAGATGAACGACATACTGGATCAAGCATCGGCCCAGCACAAGACGGTGAGTGATATTGCATGGTATTATCGCTATCTATCTGTCACTCCCTTGTGGCGTAAAACTTCTAGTCTGCTATACCAAGTTGAAATCCCCCTCATATCTGATAAACCCAGCCTACTTTACAAAGTAAAAGCGTTCCCAGTGCCCATACAAAACTCATCATTTTCCGTCAGTGTTCAATTAGAGCCCTCGTACGCACTAGACACGGTCTCAGGTGACCTTTATATCCCGAGAAAATGTGTCGGAAGACAACCCTCGGCCTGTCTAGTCGGCCCGTCGTATGGCCCTCAGAGAATGAGATGCCCTCGGGGCTTACTCACAAACCTCCCCAAATTAGCCAGCTTCTGCAAAGCGACAGTCCGGGACTTCTCTCAAGACCCATGGCTCACGACAATTGATGTCAATCAATACGCCATTGCCACGCACGGCTCAACACTGGCGTTGAGATGCCCAGGCGATCCAGAAAGACACATGACGCTAGCGAGGGGCACGTACAACATTACCTGTCTACAACCATGCACCCTCGCAGGGGCCCACTTCAAGATAGCATGCGTAGACAGATTGTATATTTCCAAGAAGTATGTAATGCCCATGGTCAATGTCACTCAGCATTTTAACTTCACACACACGATTGACATGACAGCCCTGGCAAAAGCCATTCCGCAACTCAAGCTAGATAAATCTAAGGCACTGCCATATCAAATCGATGTAAAGTCACTCATGCATCCCATGCCACTTCCAAAGCCACCGCATTATACATTCTCAGATAGGCCATCCATGATGACAGTCATCAATTTAGTATGCCTGACAATCTTATTAACCCTGGCAGCTCTTTGGCTAATGCGCAACAAGCTACACAAGTGCAAAGCCAGCTGCAATAGGAAGACCCCTCCAGGAGAAGATTACGCCCCAGAAGGCATACCCCTAGCGGTCACAAATGGCACAATAACCCAAGATGACCAGCCGCAGGCACGCACACACAACATATGGCCAATTCTGCCTAACAACCCGGCAACAGCCTCAGCCCCAAGTTCATAGTAGAAAATCGACTTGAACCTCTCCCTCCTCTCTACAAACTCTCTTTTCATGCTCTCAACTCCTCCCTTATCTGACAGCCACATCTTGGCCTCTACCCTTCACTCTCGGATACCATCAATATTCGCTCACGGTCCATGCCAGGCAAGTCACAATAACTCGACTTGCCATAGCATGTTCTTAATCGCAGACCTCATTATCGACGTCACTGAACAATACAATGATCCGGCATAATCATATTACATATTAATGCAAATCACATTGATAACCTGTGGATTGTCTTGTATTTAATCATCCTAATGTAATCTTCTATCCCTCCTGCCCACTTTTATCAGTCGTATTGTGTCACAATACATTCTCTATCATCTCATTCTATCAAGCTTAGCATTTCTTAATCATCTTAGTGTTAGTTGTTATTCCATAAAAACACCTAAAACTGCTCGATCCTCCAGTCACAATGTTTAGATAAACAGTAGAAGTAGATTAGCTATCAGAATTATGACATTATCATTGCACAAACTTAGTTGTGCACCTCATCATCCTAACCTCTCATCTCTTACATAAAAGGTTTATCTCAAAGCTCAACAATATTTTTGTAGTTAAGCACATAAGCCCATATGCGCATGAAACTTTCAAATAGTGATTGACCTTAAAAAAGAGGGGAGACCTGTGTAGAGAACCAGGATGAGATTTTAATGATAAATGTCAACTTACATGTATATCCAGATATGTAGATAGATGTCCATAGTTGGGCATTTAATGAATTACTGTTTTGCTCATGCCCTGTGATGTTGTGATGATTCATATTGTATAATGTTGTATAAAGCCCTTGCATGAGTTGGCAGGGCACATGTTTGCATGCTAATTACAGGGAAGCTGCCTCAAGAGGGCTGTGATGCAGCTGCAGCTTGTGATCCTAATTGGGATGCCACAACATAGCAGATGTGAAGGCTGATGCCACTTCAGCAGCCATTGTGTGATCATTTCAAGGACTCTTGTGACTCACACAGCTGGCATTGGGACTCTGGATTGGATAACCCGCATCTGCTAGAGAGGAAACTAATTGCATGAATGTATTGTCATTATTGATGAAAGATTGTATAACATTGTATTGACTGATGTGCTGGCAAGTTGCCTTGCTGGCAGACTGGAAACCTGGGACTATATAAGCCCCAGTATTATTGAATAAAATTAGTTATTCTTTGGATCTTGAAAGAGCAAAACATCTCTCTGTTTTCATTTACCAGACAGGCTAACAGATTCTTAGAAATAACAGAATTGCCATCGGAGCAGAGTATCTGTCAACCAGCATGCATCATCAGGATTGACTTGAGCTGGATTGACAGGCCGATGGACTTTTCAACATGAAGTGACACAGAAGAGGGAGTGTCACTCTCAGAGCTGAAACAGAGCAGCAGTCATGCAATGCTCTTGGGAAGTGGCAAGCCAACCTCAGTCTGGTTTCTGCTATGGTGATTTAGAGCAACCTGTTAAGAAGTTATGATGATACTGTGAAGTTAATGTGGCTTGCAAGAGGTTCAGCAGCAGTAATTACAGAATCTGCAAACATTTAAAACAATAAGCGATGTCCATAGAAGTAGCGCTAGTGCCTTATTACAGTACATCAACAAAATCAAGTATCTGTAGCTTGGTGTATAGTCTACCTCAAATAAAATAAATTTGCCTTTTCTCAGTCTTTGAAGCTTCTTCATAAATCGATGGTGAAAGTGCAAAACCTCGTATGTCAAAATTTTGCTATTTTTAGATTTTTTGTGGAATGACTATTTTAATATCCAATACACGTTGTCAGTTGATTACCTTGCCAGTTTGCTATTTTTGGAAGCTGTAACACACTGGTAACAGAATGATTTCACCAAACCTTGTATGTCGATATGTTTCAAAAAGTGAAAGTGCAAAACCTCGTAACTCAAATCAGAACTTTGAAGCACATATTGTGGGATATTTCAACTTTTTTTGAAAAACAATTACTGTGTTGCCTTTTTATGACTCCCAGCAAGTTTCCTGATTAAAAAAAATTTACCTCCCTATATTTGTTTTGGTGATGTAGGCTATTGAAAAAGAGAGTGCACGAAAATTTGAAAAAAATGTCATTTTCCTCATTCTTGCCATTGTAGCCACTCAATAAAATTTGTTATTGCAATCTGTCATAGGCAAATTATAATTTTCACTGTATATACATAGATTGAAAGAATATTCAATGCTGCAAGTTGCTTTAAAGTGTGATAAATGATCAAGTTACAAGGTTTTGCACGGGTAGAAAGTGAAAGTGCAAAACCTCGTAAGTCGACATTTTCAATCACATCTGATGGTAACATCAATGCAAGGGGTAAACGACCTCTGACAAAAAATTTGCTACAACAGGGTGTCACTTTCTATGTATCTAGTTGGCCATAACTCACTTATTAATAAACATTACCTTCAAAAAAGACACCTGACAGTTTTTTTCAATTTCTGAAAAACAGCTTTTTTTGACTTACGAGGTTTTGCACTTTCACCATCGAAATGTTGTTTGCTATAACTGCTTGACAACAAGCATCCTGGTACCATCTTATAAGTTGAATGACCTTGGTTTGCCCCCAGACAAGTTGTCTACTCAACATTCCATTGATTTGTGACAGACACGAGTGGCGGGTATTGCAAGGCAGTGTCGCTAAGGTCGTTGCTAGGGAAGCTGTTGCTAAGAACTCAAAGAGAGAAAGATGAAAGTAAACGGAGCATGTTGACTCTGCCAGGAAATTCCCGCACGCAAACTTCTCTTCAAGATGACAAAGTTGCGGCAGCCACCAGGTGGTGCTAAGTGAGGTTCCTAGGGTTGCCGAGGGTTTCAACAGGATGGAGAGCAAAATAGACAATGTGGCAGGGATGATGAGAGTGAGACAGTGTTTGTTTTCACCCAGACTCAAAGAGAGTGAATTAAAATAGTCGCTTGCAGGAATATATCACAAGAGTTGGGAAACTATGCTTTGTCTCTGATTAGCACAGTTCTAGCATTCCAGCTATTCCTCTGCAACAAGGGAAGGTTTTTCAATAATTTTGAGAAAGTGTAAACTCATCTATGTCTATGTGGTTGTAAAAATCGCATTTAGTTATCTTTACATGAAACTGACTTCATGCTGTCTACTGAGGAATGACATCATACGTATTGTATCCACAGGCATGTAGATGCCTGTGATTGTATCTTTGTGGTTTGACACTCATTTTGACGTCTACAACCGGCTAATTATTGCAAGACTTGTTTGCTACAAGAGTATATTTGGGAAAGTATAACAATAGTTGAATACTTATGCTGCCACCTTTTTGAAGAATTGGGCTATTGGAATGTTTCGGCAAATACATCACGAATTGAGAGAATCATATCACTTTTAAATAAATTCTAATGAATCAGAAGAGACATGTATGAAACTTACCAATTATCACCATAAAAATTCTCACATTAACCATCACTAATGTTTGTCACAAACCAATAATTTGTCAATAGAACCTCTTTTCCATTTCTCAGCAGACGAAATCTTTGAGAGCAGAGAAGCTCTGTCAGAGGATATTGACCCTTGAGTACTTAGTTTCCTGAGCAATTGTCTGTTTTGGTTTACTTATTTTCATTGTAAGACTGACATTGACTTGCTTTAAAAATATTGACAAAAGAGCATCACATGAGAACTTTATGAGACCTTGGCATGGGAAGCTTCGGAAGAGGAGAGAAAAAAGTCCACAGATGGCAGCAGTGTCTAGTATTGTATGAGAAGATGATTTTACATGGCTAAATTTGTGATGGACACATATTTTGAAGAAATCTGTGTCATTCATGAAATAATTACTGGAAATATAGAGGAATCTGCAGTATATAAGTTTACGTTATAATTGTGCATTCGTAAACGGAAAACAATTTCCACAACTAACTGAGTTTTCGAATGGAAGATATTTTACACAGCTCTCTTATGGTTGTGTCTTGTAAACAGTGTCCGCCACATTTGTGAGAGCAGCTGATGATGTGGAGACAGGTCATGGTGAAGTAGAAGGGAAATAGCTCTGGCGTCTGGCGCCAGAATCATGAAAAGGCACAGAACCTTCAGAAAGTAAAACAGGAGAAAAAGAAAAGAAAAGATGGAATCCGTAATTTTTTGTACATTCATGGCTTTCAGATACAGTAGACGCTCCAGGTTTGTCTCTTGATAATACTAGGAACTTTAAAAACCATGGCATTAATAGTACTGGAGACGCACTAAAAATAATTATGGACTTGCATATTTTACTCTTGCAGGATTCTTACATCAATTCAATCAATAAAGTGTGAAAAAAAAAACAAAGTAAGGAACATTGCTCTCAGTGGTGAATGACCTTGAATTACTCCTGGGAATGTTATCAGCCCAACATTCCATCGATTTGTGACAGGCACGACTCACGAGTGAGTGGCAGCGGTTGCTAGGGAGCGTCGCTAAGGCTGTTGCCGAGCCAGGTATGTGTAGCGGTTGCCAAGGAAGCTGTTGCTTAGCAGGACTCAAAGAAGAGGATAAAAGTAAACGGAGCGTGTTGACTCAGCCAGGAAACTCATCCTGCATGCAAATTTCTCATAGAGTCTTCAAGATGACAAAGTTGAAAATCCACCAGGTGGCACCCAATGGGGCTCCCAGGGGTGCCATGGGTTTCAAGATGAGAGCGTCATATTTTCACCCAGACTCAAAGAGAGTGAATTACGAGAAGCTTTTTGGCATATAAGTCACACAGAATTAGTAACGATAAACTTGGTTGCAGGTGAGCATGATATCATTCCAAAACACTCAAAACTATGAGTCAACTGTACAACATTACAGAAAGTTAAAGAGTTATGTTTTTTCAGAAAAAATTCCAAAGATGATAGATGAATGGATCGTGATGAGGGCTTTACCTCTGTATTTCTGAACCTTTTGAGGTAATATATATCTTAATATCACTGTAGGCAACAGCTGGGTAGTCATTAGTGGGATGTAAGTGTCGTATTTGTAAATTGAGATGACACAGTAACTAACAACTCAAATAATTCAGTGTATATCCTATTCTACCATCAGTACTTTGGCTCATGCTCGTCACAAAATCGATAGAATCTTTTTTCCATTGATCAGCAGACGACATCTTCAAGAGCAGACTCTGAGGAGCTCTGATAGTCAGAAGAAGTCAGAAGAAGTCAGAAGAAGTCAGAAGAAGTCAGAATTCCTTTATTTGCTGAAGAATTCAAATAAATAAATAATAGATAAATAATAGATAATAATTGTCATTATTAAATGTAACACATTTTGATATACATGTATATGAGAAGAGGGAAAAAAGGGGGCAAACTTTATTAGGGCTGATAGAGGACATTCACCCTTAAGTACTTGTTTTCATGAGCATTTATCTTTCTTTCTTTTTTTTCGAAATATTTCCTTTTCCTTTAGACATACATTGACTCGCTTTAGAAAGATCAACACAGAAGAGCAATACTTGGGAACATTACGAGACCTTGGCATGGGAAGATCTATTCCTTCACAAAAATGATTCATAGGTGGCAGCAGGATGTTTAAAGATTTTTCCAAGATCATGCCAAGCATCCAAGAATAACTTGCAATGTGAATAAGAATATGTAGAGCAGTGACGTACGTGTGAGTTGGATGAAAACAAATGTCAACAATGTTATAAGATAGCACTTGTACACGTATATACGTCACACGTGAACGTGTGGCATAACCTCTCTATGAAGGCTTTCAGCCATCTAGGAGACATGCTTTCAAATGACATCATTCTTTTGTTTGTAAGTTGAAGGTAACGTCTCTTTTTTTTGTGCAAAATCCCAAATCTGATAAAATGGACAAGAGAAAGACAGCAAATGGTCGTAGTTGAATGATTTTTGGTACGATTATACTTGTCAACGATAGAATCAAAGTCATCAACTTGGTTTTGGCCAAAAAAATTTATTTGCAATAGTATGAGCAAAAATCAAGTGTTATGTTTCTTGTTGTTGTTGAGTGTATATGAAACTTGATCATCACCAATCTACGAGGGGTGCTCCATAAGTTCCGATCAATATTTTTGGCATTCTCACCCAAACAAATTCAGGTAGATCTGTTTTACTAAACTAATGTCAGAATTTCGTTGTGCCGGATCTGCTTCGTGTGAGTATGTCCAACACGATGACACTTTGCCTTGTAGCTAAGCTCCTGTTGCACTTGGAGCTTTGGTTGATGGCTTGTCTGATACCTATTACCTGGCCTCATGCCTGTTTAACAATGAAATAGCTGAGGTGTAGTGGTAGGGCTACACAAGCTGCTAAAGTGTCAAATCTGTAAATCAGACTTCATGGAATTGCCCTCAAACAAATTGTGCAACCATCTCATTGAGCTCCAAAATTTCAAATTTTACGGTGAGTGCTTCTAGCTTTTTTGTTACTGAATCCAACAATCTAAGTGCATGTGTAAATAATCAATGAATATCGCGATCGTCCTTATATGAACTTGAAGACTTCTTTGTCTGAAGTTTGTCACCTTTTGACCTGTTGTTATATGATGGTCAGATTTGTTTCTTATTTACTTCCTTGTGTATGTTTGTTATTCTATGATATAGTAACATAGATGATAAGCTTTCTTATGGGCTATCATCTGTCAAATCACACTTGAGATGTGAGCTTCTTCAATTGATTAATTTGCCCTTGACTGACCACGTCTGGGACTGAGAGGCTCTTGATAATGTGCTACTTATAGGGGGCAACCATTAGATATCTGGGGGAGGGTAGCTTGGAGTTTTCCACGACAGAAAATTATTAATTTCATTGAAACTTGGGCCAAATTACTCGTTTTGAGCACGCAGCCTCCTTAAATATTTGTTTATAAATCAAAGAATACCACATTAAGAAATACGTTCACCAGAAGTTTTTTTTTATTTCAAGTCTGCAAAAAATTAATTCATTTATTTCACCAAAATTGGGCAAGAAATTATTTATTTCCAAAAAAACTCCAACGCCCCTCCCTTGAAATTTAATGGTTGCCCCCTTATATTGAAAAAAGATAATTTTGTCCTTTACCTTCAGAGTTCAAAGGGGAAAGAGATAGCTTAGTCGGTAGCAGTCTCAGTTGCCAATCGCCATGTCGTGGGTTCAATTCACTCTAACGGGGTCGGCTTTGAAATATTATGTTGGACAGCAGTTTCAGTTATCTTTCGCCTCGTTCCTGTGTCCTCCTTCTGTTCTTATCAGGCTAGATAGATACTAAGTGCATTTAGAAATACAGGACATACATCCAAAATCATCCATCCATCTATTATCAGATATACACAGATATGTCAGTCTTATCAAAATGTTACGTAAGTCTCCTGCGACATGTGATTTGACCATGCTTTATTAAATCCATTCCACTAGATAACCAGTTTTCATCGATACCTTGCTCCACTTTCATTGAACTTGAGAAAATTAATCAATAAAGCGATATTTGATAAATTCCTAGACAGAATTTTACTCTAAAAATGAGGTATACATTACAGTGGTACAGTGCATTGACCTGCAAAAATCAATTATCATGAAATTCCTTAAAGTTGCATAACATACAGTACAACTCAAAGTAAAGTAAGAAAATTTTCTGTAAGAAGTCTTCTGTTTACCTATCTTGCCCTCCTTTCTCCTCTCCACCCCAAATCTCCTTACAACTACCTTTGACCCCTCACCACAAGCTTACCCCTTGTTAAGAACTCCATTAAGACAGCTAGCAATGTGATTGTAATCAGCAAAGGGGCACAATATCAAAGAAATCAAACACAATAGGAGTGATAGAGTTTTTTAGAATGTGAATTTAATGTATTTTAAAAGGTAAAATAAAGTAGGTTAAAGTAGGAGGCCATTTGGGGGGAGCCAAAAGGTGTGAAATGGTAAAGCAGAACTTTGCTGATTCTTCCTTCCTGGTTGGACAGTCTTACTTTGTTTTGGGTAGTACTGTATGTAGATCATATGCTGTGAGGAATGCTGGAATGTATATCAAAATAGCCGGGATATCAATATTAATTTTGTTCTTACTTCAAAGGAGTCTTGATTAATGCTTCACAGTGTCTCTAATAAGGAATTGTTTTGATTTTCCCAAAATGTGAATGTAATGTATATGATTGAAGATTATGTAGCATAAGGTTGGAGAACATTCTTAAGCGAAAAGTAAAACATTATTTTCCTTTGGTCATAATGATTTCCTTTAGGCATGACTTTCCAAAGGTGATCACTTATTATATCAGCAAGTTCTTTGGGCAAAATATAGGTCCTTTGGATGCATGCATAAGTCACTCATTATCACTCACTTCAACTATTGTGGATTTGACAAAGACCCAATCCTTTGGATACATGCCCAAATCACTCGCAATAATTCACTTATAATATTCTGGATTTAGACAAAGATCGCACCCTTTGGGTAATAGTTAGCTGACCAATGAAAATTCAGCCAAATATATTGACCAATAACAATCCAGCCTAATATAAGAATAAGAATAAGAAGTTTTACTTTTATTGGTCACGTAGTAGCACAGTACATGTGAAATTTTGGTTGGTCATTGAAATGGTACACTCAGTTAAATTACAGTTAGGAATATAAATCATAATCATATCTAAAAAAAAAAAGAATTAGTTTATATAATAATAATAAGATTTTGATTAAGTAAAATAATGGCACTGGGAACAAGGAATTTTAAAATCTAGACGTTCTCAAAGGCAGTACATGCCATCTTCTTCCACAGGGGGTTCGGGACAGTTCGGTGTTAAGAGGAGGTAGTACATCTCTGACAATTTTTGTTGCTGTTTTTATAACATCTTTTGAGTGTATTTTCTCAATACTATTCAAATTAATATCGTTGCCCCTGAGGATTTTTTTTACATACTTTCCCTGGTTTTGTTAATTTACGTTTCTACAGAAGGGGGCACTATAGTGAATAGTTTGTGCACCTATAAGGCTGCATTCTCATTGGCTAGCAGATATTAGCAGATGGAAGGTTGAACTTAATTGCAAATGTTTGAATGGGTGGCTGAGGTCAAAATATAGGCCATAGGCCTTAAGTGTAAGAAAAATGGGGAATCAAAATGCCTCAAAAATCTATTTTGCTATCTTCTTATCTGTGTATGAATATGAGCCAGATATTGATGGGTCATTTAATGGAGAACCACCCTTATCAGAAATGGAAGTCCAATGTATTTTAATTTCATCTTGATTGTGACTGGCCGAGAAAGATACTTAAAAGATACTTAAAAGAGTAGCGATGAAAATTAGGAACGCACAATCCTCGCGACAACCTTTGTGTCAATTCTTTTTGTGGTTTGGAGAGGGATGGACGGATAGACGTTGACGATGCATCCTAAATTATTAGCGATCAAGCGCTTTCTGCGCTACTACAGCACAGTTCTCATCATCGTGATTCCTCTTCTCCTCTACCTGCCTCTGCCTATGCTTGTCAGCGGACCGGTGAGATCATTTTATTTCATTTATTATTATTTACATGAGTTGTTTTCTAAATCCATTTGAGAACCTGTTAATGTATACATACATTTTCAATATTCTTCAATAATTTGGAATTAGAGACTTGACTTTCCTTTTTGTTTTAGAACTGATATATTGCATTAAAGAGTTCTAAACAATTTCATATAGGTTCGAATTTAAAGTTTTGAAACATTGCCTTTTTTGATTTTTGTGTCCGAGGTCGCCTCGGGCCTTTTGTCATGATGCAGCTTCGTCAAGTGTAAACAATGAAAGTATGAAAGTTGTTATGATCACTAAAACATTTCACAGGCGAAATGACAACTCAAAGTAATGCTTGCCAGCGGTTACACTAGTCGTAATGATGCCCTACCTGGAATTTCATGTCTCTCTTCTTGAATATAAGATTGTAATTGGCCAAAATTATCTCAGATTGCACGCTGCATTTTCATCCTACACACATTTGTTTTGCAAAAAAAGGATAGTGGTACTGGTGGTAGTTTGGTTCTCCCTGGACTCCAAAGACACAACAGAGGAACAAATTGATTCAAAGGCCCAAGGACACAGCGCATGCATTGCATGCTATTTTCTATCTTACAACAAATATACGAGGTGTTTTTCAAATTACTTTTGCTGACTGCGCAATCACGTAATCTAGCAAGGACTGACTACCCGATCACGTAATCTGCCATCCTTTGTCAATGCCGTGGGCCGAAGTCTTGACAAGGTCCAAACAGTTGACTATCCTGTTCCTCAAGTGTTGACGGTTGGGCAGTTCTCTAAATAACAAAATAAATCTTCTCTACATAATAAAAGACAAATGTCAAATTATCAACCCCAATGCATCTTAATTCATGTCTTATAATATTTGACTTAAGGATGTTTTTAAAATTTAATTTTATAACTTGTAATATGCTTTAAAATCTCAATTTTATTACAATTGTATGTATATTTTTAATAATGGTGTCGATTTATATAAATTTTTTTAATAATTTTTAACTTCGTAATATAGATTATATATAGCTCATTGTCATATTGTAATGTATTTCAACTATATGGTTGCAAATGAAATAAACTTTACTTTACTTTACTTTACTTTAAGGAAGCAAGATGTGGGTACATGGTCCTTATCATGGCCACCTATTGGTGCACGGAAGTAGTTCCTCTCGGAATCACGGCCCTTCTTCCGATCGTCTTCTGTCCACTGCTGGATCTTGTGGCGTACAACGATATCACGACTGGATATATGGAGGTTAGTCATAAGATTGTGATTATATTCTCAACGCTGAAACTGTATGATGAGAGTTCTTGAGAAAACCACGTGAAATTGATTTGGTGCCAAATTTAACAAAATAGTTTCTGCAGCGAAACAAAAATAGCTAGCCATTAGTGGCCAACCACATTTTTTTGCAATAAAAAGATTGTTTGGCACATGGATTTTTTTATAACCTTGCTCCTACCTGCACCTAGTGTAAAATTTGTTTGTCATCCCTTTACATCGGAAAAAAAGTTTTCGTTACTTCGTACGCGAAAATGAGTTGTCAGAAAGACCATGGCCCATTCCAAGTTTCATCTGGACAGCCCTTTAGTTCTCAAGAATACTAAAAGAACTCTCAATGGAGGTTGCATCGGTGGGAAATTGACCGTTGTCTTTGTTTATTTCAGAACACAACAATGATCTTAGTCGGCGGCATGTTAATTGCAATCGCAGTTGAGAACACCAACTTACACAGAAGAATTGCAATCAACGCCATCATTAAAATTGGAGCCAGCCCAAGATGGTACGTTGATGGTGTTAAAAAAATTATGGTGATTTTCCACTGATTGTCCATGTTCCAGTCACTACTCAATATCATTTTGACTATTATAGAATTGTGTACTACAAAATGGCATATATGGATTTAAATTAATCATAAAATGAAAGCATAGATACTCTCACATATGTATTGATTTCGATTGTATTTGATGTTCCTATATGGAATCAATAAAGTTATTAATATAACCAGATAAAGTTATTAATATAACCAGATATGATAATAAATGGAGCACCATGCACTTACAATGTGCCTGGGTAAAGAGTGGAATTTGGTCTGCATGTGATACAACCGGTAAATTTTTTGTGTGCAATGAGAGGACATGTTATTCATAATGATAATGCTAATGTTGTGTCAAGGTCATGCCAAATGAAAGCATTATGCTTCTTAATCTTACACTAAAATCAGTTACGACAGAATGAATGCCTTGTCTTGATCATGACTAATCAAACAACCTATAGGGTTCCTAAGTTAAAAGTTTGATGATAAGTTGATAACACATCATCAGCTATCATGAGTCAAAAAGTGCGTTTTTCACAGTGTAATGGACCTCTCTTTCTTCATAACTAATGGACCAACTGTAAAGCAGCCTTGGGATAAAAGGAGTGTTATTTGTTTTTCAGGTTGGTACTGGGCTTCATGTTGCCCACCTGGCTCCTATCCATGTGGGTGTCCAACACAGCCACTGTGGCCATGATGATCCCAATTGTGGAACAAGTGCTTAAGAGTCTTGAGGCCCTGGAGGAGGAGACAGGTGAGTGATAATAGGAGGTACATAAGGCTGGTGAGTGATAATGGGGATAGAAGGAGGCTGGTGAGTGATAATGGAGGATAGAAGGAGACTGGTGAGTGATAATATGGGAGAGAAAGACTTCTGAGTGATAATGGGGGATGGAAGGACACTGGTGGTTGAGAATTGGGGACAGAAGGAGACTGATGAGTGATAATGGGGGATGGAAGGAGACTGGTGAGTGATAATAGGAGGAGGCTGGTGAGTGATAATTGGGGTAGAAAGAGACTGGTGAGTGATAATATTGGATAAAAGTAGACTGATGAGTGATAATATTGGATAAAAGTAGACTGATGAGTGATAATCGGGAATAGAAGGAGAATGTTGAGTGATAATGGGGGATAGAAGGAGACTGATAGTTGGTAATTGGGGTAAGAGACTGGTGAGTGATAATTGGTGTAGAAAGATTTTGGTGAGTGATGATATGGGATAGAAGGAGACTGATGAGTGATAATGGGGATGGAAGGAGACTGGTGGTTGATAATTGGGATAGAAGAGACTGGTGAGTGATAATTGGTGAAGAAAGACATTAGTCAGTGATAATATGGGATAGAAGGAGACCGGTGCTTGATAATGGGGGATGGAAGGAGACTGGTGGTTGATATTGGAACGGAAGGAAACTGGTGAGTGATAAAGGGGATAGAAGGAGGCTGTTGTGATGAGTGATAATGGGGAT
The DNA here is from genome assembly GCA_026936325.1 of Platynereis dumerilii. Classification (NCBI taxonomy): domain Eukaryota; kingdom Metazoa; phylum Annelida; class Polychaeta; order Phyllodocida; family Nereididae; genus Platynereis; species Platynereis dumerilii. The sequence goes on from JAPTHN010000034.1 coordinate 2,219,582, forward strand.
AGAAGGACATCATTGTGTGATAATGAGCAAAGTTCTGAAATTATTCCTGAACATCTTGATGGAGCTTCCTCTGCGATCACCCTTGGCAGTCTGTCTCAGATGATTACCAGCTGTGCATATGACGTTTCTTCATGGTTCTTGGGTGCAAATTTTTTGTTCTCCCGCAGAAGGCAAAATCACTGAAGATGAAGTGATCATGACAGAGAACATTAAGGAGGGAATCACCAACCCTGCTTTTGGAAGCAGCCCCAGTGTCATCTTCACAGTAGGCAGGTGAGTGCAATTGCCAGGTAGTAGATGGGCGTTTTCGGAAAGGTTACACTAGTAACTCGGGTGACACGGGTGATGAGGATTTGTTTAAGAACACTCCAGGCTCGACCCTCGTGTTTCCCGGAACCAGAACAGGAGAGCATCACTCGAGCAGGAACCAGTTTCTGTCACGTGGTACAACTCTCGAGACCCTAGTACTCCCCACATATCGGGGAGTAGCAGGAAACACTAGACTCGAGAGATGACGTTGGCACTTCCAGGAAACACGAGGGTCGAGTTTTGTGTGTTCGGAAACAAACTCTCGTGACTCGTGTCACTCGAGTTACTCGTGTAACCTTTCCGAAAACGCCCCTAAAGTTTATGTGACCTCAGCACCACCTAGTGTTATTTCAACAGCACTCTCAGCACCCCCTGTTGATTTTTACTGTTACCTTCCTCTTCACAAGTTCACCTGAGACAATCTGTGTTGTTTTCTGTTAAAGTACTTATGCCTAAGATTACACCATTATTTGACCTCAGTTTTGTATCTTATTGATAAAATAGTCATGGGCAATAACTTGGCAATAAGGAGGTATACCGAGAGATGCCAGTTAATTCCCTGACCTGATCATTTAACATACACATGTAGTGTCATGCATGCATGATCTTAAATGAAATTAAAATAACTGAATTCATCTTTCAGCTCAGAGGATTTGACAAAGGACCCTGAAACTGCTGAACAGAGGACTCCAAACAACCTGTTGAAACCGCCCTCTTCGTACACAACTGAAATGAGGGACCACGTGCCCAACTTGGACGTGAGGCGAGTCAGCCTCGATCCTAGTATAGGGAGCGCTTCAAGTGTCATTTTCAACGTTGAGAGGTATGTGTAGTCGAGAGTTACACACTAAAATAAAGATTATGCAACCTCAGGTTTGCAAAAAAATCTTACTTGAGCCAAGTTGAGGTCCAGTTTCCATTCTTTCTCTCAATTTTGTATTGTAACTCGGACTGACTCCCTACAAACTTGATTTTACAATAATACGCAAAAGAAATCTAAAATCAAAAGAAAGTAAATAAAATACTAGAAGAGTACTCACTACTTAGACATTAGTAGCGGAAGAGCCTTCAGGGTTTGCCCAGACCCCTTCGTCAGTTCTTACTGGTCAATTTTGAGCTAGGTATTGGATGATGCAGGGACGGAAAGTTATTACTGAACTTTTGTTTCAGCTCAGAGGATCTGATGAGAGAAGGACACGAACCGACTGGTTGGAAATCGCAAAAGATCATGTTGAAAAAGTCAACGTCATACACGTCGGACATGTTGGAAGACACGCCCACATTGGACATGGAGGCCATCAACAGGAAGATCCAAAAGAACAATAAAAACACCAAGACAGCTTTCCTGGGTAGAGCGCTAACCATCAGTGTTGCTTATGCAGCCAATGCAGGGGGAACTGGTACACTCATTGGAACAACTGTCAACCCCATCTTCAAGGGAATGGTCGATGAGTGAGTTAATGTAAAATAGATATACACTCTAAGAACGAAAAGGGATTAGAACAACCAAATAAGGTACTTCGCCTCGTCACAAATACAGCTCCCCATGGAGCACGTGTGTGATGCACCTCACTGGTGCTGGTGCATCTTGTCACCTCTGGTGCACACCTCAAGTTCTTACATCCACCCTACAGGTGTTTCACTCCACCCTACGCACCTTTTTTTCTCAGAGGTCTCATTGATCATGAGGTCATCCAAGGATCCTCGCTTCACTCTTCATTCGTTGATATTTTATTCCGTTATAATCTATAGAATACATTATTTTTAAATCCAACTACAGAAAATGAAATTAGCAATGTTATAAAAAATCTGAAGACTTCTAGTCCAGGTCATGATGAAATTAATGCAAATGTAGTTAAAAAAACAAGTTCTCATATCATCGGAATTATTTCTCATTTAACTAATCTCTCATTAAGCCAAGGCCAATTTCCAAATGAACTTAAAATTGCAAGAGTCACCCCCATATATAAAGCTAATGATCCGAGCCTTATAAATAATTACAGACCTGTATCTGTTTTAAGTGTATTTTCTAAAATATTTGAAAAAATCATGTATGTTAGACTTGATAAATTTATTAATGATAATAATTTGTTTTACCAATATCAATTTGGCTTCAGAGAAAAACATAATACTCTTTTAGCCTTAACAGTTTTATTAGATAAAATAACAGATGCTTTCAATAAAAATAAAGTTATAGTTGGAATTTTTCTTGATTTCAAAAAGGCTTTCGACACCATTGACCACAATATTTTGCTACAAAAATTAGAGAAATATGGCATCAGAGGAATTCCCTTATCTTGGTTAAAAAGTTATCTTTCTGATCGTAAACAGTATGTGATGTTTAATAATTTCCAATCTTCTCATTTACCAATCACTTGTGGTGTGCCTCAAGGTTCAATTTTGGGACCTATTCTGTTTCTCTTATATATTAATGATTTACCTAATGTCTCTTCAATTACTATTCCTCTTCTATTTGCTGATGACTCAAACCTTTTTTTTGAAGGAAAAAATTTTACTAATATCTATAATTCTATTAATACGGAATTATCCAAAATTTATGAATGGATCCTTTCTAATAAATGATCTCTAAACATTGATAAAACAAACTTTATGCTCTTTAGACCGCGAAACAAAAAAATTGATATAAACAATAATCTCATAATTAATAACACAAATATATCTTTAGTTAATACAGTGAAATTTCTTGGTATTCATTTAGACTCTCATATTTCTTGGCAATGTCATCTAAACTACATTAGAAAAAAAATATCTAAAGGTTATGGAATCATAAATAAAGTTAAAAAACTGTTTAACAAAAATACCTTAAATACACTTTATTACTGTTTTATTTATCCTTACTTAACATACTGCATAGAAATTTGGGGAAGCGCTGCTGCTGTTTATCTGGACCCTTTATTTAAGATACAAAAAAAAATTTATTAGAATTATTTCAAACTCCCATTATTTAGCCCATACAGCTGAATTATTCACTCAGTATTATATTCTTCCTTTATCCAAGTTATATGTTTATCATGTTCTCTTGTTTATGTATAAGATTGACCATAAATTACTCCCGCCATTATTCTCAAATATGTTTTCCTATAATACATCTATACATAGGCACAATACTAGATCATTTAACAACTTCCATACTCCAAGCATGCGCTTAACTACGTGTCAGAAATCTTTAAAATTTATGGGTGTTAAAATATGGAATTATTTCATTTCTTTGATCAGTAATTGCCTTGTTTTAAACTCATTTAAAAAAAAGACCAAACTATATTTAAATAATAATAACCTACCCGATTTTCTGTAAACTATTTCCTGTTTTGTTTTTATCACCGGTACACTTCCTGAATATGTTGTCACTTATTATTAAACTTAATGTATGTATATCAAATAATATTAATCCTACAATTTGTTTTATTTTTAGCCCTAGTCTTTTTGTTTTCTTTTAAAAAAAGAACTTGTTATTGCTGTTCTTGTTCTCCTTACTTGTATAATCAATTTATGTATTGTAATTGGGCAAAATATGTCCACTGGACATCTGCCCCCAGGTGTAACTGTTATTTTTATTGTTTCAATACATACATGTATCCTGTTTACATTTGGAATAAAAATTGAAATTGAAATTGAAATTGAAACTCACAGGCTTTCGGTAAGTTCCAGAGTAACCTTTGTATTGTTTGCTGTGTTACAGACGGTGGATTAACAATGGTTGTGGGGAGAGCCCGGTGAACTTTGCCAGTTGGATGATCATGGGCGTCCCAATTGCGATCATCAACCTTTTCATCATTTGGATTTGGTTGGAAGTCTACTTCATTGGGTTCAGGTAAGCCAATAATTCTACATCTAAATTTGAAGAAAATTATATGTGCAATTTATTAGCAGGAAATTATATTATATTGTTTCGCTCATTTTTACGTCATGGGAGTTTTCTGTCAAAGAGGAGAGAAACCGTATATAATACAACTTGACGCGATCTCAACATTCTATGTATTTGATTCACAGCGATGACTTGTTGTGCCAACCATCACTTTTACGTTTTACCTATAAGAAGACCATTTCATTTTACATTGAGACCCTATAGGCTTTCTTATGTATTCTGATTCCTGATGGCCCTTTGCCTCTAATTAGCCCACACCGGTGCTGATTGGGACGTAAAACACAACCTTGCACACTCACTCTGCTACCTGGTGTCTCATATTGCAAATCAATTCTGGATTTTCAGGGACTTTTGTGGGCGCTCGTCGGAGAAGCAGAAACAGGAAGAAGCGATCATCAGACAGATTCTACTGAAAGAACACGCCAAGTTGGGTCCGTTGAGACTCCCTGAGATCCAGTGCAGCATCTACTTCTGCATCTTTGTTGTTCTCCTGTTCTTCCGGGAACCTGGATTCATGCCTGGCTGGTCCTCCCTCTTCGGAGATGGGTCAGTATTGACTTTGTTCAGAATGGCAGCACTGTACACTTGTGTACTGACTTGACTGTAAGAGACTAAATGGAATTAAGGGGCAAAGCGTTGACGAACAATTTCTTTCGCACGCTGATACGCAATTATAACATTGTGGTACCCTAGCTACAGGTGGAAACAAACTTTTTAAAATTATTTTCAAGTGCTGGACAAACTTTTTTTTTCAGAGTCAAGTGAGAAACACTTTTTTTTTCTCCAAAAAGCCATAGCCCCCCCCCCCCCCAAAGATCATCTGGTCGGCCCCTAAGATGAGGTTGAACCTTTAACTATATATATTTGAACATCCTTTCATACTGGCAAGTCAGAGAGACATCTTGAAATTGCCATTGAAGTTGAACAGATGTGAAAAAATTGGAACCTTACTATAGGATTCATAAGTGCTTGCATGTGCTTCATCTTCTTTCAGCATGACGTCGGACGCAACGGCAGCCATCTTGTTGGCGTTTCTTCTCTTTGTGCTTCCATTTGACTACAAGATAGGTGGCGGTAAGTGTCCTTCATGAAATGAAAATGACATTCCAATTTTCAAGGTAAAGTTATTCTTTACTGTCTTCTCATGACTCGGTATTTTAACTTTTATTTACTAGACAAGAAAGCTGAACCACTTGTTACCTGGAAGTCCATGAGAGATAAGTTTGCGTGGGATGTGGTCCTGCTGCTTGGGGGCGGCTTTGCTTTGGCACAAGCCACTGAGGTAATGATAGTTTATTTCATCACAAATGCATGAAAATCGAAAATTGAAATATTCTATAATCGATGTGTTGTTAACTACAAAAAGTTACATGAAGAAAATTCTAGCCTGTGAAAGCTATCAGTATCATTCCAGTATAGTTCAGAAGTTGAGATAAGTTTCTCCATGTCTTTATTCTACAAGTTCAAAAGTGTTTGAATATATGTATGTATATATATACATTTACATGGAATTATGGATTTCAATTTTGTCCTTCCTTCTTTGCAGTCATCTGGTTTGTCGCCTGTCATTGGTAAGCAGTTATCCGCCCTGGAGGTCCTCCCTAAGCCAGTGTTGGTCATTGTAGTTGGTCTAATGCTGACTGCCATCACCCAGTTCACAAGTAACCAGGCTTCTGCTTCCTTGTTCTTGCCTATTGTTGGAGACATGGTAAGATTTTATGAATATAAAGAAATCATTTACATAACAAATGTTTCTGCTTAGTCGCCTACTGTACCACCACGAGCTATTGACTTGGGTTTTTTTTTTAAAGTAAGGACTGATTTCACCACAGACTAGGTTTAGGCCTTCAACGTTATCTAACTAAATGTCGTTCCAAATTATCACTGCGCCTTTTCAGTGATGTAATGGCAGCACTGTACAGCAGGAAATAGAGAGTTAAGACTAGGTATAAACCTGGTCTCAACGCTGTTGGTGGAATCGGGCGTAAGTGGCTCGATCGAAAAATTCAAGTAGTCATTGTTGATCAGGTTTTGTCTCACTGATAAGTGACTTGTCTATTTTAGTCCAATGATTATTCAATTCTTGAAATCTAAGATGTTGATCGGCCTTTTTGATAAATTTGAAAACAATAGAACCATCTTAATTTGGTTTATAGGACAGTTTTTGACAAAACATGGCAGCCATCATGAACAAAACAAGAAATTATTTTTTTAAAGAATTATAGGGACCTTTGTATGTAATATGAGGTTTCTTCAAACACATATTTTATTTTCCAAATATTCAATTGAAAGCCTTCTATATTTTTTGTCATGAACATGAAATTTCTATAACAACAAACTAATTCTGACTTGCATATTCGGATTGTTGCACTTTTCATGAGCTTGTGAATATCATAGGAGTAGTGAGAAGTTGAATATCTAATGTTTTCATAAAGTGTTTTTGTACACTTCTGTTATATGATCCCAAATCTTTATAAACTTAGGCTATATTTGACCAATTTCCTCAATCTCTATGGGATATGCTCCAGGAGTGCTTTGGAGATGGTCCCAAATCATTCAATCATGACCAGTGAACATCATGGTCATGGTTGAGTGGCTGCTGCCTCTCTAGCTGGTGTAGCTACTGTGTATCGACAGGGGGCAATATATACTTGATTTGTAAATTGTACTCACAAACCTCCTCTGTCGCATGAGTCCCATCCTAATATTGGAGGTCAATTAGGAGGGTACTCCTGCTACAGGGAAAGTATCTCTGCAAGTCCAACTTGCTTGTGCCCCCCTCCAGAAACTTAGAAGCTACACCACTGCAGTGCACAATAATTGATGACAAATAGCACTTGGTTGGGTATTTTTGTCCCATTAGTTAGGGACCTTCAATGTAAAGTATTTCATCATTTGGAGCTTGTAACACAGATCTGAGATGGTCCCTACAAAAAGTGTACATTCAGTAAAAGAATGGGCTTTCACTATAATATGTAATTATTTGAAGTCTTGTATGTACTGAATGTAACAGGGAAATAACTATTATGATTTACTTTATTAAGTAAAAGGGTAAATTAATGGAATAAGAATTAACTCACTAAATTGTCAATTTCAGTGCGAGGAGATGGGTATGAGTCCCCTTTTCCTCATGTTCCCCGTCGTCATCAGCGTCCAATTTGCGTTTATGCTTCCGATTGCCACAACGCCAAATGCCATCGCTTTCTCCACTGGCAGACTCACTGTCTTGGACATGGTTAGTATATCTATCTATCTATCTATCTATCTATCTATCTATCTATTTGCGTATCCGTCTATCAGTCGCGTGATCGACAGAAAAGGGCTCTTCAAGAAGTAATTTTCCTAGCTAAGGGTCTTAAAATGAGGTTTAATATACCTATGTAATGTATTCATTGTCCATGCCCAATAAAATCACCTCTGGAAAAGCACATAAGGCAGTGACAAAGATACCAAATGGTGCAAGTATATGAAATAAGGGACCGTTCAGAATTTATGACTGGGGGGGATGGGAGTTTTGCTGGAACTTTCCGTCAAAAATTGATTTAATGTGGATTTTATGTACCCCACCCTTAGGTTTCATGAGTATTTTTAGTACCCCCCCCCCCTCGAAATACAAAGCAATACACACATATACTGTTATACAAGGTCATGCGTATAGATTCCTGCCATTTCGCAGACTTTAGTGCCTAAAAAGCACGGATAAAGTGAATGTATGCATGTTTTTTAACACTTTTTCTTTGTTAAATTTTCTTACCTCCCTTGGAAGTGTTGTCAAAAATTAATACCCCCTTTGATATGAAAAACGTGTTAAAAGTTAGTACCCCCTCGGGCAGAACTCCCACCCCCCAGTCATAAATTCTGAACGGTCCCTAATTACTTTTTATTTAGACACAGATAATTTTTAAAAAAACATTCTTTACTTCAGGTCAAAGCTGGAGTATTCTTGAACATCATCTGTGTCCTTGTCATGACGATGGCCATCTTCACCTGGGGAGATGCCTATTTCGACTTCTACACTGTACCATGGGACGCGTGCAACACAACGACTTCTGCTCTCCAAGACGTCAAATTGATGTTATGATCCTTTTTCAAGTTGTTTGTTGTTTTTGGCAGATTGGTGTAAACAAAGACAGTGAGGGAAACCCTAAAAAAAGAAAAATACAAACAAATGCAGTGGGGGGATCCCTGAAAACAGGAAAAGACAGTGAGGGAATTCTTCAAAACAATTTAAATATGTCTGCCAACAGACATATTTAGGGCAGATGTCTGTTGCAGCTTAGCAAATATGGCTAACCTAGATAGTTCACACCCTCACAATATCCTTGGCAAATCAGCCCTTCTTTAGGGGTGTACTTTTTTTGTAGGCCAGACTATGCATATTCATAAACTGGACTCTCTAAGCACTCAGCTTGGATGCAAGATAATAAAGAATTCCCAACTGAGATCAAATTAAGCCCCATAAATTTATTTCAGTTCTATGTTCAAAATAAATGTCTTGGGTTGGGCTTGAACTTTGTTGTGTTTAGGTCTGCAGTACATTTGATTGGCTGAGAGAATGTACAGAAATGTACCTTAGAAATTTGTCAGGGTCTCTCCTTGACAGGATGGTTCACAATAACGCAGGGCAGTCCTGCTGAAACAACTGAGCGATGTTTCCAACTTTAGTTTCTCTCAAGACACCTGTGGAGGAACCATGAGGATGGATGGATGGATGATTGGGGCTTTACATCCTGTATTTGTGCACTGGGTTGGCTAATTAGGACAAGAGGAAGACACTGCAATGAGGCGAAGATGATTGGAACAGCCGTCCAACATAGGCCCAGGTGACTCGGCAAGAACTGGATTCGAACCTTGGACTCAGTGATTTGCAGCCTGGCAAGCTACCACTAGACCAACCATCCGCCATGTTGACTTCAAATCTTTGTCGAGTTGTTGCTTTTGTTACCATTACATTGTTTTGTTCTGTTCGTTCTATTTTCAATAAAATAATAAAAGTTAATGTAATCCATAATAATAATTACGAATGAAATTCATGTTTTTCATGTTCAAAATGATGTTGGAGGCGTTTTCAGAAAAATGCCTATATAGGCATTTTTCTGAAAACGCCTCCAACATCATTTTGAACATGAAAACATGAATTTCACAGAACCAATGCAATATGGGTACCAAAAAATACCTTCAGGGTGCCCACTCCTCCTATATTTCCTATAATTCCTATATTTTTTAAGGCCTCCTATAATTTCCTATATTTTTGGAAAAATTCCTATAAATTCCTATATTTTTCAAGTTTTCAAGATATTTCGCGCGTATATGCACGTTTTTGTCCGCGATAAAAAGCTTAAGAGTCTTTTCCCCACAGATACATGAATTTTTAGACGCGTTTTTGTCCGCGGCATGAAGTTTTCGGCTTTTGATGGAAGCAATTCGGTGATTTGCCAATGGTTTCGCTGTCAAATATTTCTTAAATTGTCTCATTAAAATAGGCGAAAACCGAGGTATATATTTTTCACCATTTGGCATATACACGAATTTGTAAACCTGCAAAAACGAACATATGCACGAATTTAGCATTCGTGTAAGTGTGAAATATTGCACACAATTAGTGCCATTTCTGGTTTTTCAAAGTTAATATTTCTTAAGAAATTAAGGAAAATATTGAATTAATATGGATTTTGTCTTGTAACTTTGATTGGCAGCTCATCTTTCAATCTGATTGGTCAGAAATATGATAACTTTATGACCCCCAAAATATCAAACGTTCTATAGCGTTCTGAATTTGATGTATAGCATTGTAATAATTATGCAATTTCTACCCCTCTTCTAATTGGCTAATATCATTTGCAGGCAACCAATCAGCTCTCTTGACCAATTAGGATTTCCTGACCCCCTTTCCTTATATGGCAAAGCCACAAATTGGCAACCAGTCGTTTTTTGGAGCCCCCAGACCTTCGTCCTTTAAGTAGTTCACTTACATTTCTGAAATATGGTACAGGCATTTGCTAAGAGGTTCTCCACAAAGTTTTTATGGCCTGCAGTAAACACTGCTCAATACAAAACAATCCATGTAATAATATATAAATCACCCTCTTCATGATTTCAATCCCGAATATACAATTGCGAAAGGCCGGTTTTGAATCCATGGATTCTTGTTGTATGTGTAATTACGAACATTGCAACCTTAAACTTGGCTAAAACTAACTCTAAACCTAAATTTAACACTAAACCCTAATTATATAGCACTTCCACGAATGTTAGTATTGGCAGATACATGAATGTATAATAAAGCACATTCACAAGTGTTCGTTTTTACATGTACACGAGCACCTATGCTCGTTTTTTCATGTCCACAAATTCGTACATGCTCGTTTTTACACCTCCACGAATTCGTGAACATGCCAAATAATGAAAAATATATACATGAACCTCCTATATTTTCCTATATTTTACGGTGAAAAATTCCTATATTCCTATGATATTTTGTGCGATGTTCAGTGGGCACCCTGTACCTTGGTGTTTCCTGCTTCAGCTCATATAATTTTTAAGCCAAAATAGTTATAAATTAACTAAATATAGAGCGTCAAATGATAGTACAAATAGTAACATGTGACAGTGCGTGACTTTCACATGTTTTTAATTTCAAATGAAAAAAGACAGTCACATTGATCACAAGCTTGTGACCATTTGTGACAGTCACAGTATTTCTTGGTCACAAATGTGTGACCCTCTTCTGACTGTTATGGTGTTTTGTCTGTGACTAACTGTGACCATTGGAGTTTAATACGTAAATTTAAATAACTTTAATAAATTAGGAATTTGGGAGGGTGGAGATTGGGATTAATGCTTGGGATTAATGCTCTGTACAGGTGTATCAGTGCTACTATGTTACTAAAATTTATGTTAATGAAGTTTATTTGTCCATACAGTTACGTTTTAGGCATGTTTCCATAATTATTTTATCAGCTTTTTTTTTTCAAAAAGCCACTTCATTCTGAGTATGAAAAATTTGTAATACGGGTAAGAGAAGAACTTTGATGTGTACTAAGTTATCTCATTTTTTTGCCAAAAAAGTTGGTGATCTGCATAAAATAGAATGCCAAATGACAGTAAAATTGTAACATGTGACTGACGTGATTCTGACATTGAGATTCAAACAGAAGACAGTCATATTTATCTCACAAACTTGTGACCTTTTGTGACTTTCACAACATCACATAGATCTGTGAGACTGTGACTGTTATAATGTCATGTTGGTTACAGCTTCACAGGTACCCTGTGAATAACCGTGACCATTAGAAGGGGGGGGTGAAAACCAGGGATCATAGGCATCGGAGGCAGGGGGGGGGCGATTTTTTTTTTAAGGGGATGTTTTTTTTAAAGCAATTTTTTGTGTACTTAGGTTTCTTGGGGCAGTTTGGGCATTATTTTTGGGCAGCCTCCAAAGATTTTGACTGGAACAATGTCATTGACACTATGTGTGACTGATTGTGACCATTCGAATCAGTCCATGACAGTCCAAGTTTAAGAAAGGTTCTACATGAGAACTCATTTTCCCATGCTTGAGTCAAATATTTATTTAAGGCCTTTCATTCAAATTGAAGAAGAAAGTCATGTTGATGACAATTTTGTGACCCTCAGTGACTATCAAAATGTTGCAATTGTGTCTGTCTGTGACTGTTACTATTTTATGGTCACTACTGTGTGACTGAGTGTGACTATTCCAATCAGTCCTTGTTGAAGAATTTGTCCACATTGGCACTCAATTTCCAAAGCTTGAGTCAAAAATGTAAAGCTATTCTTTCAAATTGAAGAAGAAAGTCATGATGATCACCATTTTGTAACCCTCACTATCTATCAAAATGCAGCATTTGTGACTGTTACCACTTAATGGTCACTGTTGTGTGACTGAGTGTGACTATTCCAATCAGTCCTTGTTGTAATGTGCCTCCATGGGCACTTATTTTTCCATGCTTGAGTCAAATAGTTAAAGATATTCTTTCAAATTGAAGAAGAAAGTCATGATGATCACCATTTTGTAACCCTCACTATCTATCAAAATGTAGCATTTGTGACTGTTACCACTTTATGGCCACTAATGTGTGACTGAGTGTGACTATTCCAATCAGTCCTTGTTGAAGAATGTGCCTTACATGGGCACTTATTTTCCCATGCTTGAGTCAAATAGTTGAAGTTATTCTTTCAAATTGAAGAAGAAAGTCATATTGATCACCATTTTGTAACCCTCAGTAACTATCAAAATGTTGCATTAATTTTGTGACTGTTACCACTTTATGGTTACTACTGTGTGACTAAGTGTGACTTTTCCAATCAGTCCTTGTTGAAGAATATGCCTACATCAGCACATCTTTTCAAATTTCAAGCTTAAACTGTGACCAAAAACTAAGACTTTTTTTTCATTGGAATCTGGAAGCAATTGATGAGATAGATTGACACTAAGTCTTGATGTTTCTTTCAGCTGACAGTAAGAATTAAGTGACCATAGAAGGTCATAGAATCAACCTGTAGGAAAAAAACCTCCATGCTACATTTATTATTTTTTAAATTTCGAGTAAGATTTGCATTGTCTCTCAGTGATCCCAGTGTTGTTCTCTAAATGATGAATGATGAATCACATTGATCGAGAAATCGTGGCTAATGTTGACCAATATAGTATTTGTTACACTTATGTGACTAACTGTGACAGTTGATCCTTAATAAAAAGGTTACCTTTCCCAATAACAGCACACCTCATAAGTTGCAACAAAGCAAAATATAACACTATTTTCCAATATGATATGATAATGTACCACTGTTAAGATATTGAAAAACATATTTACATTCATCTTATAATTAGATTAAATTATTTCAGTCAACCAACACAATTACAATTCAATGGCAAAAATTCAACCATTTGTAAACTATACTCTTTTTGTGTAACATCTGAAAATATCAGCCTACACTGGTATTTACTCAAGACATAAAATTGTCTAAAAAAATTTTGAACAAATTTGTACCAGTAACCAAACTGCCAGTCAGTCAAGATACGGTTTAACATTAATTAACAACCACTGTCATTGTTGGTCACCGATGGTAACAGTCACACCAAATGACCACCCAGTCAGTCACGAACAGTCACCAAAATATTTAATTCTTTCACAAAAGACAAGGATCTAGTTGGATTTTCAAAATACTTATCCACTGTGGCTAAATGTACCTCAGTGTGAAATGAATAATAGCTAATTTCATAGTCCAATAGCCACTTCCTCCAGCATAAGTATGATCAGTTATAACACTAAGTTAATTCAGTTGTGAATTAGTCAAAATATGCTAAGTTCCCTGGTCTGCTCCTTGTGATCAGACATGGCACAATGTTTAATAGCAATTAAGAGTTTGATAGTGTAAAAAAAAATCAAGAAAGTCCAGAATTGCAATTAGAATCCAATGAATGCCTTGAACATCAACCACTGTAACTACAAAAAGCTAATTGCAATTTTGTTCTCCTCAGTGCCAGCAGCATTACTGTGAGGCTGAAAGATCACAGACAGTCAAAAGATGATCACAGGCAGTCACAAGATGATCACAGACAGTCACAGATGATCACAGACAGTCACGTTTAGTGCTGAATACTGTCGTGACTATCAAAAAGCGTGACTATTTAGCGTAGCGTTACACTGTGTTTTTTGTCCCCATGGTCTTAGTGTACCAAAAAATCTGTGTGACTTTTATGTGACTGTCAAGTTCTCACAAAGACCTATCTGGTGATGTAAAGTAACACACAGTCACATCAGTCTTTCATGGCTTTGTGGCTGTTCAAAGTCAAGAAAAACTGTCACAAAAGCACCTTTTTCAAACTTTGCCATCTTATTCATGCTGGCAAAAATCAGGAACATTTTCTAAAAATATGCGCTTTTGGTTTTATAAAAATTCAGGTCTTACTCTTTCCAATGACATCAAGATATCATCAATATCGATGGTGAAAGTGCAAAACCTTGCATGTCAAAATTTTGCTATTTTTAAATTTTGGGTGGAATGACTATTTTAATATCCAATACACGTTGTCAGTTGATTACCTTGCCAGTTTGCTATTTTTGGAAGCTGTAACACACCGGTAACTGAATGATTTCACCAAACCTTGTATGTCGATAGGTTTCAAAAAGTGAAAGTGCAAAACCTTGTAACTCAAATCAGAACTTTGAAGCACATATTGTGGGATATTTAAACTTTTTTTGAAAAACAATTACTGTGTTACTTTTTTATGACTCCCAGCAAGTTTCCTGATTAAAAAAATTTTACCTCCCTATATTTGTTTTGGTGATGTAGGCTATTGAAAAAGAGAGTGCACGAAAATTTGAAAAAATTGTCATTTTCCTCATTTTTGCCATTGTAGCCACTCAATAAAATTTGTTATTGCAATCTGTCACAGGCAAATTATAATTTTCACTTTATATACATAGATTGAAAGTATATTCAACGCTGCCAGTTGCTTTAAAGTGTGATAAATGATCGAGTTACAAGGTTTTGCACGGGTAGAAAGTGAAAGTGCAAAACCTCGTAAGTCGACATTTTCAATCACATCTGATTGTAACATCAATGCAAGGGGTAAACGACCTCTGACAAAAAATTTGCTACAACAGGGTGTCACTTTCTATGTATCTAGTTGACCATAACTCACTTATTAATAAACATTACCTTAAAAAAAGACACTTGACAGTTTTTTTCAATTTCTGAAAAACAGCTTTTTTTGACTTACGAGGTTTTGCACTTTCACCATCGATATGTTGATTGGTTTGATTACACTTCCCTTCTGAACTGGACATGTCAAAATGCACATTTCGGAAAATGGACATTTTGGTGATTAACCCTATCACTGTAGTGTTCAGGTGCACACGAAAAATATGCCATATTTTTTTTCTGTTAGGATTAACTCTTCTCTTTCCAACGAGGTTAATATCAGTAAAATCGGACTTAAACTTTTCATGCTACAACATTCTGAAGTTGAAAAACCAATTGGAGGCGATTTCAGAAAAATGCCTATATGCGTCATAGAATAATTCTATTCGATGCAAGACACCTGGATGATGCAATAACTTGTCACAAAAATTTTACCTTCAAACATTTGGGACATGGTTTCAATCTCAGGCCATGTGCTGGAAAAAGTAAAAAAATATTCTATAAAAAATGTACGCAATCAATTCCGCTTCTCAGAATAGTACACCGATATAAACAAATGACAAGTGCACATACTACTAAAGAGGTCAGATATGGATCAACACCTTCACCTACATTCAGAACTTTGATACTGTGTGTATAACAATAGAAAAATGTGTTGTTTTGATAAATTAAGTACTTGTAATCGAAGAAAACAAGAGTTGGTCAATCAGAATCAGGTCACACTGCATGACATCGGCACATTGTCACTCACGTAGGCACAGTGAGCCCAAACCAACTTTGGGGTTTAAAAAATGCCCCAGTATAACGATAGGACCTTTCCTAGCTGAAGATGAGACGAACAAGCAGATGTAAAAAACAAGAAAAACAAAAAATTCTGTTGGAAACTTTTTGAGATATTGAATTTTTTCACTTTCTGATTTATCACACCCCATTTTTAACATCACAAGTCATGTGGAAAGTCTGTTAAATGAGCACCGCCTTGGCAAAACCAGTTTCATTGATAGAAAATATCATTCAAAAGACATAGTAATCCTTTTTTTTAATAAAACATTTTTGCTGTTGCATTAAATGCAGAAAAAGTGTGACAAATCATGCATGCATAATTTCCAAATAAAGTGTACATTTTTCAAAAATTTGCATGCTCAACTATTCCCCGGGCATTAGCAGGTAGTATTATGAAATGTATGTGCGTACATATTTGACAGAGCTTTTGTACTGATATAATCTTATCCTATCAATTAGGGAGAGTAAGGAGAAAACACATCAATTTATCTGATTTTAAGAAACAAACAACAATGTTAGCTGAATAATCTAACATTACTTGACCTGTACAATACTGTTTGACTACAATCCAATTGAAAAATAATAGGTTTTTGAGTAGAAGAACATCCATGGTCTTCTATCATTAACTTCAACTCAGTACAGGAATAAAATAACGAATTGATAAACCATAGCATTATGAATAGCCAATACACTGTATATTAAATGTCTATTCGAGGTTCCAAACCTGCGCACTGCCTGACATCCAATCCATTCACCCAATTTGATAATTCTGTGATTTTATTCATAAAATGAATTTAAAACGAACTGATTAAAACTAAGATACCAAAGTTCATAAAACCAATTGCGCACTTCTTCTTTCTTTTTTAAAAATACCAAACTGTCAAAGGCAAGCACACAGGCAGACATCTAAGTATTTATAACCATACATTTCATGAAGAATTATATATTTCCAGAATAGCCATATCTTTTTATAATTCTAATTTTCAATTTTATTAAACAACTATTATAAAATTTGTGTTGTGTCAATAATCTAGAAATTGTGGTATATATTAGTAAATATTAGGGTAAAGACAGCAAATACTTCTCTAGTGCTTGTGACACAATTCTAAAAAATAAACAAAAGGAAGTTTATCACACACATCATCAATATGGGACTTTTCTCAACAAAGATAACACTCTGTTTAATTTTATAATATCATCTAAAACACACAAAAATATTGTTTTGATGTTTGCTCACATGCATTTGTAACTTGCACCCCAGTTAGACGGAATATCACCCAAACAAAGGAATGTGACAAACCAGAAATTGAAAAATTGCAATATCTGAAAAAGTTTCAAACAGATTTTTGACTGGGGACTCCCCAGTCAATAGAGTAAAATGGGTCTGACAGGGAAATTTGGGACAAGCCTGTGGCATTTGATTGAGGGTGGAGGTGCATGTAATTGATGTGGTAATACCAAGTTTGGTCTTAATAAGGCCGCTGGGATATGGATGTTGTTGTACGACGTCGTTTTTGGCTGTATCAGGCATTTGAAATTAAAAAATGACATTTTCTGGGTTTTATTGCTGCTGGTAGTGGTAGTAGTAAGGGTTCTCCCTCAGCTCACGTAGAGGAACAACCATTTCGAGTACAAAAACGGTAGACCACTTTTTAGAAAGCTGAGGCAATGTTCTCTCCCTAGACAAGCTTTATTTCTCCGTATTCATGTTCTTTTTGATGAATAATAAACCCCATTTGTCAATGAGTTTCATTTTCAAATTTATGCAACTTGTTTTTCAAAAATTGAAATTTATATGACAGCTGCATGATTCGCCTGTATATATTTATTCTATATTATTATAATCTATCTGTCAAGGCATCTATCCCAGGAGATCTATCTGGATATAGATCAGTTTACTAATAGGGCCTAACTTTATTGACAATCTTGAAAGGTACAAATCTGCACTTCCACATTAAGTAGACTTACATGAATATTGGAATAGAGTAGGCCTAGGTAAATTATACTGATCTAACTGCAGTAACAAGTTAGGCCTAATGCTTAATTGAGTGCATGGGTGTAGGCCTATAATGTAATAGCTGCCCCTGCTATTTCTGGGATCAGAAATAGCAATGCTCGGACTTATAATGTAATAACTTTTGAGGGAGTAAACTAAAGCAAACTTTAATCCAGCCTGAGAGAAGTCATACTTATTTGAGTTGATAAATTATAGATTTATAGGCTGCTAAGCCTTATGTGTACCTTTTTCGCATTTACTATTTGCCCTAATGGGTGTTTGTGGTCATAAATAAAAAATCTTCAATTCTTCATCTATCTATCTATATATGTATCTATCTAGCTATATATCTATCTATCTATCTACTATTCAGATCTAATCTTCCTCAAGCAAAGATAGAAGATCGCTGGCCGGCAGCTATACGTGTGAGCCAGTTGTGCTGCAAGTGTTTTACTGTAAATGAAACTCAGGTGCTTACAGAAAAGCACATGAATGTTTCTTGTGAGTCACATCCCTACTCTGCAATGTTATTCATGCAGTGTGACACATAAGCATTTAATGAAGTCATACACTATACTTGGAATGCTACCAGGAGAAGTCATTCAAAGTGTCACACCACTCACGAGTGGCCTGCATAGGGTCACCTAGTAATGTGGCTTATGTTATGAGCCGCTCATCTGTGCTGCTGTTACAGTAGACAAATGACCAGTACTTACATCCGGCTGCTAGTGGACATCATTGACCTCATAACAAGCCCTATCAAATGCATTGAAATGAAGTGTCAAATTGTCACAAGGCAACTTGTGACCTCATGCAGTTGCACCGAATGACACCTTGAATCTCCTTGGAGTAAATTAAATTAAAGACAAAAATCATTAGTATTATACTAATGTTTTCTCGACAGTAAGGTAGAAATCGCTAGTTTTTCAATTACACAATAACTTGACAAGAAGAAGGGCTGATGGCTCCGCACTTTAGGGTAAATAAGGGAAATTGAACTGTAAGATGCCTTAAAGGCAGTCCATGTTCTTAGTATTTCAGAAAATTAGCAAAAATATCTGAATGATAAGAGGCAGAAGAAGAACAGCGATGCCTTCCTTAATAGAGGAAGAGCTCCCCCCCCCCAAAAGGTGAGGCAACAATTTTACACGACCCATCAGACCATCAGTATTTAGAACTAATTCTTGGAAATTTTGGTTGCTTGCCCAATGATAATTTCTGTATATATTCGTTTGGAATATTTAGAGATTTGTGAGTTGGTGGACGGACGCATGGATAGGTAGGTAGATCTATGGATACTGGATAGACAGATAGATGGATGAGTTATATACAGAGATAGTACAGAGATAAATACATACAGAGATAGATAGATGCAGAAATAGATTTTTAAAAAAGAGCTAATTTCATCTTCTCTATATATTCAGACTGTCTTCTAATAATATAAGTGGCTGTGTTTTGCTGCACTCCCAAATTTATGTCAACTCCTGGATATGTGGCTGTAAGCATCTCTTGCGCTGCTCGCATGCTCCCAATGGCTCTTTACAGTTTAGCCAACTCCCATGGCTGCTGCAGATATGTTTAAAGATTACTGTTCAAAAGACTGCAGGCACAATGCCCTTCACTCTTATTATTTCTGCATAATGTCACATGAGTCTAATCTCACTTTGCCTAATTGTCAAACTAGTTCTGCTACACTGGAAGAATTCTGTCAGCTTTTTGGCCTACAGGACAAATTCCATTTTTCCTTCCAACTTCACGCCCGCCTGTCCCCAGTCATTGAATCCATGGATTCTTGTTTTGTTCTTTATATCTGCTTGTTCGTCTCATCTTTAGCTTCGTAACGGTGCCTAAAAATTAATTTGTTGCTTCACCAAGGTGGGGTACAAACATGAAGGAAGTTAGATACACTGCTGGTTATAACATTAGTTACTATGCAAAATTGTGTACAGCATATATAGGTCTAATATCTGTCATGATTGAAGTTTTTGTGCTGCATCTTATTCAAACCCTTCGAAACTCCAGGCACCTCCCCGACATCCACCAAGTGACTGTCTCAACTTTGTCACCTGGAAGAGATGTTACCATGCATGATGAGTTTTATGACAGTTTCAACACACCACTCTTCTTTGAAATATTGCTTAGCGACAGCTTCTCTGGCAACCGCTATTCTCTGCCTAAAATAGCCTTAAAAACATTCCCAAAACACCGTCATCCAATATAATAGTTCGTACTACAATTGTGTATTGGCATTTCAATTTCAGCAGATTTCCATCCATTCTAGCCTACCGCTTTTCAAAAGTTATGATTGCATGACTGCTGCTCTGTTTCAGCTCTGAGAGTGACACTCCCTCTTCTGTGTCACTTCATGTGTTGCATCAAGCACCTGCTCACTAATGCCTGGCTATATAGTAGCTTTCACCGGGTAGCTTCCATTCTCATATGTTAAATATGCATTCTAAAAAAGCCCTTTATAGCCATACTGTCGCATCGATAATTGTGCCATATTTTGTGGATATACCTTGTATGTCAAGTATTGTGTACAAGATAAGTGAACGTCACTGAACGATTGTTTTGCTCCCAGAGAAATCGTCTGCTCGTCATTCCAATCGATTTGTGACAGGCGTGAGTGGCGGGTGTTGCTAGGGAGTGTTGCTGAGGTCATTGCTAGGGAAGCTGTTACTAAGAACTCAAAGAGAGGAAGATGAAAGTTAACGGAGCATGTTGACTATGTTGACTCTGCCAGGAAATTCCCGCATGCAAACTTCTCTTCAAGATGACAAAGTTGCGGCAGCCACCAGGTGGTGCCAAGTGAGGTTCCTAGGGTTGCCGAGGGTTTCAGTTAGATGCAGCATTTAAGTAGGAGCGCTGGAAGGAAGTAGACAGTATTTTGTTTCAACCAGACTCAAAGAGACCAGATACACAACTTTAGCTTGATGTAAAGAGGCAAACTTGAAGTTTTGTATCATACCATTCAATCAGCCACCCATGTTAGCTGATGCTGTAGGATCCGTTTACCATAGATCTGATCCATGAAGTGGATTAGTGGATGCCATATCCTGTTATTTGCTGTAACAATGTAATTCTACAATCTACATTAATTGACAAACCCTGAGCCAACAGAACCAGTTTTTAGGCGTCCAGATGAAAAGTTAAAATTGAAATACCTATCACAAATTGTAAGTTGAGATATCAAAGTAGCAAATCATAAGTCTGCTCTGCTCTAGGACCCATTATTGTCCATTCTAGATAGCGTGAATACCTACAAGTGCTGTAAACCCAGCTCCTTCTGCATTTATCATAATTTTATGGCAGTAACAATTAAAACAACAATACCTGCCATAAAAATGATGGTTTTCTATATACCATGAATTAATTTATTTAGAGTTTTTGTATTCATTATGGTAGCTGGCATTAAAGAGACACTGCTGATTTTACAGCGTAGCATCAGTGCTCAAGCACTCATGTTTGTCACAAAATCGAATGGAAGCTTTTTTCATTGATCAGCAGACGACATCTTTGGGAGCAGAGGAGCTCTGTTAGAGGACATTCACCCTCAAGTACTCGATTTCGTGAGCATCTTTTATTTTGCCATATTGTTTTTTGCCTTTTGAAAAACATTGACAGTCACTGCTTTAGTAACATCAACACAAAAGAGCAATACTTGAGAAGTTTATGAGGCCTTGGCATGTTGAGGATAAGAGAGAAGAGAATCTATTCCTGAGAAAATCCCACAGGTGGCAGCACAATCTTGGTAATATTTATCTTTACATTCACAACAGTTGTTCTGTGAAACCATTATCCAATCATCTTTCATACTTGCTGCTAACAGCTGATAAATGCGGAATTTCTCTGGCACCAGAATTGCTAGGACAACACAACCGACTGAAAGGACGACGAGGAAGAAGGAAATGGTAGAGAAAATAGGAAAGTAAACAAAGGCTGTGCGAATTCATTGCTTCAAAACATTTAACGCATGATCCAGGTTTCATGTATTGATCTATTCTCTTTTTGGTTCTTACTTTTTTACAATCTGCCGAAACCTTCTAGAAATATGATCCTTACGAAGCTTTAGAATCTTCAATGTAAATATCAATGATTGATGCTGTTACTGCAATACATCCATTTCAATCAATACCAACAAAAACACATCATGATACTCACAGTTGAACAAAATAATTATTTCTTGCTCATGAGATTTCATTGATTCGTGACAGATGCGAGTGAGTGGATGTTGCTGGGAGTGTTGCTAAGGTTGTTGCTAGGCCAAATATAGTGGTTGCCAAGGAAGCTGTTGCTAAGCAGGAACTCACAGAGAAGAGGATGAAAGTAAATGGAATGTGTTGACTCTGCCAGGAAACTCATCTACAACAGAAAATTCTCTTTAAGATGACAAAGTTGTGGCAGCCAACAGGTGGTGCTTAATGAGGTTCCTAGGGTCCTAGGGTGCCCAGGGTTTCAGTTAGACACAGTGCAAAGTATTGATGGGAGTAGGGAGTAAAATATATATTTTTACAACCAGACGCAATGAGAGCATATATCAGAGACAAGCAGTGGTGTCAGTTCCTATGGGGCTGGTGGGGCAGATGCCCCACCACTTTTTTGCCAAAGTATACATGTTATTGAATTTAAAAAATGTAATTTTTTCCCTGACATATTCCATGAAGGCGTGACTACTATTTGCCCCATCACTTTAAAACGAAACTGACGCCCCTGGAGACAAGCTTGATAAAAGAGACAAACCTGAAATTTTGTACCCCAATATGGTTTACTCACCCTCCGAAGCTATAGTAACAAAAAATAATGCCTACTTTGGAGGTATATTGCCAGTAGGCCTATGACTACAGATGTTTCAATGATGTATCTAAACTAACTAACCCAGAATTCACTGAACTTTTTCTATAGAATATGTCTTGCATTGATCGGCAGACAACATCTTTGAGAGCAGAGGAGCTCTGTTAGAGGACATTCACCCTTAAGTACTTAGTTCCATGAGCATCTGCTTCTTTCTGTTCTTATTTCTTTTTTTCTGTTGTAAGACATCGACTTGGTTTAGAAACATCAACACAAAAGGGAAATACTTGAGAAGTTTATGAGACCTTGGCATGTTGAGGGCTGAAGAAGAGGATCTGTTTCTGAGAACATCCCACAGGTGGCAGTGTGGTATGGGAGGAAGTAAGATGCTGATGTTTACTTCTCTGTGAAACACACGTCAGTATTCATCAGTATTGCTTACGTACTAAATAGCTGGTTGACGTAAAAGACGGAATATCTCTGGTACCAGACTCATGAAGAGACCCTACCTGCAGGGAAGAAGAAAGAAGGAAAGGAATAGACAAGCTTTTGGAAGAGCTGTTTTCATTGCTTGCAGAAACTGAATGCTTATCCACGTTCATACTTCATAGATATTATCCTGAACTTTAAGGGCAAATCCAGCCCCTGTGATGACTTATTATCTAATGGCAGCTTGAAAGTGTCAAAGAATGTGAGTTTCAAAAGTTAATCCATTCCATCATCCAATGCATTAAAATTCACATTTTCATAAATATGAAAGTTTTAGAAAAGAAAATGGGTCAAAAGGGATTTCCCTACCTCACCCGGAAATTTAAAAAAAACAAAAACCGAGGACTGTCCATTTATGCACCATCAAGGGAGGACAGCACAGATAGGCGAACGACCTTGTTTTGCTGACAGGCAAGTCGTCTGCTCAACATTCCATCGATTTGTGACAGGCGTGAGTGGGGGTGTTGCTAGGGAGTGTTGCTAAGGTTGCTGCCAGGGATTATTAGAACTCAAAGAGGAAAAGATAAAAGTAAACTGAGCATGTTGACTCTGCCAGGAAATTCCCGCACGCAAACTTTGCTTCAAGATGACAAAGTTGCGGCAGCCACCAGGTGGTGCTAAGTGAGGTTCCTAGGGTTGCCGAGGGTTTCAGTTAGACGCAGCACAAAGTAAGGATGTCGGCAGGGAGTAGACAGGATATTTTGCCAGCCAGACACACAGAGTGCAGATATCAGAGACAAGCTTGATATTAGATACAAGCTTGCAGTTTTGTATAATAATATGGTTCACTCACCTGCCAAAGCTATAGTAACAAAAGAAGTTGCCTGCTAAATTTGAAGCTCTGTTCCGAGAATTACTACAGATGTTTCAGTGATACAAATCTTTTGACTGACTCTCCTATAATATACTCGAATTTTGTTAGTTGTCCAAATGAAAAGTTTCACATTTTTAAGTTGCGATGCCATAGTGACAACTCAAAGCCTTTAATATCCTCTCCTAACATCAAAACTTGAGCACTCATGCTCACCACAAAACCAATAGAATCTTTTTTCAGTTGATCAGCTGGTCTAATAGATATTTGAGAGCACATGAGCTCTGTCAGAGGACATTCAACCTTAAGTACTTAGTCTATGAGCATCTACTTCTTTTTTTTCTGTTGTAAGATATTGACTTGCTTCAGAAACATCTACACAAAAGAGCAATACCAGAGAAGTTTATGAGACCTTGGCATGGAGGGTTGAAGAAGAGGATCTATTTCTGAGACAATCCCACAGGTGGCAGTGTGGTATGGCTGTTAGTGAGATGCTGATGTTTACTTTTCTGTGAAACACACATCAGTATTTATCAGTATTTATCAGTATTTCTTACACACATGTGCTGGTCGGTGTGAAAGACGGAATGCCTCTGGCGCCAGAACATGAAGTGCACACTACCTGCAGAAAAGAAGAAAGAAAGAGAGAAAGCAAGAGAGGGAAAAAAAAAGAAGAAAAGAGAAAGGAAGAGGATACAAACCTAAACAAGCCTTCAGAAGGGCTGCATTCATTGCTTCCAGAAATTGAATGCATGGACAGCATGGTTCTTCCTCTTTCACAGGACCACTGTCTTCATCAATGAAATTGTGTTTGAAAACAAGAATAGTTTCTGTTGTTCATTTCACTCAAATACATCCATTTCAATCAATACTTTAAAAAAACATGATAGTGCTTCTCGGAGTTGAACAACATTGTTTTGCTCATGAGATGACTGCTTCTAAAGCTTTTTCCTACACATTTGCGCCCCAAAGAAAAACTGCATCCCATTTTATGAGCTATGACAGTCTTCCGACACAGCGACTTTTGAAAAAGAAGGATTTAGAAGTGGCTCCTTTTGCTCTCATTCAGCATCAGCTTTGGAAGCAGCCTGTTGGTGTAAAAGACAGAATATCTCTGGCGCCAGGCTCATAAAGGGCACACAACCTGCAGAAAGAAAGAAAAGAAAAGAGAAAAGGATAGAAAAAGTAAACAAGGACTGCATTCAATGCTTGCAGATCCAATAGGTGATTCAGGTTCAACTATTGATTTATTCCTTTTTTTAATCTCTTTCCTTTTTGTTCCTTTTTCGAGCACAGACTTTTCAGGACAGCATTAACATCTGTGGTGAATATGTACTTTTTTGTTGATGTTTGTATATATACACCAACAGCGGAATTGCATGTCAATAAATCACTGGTTTCTGAAATCAAAAGTTGTTGTTGGGATAGTAGCTACTTGGCCTTGTCTTCCTAGCATTGGTCTACATTGTATAGATTTGTGTTCAGTTCATGAATTTGGAGAAAAGAAGGAAGACAAACTCATAACACAGAGTAGTCTTTCAATGGAGAAAAAGTTGTGTCAGTTGGGACTGTAGAGAATTGCTTGAGCTTAAGTGATTTTCTGAAGCATCGATTAGTGCACTCAAACATTGGTTTTCTTCTCCTTATGTCTGACCTTTGATTTCGCCAAGTTATGTCCCCTCTATCACCCCCCCATCCTAACTCGCCCCCCTCCAGGCCTCCCCTTCTATTCTATATCTTTACTCTTTTCTCTTTTATGCCTCCACCTTTTCATCCTTTCTTGGTCTGTAGCCCAAATCTCCCATGTCAGATCTCCTCCCACTAATTCCAAAGGCTTCAGAGGAACTCTTCTAAAGATCTTCAAAGTGTTCTTCATTGAATATTGATGAGGATGCTGATTGCTACAGAAGCGGGATCACACGATGTGAGGTGAGATGGGAGAGTGCGATGGGGAGAAGTTGATGAGGCTGGAGACTGGGCATCCAGGCATCTTGCAACTGAGGCTGTTGGGGATGTTGACATGGTATATAGCTCAAATGTTGATGAGATGTTATTTGTGTTCCTTGTCTGGGAATATAATATGCTAAGGCAAGAAAGATAACTACACACACAGTGTCCTAACATACGGGTCTTCCCCTTTTGCAGTTTTAAGCTTGTGGGCGTACTGTTACGGACAACAGTACAGTTGTGGTAAACATGGTGAATTATATTATTGAATTACTAAAATATTCAGCCAGTCCTTTTAACACATATGTCAGATATGCCCTTTTTGCAATGTGGGGTGTTCTCTATTTGTGTAACCCTTGCTTCCCCTTCAGGAGCCAAAACCGAAACGTTCATCTTGAGAATTATTCTCTGACATCTTAGGCAAACACATTTCACTCTAGCACTTATGGAACCACCTGAATAGTTTGCACAAAGTTGAAACATCTCAATTTCACTGGCCCACCATGCAGGCAGGTTTGCCACATACCAGGAGCATTGCATGATGGCTGCTCTATTCTATATCTGGTTGTGACACTCCCTCTTTTATGTCACCTCATGTGTTGTGTCAGCCACCTGTTGCTCACTAATGGGTGGATAGATGATTTGGGCTTTACGTCCTGTCTTATATACTTGATAGGCTAAGCTACTGATTAATGCAAGGCTATGTAGTTTCTGATGTTATCTGGTCTCCCAGAAGAGCTATTCACTGCCATAACTTTTGTTGATACTGCATAATGTGTCAGCGATTGCCAGTCTAGGCTACAGACAACGAGGCCACATCACTGCTAACTGGGCTGTGTAGTTTCCAATGCTATCCAGTCTCCCAGAAAAGCTATTCACTGTCATAACGTCTACGTGATTTTTGTCTTTACGTGATTTTTGTCTCATATGTAATTTTCATCTGTATATACCCAAAACTGTATCCCTTCATTTGTATATACTTACTCATCGTTTTTAATATGTCGGCAAAAAGCACTTGTGCTTATGTTGTATGCTTTGTGATATCCGACGTTAAATAAAGATTACTTTACTTTACTTTACTTTACTTTACCAGTCCCTGTCATAACTGAGTTGGGCAGATGTGTTTTTTATCTGCTGAATAACATTATTGTCATTGCTACATACGTGTAAATATTTAAAGGATGACAACACTGAAAGGTAAATGACCTTGGTTTGCTCCCAGAGAAGTCGTCTGCTCAACATTCCATCGATTTGTGACAGGCGTGAATGGTGGGCGTCACAGGGGAGTGCCTCTAAGGTCAATGCTAGGGAAGCTGTTGCTAGGAGCTAAAAGAGAGAAAGATGAAAGTAAAGGGAGCATGTTGACTCTGTCGGGAAATTCCCCCACGCAAACTTCTCTTCAAAGAGATGACAAAGTTTGGCATCCACCAGGTGGTGCTAAGTGAGGTTCTTAGGGTTGCCGAGGGTTTCAGACACAGCACAAATTAGGAACGATGACTGATTTATATTAAAAATATAGTGCCTGCTTACCTTGAATCTCAGTGGTGTGATTCATTACAGGTGTTTCAAAGATGCAAATCTTGCCTGACTAACCCCGAATTTAGTGAATTCTTCTGAGGTTTCTGATGACAGGTGAAACTTGAAGTGTCACATCTGTAAGTTGCAAGCTACAGTTAAAGTTCTCAAAAACGTGTATATCTATACCATCACCATTTTAGCAATCATGCTCATGACAAAATCCATAGAATCCACTGATCAGTAGATGACATCTTTGACAGCAAAGGTGATCTGTAAGAGGACATTCACCCTTAAGTACTAAGTTCCATGAGCATCTACTTCTTTCTGTTCTCATTTCTTTTTTTTTTCTGTTGTAAGACTTCGACTTGGTTTAGAAACATCAACACAAAAGAGCAATACTTGAGAAGTTTATGAGACCTTGGCATGTTGAGGGTTACAGAAGAGGATCTATTTCTGAGACAATCCCACAGGTGGCAGTGTGGTATGGCTGTTAGTGAGGTGCTGATGTTTACCTTCTGTTAAACACACATCAGTATTTATCAGTATTTCTTACACACATGTGCTGTTAGCAGCTGGTCGGTGTAAAAGACGGAATATCTCCGGTGCCAGAATATGAAGTGCACACTACTTAAAAAAAAGAAGAAAGAAAGAGAGAAAGAGAGAAAGAAAGAAAGAGAGGGAAAAAAGGAAAGAGAGGGAGAAAAAAAAGAGAGAAAGGAAGAGGATAGAAACCAAAACAAGCCTTCAGAAGGGCTGCATTCATTGCTTCCAGAAATTGAATGCATTGACAGCATTGTCCTTCCTCTTTCACAGATATTGGACCACTGGCTTTATCAATAAAATATTGTTTGAAAATAGGAGAACTCTGTTGTTGTTTTCACTTCAATTCATCCTTTTCATTCAATACTTAAAAGAATATTGCTAATGCTGAGCATTCAGAATTGAACGACATTGCTTTTCTCATGAGATGACTGTTTTTAAAGCTTTTTCCTGCATATTTGCACCCCAAAGAAAGACTGCATCCCATTTTGTGAGGTATGGCTAGAAATGGCAGTCTTCTGATGCAGTGAATATACTAAACAAGAAATTTAGAAGTGCCTCCATCTGCTCTGATTCAGTGCTAGCTTTATTAGGAGCAGCCGGTTGGTGTAAAAGACAGAATATCTCTGGCGCCAGACTCATAAAGGGCACACAACCCGCAATAAGAAAGAAACGAAAAGGAAAGAGAAAGAAAAGAAAGGACGAGAAAAGGATAGAAAAAGTAAGCTCCATTCACTACTAGTAGATCCAATAGGTGATACAGGTTCAACTATTGATTTATTCCTTTTTTTAATCTCTTTCCTTTTTGTTCCTTTTTCGAGCACAGACTTTTCTAAACAGCATTAACATCTGTGGTGAATATGTACTTTTTTGTGGATGTTTGTATATAATACACCTCATACCTTTTTTGGTGATGTACATCAGTGTAACTGCATATCGATGAGTGGTTTCTGAAATCAAAACTTATTGCTACGGATGAATTGAAATCTGACAAACTATTGGAGTTGTGTTGGAGTGGGGATAGCAACTACTCTTCGTATCATTGATCTGAACCTTACACTGAGTAGTAGATATGTGTTTTTTAGGAATAAAGTGAAGACACTGTCATGAAATGGAGTGGTCTTTCAAAAGGGTGGTCGCTGGCCCGATTGACCACTGTTTTATGCACTCACTAATAACTATATGCTGTGTTTATTAATGATGTTGTCATAATGAGCACTTGGACTTCTGGGATCATAAACTAAAGACATGCAACTTGGTAGGTTATAGTACCTCCTTAAGGGCCTTACTCATAACTGTTTATGGCATCATGTGATGTTTATGTTCACTGATGGTCACTAGCCACTAATATCCAGACTCCTGGTCTCTTGGACACAACATGATCATTGCCTTTCTATGACTGAGGTTTTGCATTTGATGGGTCATGAATCACACTGGTTGCTAGGACTGTTTTTGGCGTAAGATGGAGCGAAAGGGTTGTTTTTCATGTCCTCTACTTTTCATTGCTTTTCTTCTCTGTTTATCTTTTAAACTGTTTCTTTAATGGTCTTTTTTTCTTTATGTTTGTCCCTTTTCGCAATGATTAGTTATCATCTCTAAGACTCAAAGAGTTGGCAACTGCCAAAAAAAATTAATAGATCTATAGTACTGTAACTCTAGCTACACAGACAAGGGAAACAAACAACATCTCATCAACATCCCCACCAGCCTCAGTAGCAAGATGCCTGGATGCCCATACAGTCTCCTGTCTCATCAGCTTCCCCACAATCGTACTCCTCAATGTCACCTCACATCGTGTGATCCAGCTTCTGTAGTAATCAGCATCCTCATCAATATTCAATCAAGAACACTTTGAAGATCTTTAGAAGAGTTCCTGTGAAGCCTGTGGAATTAGAAGGCGGAGATCTGACATGGGGGATTTTGGCAACAGACCAAGAAGGGATGAGAAGGGAGGAGGCATAAAAGAGAAAAGAGTAAAGATATAAAATAGAAGGGGAGGCCTGGAGGGTGGGGGCCAAATTAGGATGGGGGTGTGATAGAGGGGACATGCCTTTGCGAAATCAGAGGTTAGACATACAGAGAAGAAAACCAGAGTGTTTGAGTGACCCAATCGATGTCTTCGAAAATCACTTAAGCTCAAGCAATTCTCTAAAGCAAGGAAGATAACTATGCACACAGTGTCCTAAAATATAGGTCTTGTCCTTTTGCAGTTTTAGCTTGTGGACGTACTGTTATGGACAATAGTACGGTTGTGGTCAACATGGTGAATTATTGAATTATTTCAATATTCAGCCTTTATTATTATTATTATTATTATTATACAAGCATTTCTATAGCGCCTTATTCAGAATATATCCTGCTCTAAGGCGCTTCACATGTAAAATTAAGATAACAATAAAAATGTAAAATGTAGAATATAAGATAAGAGTATGTAGTATAGATTAAATACTGAAAGCAATTCTAAACAGGTGAGTCTTTAAGTGTTTTTTAAAAACAGTAAATGTTTGACAGTCTCTGAGGAACTTCGGGAGTGCATTCCACTCAGTGGCAGCGGCAAACTGGAATGTTCGATCACCATAGGAACGTAGTCTCGATTTTGGTAGTGCAAGATATAGTTCCCCGATGAACGAAGTGATCTTGCTTGTTGACGTTCATGTATCAACTCTGAGATATAAGAAGGTGCGAGGCAATGGAGTGCCTTGTATGTCTTGATCAGAATTTTGTACTGAATTCTCCAGGTTACTGGCAACCAATGTAACTCCATCAGAACTGGGGTGATGTGGCATGTACGTTTCGTTTTGGTAATTACCCTCGCAGCCATGTTTTGGACTCGTTGTAAACGACTGGTAGCTTTCTGTGACACACCGTATAGTAGCCCATTCGCATAATCAATTCTTGATATGACACAAGCTTGAACTAGAGTCTTAACTGCTGGTGCAGTAAGGTAGCTGAGGATGGATGCGATATTGCGTAGCTGGTAATATGATTGTTTACAGACTGTTCTGATGTGACTTTCCATTGTACAGTGCTGGTCAAGTGTGACACCAAGATTCTTTAATGTAGGTCTTGGATTAAAGGCAGTATCACCCACTTGAGTCACGAAGGCGGAAGTGCTTGGGAGTTTTTGTCTAGTTCCAAAAACAATCATTTCCGTTTTGTCATCATTTAATTTAAGAAAATTTCTGTGCATTCAAATTTTAATGTCGGTAGCACAAGCTTCAATCCTCTTGATTGCCTGGTCCGTATGAAGTGGGTGCTTGAAAACAACATAAAGTTGACTATCATCGGCATTAGGGTGCATCGTCTGCCCCTATATGTTCAGAACATCATGCACTTTTGCATGATTGTTCCCTTGTATCATAAAAGAAGCCCTGTAAAATTTTATGAAAAAATTCTAATGACAAAGGGTGGCACAACAGCCTTGAAATTTCGGTATTAGGTCATATTTTAGCGATTCGCGGTTATAAATAATATTGTCAATTTTAAATGAAATGATTTTTGAATGGCACAGTTAGATTCCTTAGAAAGAGAGCTTTCATTTGAATACCAACATCAATGGTTTCCATTCAGTAGAAGTCAAAATTGAGTTGAGATATTTTCATTTTTATCGGGTAAAATGTGATAAATCAAAAAAAGGATGTCAATATGACTTTGGGAAGTCATAGAAGTCTACAAAGTGGAAACATGGTGTACTACATCATCTGATAAAACCTTGATTGCATTATGATGTGGTCAGAAGAAAAAGAGATGCAGAACAGTGTCTCAACGAACTGTTGTATTTCTCATATTTACATGTAATTTATGAAAATGTGCACATATGAATTTGATGAATAACTATCTGGAAAAAATTTTCAATTTCCTACTTTCTTCAGCAAAGTGTTCCTTATGTTTTATTCTAACAATTACGTCACAGTTAGGCAGAAGTTGAGCTTTTAAGTTGATTTTTCCAAACATTCTGTTATAATAGTCAGAAACTTTCAGCTTTCCAAAAAACTTAGGCATGAGAAATTTTCAGAAATATAGCTTTCTACCATTCAAATGAAAGACAATTTTCTCCTGAGAATAATGGTATAGGAATTGAAATCATACAGACAACCATAAGTTAGATATTTCTAACCGCGACTTTTCAAAGCATAATTTTTTGACAATTTTGGACACAACTTTGACACAAAAGTGCCACCCTAAAGCCACATCGCATCTAATTGAAATTTTGCAGAATGTGTTTCTATGGGCAAAGGTACAATATTGCAAAAGTGCAAATGAATATTTTAATTTTTTCATTTTTAGGGGGCAGACGATGCACCCTAATCGGCATAGAAGTGTCTTTTCAGGCCATGGTTGTCTATTATCTCTCCCAAAGGTGTGGTATAGCAAGTAAACAAAATGGGCCCCAAAACTGAACCCTGGGGAACACCAAACATAAGAGAACGAGGCTCTGATGTTGTACTGTCGATCTGGATGGACTGTGTCCTGCCAAGAAGATATGAGCGAAACCAGCTTTTCCTTTTAACACATGTCAGATATGCCCTTTTTGCAATGTGGGGTGTTCTCTATTTGTGTAACCCTTGCTTCCCCTTCAGGAGCCAAAACGTTCATCCAGAGAATTAGTCCTGACATCTTACTCATAAGCATTTCACTCTAGCACTCATGGAAGCTCCTGAATAGTTTGCACAAAGTTGAAACATCTCAATTTCACCGAATGATCCACCAGACTGGCTTGCCACATACCAGGAGCATTGCATGATGGCTGCTCTATTCTATATCTGGTTGTGACACTCCCTCTTTTATGCCACCTCATGTGTTGTGTCAGCCACCTGTTGCTCACTAATGGGTGGATAGATGATTTGGGCTTTACGTCCTGTCTTATACACTTGATAGGCTGAGCTACTGATTAATGCAAGGCTATGTAGTTTCTGATGTTATCTGGTCACCCAGAAGAGCTATTCACTGCCATAACTTTTGTTGATACTGCATAATGTGTCAGCGATTGCCAGTCTAGGCTACAGACAACAAGGCCACATCACTGCTAACTGGGCTGTGTAGTTTCCAATGCTATCCAGTCTCCCAGAAAAGCTATTCACTGTCATAACGTCTACCAGTCCCTGTTATACCTTATCTGAAAACTGAGTTGGGCAGATGTGTTTTTTATCTGCTGAATAACATTATTGTCATTGCTACATACGTGTAAATATTTAAAGGATGACAACACTGAAAGGTAAATGACCTTGGTTTGCTCCCAGAGAAGTCGTCTGCTCAACATTCCATCGATTTGTGACAGACGTGAGTGGTGGGTGTTGCTATAGGGAGTGTTGCTAAGGTTGTTGCTAGGGAAGCTGTTGCTAAGAACTCAAAGAGAGAAAGATGAAAGTAAACGGAGCATGTTGACTCTGCCAGGAAATTCCCGCACGCAAACTTCTCTTCAAGATGACAAAGTTTGGCATCCACCAGGTGGTGCTAAGTGAGGTTCCTAGGGTTGCCGAGGGTTTCAGTTAGACACAGTGCAAAGTAGGACAGTGGCAAGGAGCAGACAGCATATTTTGTCAGCCAGACACAATGACAGCAGATATCTTAAACAAGCTTGATATCAGAGGGCAGTTTTGCAGCATCATATGGTTCACTCACCCAAATAATTTAGAGTAACAAAAATAGTGCCTACTTACCTTGAATCTCAGCGGTGCGACTCATTACAGATGTTTCAAATATGCAAATCTAGACTGACCAACCCAGAATTTAGTGAATTATGTTGAGGTTTCTGATGACAGGGGAAAATTTAAGTGTCACGTCTGTAATTGCGAACAACAACTACAACTAAAAACTTTTATATCCTATCCTACCATTACCATTTTAGCACTCATACTCATCACAAAATCCATACAATCTTTTTTTCTATTGATCAGCAGACAGCATCTTTGAGAGCAGAGGAGCTCTGTTAGAGGACATTCACCCTTACGTACTTGGTTCAATGAGCATCTGCTTCTTTTTTTTTTCTGGTGAAAGACAATGACTTGCTTTAGAAACATCAACACAAAAGAGCAAGACTTGAGAAGTTTATGAGACCTTGGCATGTTGAGGATTATAGAAGAGGATGTTGAGGGCTGAAGAAGAGGATCTATTTCTGAGACAATCCCACAGGTGGCAGTGTGGTATGGCTGTTGGTGAGGTGCTGATGTTTACTTCTCTGTGAAACACACATCAGTGTTTATCAGTATTTCTTACACACATGTGCTGTTAGCAGCTGGTCGGTGTGAAAGACGGAATGCCTCTGGCGCCAGAACATGAAGTGCACACTACCTGCAGAGTGCACACTACCTGCCGAAAAAAAGAATGAAAGAGGGAAAGAAAGAGAGAAAGAAAGTGAGGGAGAAAAAGAAAGAGAGAAAGGAAGTACAAAGAAGAATAGAAGCCTAAATAAGCCTTCAGTATGGCTGCATTCATTTTATGAACTATGGCCAGAAATGACGCATTGACTTTTGAAAAAGAAGTATTTAGAAGTGGCTCCTTATGCTCTCATTCAGCATCAAGTTTGGGAAGCAGTCTGTTGGTGTAGAAGACAGAATATCTCTGACGCCAGACTCATAAAGGGCACACAACCCGCAATAAGAAAGAAAAGAGAAACAGAAAGGTCTGAAAGGAATACAAAAAAGAAAGAGAACGGGACAGAAAAAGTAAACAAGGGCTGCATTCACTACTAGAAGATCCAATAGGTGATGCAGGTTCAACTATTGATTTATTCCTTTTTTTAATCTCTTTGCTTTGTGTTCCTCTTTCGCGCACAGACTTTTTCGAACAGTATTGACATCTGTGGTGAATATGTACCCATATGTTGATGTTTGTATATATTCACCTTATATAACCTTGTGTGATGTACATCTGGGTGACTGAATATTGATAAGTCACTGGCTTCTTAAATCACAGCTTACTGTTACAGATAAATTTAAATATATAAACGATCTGTCAGAGTTGTTGTGAATTGATATCTGGCCTTGTCTTCCGCCATTAGTCTACACTGATTTGTGTTCAGTTTATGAATTAAGTGCGAAGAAGGAGGACAATCTCATAACACAGAGTGGTCTTTCTCAAGGATGGTTACTGGTCCGAGTGACCACTGTTTTATGCACTCACTAATAACTATGTCATGTTTATTATGATGTTATAATCATGAGCACTTGGACTTCTTGGATCATAAACTTAAGATATGCAACTAGGTAGGTTATAGTACTAGTCCAGGAGATTTATGAAAAAAAGGGGGGTAACCCAAAACAAATTGCAATAGTAATGTGCCATATACCAAATGAAAGCTGAGAACCTCCTCTATAACATATCAAAAGTATACCAAAATCTACTTAGTGGAACATGGTTTTCTATAGGGGGTAACTATTGGTAATTATACTTGCCCCAAATTTGCGTTTTTAACATAACAATTTTGACTTAGAAGCAATGAAACCATACAAATCCCATTGTAGCCCATCTGAATAGCTGCCACAACTGACAGACCTTAAAGTCAATGAATATAATGAGGTTCTTGAGCACAGTCCTCCTGCTTTTGGACCATTTAGGTCTCACAGAAGCTAAGAAAAAGATAGCACAGGTATGCGGTTTGGTTTATCTTCTGCAATATTCAATGAAAAGTATAAATTTGTCATATTTGGATTACTCATTAAGGCAGCTATCATTTGAATAACATCATTTAGTACTTTCCATAATTGTCTCAAGTTTTTGCAAAAGGCCATGTACACTGTGTGCAGGGTCTGGTGATATAAATATCCGAAATTTTGTAACACATGGGAGCATGATTAGCCAGGACATTAATGTCACATTATCTTAAGTCCAATTATCTCAGGAACTATTCAAGCTACATGAACAAATGACACATCTATTTATATGTTTTAAGACATGCAGAATCTGAAAATGACATTAATTTCTTTCTACATTATAAATATCACCTAATGGCCAGATACTTACAAAAAAATTACATTTATTACACATTTCACATTTTTCAGTTTATTCCACATCAGTAACTCTGTTTGATGACCTCATTTGACAAGAACTAAATACCAGCTTTCAAATGAGGCATAATATGTCTGTAAGAGATGATTATTTGATGAGCTGTGTTATTTTAAAGATTCAGATTTGTAATTCTGTAACCTTTCAGCAACACGGGTGAGGCAGAATTGGCGGTCAGTTTGCAAGAGGGGGTTTCCATACACCAGATTTTTTTATGCCAAATATTGTCAGAAAGATATTTCAGATGTTTCCATTGCCAATTATCATTCCATGGGTTTTTTGTGAGGGCATTTTGGATTAAAATCTAAAATTTGTAAAATCACTTTTAGTGTAATTGTAAATTTCCGTGTTAAACTTAAAGCAGCCAGTACTCTATCATACTTTATACCAGTGGATAAAATAATAAGCATGAAGAACATCTCAAACCAAAAGCTAGATAGCCCTTGATGTCAACTCTCATTTAACATAAATGTGATTTTTTGTAATCATTTGGCCATTATAAGGTGATATTTTATAATCTAGAAAGAAATTAATGAGCACTTTCATTTTCGCGTTACTGGAACTGTAAACCCTGTCAGAGCTAAATAAATTTCACCGTAAGTGTCAAAAATATCCTCGGAAACACGAGGTCGTCCCATTTATTTTCAATTCTATCCTAATCACTAGATGGCTCATTTCTAACCTATCAAATGGATAGCCTTTGATGAGAGCTTTTATGTGGCACCTTGGTTTCCTTGTTACTACAATCACCTACCCTCCAAAAGCAAAATAAATGTTGGTGTCTTGGTCAAACTTCTTCTCGGAAACACAAAATCATCCCTTGGATTTTCATTTCTACCTGTCCTAATCACCAGAAAACTCATTTCTTACCAATCAAACGGATGTTGATGGAAAGCACTTTTTGTCAGCTTTCATTTGGCACCTTGGTTTTCTTGTTACCAGAATTTTCAACCCTGCCAAACCTAAATAAATGTTCCTGTCCGTGTCAAAACTCCACTCGGAAACACAAAAGCCTCCCCTGTATTTTCATTTCCACAGATCCTAATCACTAGATTACTTATTCAGAACAATTCAAATGGATGTGGATGGATAGCTCTTGATGTCAGCTCTCATTTGGCACCTTGGTTTCCTTTTAACTTCAATTGCCAACCCTCTAAAAGCATAATGAATGTTGCTGTCCAGGTCGAATATATTCTCGGAAGCATAAAATCCTCCAATGGATTTTGATTTCCACCTGTCCTAATCACCAGATAACTAATTTCTAACCAATCAAAGGGATGTGGATGATAAGTACTCGATATCAGCTTTCATTTGACACCTTGGTTTTCTTGTTGCTATAACTGTCAACCCTCCCAAACCAAAATTAATGTTATATCCAGGATGAACATCTCCTCGGAAACACAAAATCCTACCTTGTATCTAAATTTCCACCTATCCTAATTTTCAGATGACTCACGAATGCTTAACTAAGCAAATGGACATGGATGGATAGCCCTTTATGTCAGCTTTCATTTGGATCATTTGTTTTCTCAATGACTTCAACCCAACCAAAGCTAAATAAATGTTGCCATCAGTGTCAAGGATCTCCTTGGAAACACAAAATCCTCCCATTTATTTTCAGTTCCACCTATCCTGATCATGAGATGAAGCATTCCTGAAAAACCAACTGGATGAGGATGAAAAGGCCTTGCAAGCTAA
Organism: Platynereis dumerilii; assembly: GCA_026936325.1. Classification (NCBI taxonomy): domain Eukaryota; kingdom Metazoa; phylum Annelida; class Polychaeta; order Phyllodocida; family Nereididae; genus Platynereis; species Platynereis dumerilii. The sequence continues at coordinate 2,257,022 of JAPTHN010000034.1, forward strand.
CATCAAGGGCTATGTGTTTCGTTGGTTAGGAATGAGTTCTATGGTGATTAGGACAGGTGGAAATGAAAATACATTTGAGAATTTTATGTTTCTGAGAAGATTTTAAACCCGGACAGCAACTTTATTTTGCCTTTCGAGAGTTAAAAGTTGTAGTAACAAGGAAACCAAGGTGTCTAATGAAAGCTGACATCATGGGCTATCCATTCTAATCCACTTCATTTGTCAGGAATGAAATATCTGGTAATCAGGATAGGTGGAAATGAAAATACATGGAATGATTTTGTGTTTCCGAGGAGAATTTTGACCCTGACAGCAACATTTATTTTGCTTTTGAAGGGTTTACAGTTGTAGTAACAAGGTAATCAAGGAGCCAAATGAAAGTTGAAATCAAGGGCTATCATTCCACCTGCATTTAATTGGTTAGGAATGAGTTATTTGGTAATAATGATAGGTAGAAATGAAAATACAAGGAGGATTCTGTGTTTCCGAGGAGATTTTTGACCCAGACACCATCATTTATCTTACTTTTTAGGGAAAAGGCAGTTGTATTAACAAGGAAACCAAGGTGCCCAATGAAACACAATACAACCTAACTAAGTTGCTCAAGATTGCACATGAGAACATCATGTAAAATCATAATATAGTATTCTAGCATTAATTTGTTTCCACCATGTCTCTTGGTCCGTCCTGGACCACTATGTTTCATGTAAAGTTGTTTTGATATTGTGAATATTGTGAAAACAAACAAACACAAGTTACCAATAAATATCGTAAGTAATTTAATTTATTGAATAGATAATGACAGTGATAGGATTACTAAAAGTTGCCCTTAATCGTGATTGTAAACCTCTGCTATCCACTTAAAATCTACCAACCATCCTGATTTTAGGATGTGTATCACGCAAGTGACACACAATTGACAATTTTTTCACCTTCTACAAAAGGAAAAGTAGGAATTTATACCTCAAATTATATACCTCTGAAACTAGCTATATCTGACACTCTCAAATTTTAGCATCACATATGCTACAGATACTGGACCCAAGGCCATTTTATATTGCCACAATTTATATTTTTATCATTTTGCAGTGACAAACTAACCAAACAGTCAAGACATTTCAATGAAAAATTAAGTTAACATAGCAATGTGGGTATGCATCTGAAAGCTCTCTTTGTGAGGAATTCAAATATGCCAAAATCATTACCATACATGGAACATTAAGCAAAATATGCAAAACCGCGTATATGTGATATAATTTACCCTCGGCCAGCCCAAAATGGAGCCTTAGCACACTGAATATGCTCAGAAACTTCATGATAATACTTGAAATTGATGTTTATCAGTCAGAGCAATAATACAAATAGTCATACTGGGGTCTTGTATTGATTTAATCCTTCTGAGTCATAATCATTATGTTACCAACTAAGATTCTGGACGAGTATGACACAAAATACTTCACCCCCCTTAAAAACCATGTTCCACTAATTAGATTTTGGTATACTTTGGGTATGTTATAGAGGAGGTCCTCAGCTTTCATTTGGTATATGGCACATTACTATTGCAATTTGTTTTGGGTCATTTCATAAATCTCCTGGACTATACCTCCTTAAGGGCCTTACTCATAACTGTTTATGGCATCATGTAATGTTTATGTTCACTGATGGTCACTAGCCACTAATATCCAGACTCCTGGTCTCTTGGACACAACATGCTCACGGCCTTTCTATGACTGAGGTTTTGCATTTGATGGGTTATGAATCATACTGGTTGGCAGTACTTGCTTTTAGCGTTAGATGGAGAGAAGGTGTTGTTTTTCATGTCCTCTACTTTTCATTGCTTTTCTTCTCTGTTTATCTTTTAAGCTGTTTCTTTGTTTGTCTTTTTTCCTTCTGTTTGTCCCTTTTCCCTATTATTAGTTATCCTCTCCAAGATTTGGCAACGGCATATAAAAATAAGTAGATCTATAGTACTGTTACTCTAGCTACTGCTGAATCAAGCAGAGCAGGTCTCGGCCCCTCCTACCATCTCTTTGTTGTTCTCAAATTCAAACATTCTTTGAGCTATACTAACATGATAATACTGATGTCTGCAAGAGAATCAAGTCAAGCAAGCCCTACATACACCCCTCCCCCCCCCATACCTTTCTCGTTTCTCTCTTGAGATAGAGAAACTGTTGAGCTGTTGGGATTGTAGAGTTTTGCTTGAGCTTATGTGATTATGTGAAACATCAATTAGTGCACTCAGACACCCTGGTTTTCTTCTCTGTATGTCTAACCTCTGATTTCGCCAAGCCATGTCCCCTCTATCAACTCCCCCCCCCCCCTCAATCCTAACTCGCCCCTCTCCAGGCCTCCCCTTCTATTTTATATCTTTACTCTTTTCTCTTTTATGCCTCCTCCCTTCTCATCCCTTCTTGGTCTGTTGCCAAAATCCCCCATGTCAGATCTCCGCCTTCTAATTCCACAGGCTTCACAGGAACTCTTCTAAAGATCTTCAAAGTGTTCTTGATTGAATATTGATGAGGATGCTGATTGCTACAGGAGCTGGATCACACGATGTGAGGTGAAATGAACGAGTGCGATTGTGAAGTTGATGAGGCTGGAGACCGGGCATCCAGGCATCTTGCAACTGAGGCTGTTGGGGATGTTGACATGGTATATAGCTCAAATGTTGAGGAGATGTTATTTGTGTTCCTTGTCTGGGAATATAATATGCTAAAGCAAGAAAGATAACTATGCACACAGTGTCCTTATATACGGGTCTTCCCCTTTTGCAGTTTTAAGCTTGTGGGCGTACTGTTACGGACAACAATAGGCTACTGTTGTGGTAAACATGGTGAATTATTACAAGATCCAGCCCAGGGTGAAATGGGAAAAATCGAATCTCCTAAAACCCAAAATTTGAAAGTAGAAATTGATCACATAAGTAAAACAAACACATACGGCGTTTGAAGTTTATAATGTAACTCTTCATTTGCGCAACTGAAAATTGGTCAGTTTCCCAGATCTTTCTCAGAAGTGAATACTGATAGTAACCACAACGATTTAATTTGACAAAAAAGTACTGCACTTAGAGATTCTAAAATATATGTGAACATACCTGATGGCAACTACTAGAACTGTGCAAACTTTCATCTTGGTACTTTAAGAGAAAGTACTACTTCAGGCCTTTTTAGAACAGTGCATTTTTAATGTTGCTGAGTTTACGTCTACCGGTCTCTGTTACACCTGATCTGTTCACTGATCTGTGCAGATCTGTTTTAATCTGTGGAATAACATAACTGTCTTTGCTACATACACATATGCATGAAAATGTGACAACCCAGATAGGTGAAGGACCTTGTTTTGCTCCCAAGGAAGTCGTCTGCTCAACATTCCATCGATTTGTGACAGGCGTGAGTGGTGGGCGTTGCTAGGGAGTGTTGCTAAGGTTGCTGCAAGGGAAGAACTCAGAGGAAAAGATAAAAGTAAACTGAGCATGTTGACTCTGCCAGGAAATTCCTGCACAAAAAGTTCTCTTCAAGATGACAAAGTTGCGGCAGCCACCAGGTGGTGCTAAGTGAGGTTCCTAGTGTTGCCGAGGGTTTCAGTGAAACGCAGCACAAAATAAGGATGGTGGCAGGGAGTAGACAGGATATTTTGCCAGCCAGACACACAGAGTGCAGATATCAGAGACAAGCTTGATATTAGAGACAAGCTTGCAGTTTTGTATCATAATATGGTTCACTCAGCCACCAAAGCGATAGTAACAAAAGAAGGTGCCTACTTACTTTGAAGCTCTGTCGCGAGAATAACTACAGATGTTTTAATGAAATAAATCTAGACTGACTAACACTCAAATTGTCATATTTTGGAAGTTGCGATGCCATAATGACATCTCAAAGCCTTTAATATCCTCTCCTACCATCAAAACTCGAGCACTCATGTTCACCACAAAATCAATAGAATCTTTTTTCTGTTGATCAGTTGTAGGTCTACGACATATTTGAGAGCACATTACATGAGCTCTGTCAGAGGACATAGACCCTCAAGTACCTAGTTTCATGAGAATCTGTTTCTTTTTAACTTCATTTCTCATTTGTTCTGTTGAAAGACATTGACTTGCTTCAGAAACATCAACACAAAAGAGCAATACTTGAGAAGTTTATGAGACCTTGGCATGTTGAGGGTTGAAGAAGAGGATCTATTTCTGAGACAATCCCACAGGTGGCAGTGTGGTATGGCTGTTAGTGAGGTGCTGATGTTTACCTTCTGTGAAACACATATCAGTATTTATCAGTATTTCTTATACACATGTGCTGTTAGCAGCTGGTCAATGTAAAGACGGAATATCTCTGGCGCCATGAAGTGCACACTACTTGCAAGAAAGAAAAAGAGAGAAAGAAAGAGGATAGAAACCTAAACAAGCCTTCATAAGGGCTGCATTCATTGCTTCCAGAAATTGAATACATTGTTCTTCCTCTTTCGCAGATATATGTAGGACCACTGTTTTTATCAATAAAATTTTGTTTGAAAATAAGAATAGTAGTTCATTTCACTCAAATTCATCCATTTCAATCAATGCTTTGAAAAAAACATGTAAGTGCTGCTCACGACATTGCTTTGTTCATGAGACAACTCTGCTTCTATTAGCCTTCCCATTTTATGAGCCATGACCAGAAACAGCAGTCTTCTGATGCAGTGACTTCTTAAAAAGAAGGATTTATATATCGATGGTGAAAGTGCAAAACCTCGTATGTCAAAATTTAGCTATTTTTAGATTTTTGGTGGAATGACTATTTTAATATCCAATACACGTTGTCAGTTGATTACCTTGCCAGTTTGCTATTTTTGGAAGCTGTAACACACTGGTAACAGAATGATTTCACCAAACCTTGTATGTCGATACGTTTCAAAAAGTGAAAGTGCAAAACCTCGTAACTCAAATCAGAACTTTGAAGCACATATTGTGGGATATTTCAACTTTTTTTGAAAAACAATTACTGTGTTGCTTTTTTATGACTCCCAGCAAGTTTCCTGATTAAAAAAAATTTACCTCCCTATATTTGTTTTGGTGATGTAGGCTATTGAAAAAGAGAGTGCACGAAAATTTGAAAAAAATGTCATTTTCCTCATTCTTGCCATTGTAGCCACTCAATAAAATTTGTTATTGCAATCTGTCATAGGCAAATTATAATTTTCACTGTATATACATAGATTGAAAGTATATTCAATGCTGCAAGTTGCTTTAAAGTGTGATAAATGATCGAGTTACAAGGTTTTGCACGGGTAGAAAGTGAAAGTGCAAAACCTCGTAAGTCGACATTTTCAATCACATCTGATGGTAACATCAATGCAAGGGGTAAACGACCTCTGACAAAATATTTGCTACAACAGGGTGTCACTTTCTATGTATCTAGTTGGCCATAACTCACTTATTAATAAACATTACCTTAAAAAAAGACACCTGACAGTTTTTTTCAATTTCTGAAAAACAGCTTTTTTTGACTTACGAGGTTTTGCACTTTCACCATCGATATACAGTGCCGCCTGTAAGTATGTGAAACGCATGACATTGTGCCATTGCATCAATGCTTAACATCCTCAGCCTAACTGCTTGTGGAGGCATGAATTTTCATCGGATGAAAGGGAAACAAAGTGGGTCATAAAGGCCGATGTGTGAGGCAAGTGGGATAAAAATAGCAGCCCATTTTCTTCGCTGTAGTCGGAGATAGGTATGGGTCAAAATCTTTGATAAGTAAGTGAACCACCCTTCCCTATCTTTTAACATTGGGCCTGCGTTTCACTTACTTATCAAAGACTTTGACCCATACCTAACTCCAACTACAGCAAAGAAAATTGGCTGCTATTTTTATCCCGCATGCCTAGCCCTGGACCCCTGTGGGACAGGGGTCATGAATCGTCGCATTGAAAAATCATGACATTTTACAGAAAGGGTCTGGGAGAATTTAGATTGCTCTTAGTTTAATAGTCATGGCAAAACCAAGAACATTATTTGAAAATAGACAACATTTCCTACTGACGGCACCTATTTCTATATTTCTACTTGTTGAAATAAATGAACACTCACCCTGTGGAGTTAAAGAAATGATTTTTTTCTTTAAACATTGAAAAAATGGTGTCTCCTCATTAGGTGAGAGAGAATGATGTCACAACAAACGTTTATGATATCATAGGTATTTTTGGTGACATCACAATGGTGACATCAAACATGAAAATGAGGCTGACAGCTGTTTCTCAAAAATTTTTGGCAATTCTCTCATTTAAAATCAATTTTTACAGTACAAACTTTTGTGGAAATGCTTTCAAATGTGGTGCCGTCAGCAGTAAAATATGTAGGCTACCCAAATCCAAAATTTCATTAAATTTAGAGAAAAACTGTTTAATACAGACCAATTCTCTCGATGCCATGTCGAAATCTCAAGATTTTGAATGGGGCGACCCATGACCCATGCTACGCATGGGTCCCAGGGCTACCGCATGCCTCACATATCGGCCTTTATGACCCAAAATGTTTTCCTCTCATCGGATGAGAATTCGTCCTTCCAGAAGCATTTTGATTAAGGATGTTTAACATTGATGCAATGGCACAATATCATGCGTTTCACTAACTTACAGGCGGCACTGTATATATATATATATATATCTTTATTCATACACATGAATTGGATATCATGGTATACATTTAAAAAAAATCACGGATCAGTACAAGAAATACGTTTAAAAGAACCATCCAAAATATTGTAATACTAATGATAATCATACAAAAATATATATATTTAAACAGTCAAAATAAACTAAATGATTATGTTTATGATATACACAGATATGTGCAAAGGTTAAGCCTTTCATAGTCACTAAAAATTCCACAGTCTGAGTTCTTCAGTTCATTGATTGCTGCCACCGTTGAGCGATCCTCATTGGTCACATGCCGGAAGGTTATTGTCTTTATCTGCACCAGATCGCTGATAATTTTCAGGCCTTTTTGGTCCTTCAACTTTGTCTTTATGTAACAAAGGTTTTCACCTATTATGGAGGAGGCACTAGTTATCCCATTCTGATACATAAAATTTACTCTGTTATTTGTGCTCTGTTTCATGCTTCTTAGCATGGAGATAAATTTCTGGCTCCTTTTGCTCTCATTCAGCATCAGCTTTGGAAGCAGCCTGTTGGTGTAAATGAGGGAATATCTCTGGCACCAGACTCACAACCTGCAGAAAGAAAGAAAAGAAAGAGAAAGAGAAAAGGATAGAAAAAGTAAACAAGGGCTGCATTCACTGCTTGCAGATCCAATAGGTGATTCAGGTTCAACTATTGATTTATTCCTTTTTTTAATCTCTTTCCTTTTTGTTCCTTTTTCGAGCACAGACTTTTCTAAACAGCATTAACATCTGTGGTGACTATGTACTTATTTGTGGATGTTTGTATAAACACCTCATATCTTTTTGGGTGATGTACATAAGCGCAACTGCTTATCGATGAGTCAGTGGTTTCTGAAATCAAAAGTAATTGTTACCGGTCAATTTAAATCTGTCAATATATTGGAGTGTTTGAGTGGTGATAGTGACTACTTGACATGTCTTGTAATATTGTTCTACACTGCTACACTATATTCAGTTAAGTTAATCAGGAGAAGAAGAAGGCAGTCTCATAACACAACACATATTTGGTTTTTCAGTTTCACAAGGGTGGTTGCTGATCCTATAGGGATAACTGTTTTATGCACTCACTAATAACTATACATGTAATGTTGTCATAATGATTTGGACTTCTGGGATCATAAACTTAAGACATGCAACTTGGGAGGTTATAGTACCTCCTTAAGGGCCTTACTCATAACTGTTTATGGCATCATGTGATGTTTATGTTCACTGATGGTCACTAGCCACTAATATCCAGACTCCTGGTCTCTTGGACACAACATGATCACAGCCTTTTTATGACCGAGGTTTTGCATTTGATGGGTTATGAACCATACTGGCTGCCAGTATTTGCTTTTGGCGTTAGATGGAGAGAAAGTGTTGTTTTTCATGTCCTCTACTTTTCTTTGCTTTTCTTCTTTGTTTATCTTTTAATATTTTTTTTGTTAGTCTTTTTTCTTTCTGTTTGTCCCTTTTCGCAATTATTACTTATCTTCTCCTAGAGTTGGCAACTGCATATAAAAATAAGTAGATCTATAGTACTGTTACTCTAGCTACTACGGAATGAAGCAGAGCAGGTCTCGACCCCTCCTACCGTCTCTTTGTTTTTCACAAATTCAAACATTCTTTGAGCTATACTAACATGGTGATACTGATACCTGTAAGATAATTGGGTCAAGCAAGCCCTACATACACCTCTCCCCTCCCCCATCTTTCTCCTTTCTCTCTTGAGATAGAGAAACTGTTGTGCTCTTTGAATTGTAGAGAATTGCTTGAGTGTAAGTGATTTTCTGAAACATCGATTGGTGCACTCAAACACTCTGGTTTTCTTCTCTGTATGTCTAACCTCTGATTTCGCCAAGCCGTGACCCCCCCCCATCATAACTTGCCCCTCCCCCCTTCCAGGCCTCCCCTTCTATTTTATATCTTTACTCTTTTCTCTTTTATGCCTCCCCCTTCTCATCCTTTCTTGGTCCGTAGCCAAAATCTCCCATGTCAGATCTCCTCCCACTAATTCCAAAGGCTTCACAGGAACTCTTCTAAAGATCTTCAAACCGTTCTTGATTGAATATTGATGAGGATGCCGATTGCTACAGAAGCAGGATCACACGTGTGAGGTGAAATGAACGAGTGCGATTGTGAAGTTGGTGAGGCTGGAGACCGGGCATCCATAAAGATGATGGGGATGTGGAGATGGTATAGTTCAGATGCTGAATTGTTGATGAGTATTTGTGGTCACTGTTGATGTTTATATGCCAAAGCTAGAGAGATGGTAATGCAAACGGTATCTAGAAGCTGGTGTGAAGAACAACAGTTGTGAGAGCCATGGTTGAATCATTGGCTCTTTCACCTTTAGGATTATTTGTGTGCCAAATACCTATCTGTCCTGCAAGCATTTTACTGTAGCACATATGTATGGTACCTCCTGTATAGTTAGCAAGAAGAAACATTTCAATTTGACCAAATGTCCTACCAACTGGCTTGCAACACACCAAGAGCATTGCATGATTGCTGCTCTATTCTATATCTGTTTTGACACTCCCTCTTCTGTGTCACTTCATGTGTTGCAATTGCCACCTGTTGCCAGAAATGCTAGGCTAGTTTCTAATGTTGTCCAATCTCCAAGAAGAGCTATTCACTGCCATAATTTCTTTTGCAGGATGTGTCAACGATTACCGGTCTAGTCAACAGACAACACTACTAACTAGGCTATAGTATGTAGTTTCTAATGTCTTCCCGCCTCTGAGAAGAGTTATTCGCTGCCATAACTTTTATGGATACTGCATAATACATCTGCTGGTCTCTGTTAGACCTGATCTGTAAATTGAGCTGGCATATGTGTTTTCATCTGCTGAATATAGAGTATGTATTTGAAGATGACAGCACTGAAAGGTGAACGACCTTGTTTTGCTCCCAGAGAAGTCGTCTGCTCAACATTCCGATGATTTGTGACAGGCGTGAATGGTGGGTGTCGCGAGGGAGTGTCTCTAAGGTCGTTGCTAGGGAAGCTGTTGCTAGGAGCTCAAAGAGAGAAAGATGAGAGTAAACGGAGCATGTTGACTCTGTCGGGAAATTCCCCCACGCAAACTTCTCTTCAAGATGACAAAGTTTGGCATCCACCAGGTGGTGCTAAGTGAGGTTCCTAGGGTTGCTCAGGGTTTCAGTTAGACACAGTGCAAAGTAGGACAGTGGCAAGGAACAGACAGGATATTTTGTCAACCAGACACAAAGAGAGCAGATATCTGAAAGAAGCTTGGTATCAGAGGGAAGCTTGCGGTTTTGCAGCATCATATGGTTCACTCACTCAACTAATTCATAGCAACAAAAATATTGCCTATTTACCTTGAATCTCAGTGGTGTGATGCATTACAGACGTTTCGAAGATGCAAATCTAGACTGACCAACCCAAAACTTATTGAATTCCTTTTGAGATGTCTGATGACAAGTGAAAATTGAAGTGTCACTTCTGTAAGTAGCAAACAACAGTTACAACTAAAAAACGCTCGAATTATTAAAAAAGAGTACGCTTGATTTATACTCCCTATACTCCTGTATATGCAAATTCATATGATCCAAATACGCTCCCTTGTAGAAAATTATATGTCACTATTTGATTTTTTACATGTGACTATACATTACGCCACTATACGTGTGTGAATAAAATGATTTAAAAAATATGCATTTTTGCAGAACAATCGCAGTACATTTGGTAATTCGAGCGCTTCAAATGTAATCTTTTTTCCTCTGGGGTCCTACCATCACCTTTTCAGCACTCGTTCTCATCATCTATGGAATCTTTTTTTCTATTGATCAGCAGACAGCATCTTTGAGAGCAGAGGAGCTCTGTTAGAGGACATTCACCCTTAAGTACTAACGAGCATCTGCTTCTTTTTTTTTACCTTATTTCCTTTTTTTTTTTATTGAAAGACGTTGACTTGCTTTAGAGCTCTTTAGAAACATCAACAGAAAAGAGCAATACTTGAGAAGTTTATGAGACCTTGGAGAACTCTGTTGTTCTTTTCACACCAATTCATCCATTTCAATCAATATTTCTCGTAAAACAAAAACTTGATAATGCTGCTCAGAGTTGAACAAACTTGCTTTGCTCATGAGATGACTCTACTTCTAAAGTCTGCTTTTTCCTGCACATTTGCACCCCAAAGAAAGACTGCACCCCATTTTATGAGCTATGACCAGAAATGGCAGTCTTCTGATGCAGTGACTATATACTAAACAAGATGAATTTAGAAGTGGCTCCTTATGCTCTCATTCAGTATCAGCTTTGGAAGCAGCCTGTTGGTGTAAAAGACAGAATATCTCTGGCGCCAGACTCATGTAGGGCACACAACCTGCAAAAAGAAAGAAAAGAAAAAGAAGGAGAAAAGAAAAAAAGGAAGAGAAAAGGATAGAAAAAGTAAACAAGGGCTACATTCACTGCTAGTAGATCCAATAGGTGATGCAGGTTCAACTATTGATTTCTTCCTCTTTTTAATCTCTTTCCTTTTTGTTCCTTTTTCGAGCACAGACTTTTATGATGGTTTCTAAAGAGCATTAACATCCTTGGTGAATATGTACTTTTTGTTGATGTTTGTATATATACACCAACAGCAGAATTACATGTCAATAAGTCAATGGTTTCTGGAATCAAAACTTTACGAATTAATTTTAATTGTTGATCTGTTGGAGTTCTGTTGGAGTGACATGTATTGGCTATCTAGATACCTGACTTTGTCTTCCTACTATAAGTCTATGTTGTGTAGATTTTGTGTTCAGGTTATGAATTAGTTGAGAAGAAGGAAGGCAATCTTATAACACAGAATAGTCTTTCAAAGGGGTGGTTGCTGGTCAGAGTGACAAATGTTTTATGCACTGACTTATAACTATGCTGTGTTTATTATGATGTTATAATCATGAGCACTTGGACTTCTTGGATCATAAACTTAAGACATGCAACTAGGTAGGTTATAGTACCTCCTTAAAGGCCTTACTCATAACTGTTTATGGCATCATGTGATGTTTAGGGTTACTGATGGTCACTAGCCACTAATATCCAGGCTCCTGGTCTCTTGGACACAACATGGTCACGGCCTTTTTATGACTGAGGTTTTGCATTTGATTAGTCATGAATCAACCTGGTTGCCAGGACTTGCTTTTGGCGTAAGATGGAGCGAAAGTGTTGTTTTTCTTGTCCTCTACTTTTCATTGCTTTTCTTCTTTGTTTATCTTTTAATATTTTCTTTGTTAGTCTTTTTTCTTTCTGTTTGTCCTTTTTCACAATTATTAGTTATCATCTCCAAGAGTTGGCAACTGCCTATACAAATAAGTAGATCTATAGTAATGTTACTCTTGCTACTGCTGAATCATGTGTAGGGAATCAAGCAGAGCAGGTCTCGACCCCTCCTTCCATCTCTTTGTTGTTCTCAAATTCAAACATTCTTTGAGCTATACTAACATGATGATACTGATACCTGTAAGATAATTGGGTCAAGCAAGCCCTACATACACCCCCCCCTATCTTTCTCTTTCGAGACAGAGAAACTGTTGTGTAAGTTGCAATTGTAGAGTTTTGCTTGAGCTTAAGTGATTTTCAGAAACATCATCGATTGGTGCACACTCAAACACTCTGGTTTTCTTCTCTGTATGTCTGACCTCTGATTTTGCCAAGCCATGTCTCCTCTATCACCCCCCCCCCAATCCTAACTCGCCCCCCTTCAGGCCTCCCCTTCTACTTTATATCTTTACTCTTTTATGCCTACATCTCTCATCCTTTCTTGGTCCGTGGCCAAAATCTCCCGTGTCAGATCTCCTCCCACTAATTCCAAAGGCTTCAGAGGAACTCTTCTAAAGATCTTCAAAGTGTTCTTGATTGAATATTGATGAGGATGCTGATTGCTACAGAAGCTGGATCACACGATGTGAGGTGAAAAGAAGGAGTGAAAAGATTGAGAAGTTGATGAGGCTGGAGACTGGGCATCCAGGCATCTTGCTACTAAAGATGATGGGGATGTTGAAATGGTATAGTTCAGATGTTGAATTGTAGATGTTTATATGCCAAAGCTAGAGAGATGATTATGCTAACAGTATCTTGAAGCTGGTGTGAAAAACGGCAGTTGTGAGAGCCATGGTTGAGTCAATGCCTCTTCCACAATTCACCTTTAGGATTATTTGTGTGCCAAATACCTCTCTGTCCTGCAAGAATTTTACTGCAGCACATATGTATGGTACCTCCTGTATAGTTAGCATGAAGTTAAAACATTTCAATTTGACCAAATGTCCCCCAGAGTGGCTTGCCACATCGCTTTGGAGTCGGAGTCAGAGTCGGAGTTGTGGAGTCGGAGGTTTTTCGGTGGAGTCGGAGTAGGAGTCGAACTTTGATTGTCAGGTGGAGTCGGAGTTGGAGTTGGAAATTAAATTGGTGACTCCTGACTCCTCAAGATAATTAATATTATTTACAAAAACACAGTTACAACAATGTGAAATGTATCCGGAATTTTACATAAAACTTCCTTAACAAGTATTCATGTACAAAATCCTATGAAAACTTTGTAAAATTACTTTTTCTCCCCTGTTAACCATGAAATATTTACGTGCAATAATGCCGATAAGCGGAGTCGGGAGTCGGAGTCGTAGTCGAAATACAGTGGGCCCAAGGAGTCGGAGTCGCTTTTCAGAAAGCCAAAGGAGTCGGGAGTCCGAGTCGGTTCAGTTATTACCCGACTCCAAAGCCCTGCTACCAAGTATATAAGACAGGATGTAAAGCCGAAATCATCCATCCACCCATTAGTGAGCAACAGGTGGCTGACACAACATATGAAGTGACACAGAAGAGGGAGTTTCAAAACAGAGCTAGAATAGAGCAACCATCATGCAATGCTCTTGGCCTGCTTGGTAGGCGAAGCTACTCATTAATGCAAGGCTATGTAGTTTCTAATGATATCCTGTCTTCCAGAAGAGTTATTCGCTGCCATAACTTTTATGGATACTGCATATAATATTTCAGCGATTGCCAGTCTAGGCTAGAGACAACGAGGTCCCATCACTGCTAACTGGGCTGTGTAGTTTAAATGCTACCCAGTCTCCCAGAAAAGCTATTCACTGTCATAACGTCTACCAGTCCCTGTTATACCTTATCTGAAAACTGAGTTGGGCAGATGTGTTTTTTATCTGCTGAATAACATTATTGTCATTTGCTACATAAGAGTATGTATTTAAAGGATTACAGCACTGAAAGGTGAATGACCTTGGTTTGCTCCCGGGAAAGTTGTCTGCTCAACATTCCATCGATTTGTGACAGTCATGAGTGGTGGTTGTTGCTAGGGAGTGTTGCTAAGGTTGTTGCCAGGGAAGCTGTTGCTAAGAACTCAAAGAGAGAAAGATGAAAGTAAACGGAGCATGTTGACTCTGCCAGGAAATTCCCGCACGCAAACTTCTCTTCAAGATGACAAAGTTTGGCATCCACCAGGTGGTGCTAAGTGAGGTTCTTAGGGTTGCTGAGGGTTTCAGTTAGACACAGAGCAACGTAGGGCAGTGGCAAGGAGCAGACAGCATATTTTGTCAGCCAGACACAAAGAGAGCAGATATCTTAAAGAAGCTTGATATCAGAAGGAAGCTTGCAGTTTTGGACCATCACATGGTTCACTCACTTACTGATTTATAGTAACAAAAATAGTGCCTACTTACCTTGAATCTCAGTTGCGTGATTCATTACAGATGTTTCAAAGATGCAAATCTAGACTGACCAACCCAGAATTTAGTGAATTCTTTTGAGGTTTCTGATGACAGGTGAAAATTGAAGTGTCACTTCTGTAAGTAGCAAACAACAGTTACAACTAAAAAACGCTCGAATTATTAAAAAAGAGTACGCTTGATTTATACTCCTGTATATGCAAATTCATATGATCCAAATACGCTCCCTTGTAGAAAATTATATGTCACTATTTGATTTTTTACATGTGACTATACATTACGCCACTATACGTGTGTGAATAAAATGATTTAAAAAATATGCATTTTTGCAGAACAATCGCAGTACATTTGGTAATTCGAGCGCTTCAAATGTAATCTTTTTTGTCTGGGGTCCTACCATCACCATTTTAGCACTCGTGCTCATCACAAAATCTATGGAATCTTTTTTTCCATTGATCAGCAGACAGCATCTTTGAGAGCAGAGGAGCTCTGTTAGAGGACATTCACCCTTAAGTACTTAGTTCCATGAGCATCTGCTTCTTTCTGTTCTTATTCCTTTTTTTCTGTTGTGAGACGTCGACTTGGTTTAGAAACATCAACACAAAAGAGCAATGCTTGAGAAGTTAATGAGACCTTGGCATGTTGAGGGCTGAAGAAGAGGATCTATTTCTGAGAACATCCCACAGGTGGCAGTGTGGTATGGCAGGGCGTGAGATGCTGATGTTTACTTCTCTGTGAAACAGACATCAGTATTCATCAGTATTGCTTACTTACTAAATAGCTAGTTGGCCTAAAAGACGGAACACTAGCCCTGCCAACAAGCTCCACAAAATACTGAATATTTCTAAGGCATTGTCAGTTTTTTTCTGGGGCGATTTAATTCATTATACCATTCGACAACTCTGTCAGCCAATCACATGCCAGTAATTTAGGGGAATAATTCCCACATTCTTTGTTGTCCAGTTATCCTCTCATGTTTGACTGTTTGAGTGTTTGTCTCATGGTATAAGCTGGTTATTCACCATGGGATCAGGAATATGTGTTTATCACACCTCGGCCTAAAGGCCTCGGGTGATAAATCACATATTCCCTCTCCCGTGGTGAATAACCTTTACTTGTTTATGGTTTTCTTCAAAGTAATTGAAACAACAAACAGGCAACTATGAAACACTCAAGCATTCATTCAGTTGCTTTGATAAATATCAAACAGTTAATTATGAGTGTCACACCGGAGGAATGTTAATCTTTGTGTTGCTACTTCACAAAACAGTGCATGATGTGGTGGTCAGGATAGCTTTCCAAGCTTACACTGAAAAGCGAGGATGTTCACAAGGGCGGTTGCTGGTCCAGGTGACCACTGTTTTATGCACTCACTAATAACTATATTGTGTTTATTAATGATGTTGTCATAATGAGCACTTGGACTTCTGGGATCATAAACTAAAGACATGCAACTGGGGAGGTTATAGTACCTCCTTAAGGGCCTTACTCATAACTGTTTATGGCATCATGTGATGTTTATGTTCACTGATGGTCACTAGCCACTAATATCCAGACTCCTGGTCTCTTGGACACAACATAATCACAGCCTTTTTGTCACCAAGGTTTTGCATTTGATGGGTCATGAATCATACCGGCTGCCAGTACTTGCTTTTGGCGTTAGATGGAGCGAAAGTGTTGTTTTTCATGTCCTCTACTTTTCATCTCCTTTCTTCTCTGTTTATCTTTTAAACTGTTTCTTCGTTAGTCTCTTTTCTTTCTGTTTGTCCCTTTTCGCAATTATTACTTATCTTCTCCTAGAGTTGGCAACTGTCTATAATAAAAAGTAGAGTGCTATTATGTTAGCTACTGTAGAATTGTGAGTACTGAATCAAGCAGAGCAGGTCTCGACCCCTCCTTCCTTCTCTTTGTTGTTCTCTGATTCAAAATCTCTTTGAGCTATACTAACATGATAATACTGATGTCTGTAAGAGAATCAAGTCAAGCAAGCCCTACATACACCCCTCCCCCCTGTCTTTCTCTTTTGATAAGGAGAAACTGTTGTGTCGGTTGGGATTGAAGAGAATTGCTTGAGCTTATGTGATTTTTCCGGAACATCGATTGGTGCACTCAAACACTCTGGTTTTTTTCTCTATATGTTTAACCTCTGATTTTGCCAAGCCATGTCCCCTTTATCAACCCCCCCCCCCTCATCCTAACTTGCCCCCCTCCAGGCCTCCTCCTCTATTTTATATCTTTGCTCTTTCCTCTTTTATGCCTCCACCCTTCTCATCCTTTTGGTCCGTAGCCAAAATCTCCCATGTCAGATCTCCTCCTTCTAATTCCAAAGGCTTCACAGGAACTCTTCTAAAGATCTTCAAAGTGTTCTTGATTGAATATTGATGAGGATGCTGATTGCTACAGAAGCTGGATCACACGATGTGAGGTGAGACGGAGGAGTGCGATGGTGAAAAAGTTGATGAGGCTGGAGACAGGGCATCCAGGCATCTTGCTACTGAGGCTGGTAGAGATGCTGACATGGTAGCTCAAATGTTGATGAGATGTTATTTGTGTTCCTTGTCTGGGAATATAATATGCTAAGGCAAGAAAGATAACTACGCACACAGTGTCCTTATATACAGGTCTTCCCCTTTTGCAGTTTTAAGCTTGTGGGTAACATAGTGAATTATTACAACATCCAGCCCAGGGTGGACCACATTTCAATGGGAAAAATCGAATCTCCTAAGACCCCCAATTTGAAAGTAGAAATTGATGACCACATAAGTAAAACAAACACATACAAAATTTCGGCCAAATCGGTTAGTAACTTTACAAAGCCTTTGAGGTTTATAATGTAATTCTTCATTTGCGAAACTGAAAATTTGTCAGTTTCCCAGATCTTTCTCAGAAGTGAATACTGATAGTAACCACTACGATTCAATTTGACACAAAAGTACTGAACTTAGAGATTCCAAAATATATGTGAACATACCTGATGGCAACTACTAGAACTGTGCAAACTTTCATCTTGGTACTTTAAGAGAGAGTACTATTTTAGGCCTTTTTAGAACAGTGCATTTTTAATGTTGCTGAGTTTACGGGTCTCTATTTTTCCTACACCTGATCTGTTCACTGATCTGTGCAGATGTGTTTTAATCTGCTGAATAACAATACTGTCTTTGCTACATACACGACATTCACCCTTAAGTACTTAGTTTTGTGAACATCTGTTTCTTTTTTTAATCTTATTTATTTTTTCTGTCGAAAGACAAATATCAACACAAAAGAGCAATACTTGAGAAGTTTATGAGACCTTGGCATGTTGAGGGTTACAGAAGAGGATCTATTTCTGAGACAATCCCACAGGTGGCAGTGTGGTATGGCTGTTAGTGAGGTGCTGATGTTTACCTTCTGTGAAACACATATCAGTACTTTATCAGTATTTCTTTGCTGTTAGCAGCTGGTTGGTGTAAAAGACGGAATATATAACAGCGTGATCATCTGTGGTGAATATGTTCTTATTTGTTGATGTTTGCATACATTCACCTTATAACCTATTGTGATGTACAACAGTGTAACTTCATGTCGATGAGTCGCCAGTTGGTTTTTGATATCAAAACTTACTGTTACGGATGAATTTATATCAGCCGATCTGTTGGAGTTGTGTTGGAGTGGGATAACGACTACTCCTTGTATCACTGGTCTGAACCTTACACTGAGTAGATATATGTGTTTGTTTAGAAATTAATGAAGGCACTCTCATGACACGGGAGTGGTCTTTCAGTAGGGTGGTTGTTGGTCAGAAGACCGCTGTTTTGTGAACTCACTAAATTATATTATGTTTATTATGATGTTGTAATAATGAGCACTTGGACTTCTGGGATCATAAACTTAAGACATGCTACTTGGTAGGTTATAGTACCTCCTTAAGAGCCTCACTCATAATTGTTTATGGCATCATGTACTTTATGTTTACTGATGGTCACCAGCCAGACTCTGGTCTCTTTGACACAGCATGATCACTGCCTTTTTCATGACCGAGGTTTTGCATTTGATGGACTACAAGTCGTATCAGCTGCCAGGACTGATTTTGGCTTGAGCTTAAGTGATTTTCTGAAACATTGATTGTTGCACTCAAACACTTTGGTTTTCTTCTCTGTACATCTAACCTCTGATTTCACCAAGCCATGTCCCCTCTATAAACTCCCCTTTCCCATCCTAACATACACCGCCCCCCCCCCCTCCAGGCCTCCCCTTCTATTCTATATCTTTACTCTTTTCTCTCTCATGCCTCCTTCCTTCTCATCCTTTCTTGGTGCGTAGCCAATATCTCCCATGTCAGATCTCCACCCACTAATTCCAAAGGCTTCGGAGGAACTCTTCCAAAGATCTTCAAAGTGTTCTTGGTTGAATATTGATGAGGATGCTGATTGCCACAGAAGCTGGATCACACGATGTGAGGTGAAATGAACGAGTGCGATTGTGAAGTTGATGAGGCTGGAGACCGGGCATCCAGGCATCTTGCAACTGAGGCTGTTGGGGATGTTGACATGGTATATAGCTCAAATGTTGATGAGATGTTATTTGTGTTCCCTGTGTGGGAATATAATATGCTAAGGCAAGAAAGATAACTACGCTCACAGTGTCCTAATGTATGGGTCTTCCCCTTTCGCAGTTTTAAGCTTGTGGGCGTACTGTTACGGACAACAGTACAGTTGTGGTAAACATGGTGAATTATTACAACATCCAGCCCAGGGTGGTCCACATTTCAATGGGAAAAATCGAATCTCCTGAGACCCCCAATTTGAAAGTAGAAATTGATGACCACATAAGTAAAACAAACAAATTTCAGCAAAATCAGTTAATAAATGTACAAAGCGTTTGAAGTTTATAATGTAACTCTTCATTTGTGCAACTGAAAATTGGTCAGTTTCCCAGATCTTTCTCAGAAGTGAATACTGATAGTAACCACAACAATTTAATTTGACACAAAAGTACCGCACTTAGAGATTATAAAATATAAGTGAACATACCTGATGGCAACTACTAGAACAGTGCAAACTTGCATCTTGGTACTTTAAGAGAAAGTACTATTTTAGGCCTTTTTAGAACAGTGCATTTTTAATGTTGCTGAGTTTAGGTCTACCGTTCTCTGTTACACCTGATCTGTTCACTGATCTGGGCAGATCTGTTTTAATCTGTGAAATAACATAACTGTCTTTGCTACATACACATATGCATGAAAATGTGACAGCCCAGATAGTTGAAGGACCTTGTTTTGCTCCCAAGGAAGTCGTCTGCTCAACATTCCAATCGATTTGTGACAGGCGTGAGTGGTGGGCGTTGCTAGGGAGTGTTGCTAAGGTTGCTGCCAGGGAAGAACTCAAAGAGGAAAAGATAAAAGTAAGCGGAGCATGTTGACTCTGCCAGGAAATTCCTGCATGTAAAGTTATCTTCAAGATGACAAAGTTGCGGCAGCCCCCAAGGTGGTGCTAAGTGAGGTTCCTAGGGTGGCCGAGGGTTTTAGTTAGACGCAGCACAAAGCAAGGATGGTGGCAGGGAGTAGACAGGATATTTTGCCAGCCAGACACACAGAATGCAGATATCACAGACAAGCTTGCTGTTTTGATCATTATGTGGTTAACTCGCCCACCAAAGCTAAAGTAACAAAAGAAGGTGCCTACTTACTTTGAAGCTCTGTTGCAAGAATGACTACAGATGTTTTCATGATATAAATATAGGCTGACTAACCCATAATATACTCAAATTTGTTTAACTAACCCTTAGACATCACCAAGATACTTATGCCATTGGAAAAGCTGGTATCTAACTCCTCTGCTCAACATTCCATCGATTTGTGACAGGCATGAGTGGTGGTTTGCTAGGGAGTGTCGCTAAGGTCGTCTCCAGGGAAGCTTTTGCTAAGAACTCAAAAAGGAAAAGATAGAAGTAAACGGAGCATATTGACTCTGCCGGGAAATTCCGGCATGTAAACTTCTCTTCAAGATGATAAGGTTTGGCATCCACCAGGTGGTGCTAAGTGAGGTTCCTAGGGTTGCCGAGAGTTTCAATTAGACGCTGCACAAAGTAAGGTTGGTGGCAGGGAGTAGACAGGATATTTTGCCAGCCAGACACACAGAGTCCAGATATCAGAGACAAGCTTGATATTAGAGACAAGCTTGCAGTTTTGTATAATAATATGGTTCACTGAACCGCCAAAGTTATAGCAACAAAAGAAGGTGCCTGCTTACTTTGAAGCTCTGTTGCGAGAATGACTACAGTTGTTTCAATAATATAAATCTTTTGACTGACTAACCTATATTATACTCAAATTTTGTTAGTTGACCAAATGAAGTGTCACATTTTGGAAGTTGTGATGCCATAGTGACAACTCAAAGCCTTTAATATCCTCTCCTACCATCAAAACTTGAGCACTCATGGTCACCACAAAGTCAATAGAATCTTTTTTCTGTTGATCAGCTGCACTGCTACGACATATTTGAGAGCACATGAGCTCTGTCTGAGGACATTCACCCTCAAGTACTTGATTTCATGAGCATCTGTTTATTTTTCTTAACCTTTTTTCTTATTTTTTTCTGTTGAAAGACATTGATTTGCTTCAGAAACATCAACACAAAAGACCAGTATTTGAGAAGTTTATGAGACCTTGGCATGTTGAGGGCTGGAGAAGAGGATCTATTTCTAATGCAATCCCACAGGTGGCAGTGTGGTATGGCTATTAGTGAGATGCTGATGTTTACTTTTCTGTGAAACACACATCAGTATTTATCAGTATTTATTATACATATGTGCTGTTAGCAGCTGGTCGATGTATAAAAGACGGAGTATATCTGGCACCAGACTCATGAAGAGCGCTCTACCTGCAGAAAAGAAGAAAGAAAGAGAGAAAGGAAGAAAGAGAGGGAGAAAAAGAAAGAGAGAAAGGAAGAGAGAAAGGAAGAGAGAAAGGAAGAGAAAAAGAAAGAGAGAAAGGAAGATAGAAGAAGAATAGAAATCAAAACAAGCCTTCAGAAGGGATGCATTCATTGCTTCCAGAAATTTAATGCATGGTTCTTCCTTTTTCACAGACATTGGACCACTGTCTTTATCAATTAAAAAAAAAGTTTTCACTCCAATCCGTCCTTTTCAGTTAATACTTAAAATGATAATGATAGTGCTGCTTTTTCAGAGTTGAACAACATGGTTTTGCTTGTGAGATGACTCTACTTCTAAAGTCTGCTTTTCCTGCATATTTGCACCCCAAAGAAAGACTGCATCCCATTTTATGAGCTATGACCAGAAATGACAGTCTTCCGACACAGCGACTTTTGAAAAAGAAGGATTTAGAAGTGGCTCCTTTTGCTCTCATTCAGCACCAGCTTTGGAAGCAGCCTGTTGGTTTAAAAGAGGACATATCTCTGACGCCAGACTCATAAAGGGCACACAACCTGCAATAAGAAAGAAACAAAAAAGAAAGAGAAAGAAAAGAAAGGACGAGAAAAGGATAGAAAAAGTAAACAAGGGCTCCATTCACTACTAGTAGATCCAATAGGTGATACAGGTTCATCTATTGATTTATTCCTTTTTTTAATCTCTTTCCTTTTTGTTCCCTTTTCGAGCACAGACTTTTCTAAACAGCATTAACATCTGTGGTGAATATGTACTTTTTGTTGATGTTTGTATATATACACCAACAGCAGAATTGTGTGTCAATAAATCACTGGTTTCTGAAATCAAAAGTTGTTGTTGGGATAGTAGCTACTTGGCCTTGTCTTCCTAGCATTGGTACACTGTACAGATTTGTGTTCAGTTCATGAATTTGGTGAAAAGAAGGAAGACAAACTCATAACACAGAGTGGTCTTTTACAAGGGTGGTTGCTGGTCAGAGGGACCATCGTTTTATGCACTTACTAATACTAATAACTATGCTGTGTTTATGATGATTTTGTAATAATGAGCACTTGGACTTCTGAGATCATAAACTTTTAAAAGACATGCAACTTGGGAGATTACAGTACCTCCTTGAGAGCCTTTCTCATAACTGTTTATGACATCATGTGATGTTTATGTTCACTGATGGTCACTAACCACTAATATCCAGACTCCTGCTTTCTTGGACACAACATGATCACAGCCTTTTTATGACTGAGGTTTTGGATTTGATGGGTCATGAATCAACCTGGTTGCCAGGACTGCTTTTGGCATTAGATTGAGCGAAAGTGTTGTTTTTCATGTCCTCTACTTTTCATTGCTTTTCTTCTCTGTTTATCTTTTAATATTTTTTTTGTTAGTCTTTTTTCTTTCTGTTTGTCCCTTTTCGCAATTATTAGTTATCTTCTCCTAGATTTGGCAACGGCATATAAAAATAAGTAGATCTATAGTACTGTTACTCTAGCTACTGCGGAATCAAGCAGAGCAGGTCTTGGCCCCTCCTTCCATCTCTTTGTTGTTCTCAAATTCAAACATTCTTTGAGCTATACTAACATGATAATACTGATGTCTGCAAGAGAATCAAGTCAAGCAAGCCCTACATACACCCCCCCCCCCCCCATCCCCTTCTCGTTTCTCTCTTGAGATAGAGAAACTGTTGAGCTGTTGGGATTGTAGAGTTTTGCTTGAGCTTGAGTGATTTTCTGAAACATCGATTGGTGCACTCAAACACCCTGGTTTTCTTCTCTGTATGTCTAACCTCTGATTTCGCCAAGCCATGTCCCCTCTATCAACTCCCCCCCCCCCTCAATCCTAACTCGCCCCTCTTCAGGCCTCCCCTTCTACTTTATATCTTTACTCTTTTCTCTTTTATGCCTCTCTTCTTCTCATCCTTTCTTGGTCCTCAGCCAAAATCTCCCATGTCAGATCTCCTCCTTCTTATTCCAAAGGCTTAGCAGGAACTCTTGTAAAGATCTTCAAAGTGTTCCTGATTGAATATTGATGAGGATGCTGATTGCTACAGAAGCTGGATCACACGATGTGAGGTGAAATGAAGGAGTATAGAGATTGAGAAGTTGATGAGGCTGGAGACCGGGCATCCAGGCATCTTGCTACTGAGGCTGGTGGGGATGTTGACATGGTATACAGCTCAAATGTTGAGGAGATGTTATTTGTGTTCCTTGTCTGGGAATATAATATGCTAAAGCAAGAAAGATAACTATGCACACAGTGTCCTTATATACGGGTCTTCCCCTTTTGCAGTTTTAAGCTTGTGGGCGTACTGTTACGGACAACAGTAGGCTACTATTGTGGTAAACATAGTGAATTATTACAACATCCAGCGCAGGGTGAAATGGGAAACATGGAATCTCCTAAGACCCCAAATTTGAAAGCAGAAATTGGTGACCAAATCAGTAAAACAAACACATACAAAATTTCGGCCAAATCGGTTAATAAATGTACAAAGCGTTTGAAGTTTATAATGTAACTCTTCAATTGCGCAACTGAAAATTGGTCAGTTTCCCAGATCTTTCTCAGAAGTGAATACTGATAGTAACCACGATGATTTAATTTGACAAAAAAGTATTGCACATAGAGATTTTAAAATATATGTGAACATACCTGATGGCACTACTAAAACTGTGCAAACTTGCATCTTGGGACTTTGAGAGAAAGTACAATTTTAGGCCTTTTTAGAACAGTGCATTTTTAATGTTGCTGAGTTTACGTCTACCGGTCTCTGTTACACCTGATCTGTTCACTGATCTGTGCAGATCTGTTTTAATCTGTGAAATAACATAACTGTCTATGCTACATGCACATATGCATGAAAAGGTGACAGCCCAGATAGGTGAAGGACCTTGTTTTGCTCCCAGGGAAGTCGTCTGCTCAACATTCCATCGATTTGTGACAGGCGTGAGTGGTGGGCGTTGCTAGGGAGTGTTGCTAAGGTTGCTGCCAGGAAAGAACTCAAAGAGGAAAATATGAAAGTAAACTGAGCATGTTGACTCTGCCAGAAATTCCTGCATGTAAACTTCTCTTCAAGATGACAAAGTTGCGGCAGCCACCAGGTGGTGCTAAGTGAGGTTCCTAGGGTTGCCTAGGGTTTCAGTGAAACGCAGCACAAATTAAGGATGGTGGCAGGGAGTAGACAGGATATTTTGCCAGCCAGACACACAGAGTGCAGATATCAGAGACAAGCTTGATATTAGAGACAAGCTTGCAGTTTTGTATCATTATGGTTCACTCAGCCACCAAAGCTGCAGTAACAAAAGAAGGTGCCTACTTACTTTGAAGATCTGTCGCGAGAATGACTACAGATGTTTTAATGAAATAAATCTAGACTGACTAACACTCAAATTGTCATATTTTGGAAGTTGCGATGCCATAATGACATCTCAAAGCCTTTAATATCCTCTCCTAGCATCAAAACTTGAGCACCCATGCTCACCACAAAATCAATATAATCTTTTTTCTGTTGATCAGTTGTAGGTCTACGACATATTTGAGAGCACATTACATGAGCTCTGTTCACCCTTAAGTACCCAGTTTCATGAGAATCTGTTTCTTTTTAACTTCATTTCTTATTTGTTCTGTTGAAAGACATTGACTTGGTTCAGAAACATCAACACAAAAGAGAAGTACTTGAGAAGTTTATGAGACCTTGGCATGTTGAGGGCTGAAGAAGAGGATCTATTTCTGAGAACATCCCACAGGTGGCAGTGTGGTATGGCTGTTAGTGAGGTGCTGATGTTTGCTTTTCTGTGAAACACACATCAGTGTTTTATCAGTAATTCTTTGCTGTTAGCAGCTGGTTGGTGTAAAAGACAGAATATCTCTGGTGCCAGAACATGAAGTGCACACTACTTACAAAAAAGAAGAAAGAGAGAAAGAGAGAAAGAAAGAAAAAGAGGGAAAAAAGAAAGAGAGAAAGAAAGAGAAACAGGAAGAGAGAAAAGGAACAGACACCTAAACAAGCCTTCAGAAGGGCTGCATTCATTGCTTCCAGAAATTGAATGCATGGTTCTTCCTCTTTCACAGATCTTGGACCACTGGCTTTATCAATAAAATATTGCTTGAACAAAGAGAACTATATTGTTCTTTTCACTCTAATTCATTCTTTTCAGGCAATACTCAAAAGAATAATGAAAATAGGCCTACTGCTCAGAGTTGAACGACATTGTTTTGCTCATGAGATGACACTCTGTTTTTAAAGCTTGTTCCTACACATTAGCACCCAAAAGAAAGACTGCATCCCATTTTGTGGGGTATGGTCAGAAGTGGCAGTCTTCTGATACAGTGACTATAGTAAACAAGACTGATTTAGAAGTGCCTCCATCTGCTCTGATTCAGTGCTAGCTTTATTAGGAGCAGCCGGTTGGTGTAAAAGACAGAATATCTCTGGCGCCAGACTCATAAAGGGCACACAACCCGCAATAAGAAAGAAACGAAAAGGAAAGAGAAAGAAAAGAAAGGACAATAAAAGGAGAAAAGGATAGAAAAAGTAAGCTCCATTCACTGCTAGTAGATCCAATAGGTGATACAGGTTCATCTATTGATTTATTCCTTTTTTAAATCTCTTTCCTTTTTGTTCCCTTTTCGAGCACAGACTTTTATGATGGTTTCTAAAGAGCATTAACATCTGTGGTGAATATGTACTTTTTGTTGATGTTTGTATATATACACCAACAGCAGAATTACATGTCAATAAGTCAATGGTTTCTGGAATCAAAACTTTACGAATTAATTTTAATTGTTGATCTGTTGGAGTTCTGTTGGAGTGACGTGTATTGGCTATCTAGATACCTGACTTTGTCTTCCTACTATAAGTCTATGTTGTGTAGATTTTGTGTTCAGGTTATGAATTAGTTGAGAAGAAGGAAGGCAATCTTATAACACAGAATAGTCTTTCAAAGGGGTGGTTACTGGTCCGAGTGACCACTGTTTTATGCACTCACTAATAACTATATCATGTTTATGATGATGTTGTAATAATGAGCACTTGGACTTCTGGGATCATAAACTAAAGACATGCAACTTGGTAGGTTATAGTACCTCCTTAAGGGCCTTACTCATAACTGTTTATGGCATCATGTGATGTTTATGTTCACTGATGGTCACTAGCCACTAATATCCAGACTCCTGGTCTCTTGGACACAACATGATCACGGCCTTTCTATGACTGAGGTTTTGCATTTGATGGGTCATGAATCACACTGGTTGCTAGGACTGTTTTTGGCGTAAGATGGAGCGAAAGGGTTGTTTTTCATGTCCTCTACTTTTCATTGCTTTTCTTCTCTGTTTATCTTTTAAACTGTTTCTTTAATGGTCTTTTTTTCTTTATGTTTGTCCCTTTTCGCAATGATTAGTTATCATCTCTAAGACTCAAAGAGTTGGCAACTGCCAAAAAAAATTAATAGATCTATAGTACTGTAACTCTAGCTACACAGACAAGGGAAACAAACAACGTCTCATCAAGATCCCAACCATCAGTAGCAAGATGCCTGGATGCCCATACAGTCTCCTGTCTCATCAGCTTCCCCACAATCGTACTCCTCAATCTCACCTCACATCGTGTGATCCAGCTTCTGTAGTAATCAGCATCCTCATCAATATTCAATCAAGAACACTTTGAAGATCTTTAGAAGAGTTCCTGTGAAGCCTGTGGAATTAGAAGGCGGAGATCTGACATGGGGGATTTTGGCAACAGACCAAGAAGGGATGAGAAGGGAGGAGGCATAAAAGAGAAAAGAGTAAAGATATAAAATATGAGGGGAGGCCTGGAGGGTGGGGGCCAAATTAGGATGGGGGTGTGATAGAGGGGACATGGCTTTGCGAAATCAGAGGTTAGACATACAGAGAAGAAAACCAGAGTGTTTGAGTGCACCAATCGATGTTCCGGAAAAATCACATAAGCTCAAGCAATTCTCTAAAGCAAGGAAGATAACTATGCACACAGTGTCCTAAAATATAGGTCTTGTCCTTTTGCAGTTTTAGCTTGTGGACGTACTGTTATGGACAATAGTACGGTTGTGGTCAACATGGTGAATTATTGAATTATTTCAATATTCAGCCTTTATTATTATTATTATTATTATTATACAAGCATTTCTATAGCGCCTTATTCAGAATATATCCTGCTCTAAGGCGCTTCACATGTAAAATTAAGATGACAATAAAAATGTAAAATGTAGAATATAAGATAAGAGTATGTAGTATAGATTAAATACTGAAAGCAATTCTAAACAGGTGAGTCTTTAAGTGTTTTTTAAAAACAGTAAATGTTTGACAGTCTCTGAGGAACTTCGGGAGTGCATTCCACTCAGTGGCAGCGGCAAACTGGAATGTTCGATCACCATAGGAACGTAGTCTCGATTTTGGTAGTGCAAGATATATTTCCCCCGATGAACAAAGTAATCTTGCTTGTTGACGTACATATGTATCAACTCTGAGATATAAGAAGGTGCGAGGCAGTGGAGTGCCTTGTATGTCGTGATCAGAATCTTGTACTGAATTCTCCAGGTTACTGGCAACCAATGTAACTCCATCAGAACTGGGGTGATGTGGCATGTACGTTTCGTTTTGGTAATTACCCTCGCAGCCATGTTTTGGACTCATTGTAAACGACTGGTAGCTTTCTGTGACACACCGTATAGTAGCCCATTCGCATAATCAATTCTTGATATGACACAAGCTTGAACTAGAGTCTTAACTGCTGGTGCAGTAAGGTAGCTGAGGATGGATGCGATATTGCGTAGCTGGTAATATGATTGTTTACAGACTGTTCTGATGTGACTTCCATTGTACAGTGCTGGTCAAGTGTGACACCAAGATTCTTTACTGTAGGTCTTGGATTAAAGGCAGTATCACCCACTTGAGTCACGAAGGCGGAAGTGCTTGGGAGTTTTTGTCTAGTTCCAAAAACAATCATTTCCGTTTTGTCATCATTTAATTTAAGAAAATTTCTGTGCATTCAAATTTTAATGTCGGTAGCACAAGCTTCAATCCTCTTGATTGCCTGGTCCGTATGAAGTGGGTGCTTGAAAACAACATAAAGTTGACTATCATCGGCATTAGGGTGCATCGTCTGCCCCTATATCTTCAGAACATCATGCACTTTTGCATGATTGTTCCCTTGTATCATAAAAGAAGCCCTGTAAAATTTTATGAAAAAATTCTAATGACAAAGGGTGGCACAACAGCCTTGAAATTTCAGTATTAGGTCATATGTTAGCGATTCGCGGTTATAAATAATATTGTCAATTTTAAATGAAATGATTTTTGAATGGCACAGTTAGATTCCTTAGAAAGAGAGCTTTAATTTGAATACCAACATCAATGGTTTCCATTCAGTAGAAGTCAAAATTGAGTTGAGATATTTTCATTTTTATCGGGTAAAATGTGATAAATCAAAAAAAGGATGTCAATATGACTTTGGGAAGTCATAGAAGTCTACAAAGTGGAAACATGGTGTACTACATCATCTGATAAAACCTTGATTGCATTATGATGTGGTCAGAAGAAAAAGAGATGCAGAACAGTGTCTCAACGAACTGTTGTATTTCTCATATTTACATGTAATTTATGAAAATGTGCACATATGAATTTGATGAATAACTATCTGGAAAAAATTTTCAATTTCCTACTTTCTTCAGCAAAGTGTTCCTTATGTTTTATTCTAACAATTACGTCACAGTTAGGCAGAAGTTGAGCTTTTAAGTTGATTTTTCCAAACATTCTGTTATAATAGTCAGAAACTTTCAGCTTTCCAAAAAACTTAGGCATGAGAAATTTTCAGAAATATAGCTTTCTACCATTCAAATGAAAGACAATTTTCTCCTGAGAATAATGGTATAGGAATTGAAATCATACAGACAACCATAAGTTAGATATTTCTAACCGCGACTTTTCAAAGCATAATTTTTTGACAATTTTGGACACAACTTTGACACAAAAGTGCCACCCTAAAGCCACATCGCATCTAATTGAAATTTTGCAGAATGTGTTTCTATGGGCAAAGGTACAATATGGCAAAAGTGCAAATGAATATTTTAATTTTTTCATTTTTAGGGGGCAGACGATGCACCCTAATCGGCATAGAAGTGTCTTTTCAGGCCATGGTTGTCTATTATCTCTCCCAAAGGTGTGGTATAGCAAGTAAACAAAATGGGCCCCAAAACTGAACCCTGGGGAACACCAAACATAAGAGAACGAGGCTCTGATGTTGTACTGTCGATCTGGATGGACTGTCTCCTGCCAAGAAGATATGAGCGAAACCAGCTTTTCCTTTTAACACATGTCAGATATGCCCTTTTTGCAATGTGGGGTGTTCTCTATTTGTGTAACCCTTGCTTCCCCTTCAGGAGCCAAAACGGTCATCCAGAGAATTAGTCCTGACATCTTACTCATAAGCATTTCACTCTAGCACTTATGGAACCTCCTGAATAGTTTGCACAAAGTTGAAACATCTCAATTTCACTGAATTGCCCACCATGCAGGCAGGTTTGCCACATACCAGGAGCATTGCATGATGGCTGCTCTATTCTAGATCTGGTTGTGACACTCCCTCTTTTATGTCACCTCATGTGTTGTGTCAGCCATCTGTTGCTCATTGATGGGTGGATAGATGATTTGGGCTTTACGTCCTGTCTTATACACTTGATAGGCTGAGCTACTGATTAATGCAAGGCTATGTAGTTTCTGATGTTATCTGGTCACCCAGAAGAGCTATTCACTGCCATAACTTTTGTTGATACTGCATAATGTGTCAGCGATTGCCAGTCTAGGCTACAGACAACAAGGCCACATCACTGCTAACTGGGCTGTGTGGTTTCCAATGCATTCCAGTCTCCCAGAAAAGCTATTCACTGTCATAACGTCTACCAGTCCCTGTTATACCTTATCTGAAAACTGAGTTGGGCAGATGTGTTTTTTATCTGCTGAATAACATTATTGTCATTGCTACATACGTGTAAATATTTAAAGGATGACAACACTGAAAGGTAAATGACCTTGGTTTGCTCCCAGAGAAGTCGTCTGCTCAACATTCCATCGATTTGTGACAGACGTGAGTGGTGGGTGTTGCTATAGGGAGTGTTGCTAAGGTTGTTGCTAGGGAAGCTGTTGCTAAGAACTCAAAGAGAGAAAGATGAAAGTAAACGGAGCATGTTGACTCTGCCAGGAAATTCCCGCACGCAAACTTCTCTTCAAGATGACAAAGTTTGGCATCCACCAGGTGGTGCTAAGTGAGGTTCTTAGGGTTGCCGAGGGTTTCAGTTAGACACAGTGCAAAGTAGGACAGTTGCAAGGAACACACAGCATATTTTGTCAGCCAGACATGATGACAGCAGATATCTTAAAGAAGCTTGATATCAGAGGGAAGCTTGCAGTTTTGCAGCATCATATGGTTCACTCACCCAAATAATTTAGAGTAACAAAAATAGTGCCTACTTACCTTGAATCTCAGCGGTGCGACTCATTACAGATGTTTCAAATATGCAAATCTAGACTGACCAACCCAGAATTTAGTGAATTATGTTGAGGTTTCTGATGACAGGGGAAAATTTAAGTGTCACGTCTGTAATTGCGAACAACAGTTACAACTAAAAACTTTTATATCCTATCCTACCATTACCATTTTAGCACTCATGCTTATCTCAAATTCCGTAGAACCTTTTTTTTCTATTGATCCGCATTTGACATCTTTGAGAGCAGAGGAGCTCTGGTAGAGGACATTCACCCTTACGTACTTGGTTCAATGAGCATCTGCTTCTTTTTTTTTCTGGTGAAAGACAATGACTTGCTTTAGAAACATCAACACAAAAGAGCAAGACTTGAGAAGTTTATGAGACCTTGGCATGTTGAGGATTATAGAAGAGGATGTTGAGGGCTGAAGAAGAGGATCTATTTCTGAGACAATCCCACAGGTGGCAGTGTGGTATGGCTGTTGGTGAGGTGCTGATGTTTGCTTTTCTGTGAAACACACATCAGTGTTTATCAGTATTTCTTACACACATGTGCTGTTAGCAGCTGGTCGGTGTGAAAGACGGAATGCCTCTGGCGCCAGAACATGAAGTGCACACTACCTGCACAGTGCACACTACCTGCCGAAAAAAAGAATGAAAGAGGGAAAGAAAGAGAGAAAGAAAGTGAGGGAGAAAAAGAAAGAGAGAAAGGAAGTACAAAGAAGAATAGAAGCCTAAATAAGCCTTCAGTATGGCTGCATTCATTTTATGAACTATGGCCAGAAATGACGCATTGACTTTTGAAAAAGAAGTATTTAGAAGTGGCTCCTTATGCTCTCATTCAGCATCAAGTTTGGGAAGCAGTCTGTTGGTGTAGAAGACAGAATATCTCTGACGCCAGACTCATAAAGGGCACACAACCCGCAATAAGAAAGAAAAGAAAAACAGAAAGGTCTGAAAGGAATACAAAAAAGAAAGAGAACGGGACAGAAAAAGTAAACAAGGGCTGCATTCACTACTAGAAGATCCAATAGGTGATGCAGGTTCAACTATTGATTTATTCCTTTTTTTAATCTCTTTGCTTTGTGTTCCTCTTTCGCGCACAGACTTTTTCGAACAGTATTGACATCTGTGGTGAATATGTACCCATATGTTGATGTTTGTATATATTCACCTTATATAACCTTGTGTGATGTACATCTGGGTGACTGAATATTGATAAGTCACTGGCTTCTTAAATCACAGCTTACTGTTACAGATAAATTTAAATATATAAACGATCTGTCAGAGTTGTTGTGAATTGATATCTGGCCTTGTCTTCCGCCATTAGTCTACACTGATTTGTGTTCAGTTTATGAATTAAGTGCGAAGAAGGAGGACAATCTCATAACACAGAGTGGTCTTTCTCAAGGGTGGTTGCTGGTCCGAGTGACCACTGTTTTATGCACTCACTAATAACTATGCTGTGTTTATTATGATGTTATAATCATGAGCACTTGGACTTCTTGGATCATAAACTTAAGATATGCAACTAGGTAGGTTATAGTACCTCCTTAAGGGCCTTACTCATAACTGTTTATGGCGTCATGTGATGTTTATGTTCACTGATGGTCACTAGCCGCCAATATTCAGACTCCTGGTCTCTCGGACACAACATGATCATGGCATTTTTTTGACCGAGGGTTTGCATTTGTTGGGTCATGAATCATACTGGCTGCCTGTACTTGCTTTTGGTGTTAGATGGAGCGAAAGTGTTGTTTTTCATTTCCTCTACTTTTCATCTCCTTTCTTCTCTGTTTATCTTTTAAACTGTTTCTTCGTGAGTCTCTTTTCTTTCTGTTTGTCCCCTTTCGCAATTATTACTTATCTCCAAGAGTTGGCAACTGCATATAAAAATAAGTAGATCTATAGTACTGTTACTCTAGCTACTGCTGAATCATGTGTACGGAATCAAGCAGAGCAGGTCTCGACCCCTCCTACCATCTCTTTGTTGTTCACAAATTCAAACATTCTTTGAGCTATACTAACATGGTGATACTGATACCTGTAAGATAATTGGGTCAAGCAAGCCCTACATACACCCCTCCCCCCCCTGTATTTCTCTTTTGATAAGGAGAAACTGTTGTGTCAGTTGGGATTGTAGAGAATTGCTTGAGCTTAGATGATTTTCTGAAACATCGATTGGTGCACTCAAACACTCTGGTTTTCTTCTCTGTATGTCTAACCTCTGATTTTGCCAAGCCATGTGCCCTCTATCAACTGCCCCCCCCCCCAATCCTAACTTGCCCCCTCCAGGCCTCCTCTTCTATTTTATATCTTTACTGTTTTCTCTTTTATGCCTCCTCTCTTCTCATCCTTTCTTGGTCCGTTGCCAAAATCTCTTTTGTCAGATCTCCTCCCTCCAATTCCAAAGGCTTCTGAGGAACTCTTCTAAAGATCTTCAAAGCGTTCTTGATTGAATATTGATGAGGATGCTGATTGCTACAGAAGCAGGATCACACGATGTGAGGTGAAATGAACGAGTGCGATTGTGAAGTTGGTGAGGCTGGAGACCGGGCATCCATAAAGATGATGGGGATGTGGAGATGGTATAGTTCAGATGTTGAATTGTTGATGAGTATTTGTGGTCATTGTTGATGTTTATATGCCAAAGCTAGAGAGATGGTTATGCTAACAGTATCTTTAAGCTGGTGTGAAGAACGGCAGTTGTGAGAGCCATGGTTGAGTCAATGCCTCTTTCACCTTTAGGATTATTTGTGTGCCAAATACCTATCTGTCCTGCAAGCATTTTACTGTAGCACATATGTATGGTACCTCCTGTATAGTTAGCAAGAAGTTAAAACATTTCAATTTGACCAAATGTCCTACCAACTGGCTTGCCACAAACCAAGAGCATTGCATGATGGCTGTTCTATTCTAGATCAGGTTTTGACCACGGGAATTCTCATCAATGATCCATCCTTCTGTTTACATATGGAACAGGGATTGTAGCTCCTGACAACCTCTAACTAAATGCCAAAAATTTGCAATGATAGTTGACCGATAAAAAAGATGCACTAATGCATGCTTTAGTTAACAACTTACGAGGGGTGTTCAGGAAGTTCTGACCAATTTTTGTAGCAGACCTTTGTTTTTGATGTAATTGAATGAAATTTTCACAGCACAAAATTCAGGTGTTTAGCCATTGATTCTGAAAATATTACGTCCGTGGCAAATGTTTATCTTACTTTTCTGTTGCCATGGAAACGACAACTTGGGGTAGGCAGCGCAGCTAAATTTTTCAAACAAAACTCAACAATTTAGCTGTCTAAATTGCCATAAAATTGTTGCAAATACACAATTAATTCTGAACATAGGTGTTCGGCAACAGCTTCACAATTTTTCAAAGTACTCTCCATGGCATGAAACACATTTTTGCATCCCTTCAATCCACTTGGTGAAGCAATTTACAAAGTCGGAACTTAGAAAAGCCCTGGAAATGGCATGTCATGTGTCCTTATTTGTAGCATATCTTTTCCCTCTCAGCTCATCTTTTAGATTAGGGAATAAACAAAAGTCACATGGTGCTTAATCATTATCAGAGTTTCTTGAAATGCTGTCCTGATGAGATCCTGGGTTTGTGTACAATTTTTTCCTGTGAGAACACACAATTTGATTGAAGCTCTCTGATCGCGTTTCGGGTTCATGTCAAATGCTCATCAAAAATTACTCTTTACAGTGCAAAAATCAGGTTTAAATGGCTAAACAATGGATTTGCACAACTTTGTGACATAATAAAGTTACAATAACAATGTTCAGCAGGCTCTGGATAGATCTGCAGTCCTTTTCAACATAATTTGACCATAGATTTCAGGGAAAATGCAAAGCCAAGTTCGTTAGAAAAATGTGCTGCGCTGGGTTCCTCATGTTGCCGTTTCCATGGCAACAAAATGACAACTTAAATATATTGTACCCCAATGGTGCTTAGCCATTTTTTACTTTGATACCTCAAGATGTATTCCTGAAAATTTGAAGACTCTAGATTTAATATAAGCATCTCTCAGAAAAATTGGTCAGAACTTTCTGAACGCCCCTCGTACCTTAACTGTGAGAAGTGTCAAAACTATATTCTGGGGTTTTTCTGTGGAGATATCAAGCAAAATTACTGATCAGGAAATCTGGACAAGTCGTTTGTGACACAGCCCAGAGGAAGTGGTTGGCCAATGTCAAGGTAATCCTTTGACCCATGTACTGTCTAAATTATAAATTGTCACCTCAAGAGGACTAGATCACTTCCACCTGAGGATTTAGTGAAGCTGTGAATAACATGCTCAACAGTTTGGTGATCAATGTGCATGACAACCAACTGTGCTCCAAACATTCTAACTGACTGAGTGGAATAAAACTGTGACTAACTCATTGAAATAAAATAACCTTCTCAGAACAATATTGCTCTGTCCAAAAAAAAAAAAAAATATATATGTCATACACTTAACTGTAGGACTATCAGAAGTATTTGTAGGCCAAAAGTAGAATTAAATAATTAGATAGGAAAAAAGGTTATCAATGGTTTAATAATGGGAATGTGATATCAAAGAAGCTGCCATGAGTAGGGTCACCAGGAGGTGGTGCCACCTACTTTAGGATAGTTGAATCATTACAAGTACTCAACAATGCAATATAAGCTATAATAAGATATAAGGACAGGCTATACATTTCTATCAATTTTTTTTTTGTCTCAATATCACAACATGTAAAGTGTAAAAGAAGGACCTGGACATTCTCCTCTTAAACATGATATGAAATATTAATAAAATACGCAGTACATCGATATTGATCACATGTTATCGAATTTGCAGATAAGATTGATGGAAAAGTGATTTCAGGCAAGTGGGTAAATAGTTCAACAAATATTGAATGCATTAATTGGGATTTTTCCCTTAAATTGTAGTTAGAAAGCCTGTATATATTAATTTTAAAGGAAATATATTCTGTGACCTGACTCTCTATCAGATCATTATTATTGTGATAATTGGATAGTTTTTAATAGTTTGATACTTGTTTGTGGCTGTTTCTGTTTTGCACAGCCAACAATCACAATAGGATCAGCAAATGCCTCATCAGTGATACCAACTGAATGCTTTGTCAAAGCAGTCAGTGGAGCATGACATGCACAGTAATGTGGACAATGTTTTCATGATATTTGACCCAGTAAGGGCTCAATCATTTATGAAATAATCAGTTGGAAATAAGTAGTTAGCCAGGATTATTGGAGCAAATCTTCAAATCCCCCAGGATTCAAATACACAAATGGACCAGATGAAGCTGAAACTGGATTTTTTTTTGGCAGATATTGAATATATCTAGTTCTCTGTGCCTGGGAATTTTCTGCAGGCCACTTCTGATCTTGCAAGTCTGTTCTTGATGGCTTACCTAGCAATGGATTCAAAATGGACTTGAAGAATTTATGACCTTTACAGACAGCAGTCAGGCCTGCAAGTCACACAACTAACCAAAGGTGAGGTAAACTTTATTCAGAACAAAAATTGACAAAATTTATTGAGGCTAAGTGTATTATTTTGACTCTTTTTTAGCCATGGTCAATGAAGCATGGCATTCTAGCTTCATTCCCCTGGTATTATATGAGTAAGTCCTCAGCTGCCCTGATCATCAGAATGCTGGGAAGCCCTTGGTTTTGACACTCCCTCTTCTGTGTCACTTCATGTGTTGCAATTGCCACCTGTTGCCAGAAATGCCAGGCTAGCTTCTAATGTTATCCCGTCTCCCAGAAGAGCTATTTACTGCCATAACTTTTATTGTATAATATGTCAACGATTACCAGTCTTGTCAACAGACAACTATATTACAACACTACTAACTAGGCTATATAGTATGTAGTTTCTAATGTTTTCCCGTTGACAAGTTGACAAGTTTTATTGGGAAAACCAAGTCAGCGATACATGCTGTCTCTGAGACGAGCTATTCACTGCCATAACTTTTATGGATATAACATAATACATCTACCAGTCTCTGTTACACCTGATCTGTTCACTGAGCAGAGCAGATGGGTGTTTATCTGCCAAATAACATTATTGTCATTGCAAGATACAAAAATGTACAAAAGATGACAACAAATATGGGTGATCGACCTTGGTTTGCTCCCAGAGAAATCGTCTGCTCAACATTCTATCGATTTGTGACAGGCGTGAGTGGTGGGTGTTGCTAGGGAGTGTTGCTGAGGTCATTGCTAGGGAAGCTGTTACTAAGAACTCAAAGAGAGAAAGATGAAAGTAAATGGAGCATGTTGACTCTGCCAGGAAATTCACGCAAAATTCTCTTCAAGATGACAAAGTTTCGCCAACCACCAGGTGGTGTTAAGTGAGGTTCCTAGGGTTGCCGAGGGTTTCAGTTAGTCTCGGCTGATAGTAAAGATGGTGGCAGCTGAGGAGTAGACAGGAAATTTTGGCAGCCAAACGCAAATAAAGCTTGCAGTTTTGTACCATGATATGGTTCACTCACCCACCAAAGGTATAGTAACAAATTAAAGGAGGTGCCTACTTACTTTGAAGCTCTGTTGCTAGAATGACTACAGATGTTTTAATGATATAAATCTAGACTGACTAACCCATAAAATACAGAAATGTTTTAGGCGTCCAAATGAAAAATGTCACATTTTAGAAGTAGCAATTCAATAGTGACAACTCAAAGCCTTTAAACTTGAGCACTCGTGCTCAGCCGAAAATCCATAGAACCTTTTTTTTTCCATTGATCAGCAGATGACATCTTTGAGAGCAGAGGAACTCTGGTAGAGGACATTCACCCTCAAGTATGAGCATCTACTCTTTTTTTTTCTGTTGACAGACACTGACTCGCTTCAGAAACATCAACACAAAAGAGCAATACCAGAGAAGTTTATGAGACCTTGGCATGTTGAGGATTAGAGAAGAGGTTCTATTTCGGGGACCATCCCACAGGTGGCAGTGTGGTATGGCTATTGGTGAGATGCTGATGTTTACTTTTCTGTGAAACACACATCAGTATTTATCAGTATTTCTTAAACACATGTGCTGTTAGCAGCTGGTCGGTGTAAAAGACGGAATATCTCTGGCGCCATGAAGTGCACACTACCTGCAGAAAAGAAGAAGGAAAAAGAGAAAGCAAGAAAGAGCAGGAAAAAAAAAGAAGAAAGAGAGAAAGGAAGAGAGAAAAAGGATACAAACCTAAACAAGCCTTCAGAAGGGCTGCATTTATTACTTCGAGAAATTGAATTCATGGTTCTTCTTCTTTCACAGATATTGGACCACTGTCTTTATCAATAAAATTTTGTTTGAAAATAGGAGAACTCTGTTGTTCTTTTCACTCCAATTCATCCTTTTCAGTCAATACTTAAAAGAATAATGATAATGCTGCTCAGAGTTGAACGACATTGCTTTGCTCATGAGATGATTCGATTACTCTGCTTTTTGCTGCACATTTGCACCCCAAAGAAAGACTGCACCTCATTTTATGAACTATGGCCAGAAATGACGTATTGACTTTTGAAAAAGAAGTATTTAGAAGTGGCTCCTTATGCTCTCATTCAGTATCAGCTTTGGAAGCAGCCTGTTGGTGTAAGAGACAGAATATCTCTGGCGCCAGACTCATAAAGGGCACACAACCTGCAATAAGAAAGAAAAGAGAAACAGAAAGGTCTGAAAGGAATACAAAAAAGAAAGAGAACGGGACAGAAAAAGAAAACAAGGGCTGCATTCACTACTAGAAGATCCAATAGGTGATGCAGGTTCAACTATTGATTTATTCCTTTTTTTAATCTCTTTGCTTTGTGTTCCTCTTTCACGCACAGACTTTTTCGAACAGTATTGACATCTGTGGTGAATATGTACCCATTTGTTGATGTTTGTATATATTCACCTTATATAACCTTGTGTGATGTACATCTGGGTGACTGAATATTGATAAGTCACTGGCTTCTTAAATCACAGCTTATATTACTGTTACAGATAAATTTTAATATATAAACGATCTGTCAGAGTTGTTGTGAACTGATATCTGGCCTTGTCTTCCGCCATTAGTCTACACTGATTTGTGTTCAGTTTATGAATTAAGTGCGAAGAAGAAGGACAATCTAATAACACAGAGTGGTCTTTCTCAAGGGTGGTTGCTGGTCAGAGTGACCGCTGTTTTATTCACTGAGTAATGGCTATGCTGTGTTTATGATGATTTTGTAATTATGAGCACTTGGACTTCTGGGATCATAAACTTGAGACATGCAACTTGGTAGGTTATAGTACCTCCTTAAGGGCCTTACTCTTATCTGTTTATGGCATCATGTGATGTTTATGTTCACTGATGGTCTCTTGCCACTAATATCCAGACTCCTGGTCTCTTGGACACAACATGATCACAGCCTCTTTATGACCGAGGTTTTGCATTTGATGGGTCATGAATCATACTGGGTGCCAGTACTTGCTTTTGGCGTTAGATGGAGTGAACGTGTAGTTTTTTATGTCCTCTACTTTTCATTAATTTTCTTATCTGTTTATCTTATAAACCGTTCTTTGCAGGTCGATTTTCTTTCCCTTTGTCCCTTTTCACAATTATTACTTATCACCTCCAAGAGTTGGCAACTGCATATAAAAATAAGTAGATCTGTAGTACTGTTACTCTAGCTAAGGCTAAATCATGAGTGCGGAATCAAACAGAGCAGGTCTCGACCCCTCCTACCGTCTCTTTGTTTTTCACAAATTCAAACATTCTTTGAGCTATACTAACATGGTGATACTGATACCTGTAAGATAATTGGGTCAAGCAAGCCCTACATACACCCCCCCCTGTCTTTCTCTTTCGAGACAGAGAAACTGTTGTGTCAGTTGGGATTGAAGAGAATTGCTTGAGCTTATGTGATTTTTCCGGAACATCGATTGGTGCACTCAAACACTCTGGTTTTCTTCTCTGTATGTCTAACCTCTGATTTACCAAGCCATGTCCCTTCTATCACCCCCCCCCCAATCCTAACTTGCCCCCTCCAGGCCTCCCCTTCTATTTTATATCTTTACTCTTTTCTCTTGTAAGCCTCCTTCCTTCTCATCCTTTCTTGGTCCGTAGCCAAAATCTCCCGTGTCAGATCTCCTCCCACTAATTCCAAAGGCTTCACAGGAACTCTTCTAAAGATCTTCAAAGTGTTCTTGATTGAATATTGATGAGGATGCTGATTGCTACAGAAGCTGGATCACACGATGTGAGGTGAGACGGAGGAGTGCGATGGTGAAAAAGTTGATGAGGCTGGAGGGTAGAGACTTGGCATCCAGGTATCTTGCTGCTGAGGCTGATGGGGACACTGAGATAGTATTCTGGCCTAAGCTCATGTTGTTTTGGCAAGTAAAAGAAACCTTGCACATTGCACCTTGCACATTGCAGAGAGCATCCTGCAGAATTGGAGTCGGGAACCTCCCCCAGATTGGTAAAAAATAATTACCTCTAGTTTTATCATTAACTGCAGGTGGTCCTTATTGTGTGGTGTTTGTTTTGACAAAATGTCTGAATAACATTCATACTGCATAGACTCACCAAGACAAGGGAAAATTGGGTCATACTGTCAATCATTTTTGGCATGTATTTAAACCCAGTTGCAGAATTCTCTTTCTGCCATTTGAGCTGGGCGACTGTTTAGTGGTTGGTAACTTGGTATAGATGGTTTCTGTGCAGATAATTCAGCCTATTTAATATAATATTAAGCCCTTTTTATTGAAACAATTTGTCGAGTCAGAGGTAAGAAAATTATTCATGCACTTGAGTGGAATACCTGAGCTGTTTCTGATAGTTCAGATACAATGTTTGCCAAGGTGTGCTTCTGGTGCTTGCTCATAGGTGGAGCTGTGTTGCTCTTATCTGTGCTTGAATTGCAGTGTGTGGATTTTACCAAATATGCGCTTCTCCCCTCATGGCATTAGGCTGTTAGTATCTACATCATATGCAAAATTGTATGGCACATGTTTCTACTAAATTGATCCATCTTGTGCAAAGTGTAACTTTTCACATGCCAATATTAATTTTGTTTTCAAAAGTTCTCAGTGTGACTTGGGTAATTGCGAGTGAAGCAAATGCATGGCACAGAACAAAGTACGGCATATTCTCAGAGTCGCAGCTAAAGTAATGAATGGGTTGATTGATTTATAAGTACATGTAGTACAGCCCTCTAAAGCAATTAGATTTTTCTTAAAATAATATCAACTATATGTCTACAATCAGTAGGCCTATTTTGATGGGGTCTTCCTCAACAGTTGTGAATCGGAACATGTTCTAAAACTGTTTTTTACTATACAATTTGTTCTTGGCATCAGAAGTATACACCCACATCTATAAATATAGATTCTACATCAAATTTGGATATGTATATAGCCTTTACAATATGCTCAAAATTATCGTTTTTTTGAAAGAGTACGACCATTAGGTCAGCGCAGCAGGACCATATATTCTAGAAATTTAGATGACTCTGACAAGAAAATAACCCAATACAACATTCATGCAATTCATGCTGCCAGTACAATACATTGTCCAGTTTCCATGGGAACAAATCATCAAAGTGGTAGATCGATACCAGTTTACAACTTTCGTGAGACATAAAACTGTTGACCACTGGCTAGTAGGTGCTACCTGACCAGATGACCATTGTAGGCAAGATAACAATAGCTTGATTGACAGTTGTGATAGCAACATGCAGACCCCTTTAAACTTAGGCTAAAGGTTGGTGGGTGCGTGATAAATGATAAATGGCGCTAGAACAACTTGATAAAATATGTAAGAGTCCTTTCCTAAAAGTGACACATTTTGTGAGGCTGGAGAGAGAGGGGGTGGTACTTGGGGGGGGGCTGTCAGATCATCAGATGGGTGGCCCATGTGCCAGTACCAATTTTCTTTTGTGATCACCACCAGTCAATATAGCTACAGGCCATTCTGGGAATTAACTTGAGCAAGTCAAGTGCAATGCCATTTTTCAAGTCAACTTTGCAAGATAAACTGCCCCTGGTCTTCAGTTCTTTTTGGCATCGACTGTCATTTTGTCAAATTCGGTTTTAAACAAATTATACTAGAAAGGGGACAAAGGGTCGTTCGGTTCTTTGGATTCTGATGTGATGGTCATCTTTCTATCAATTAGTCAATCAGTCAGTCAATCAGTCAATCAATCAATCAATCAACCAATCAGTCAATCGATCATTCAATCTATCTATCTATCTATCTATCTATCTATCTATCGATCTATCTATCTATCTATCTATCTATCTATCTATCTATCTATCTATCTATCTATCTATCTATCTATCTATCTATCTATCTATCTATCTATCTATCTATCTATCTATCTATCCTCCTATCTACCAATGTATCTGTGCATCAGATCTGTGCATCTAATAATCTCTTCTAATCTTAACCTAATCTTATCTAATCTTTATCACATCTAATCGTTATCTAATATCCTATCTAATCTAAACTAATCTTATCTAATCTAATCTCCACTCTACTCGGTACTTCACACAGAAGCGACGACTGTCATCGCACCTGTATACTCGTCACCTGAGACGAGAAGATAAAAAAAAAGATAAAAAAGGAGGATTGAAGAAAAAAAGAGAGAGAAACGAAAATCTGGCAGGTAAAAATGTTTCCTGCAGAAGCTGGCTGGTTGCCATGGTAACAGTGATGAGAAAGCTGGGACCAGTCATCACAAAGATCCATCACTGAAGTAAAGCCCCCCCCCCCTGCATCAGAACCAGGGTAACACCAGCAGCCACAGTGAGTGCTTAGCAAAAGTGACAGTAGTGACATTAGTCGTTGGTGTTTTTTTTGGGGGGGATGTACGTGTAGGTAGGAGGAAGGGTGGATTGAGTATATTTAATTTCTGCTTAATTAATCTCAATCTGTATGAGATTTAGGTACTACTTTTGAAAATGATATTTCCAACAATAATTAAATTATACCTTCTTGAATCCAATTGTGAAAAGGTTTCTTTTATCTTTTAAGATTCTGCTTTGCCAACTTTGGCAATATTATGCAATGGGTATTTATTTGCCAAGAATGCTAATTACTTACAGACCTGAGCTTTACAATTTCTTCTGACCTTTATTATTTTAATATATACGTTTGAGCTTTTAAATAAGTTATGTGCTCGAATTAGGCCTATACCTCTGAATAAATAGGATCATAAGTCCCACTTTATAACTAAATAAGTAAATAACTGATGTAGGCCTACTGTATTTATAAATACTCATAAAACCGAAGTGTCATTATAATACTTAAAATCTTGATACAGTTTCATGGAGCAATTCAATTAACAAAGATAATATTTTTGAAGTTGTTTTTTTTATAAATCTCAACTCTATGAAGAATTTCACAACTCATAAATAATACAAAAAGTAAGCATTGATCTTTCAGTTAGTCGGTGATCTTATTGAGTAATTATTGAGTCATGTGTAATTTAAGAATTACACCATCCTGATTCAAAAATTTCCAGAACTTTCAATGACTCAAAATCAGTTAATCACCAAGATGACCACAAAACCACAATGCAAGCTGATCGATTCGAAATTGCTTCGTTGTCATGTTTATAAATATAAATATGAATATTCTTTGTTTTTGAGTGGTGAAGTTACTCTAAGATAATAAAGGGAAAACCTAAACAATCAGAAAACTTGAACTTAAAAATATTGAGCTTGCTCAGGTCTAGGTGCGGAGCTGGGAGTATGTTATTCTTCACCCCCTGAGGTGCTTCTGTTAGTGATGCGTTTTACCAAATCATACTGAACTCTTTTGAATAACATTACAGTTAGTATCAGGACCAGAAACTTGCCTTTTTTTAAAATTTCGTAACAGCTATCTACCTATCTGTAAATATTGTTATCTAAGGCATATTTCCAGATACGTATTATAACTATTTGCCTCACCCCTATTTAACTCTGGACATATTAACCAGATTTCCAAATAATAATATAGGTATTTTAATGGAGCTTTGAGCATGCATGCATAATGCTGACACATTCAACTTAAAAACATACATGATAAAATTTAAAGTTAATTTCTTATTCAACCAAGGCAGTCCCCCCCCCCTATTCAAATACACCCATCCCATGATCCCCCCTTCCAACTCAAAAACTCACATCATGATATCGTTTTAAGTTCATCCTTTCATTTTACACGACCCTCCCCCCCCGAAACCTTCACCCCCCCCCCTTCATGCCTCCCACTGCAACTATCCCCCCCCCCCTCAGCTTCTGAACTCCCAAACAAATGTATGTTATGCTCCTGTTATGTGATGTTTATTTCAGCCAAATAAAGCCTTAATGTATTCCCTCCATTGGAGCCTTTTACGAGTTATAAACTCCCTTTTGATCAATTATTGAGGATCCCGCAACATGCACGGCCGCTCCGCATGAACCGCCTTTTATGGGCCTGATCCCAGGGAGAACAAAAAGAAAGGAAAATGGAAAAGAAGAAAAAAGACGTTTTGAAATAGGTCTACAATGAGAAATGAGCAAAATGTGTGGGCTGTTGGTGCGTTAGAAACACATTAGAAATACCCAAAAATGTAATTCTGTTCATGAGTGGCTCAGTTGGAAGTGGCATTGACCAAAAAGGGTGCACTGTTAGAGTGTTGGAGGTCTCGGGTTCAATTCCTGCTCAAGAAACAATTTATTGGTATATTTGGGTACAAGGAAAATCCCAGAGCTCTGGATGTTATTTTGGTGAGATGGTAATTTGGTTGTCCCTTGTCCTTTGCATCAGTGT
Source organism: Platynereis dumerilii (assembly GCA_026936325.1). Classification (NCBI taxonomy): domain Eukaryota; kingdom Metazoa; phylum Annelida; class Polychaeta; order Phyllodocida; family Nereididae; genus Platynereis; species Platynereis dumerilii. The sequence goes on from JAPTHN010000034.1 coordinate 2,301,477, forward strand.
CTGTGCTGGGCAAGTAAAAGATCCCTCACATGAGGTTAATGTGCAACATGCTGAGGATTCCTGCATCTGTCTCTGAGTGGCAAAGGTTGAGACCTGCTCCGCGGAAGGTCTTTGCCTGCATGGGTTAGAACCCCGGTGGTTATTGGGGAAACCAAATATTTTTCAGTGCACCTTCATGAGTAAACTCCCAGATGGATATCATTTGGATGAGACATTAAGGTGGTGGCGCCCTATGTCAGTGTCTGTGCTGGGCAAGTAAAAGATCCCTATAGGGCTCACATGGGGTAAATGTGTAACATGTTGAGGACTCCCGCTCTCTCTCCCATCTCATCAATCAACTTGTGAGCACCAAGAACTGGGCTTAGAGGGCTGCACTTACCATAGAGGGCTGCACTTACATATTAGTACTTCCTTCAGAACTCCTATCTGCAATCCTTTTCAGAAGAGGGACAAAAAATACTTATTCAGAAAATTTGACAGCTCTATATATATCTTTCCATAAAAGTTTCATGCCATTATAAATTATAAAACTTGCTTTTTAAAAGTTCAACTTTGAATTATTTAGAATCTGAAAGTTTTGCTAATGAAGCATGCCAGTTCATTTGAGTTGCATGACAACATAGATTTTTACAAAGTTATTAAAAAAAAAAAAGAATTTACATCTTATTTATCATTGAAGTTGGACTAGGCCTACTGTTGAATTATATTTCTAAAAAAAAAAAAAAGTAAAAAGTTAGAAACGAAAATCTTTATATTTACATTAGCAACGTCGAGGTAAAACAGGACTCTTTAGAAAATCATGACAACTTGTCTGATCAAGGATTTTTTGACAGATTTGAAAAAATAAAGAATATAAGTTTCTCTATTTCTACAACATACAAGATGGAGAAAGAGACATAATACAATGAAATAATCGAATGAATGGAATATTATTATCTGTGATGCATACATATGACTCACTCTTGTTAGGCCTACATGAATGGTTCTTTTAGGAGCAAGACCCCCCCCCCCAAGACTGCCCCCCCCCCTCCAGAACTCCTACCTTTCTTCAGACATCTACATTTTTCCAATAGACCGTGTCAACAGGTGAAATCAACTAGAAAGCTAGGGACCATGTTAAATGTGCAAAATTGCAAATGTGCTAAATGCTACAGGAAAATAGGTTATTTAAAAAGGGGGGGGGGGCTTATTAAATAAATTAAGAAGGTAGCCTGTGAAATTGTTGGGTATGTGATCAGAAGATTATTCAAGATAGATAGATAGATTAGATAGATCGACAGATTAGATAGATAGATAGATAGATAGATAGATAGATAGATAGATAGATAGATAGATAGATAGATAGATAGACAAATAGATAGACAGATGGCTAATTTTGCTTGAGTTTTGGTTAGGTATCCCGGAGTCGGATGGACCAGCCGGTTAGCCTAACCTCCCTTTTTTGTTGAAGGAGCTACATCGACATATAGTTTCACTGTATATAGAGCCCCATCAGTATGGATGTGACATTTTTTGGTCTGAGGCTGGTGGCTGAGTTTGGTGTAGTGAAATGAGAGCAGGGGGGGGTGTTCCATTTAGCTATCTCCACTGCAACAACTGATAACAGGGGAGGAGCAGATCGATTTTCTACCTGTCTGACCCCCCCCCCTTTACACAAAATGAGTGATAAAAGAGATGGGCCAACCCCCCCCTCTTTTACAGGTACCCCCCCCCCCCTTTTGCTCATCTGATCTGATCTCGCAGGTACACTGTGGTCACGTGACAGGAGTTGGTCATGTGACAGGTAGTGACGCACAGACAGAAGTTAGGGACTCATTCATTCTGAAGAAGAGGAAGGGGGGGTGTCCTAACCCCCCCCCCTCCCTTTTCAGAATTTCTGAATATGGGGGGGGGAGGTTTTGATCCTTAGGGGGTGACTGTCAGACCCAGTGTTGTCAGACTGACGCCACCGCTCCTAAAGCTCGATATTACCAGTAAATAATTGATGAAAGTATTGTAGTCAGAAATGCAAGCCCCCCCCCCCCTTGTCCCTGCTCCCAAACAACACACAGACCATATAAGCCACCTACATAGATTATTTAGCTGCCAATCGATCCAGGCCAGGTCAACCAGTGCACTGAAGTTGATCCCTGAGTGAAGCTCTACACTCTAAAAAATTTCAGACAAAATAGGTTTTTTAGATTCAAAATGGTTTTTTGAAAAACCAAATTTCAATGCAAAAAACCAACATGGATTTTTTTAAAAATCCATGTTGGTTTTGCATTGAAATTTGGTTTTTCAAAAAACCATTTTGAATCTAAAAAACCTATTTTGTCCCGACATTTTTTAGAGTGAAGCGCTACTGCTCAAATGTAGGACATAGCTTTTGTATACGTTTATACTTCACTTGAAATGGAAACCAAAGAGACCTTAAAAATGTTTATGGCTAAAAATGATAAAATATTCATTTACAACAGAGAAAAAAGGCCAAGTGAAAAAAAAATCACTTAACAAAAAGAAGCAATTCTGTCACCACATAGAACTCATGTCAAGTCATACTTGTAGGTCTATTCTATATATTCTAAGCAAGTTTAGTTTTGATTGTGAAATGATTTGGCTCAAGAAATTATTTTCCTGCAGTTAGGCCAACTCCAAACCCCGCGTGTAGTGACACTTTAAAATTCTGAGAAACAAGTTGAATTGTAAGACTTACAAGGTAAGTTAACACCCAATTTCAGACAAATTTGACTCACTGAATTTAGCCTAGAAGATACAAAATTGATGAGAGCAACAATCATTAACTTGTATTTTCATAGATTTAATCTTGTTTTAGATATTTGCTTCCAATCCATCTTTCTAACTAACATTCAATTAGGCTTATTCAGTGTCCATAGAAATGAAGAATTTTCCACTACCATCCTAAATGCAACTGTGACCTATTTCAGCGTTGTATTCCTTTACGGGTGACCCTCAAATTGTGCAGTGTATTAGACTCAGGATGACAGCGCTCTGCAGGCCCACGGATAATGATTTATGCGTCTCTGCTGTCAGGACACCCATTAATTGTTGTTTTACTTCTACATTTTATGTTTATTCAATATATATTTTACCTCACATAGGAGCAAACTGTACCTCATAATGTCAGCATATTTTAGATAATTAATGTGTAGAATTAGCTTTTTAAAAATTGGTAATTTAACTAATTTTTGCGCTAAATGTTAATATATTTGTCTCATAAATGTTACAATTAAAATTGACTCGTGTGTTTAACAGTGAAATTAATTGATTTGACAGCACGCTAATATAGTACTAAAGTAAAGTTAAGTTATTATGTTCCCCTAATTTTGTATTCCTTGATTTTAGATATGTGTAAGATCACAATTGTCCCCGTTATTAATTAACTATCTAAACGCAACAATTTTGGGATGTTTTAAAGAAAATTCTCTTTGCAAACACTTCATTTATTTTGACAGAATCGAAGCAAACCCTCTTATTAGCAGCAGAATATCGAATAAACATCATGGTGGATTCTGTCAATTTTTTAAGGATGCGGAAGACATCTTCAATAAGCATCATCTTTCTAGGTGACTGAGTCCAATTTTGCAAGGTAGGACAATATTGGTTGTCTATTTGTATAGGCTAGTTACATGTTATTAACCTACAGGGGGGCATATGTACTTTGTAGCCTGCAAAATCTTTGGCGAATAAAATTGATAAATAAGCAATTTTTATGAAATAGAAATTCATGAAAAGAGAATTATTTGTTTGTATCTTCAGCACGCAGAAAAAAAATCATGGGGTATTTGGTATTTTATTCTGAAACCAGTTATTCATAATTCCGCTGGGCGCTGGAATAAATTAGGTAAAGATTATTATGATTTACTTATCAATTTTATTTACCCCAAATTAATCCAGCAAAATAGGCCTATATAGGCTTTCTATTTTTAGCTGAAGACGTTGTTTACATTTTTCTTTTAGGCAGAATAACAGCATTCTCCCAGCTGTATTCCTCAGGGAATCTTAGATTTTTGAAGACTCGACATGAGCTGATATAATGAGCTATAATGGGTTACATCACGAAATTTTATCATGAACATTTTCTAGCCAGACTCAATGAAGATTCTTCATACCTGTTTGGCTGAGCAGTTTGTTTTTGTGGCATCATTCCAAGAAGGCAGAAACTGGGCCAGGTATAGGCCTATAATATTTTAGCTTTTGTGGAATTATGTTTGGTTTTTCATGTAGATTTTAGAGTGTGAGTTCTGTTAGCATATCATTGTTTGTCGGTAAGTATATGACCACTGGAGGTATTTATAAACCAAAGTAATGTGTTTTTCCAGATCTCAATGTGTTGTGGTTTGAAGGTGTATATTTTGTAGGCCCATATTTTATTTGTGAATTGTATTCTGTGTTGTTCAGTGTGCTTGCTACATTGTGTTGTTTCAGAAGCATGTTTCGTTTTCAACATTGCTTTGTAGGCCCATTCTGCTGTGAGAAAATTTGATAAATATCTCAGGAAGCCTACACCACTGTCAAGAATGTTTTGAGATTTTGTTTTGTACATACATGTATTTCGTTTTGTCCAAATATTGTTTTGTATTTGTACATGTGTTGTATAGCCTGACAGCTTGTAGTGAGAAAGTAGTGTTTTCCTAATACCTCGATCGCATGTCAAGCTATCTGTTAAAATAGACCGGTTATACGTGCGGTGCTATTAGAATTTGCAGGGGGGGGGGGGAGACCGGCTGGTCGTCCGCTAACTATCTCGCCACACGCGATATTCCCCCGTTAACAGCCAAGGTGTCCGCCTTGCCTTGTGATGACCCCCAATTTTACGCTCAAATTACCCTTCTCCCTGCCTATACCATGTGGTACACTGTCCTATCGTGTTTTACTTTATAAATAAGTCTATTTTCAACAGATATCTTCAGTTTTCGTTAAGTTAGAGACCAGGGAAGACCTACATTCAAAGAGCACTGGATTTACCCTCATTTTAGCCATTAAATGGATCAATTTTACATTATTTTCACATCTATTACCTGGATATATATGTGATTATACTGTTATTATTAAATATGGTATGTTTTAATAAGTCGAAGGCGTAATTATGATGATTTTGATGATGTGCAAACCATGTTTAACTTGCATGATCATTTCAAACCGCGCTAATCAAGCGTGATAATCAAACCGAAGTTATCAAAATGTTAGAAATGTTTCAGAAATTTGTATATTTCTCATTGAAGTTAAATTGACGAAAATAATATACATTGTTAGATGTGTTTATTGGCATAGTTTTTATTGTAATGAGACGAATTTTGTTAATCAATGACTAACCTAATTTCACTTGATTCCAAAATGTAGAAATGACTTGTTTGTCTTAACCACTGATATGCAGACCTAAACCTGCTGTTTAAATGTGTTTGAAAAATAAAATTGATTTGTCAAATTTCAAGATGACCAAAGTTATAATCGAATTTTAATTAATCCATTCAAAATATTTAAGCCATAGTCCATCATAACTAATAACTTGTGCAATGCAATCTGGATTTCTAACATTTAATATTTGAATATTCTGTGACTCTCTAAATTCTGCCCTGTTCAAACTAACATTTTAGCAATATTTCAGGCCACACTCTCATGTTCAGCTACATGCTAGGCTGTGTTAGTAATGACTTTATTGCATGTGTTGACAGCCAAACTAGATTTTAAAAGCTTCGGAGGGAGGAGCATTCATTTACACTCACTCCGCAGGTATGGTTTTGTTTTCACAACAAAAACAGAATAAGAAAATATTGAAATAGTCTTCGAAATATCAAATAGAGAGAATGAATGTATTTGGAGCAGTGGATTTCAATTGTTTTAACAGAATATGATGACATTTTGAGTGAAAATATTGAAAATTGTAATGACAACACCTTACTGTGTCCAGGGTATACTTGTAGTGTTTATCAGGTTTCATTAAAATTTTGCATAAATTATAGTGTTTGGCATTGCCTATCTGAAGGCCAAATGATAACTTTCTTGTAAATTTCTGTCCATAACAAAATAACTCTTTCGAACTTTTGATTTATCATAAAATTCATACGTTTTAATTGTCCTGGGAATGATCTGTTAGAATCGAGGACTTCACCATTATTTTGTCAATTTGTGTTTATTATCCAATAATTGCCGAGAATCCATGCAGGTTTTAGACAATATAATTTCAACTAAATTATCATTGCTACATTGTTTCAAGTTTAATTTAAATAGATAATCACCACATAAACTATTTCTGACAATAAAAATTAGCATAAAACTGCAGGAGGGCCAATAATATGAAATTTTCCTGTTGCGGATTTCTGTTAGGTATAACTGATTTGCATAAACAAACAATTATGTAACAAAATGTAAACAACAACGAAACAAAAGCCCTGCACGAGTTTTGTTTTTATAATTTTTGGACACGTGCTACACTACTACAGTATGTCTGTTTTTTGTGATGTTTTTTATATAGATCAATGCCATATCTATTTTTCATGTTTTTTTAGCCAGAGATGTTACTACTGTTGTTGTTGGCCCGTATGAGCACTCAGTATAGATATCCATAGATATCCATAGCCAAAGAAGATTCACACAATTAGAATCTCAATTTTAAAAAATCTTCCTTTTTCATGGTACAGAAAAAATAATTTATAACACGTCTTTGTCATTTCAAAATTTTATGAAAATAAAAATTACTTTTTATAATAATTTCTACAAACCAGGAAAACAAAAAGTATTATGTAATAAGCCATGGTCACCAATTATTGTACGAAATTTAATTTATATAATAATCTTTGTACAATTTATCTCCTTGTCTTCACAAATGGTTATCTTTGCAAAACTTTCCAAGATATTTTACCGTTACAAAAAAATGGTTAAAAAATACAAATTGGTTGATTTCTCAATAAATGTCCAACCATGTATGTATCATATAGGCCTACACAACTGCCATTATGAACCAATAATTCTTCCAAAACAACCAACTTTAACCAAGACTTTGTTGGTAAATATCAGTTTTGTTGAAAGCAATTTTATGATTGTGAGAATTCCCAGTCTGGCCCTGGGAACCTGGGTGAGTTCCAAATAAATGTGCTTCCAGAGAAATAAAAAATAAAAATGGTGTTCTTTATAGTATAACATGCGCAATGAGCCAAAAATGTATTGACATTTGTGAAATAGAGACCTCACACAACTATAGCTGTGAATGTTATTCTCACAATACAACTACAGAAACGGAATTTGTATGAATTCATTTTGTAATTTTGTAAGTGATGTACTTGTAGTCCTCATTTTTAGAAGAGCACTAAACAAAAATATATGAAAACCATTGTTAATTTCTTTTATCATTAGAAAAGCATTAAAAAAAATTAAAATCATTGTCATTTCTTATGGTAAACTTTATTTTTACCTTTCTAAATTTCTAAATAAGGTAACAGGCCAAGTTTCGAAACAATGAAATGTCTAGATAAAAATGGAGGGGAATTCTATAGTCTCAACAATTTGATGAGTTTTGCATGCAAGGAAAAATCTGTTCCACCATGACAGCATATTTATTTGACTTCTACAATTAAACCAAAGCATGCTCTATAGATCATTTATAAAAACGAAATAATTTCATTTTCTGGTGCAATACAATATGCATTGTATATATACGCCGATCTGTAAAATTATATTGGGTTCAATTAATCTATCTTTTTCAATCAATCATACCAAATGTCTGTCTATTTTCTTTGGTTTTATTTATTTTTTGCTTTTCTAATAATTTGCAGTGATTGGTTACCAGATTTATGCCTTTTTGTTGTTCTATCTTTTTGCCCAAATCATTTATTTTTCGTTTAACAGTAGAAACAACCAGTCTCTCAGCAGGGCTCATAATTAAGTCTTAGAAGAGGATAAATTGTCTGACCAATTAAGGTAATTAGTGGTTGATTGATCGGTGGGAAGGACGCAGATGATTAATGACTAATGACTGTGAATTGACCTGATGGGCTTATAGCTATATAGCATTGGGAATATGGGGTTGGGAGGGGGGGGGGGTGTCAAAAAGACCAGCTGATAACCAGACATATTTATTGAGAATGCTGAAAAAGGTCGGATCACTGATCAGTTAGACAGACAGACAGACAGACAAATTCTTTATTGACCTGTGTAAAAAATATACACCCAGCCCTATATGGGCTTACAAGTCATCAAAATAATTCAAAAGTAACTTTAACAACAAATTTTCTGGAAACTACAATATTAAAAAACATTTACAATCACATATTTACAATATTAAAACATTTACAATCACATATTTACATTATTTAAACAACAAACTTCTTCTTCTATGGAAAGCTTTAAACAAATATTCTGCAGTAAATTTAACTAAATCCTTGGACATCAACAACTTAAATTTTTCTTGCAATGATAAAAAGTAAAAATCTACACAATAATCTAAAACACGAGTTAAAAGTAAATTACGTAAATCGTTATAAGTATTACAATGGAACAAAAAATGATTTTCATCTTCTAGAACATGATGGGAACAAAATTCACAAACTCTATATTCTAATGGTATATCATTGTAACGTCCTGTCTCTATTGCTAATGGTAAAACACCGAACCTAAATTGTGAAAGAACAGACAAATGACCTCTATCATAAATTTTATATACATAATCCTCAGTACCAAATGTAGTTTTAAATTCTCTGTAAGTTCTTAATTTTGGCATGTTAGTTACTTGATTTTTCCAGTTGGTTTTATAAATTTCCATCAGTTGACGTTGTGCATTTTCTAGGTTAATAGGTAAATTTTCTACAAAATTTTGAGTAAGATTCAATTTAGTGAATATTTGTAAAACCTCATTACTCCAATTTCTCTTGTTAATTTGTTTATCAACTTCAAACACTTGCTTTGTCAGTCTGTTTTCATCCATGTAAACAAGTCTATTCCAAAGACGTAGTATTTCAATATGACGTCTAGTTTTTGAATCAATCCATCCCATATCGCCTTTAAAAGCATGTTTCGGGGTAAAACTATTCACACCTAGAAAAAATCGTATTGCCCTATTTTGTATTGCTTCAGGTTTAGAAAAGTCTTTGTAGCCCCAAACTCCCGAACAATAATCCATAATAGGAACAACACCTGAATCAAACAATTTACTGTATGTTTTAAATCCTAAACCTTTCAATTTGTAAACTTTGTTTTGGATACTTCCAAGGGCTCTTCCTGCCGAGTTGGCAAGGGCAGTTGATGTAACATTATAATCAAGACATTCTTCTAAGATTAGTCCCAGATATTTATAACTTTTTACAATTTCAATTGATTCATTTCCATAGGTAAATTCACAGTTGCTAACATTTAGACCTTTATGTCTAAAGTGGACAATTTTTGTTTTACCAATATTAACTTTCATTTGCCATTTACTACACCACTGATACATTACATCAATCATTTTCTGTAAATCACTTTCAGACTCAGCGATTAAGGCCAAGTCATCTGCATACATAAGGATACTTAATTTAACATTGTCTGTAACATCTACACCCATTTCTAAATTTTTAATATCTAGAGCTAAGTCATTAATATATAAACCAAAAAGAGTAGGGGATAATGGATCACCTTGTTTAACCCCTGAACCTAACTGAAATGTGTCTGTATTAGCATTATTAAGATTTACTTTAGCTACTGGGTTGGTGTATATACATCTTATGGCGTTGAATAGTTTTCCACCAAACCCCTGTTTCCTGAGTTTGAAAAAAAGTAGTTCACGATTAACTGAATCAAAAGCCTTTTGTAGGTCTATAAATGCGACAAAAGTTGAGCGTTTTTTATTTATTCTATTTCAAATAGTACTAGTTAAGCTATAAAGATGGTCTGAACAAGAGCGTTTTGGTCTAAAACCATTTTGTTCATCGACATATATATCATTAACTTCTGCTATCTGTAACAATCTGTTATTGATGATAGCTGAGAATAATTTAAAAATACATGACATTAGACTTATACCTCTGTATTGTAGTGGTATTCGTGGATCTATCATATTTGATTTTGGAATTGGTTTGATGATAGCCATATTCCACTCACTAGGCATGATGTTAGTAATGTATATTTTATTAAATAGAGATAAGAGTAATCCATTTGACAACCCATTTTTAAAAATTTCGTATGGTATGTTATCAACTCCCATGGATTTATTTAATTTTGTCTTTTGAATCACTTTCTCTATCTCTCTAATCTCAATTAAGTTTTCTTGATCATAAATTATAGGTATTTCATTTTCATGATCTTGTAAATATTCAATACATTCGTTATAAAAATTTAAATCAAATGTATCCACAGATTTAGGATTGTACAGGTTTTTAAAGTTAGTAGCCTGGATATTTTGAGATTTAAAAAAAATATTCAATTACCTTAACTTTGTGACCGAGATTATATACTATAGAATTGATTTCTACTTCTGACTCATAATTTATCTGAGAAAATGTTTAACATAGGATTAATAAAAAAAATCGTATTTCTTACTAAAGTCATTCAGAAGCTGGTAGTATTTGGTTAGAAAAAAGATATAGATGGAATACATTTAATTAAATATTTGTAATGAATGTCCAATGACCAACTGTGGGTGCTATACCAAATTTGACTTGCAGTCTGTTTGGCTGCGTCTGATGAGCTGGCCTAGCACAGAAAGGGCAGTATGGCAATATATCACACAGTGTGGTACCCATATATTTATTTTATTGCACACCATATAATTGCACATCCATATAACTTCACATATATATTCACAACAAAAGGACACCGAGTTGCTGTTTTTGGCTTACTGCGTGCAAATGCATTTATCTATGAGCGTCAAAAATTCATGAAAAATTCAGTATGGAGACACTGGTGTGGCGCCAGAGAAATGCGCCCCCCCGGTCAGCCACCCCCCCTTCACCTGATGGAGGACTTGAATATGGGGGGGGGGGTATTGCATGGGTCCTATTTATTCCCCTTGTCACTAGAATTGACAAAAAAGGCACAGCATGACGTACTGTTGAGAGAGGAGGGGGGGGGGTAGGTTTTTTTTCCAGTTTTTTTTTTCAGAGGGGGGGGGCTTGAAGTGATGTTATAATGATGACTTCAAACTGAGATATTTATTACTGCAGGAAGTTCTCCTGACAGTGTGTCTCCAACTGTTTGAAATAGATATTATGGTAGACAGAAAATGCTGAATAAAATATACAGTGTATTTTAAATGAATCTACCTCCAGGGATGACTAATCGTCACAATAGTAAAATATATGCACTTACCTGAGCTGTGGTCTCTTACAAGGTCAAATTAAATTTATGAACGCATTGTTTTTAAAAGTTGCATAATAAAATATTTTATTTCTTATTTCTGCATTTTTTATCTCTCAGGTCGTGGGTTCAAGATAGATAGATATATACTGTGGCAAGTTGCAACTGAAAGACCCCAGACATTTCTGAATGAATAGGGCCAGACTCCCAGTCATCTCATCAAGCATCATCTCACATAGGTCACCAACGCTGGAGAATTGTGGATATCACCATTTTAAATGGTATGACGATGTATACAAATAATACAATAAAAAAAAGAAAGATTATTCTTGGTTTCTGATTTGGTGGTTCTTTCCTTATTTCAAAGTTATTTGGATCCCTCTTTTCTTTTAGGCAGAGTATCTGGTGGGGCGGTCGATCAGAGTCTTCAGAGAAGATAAAGATTAAAATTGTCCGGCCTTACACATAAAATATTAGGTCGACATGGGGATAGATAGAGCTAGTCATAGACAGATAGACAGACAGACTGACGGATCAATTTGCACCTTGCTCCTTGTACCTGTGAAACAATACTCTTCCAGGAGCTTCACTCCATTTCCTGGATCTTTGCCAGTTGGCAGCCCACTTCTTACAGAACTCGGCTTAATGCCTCAGCTGCAGTCTCCCATTTTAGGAGATGTTTATCACTCTTCTTGCAAATTACCTGTCTAGGTCTTGTCAGTGCTTTCTAGATGTTTGGTGGATGAATGGGGACTTTACATCCTGTATTTATGCACTTGGTAGGCTAATTAAGACAGGAGGAGGACACGGCAATGAGTTGGATGGTTGGTTTGGGCTTTACGTCCTGTAGGCCTATTTATGCACTTGGTAGGCTAAATAGGAAGGAGGAGGACACAGCAGTGAGGCAAAAAGGGCAAAGGATGATTGAAACAACTGTCCAACATAAGTCCAGATGACCTCGGCAAGAGCTAGATTCGAACCCGGGATCCAGCAATCGGCAGCTCAGCACGCTACCAAACCCTTCCCCGCCACACAGCAATGAGACGAAGGATGATTGAAACTGCTGTCCAGGTGACCCTGCCAGAAGTTGGTACGGTGTCAATGTCAACTGTCAAAACTGACCCATGCAGCTAAGTTTCTTCCGGATCTTCAACTGAGTGTATAAATACAGGATGTAAAGTCCTAATCATCCATCCATCAATAGTGATTGCCTTAGATCTTACTAAATCTCATAATAACTAAAAAAATTGGAACTGCCATTTCAAAAGTTCCAACATCATGTTCCATCTTCTTCTTCAGACCAGAATCATTGAATATCATGCTCTGTCCTCCCTGCAGGTCGTCTCATCAGTTTCATGTAGAAATAAGCTGGTAGAACCCCCCCCCCCCAATATAGGGACACCCCTTCTTTGTAAATAAAGGTTGGGGTAAAGATACCCCACTGTGAGAATATGGAACTTATGCAAAGAAAACTAATCAGCCACCAGCACGCCACCTAACGGTAATGTGCTAAACTGCAAAGGGGTAAAAAGGAAATCCCTATAATTACCCCCCCCCCTTCTTTTTTGCCTTTTTCTCAGACTGTGTGAACATTTACACTTGGCATATTTCGTGGATGAGTTTAGGCAGATTTAATTGTCATGGCATGATAAAAATCGATTTAATTTGATTTGGGAAAACAACCAGCCTGGTGTGATCAGTTGATCTGGAATTGCTGAATGTCTAAATTTGACTTTTAATGAATGGTTTTCTGAGATTTTGTAACTTTTTTGTTAATAACAAGAGTCTAGGAGCTTATACGGTGTCTGATTTTCAGTATATATATGATAAACAACGAGCGAAATTAAAAACACGAAAATACTGAACTTTTTCTGTGATTTATGTTTTTATTCATGTTGGCTGTTTAAATTTAAGAATATGTATTACTTCAAATGGTGTCTATCAGCTATACTCCTGCTCATAAATATGGAATACATTCTTGGAAAGAAAGTGTCAAATAAAAGTAAATTTCAGAGTGTGAATGTAATCAAGGTCCATTGTAAAGGTCAAGTTATCTTCTCTAATCTCTCTTTGAAAGCCTCAACTACTTTTTTTGCAAAAATTAAAAATTTTTGGTTGAATGCACCTCACATTAAAAATGCCCCCTCAATTTCCATATTTCGTGTGGCTGTAACTTTTCCTGGGGTTAACGCTGCAGCATGCGTTTTAAACTACGGAATTTTCTTCCCTTTAGCATGGGCGTAATTTGGTGGGGGGCGGGGGACATGCCCCCCCCCCACATTTTTGACCCCGGGGGACAGAATATGAAATGTCTCCCCCCCCCCTCTTTTTTTTGTGAAAATAAAATATATTGTGGTAATGGCCCTTGGATTCAATTTGGTGAGGAGCAGTTCTAAAAGACGTGTCCCCCACCTTTCTGCTAGGGCAGGTTACTGACAATCTTCATTCGCAGATCTGATGGCCGATTTAGACACATTGCTTGCCCCCCCCCCCACATTTTCCACGAAAATTACGCCCCTGCCCTTTAGCAGTCATTGGAAGCAGTTACGATTGAATCAGACCATCATGTGCTCGATCCAGCAGAAGTTGCTAAAGTTATCAATTTCAATGGTGAATATTGAAGTATTCCATATTTATGAGCAACGGTGTATCTTCCATTCTTGTCTATTCATTCCTTTGCTGAGATCTTATTCCTGGTGATCTTCCACCTAGAGCAAAACATCACCAGCCACAGAATGGGCTGCTGAGGCTGGTATTGATGCGGAATTGATGCCATGGGCGTAAAGGAAGGAACAAGTTGGGGGGGGGGGGGCTTGTTTGCATGTATTTTACTTCCAAAATGCATTATGGATTCCACATGGGTCAATTCGATGTGAGAGTGATGATCTTTCTGGATAAAAATTTGAACAACAAGACAATTTTTGTTTTGGCAATTTCCACAGCATAATTTATATTATGTAAAACAATAATCTCAACTCAAGAATTGAAAAATACGGTTCAAAATCAGTCAATCTTCTTACAAATCTGCCTTTTTTTTCCTCATTTTATAGAGTTTTTAAAAGTCTTGAAGGTGTTCAGAAATTGCTTTATTCCAAAGCACCCCTCCCCCCCCCCCCCAAACATATTCTCTACTACACCACTGTCCTGAATTCTATTAGTGCAGCTCATGTCATCACCAACACCACCTTTGGTAAACCTGATGCTCATGCTCCTATAGCTGCTCCTGGTTGCCCTGGATTCTGCTGGTGCTGCTCATGCTCATGTGTTTGCTGATGTGATGCTCAGGTGTGTTCTGCTGCTGAAGCCATTGATGCGGACGAGCAGGCGACGGGATGATGCAAGCACACACCAAAGATGCTAAATAACATCTCTTGGGTGGGGGGGGGGCAGTAGCGGATCCAAAGGGTGCTTTATGGGGGTTGAATACCCTCTCCCCTTCCTTTTGGGTGTAGTTTTTAATGTATAGCAAAAAAATAAAATCTCGATATTTTTACAATTTTTTTTTAGTAAGTTTTCATTTGTACCCCCCCCCACAATTTTGGGATCTGCCCCTGGGGGGGGGGGCTTCTCCTGGGGGAGGGGGCTGGTATTCTCCTCTGCATGCTCTCTGCTCAGGGTGCTTTGCAGCATCCTTTTCTCTCAGTGCTCTTCGCTTCTCATGCTTTGTAATCGCTCTCTTCTGCACAACATGACAGCATTTGCATTTCACTGTAAAGGAGGCTTAGAATTACCGACATGCAATTGTTGGTGCTACGAGATCTTAGAGAGAGAGGGGGGGAGGGGTCTTGTGAAGGGGGGGGGGGGGGTCAGGAAACAGGACAAAAAATTATAATTTATTTATGGAGATAGAGAGGGCAAGCTACAGGGCAAGACCTGTACGGTCCTTCAGGAAAGCACCCACTGGACAGAAAGTTCTGGAGCTTGAGAAACTTAAATTAAGTTGTCTATATTTGTCCAACAATGAAATTCAGATACATTTCCTTATCAATATATTCTTAAACCATTATTTCCAACTTCAATAAATCAGAATTCTGAAACATAGTTACATGTGAAGATGAAGTGACAAACAACATGAGCATTATCTGGAGTTTGAGTCTTGCCAAATTCAAAATTTGAGATGGGATATCCTAAATGCCACGTCACAACAATTTCTATGGAATTCTCACTACCATCCGAAATGTAACTGCAGAGGAAAATAGTACCATCCGTCATGATATAAATGAGAAGAAAAGAAGAAGAAAATGCTGTTTGTTTTGGTAAATATCCGCCGTTTTATTGTAAATCTATTCAACATACATTTAGGCCTACAGTGCATTAGAATGCATATAGCCTATATTGCACATTAATATGCAAGAAATGACAAATTAATTTCAAATTTACATCTACATCAAAATTGTTTACACCATTTAAAAGTGAAAAAATATATGTGAAATGAAGCTTAAAAATAGGCCTACTTGTGAAATGAAGCTTAAAGACTGTCCTATAAAAACTATAGATCTACGTATTCCACCTGTACACAAACTTCTATTCTATTCTATTCTATTCTATTCTATTCTATTCTATTCTATTCTATCCTATTCTGCCCTATTCTATTCAATTATATTCTGTTGCACACTATTCTCTTCTATCCTATTCTATTATATTCTATTTTACTCTATAGATTATATTATATTCTATTCTATTCTATTCTATTCTATTCTATCCTATTCACTAGCGTCTCCTGGCGTCTTTCCAAAAGGGCAATATAGTTTCACCCCTTAAACACCAGAGGGGGTTGGCAGTCTGCCTCCAATTACTGAAATCACAATCAGTTGGCAATGGGGGGGGGGGTAAATAAAAATAAGATAATTGCTTGGAGCAGGTTGTCACCCCCCCCCAATTGGGCCCTGATATGATTGCTCTGACACCATGCAACGACTGTGATTAATTTCCCACGTACCATGTGTACCAGTAGAGCTTTTTTCACTACTTTTTTCTTTCTTTCTTTTTTATTTTGTCAGAGAGGGGGGGGGGTAATGAATTGATTTGAACAATTTCGCATTGACTAAACACTATATTTAATATATTGCTTGATTAATTTGATATCGTCTTATTTATTGGATCTCTTGATTCATTTGAAATGTTTTATAACAAGATTTGCATACTGAAACCAATGATGTCTGAAGTTGTAAATTGGTATATATTGGCCAAGAAAAAAACAAACAAACGACATAATATATAACATTTCATGCACATAGATTTACCTGAGAATCACCATTGCTCTGAAATATGTGAATAGAAACTTTCAACATCAGATATATAAACACCATTTATAACCATTCTGACCAGGAAGAAATATAAATGATATTGGATCTATTACGAACATTTCCAAAAACAAAATCAAATCAGCAAAAGTACAGTTATAATATTACTAAGCTAATTATTTCCCCAGTACAAGATCACTGCTCTTGTAATGTTTACAATCATCCTAGCAGCCTGAATAGCACCTTGGGCGCTTTGTTCGCCTCCATAGCATCACCTTTGGCCTCATCTTCCGCCTCTCTTCTGCTTCAGCAACACTAGCATCCTTTTCACCTTTACCTGACAAGATGCGCAGATCAAAAGGGCCGCCGCAACATCAGCAGCCGTCCACAGAGCATCCACAGAGCATCCACCGACAGATTGCTTCTCTCTAGGACAGCCTCTATTGGCACCGAGCCTGTCTAGCAAATTATAGAGCCTGTTCACTCAACCTGTTCTCTCAGCCTGGGCAATTCAGCCTGTCTTTGCTAAAACGACGAACTCTAGAATAATGCATCACTAGTAGAAGATAGGTAGAAAGGTAGGTAGGTAGGTAGGTAGCAAGGCAAGCAGTTGCGTTTTTTTTAGATAGATAGATAGATAGTTAGATAGTTAGATAGTTAGTTAGTTAGATAGATAGATAGATAGATAGATAGATAGATAGATAGATAGATAGATAGATAGATAGATAGATAGATAGATAGATAGATAGATAGAAAGCTTACATTTAAATTCAAATTGTTTTGTTTCGTGATGTATACTGATGATGCTAATAAAAACTTATTTTAAATTTGAAGAAAGCTAACATAGACGAACTCATCTTCAAAATGTTCATCAAAATTATATTAAAAATGAAACTATAAGAGTCTACCTCCCCCTGCCCCCTCCAACAATAGCATAATCAATTAATCATGGCTGCATGGTAAATTTCTCAGAACTACAATAACATTGGTAGGCCTATACTTCCCTGATAATACTCCCCTGACAATACTCCTCCCTTTATTGGTGTAGTGAGCATGAAAGTGCCTCTCCTGTTTCAATTGACTCTGAATTGAGGAAGCTGGATAGCTCTGCATCCCCTGATTGGTGGTCTGGCTATAGGTGTGGTCCTCATAAAGTTGCCTCCCACGTCAACTGGGGGAAGGTGAGGTCCATGGAGGATTAGTCATCAGATTGTGTAGTGTATAAAGCAAAAATGAATTGTAGCAAATCCTAGCTCTGAAATAACTATAGACCTATATGAAGCCTTAGTGATACCTGATTTTGTATTCGAATTTTAAGCCATTTCTTGCCTAATTTTGCTTTTACAAAATATTTATGATGTTGTTTTTAATGCTGGATGTTAGATGGTTAAGTTTGATAGATTCTCCATGTTTTTACTTTATATATTTTTATTTCACATATTTATTTATTGTACAACAAAGGGCCCATTGAAAAACATTTCTCTGATATGGTAACCCTTTCAAAATATATTCTAAATAAAACAAAATTAAATAAGGTGTATACCTATACAGGTTATTTGTAAAAAAAAACATTTAATATTAATTATTAACTAGGCCTATACCATATGTTAACCACACATTAAATGATTTTGGGGCTCATTTGATAGCCTTCCTTCCTTCCTTCCTTCCTTCCTACCTACCTTCCTTCCTACCTTCCTTCCTTTGGCAGAGCTGGGTATCAAGTCAACTAGTAACCATACCAACTGGTAACCAAACCAACTGGTAACCAACCAACTGGTAACCAACCAACTGGTAACCAAAAGCTCTGCCAACTCGTAACCATCCTTTTTTGGTGGGTCACCAACTGGTAACCACTCACTAAAATCAATTTATTTTCCTTACCAACTAGTAACCAAGGGCCCTACCAAGTCGTAATCAGGCAGGGCCCTACCAATTCGTAACCAAGGCCCCACCAAAGTTTGTGGCTTCCCTGTCATCTAACTTGGGTTGTCAAGCAATGCACCATCTACCGTGATTACAAGTTGGTAAATTGCCGCCAAAGATCAACTGGTGGTTACGACATGGTCTTCCCTGGTTACGAGTTGGTCTTCCCTGGTCACGAGTTGGTCTTCCCTGGTTACGACATGGTCTTCCCTGGTTACGAGTTGGTCTTCCCTGGTCACGAGTTGGTCTTCCCTGGTCACGAGTTGGTCTTCCCTGGTTACGAGTTGGTCTTCCCTGGTTACGAGTTGGTCTTCCCTGGTTACGAGTTGGTCTTCCCTGGTTACGAGTTGGTCTTCCCTGGTTACGAGTTGGTCTTCCCTGGTTACGAGTTGGTCTTCCCTGGTTACGAGTTGGTCTTCCCTGGTTACGAGTTGGCGATGAGTACTGGTTACGAGTTGGTATACAATTTTTATTTTGTGGTTACTACTTGGTCATGGTCCCTTGATTTGAAAATCTCTTGGTTACTGCTTGGTTGGGAAAAAAGAAAAATGGTTACGATTTGGTTTGGTTACGACTTGGCATGGTTACTAGTTGACTAGTATTCCAGAGCTGGCGTAGTGGTTTAAAAGGTGTCTGCCTGCTCCACAGCAGGTCTTTGCCTCCATGGGTTCGATCTGGGAGCCCAAAATTGTCAGTGGACCTTCATGAGCAAAAAAAAAATCCGGCTGGAGGTCGTTCGGATGAGGTAATTAATAGGCGACCCCTTGTATCAGTGGCTGTGCTAGGTAAGTAAAAGATCTCTCACGTGGGGTAAATGTGTAACTTGTTGAGGATTCTCGTTCTCTCTCCCATCTCATCAATCAACCCTCGCAAGTACCCAGAAGGCTGCACTTACCATGCATATCTATCTATTTATACCTGCAGCTTAATATGGATGTTCTATGTATCGCGACAAATAGATATAGATAGACAGAATAAAGAAAATATAGACAGCTGATCAAGAGCTAGATAGATAGAGCCATTAACATTGCTCCTAAGTGTTCATCCTGGAGCTAGTTTGTCTGTTCATCTGAGGTGACATGCAAAACTGCTATCTTTCTTGGTGAGTTTCATGGGAGGATTCCATGTTATGAGGAAAGCCATTAATATATGATGTCTTGGGCCTGCAGCCAAGAAACTACTACATGGGAAACGGAGATCTGTAGCTGGGAAGGTTGAGTTGGTTTGTGAGGAGGGGGGGATTTTGAGGGGGGGGGTTGTTTTGGATCTAATAGGTGAGAAAGTGTGTCAGTAGGTTGATCAGCTGATTTTGGTTAAGATTAGAGTTGATCATGAAAGTCTTAAATCCCTCAGATCCAAGAAAGATTTGTTGTTATCAAGATTTCATGCTAAAACGTGCTAACATGATCGTCGTCTGTATATACAAACCGGTCAGCTAGGGCTTATACCTAATCTATAGGTTCTTTATTTTTAAGAGACCACCATCTATCGGCAGACGTTATGATGATATGGCCAATCTAAAACTTAAAAGTAGAAAGTAGATAAAGAAATTTCGACCAAAAAATAGGAGGTTTCGTCAAACGCACACTTCTGAAAAGTATATTTTGCAAAAAGGATATTTTGCCTGGCCCCATGAGTCTAAATCTCATTTTTCTAAAATCTACTTTTCCAAAGTGTCCTTTATGGTCAAAATCCCCTTTTTTAATTTGGACCATAATCTCCTTTTAAAAAGTGTGTCACAAATAGATTTGGGGAAAGGAGAGGTCACTCAGGGAAGTAAGGTGGGAGAGGTAGGCATATGAAAAAGGAAATTTGGACTGTATTTCATCAATAATTCTGATCAGTAGTCTTCATTAGCTAGTCACACAACCCTACCTGAGAAAGTTCTCAACATCTCACGCACAGAGAGGAAAACAAACTTGTCAGATTATAAAAGAAAAGAATGATGAAAAACAAATTGGAATTTGCAGTTGGTTGGCTGGGATCCAGGTTAGCTGTGTTGATAAACACGAGTTCTCATTTGAGAAGATTTTCTTTCAAGTGGTCCAGCGGAGCATGTTGCTCATGAACTGCAGAACAATATTGTTCCAGGATCATTCGATTGTTCAGAATTTATTCTTCCATTTATATAGAACCTTTTGAGATCATTTATTCAATAATACCATTGATCTTCATTATGCGAAACTATATAGATGAATAATTAAATATTGTTTCTTTGCCTGGTATGTGGCAATATTAATATAACAAAATCAACAAAAATATAATTTACATGCTACTTTTTTTATTGGTCTCATGGTAATGATGGAACATGCATTGGTCCAAACATCCTGGCATATGTAATGATGGTAAGCCGTATAAAAGAAAAGACCCCCCTCCCCCTTCAGGATGAATTTCATCCTTTAACAGGTGGAGGGACCACAGAGTTTCAACTCTTTGGGAGGGGCTGTCAAGACCTAATTTCTCCAAAATCTACTTTCCCTTTTCACTACCATCCTGATAGAAATACAGCATTATTTGACTACCATCCGTCACGAAATAAAATGTAAAATAAAATCTGGAGTGAGAACACGATTTTTGATTTCTGTATGCAGTTGTTTCTTGGCAGCAAAGTCGGGTTAACTGAAGAAGAAGAAGAAGAAGAAGAAGAATATAATTTAATGTCAACCATGACTGGGGCGGATCCAGAAAATGAACTAAAAATGTCGGGATTAACATTACAATCTACAGCCAAGAGGGAGTGGGATCTGAACCTATTAGATCAGTGCCAATAGAGGTTTTAAAACTGTACGTTGGCATCAGCGACCCTCAAGCCAGTCAAAATTCATGAAGACTAAATTTACAATATTGCTCTGCTCTCCTTTGCTCTTTCCATCGCATGTCAACCTCCTCCCCCTCGTTAGCACTCTTGGCGTCATGAACGTCGCGTCCCTTTGATGTCGTGGCGTCGACGTTGGCCAAGACGATGCGACGACCGCCAACCTCCCCCCCCCTTCCCGGCAGAATATCTTGAGGGGGCGGGGGGGGGGTTACTGTTGTTTCTGACAATGTCATTACTTCCATGCACTTTCCAACGATTATAGGTTTGTGATTTTACTGTTAGGGACAGAAATCAGTGATATTATAGGCCAATATAGTTCATTTTAAAGCTAAAATCAGTGTATTTCTCAGATCTTAAGGTGATATTTCTCAAAATGACCATTCTGGCTTAAATATTTTCGTGACCAATAGGCCAACTAATGAACATCTTGCTTGTAGCCTGCATGTACTTTGCACTGAGTAGGAGGGATATTTTTTTGTAATTTTAGGTCAGTTATCGATTTATATATTCAGCCATTTATGCACAAGAAATGGAGGTTCAGTTGTAAGCAAGATATGTCTGAGTTATTTAGGTAAATTATTGATTTGTATTCAGCATTGATAATAAAAAATCTTAACATAAGTGCAAACTGTTGGGAAATTGTTGTAAAATTTGGGAAGAAAAATATGAGTCCACAAAAGTTAAACATTTTAGATTCACCTATATATAGGCCAATCTATACATGTCCTTGATCATGCATGCACTGATTTTGTAGCTGAATACTTTTAGTTTTGTCAATTTTCATGTTTTACATTGCAATAACTATGTAGCTTTGAATTTAGTTGGGTTACAGTGAAAAGATTTAAATTTTGTAGTTTGATAAATAATAGACTCCAGTTTCATCTTGTTTGACCAACCTGAGGTGGGGGCCAGTCAAAATCTCCTCTTCCCTAAATCTACTTCTCCAAAATCTACGTCTGACAAAATCTCCTTTTTTATGTCATTTTTATGTAATTTAAAACTAGATTTAACTAAATTGAGTAATAAATTTTTTTTTCTAAAGTAGATTTTGGAAAAAGTAGACTTTGGCAGAAGTAGATTTTGGCGAAATTAGGAAGATTTTGGTTTTCAAAAAAAGTAGATTTTGGTAGGAAAACCAGATTATGGATAAGTCGATTTTGGAAAAAGTAGATTTTGACTGGTATTCCCTGAGGTTATCTACAAAATACATTGTATATATAGGCCTGTTCACTTTGTATAAGGCTTGCCTTTTTCTTATATTTTGCATGTCATATTAGGCACCTGTTAAACTGCACTGTTTTCAGTGCACTGCAAATTACATGAGCCTAATAACCAGCAAATTGTTGGGAGTTGTTTATAATTACCTACACGAAAAAAAAAAGTACACCTGTCTGCCAAAATTTATCATGTTCAAAGATTGTATTCAGAGTAATGTTCTTGTTGAAAATACTATTAGGAAATAGTAATTAATTAAAGATGACATGAAAAAGGGTAAAGAAATTATTAGGGCCTAGATCTAATTAAATATCTTAATATGAATACCATCTGCCTCTATAACTAATACTTGTTTTTCTCTAACACTAATCTTAAAATTGAAAGCATTAATTAAAATATTTACAGATAATAGCCTGGTAAAATAAATTAACAATTGCCTGCCACCTTGACAGAACTGTGACATATTTTAAAATTGATGATATGGAATGGTTTATTACAATGAAAGTTGGTGAACCACAATTTATTAAAATATTACAATGCTAAAGAGGCAGTGCAATATGCACACAGGCCTATGTTGATATGATCTCACAATTTTATTAAGAAAAACACAGATTTCATGACTTCAATAAAAACTTGGGAAAATGTATGATTTCTGCCTGACTTCTTTGTGGTTAATGCATTCATTTCTTTTTCCAAAATAAGCTTCACAGACAGGCTAAGATAGCGTTTCATACAATAAAAGCTACATATGTTTTATATTTAGGCCCTATAATAAAAGATCTATTTCCAAGAGACCACACTTGGCGTGTTATGATCCAAAGTTTTCTTCACTCTTTGAGTCAGTCTTGAGAACTCGGTCTGACGTGAGTTGCCATGTTTGAGAGAATGTTTACATGTTTGGTGGCAATTAGCTAGCCTCTAAACTTTAACCTCTAACTCTAAAGATTTGGCCATTTCACGAGAGAACCGTTAGTTATAACTCTTTTCAAGTTACCGCTAAAAAGATTTTCACATGCTCAAAAAATGAGGGGTGAAATTGGCGAAATAAGGTAAAAATACGAGAAAAAAAAGTTACTGAAAAATGTTTTAAAAAAATAACCTAAAAAAGTAAATCTATTAACCCTCAAGACTTTTCAACAGTTCTAGTGAACTTTTATAGCCTTTTTTCACGCCATCATGTTTACAAACAAAATATTTCAAAACATTGAATTTCAGAGATTTGAACCGGAGCACTGATTTTAGCAGAAAAGTGATATTTATCGTCATGCATGCGGGCTACCAAAACATGATCTAACATTTTAGCCATGTGATTTTTAAATATCATCTTTTGCCACATTTCTCACTCTTGTTCATATTGTCATTCCCTATGTTTTTTTGTTGTTTTTTTTTTGCTACATTTTGAAATCCATTTTGGTTTTGCCGAATATTGAATCAAAATGAAGTGGTCTCAGACCGTCTGAAAATTGTAGCAGAGGTCCTTGGTAAAAATTCCAATGAGAAATACACTTACAAAATGTTTCTCTTATTATATGCAAACTTATGCACAGGGGAATGATAATGCTTATTTTCCTGATTTGATTTTATTAGGATATTGTAAATCTTAGCAGTGTTGTCTATAATGTGTTGCTGTGAACACGAAGCTATGGATGCACAAGTTGTGATTTTTCAACATTTTCAGTTGGATAATTTATCATTTATAAGCGTCAAATATTTTCAAATGTTAATTTATAGGCGTCAAATATTTTTGTAACATTTTAGTTAATTTTGGCTGCAGTTAAAGTTGAGTCTCTTGTCCATAAAGTGGTTGACATTTTGGTTAAATTATGGATATATATAGCTAGATTACTCTATGGTCAATTCAACCATTCCATTCATATTGCATAAATTGAATAATATACTTTCAACCAACCAGAAAATTTATGTACCACCATATATCAAAACAACCAATAAGACAAAGTAAAAAAAAAATTATTTTATAATTGCACAATAATGAAGCTATCCATCTCAGTAATACTTAGTCCAAAATAGATAATTCATGTAGATGTAGATACCAGACTCAATTACCCAACACAGGATCTATTTTCTCAGAAAATCGATATCATTGTTTTGATGATCAATTACTATCATTGTCTGGAGGCTGATGATCTATGATGCATACTAAATTAATAACTAAAGAGATTTTTCTAAAACTGTTTTCTTTTACGAGTTGCATTGCACTGTATTATGTTATCTTACAGACAGATTTATTCTGTCTTGTACTGATCAGATTTTGTGAAATTGTATTTTTATCCAAATCAGTAGGCTGTGTAAATTCTCGAAAGATCTCAGTAAAATTTTACAGGAGAGCAGGGGTGCCGGAACAGGGGGGGCAATTGCCCCTCCTGCCCTTGCCCAAGGGGGCAGGGGGGGCAAGGGTGCCCTTTTGATCCTGAAGAAAAATATATTATTAGGCCTTATTTTATCAATTTTAGGCTCAATTTAGTATGTTTATATTCAAAATTATTACTAACTCTCTTTTTAAATTTTGTCGCGTGAAATTGGCGCGAATATGAATTGCCCTTTTTCTTCTGACCGCCCCTGCCGCCCGCGATTCCTTCCGGCACCCTTGCAGGAGAGCATAAAAAGGATCATTAGGAAGCTGAGTCAAAATCCTTAGGTAAAAGAAGCGAACTATTGCTTCCTTTTTAGCCTAGATTTAAATAAGAACCAAATGGTAAGATGGTTGACAGAAACTAATTTTCTAATTTCAGGAGTTTCAACAAAGTTCTAAAACTCAAAATGCTTAAATTTTGGATAGTTCTAAACCTTTTTATTTTTCGAGGAGCCTTTTCAACTTCCAAAATCAATTGATTTGGTCAGTTCTTTACCAGAACCTTAAAAATTATTCTCCTAATTGGAATAAAAAATAAAGATGTGTTTATAATAGTTGCAAAAATATGAAGGTTTATTAAATACAAAATAGAGAAACATACCTCAAATTGAGAAGAGATAAAACTCTAGTAAAAATACAAGCTGTAAATATTTTAAGTCTTTGACTAAATTGATACTGCTGCAGAGTTTTGCATTGCAACGTTACGTAAGAGATGTAGATGACGTCAATTACGTAGGTGACGTCATCACGTGAGAGAGTCTTGTCAGAGGACATTGAGGTACCTTTTCTACGACGTCACAGTTTGTGTGGGCTTTGTCTTGGTGTTCATGAAGTTGGAGTTGGTGATCAAAAATCTCCCCACATTCGTGACAACGATATAAGCCAGGGAACAGTCTCTTTTTCGATGAAGGTAGCTTTTTGGGCGATTTGCAGTCACTTTTAACGTTGCTATGGTAACCGTTTATAGCATTGTAGTGGAACGTTCCATTCGAACGATGCATGGAGTCTTCTAGGGTTTGGTCGATGTCCGGATGAGGGGTTGAATGCTGGTAGGTGTACAGTAATCTCTTTGTTAATAGAGATGATTTGTAAGTTTTCTGCTTGTTCTTTTTGGGGTACTTGTAAGGGTAATAAGGCTTCAAAGCAGCGGGGGTGAAGAGGGGATGATATGCCGCCACCTGGTGGACAGGATCAGTCAAAACGTTCCACCAAAAATTCTCACCAAAAAGTTTCAGAGGCAGTGGCAAGGGAGCAGAGGGGGGCAGGGGCAATGGTGATGAGTGGGGCGGGGGTGGCGGCAAGTGAGGTCCCCCGGGAACAGGCGGACTCATTGAAGCCCCCTTGTTGTCCAGAGGGGGCAGCTGGTCGTTTGAGTTCGTGTGAAATTTAGCTCCATGTCTTCTTTTGTGGCGATCCAAATTCGACTTGTGGCTAGTGGCATAACCACACACTGCACAGACATAATCCTTCTGGCCACTGTGGACTGTAATGTGTCTTTTTAGCAGAGCTTTTCTGCAAAATGTTCTTCCACATATTCGACAGTCATAGCCATTTTTGTGACACTTTAAAACATGGTCTCTTAGGGAAGCTTTGTTCTTGAAAACGACATCACAACATTCTAGGACCTTAGAACAAGCTTCGTGCATTGTGATCACATGTCTCTTCAAATTGTTCTTTCTGTCTGTGATGTACTTACAGTGCTGACACCTATAGACCTTCTTTTCACCTCTGGCGTCATCATCCTTCCTTGTGACGTCAGAATCAGGGCTGCATCTTCCATCATCATCATCATAAACATCCATCTCATCTCGCATATCATCTCTCAAGTCATCTCGCATGTCTTCGCGAGTATCGGTACTGTCGTCTGAGTATCGTTTCGATATATCGGAATAATCGGTTGGCGATATATCGTCATCGGGCAGATTGTAGTCCGATTTGCACATGGATAAGTCACTGGGCATATTGTTCTGTTGACAAACCTCCTGACTGATGTCGTGGATTCTTTTCAGAGTCGGAGAAGTCGCGTAGACTTCCGACGAATCGCTCGCGACCGAGAAGACTGCGATCGCGGGCTGGCACGAGGCGGCAGTGTCGTACATGTTCGCCAGCATCACTCTCCCAACGCAGGTCATCGCTGCCTCAATAGAGGCAAGTGTGGTCCTCAGAGTGCTGCACTTCCCATGTAGTGGATAACTGCTCAATATGAGCTCTGCATCTTTTGTAAATGTTGCAAATTTGAGGTATCAGAGACCAACAAGAAGATCTCCTGACCAGAGTCCAGACAATATGCAAATAATTATTAGTTCCAATAATGCTCTTTTCTGTAAGTTAATGTTATTGCACTTGTGAAATGATCCACAGTGATATAAATCCTTAATAAACAATTTGTAATGTTCTTATAATGTAAATCCTTTGGAAGTACAATATTTTTCAACACAGGTCCATTTTTTGTGTGAAGATATGGTGCATGTAACTGACTCCTGAACCACCAGTCAGATTGGAGTGTATATCAAGAGTCCTTTTTGCTAAATGTCTTCTCTTCTCCCAGATATATCCTCTGTGAGACCTGGAAAGAGAGGAAATGTGTCAGATTGATTGAGACGAGTCACAATATTCTTGTTATGAGCTATGGAGTCGGCTGCTCTCAACGCTATTGGCTGCTGTGCATCTATTAGCTTGGTGTCAACCAATGAGAGAGCTCGGTTTGGGCAAGCTCATTAATATTCATGAGCTCACCTTTTGGCGTCGTGCAAACCACTCCCACTCATTTGCATCAAACCAAAAAAGGTAAAAGAATCGATTAATGTTCTGTTGAGTTGCTTGAGCAGATGGTCTCAAATGAGTGGAGTGTACAGAATCAGATTGGAGTAAAAACACTCAAATGCATCCAGCTAATGTACAGTACTGGGCACCCTGTAATTACTCATATCACACCCCCCTTATCCTTATCAGATACCATCATGTATAACAGATAGGCCTAATAGATAAGGACACCTTACAACAATAGCTAATGTAAGTACTTCATATTTCTATAGATTCATAACCCCATTCAATTTTCCATGGTATATACCCCACTCAATCTTGTACAAAATATCCATTCATGACAAGTGCCTTGTGTCTATTTAGTCACATATTTCACACGTTTTAATAGAACTGGTTCTTTGATTTTTCAAAATCATGATTTTGAACTTCATATCAGCTCATCTATCCATTTAGATTAATATTCTGATATATTTGAGACATTTTAAGTTGGCCATTTGTGTAATTTCAAAATAGGTTTTGATACATTTAAACTTCTAAAAGCATGAAAGGTTATAAGTAAGTAATATTTGAAAAATTACAGAGCAAAATTGTCTCAGTGAGCTTCAAAAATTGCTTTGTGTACAAAATTGTTTAGAATCTGGAAAAAGATAAATCACTCTACCACATGCACATTACTAGAAGTTGAAATACCACAAATTGACAACAAAATACCACAAAAAAAGAGAAGAAAATGTTAAATAAAGTATCAAAATAGTGTTTAA
Organism: Platynereis dumerilii; assembly: GCA_026936325.1. Classification (NCBI taxonomy): domain Eukaryota; kingdom Metazoa; phylum Annelida; class Polychaeta; order Phyllodocida; family Nereididae; genus Platynereis; species Platynereis dumerilii. Next base: position 2,329,833 of record JAPTHN010000034.1, read on the forward strand.
AATGTTAAAATAATGATCAGAGGTGCTTTCACCTTTAGTTTGAACAGATATAGTCTGGACTACTGTCACCATACGTTTTGAAAATTTTCAAATTCCTCCAGCATTCAAATTTTTCAAATTCTCTGTCTACAACCAACTTTGAACCATTTTCAAAATCAAGGTACTTTTGTGAGCTTTTAGGGAAGAAGACTTCTTTTTAAATAGCCGAACTTGGCTGGCGTTAATAAATTATCAGCATTTAAGAAGAATAGCATGCAGCGATTTTGTAAGAGGCCGAAGCCAACTCGTGTAGTTTTTGCACCAAGGATGGAAGGTGTTTTTTGCATGTCTTGTAGAATTTTGGTCTGGAGCCAAAGTAAACTATCCCAGGTTAAAGATCCCCCAGGAATAGTGCTCACTTGAGAGTTGCTGCCACAGAGCACCCTGCAATCTGTCAGATTTAAATTTTATTTTTATTTTGTGAGAGCACTGGTTTGAGAGGAATCAAAATGGATGATTTGTGGAGGGAGAGATATGGAGAGAAAAGTGATGAATTGAATAAAAATGGCTGGAAGGAAATTGATGATTTTTAAAGTTATACACTAAGTAAATCATGCATTCTGATAGTGAGTCAGACTTTTTTTTTTAAAAATCAGCCATGTATGGAGTTTAAGGTAGTGATTTTTTTCTAAAAGAAAAAAAAAAGTTAAAACAGAAAAGGAAACACCATAAAATTAATATCTTGTCGTTTCATTTTATTTTAATCTTTATTGTTCATTTTTCAAATGTACACCATGTATGGATAGGTTCAGAGATTCTTAGTTGTGGATGGTAAATATTTAATTGATTTTTACAGCTGCTTGCAGCCTGTATTGCGAGAGGAGTTCAGGAAAACTTATGACAACTCCCCTGGTCGTGCTGTTTCGCCTATGTCACTAAAACTTAGCATACAGTCTGAATAGAATATTATCTTGCGTTGAAAAACTTTGGTGCTTCTCTCACATGGAAAAAATCATTAAAGAAAACAAACAGGCTGACTATCTTGAGGTCAAAGGTCAATCGCGGCAACTGGGTCACACTGACCTACTTTAGCTAGTGTTGCTGGGGAGCTCTGACGAGGAGGGAAGGAAGGGAGGAAGGAAGAAAGGAAGGAAGGAAGGAAAGGAAGGAAGGAAGGAAAGAAGGAATATATAGATACATAGATAGATAGATGGATAGATTTATATAGTAGATTTAATTTAGTAAATTAGTAGATACTTGCACCATCTACAAGCAGCTGTTAAAGTGCTTGCACGTTATTTTTCTTTTTACTGATATATAGGCCTCACCATAAGTCACTATGGACGATATATATAATTTGCATCTGGAACAACCAACATTTATACAGCTGGCTGCATGCAGACTGGTTAAGATGCCTGCCTGCTCCGCTGAAGGTCTTTGCCTGCATGGGTTCGAACCCCGGGTAAGGAAAGCAAAATATTCAGTGGACCTTCATGAGCAAAATCCCAGCTGGATGTCGTTCGGATGTGACATTAAATTGGTGGCCCCTTGTATCAGTGTCTGTGTTGGGCAAGTAAAAGATCCCTCACATGGGGTAAACATGTTGAGGACTCCCGCACTCTCTCCCATCTCATTAATCAACCCTTGTTAGCACCCAGAACCGAGCTAAGAGGGCTGCACTTACTATCTCACCATAAGTCTTTTTGGAAGATTTGATCTTTATAGTTTGCATCTGAAACAACCAACATTCGGATGCAATGGACCAAAATACTTGTCCCTTGGCGAGCATTGAAACTGTGGGACTGGACCAGTATTGACACGAAGGCCTATACCTTTATATATAGGCGTACATGGAGAGACTCAAACCCTGAACCCATTTTGGTTTTTGCTTTATGTGAAATATTTGCTGATCATTCAGAAACGTGTTTCTCATTTTTTTTGAAGTTTTTCCCCTACACCTGCACTTCTGAGCATTTCACCGTCCATTAATTTCTTCTTTGATTTTTTGCTGGAATTCCAGCAGGCGCCCTCATATTGACTTTGTGATGGTGGGATGCATGTTGCCTTTGTAGTACGGAGCTCATAGGTGACTCCGGGAGCTTGTGGCCGCTAGGCGGTTCATAGATCAAGCCTCATTTGCGTTTGTGTCAGAATAACGTGGCTCACTTGCTGTAGCCTCATTCTGAGTCTCGTAAATAAGGTAGCTGGTCTCAGGAGCCAAATTTGGGGTCATGTCGTCTTTTGATGTGACTTTTTCAAAGAGAAACTATTTACCACGATCAATACGGAACGTAAAATCGAACGCGCTTTTCCCCTGCAAGAATTTTCTGCGGGATTAATGTGCGGGTAATATTTGATCGCGTTTTAAAGATCACCAAGTTTTCGATAGGATTTCTGATGGGATTTTGAAGAAGTTTTGTACAATCGACTCCCCAGGAATGCTTGAATGAACTTCACAGGGGATTGGGAATTTTAAAGCACCAGAAATGCCGTTTTAATAATGCCTAAACGCGTCCGTAAGTGCTTTTCGATTGATCAACGCAAATAAGCGAGTCATCCGAGAAAAATGTTGCGACAACTTTACTTTAATACCTTTCGGCAAGTTGGGATCCAGAGATTAAATTGAATTCGATAAATTTTTCATTTAATTTTTGTTAGCCTTTCAGTTTTCTGAGATTACTTCTCAGACAAAAGTAACTTAGAAGTTTGAGACAAAAACCCCATAAGCCATTAAAGTAGGCCCCTACCTATTTAGTTTTAGACCCTCCGCCTTTAATTATAGGCCTGTGGAGTACACTTAAGATATCAGGGCTTTGGAGTCGAGAAGGTGAACCGACTCTGATTCACAACTCCTTTGCCTTCCGACTGTCTAATGAATTTCAACTCCGACTCCCGACCCTGTTCGGTATTAGGCCTATAAACATGGAAAAATTCTATTTCTCAATGTTTCGTTAGGATTTTATACATTTATAGAAGATTAGCAAGTTTTATCTGTTTGGATTTTTATAACTTTGATGCAGTTCGCATTATTTTATAACACGTTTTTGTCAATCATATAATTATTTTCAGGAGAAAGGAGTCAGGAGTCACCAGCTTAATTTTCGACTCCGACTCCATCTGAATACCAAAGTTAGTTAGACTCCAACTCCACCTGAGAACCAAAGTTAGACTCCAACTCCACCTAACAACCAAAGTAAGAATCCGACTCCACCTGAGAACCAAAGTTAGAATCTGACTCCATATGAGAACCAAAGTTAGACTCTGACTCCACCTGAGAACCAAAGTTAGAATCCGACTCCACCTGAGAACCAAAGTTAGAATCCGACTCCACCTGAGAACCAAAGTTAGAATCCGACTCCAAATGAGAAACAAAGTTAGACTCTGACTCCACCTGAGAAACAAAGTTAGACTCCGACTCCACATGAGAACCAAAGTTAGCCTCCAACTCCACCTGAGAACCAAAGTTAAAATCCGACTCCACCTGAGAACCAAAGTTAGAATCCGACTCCAAATGAGAAACAAAGTTAGACTCTGACTCCACCTGAGAACCAAAGTTAGACTCCGACTCCACCTGAGAACCAAAGTTAGACTCCGACTCCAAATGAGAAACAAAGTTAGACTCTGACTCCACCTGAGAACCAAAGTTAGAATCTGACTCCACCTGAGAACCAAAGTCAGAATCCAACTCCACCTGAGAACCAAAGTTAGAATCCGACTCCAAATGAGAAACAAAGTTAGACTCTGACTCCACCTGAAAACCAAAGTTAGAATCCGACTTCACCTGAGAACCAAAGTTAGAATCCGACTCCAAATGAGAAACAAAGTTAGAATCTGACTCCGCCTGAGAAACAAAGTTAGACTCCGACTCCACATGAGAACCAAAGTTAGACTCCAACTCCACCTGAGAACCAAAGTTAGAATCCGACTCCACCTGAGAAACAAAGTTAGAATCCGACTCCAAATGAGAAACAAAGTTAGACTCTGACTCCACCTGAGAACCAAAGTTAGACTCCAACTCCACCTGAGAACCAAAGTTAGACTCCGACTCCAAATGAGAAACAAAGTTAGAATCTGACTCCAACTGAGAAACAAAGTTAGACTCTGACTCCACCTGAGAACCAAAGTTAGACTCCGACTCCACCTGAGAACCAAAGTTAGACTCTGACTCCAGCTGAATACCAAAGTTCCACTCTGACTCCACCTGAATACCAAAGTTCCACTCTGACTCCACCTGAATACCAAAGTTCCACTCTGACTCCCCCTGAATACCAAAGTTCAAGTCTGACTTCACTAAATACCAAAGTTTGACTCTACTCCACCTGAATACCAAAGTTTGACTCTGACTCCACCTGAATACCAAAGTTTGACTCTGACTCCACCTGAATACCAAAGTTTGACTCTGATTCCACCTGAATACCAAAGTTCGACTCTAACTCCACCTGAATACCAAAGTTTGACTCTGACTCCACCTGAATACCAAAGTTTGACTCTGACTCCACCTGAATACCAAAGTTCGACTCTAACTCCACCTGAATACCAAAGTTTGAGTCTGACTCCACCTGAATACCAAAGTTCCACTCTGACTCCACCTGAATACCAAAGTTCGACTCTAACTCCACCTGAATACCAAAGTTCGACTCTGACTCTACCTGAATACCAAAGTTCGACTCTGACTCCACCTGAATACCAAAGTTCCACTCTGACTCCACCTGAATACCAGTTTGACTCTGACTCTACCTGAATACCAAAGTGCGACTCTGACTCCACCTGAATACCAAAGTTTGACTCTGACTCCACCTGAATACCAAAGTGCGACTCTGACTCCAACTGAATACCAAAGTTCGACTCTGACTCCACCTGAATACCAAAGTTCGACTCTGACTCCACCTGAATACCAAAGTTCGACTCTGACTCCACCTGAATACCAAAGTTCGACTCTGACTCCACCTGAATACCAAAGTTCGACTCTGACTCCACCTGAATACCAAAGTTCGACTCTGACTCCACCTGAATACCAAAGTTCGACTCTGACTCCACCTGAATACCAAAGTTTGACTCTGAATCCACCTGAATAACAAAGTTTGACTCTGACTCCACCTGAATACCAAAATGTTCGACTCTGACTCCAACTGAATACCAAAGTTTGATTATGGCTCCATCTGGAAGCCTTTGACTCCACGTCGACTCTACATTTGCCAAATTTACAACACCAAGCAGATGAAGAAAATAGGCTATTTCAATTTCCAATGAGTCTTGCGTTTGCATAAAAGCTCTTAAGATAATGATGCAAAATGTTGAGTTTTCAAGCAAATAAGAGGAATTTGATGCAATCTTGGCTCCTGCACCTTGACGGGGGTGGAAGACAAGTTTAGAATGTGTGACGTCACCTTGGCATGACATCAAAGAAACTTCTGACGTCATGAAGGTAAATAAAAAGTTCTAAAAGGTCGACAGTAGCAGGTCCATGGCCTTGTGGCTCTAATGGGAGAACTCACTCTTGTCAGTAATTCGTAAAGAAATCGTAAATCATCGATCTATCTATCTATCTATCTATCTATCTATCTATCTATCTATCTATCTATCTATCTATCTATCTATCTATCTATCTATCTATCTATCATTTTAGTAGATTGAACACAGATCTACATCAATTCAACTTCTGCAGATTTACAGGGTTAATGAGTGCTCCTTTTGTGCTCCCATGAAATGCATGATGATGGTGTTGATATGGTTGGCCATGGTCACTGTGAAATTGGCTGGAATTTGAACAGAAGGGCCTGAGATTGTTGAACAACTTGGTTGAGCTTGGAGTCAGATTATCACATGCAGTGATGGTATATATAAAGAACCCACAGCCGTAAAATTTTGTTAAGGGTTCAACTCAATTGAAAAGGTTCAATACTGGTGGGAAGGCCCTATGATGGAGCCCCATGCTCCCAACTTGAGAGAAAGGGGTTCCATTGTGGGAGTTCAGTGCAGCTGGATTATTTAAGTGTTGTTTTTGTTTGCTGTTGGAGCCTTTTTAAAAGTTGAATAATGAACCTTTTAGGGTTTGTTATCGATACCAGATTATAGAACCCTTAAAGGTTCCATATAAAACCTTTTTGTTAAGAGTGTATGGTTATGGCCTGGGTGGGAAAATTTCTGGTTCAAGTTTATGCCGATACCACAGATATCTGATACCAATCTAATACTGATGGTTAAATATGGAGCATGCCTCCGATCCCATAGGTCTATACCTATATTGCTTTTCAGGAGCAGATTCCACCGATACTGATATAATGGTATCGGTATCGGAACATCCCTATTATTTTACTTGAACATTTTTGCAGTGCCAGTTAGTGGCTACATAGCATCACCTGTGTTGCTCCCTGTGCTTCCCTGTAGCTTTTTGCAAGGAATAAATGAGGAGTTGAGCTCATCAGTCGCCTTCATCAAAGCCGGAGCAGCAGGGAGGTTTGTGGGAGTGCACAGCCATCGCCTCTTGATAGCCCTGTGCCACGCAACGCCATGCAATGTGCAGGTCAATCCTAAAAACATTTAGGGCCTCTTTACCCTCGTAAAATGCTGGTTTTGGGCAAGGGCGGATTTTGGTAACCATGCAGGGCATTGCGGGTCAGACCGCCGCCTGCCAGGTCTACATGAGGAGGCTGGAAGCCAAGGGCGGTATGGAAGGTTCAGAGTGGTGGGGGAAGGGGATGAAATTTATATAAGGTTAAGATCGTTGCTGGAAAAGGGAAAGGGGGGGGGGGGTAAGATATTTCCTGTCTAAAGGTACATGCATTAATGGCTGATAGAGAATGTCTGTATGAACTAATTTGTTTAGTGAAGATGGGAATGCTGTTTTTAAAAAATATGGCATAGAATTGATTGAATTGTTGGTCTTGTTGTCAGGGAAATTAATCTTAATATAAATATATTATAGGTTCATTACTTACACTTTCTACATTGAAACCAAAAACCTATATATGGCACTCTCACGTCTAAAACAAGGTTCTCATCTATATAGGCAACAAAAAACAGAAAAAAAAAACAGACAGAACAAGCTGAACAACCACAAAAACTACAGTAAAAACACCACTGCAAAAGCAGCAACTCCGCAAAAGCATCAGTTGGAACTGCATGATACTGCAGCACACACAGCAGAGCTAGGTTACCTGGTAACATACTCTCCTGCATGCAAACCTGTTAGCAACAAAGGACCAACACAATACTAGGAACATTGCACACATGGGACCCAAATGAATAGCCACAGAAAGAATAGCCACAAATGAATAGCAACAAATGAATAGCTACAATAGAATGAAGCACCTTTCTACACGTCATGATGGCAGCAACACTTTGTGATGGTTGCTTTAGCTGAATGTTGTGACACTTCAAATACCCATGGCATCAATACAAAGGTGAAATACCACCAACAAAAGGTGTACTACCATCTATGAAATCTATAAAATCTATGAATGTTTTGTGAAGAGCTATGATGTACATTCTGTATTCTGTGTGGTATATAGCCAAGTCAGTGCATACAAACAGGACATAAAGCCAATAACTCATAAGTCTGTGATCCCAAATCAATCAACCAATCAATCAGTGGACATTTCATGGAATTAAACAAATGTGTTTTGCCTCATACACATCTGGACATTTTTTCTGTAATGCCAGATAGATGAATCCTATCCAACACTGCACTTGAAACTTTTAATTTACCACAAAAAGCCACGAGAGGTAGCCACTGGGCAGTGAAACTGAATGAAGAGACAATCATGAGAGAAAGACCCTGACTGAAACTTTTAAGTGCAAGTTGACTTCTTTGTTAAATAGTCAGTTTTCTATCTCCATCAGCTCATGAATGCAGGAAGCGTGCCTCAAAGCATACCCATAATTCTCCAAGAGCATGATCTGAATAAATACATGACGTAAAACCCAACTGATCCAATGGACCATTTAGAGCATGGTCTGGCATTTGCTCATCAACATGAAGATGACCATCGCAGTGATGGAAATGGAAAATTTTGGTCGAATGATCTCTTGGCTGGTATGGTAACCGCGCGCCATTCCAAATATTTAAAGGGAAAAAATTCTACCACAAGGACATAATTTGTGAAAATACCTTGAGGACTGACGAAGTGGACATGACAATTGTAATTTCACCACTGAGATACATTGGGGAGCTGTAACAGGGCACAGCTCCCCTGAGTTTTTGGATCAAGGGAGCTCAGATCCCCCAGGCCCCCCCGCCGCCCATTTCCATCACTGAGATGATGTCCTTAATCACCCCCCCCCCCAAGGCCCCAACTCTCCATTCCTATCTCCATGGTTGCCAATACGGTTTCCATGACAACAGACGAACTGACCATTGACCTTCCGATTTGTCACCCTCTGACGTCACAATCACATTGACTTCCTGTTGTCCATTTGATCACTTCCTTTCTAGTCAGGCCAAACTGTTTCCGGTTACAGCTCATGTTACCATGGTTACTAAATGATCACAAAGTCACAAAATACTCAAATTGTTGCATGGTGTGATAAAAATAATATAAGAACACACATGTGTCACCATAGCAATTAATCAGATGCATTTTATTATGACTCTCCATAATGAAAAAGTTGGCAGTTTTGTGTTATTAATCTAATACAAAGAAAATCAGATACCTTCTTGTTTGAGATCTGTGGTCACATATTTCTGTATAACTGGACACTGCCTGTGATATGCTATAGCCTGTATCTGTGTGTGGCTAAGAACAATCCACTTTTTTGGCAATTTCCACTTAATTAATCTAACACAATGACAAAATATGAGACATTGGCAAGTTTTTACAGCCATCAGCAAATGTCTTTGGTCAACGTTGGAACACAAGATTACAGTTTCATATATCTGTGATCAATGATTCAGTCATATGACATTACATCCTCAATGTGTATTTCCTTGAAGTAGTGTGATATCACATCAGCCTTATTAGTAATGTCAGGTGGCCGTTGATGAATTCATCAAGAAATGTGAACTACCATCCGAAATGAAACGTTGTGCTCTAAGTTATGGTATCATCCGGCAAGTAATACCATGCAAAATTTTTGCATCACTTTTGTTGGGAAAGCAGATTTATACCACCAGGCCAGCAATACGCCATTGTGTTTACTGACAGATTATAATGGCAAAGGATAAAGGTAGCATAAAAGTAGGCCTACGCGTATAGGGCCTTTGATGGTGTTTTTTCTCTCCTTCTTTTTCAGGCTGTGGGGCAGGGCAATGTGGGCCGATACATGTACACAAGACACTGAATTTATTTGGGAAGTGAGTGCTGATTTGCTTACATGGCCTCTATATATCTCTCATTTATCTTCACTGATGATATAAGAAATGAGAAAATCCAACAAGATACCGCCTCATGAGCATGCATGCTTCTGCTTTCTGCTCGTATTCCATTTTACGAGCATCTTCCGGTGCATTGCCATAGCCACAGAAAGACAACTCTCCACTCTATCTATCTATATATCTATCTATCTATATATCTATCTATTTATCTATCTATCTATCTATCTATCTATCTATCTATCTATCTATCTATCTCTCTATCTATCTGTCTATCTATCTATCTATCTAACTTTCTATCTATCTATCTATCTATCGATTGTTTATTTTTTTTAATTAATTGAGTTGACCAATTTCAGCCTTATCTAGTTGCCAAGAGAATGAGATAGGTAGATAGATAGATAGATAGACAGATAGACAGATAGATAGATAGATAGATAAATAGACAGACAGACAGAAGAAAAAGAAAGACAGAAAGAGATAGGAGATGACAATTTAGTGGACAGCTCTTGGTCTTTGGTGGTGTGCGGTGCAAATGATGGAGAAAATGAAAAAAGAGAAAGATGGATAAAAATGGCGGGGAGCCTTGGCACGAAAAACGCACAGCTTTGGCGTTTAATTTGTGAAGGAGCTCTGTGATGTTAAGAGGAGAGGTGGAGGAGGGGGGGGGGGTCTTCCTGGAGGGGTGGGCAAGGTTGCTGAGGCTGAGAGATGTTGGGAGACCGCATCACGCCATCACTGGTCCAACATGCACAGGGAGCAGAGGGATACAGGAGCACCTCAATGTGTAAGGCCCCTGCAAGCTGCTATAGCATCGTAGTTGGTGTATACCAGGACGTCTGTTGTAATATTGATATATCACAGGAATTCTGATCAAGAACCTAAATCTATTAACAGATTTTGTAAATGTTTGAGCTTGGATAAAGATACAGAAATTTGTTGAGAATTAAGAGCGAAGTTTTGGTTTTTCTTAAAGCCAGTTGCCAATAAAATATGATAGTGACTTTAGTGAGGGTTTAAAATTTAGAAGAGTTCGTCGTTTATATTGAATTGGAAACCATTATATAGTGTCCAGCTGCATGGGATTCGAACTGAGACCGAAATGTTGGTATTGTACAATATATACATGGTCTGACCTTACCACTAATCTCAAATCAACATATAATCATTTAAAATATTTTTCAATGTAGGCCTAATTGTGAAAATATTCATGGGTGTTAACCGTTCAGACATTTTAAATATTAAAAAGTTACAAAACAGTTCACAGTGATTCCATGTTATTTACAAAATGTCACTGAAAAGAAACTAATAAAGAAAATGAATATTTCTATAATACAGTTAACTTTAATAGACTTTTATGATAATTATTTCCTCTAGATTATGACACCAATTACACCAGACCACAAGTTTACAATATTTTTATTGCCCTTTGGTGTTATTTTTGCACATTAAGAAGCTAAAACACTTTTACCATGTTGCAAGTCACAAAGAAATCTGATTTATTGGTGAAAAATGGTAAAAAATTATATTATTCCATGCTGTTATAATGTTTCTCATTTTGATTTACAGCTATTTATGAAAGAGAACATAGGGAAAGATCTCCTGTGCAGAAATTTGTTAATCATTTGTTAGTGGTTTGTTATTTCAAACACTTTCTAAAAGGAGTAATTTGTATTTTTAATTGTTAGACCTCATAATGGACGCCATTTTGTGTGCAATTAGTAAGCTTAAGTACCTGTACACCTGTCTACTTGAATTACTGGAGTGTTCTGTCACTTTGTGCCAACTTATAAAAAGATTTTAAAGACTTCAAAAAATTATGAAATAATAAAATTAAAATCTACAAAAACTTATGACAAGGTTAAAAATAATATCAATTTGTTCATTGACATTGAAAGTTGTTTCCTTTAACCGATTGTATCATTGTCACTGTTAATGATACATCCAAGCATTATTTATAGGCCATATTTCATGCTATATGTCTTAATTAGATGTAGGTTTGCTTAAGAATATCTTTAACAATTTAATTATGAAGCTTTCTTAACACAGGAAACGTAATTAAAGAGCTTAATACCCACACGAACATTGAATTACGATTTCAAAAGTTTTTCTTGGAATTTTTTAAGATTTTAAAAATATCTTTAAGCATTATTTTTGTCGTTTAATTGTATTTCATAATCAAGCAATTCCATTTCAAAAAGGGAAAGATATTAATAATCTACACATGTCATTTTTGCTCGATATACTATAATTGGTATTAAGAAAGTAGAGCAGAAAAATTTATTTCAAATTATTGCTTAAATCATTTCTTTGTTCAAAGCACCATCAGTAAAGTTTGATAAATGAGCAGGCAGGAAAAGGGGTATCATTTCTTAATTTCTTAGACAAAAATTTTATGCCTAGGCCTATTGGGTCATATTTTTTAATTTTTCCAAGAAATTGAAAAATTCTGAAAAAAAAATTCTGAATTTTTTAATTAATGGTCACACGATGAAAATAAGTTGTATGCATTAGGCTTTACACTTTTTACTTTTTCCCTCTTGCATACACTGGTCACGGCAACATTGGAAATTGCGGATTCTCAAAAAATTAATAAATTTTATAGTTCCAAAACTACTCCAAATTGAAAATTTCATTCTTTGATAGTGGAAAGGGGGGCAAGGATGTATAGGCCTATTTTCCATTGTGTATATTTGAGGAAAATCTCATTGGTCATAATTCGAACCAGTATTTGGTTGAGATTTATTACACACAAAATCACGATTGATCCACCATCTATTACCATCTATCTGCAAATCTATCACGAAGGTAGTTCTGGTATAAATGGGATAATCAAATGAGATAATCAAAATGAGATAATTAAAATGAGATAATTAGCATGTAGCAGGTGATCATCTATTATCAACAATTAAGCCTCGTTCTGGCAACAATCATGCAATGCATCAATTATTGCAACTCCATACATGTAGGTTAACATCACCCACAGTCAAGGTATCATAGGGGAGCCCAGGGCCACACATTGGATTATTTGGGAAGGGGGAGGGGGTATATAAAAAAAAAAACAACAATGTGGGTTATAGGATATATGGGATTTGTGAAGTATACAGATTGGTGATATCCGATTTACGACAGATTTGGAGAAAAAATTGCAATTTGGAAAATTGGATGTAGTTTTTACTGTCACCTAAAGGTAGTCTTTCTTTTTATTTTTTTAGTCTCTTGTCTCTTCTCAGCTGATCTTAACATACACTCCTGTTCATAAATATGGAATATTTTTTTGGAAAAAAAGTGTCAAATAAAAGTGAATTTCAGAGTGTGAATGCAAGCAAGTTCCATTATTGCCACATACCAGGGCCGACAAGTAAGAGATTGTCACCATTTTGTCATGTGATCATCTCCCATAACGGCCCCCCGCCAGGGCCATTAAAATCATTGTCGGCCCTCTTGTAGGGCCAACAATGAATAAAAAAAATTTGGAAAAAAAAAATTTTCGAAAAAAAAAAAAAATTCCCAAAAAAAAAATTTACCAAAAAAAACAAGGAGCTTTGGCATTTACCTATATTGTTAACCAAACAAGTATTTACACGTCCCATCTCCTATGCTGCGGCATTTTCATATTATCGGAATAAGGGAGGCCTATAACTTTCTGAAGTGTGGCAATAATAGTAAATAACGAGACTTAGTTTCGGGCAATATGGTATTGTGACAGCCCTCGAGCAGGGCCATTTCAGCCCTCAAGTCTTGAGGGCTGAAATGGCCCTGCTCTTGGGCTGTCAAAATCCCATATTGCCCTCACAAGTCCCGTTATTGTTATATTGTAAAGGTCAAGTCATCTTCTCTGATCACTCTTTGAAAGCCTCAACTACATTTTTTGCAATAATTTTTAATTTTTGGTTTAATGCACCTCACCCTGAAAAACCCCCTGAATTTCCATATTTCGTGCTGCTGTAACTTTTCCTGGGTCTAACTCTGCAGCATGCGTTTTACACGAGAGCATGTTCTTCCCCTTAGCGGTCATTGGAAGTATTTACCATTGAATCAGACCATCATTTGCTCCAGCAGAAGTTGCTAAAGTTATCAATTTCAATGGAGAATGTTGAAGTATTTCATATTTATGAGCAACGGTGTATCTCATTTCACCTCCACTTATCTCATCTCATCTCATCATGTCTCATCAGATTCTCATCTCATCTTAGCATTGATTTTACTCATCAGATGTTTGATGGTATTCAATCTAATTGAAACCAATTATTCATGTAAAGTGTTGTCAGAATAGTGTCCAAAAAGAATGCACTGCCACTTATTCACAAGGCTGTACAAAGCAGCCGTTTTTGCTTTGTGATACCACAAATATCCATTTGTATTTATTCATTTACGTTGTGGAGATAGATTAACCTGGACAATAGAATAGTTTACAAATTTGTAAAGGCTGTGTAACACTCAACAGAATGTCTGGTCTATGCCACAAGTGGCGCCACCTTTACTGTGTTGTTTGTGGGCTACAATGTATACATCCTCCATGATAAAAATATTTCCGAATTAATTAGCATTCACAAACTGTCTTTCAAATCGAAGTCAACCAAAGTCAGACCAGACGCTTGTACAGATTTCAGAAATAGACTAGGCCATCACCAAATTCTGGGAATGTCCTGGTTTCTTCCAGACAAATTTGTGTGAGTTGCTCAAACTGAATTTCTGTTTACCGCTCACTGGAGCTCACGAATGTGGCCCCTAGGTGGCAGCAAATAGCGGTCAACTAGTGCACAATCATATTGGTCAAATAAAGTCGTCTGTTTGTCTGTCTATATAGCAATCAAAGATGTCTACATCAACAATTTTCCATGTTACAGCATGTATACTATGCTGAGTATTCTCACATGCTAAAGATCATGTTTTTCTCATCTATTATCGATACAATACATGTAAATGATGTAATGTTTATTGATACATGTACTTTATTTGTTGTTGTTTTTTTTCTTTCTTTCTTTTCTTTTTTTTTTCTTTTTACAATTCACAAGCATGTTATTTATGCATTTATCACGAGACATGTACAAGGTTTCAATGAGTACAATGGGTCACATTATATGAGTATTCTATTATGATTGTCACAAGTACATTTGGGCAATAATTCTGTCAATAGACCTCAGTACATATGTTACTCCTTGTTTGCACAACACGGGTGAGCTGGTACATTTGCATTCTACACAATAATACAACTGCTCTCAAAAGTTGTTCTCAAAAATGAAAACACAAAAATCTACAGATATGTGTACATGAATGATTACTGCTGAGTACAGCGAATATATGTGGACGTGTGTACATTTTAGATACATTTTGTCCCCCAATTTGACACATTTCTGGAGCTATGGATCGTGGATGGATGGGTGGTTGGGGCTTTACGTCCTATATTCATGCACTTGGTTGGCTAATTAGGACAGGAGGAGGACACAGCAATCAGGCGAAGTATGAAACAGCTGACCAACAATGCCCAGGTGACCTGTCAAGAGCTGGACTCGAACCCAGTACCCAGTCCCGGGGCCAGTTATTTGCACCTTTGGCAGCCTACTGAGCTAAGCCACCCCCCCCCCCCCTCAATGCTATGGATCAAATACACATACTATTTTACATATAATAGGCCTTAATCAATCTCGAGAGGGGCGTGGAGCTAGCTAAGTTGGTAGCGCCCAATGGGCTCCCAATCGGTGGGCCCGGGTTCGATCCCAGCGCTGGTCGCGTCGCTATGTTGGACACATGTTTCAATCATCCTTTACCCTATTGCTGTGTCCTCCTCTGGTGATAATCAACCTACGTACCAAGTGTATGTATATACAAATATATATACATATATAGGACGTAAAGCCCCAATCACCCAATCCATCATCTCCCTCCTAAATTCATTCCAAACCCATTAATGTACCCCCCTGCTGAGCCTGGGGCCAGACCAGCAGCACCCTGCTTCATCCCAGGTCCACCCAACTGGTCCTGCATCTTTTGCTGGTCCAGCACGTTTGCTTTCCACATGCAAATCTCTCATAACCCTCTCCCATGCAAAAACCCTCCCCAGGCCCCCTCAGCCACCAGCGCCAATTACCGGCCATTAGGAGACAGGCAGGAGGGGTTTTTAATCCTTACCCCTTTTTGAGAGGAAAGGGAGAGGAAAGGGAGAGGAAAGGGAGAGGAAAGGGAGAGGAAAGGGAGAGGAAAGGGAGAGGAAAGGGAGAGGAAAGGGAGAGGAAAGATTGAGGAGGGATTGAGGAGAGATTGAGAAGAGATTGAGAAGAGATTGAGGAGAGATTTAGGAGAGATTGAGGGGAGAGTGGGGAGAGAGAGTGAGGAGAGAGAGAGGGGAGAGTGAGGACAGATTGAGGGAAGAATGAGGGATTTTGAGGAGAGATTGAGGAGAGATTTAAAAGAGATTTAGGAGATATCGAGGAGAGACTGAGGAGAGATTGATGGGAGATTTAGAAGAGATTGAGGAGAGGTCGCGGAGAGATTGAGGAGAGAATGATGAGAGATTGAGGTGAGATTGAGGAGAGATTGATGGGAGATTAAGAAGAGATTGAGAGGAGAGATTGAGAGGAGAGTGAGGCGAGATTGGGGAGATATTTTTAGTAGAGATTTGGAAATGATTGGGGAGAGAATAATGCAAGATGAGGAGAGATTCAAGGAAGAAGGAGGAGAGAATGAGGAGAGATTGAGGGGAATATGAGGAGATTTCGAGGAGAGATTGAGGAGAGATTGATAAGAGCTTGATCTGAGAGGGAGAAGAGATTGAGGAGTGATTGGGGAGAGACGGATGAGAGCTTGAAGAGAGAATGATGAGAGATTGAGGAGAATTGAGGAGATATGGAGGGGAGGAGGAGAGAGTGATGAGAGATTGAGGAGAGTGAGGAGAAAGTGGTGGGAGGTTGAGGAGAGACCGAGGAGAGATTGAGGAGAGAATGAAATTGAGGGGAGATTGGGGAGAGACTGACGAGAGAATGAGGAGATATTGAGAAGAGATTTTGAGGAGAGTGAGGAGAGTGAGGAGAGATTCAGGGGAGATTCAAGGAACAAAGAGGAGCGAATGAGGGGAGAATGAAGAGATTTCGAGGAGAGATTGAGGAGCGAATAGTGAGAGATTGAGGGGAGGAGGAGAGAGTGGGAGAGGCTGAGGAGAGAGAATCTCTCATCAGTCTCTCCTCAGTCTCTCCTCTATCTCTCTTCGTTCGATTGAGGAGAGGTTGAGGAGGGATTGAGGAGAGGTCGGGGGAGAAAGAGGAGAGATTGATGAGAGATTGAGGAGAGATCTCGAGTAAGACCATTGAGAGGTGATTCAGAGGATATCCCAAGTGGGGGTGATTGAGGAGAGATTTAGGAGAGATGGAGTAAATGTTCAGAAGACATTGGACAGAGATTGGTGCAAGATTGCACAGAGAGATTGCAGAGAAGTAGAGAGAAAATTGAGGTGTGATTGAATAGGGACTGACAAGAGTTTCAGGAGACACTCCATCCTAAAAGTGAATAAGTCGACTTAATTCAACATGACTCTACAAAAGCTGGCTTGGAGCTTTTCGCTTTCGGAGTCACAGTGTCTCACAATCAATAACCGAGGACCGAAAATTTACCAAAATCCTGTGTGTGAAGTGACGAGAGACATAAATATGTGGAGCAAAGTGTACACAGATCAAAACTTTATAAACGAAATCTGAGCATCTTCTGAGTGCAAATATGGTTCACAGAAGAGTGAATATACTAACAAGTGACTTGAGAATATACATAGTCAGAGAGGAGACCCTTTAGGTAAACCGTCTCACCCCCCCCCCATCTCTCTCTCTCTCTCTTCCCCAAAAGGGAAAAATCTCTTGCACGTCATTTCGTCATTCTGAAGCCCCACTCCACAGGACCCCAGGCTTTTCTCAGGGCGAATCCATTACGAGCCGAAATGACTGGCAAAGTCAAACTAAAGAGTTGCCTTTGAAATAATCACCGGGTATCTATAATGAATGGGCCCAGTGCTTGTGAAAGAAAAGCCCTCCACTAGCTATTTGTTCAGTGTCAGTTTGATCTACGTGGTCTCCATTGACTCATCATCTGTGGACAGTGACTGATGAGATGGACTGGTAAGTTGTAACTTCTAATAGGGTGGCCTAAAGGTTACAGTCTTCAGATGCTGCTCGAAAAGACCTAGGTTTGATATAGCAATTAGTTGCAACCATAGAAATACATGTACATAGAACGGACATGAGGCTGTATGACGCCACCTCGAGATGAAGTCACCAAATCCGCCATATTGGAACTGCCCTGAGTCATGACTTCATTGTGACGTCACAGTAGGGGCAACAAGATGTTGTGTTAGGCTGATTGTTACGTGCCATGATGCCATTGTTACTAGTGACGTCACTATTATTGGTGACGTCACGGTTACCAAATGCCAGGCTGCCAGACAGTTCCAAGATGGTGGATTTGGTTGCTTCATCTGCTAGAGCCTCATGTCCGTTCTATGTATTTCTATGGTTGCACACATTAAGGGAATTTCATTGATGCCAAATTTTGATAAAATCAATTCAATCAATGCTTATTACATGGGTACAGAATACTGTGCTTAAATTTGAGCTTTGCTAAAGTATGTCGAAAAATATGGACATATTGTTGGATAAGTAATATTGCACACATTCTTCCAAGAAATTAAAAATTTTATCAATTTTTATGCTTCAGGCCTATATTTGGTTGACTCTCCATAGATGCTCTGGATTAGCTTATACCAAGAGATACAATGTGCAATGCATATGATGGGCAAATTCCGTGCATGAAGAACCCATTGTGGAAGTCTCATACCCCCCCTCTCCTTTCTCATACCCCCCCCCCTTCCTCTTTCTTCTAGTTCCACTAGAATTGCACACTGGAGTGGAACACTGCACATCATATGATAACGGAATTTTAAGAGAAGGAGATACTTGAAGATAAAAGGTCGCCTCCTAACTGGAAAAATAAATAAAACAACTGAAGAGAACCACACAGAGATAGGCTGGTAATTGCTGGATGGCATGCCCAGGGATAAAAGACTTTTGACACACCACGGAGATGCACACAAGGGGAGAAGGAGGCACTGGAGGCAGGGATGGGGGTGGGATTGACAGAAGAGGAGTTGGAAATGAAAAGCTATCATAGCCTTATCATTGTTCTTGTCCTCCTCCTCCTACCATCATCCTCCTTTTCTCCTCATATTCTCCTACTCTTCGCTCCTATTCTCCTCCTTTTATCCCCCTATTCTCCCTTTTATCCCCCTATTCTCCTCCTATTCTCCTCCTTATCGCCTCCTATTATCTTCCTATTCTCCTCCTATTCTCCTCATTTTCTCCTTATTGTCTCCTCATTTTCTCCTCCTTTCTCTCTTCCTTATCACCCCCCCCCTCTTCATTATCTCCTCAATATCTCCTCCTCATCTCCTCTTCCTGAGAGAACTGGGGAGGACTGAAGAAAAGAAGAGTGGAACAGGGGAGAGGGGAGGAGTTAAGAGGGGATTGGGGACACGACAGAGGAGAGGGGAGGACTTAGGAGAGGACAAGGGAGGACAGGAGAGGACAATCTTGACAGGAGATGAGACAGCTATATATGAGTTCAGACAGGAGATAATATGAAGCAGAATAGGTGGATGGAGAGGAGCTCAAACAGGACATATGACGGGAGAGAAAATGTAACAGGACAAGACAGATGGAGACGGGGGAGAAAAAACAGTTCTGGAAATAGTCATTTTCGACAGCAATATCTCGTTTCAGAGGGCTGCACTCAGAGCCATTCACAAGTTCACAACAACAAGGGAGCAACCTCTGTCAACCAGCAAGGGAGATACAATTCCTTTCATTTCCAACCTCTGGTTTCAGACGCTGTCTTGCTGTGAGCTACCCCACAGATCGCATGCAAGAGCAGCAAAAAGGAGAAGAAAAAAGCTCCAAAAATGTCTTTAAACTTTTTCTCTTTTGAGAACGGAGCTCTTTTCGTGTGTGCCCCCCCCCCCCTGCTCCTTTAGGAGAGAAAGAGCCGCAATGGTCATATATCGTGCATGCCTCTGCATGGCCAGGAATCTCCTCAGAAAAAAATGATGCAATTCTAAGCTCAACAGAATCAGAAAGAGAACCTCGGAGAGGATGGTTGAGGCGCTCTTGAGTGTAGCCATTGGCCTATCCAATCCACCAGCTGGAAAACTGTGCTGTAATTTGGTTATATAATATATTATATCCCAAGGTTGGATGAGGAGTGAATTTTATCTCTTCACTTCCTTCAAGTTGAGGATGACCGAAGCCATGATGGGAGTCTCACCCTTCATATGTTAGCATCAGTGATTCAGTGTTGTAGTCGAGGCCGGGACATCCGAGGCTGAGACCGAGGCATGAGCCTCCGAGACTGAGACTGAGACATCAAACTGTGGCCTCGAGGACGAGACCAGTCTCGAGGCCTCCAACACTGATTCAAAGACCCTGAGACCAAGCCAAGGTCAAGGATTAGCCATATACGAGACAAAGACTAATGCTACATTCTCACGGCGGCTCCCGGAGAACTATTTAAATCGGCGTCGAAGTATTTCCTGGTAATTTGGATGAATTTGGTGATCCGCCGTCGACTTTTCACATCCCCCCAGGGGAAGTTTATGTTCCCCTCAGCGGTTCCTAGAAATGGAAAAACTGCGCCGTGGATGTCAAAAAAGATTCAACAGGTACAAACTTTTTTTTCATGACGGCGGAACAGAGCATAAAATTTTGTTGATTTTTGGATGTCCGGCGTGGATTTTTTCAGTGAGAACGCCTCAAAAACATCTCCGGCGGGATATTAGGACATCCCCTGCCCCCTGAGGGGACCTCTCCTGCCCCCGCGGGGACCTTTCCTGCCCCTGCGGGGACCTTGCCTGCCCCTGGGAGGACATTTGAAGCCTCGCCGGCAGTTTTTGACATCCCGCCGCGGTGAAATAGGTTCACTGAGGGGCAGTTATAGGTTCCCTGAGGGGTACTTTTTATATCTCGGGGCGATATAAAAGTATCCCTCAGGAGGAGGAAATTCCTTTCCCCCGGCGAACTTTTGGGGACGGCGTACAACTTTTCTTCCCCGCAGTGAACAAAAAGAACCCCGCCGTGATATGCTTTTAATTAATTATGTAATGGTTTTATAAACATTGTATGTCGCCGGGATAGTCATTTTTTTCCTAGAATTCAACTCAAGCTACCCCTCAGTGGCAAAAAAGTTCTCCGTAACGTGCCGTGAGAATGGGGCATGAGGCCATCAACATGTACACACTGTAAAATTCGGATTTTGAGTCAGATCAAATGATTGAGTGAGATGGTAGCAACATTCCTTTGAGCTAACATAGGTTGTATCAGTTGTTAAGTTTACAGTGCACCATTACAGCTTTTCACAGTGTCCCCTCAGAGGCTCTCCTAGTAAAGCTCTCAGAATGGCGCCCTGGCTTACCCCAATGCATGAAGATCAAACGCAAACACCTTGATGCACCTCTGGCTCAGCCTGCCTCAAACTGCAGCAAGCCTCGGAATGGCTTCCCTTCAAAAAGACCTCATTTTGCCTCCAAAACATTTCCCCAGCACCTTGCATGACCAGTGTGGAGCACCAGGGATGAAAGAGGCTGCAACCAAGCTGAAATGCCTCCCCCCCCTTGTACCAACTTGAATTTCGATTGCAAGTGTTCACCAGTGGTCTTTCTACACTTATAGGAGATGCCGATACTCAGGAGAGAGTGAAGGTCTGCA
The DNA here is from genome assembly GCA_026936325.1 of Platynereis dumerilii. NCBI lineage: Eukaryota > Metazoa > Annelida > Polychaeta > Phyllodocida > Nereididae > Platynereis > Platynereis dumerilii. Next base: position 2,350,857 of record JAPTHN010000034.1, read on the forward strand.
TGTAAGAAAGCCTCTTTAATCAGAGAATTAGGCTTTCTATCCAACGTCCATGCACCGACCAGGCCAAACAGGACGTGTACACTGTTAACACAAAAGGTTCTTGATGGTATATATGAAGAACCCGCATCCAAAAACTTTGTTAAGGGTTCAACTTAATTGAAAAAGTTCAATACTGGTGGGAAGGCCCTATGATGGAACGCCATGCTCCCAACTTGAGAGAAAGGGGTTCCATTGTGGGAGTTCAGTACAGCTGGATTATCTAAGTGTTGCTTTTGTTTGCTGTTGGAACCTTTTTAAAAGTTGAATAATGAACCTTTTAAGGGTTCCTTATCTATACCAGCTTATAGAACCCTTAAACATTCCATGTAAAACCTTTTTGTAAAGAGTACAGTGCTCTGCCACTGAGTTTGGCACTATTCGGTAAGAATTGAGTTAAGAGGAAAAAAAACATGGTATTTCATAAAATTTCTATAAATATTAGGACTCGAGCCTAAATCTTGCAGTCTGGTGACTCTGATCCCATAATCAACAGATTTATAATTTCCCCAGATGACCCCATTTCAGGTCTAGATATAGATATAGATATATTTATTTTATCTTGTTGTAGAAATACACACATTTTACATGATATTGTGAACAACCAATTAAACAAAGGACATAAAACAACAAGACGGGACACAACAGAGTTAGAAAAACTATATCAAGTTGCACCCAGACTACAAATACAAACAACAACATACATACAGACAACAAACATATATTTACATACAGGTTGGTGATGAATAAACATAATTTTAAATAAGATGATTGATTGATGAGTTGGGGGATGATAATAAGTTATCATTAGCTTTTAGTTTAAATATAAGGACGTTTTCCATTTGGTATAGTTTTTTGCAAATAATTTAGCATTCTTTCTGTCTTTTAAATGATCATCTAAGTGAAGCCAGATATGTGGAGCCCTACCCAAAAAGCTTTTATTATATTGCTCTATCGTATGTTGTGGCGCTCTTAATAGGTTTCTATTTCTAGTCAAATGCACATGATCAATAACGTCGAACAAACCAACAATTCTTTGTGGGAGAGTATTTTTTACATATCTGAAGGAAATTCTAGCAAGACTTAACTGTATTAGATCTTGTATCGTAAGTACTTTTGCTCTTTTGTATAGTGGCAGCATTCGAGTTCTTATGCCTACTTTGAAAATTGCTCTGATCGCTCTGTTCTGTTGTTTTCTGATTTGATTTAAATCTTTAAGTTTAAGCATTGGTCCCCACACATTAAGAGCGTAATTCAAATGACTTTCAATATTTGAATGGTAGATCTGTAACTTAATTTCAGAGGGAAGCATATTTTTCACCATGTTAAGGCTATAGTTACCGGCAATAATTTTTGTGATTACGTTTTGAACATGTAACTTCCATTCTAAGTGCTCGTCAGTTGTAATTCCTAAGAATTTGATACTACTAACTCTCTCTATCTCCTTGCCTCCTAATTTAATGCTGCCATTATATCTTATTTCCTTTCTTTTGGTGCGATAGAGGATGTATTTTGATTTCTCAACATTTAACGTAAGTGAGTTACTGTCAAACCAGTCACCGAGATTTTTCAAGTCAGCATTCACTTTCCTATATAAAAACTTCAAATTTCCCCCTGACGCAAAAACTGTCGTGTCATCTGCAAATGTAACACAACTACAGAATTTCAAACATTTAGCAAGATCATTTGCCAGCACTATATATATCAGTGGACCTAAGACAGATCCTTGTGGCGTACCATATGACATCAAGTAATTATTTGATACTGTATTTTTATATTTTACTGCAATATGTCTGTCAACCAGATAGCTCTTAAACCATGAGAGTGCACTTCCTCTAATGCCGTAAAATTCTAATTTGTTGAACAAAGTGTCATGTTTTATGCTGTCAAAGGCTTTAGACATATCAAGAAAGAGACTCAGTGTATAATGACCTCTATTCATATTTTCCAAGATATTTCCTGTGAAATCTAAAATAGCATCATTTGTATTTCGTCCTTTTCGGAATCCATACTGCCCTTCAGATAGTACGTTATGTTTTACAAAGAAATTCACTACTCGGGTATGTATCACCTTTTCTAGAATCTTTGACATTACCGGCAGAAGAGAGACTGGGCGATAGTTGGCAATTTCTGTCTTATCTTTGCCTTTGTAAAGTGGTTTGACAATTGCATATTTCATGTTATCGGGGAATATTCCTTCTTGCATTGATTTGTTAAAAATGATTTTCAAAGCTTCAACTATTCCAGGACATATCTTCTTCAAAATTCTATTTGAAATTTCATCATAGCCTCTACTATCTTTAGCCTTTAGTTTCTTCACTACATTTACAATTTCTTGTGCATTGGTTGGAAAAAGAAAACAGCTATGCTCCACTGGATTCACCATATTTTGCATGGGATCTTTTATGTTACCCTTTTCTTCGATTTTTTCCGCAAGTCGTTTCCCAACTTCACTATAGTGTTTCGCAAATGCATTACTTACTATACCTGCTCTGCTTTCTTTTATTCCATTAACCAGAATTTCATCAGATATATCTTTTTTATTATTCAGTTTACCTGTTAATTTATTTATGATGTCCCAGAGCTTCTTAGAATTGTGTCGATTTTCTTTGATTAGTTCTCTGTAATAGGCAAATTTTACCCTTCTTCGGATATTGTTCAGCCTGTTACGATATTCCTTATAATTAATGAATTCAGGACTTTCTCTATTTTTTCTGACAGCCTTTTTGTACATCTGATGACAAATATGTGATGACTTTTTAAGTCCAGGAGTAAGCCATGGCTGATTAGGTTTAGGCCTCTTATTCTTTGTAACTCTTGTCTTTTCAGGTGCATAAAAATCCATCTCTAGAATCAAATCCTCAACATAGACCTGACAGCTGACATGCATGTGACTCAATATTGAGTTTCTAATTGGCTAAAATGCAACAGGAAGTTGGTAGTGACGCGTGATCCTTCTCAAGTGCTTTTCGTAATTACAAGATGGCAACAGGGAACATTTGAGGCTGACCCTTCTCTGACAGAATCAATGAAACCACATAAAGGGGGTGACATGTTTGAAACTGCAGAGAAATCACGTTCTGAGATCTGACTGGTGGAAATTGAGCATGATACCTTGTTAGTGCAGGTGGGTGGAGGTGTTGTGGGGTAGGTGGCAGCACTGATGGGGCTTTACATCCAGTATTTTTGCACTGATTAGGACATGCAAGGGCCACCAAGAGATGCCGAGGCCAAGTTGTCAGTGATGGAGGCCTCGGGACCGGCCCTCGTCCTCGAGGCCGGCCTCGGGACCATATTTTGATGGCCTCGGCCTTGGCTCGGTCTCAGATGTCAAATACTTGGCCTTGCCTCGGTCTCGGATGTCCTGGCCTCGACTACATCTCTGCTATCTGTCTATACTGTCTATCTATCTATCTATCAATCAATCTATCTATCAATCTATCTATCAATCTATCAATCTATCTCTCTATCTCTCTATCTATAACTTTGATTTCAGATTTCACCACTAGCAATGAGTTCAGTTGGTCCATATGATTTCGTATCAGCTTATAGAAGAAGATTAATCAGCTTGAAAAAAAAAAGTAAAAGTATTTAGATCACATTTGTGCTTCTGTGTTTAAAACATGTGTAACGTTATTATGTATAAACATTATACAGAAAGTTATCAATGGCTTTTTGAAATTTAATTTTCTTCAATGATTTTGTGTGTTTCAAAAGCTATTCAATATCACAAAAATTAGACATTTCAAAATCTAAAACTTGCTGTGATTTATTTGAATCAATGCCTCCCATTCACACACATTATTTTGGAGATGAAAAGACTGAAAGTAATTAAAATTTCAAATAAAATAAAATAAATATCATATACATAAAACTATATACATAGGCAAAGGTATAAATTCATGCTTTATGAATTGGTCCCATATGGAAATGAAAAATAATACAAAACATTGAATGACAAATATATAATGTGATCTATGTCTAGGTTTATATTAATAAATTGTTTGCTCTTTTTCAATTCTTGGAAACGAACGTATAATAAAACAAACATTTTGAAACAGAAAAGTTCACATGTCTAGAAGGTAAAGAAATATTTTGTAATTAATATTTCTAATATTCATGTGAACAGTTTTATAATGATTTTAGAATTTAAACCAACTCCGAATACAGTGGATATCTTGATATCAATATAAGAATATAAAATGGGCCAGTGAATATTTGAATTCATTAATTTAAGCAAGGAAAGTTGAAATTAAAACTTGTTGGTCCACAGAAACAGTTTTTTCTTTACTTGTCTTTTCAATATTTCCAACTTTCACCAGAAACCACATTTATATCATGTCAAAATGATTATCACCACATTAAAATACAGTATTGTGACAAGACCCTGTTATCCAATTATGTCTTTTACGAAACTGTCCTATGAGTACAAAATGAAAGGTGCCGATTCAAATTGGCCGTTATGGTTGGAGCGAATTGACCGTGTGCTAATTGCAGGGGCTGAATATTAGCCACAATTCCTGAACCCCCCCCCCCCCCCCTAGCCCTGGGACCCACGCGTAGCATGGGTCATGGGTCGTCCCCATTCAAAATCTTGAGATTTTGACATGGTATCGGGAGAATTGGTCTAGATGAAACAATTCTTATCCAAATTTGATGAAATTTTGGATTTGGGTAGCCTACATATTTTACTGCTGACGGCACTACTTTTCAAAACATTCAGACAAATATTGGCTCTGTAAAAATTGATGTTAAACATGGGAAATGTCCAAAAATTGTGAAAGACAGCCATCAGCCTCATTTTGATGTGAGATGTCACCATTGTGACGTCACCAAAAGCACCTATGACATCATAAGTGTTTGTTATGACATCACTCTCTCTGGACCAATCAGAAGTGGCAATTTTCTCAGTGAATAAGAATAAAAATCACTTTCTGAGGTTTAGAGGAAGATTTCATGCTTATCACAGTCACTATCAAAGTTGCAATAAGGTGCAGTCAGTAGCAAAAAATGTGAATTTTCAGAATATGTCAAAAAATTAGAATAAAACACATGGATAAAGGGCTAAAATGTATTTCTCCCAAGCCATGCTCTTCAAATCTCATGATTTTCCAATGGGACGATTCATGACCCCTGTCCCAGGGGTCCAGGGCTACCCGACCCCCAACAATATTCTTGGAGGGTAGGAAGTAGGGCAACTGTTTGACCTCATCATATTATCATAGATGGGTAGATAGATAGGCACAGTTAGTCAATCATGCACAAATAGATAGATAGATAGATAGATAGATAGATAGATAGATAGATAGATAGATAGATAGATAGATAGATAGATATAGATAGATGGATATATATAGATTGATATATAGATAGATATATAGATATATAGATAGATAGATAGATAGATAGATAGATAGATAGATAGATAGATAGATAGATAGATAGATAGATAGATAGTGCTCAAGTTCTTGGCCATTTATAAGATGAGCGTCAGGGTCCTGGCGTCCTTGGTATACAGTAAAACAGATAGACGGGCAGATAGAAACCTCAACCCCCCCCCCCCCCCATTTCTTTGAAGGGGTCGTGCTTGGTTCATCAAAGAGGTTCTACCCGTGAGTTCCCTGAATTATGACATCCTAGCAGTGCGCATGCGTGACAGGAGGTAATTCATTTCTAGTGAAAGTGTCTCCAGAAACGGAGCTTGAATTTGTTCCAAGAAATTTCACTGTGAGAACTTTCTCTGCATTCACGTGAGCTGGGCACCTCACAGGAGGATTTTTTTTGGGGGGGGGGGGGGTCGGGTAGCCCTGGACCCCTGGGACAGGGGTCATGAATCGTCCCATTGGAAAATCATGAGATTTGAAGAGCATGGCTTGGGAGAAATACATTTTAGCCCTTTATCCATGTGTTTTATTCTAATTTTTTGACATATTCTGAAAATTCACATTTTTTGCTACTGACTGCACCTTATTGCAACTTTGATAGTGACTGTGATAAGCATGAAATCTTCCTCTAAACCTCAGAAAGTGATTTTTATTCTTATACACTGAGAAAATTGCCACTTCTGATTGGTCCAGAGAGAGTGATGTCATAACAAACACTTATGATGTCATAGGTGCTTTTGGTGACGTCACAATGGTGACATCTCACATCAAAATGAGGCTGATGGCTGTCTTTCACAATTTTTGGACATTTCCCATGTTTAACATCAATTTTTACAGAGCCAATATTTGTCTGAATGTTTTGAAAAGTAGTGCCGTCAGCAGTGAAATATGTAGGCTACCCAAATCCAAAATTTCATCAAATTTGGATAAGAATTGTTTCATCTAGACCAATTCTCCCGATACCATGTCAAAATCTCAAGATTTTGAATGGGGACGACCCATGACCCATGCTACGCGTGGGTCCCAGGGCTAGGGGGGGGGAGGACAGGTGTAAGAATGTGTTGGATGGGCCGGCAGAGCGACGCTGGACAGTAAGGCTACTCGGGTTACAGTTCTAGGCCTGTAGGATAGGTTTTCAGATAGGCCAGACCTCTCCTAATTTTTTGGTTTGTTAATTTTTTTTAGCCAAATAAATGCATTCTGAGTCTGCCGAGTCTGATTCTGATGTAAATTTGGAATTGTCAGAGTCAAATTAGGGTCCAATTGCACTAATTGAACAATAGCTAACGGTAGGCCTACTACACATAATCATTAATCAAGTTATATTGTATTGTCTCCTCCCCCAGTACATTGCATTGCTGCAACTAAAACTTCAACACAATAACTTGAAAATGATATCGTAAAAACTGTTCACACCATGTCACTGTGGATGATGGTGGCATTTGCTTGGCTGTTTCGTGACGGATGGTACCAACGAAAAAATTATGAACCGTTTTGACTTTCAAAGGCCAATAAAGGAGAATACCATGGAACTGGTGCATGCTCACCTCAACTCGACTAAGCTACAAAAACATAAAATCTGCAATAGGACCTACATGCCTCTACAAAAATATATTTATAACTGAACAGGCTACAAGTTTCTGTAGTCTTTCTCTTAAATTCTTCATAGTTTCTTTTAACCCTAATCATATTTTGCCACTTTCCTTACTTTATTTTTCCTGGAACACATATTTACTAACTTTTTTACTCTCTCTCATACCTGTGCATAATATCTCGCCCAGGTGCATCTGTTTTTAACAATTGCATGACCTTCTATTAAACAGGTGCTATCCTTTCCCATAATTTTCTTGGAACGTCATAATTTGCATGACGGTGGTCAGACAGCCGTCTTTAATGCCCTGGCAAGGTGCTCATTTGCATATCTCGTGCTTGCCCTTACTGTAATTTATGTAAAAGAAAAAGCTACTGAAATATTATTGAGGTTCACCGCAAAATTATGTCAATTTGTTGTAGATTTTTTATGCTAATTATTATTGGTAATAAAATTATACGTTTATTGCCATAATTTCGTCAACATTTTGGGTCTAATTTATCTTAATTTATCATGGGTGGTAAACTGCATGACTTTGGTGGTCGTGGTTTGTGTGATGACACTAAGAGTATTCAAACAGATCTGTAATAGGAAGTATCTCTAAATTTATTATTTATATATCCCATTAAGTACAATTTTGCCTTCTATATTCCAGTCTGATGACAATAGTTGTAGGAAACAAGGAAGGAAGAAAGGGGAAAAAGGAGAACGGGAGAAAGGAAGCATGGAAGCAAGGAAGAATGAAAGAAAGAAGGAATGGAGTAAGAGACGAAGACAGGAAAGATGGAAGAAAAGAAGGAAGAAAATAAGTAAGCAAGCAAGGGAAACCAGAAGAAGGAAGAGATTTAACAATGAAGGAAGCAGGCAAAAAAGAAACCAAGCAAAGAAATAAGGGAGCCAGCAAGCAAGGAAGGAATGCACGAAAGAAGATTTGCTACTTATTTCTGAGTTTAGATTACTTAGTTCGGGGAGTTACAGAAAGGTGAACTATCTCATAAATTTACAACAGCAATAGAATTCTGATATTCCGGGAAATAGCAAATTTTAGTACCCCCGGGTTGACAACTACCCCCCCCCCTCTTTCAATTCTATGAAGACTTTTTCTTGTGATACATTTCGTAATAAGTATATGAACTGATTTTAAAATATATTCTTTAAGTAAAGGATACAGAAAGAATGGTTGTAAATTTATGTTTTATGAATTTGTATCTCTTTCACATTGTCGATTGTAAATTTTATCGCAGAAAAGCAAATTTGGCACGATTTTTGAACGTAATGATTACTTTTGAAGGTAATTCTTGGGAAATTACAGGTTTAACAGTCTGCCTTTAAGTGTAACCTGTTACAATCAAAAGAACATGCAGCGAAAATGATTTTGAAACTGCTTCAATCTGACTATATACAGCTGTTCACCATATTTTCAAATTTATGATGTGAACTTTCCTTAAAATCAGCAGGTCACTTGTGTTAATGAACTTTTCATGGAAAGAAAACTTGAAATAATTGATTAAAAGGGGACAGATTGCTTTTGAATATATTTTGAATATCTATAGACATTTGAAAAGCTGCACAAAAGCACTACTTTATCCTTTGTTTTCTAGAATTTATTACTTCCACAGCTCTCATAATTTCTTTGAAACATGTTTTTGTCAACATCTGCACTTAATATAGGCCTATGGCTTTTCTTTCTGACGGTCATAAATCATAAAGTATAAGTTCAATATTCTCATTTTCTTCCATATTTTCTTAAACTTAAAAATCTTCAAAACCTTTTGTTTCTTCAGTTCTACATTCATTAAGGACATCAATATGAAAGGATTTTGTTGTTCAGTTACCAGCCTACGTCCTGCAGTGCTCGCAAATACCAATTTTGTTCAAATAACACAACTCATAAATAAAATGACGTGAATTTGTTGAAAATCGTTCGATTTCTTCAAAGTTCGTCTGCACTGCCACTGAGACCCACGCCAGGTGTCGCCCCAAAATTATTGAACAGTAATTATGACCAGAACACGTCTGGATCTCCCGTTGTCACCTACGATTTTAGAACAATGTAGTACACACACAAAACAATGGCATCACAAATTAACACATTAATCCTGGGTTTCACTGCTTGATAGCTCATTAGCATTTTGATTACAATTGCCTGGTTACATGTCAGTGCAGCTAAAATAATTACAAAATGGTAATTAATCACTCCGAAACACCAAAAAAGTAGGACAAGTTTAGCAAATGCCCAATACATATGCAACCTTCATTAAAGCTCATATTATCCCAGCAAGCTACAACAATTAATCTTGTAACAACTCAAAAGAGGGGGGGGGGGCAGATAGGCCATAGGGGAGGGGGTTGCTCACAGTTTTACAGAGTTGTAACATGGACAAGTATGGGACAGGCAATATGTGGAGGAACATACAATGCTGGTACATCAGATTGAATTTCATCTAGACCTTCTTATATGGAAGAAACTTCACCTTTTTCTGATCCTTCTCAAGTGCTTTTCGTAATTACAAGATGGCAACAGGGAACATTTGAGGCTGACCCTTCTCTGACAGAATCAATGAAACCACATAAAGGGGGTGACATGTTTGAAACTGCAGAGAAATCACGTTCTGAGATCTGACTGGTGGAAATTGAGCATGATATCTTGTTAGTGCGAATGGATGAGGGTGTCTTGGGGTTGGTGACAGGGTGTTATGTCCTGTACTGGTGGTGGTCCCAAAGTCTCTCAGCCAAAGTTTCTATCATAGAAAGAAGTGCTGTATACACAAAGTAAGGTTAACTGGCCTCCACGACAACTCGCCTAACAAGCAACAATGCGAAATGCAACCTCCTCCTTCCAGTCTATGAGACAACTGATAGCACCTTTAGAAGTTATGACTGAAACATTGTCAATAGCCCTATGCATAAATGGAGAAATGCATGATGGCTGCTCTTTAAGGCTATAGATGACTTCTGACCTCTGTCACCACCATCAGCCAATCAGAGAAGTGACTGGGGTCATCTTGGGCTTCTGAAATATCAGGGGAAGTAAGATGTGCAGCGGCACCACCTTGTCTATACCATTGTGCATTACTAAGCATTCTTGTAGGCTAGCGCCTGTGGAGTGTGGAAGAACAACACCATGAATTCAAGTACTGAAAAAAAGTCTTTAAATTTTCAATATCTCAATAATCTTATAATACTCTGCATGTAACAGGAACAGTCTAGATAGCAAACAATTAACTATCTCCAGCAAAATCTTTATACATTTTGTATAAATCAACAACACAAACTGTCATAGGTTTATTAATGCTACAACAGCTCTATCTAGTACAATGTAGTATCTAGACCTAGTTCTTACAATGAGATACCAAGATAAGAGCTAACTAATTGCTATAGACTTATCACAAGCTCACAGTGGTCCTATCTTTGCATTAGAGGACCTCAGAGCAAAAAAGGGCCTTGGGGTGTTCTTTTAAGGCCCTCCAGGTCTTGTAATGGCTGTTAAGACAACAAGGACCTTGTGGAGTATAACCTCTGGCTGTACAAGGTCATGTATGGCCTGAAGACCTTTTTAGAACAAATTGCTTTGGGTATGTTCAAGGTCATCTGTGTGGCTATAGCTTTCTTCATATTGTATCTTCTATAGACAATTCAGTTTGTACACATATCTTTATACCCCAGAGAGTTGCCAGTGGTTGCCATGAAGTATTTCAGTCCATGCCCCTACCTACTGATATGTAAACTTGTGACTAATTTCTGTCATAATGTGTTTAGTTTTGGGGTATATGCCAAAATGTTTTTTGAAGCTCAATGCTAATGTCAGATAATGATGAGCTATTTGTCTAATTGTTTGCTAATTGTAACTAATTGATATTTTGAAACTAATCGGGAGAGAATGTGAAAAATACTATATTCTAAAGATTTGTAAAATGTTATAGCTCTTTGCTGATGTCAGAAAAATCAATTTTCTTATTTTCAATTTGCAAACTGGCTTTGCCACATCTTCGACAGTTTTCTGTTGCTCTGCTAATCTTCTTATTTGATGAAGTACCTTAAGTCATTTGATTATTTGTTTATTGTCACCTATATGCTGCTAGATATATGATGAACACTGAGTCAACTGACATAACCATAACTGACAAAAACAAAACATTTTTTAAACCAGTGACATCACACGACCTAGTTGAAAGTTAATTTTGAAACTGTTTGTACCGTTAATCCGCAAACAGTTCTAATGACACGCAAGGCGAAGCAATTAAAAACAGAATTCTTGACGCTTCAGATATTTAATCAATCATATAAAAAGTGAAAGATAACAGCTAACACAAACACACGCCATTAGATTAATATTCAGAAATATGTGCCTCTATAGGTGGCATCCATGCATAAACCAACTTTAAAATTGATTTTGAAAACTGTGATGGCAAATAGTATCAATCTCTTAATTAGATCTCCAAAGCAGATGAATAATTGCTGTTCCCAGAACCTGTACTTACAGACAAGAGCATAAACCATAGGATTGTATCACAAACAGAATGGGAAGACATCAAAATATGATTAGATTCGAAGCAAAATAATCATAGACCAATTAGTAACATTCTCTTGAAAAGATTCTTTAAAGGCACTGGTAATTTTAAATAATTTAAGAGTAAAGTGATATATGATACGACATATATATGAAGATATAGGCAGATTTTAGAATAAAATTTATTACATAACCATTAAGTTTCAGTACACACATCTTTTCTACTTTCTTAAATTTCTTTTAGCTATGGTTAAAGCTATTTTACAGGACCTGTCAAAGTATAGAAGTGAATTTTGATCTATGGCAACATTTGTAAAGTTAAGATTTAAACTCCCTGAGATTTACTATCGTTGGTAACTCACTAGTAATTGCCCCTAAATAAAGAGAATATAAAGAGAGTGTATTTACTTTTGTAATTGTTGGTTTGCAGCATAAAGAAGTAAAATGCATTCCCTTAATGAACTCTGCTAGGTCTATAAGATCCCTGCCTGAAAAAAATGAACCCCCACAGCGAATATAGGCAATTACACACCAACTTCTTGAAGTATCTTTGCTTATTTGCTTATTAGAAGTTTTTGTTTGTTTAAATTGCTTCCAAAACAGTTTCTCTGGTGTACAGGTCATATTTTACCTTATACTTCAACTTACAGTTAGTTACACTCTGGATGATAAACAGTGGCGTAACTGGGGGGTCACGAGCGGGGGGGCACCTGGGGGGGCACGCAATTCTCTGGGGGGGCACCCACTAGGGACCGTTCAGAATTTACGACTGGGGGGTTGGAGTTTTGCTGGAACTTTCCGTCAAAAATTGATACCCCCCCTTGAGTTCCATGCGGATTTTTAGTACCCCACTCTTAGGTTTCACGTGTACTTTTAGTACCCCCCCCTCGACATACAAAGCAGTGCACATATATATACTGTTATACACTGCCATGCGTACAGTTTCGCGTCATTTCGTGGACTTTTGCGCGTGAAAAAGTCCAAATAAAATGAGTTTTTGCGTGTTTTTTAACATTTTTTCTTTGTTAAAATTTCTTACCCCCCTCGGAATTGTTTTCAAAAACTAATACCCCCCCTTGAAACACGTGTGAAAAGTTAGTACCCCCTCGGCCAAAACTCCCACCCCCCCAGTCATAAATTCTGAACGGTCCCTAATTGTATATTTTAGCCAGAGTTGGAAAGTTCATATGGGGGGGGGGGCACCTGGGTGGCAGGGGCGCAGGTCCAATATGGGGGGCACATGCCCCCCCTGCCCCCCATAGGGATGCCACTGATAATAAATATGGATATCATCTCTACCTTCCAAAGATGTATTGGCAAATTCTGCAGGGTGCTCATGATGGTTCAACCCAATTGTAACTGCAAATGTACTGCAAATGACCAGAGTTCCCCCATGGCCTAATTGGTAAGTGCGCTTGTCAACTGGCTTTGAGGGCGTGGGTTCAAATCTCACCCCGGGAACTCACTTTAGTCCGAGCCCATGGGACATTAAATGGAGGAGGGTCGTATCCAGTATTCTATGCAGGGGCAACTGAAAGACCCTGGGCATCCCTGAATTAATAGGGTATGTGCCAGACTCACAGTCTTCTCATCTCATCATCATACGGCGATCTTCTGCCTCGATATAGCCCACTAAGGTGCTGCAGAGGCATAAAACACAAACACACAAACACACAAACAAACAAACAAACAAACTGCCAATGACCACAACTTTGAGGAAGATATCACTCTCAAAAACTCAATTCTCAGCTTTAACCCCAATTACAGCAACATCAGGGTGAAATATGAAAATTATGGAGTCTGAAAATTATGAGCCATTTAAAGGGTAGTCTGGGTGGGTTAACATAACTAGGTATTTATTGACCTTAATGAAAACTCTCGAATGTACATTTATTGTGGTGGTATACTCCAAATATGTATTTCATGTTTATGGCCAAGAGTGTATGAACATTAACAAATCTTTAAGTAAAAGACATGAACTGTATAAACCAAGATATATATTCAAACCTACAACTAATGTAATTTAAAAGAGTTTTGAATAACATTATTCAATTGTAACCAAATTTTAAAAAAGATTCTGAACACTTTTGTATTTTTCACTTCAATATTCTATAATTCAAATTTGAGGTAATTTTGGAGAAATTCTTAAGAATCAGTTCCAAAAATTCAAATTAAGGATGATGCAGCCAACTCTACAAATTAAAACAGGTGTTCCCAATTGATTTAGTGCACATTTAATTACATTTATGAGTTTTCTTAGAAACTGGGAGAGGCACTATTTTTTTGTTTCATAAATTTGCATTTCATGATGAGTTCGTTTTAAGAGTTTCTTCACCAAGAAGTTTTAGGCCACACATATTTGATCTTTCGCTTCTCGAAAATTCGAGAGGAACTTTATTTTTAATTCTTGGGTCGCTCGGTTAGACAAAAAAAATAACGTGCAAGCACTTTAACAGCTGCTTTTAGATAGAAAGTATCTATCTATCTATCTATCTATCTATCTATCTACATGTATACATATATACTCCCTCCCTCCCCCTCCCTTTTTTCCTTCATTTTTTCCTTCCTTTTGTCCTTCCTTCATTCCTTCCTTCATTCTTTCTATGGAATCTGGTAACACTGGATCTGGCTGCTGCTGTTGGTGGTAGTTTCATTGCAGCTGATCATTTGAATCTCCCGCCAAAAACGAACATTTTAGTTTAGTAAATAAAAAGTTTAATGTCACAGAAGTTTACCAAAAGTTGATGGAAGCAAGATAAAATTATATTGAGACTGTATGCTAAGTTTCAAGGTGATAGGTGAAATAATGCGACTTCCTATATGGTCAGAGGCTTACCGAAAATTCCACCTGTAATACAGGCTGCAAGCAGCTGTAAAAAAGCCGTAATCTCGATTTTAGATTCTGTCAATTTGATAAATTGTGGGTAGGCTTTTTTCTGTAAGGAGAAAATCTGTTGTATAGATATGAGAAACTAAAATTCAAATATATTACTGGCCATGCCAGTCCCTCTTTGCAGTGAAACCATGACTATGAGCTACTCGGTGACTTTTATGCAAGACATTTTTGTAAAAAAAAAAATTTTTAATTGGTAAACAGCCAGAAAGAGAACCCTTCAGAAGAAATCAATAGATTGTGAAAAAAAATACTGTAACATCAGGATTGAGGTCAATATCAGGCTCAGGACTGAAGAAGGGGTTTCAAAAAATGTTTACTGCAATTTTTTACTCACAAATATAGAGGTTTATATCATGTTAGTGTTGTTAATATATGGCAATATAATAACTATTGACAACCTACAAGACATAATGACATATTGACATGACCTCATTAAGGTCATCTATTTTATGTGATCCCAACATTGACCTGCATTACTAGATCATGATGGGACTAATTAATGACATAGGGTCACATTGTTAACCATTGATATGTTGTCCTAATTTGGCCTGTACAGATACTTCAGAAGTTATAGTCCTACATGGAAATATATATCTTAATTCAGCAAAAACATAAGGGTGGTTTTATTATGAGATATAATTTTCATCTCAAAATGTCAAATTTTCAATTTGAGACATGGTTTAACTTATTCCTTTAGAGCTCTTCTTTGCAGATTGGCAGTCCACTGGAAAAATTACTTTTCTTATTTTCAATTTGCAAACTGGCTTTGCCAGGTCATTGGCAGTTTCTGTTTCTTAATCTTCTTATTTGATGAGTACCTTAAGTCATTTAATTAGTTTCTTTATTGAGACCTATGCTGCAAGATATGAATGGCCTAAGCACTGAATCAACTGATTCGCTCGCCATAACTGACAAAAACAAAACATTATTAAGCCGGTGACTTCGCACGACCAAGTTGAAAGTTAATTTTGAAACTGTTTGGACCGCCAATCTGCAAACAGCTATAATCATACTCTAGAAGGTTTTTAGTAATGATTAATTTCAAGTAACACCTTATGGAATGCCATTCAGGCTTTGCAACACAGATTATGGGGTAAAGAGAATTTAAGATTTTATTAGCAATTTCAGAAACTTCTTTGTCAATGCTTTTTGAAAAACATCAGGTTTGAGCAAAAATACATTTCTTTATATTTTATTTTCCAGGAATATTCAATGAAAAAGTTGCAACATACCATGATATTAAAAAAGTAAAGGGCAAAAAGAAAGTGATATAAAAGTGATGTATTATTAATAATTAAAAATTGTATAGAATTACACTTGGTATGCTATCAGTACACCATCAGTACAATAGCTTTTAGAATCTATTTGCATGAATTAAATTAAATTAATGGTGAAAATCAAGATGGTACAACTAATGGCACAATGTTTTTGAGGGGATACATGTAACATCTTTCTTAACAACTTTCTTCTGATTATATCGGATGAGATAACTTATTTACAATATTTATAAAATTTACATCTTGAGTGTAGCATCTTGCGTAAGAGAAAAGGTCTGGATATATTTGCAGACAAAAAAGTTCAGAAATTTATCGTAAACACTCAGGAATTAAATGAGAAACTTGGGAGATTTATAGAATAAAAAATTGTTACAGGTTGAATGTAAAGCAAAATTCTTACTAATTTAAAGGAGTTTGTGAAAGTTTAAGAATTTAAGAGGCTACTAAAAGTTTAAATTATTACCCAACAACCTGTGCCTCATATTTCGGAGAAAGTGGCATGACATATTCTGGTTAAATGAATAAATATTAAATCATGTATTCTTTATACTGATTCCTCTGTACCAGCTGGTGGAGCCATACAGGATGAGATATAAATTAACAGAATAAGTACAGGGTTTTTTTCCTGTGGCAATTTGTCTGTAAGAGTTACCCACCTACAATTTCAACATCTCAGAGCTGCCTCCAAATATACCATTTTGCTAATTGTATACCTCAAATGTCATACACACCGCCTATGACAATCCACTGACATTAATTAAGCATATAATTATGCCATGTACTATCTTAATTGGGCAAAAAGTGAGCTACATTAGTGAAAATGACATTATGCATCAAGTGTAGACCTTTTCATACATTTCAAAAGAACTCCCAAATTGAGCAAAAGTAATTATTTAGAATATATTGAATTGACAAGACCTGCAAGATATTAAATTATTTTGTAAATGAAAATGAAATGATTTCTCCCTCAAACTTCACCTGCTTCTCAAAATTAAAACTTGATTTAATATAGAAACCTTTTAAATTGAGCAAAATCTGACTGGATTCAGATTCTTTAAATCACATTGTGGCATATTATTTGGAAGGGTCTAAAGTCTGATGACACAGGCCTATACTATATTAGCACCAAGGATAAAACAGGGTCCAGAATTTGAGAAAGGGGAACTGTAAGTCCTGAGTTAGACCTAAATATATTTTTCCAGAAAACAAAAAGCTATGGATATCATTGTCAATTTGGTAATGATATATCGTATATCTATAGCCCTATATAGCCTTTACCTTCAATGAAGTTCAATCTATTTTTTGTGAAGTCAATGAATATTCTATTCTCAACAGAAAACATCAACAGATAGGGGTGAATAAGCAAAATATGTATAGCCCCTACCACAAAAAAAATAGCTAACTGTTTTTTCAAGAAGCAAAATAGCTAATTTTGCTCTATAACTGTTTTTGCTAGAGATAGTAATGTTCCAAGTGATAATTCCTGGAGCAATTAGCAATAAAACATAGTTATAAGTACAGGTCTCAGACCATTTTATCTGTGTACAGTTAATTTGAGTAAAAAAAACTTAAACCATAACCTCTAATTTCTACAATTACTGACTTAATTGAAACGTATCTGCCTAGAGTTTTACATGAGATATACAAGATAGAGGTTTTGTCTGTGAGTTGTTTAATTCAACAGTTTGAGGCAGCTAAGTTATATTCGGTTTTTTGTTTTGTTTTTTTGTAAACTTGTAATAACATCCATGTTTATTTATCCAACTTTATCCAAAATCTCATCATACTGTCTGAACAAAACCTATAATAAGTTCAACAATACTAGTTAAATTGGAAGCATACAAAATATGTTGGAATACTGAGAATCAACTAGGCCTATCAGGACTCATTTGTCTATCGCCATCTATCTGTCAACTGATCTGTCTTACTGTCTATCTGATTGTAGCTTTTCATCCATAGATATTATGATGAATATAGACAGCCAAGGTGTCAACATTGTTCATATGCTAAACAAATGTCATTTCTTTTTTACCATTGACGGACTTCAGAAAATGACAAACTTTTAATTTCACTACGATTCCCAAAAAAGAAGCTTGCATTAAAGCCATCTCTGAGATGGATGTGTGAAGATGTTTTTGTCAAATTAGTCCTCTTGCAAGTTGGTGGTCAATCCTGCTTTCTGAGTATCATCACTCCACAAGAGACTCCTGATGACAATGCATCATTAACAGCCGATTTAAATGAACCAATCCCCATTACTATTCAGTCTATCACTTCATCTCAAAAGTAGATTGCTATTCTATAAAGACAACAATCAAACTTATCTCATCATGTATCAATGTCACCAAAGATTTGGTTCGAACTTCAAATCAGTTTAAATCACCAATTCAAAACAAAGGTGTCAATTTTGACGATTGAGTGAGACAACTCACTCAGGTGGAAGGTGCGATATTTGACAACTGTTTTGTTTTTGTTGCGCAAAAACGTTTTTTTCTTGGCAATTTCATAACATCCATGCAGAAAAAATATTTCAACCAACAGATCATATTTTTAGTGATCAAAATAACTTATTTAGAAGTTAGTAAGTGCTATTTTCTTTCTATTTGACCTAATTAAAGTATATATCAATTAATAAATGGGTCATCTCTCCCATTGTGGTCCGAAACTAAATTGTATAGACCCAAAACAACAATGAAACATTCGTAGCCCATCAAAAAACTCCAAAAGAAATAGCCACAAATTAATTGAACTGGATATCGATAATTGTTTTAAATAGTACTTACGTGGAAATATGTAGTTAACCCCAGCAATGACAGTCGTCAGTGGAAGAATTCCTGTGGACATGTTCATGAACATCTGTCGCTGAATTCATACGCGCTGGTTAGCAAGGACTACTTTCGAGCTGGTTACTTTGGACAATTTGCAAGTTAAGTGACGTTTATGGCCTAATAATTTGATATAAACCACAACTTTGCGAGGTAACTGATATAAAGTGGTGATAATTGGTCAACTAACAGATATTTTATTCATGATTTGAATATGTTTGGATTTGGCAACCCACTTTTCAATTATTATAAAATTTATATCCCTGGGCAACCCGAAAATTGAAATATCTGTCCAGAGGTGTCTACAGATATTAAAACTTATTTATATGAGAAACCAAGAACACAATAGTAGGGAACTAAGCACTTTTGGAGAATTTAAAAAAATTAAAGAAAAATTTAATGTTTTGAGTTACATTAAATAACAACACATCATAAGTAACTGTAAATTTGTAATAGCAGGTGAGATGGAGTAAGGAAGGAAGGAAGGAAAGTGGTAAAGAGGAAAAGGGTGAGAAAAGGAAGAATTTGGAAGAAGACGAAGTTAGAGGAGTGAAAGAAGGAATTAAGAGAAGAAGGAGAAGGAGGAGAAGAAGGTAAGAAGAAGAAGAAAGGTATTAGGAAGAGAAGAGCAACATTTTCAGGAATGAGAAGAATAAGAGCAGAAATTGAAGGAATAAAAGAAGAATTTCCTTATGAAAGATACTTTTTAAAGCATCTAGCACAGTCTTGACTCATTGCAATAAATTTTAGACAGGATCCAATCTAAAGATGAAGACTACAAAATGGTTATTTTCATACAAACAAAGATATTTTTTCCCTTACTTCGTTTTAAGACCTTCTGTTTGGACATGCTGAGGAAATGTCAGAATCACCAATTCTAAGAAAAACATAATTATTTATTTTTTTCAAATTTGAACTGCATATATATTACCCATAATTACGTGAAAATTAAGGTACACTAATAAGCAGAATTGAAAGGACTTGAATATTTAAGGGCACCATGTCATTCTTAAGGTGTCATTTTTTGGCTAAAAAAATATGGAAACATTTTTATAAATATGAGCACCTGTTACCTTGTGGTGATGACCCTATTTAAGGGATAACCATGAGCTTTGTAGAGTGAGGAAATTTTATGAATTTTCTAAACAGCTCTCAAAGATACCTACAGCAGAGAAATGTGAAATTACCCCCTATTTCCTGTTTGTGATGTTAGGTCTTGAGTCAGGGCTATTCAACCTGGCAAGACCTCAAATTAGGGTTTATAGCAAGTGTCAAGACTGGAAAAAAGACATCAATATGCTTCAACAAGACTAATTGGGTGGGGTACCCCTTTAGAAAAACACATCATTTACACTAAGTAGCTCTAAAGGTGTGATGATTATGTCTTTATCATGTAAAATTACCTCAAATTTATGGAAGGGTGAAAATATTACTTTTGGCATTTTTCTTAAAAATTTTTAAATTCAAAAATAAGTTTATATTTTGCTGTTATTTTCATATTTTTTTTCTCCTCTTTTTATTTTATTTATTTTGCACTTCTTCATAGTTATGACAAAGCCCTTATATATAGTTATATGTAGTTACATGGTAATTAAACCATCCCATTACAATGTAGCCAATTAGTCCTTCCAAGTTGAAGACTTTTCATGAAACTTGTAGCATGAAATTTGTATGACTTCCAATTTGCTGGGTTTGACATGTTGAGGGTTAAATCGTAAATTTGGGTCTGCACTGGCACATACTGTAAGGAGAATACTTGTGTTGTGAAATAAACTTCTCCTCAGTCCTCTCCTAGCTGTCCTCTCTCCTCTCTCCTCTCTCCTCTCTCCTTCTCTCTTTCTCTCTTTCTCTCATTCTCTTTCTCTCTATTTCTCTATTTCTCAGATTTTCTCTAATTTCTCTATATGTATTCCTCTGTCCTGTCTCCTGTCTCCTGTCTCCTCTCTCTCTTTCTCAGATTTCTCTATTTCCATTTCTGTCATTCAATTTCAAACTCTTCTAACAGAAAGTCACACACAAACATAACTACCCATATCATGTCTTCCTGTAGGCAATATTATGCCACTATACCGTTAGCTAACTGACTTGAAATAGACCTACTCATATCCCACAACTCCTGAGCATTAGCCATGAAATTGAGGTGCAGAGGGCGATTTTAATTAGCCCTACCAGTAGAGCGTTTAATGCATTTACTCTCTATCCCAGCAACTGTGTCTACCTTTATTTTGCAACTCAATTAACAGGTATGATTATAGTTAGTTAATAAAACTTCTTGCTTCAAAACACCCCCATTCATTCAGCAGTAAAACTAATAACTATATTTTAGCAATCTGCCCATTGACATTGAGAGGATCTTTGGAGATAATTGTTTGAGTACCAAACAGGAGCCCTCTGCCATGGGAAAACCACTCCCAAGCAAGTGGCTTCTTAAATTGACAATTTTGTGGCAATTTCTGCTTAAAAAAAGCACCATTTCACTTGGATCTTCTACATGTGTATTTTTTATGTTTTGTGGGCAAAGGCAGATGGGAAAACTATATTTTTACCATAACTGTGGGATAGGCCTACATTATATTCTAAGTGCCATCTTTAATTGACAATTTTGTGCCAATTTCTTCTTTTACACACACACAAAAAACTACAGCAAACCACAAGACACATATTATAGTTTTGGATCACTTTTTAGTACATTTTTATCTGTCTTTGGGGTAAAATCAGATAGGAAAACATATAACCAACCAAAACTGTGGGATAAATATGACTTGACAGATTTGTGTACGCATTGCATGTGCCTATGCCTTGTAAAGATCACCCTTGATTTGGCATGACATAGGATCTTAACTTTGATAAATGTGAAGCAGAAAATGATCTAAATCAATTGCCTGATCACAAACATACATGAACAATATGTTTACTAGCATGTTTAACCCTTATTGATATGATCAAGGAGTTACCAAACTTTCACACGAAATTACAGGCACTTGAAGACCTAGCTTGTGAGAAGGGAGTGCAAGATTTTAGCTCAATTTCATAAGCTCTTATCAGCCTTCTTGAGCTCAGTTAAGCTCAAGTAAGTTCTTGTAAACTCCTGTAAACTTTTGTAAACATTAGAACTCATCCATGAAATGCAGTGTGCTTTTAGTGTACCGTTTCATGAAATGATCACATGTCTGTAGAGCTCTCTGCACGGAATAATGGCATGATTGCCAGCACCCACGACTCCATGCTTGCTATTGCAATGCTTGCCATAGCTAGGGGCCTGCTAACAACTGCTTTGAAGTAACTTTCATCAATTCTTGGCTATCTTCTTGTCTTATTTGGTGCACGGCGTCATGCGACACTTTTTCTTATGCTTTGCGGTGTCATGCAACTCACACGCAACCTCATTGTACCTGTCAAACATTTCACACGTTTTTCCCAAGCAGTCTGGCACCTTGATTTGGACCTGAAGATATTAAATGATTCATTTCTTTTGTTCAAAAACTAATACCCACATGTTCCCATAGGGTTCCAGGTGCCCTTTTCAACTCACAGAGTGATATATGCTTGATTTATACGAGCCTGTAGTGCAATCAATTGTTGATCTGGGGTTATATTTTTTGGGAAAATGAATAACTCTTCCATACTTTTTAGACTGTTGTATTGCATTACGGATGACAGTAAAACTTGACTGATGTGCCTTCGTGAAAATCCAAACTGATCAGGAGACACTGGAATTGGGTCTCCTCTTCAACTTTACACAATGGAAGTTTTCTCTGTAGTTTTGGGAAGACTATTTGACCTTCTCACTCTCTTAAATTTCATAATCGAAAAAATAATTTCAGGCCAAGTCAAAAGGCATGGCTATTTATTTTCCATATAAATTTACAAGAGCTGTCAATTGACTTCTCAAGTCTTCGTGGACAACTTCTAAGGATACTAGGCCTAATTAGAGCTTTCTGGGCTTTCGAATGAAGATACAACAGCTTCATCAATGTTTTCCTGAGCACCATGCGTAGGCCTACATGACATGTGCATCTGACAGTGTACAGTCCAAACTAATTTTCCTTCAGGAGTCTTCATACTCAGGGAGCTTACAGCTTCCTGGTGTACTGTTGTGTCTCAGAACTTGTCACAACAAAGTTATCATTTCATGACAGTCCAGCAACACATCTATCTCAAAGTTCTGTCATGCAGACAAGACCAAAATTGCTTCCAGGAGTAAATGCTGTTCTAGGAGACACAACAGGTGCCTGGGGGAGGAGAGGGGGGGGGGGTGACAGAGGGGTTGCATGTCAAAATAAAGAGGGTGCACCCATCAAAAGGGGTAATTGTCTCTGCCTAGAAGTCCAGTACAGTTATGGCTATTGTCACTGGCAACAACTTGAGGCAAGTGAGAAGATGTCCAAGTTTGAATACTGATGATAGAAACTTGCATTGTCAAGTTGCAATAACTGTTACTGATGATGGGTAGATTCAAACTCAGACTCAGAAACCTCTTTATTTTTGTATTTCTGTATTCCTGCATGGTCTGGCTATTCGTTGGGGGTCAATCACTTCAGGCTGTCATCCACATGGGTATACAACAAAACATTTGGATCTTCATTCTTGAACCAAATAAAGTATGTTGTAAGCCTATCTTCTTCTTTTTTTTCTTTGTGGGAGAAAATTGTATACTTATACCATTTGCTCATGTGGCATGCAAGTAATGACATTTCACATCACTTCAATTAAAAACCTTGTCTTACATGAGAAAATTAAGAGTGTCTTGCAAATCAAGGTATACAGTCATGTCAGGCCAGTTATATTTAGATTTTGCATTTTCTCCTGTTAAATATAGATATTTTGAATAAGATCTATACAATGCATCACGAAACTGCTTCAGTACCAATTGGTTGTCCATTGACAAATGATATTAAATAAATCTTTGACTGATTTATTGCAAAATGATAGGCATTGATAGCATTACATTTATTCATCCATTTTTTGCTGAAATCTGCCCCCCCCCCTCTCAACCTCCCTATTTTTTTCTCACCCTGGGAAAAACAACAGTAACGATTCCATGCACCAACAATGTGCAGGCATTAATTACCTAATTACGGGCATTAATTACCCTGCTAATCACCAGGAATCAGAAAATCACTGCCCTCACATTGGGACCCCATCCATGCCCCAGGATAGACACAAAATGGGGGTACACCCGTCACGTGACTAATTAAGGTATTATGTCAATTTAAGGTGCAATTGCTGCCTTAATTGGGCCCTTAACTGCAGCACTGGATCATCCTATTGGTCCTAGACATGATCTGTTGGTGGTGTTATGATCCTTAATTATGATTCCATTCAATCCATTGTCAAAATCAGCACTGGTATACAATAATCCAATCTGAAAATGATTGTTACAGTTTTTTAAAAGCAGTTCATGGTGCATTGGTGTTCAATCAACTGATCGAACTTGGTTGAAAATCAATCAGGACTTCACAATCTTTTTAATTTATAAGTATCTGTTGCACAGAAGAGGTCCACATCTTCAAGCCATCAATGCCATTTCTCCATCCTGATTGCTGGTTGAGCACAAACAAGCTTGCAATACTTTGAGCTTTTTTAGTTTGAAGATGTTTTTTTTTTGTTCAATGAACCAATACTGTAGTATGGAAAGGGTTTTTTTGTTAGTTAAAAAAAACCAGCAAAAAAAGTTGCCAAACAAAGTATACGGATTATTTTAATATCACATGATTTTTATGAGCAGACTCAGCTTCAACCAGCAATTGACTCCATGCTACACAAAAAGTAACTGAAGCAGCCGGCAATACCCACCATCTCAAAAATAGAGGCTGATAGAACTTAATTTTGTACAAAACAATGAACATTTATTTAAAAAATATATTATGAAATAGTAGACAAAATCATTGAAATCCCACGAAGTTTCAAACTCATGATATTGTCTCATCAGAAATGTACCTGTAGATGAGAATAATTTATGACAGTAACCCTCCCCCCTTCACAACCTGTAATCAAAGATGATTGGCTTTCTATTGGGGGGGTGTACCCCTGTACCTGTATTTAATTGGGTCCTGTATTCATGACCATCATATTATATTAAGGAAGGACTCGTTCAAATATTGCTGTTGGAATTAAGCGGGTAATTCGCATTGTAGGCGGTAGGTGGCGTGCCAGGGGGTAATTTCTAGGCACTGAGAAAATTGGGGGTCCTAGAAAAATTGGGGGGGGGGGATGAGGAGTCATGGGTGGGTTATCACACCAGCCGCACCCAGCTGCTCCTCTCCCTGACCCCAACCCCCCCCCCCCTCAAAACTTCAAAAATTATTTCTAGGCCATGATGAGCTCAGCATCATCTCCCACTTGTTAACGACTTTTCCCTAAGGCCAAAAATATGTTTTCTGTTTTTGCTGATAAGGGTGTCTCCTATCTATTCCTTTGTAGTACAAGCCTGTTTTCGTGTTGAAACAAAATAACGGTAATTTGTAACTAATATGCCCCTCCAGTGGTTTAATGGCCTTTTTGAGACACGAACAGCATTTTCCTAGAATTATATTTGAGTCTAAAAAAGTTACTACATTTTTCATATTTTTGGTCCCATGCAAATTCTAGAAAATCTTTAGTCCCTTGAATTAAAATAAACTTTGAAACTTCTTTTTGAGAATTTTCAAACTAAAACCTCAGATGAAAAAAAAAAGATGGGGGAAACATATTCTTAGCATGAATCCCATTTAACAAGCTTGTTTTAGACGAAACACAAAAATAGTTGTCCTCCCTGGACGTCCAAAAAATGTAATTCTTTTTTCAGTCACAGATGATTAGCACCTAGACAAATTTAATTGATATCAGGTAAACGACTGGACCAATACAAACCAAAGTCACGGCTAATCAGTTCTCAACATGATATTGTACTTCTGAATTTAGGTGGAAAGTTAGTTATTGACAGTCAATGGTTGTTGAAATTTTGGTTTTGAAAGATTCAATCAGTGACACATGCGGGCGGACTGTGACCCCTTGAACTGGAAGTCAGATTCTAAAATGTGAATTATCTTTATTTACTGTACTGCCAGGTGTGAATGGACACGATGACAGTGTTTGTTAACAATAATAGTGATAATTTGGAATGGAAAAAAATTTAAGAGAAAAAAAAACAACCCAAAAAAGTTGGAGAAAAAATAAACAATCTGAAGTGAAATATATTTCCAAAGACAGTTTGTAATATAAGTGTGACTGCCCAACATCAGACACTTCATACAGTAAAACTATGTGATAAAATTTAACCTCGAGTGCTAATATAAACTGTATTACCATATTTGACATCCTCATATCTTTCAATCGAATGTCAGTCAAAATCACATTTTTCAAAAACCTGCTTTAGAAAAAAAAAATGCATTCAAAGGAAATTTGGTGAAAAAAGGTGATTTTGGTGAAGAAAAAAATAATTAAAAGGAGGGAGATTTTTGAAAAATGGAAGAATTTGCCTGTTCCCTTTCAATCCGAAGTGTAACATTAAAAACATACAATTTATTATTAGTGGACATCATGTCTTATATGTTTTGTTGTTGTTGTTGTTTTTTTTTTTTGCATAATCACAAACATGATGAAATATTTAAGAGTTTTCTGCTCTTCGACAGCAGATTACTACCCAGCTGGAAACTTGTCAACTTTACACAATTCATTCTCCCTGTGCAAAGACCCCAAATGACTCAAAATGACCTTAAAAGAAGAGCTATCCCTGAGGTGCCAAGAATTACAGTTGATGCCATTGATTATGGAGAGTTAGGGACTGCTAACCTGGCAAAGATATGGGAGAAAATGTCATTTTGGATTGTGGGAGTCATTTTTTGACAATTGGGGTGTATTGTTGGGTTTGGTATTATGTCATTAGAGGGACAAAGACATTGAAACGTAGTGAACTTTGGAAGCTTAGAATAAGTCAGACAGACCTCTTGTATTATTCAGCATTTTCATGGCTACTACACTCTCCCCCCTTTAAGCTCTTTTAGTCCAGGGGCCATGAGGCTTGTGTCCTTTCTGGGGCAACTTGGCTGTCCCACTCAGGTGGTTATGCCATAATAATACCTAACAGGAGCTTATTGAACTGGAGCCAGCTCTCACCACAAAATTATGAATTTTTAAGAACTATCAAAGGCAACTCCAGCACGAAGGTCTCTCAGTGGCGCCTCACTGGCCTCACTACTTCTGGGCAACAACTCATGTGGGAAAGTTCAGTCACAAAAAAAAAATAAAAAATAGAATAACAACAAACATTTATGACAACTTATGAGTTTTTGTGTTAGTGTCACGAGTTATGGACTTGATACTAAGTTACAAAATTATTTATATATAGAGAAGTATAAGATGTCACAGCACTGAGTTTAAAAAAAAAAAAACTTTTTATTTTGGATCATGGGATTTTATTTTAGCTTTTAGCATAAAATGAATCTTTGGCCTCCATTCATTGGAAATTATATTGTGAATTGTAATATTATGTTAATCACCTGAATCAGAGAGATTGTAAAAAAAAATATCACATTCGATAACGCATAACTTACGTAAACTTATTTTGTATCGTTGACTCTCATCACACTGTTTCATTTCTCTATCAAACCACAATCAAGCCTGTCTACATTCTGCACATGTGTATTGTACACCAATCAAAATATGGATACATCATTGCAACAATTTCTTTTTCAGCATCAAGGACTTACCATAAGCTTTCGGATCCTGAAGAAGCCTCTGAATTTTTGGGAAGGTTTAAACATCAACATGGATCTTCAGATATCAAGTTGTAGTAGCAGTGTTAAGTAATGTCACTGGATGATTCAGAACCAGATCCAGAGATCAGTCAGATCCAGTTTGTCATTTAGATCCAATTATTACAAGTTGTTTGTTGATTTTTATGGACACCGATGAAGTTTCTGACAAAGTTGATGAAGTGTTTGCAGTTACGAAGAGATAAATCCAGGAACTCTCCTAGAACTTAACTCCTTCCAATGTCAAAATACAGAACTCAACTCAGCAGAAAAACATCCAGTTTTGCACATTGATTGTTCTTTCGCAGAGACTATGGTCATGTTTCTAACACAATAGAATCTAGTAGTGACCAATAAATCCAAGCAAGATCGTCAATAACTCCAATCAAAAGAAGATCTATCCAGTTCTATCTGGATCTGAAGACAGTTGTTTCTTCTCACACAGTGGTCACAACTCAACTGAAGAACCAAATATTCTGACAGCTAGTTCTTTCTCTGACTCTGGCAAAGCTTCTGACACAATAGAATTGATTTATGATCCATAAATCCAAGCAAGATCATCAATAAAGCCTTAGCCTTTCCAATAACTTGATCCAACCAGAATCGCCCTTCCTCTATAGAGATCTATCTGGATTGTAGAGTTGTTTCTTCTTTGACAGTGGTCAAGCCTCTAACAAAATAGAAATGAGTTGTGACCAATAACTCCACTCAAAAATAGATTCTTGTAGAAAGATATGGATTCGTAGACTTGTTTTAGACAGTGGTCAAGCCTCAGACAAAAACAAGTTGTGACCAATAACTCCAACCAGAAATAGATCCATCTAGATCTATCAGGATATAGATCAATAGAGTGTTGTTTCTTAGACAGTGGTCAAGCCTCTGACAAAGTAGAAGTGAGCTGTCTGCACTTTGTCGAATGCCCTGGGCAAGTGCAAGGAGGGATGTTGGGGAGTAGGTTCTCTTCTTGTTAATTACTGTCCTGGGGCAGCTACAAACCTTCGTCACACTCCATGAAGTAAACCAACACACATCAGGATTGTTAAGAAAAGCTAAAGGCAGAAAGGTTGGGAATCAGTGGGATAGTTAAAGGAATTTGTGGTTAGAACCTCCATAGAGAAAGGAGAGGGAGGAATTTGTTTTAAGGCTGTTGGAATCTTGAGGTGCTACATTGGTGTCATCAGCATACTCAACCAAATTCAGGAGCAAGGTTGTAAATTAATGATACCAGACTCATTGGGAGTCAGTGCATATTGGTTTTGTGGTGATTGTAGTGAGGTCAAGTCAGGATAAGTTCGAAAAGCAAAACATTTGGATCTTTCACACGATCAATTCAGTCAAAAATACTGAGTCAGAAATCTCTGTGATTAGCTTAGAAGCTAAGAGAATTGCTGACAGATATTGAGATTTTGTCTGAACATAATTCAGTGTGCCTATATGCAGCATACGTCATCAGAAATCTGACATTATCATACTGAATGACATAAGTGTACCATCAAGCATAATGTACCCTTGGAGGAATAAGCACACTTCTGAGATTTGTATGAATTCCACAGATGAGCATGCAATAATTATTATGACTGGCAAGCAATATCTCTTCAAATATATATCAAAGGCCACTTTTTAAAGAGATACAAGGACCTGATGGCAATAGTTGCATCTATATATGTCTACAAAATCAAGCCAGACAAAATATATACAATTTACATCAGCAATCTGTTTAATTGAGTTAATTAGAAGGCCAACACTCACAAAGAAGATTTTGAGGAGACGAGGACAACTTTATTAGAAGCTCTGTCTTCTTATCTGATAATGCACCTGTTCTCACCTGTAATAAAGAAGTTCCTATCTCTTACCTATCTTGTCTTATCTTGTATTGTTCTCTGTACTTTTTGTGTACCTCTGTACATATTGAATCTATGAAACATATTTCACCCCAGGTTATGTGTAGGGAGACTTCATATGGTACCCTGTTTTAATTGAGGGTTGCAGTGCATTATTGATACAATGTATCACTTATTCCCACATGTACCCTATAATTAAATGATATCAACTAACATACACTGTCAATATCACACCATTATCAATTCGTTGTACAAATATTTTTGAATTCAGCCTTCAAAAAATTTACATTACAGGTTATAGTCTGGGACCTTTAAGAAGTATCTATCATTGAGCAAGACAAAAATGATTTACAGATATATTTCGATAGGATATTTGGTAAATCCGATAAAATAAAATAAAATTACACATATTGAAAAATTCACAATATATATAGGCCTGTATGGGAGAAGAGTCACAAGACAACATTTTTCATAGATTTTAAGTTAAAGAATGCATCACTGGCATTGACCTAAAATGTTCTGTCCTGTTGTAAAATACTAAAATTACTCACAAGTTTATTTCACAAAACACAAAAAGGCTCAACCCATTGTTAATTAGGCATAGGGGTAGGCCATCTAACTGTACTTTTAAGTCTTCTATCACAACTAACATAACATTACTAGCATAATTCTCTGAGGTATTTTAACCACCCCAATTCAATTATGATATCTTTATGTCAGTGAAATTTGTTTGGCTATAATGTCATGGTTGAGGGATCCAATTTTACCCCTTATGCTCATGCTCTTTTCCTAAATAGGATTTTGCATTAAATGTCAACATTTAAGTGTCACGCCTCATTTTGAACATTTCAGGGCAATTCAGGGCTGGATACCCCCAATTATCAATCTGTTCAAACCCTAATTCTTTAAAAATTATGAATAAAGTCCATTATTTTGAGGGTTGGGTTTCGTGTTAATTGTTTTATGTGAAACTTTTCACAAGAAAGTGGCAAAAAACTATAACCTTCCCAAAAGAGAATGAAAACAAATGAATAAATAAAACATTTCAACAGAGCCACAACTAAGGAATTATAGAGTTAAATTTGAGAGTAAAAAACACAGGCATTTCAATCATTTGCCAACACAGCTCTATGGCCTACCTGATGCTGACCTCCTCAAACAGTACAAGGGAGGTGGGAACGTCTGGTCAATTCCCTTGAATCAACAACCCTGCACCCCATTGGCATGGCATTACTGCAGGGTGGTCGATTCAGGGGACTTTCCCACCTTGGTGTTTCTGTAGTAGTGGCTGTGGTCCGGTGCGGAACTGTTGTGAACAATTGTGATGCCTGTGCTAAAAAAAACTTTGTTTTGGCAATGCAACATAATGCATGTATTACTATCTCTTGAAAGCCCATCTTGAAAATATAATTTAAGAGAGCAAATATTTCGAATCTCCATGAGATAAAAACCTATAGTCAATTAGTCATTTGTCATATGTTTGTATCAATGCCAATTTCATATTTAATCATAGGGTACATGAGGGTATAAGTGGTACATTGTATTCTACTGTATCAATAATGCACTGCAACCCTCAATTAACTCGTACAATATGATGAAGTCTCACTACACATAACCTGGGGTGAAATATGTTTCATGGACTCAATACTGAGGTACACAAAAAGCACAGAGAACAATACAAGATGAGACAAGATAGACAAGATAGATAAGAGATAAGAACTTCTTTATTACAGGTGGGAACAGGTGTGTTATCAGATAAGAAAACAAAACTTCTAATAAAGTTGTCTTCGAAATCTTCTTTTAGGTGTTGACCTTCTAATTTACTTTATTTAAGAACTCACAACTGAACACAAGCTACCACATTGATGATATTAGTTTTTCTTGTCTTTCTTTAAAGTTTTGTTGGCATATTGTCCATTCCAATATCTCTCTGCTCATCTGAGTAAATTGAAAGGCAAAACATTGAAATTGACTCAATTGCTCTTAGATGGGCACTTAGCCTTCTGTTCAGCTCATACACTACAATTTGAGTTTCTTGAGAGCAAGAAGCAGGTACCTCAAAAATATATTTGATTTGCAATGAATCTAAAATTATGTTTGGGAAATCCTCTTTATAACAAATTATTGGAGGTTTGTGAATTGTAGTTTTATAAGTATTTAAGAAATCATAATTTTTGTATTTTCCCCGTTACCAGATGTATTTCAACAATTTTTTTTCGTTTCACTTAATTAGTATTCATTACTTATCAATCAGCCATTGTTTATCCCACAAATTAAACAACTAATCCATGCATCTGTACATGACTGAGTTATAAGGACTAGCGTGTAGTATCCGTGGAAAAAAAGTATATGTATTTAAGGGACCAAACCCAAATAAGGTTGTTGTAGGAAGTGAAAGAAAGCAGTTTGCAAATTTTCATGGCTGAGCAATGAGTGTAGTTTGGGAGGAGTAGCGTAAAACCTCCACGAATTAATAATATGATTCCAAAATTTCAAAAACTCCAGAATAATAGCCATTTAATAGTTTTGGGCAATACATCTGCTTCAAAGTTTTTCTCTGTAAAAATGTGTAGAAATCAAATACTTTTCAGTTACCCTTATGTTGCTTTGAGGCCTACCACCAGTTGCCCCAATAAAGAATTGGTGAAGAATTGTTGATTATACGAAAGACTTCGAAGACAGGATGTGAGTTGATCTTGTAACTGACAACATTGTCATTCACTGAGCACACTCACAGTCAACAAACCCAACAACAAAGCTGGACAAATGCCTGATGAGGGTCTATAGGTTGTCATTTACTTGAGGGAGGGGTTTTCTGATTGCCCTTAGGCTAAATACCCTGTCAACAGGCCCTGGTATAGCTCAGTATAGGGCAGCATTGGGTTTTAAACTGACAAATTGACTCCCTGAACAAATATGGTCAGCAGGGGTGGTCAAATGTGGGTGTTAGGCAGGGTGGGAAACCCACCGGGGACTGGGGTGTATACTGCTGCAAAGGGTTTAATTTTTTGTCCACACAGCCCGAGGCAACAGGCAAATTAAAAAAAGAAGATTAATAAACTCTATCAATTGCATTATATGGGCTACACAGTATCACAGAATTGTATAAGATTATTAATTTTCTTTCTTGGACAATTATTTGTTTAGGACTAACAGGACTATCAGGTTTGGGCATGTGCACAATGATATATCCACAATCACCAAGCTTCCATACACTTAGATCTGAAATGCACTTAAATTACCACATGTATCATTTCTGTATTAGAATCTGTGGTTTACCAACATTAAGGACAGCATATAAAGAGTAGACAGCTTTTTAAAATTAGTAATTTTCATCACATTTTCTCAATGCCCCAATCATCTGGAAACTTTTGGGGGACATTCATCTGAGGCAGGTCTGCCAAAGAACACTTTATGTATGCTCCTGTTCACTCCTGCAACAATCCCTTTGGTTTGGTAACTCCTTTTATTTGCCAGATTCATTTAATTCCCCTTTCAGAGCTCAGAGCCTCTTCTTGTCTTTCTGGGGGCAAGTGCCCTCACTTCAAACTGGGATATGTCCACAGAGAGCCAGGTTGTCTGCTGTGAGAGCGTGCAGCCAAAAGCACCTCAAAAGAGAGCCTCCCTCTGGACAAAACTGAACAAAAGAAAGGTTCTTTCTGGACAACTGTTGATTGTCAGGGCATTGTTGAAATGGACAATGCAATTGTTGAAATCACGTGACACCTACAGCTATGGCAGCCCCTCAAACAGCCAGTTTAAAGGCAGTGTGATGCTGTGGGTGCATAAAACAGAGAGAGCTCAGGATCAGGTGTTACAAACCACACAGAGGATTGAGAGGAAAGAAATCTGTCCTAAACAGACCAGCACAATCCCCTATGTCATGCAGTTCAACTGTTCATGCGGGTTGGATGGGAATCAAAGATGTTTTCTGTTAAGATATTTTGTCTTCTTTTGCACCAGATTTCATTCCCCCTTTTAAGCTTGACATGTCTCTACTTTTCCTGTTGTCTTCAAATTGTTATCCTTTTGTACCTAAATATATATATAGATGCAGAATATTGCCAATTTCGAGGATAATGGATGTCAAAAAGAGCCCAGAGCCCAATCTCCCAACTCCTTTGGCTTTCTGGAAAGCGACTCCCACTCCGGCACCGACTCCTCAGGTCTCCTGAATTACGACTCCGAGTCCCGGCTCAGCTTATATCAGCATTATTGCACACAAATATCACTTGGTTAACTGGAGAGAAAAATCTATTTTTCAAAGTCCTCATAAGATTCTGTAGATGGAAAAGTTTTGGATGTTCTGTGTAAAATTTGGGATACAATATTGTGTAATGGTGGTTTTATAAATCATATTTATGATTTTTAGAGTAAGGACTCAGGAGTCATCGCGTTAACTTTTGGCCCAAAAATCCTCAGAATCCATGACTCCGTCTCCGACTCCTGATTCCAAAGGCATGGAGCCCACACAAATTAATGGCAAATTTACCTATCTCTATACATGTATAGGCCTATTCCTGAATCTATAAATTTCATTCGTTTCCTTTTTAAGTCACAAGAAATCGTATAATACAAAATATACATAACAAATTATTAAGATGAAAATATATATATTTCATTCATAAATTCATGAAACTTGTTCTAAAGTTTTTCTAATTTCTATATCTTTATCTATTTAGAATTGCAGCTAAATTTCAGTCTTAGTACCATCTTAAATTGATGAAAAATCTGTAAAAACTGTGTTCAATTCATAAAATCTAATAAATGCAAGATGATCAAACACACTGTCTCTGAAACTCTCTATTCAAAAACAACATAATTAGCCACGTAGAGCAAATAGACGTAAAACAAATAGGATTTATTTGTCTATACAATCTTTAAATATGATATTCATATTTATTCAAATAACTTTATAGAGATATCCTGCTGGATTCGTGGCACAGCTGTCCATCAAGTAAATGACCCAGCTGGTGAAAGTTTAATTTTTTTTTTTTTTTGCAAATCAATCAGTATCTATTACAGCCTTTGAAACAAGCTGATAGGATTAATCAAATACCAGTGCAGTTCATATTCTATATTTTATTTTCGTATGATTTTTTTTTTTTTGGTCAAAGGATAACTGTCAATTTGTGACTGATTGATGTGTTGGTTTTCAACATGACGTGGAATCAAACAGATCACTGGAATGAGAGAAGAAGAGTGATGACTTGCAGCTGATTAGGACACCATATTTATGATGTCACAAAATGTCCCATCTTTCACGAAATTGGCTTTCTGTTTACCAGTCTTCTTTAAAAAATACAATGAATGCCCATTATCTAACAGTAAATCTCAGAAGTTGCCCAAGTTAGAAATTATATTCCTTTTCAAAAATAGCGACAAAGAGTGTATGACGGCTATATGTTGACACTTTCAAAACGAAGAAAAATTTGCTTAGAGCTGTTTGCCGATTAGCGGTCCAAACAGTTTCAAAATTAACTTTCAACTTGGTCAGGTGATGTCACTGGCTTAAAAATGTTTTGTTTGTGTCAGTTATGGTTTATCAGTTCATTCAGTGCTTATCAGATCTAGCAGCATAGGTGACAATAAACAAACTAATTAAATGACTTGAGGTACTTCATCAAATAAGAAGATTAGGAGACCAACAGAAAACTGTCGATGATGTGGCAAAGCCAGTTTGCAAATTGAAAATAAGAGAATTCATTTTTCCAGCGGACCACCAATGCGCCAAGAGCTATAATGTTGTATGAAACATCAAGTTCAGAAACATTTGGTCAAACATACAATCATTGGCTTGTTATCACAAACAGAAGTAAGGCCTTCCAACATCCCTTTTATTTTAGTACACATTTTCAGGTTTGCACCTGTTTCAGCTAAAATCGTTTTAGTGAACTTCAAACAAAGGTGTGAATAATGTTTATTTTACTGATCTAAATAACAGCAATATTATCAACAATATCATCAGTTTGGATCAATACTGATTAAGGAAATATGAACAAGTGATAATTGGTCCATTTTGCTAATTTCCTTCAATTTAGCCAATTTCTTCTTTTTACCACATAAAGAGTAGAGTGGCTCAGTGGTTAAGCCTTTGACCAATTAACGTTTTGAACTCGGGCAATGGTCAGGCAGTGTGGCATGAACTTAAAGGGGGGGGGGGTTAAGGTTATGAATCATGACAGTTATACCCCCCTCCCAAACCCTCTTTACCCTCATTCCTGTCTTTTTGTAATTGCTTAGAATATTTCCATGGAAACCAGTGAAGCAGTAAGCAAGTCACGCTGGTCACGTGACGACGATATTCGCACGAGAATGAGGAACGGAAGTGCTTCCCCACATTGTCCAAATATGGTAGAAAGGGGGGGTCATGAGGGGGTGGAGAATAGGGGTAAAAAGTCACAGGTCGAAATTGGTATGATTATTGGATAATAGATGCACATTCTTAAATTTCATTGTCAGCCACTTTAATAGGGACATTGAAAGATGATTACAGTATTTTGATTTGTCATTGAGGTACTACTTCATCTACTTAAATGTGAATCCAAGAAAAGGAAAAAAACTCAACGCGAAAGTACATATGCTGGCATATGCTGGCAAGTTCTTTTCATATTTATATAGAGGGAAAATATTATTTAACACATCAGGTATTTAGGCCTAGTGAAAAAGATTAAAGCCAGTCATCCCAAGGTAATGTTTAGGACTCTCTCTAAAAGGTATTGAATTGATGAGTACTAAATTTTATGATTTTTATCTCAATTTGAACAGAATCACCAACATCTGTTATTATTATTTTATTTTATTTTTTCGTTTTGCAGTGAAAATAATGTGTTATAGTCAATCCTTATGAGATACACCATTGTCAGCTCCAGTGATGCTAAAACAGTACACATTTGTGGTCGGTTGAGTTACACCCCTTTTGACATTGAACATCGTCTATTGAGTTGGAGGTGTTGCATGCATCCCCATCCCAGGTACAGCTGCTGAGGCAGGTTCATGTCCCACCATCAACATCAATGCAAGCCAGGAGAAAAGCAGTAGGTACTGAGAGCTGGACAGCACAAGAGGAGAAAACAGGGAGAAATGTATAGGAGAAAAACAGATAGAGTTGAAATGCTTACCACATGTAGGCTATATGCAAATGAACAGTGAGAAGTGAATACTATTAATTCTCGGACCCCTAACGCTACTCCTACAGAACTACTGACTGTCCAGTTATTACAGCTGCTTGCAGCCTGTATTGCACAAGGCATTTTTGGTAAGGTTCTGACCATACTGGAGGTCGCACTATTTCATCTATAACATTGAAACTTAGTATACAGTCTCAATATAATTTTATCTTGCTTCCATCAACTTTTGGTAAACTTCTGTGACATTAATTTTTTTTATTTACGAAGCTAAAATGATCGTTTTTGGCGCGAATTTCAAATGACCAGCTGCAGTGAAACCAGCACCAACAGCAGCAGCCAGATCCAGGAAGAAAAGGGAAGGAAAGTAGGAAGGAAAAAGGGAGGGGGAAGGAGGGAGGGAGGGTATACATGTAGGTAGATAGATAGATAGATAGATAGATACATAGATACATAGATACATAGATACATAGATACATAGATACATAGATAGATGGACACATAGATAGATGGACACATAGATAGACACATAGATAGACACATAGATAGACACATAGATAGATACTTAGATAGACACATAGATAGACACATAGATAGATACTTAGATAGACACATAGATAGACACATAGATAATTATATACTAAGTCTATCTACAAGCAGCTGTTAAAGTGCTTGCACGTTATTTTGAAAACTTGCAAGCATCTTCCTACAACTTTCTACAATGTCCTTAACTAGGTTTCATGTTCAAATTACAGTCACAGAAATTCAGATGATGTTTTCTCATAATCTAACCATTGGCCATTAGAAAACACCCTTTATTTCCCCCTTCCCCCTCATGCATGCTTTCACGGGTCTCATGCTAGTACTATTAATTCTCGGACCCCTAACGCTACTCCAACCAAACTA
Organism: Platynereis dumerilii; assembly: GCA_026936325.1. NCBI lineage: Eukaryota > Metazoa > Annelida > Polychaeta > Phyllodocida > Nereididae > Platynereis > Platynereis dumerilii. Next base: position 2,387,985 of record JAPTHN010000034.1, read on the forward strand.
CTGATGGCTCAGTTATGAAAACTTGCAAGCACATTTTATACATTCCCTACAATGTCCTTGGCCGGGTTTCAGGTTCCAAATTACAGTCACTGATATTTAAGTGATGATTTCTTAATATCTCACTTGGTCCACAGAAAATACCCCATATTTCCTCGCACATGTCTTCATGGGTCTTATGCTTCTTGGATAAAGAGAGAGATAGAGAATGGGACGGACAATTAGACACAGGACAATTTCCAAAAAATGGACCTAATTTCCTCACTCTTGTTTTTCAATGACTGAACAAAACAGACCTCACGAATACACTCAACATCTTAGGCCTATACATTTTATTTCGACATATCCATTTTACACCAGCAACTATTGCATTTCGTTAATACGATTAACCCCTCCCCCCCCCCCGCCTGGTCCCCTCACATTTTTACCACGGAACTCTTATCTAGCTGCAAAGCCATAATATAAAGCAACTTATAGCATCCACCAGCAGAAGCTATATATACTTACATGCAGTCATAAGAGACCTACAAACATATAATTCAGTTAATTTTGCTCAACTTAGAATTCTTTAACTTCCTAGAAATGGAAGGACGCTTTCCTCTGATACAACCTGGAAAATATTTAAAAAGCAAAATTATCTAGTTTGGAAATTTTGTATTTTTTTTTCTTTAAATCTTTTTAAAACTGCCCCTGTACCACACACGCAACAAACAATAACTGTTGTCTTTCACAATGTAAAAAAAAAAATCGAAAATGTGCCAGTTGTCAAAAATTTTCTTTTTCATTAAAAATTATTTTCATAATTTTTAAAAACTTTGATTCACACCAGTGATTGTTGACGCGCTTCAGTGACTGGTAAAATCTGTCATGAAGGACTTTTTTGAAGAGTTTGTTGTGACTGACTGTGATTAGAAAATATGACTTTTCTGTTGGAGGTTTTGCTATATTGGGTAATATAAGATTTAAATACCTGTAGATTTACACTATAGAAAGAAAAATAAATTCATGGTAGGCCTATCTTATCATCTAAAGGGTTTTTATTCTTATTATTTTTAACAAAGCACTAAATCAAACTAAAACTCTTCATTCAAGTATATAACACTAAGTGTGTGGTGCCTATATACTATAGTTTTAGGGCCAAAATATCAGCCTGCCCAAGCGACCTACAGCATCTGAGCACCCCTTACAGCTGTAGTTTCCCAAGGTGGTCGATAGCCTGCCTCTGTACTCCATCAATCCAATTGATGCACTGCTCTTTTCGTGTCATCCTGAGAAGTACAGGCATGATGATAGGCTGATAGAGAAGATAGGCTGATAGAGAATCGGAGATCTAAATTGTTGTGGTAGATACATAGGCTCTATGCCTTATAGGCCCAGTTTAAAAGCTTCAGAGACAGACTAACTTGTCAAGATACATAGTGATGGATGAAGATGTAAATTTAACTCACGAAAGTACATGTAAATCTACTGATGTGATATCAGGTAAAATTGGCAGGAATTGGAATTGGATGAAAATAGATGAAGCTGTCCTTACAAACAAAAGTTAAGGCTAAAACAAACTTGGTACCTAAAGCCTATCTAGACCTTGTTTTTAAGTGATTTTGTGGCAGAGCAATCAGATATGAATGTCCAGTAGCACAGTGCTGTACTCTGGGGAGCGTTTTAGGAACTACAACTGGACACATGCAGCAATCTGGCCAAAAAGGCTAGGACACCAATAAGTTGAGTACCATCCGAAGAGGAATGACATTCTTCTTTTCAGCACTATCATCCACAAAGAAATACGTCTATGAGAAGAAGAAGAAGAAGAATATTATTTATTTGCAACCAAAATATAGTTGGATTTGTACATGCATGAAATGTAAATTTGTAAATATATAAATATAAAATAGAAATATAGTATATAATAAACTGATTAAAAACAATTTAAGTTAAAATACAAATTTAAAATACAAATTAAGGGAATATAAAAAATTTAAAAAAAACATCTTAAAAATCACTGACAGTTGCTTAAGGCCCATGGCACGAGAGAGTTTTGAAATCGGTTTGTCCGACACTTTGTCATACTGTGTACTTCTTGGTTCTGGCATTATCAATCTAAGAAAGAAATACGTGCATTATCAATCTAAAATCTATCTATCTATCTATCTATCTATCTATCTATCTATCTATCTATCTATCTATCTATCTATCTATCTATCTATCTATCTATCTATCTATCTATCTATCTATCAATCTAATGAGCCTTCCAAACACTAAGGCAACCTGGACCTATATTAGACAGCAGTTTCAACTCTCCTTGGCCTCATTGATGTGTCTTCCTCCAAGTCCTAATTAGCATGTAGACCAAGTGCATAAATACAGGACGTAAACCCCAATCACCCATCCATCTATTCTATCTAGAATCTCTGTCTGTCTATGTTGCTCCCATGCGCCACCTATGAGCAAATGGCGGACTTGAACCGCTGCCAAAAGATTCCCCAAGCTAATGTTTTACACTTGGATGGGGAGACATGCTATCCTCCAATTGATCACCCCCCCCCCTCAACTGAAAGGAGATGATGTGAGCAGAAACAGAGGCTGCACTGCAGCCAGATATTTGGGGATAACCTTTATTTGCCTTCCAGCTAGAGAGGCGTTCAAATATCTATCATGCTACACTTGGTATGGTCTTGAAAAAAGGTTGACATTGTTTTTTTGGGTTTTTTTTCTTCAAAAAGCCCTATATGTATGTAATTGACAGCATAAAATGCCACAAAACCCTTCAAAGCATTTGACATTATTTCATTTGTTCATATGACAGGTGGATATTTGGGTACCCCATAATTATTCATATGTACATGGTGGTAGGAGAAGGACACATGAATGAGCCCAAAAAAGGATGAGTGAAACCAGTAGGCTATAGCCTCAAATCAAATCAAACTCATATATATATTTTAACTCGGGGGCACAAATAGAAACATTTCAAACTACTGTCCAAGAAAGGTCAAAGTGACCCAACCAGAGGAGGAATTGAATCCAAGACCCAACTTCGTTATACCACCTGGGCTAACCCCAACCCCCTTTAAACCTAGTCAATGAATGATTTTAGTTGTGGAATCCTTGTTAGCTCTTGTTCCTCCAAGGCATTTACTATCAGTCTTTCATCCTCCATTTGGTGACTAAGATAATATTATCTAACAGATGCAGTTGCCAAAACTGCACCCTGGCTAATGCCTCTTCCCATGCCCCTTGGCTATCTTTTACATGACTGTGATGGGAACTCACGACCAATATTAGTTTGAGTAATGCTTCTGACTTTTCCAGAAATGCATCAATGTCAGTGATGTCCATGGTAATGATTTTGTAAGATGTTAAGAGTGTTTATTTAGAAATATAGACCTGTCTCATTGACCACCACCATTTCCAAAATAAACTTCCAATACAGATATGCTTTGGCTCAACAAAAGGCCTGTATAATCTTCCGATTGATAATTATAGTTCATTTATCCAGAAGTCAGGCGCCAAAAGCAATCAACACTGGACTTAAAAAGGGAAACATGTAACTTTGCCTATACGAGATCGATAATCAGGGATGTTCTGATACCGATACTATCGGTATCGGTGGTATCGGAGCTAAAAAGAAGTATTGGTATCAGATCGGAGGCAGTGCTCCATATTTAACCAATGGTATCGGTATCAGAATGGTATCGGTATCGGTAAGAATCGGCAACAAAAAGCAGTATCGGTGTCGGATCGGAGTGAAAAAGTGGTTTCACTATCAATAATGCAGCCAAGAACAAGACGGATATGTTTAACTTACATGTAGTCGAAGTAGCCCTATGAGGCACCATAAAGTAAAAGTAAGGCCTCAGGGTGCCTAAATAAGACTATTTGAAAATGTCTAATAGGATCAGTGTACTGAGTGGCCTGCAATGGTGCCTCAGTTGCTTTTGTGGTGCCTGGGGTGGCTCAATGGTGTCTTTGGTGAACCAAAGGTGTCTTCAGGGAGCTGCTTCTCTCTGTCACAATCTGTGAGTGTCTCAAATTGCAGCCTACCCCAACAAATCACGCGAGACTCCACGAGATGACAGAAAATGACAGAAGATGACAGACTTCTTTTATTGTCACCAAGAAAAAACTAAAAGAACTAGAAGAGATTGTACCTGTTATGTTCTCCACCAATCTTGTGCACCCATGATGTTGCCAACTGCAGCTAGGAGCAGTACCCGGGGTGTAAGTTACAGTTACACCCACCATGCAACCATTAGAGATAGCTATCGTGTGAATTGCTAAGAGGTTGTGAAGCTGAGTAAAGTTGGGAGTGCATATGTCACTTAGCTTGCATGTGCTGTACTTGTGTGCAGCTTTGCTTGGTGTTATAAAGTTGTTGTCAAGTACTTGCACCACTAAAGTTGCCATCAGTTACAAGTACTTTCCTGGAACCAAGTACTCAATTGCTTGGAACTGTCTGTAGTTATGCAGTTATGGTACATTTTCTGAGAATAAAGCTGACCTAACCTGGGAGTGCACATGTCGCTAAGCTTGCATGTGCTGTACACTTATGCACAACTTATCAAACTGTTGTTGTCAAGTACTGCACAGAAGTTAGTTTACAGTATTTGGAACTGAGTCAGCAAGTACATTCCAGGGACCAAGTATACTCAATTGCTTGGAACTGTCTGAAGTTATGCAGTTATGTCACTTTTTCTGAGTACTTATTGAGAGTGGGTGTAAGCTGTGCAAGATCCAGGCATGATATGGCAGTCATAAACACATTGCATGCTCAGACTCTGCTGTAACTTTGCAACACACTTAAAGTGCAGAAAAAGTGGCTGCATCATTCAGTACTAGATATAAGTGCTATTGATGCAATATTATCTGGATGGATTACTGAGTCTTTGTAAATTCATGTATTTGTACACTGTGGTTTGCTTATTAGGATAAGAGGAGGATACAGCAACGAGGAAAGCGACTGAAATGATGATTGAAACTGCTGACAGCTGCTAGCCCAACCAGAGCTGGGATCGAACTCAGGATCCAGCTGTTGGCAGTTCACGAGGCTACCAACTGAGCCACCTCTTTCCAGATACATTATACTGAATTTAGGCATTTGTACTTGATTATACTTGGATGGAATATTCTTATGAGATTTTGAGCCCTATAATTATCTGCATTTTAAAAAGCGTTGCATAGTCCAGTCATATTGCATTAAAGAATATAAAAAATATAAAATCGTTACGAAAACAAATGAAACAATAACATTAAATCAAAATCAAAAATTGTGTTCATCCTCACACCCTGATGAACTCTAGAAGCGGAAAAAATCAACATATTTTAGCAGATCAGCCATTTAAAAGATCCACCCAGAACAGCAGAACCACAGGTAGCAAATATTGCATGTCAGGGTAACAACCTGTTCCAGGATTACTTTCTGCTGTGGTAATTGCAGATCCCTGGATGACACCAATGGTGCCCAGGCCAGTCCATATTTAGCTCAAAGGCTGTTGGAGAAGAGGCTGTAACGTGGCGACATCTTGTGTAAAATCTATCAAATTAGAGGGGGGAGAAGAGACGATTGGGGGGGGGGGGGTTGAGTGATATTGAGGAGACTGTGGTAGAGGGACCGAATTAAATTATACCAAATCATATAGGCCTATATCAAGACTGAAAACACCCAAAATTATTGTTGAAACTACAGTCTAAAACAAATTATAATTAACCCTCCCCCATTGGCCCCCAAGAGGACTAACAGGGTAGGCCTATAGGACTGCCACAGTGTGTCCATGGCAATACTTCAATTAATAATATGACAGGCGTGAACTACATTTTAGGCCTACACTTGCAATTTTACTTCCTTGATATATAGGTACAAAAAGTATTTTCTGCCAAAAGTTAAAAAAAATGTATCATAGAGTGCATTAATTGTCCCATACTTGTAACCAGCCAAAAAGAGCATGACAACTGCATGTATACAAGCTTGTTCCTCCGTCTGTATAAGACTGTATTACATGCCAAGCAGTCATGCCAATGAATAGCTGTGAAGCCTGTGATACAACACTCATATTCCTGTGGGAAAAATCAACAGGGGGGTAAAAAATCTGAGAGAAATCAGTTGATCTGTGACTCAGTAATAACTGGGATCCAAAAGATCTAAAAGAGATCTAATGGGAAACTTTTGGATCCTTTCAGCATTTGTGCCATGGCCCATGTGCTGGTAGTGCCATCACGCAACACTCAAGAAGGTGGGCAACTTTCAAGGGATAGTTGTAAGAACTATAGCTGCTCCAGACTCAATAGAAGGGGCCTATACTGCCAAGAAAAGAGTGATCAATGATTGTTATTTACTGTATATATTATAGGCCTATAAATAGTAATTATCTTATGTTTGGGAATGCAGATAAAGGGTCTGAAACAAAGTGGCGCCCTGCCCCCCTCCCCATGCAGTATGTTACAAAAATACTATGTTTGAATGAACCATATCTTAAACCAATTGATAATGGACCAGTTATATCAATGTCTTTCTTTATACCATAATACCAACAAGAATGAGTATTTTTGTCTTCTTTTTCAACGAAAAATTTAATTTCAAGTTGTTTCATTTAGGATGATACCAAAATTTGGGTTGAACACAAAATAGTTTCCTAGCGGATGGTAGTGTGTGCCTCTGCGGATGACACTAAATTTTAATGCAATGCAAAGTTGAATAGATTTAACTTTTTTTTCACTTTGTATCAGCTAGGCCTAGTAAAAGTTTAGCAGCTTGAGAGAGAAAATAAAGTATGTGGGCCTAACAGTTAATAATAGGCCTATACCCAAGTCTTGTTCCATGAAAATTTAATGTCAAGTTTGCTGAAATCTCGTTTGTTGGAGGAGGCCTACATGGCATAACCAAATAGGCCTATATATAGCCAAAGGCATAACTTTAGTTTTAATTAGAAGAGGTTTATACAAGTTATAGATAATGCTTGAAAAAGGAAAGTACATGCCTATGCTGGCTACGCCTTCGTTGAAACTAATATAATTTTCCTTTACTTATTTAAGTCTTTTACTTGGGACTTTGCTCAATTAATGAAAAAATAACAATTTGGAGCTTCGAGCAACACCTTCTCAGGAGCACAAGTTACACCACTATGATTTGGGGGGGGGGGGGAGTATTTCAGGGGGGTAGTCTTCTTCCAGGACAGGTGTGTTCGTCACGGTTGACCTGCGGGGGTCATAGGTCACTACTCACGTGACCTCAAAGGGGGTAAAATGTTGGAGGGTTCCTGAGAACAGAAGGGGCAATATGTTGAGGGCATGGTTGGCTGCATCTCTAACGTTTCATTGACTTATCAATTATGAGGGGTACAATACTGTAATCGCTGTCAAGGGGGTGCTAACTGTCCTCTTCACCTTCAAAATACTCTCTAACAAGGGTGGTTTGGGGGGGGGGGGGAGGATCCTGGGAGGAGGAAATGGTGGAAGAGGTATACATTTTAGCATACAAAATCTAACTTATTATAGATAGACATAGATAGACATAGATAGACATAGATAGACATAGATAGACATATGGTAAGTCACCGTAATGCAGCACTTTAAGCCCAGTTCTAGCCACTGATGAGGGTTGATTGATGAGATGGGAGAGAGAGCAGGAGTCCTCAACATGCTACACATTTACCCCATGTGAGGGATCTTTTATTTGCCCAGCAAAGACACTGATACAAGGGCCCGCCAATTTAATGTCTCATCCGAACGACATCCAGCTGGGATTTTGCTCATGAAGGTCCACTGAAAATATTGGGTACCCCAACCAGGTTCGAATCCATGCAGACGAAGATCTTCAGAGGAGCAGGCAGGAACCCTAACCACTCTGCCATCCAGCTGCATATTATGGAGCAAACTTGTTGTATAATATATATACATGTATATCAAACATGGATCCCAGAGGAAATCCAAGCACACTACCACGACACTGAACTGAGCCACATCTAAAATTTATGACAAGAAACCAAATTGGCCATCAGCTCAATTTACATTATACATTAATGCGAAAAACAATTATAGACAATTATAATCCACTCAAGCCACGTGGTTGGTCACAAATAAAAACTGTAATTCCCTAAATGACATTTCACCTCCAGTGCCAGAGTTGTTCCATGAAGTTGAGTGATTAATATTACAGCCAGGAAATATGATATGCAAACAAAGTGAACTGTTGCACTGTGAAAATGGCACTTTGTGACTCATGATAGCTGATGATGCGTCATCTTCTCTACATTCAACATGGGAAACATAAAGGCTGTTAGATTAGTCATGATCAAGAGAAGGCCATTTGATTTGTCATGACTGATTTTAGAGTGAAAATCAGATGCATAATCCTTTCGTTTGCCTGTCACCAACAAGCGGGATAAGTCTCCTTAAATCAAATTAACATTGAAAGTATTGGGTATGATCATGACAAATCATCAGCATGACTCACACACATAGTGCCATTTTCACAATGCAACAGTCCACTCTTTTTGCACATCAAATTTCCTGGCTGTAATTTTTGAAGAAATTTGAATCATTTATTTATTTTACTTATTTATTCTTTTCATAGGTGAGAAAACCTCTTGGCTCATGGGATAGAATAGAACCTCGTTGTGCATAATTATTCAGAGTGCTAAAGATTTTTCTTGCCTATGGGACTTGTGTAAAAATTAATTAAATGCTGATACACATAAAACATAAAATATGAAATTGCTGCTTACCTTTCAATGTTGATCTCTATCCTAAGTCTAATTCTTGCAGCTAAGTTATTTAAAACGAGACTTCCTAGCTGGTTCACTCAGCCTGTATAGGCCCAATGCAACTTGTCTGTGGGTGTGAGGTGACAAACTTCTCTCCAGATATCCAGAGGAGTGGCCAAAAGAGTGTTGGACAGACAATTGTCTTGTGGGCTGATTTGTCTTGTCTTGTGAGTTGATTGTCTTGTTTTGTCCTGTCGTGTCCTAATCTGTCTTCGTTCTGTCCTGCTATTGTCCTGTTCTGTCCTATTTTCCTGTCTTGTCCTGCAGTTTTCTCTCGCTTTTGTCCAGTACAAATTAGACATCACAACTTTTTTTACCACTACATTATCCTGTAGCAGCTCGCAAAGTATATGTCAGTGGATCTATTATGAAAAAAATGCACCGTGCGAATACATCCGGGAGTGCAAGAGTAGTAAGACAATGTCCGATTCAGCTTGGGTGAACCGAGTTGCCCGAATCACTGAATCGCCGAATCGCTGAATCGGGCTCCTTGTAGCACGTACAATAGGATTCCCGAATCAGATGAAGGACATGAGGGAGGCCTGATTGCTACCCACAGAATGAATCCAATGACAAGTGTGGACCTATTTCTTCGGCTGCTCATTTTTGTCCACCCTTTTTTTGTCCACCCCTTTTTCTGCCAGTTTCTGGCTTTGTAGGGGAAAAGTGTGGGAAAAGTGGGGCTCCCAGCAGTTGGCAGGCACCATGCCAAGGCAGGAGCTGTCAGCTGACTTGTCAAGGAACTCGTCAGGGGTAAGAAATAAGCATTGATTCTCTGACATGTCATTGCCTCTCCTGTGACACGAATGTGTGAGTCCCCCTCTCATCCTGCAATAGCTTGCAATAGCTCATGTCTGTAATTCACACAGCTATTGGCTCCTACAAAGATATGTAGCCTACAGCCTTGGAAATAGGACTGATTACCAAAAGGCACCAAAATGCTCTTTTTGAGGTCATATCCCTACAATAAAACTTTCTCAGTTGAAGTCTTGTATTGAAATATACAGAAATTGTAATATTTATATTTATTTTAAATTATACACTTAAAAATTAATTTTTGCTGACAGGAAATATCAATTAAAATCTTCAGGCCAGGGTAACCCTCCCCCTGTAGGCCTTACAGCTCCTATCAGTACTGGATTCAAATGTCCTTCAATGTGTTTCATAGAAAAATTTTATCAATTATATTGATTTGCCCTTCTGAAAATCGCTGTTTTTACTGCGCACCCTGTATTTGAGTTATATGACGCCCAAGGGGCACACAACGTAAACGCAACATTACTAAATGCTGGATGGTGCGACTGTTGGTCATAAGAAATGGTAGAAATTTACGTTTGCACATTGTGAACACAAAATTGAGATTTTTTCACAGCGTTGGGAAATGTCGCCACAACGTTGAGTGCTAACGTCAATGGATGTTGCTTAACATAGTGACAATGACATTTCTACTGTAAAAATCTACGTAATTTTCACAAAATGGCGATGTCGTCACTACGTTGTTGCAATGTGGCACCAAAAGTCTGCAACTCGATCAAAGCGCACTTGTTGCAGTTGCTGGACAGAGGTATTTTGATAAAACAGTTTTCATGATTCTTGAAGATTTCAAATATCTTAATAAGATTAAGACTAAGTATAGTCTAGTTGAATAGTAAATTGGGTAAAATGGTTTCAAGACTGAAAAGAGATTGATTTTCACATGGAATAAAATGGCAGAATACTCACATAGTCTGGCTGAGGATGGGTCTTCATTCTGCAGCTTCATTCTTAACTCAATTGTCCTTCATTTGAGTTATTTTCCCCTATAAACTGGAGTAAATTTGGCTCTTAGACAAGCTTTGAACATTATCCACTAGGCGGCCACTACAATGCCCTCTGCTGGAATGTGACAAACAGCACTTTTTGATGACGTCACGAATTTATCACACCGCTGCACAAGAAAAAGATGCTGGAAGGGTGGAATTCTTGTAAAATGGGGGAACCAGAAGTGAAGAATTATGTTTTGACGAAACAGGTTTACAGATTTCAAGCTACAGAAAAGTCTGCCATCCCTTCTTCAAGCCAGGAGTCCCTGGAAAGTGACGAGGATGAAGCGGAAGACTTGGACAGTAACAATCCTTTGAGAGAACTGGTTAATTTTAGCAGAAAGAAAAAAAGGTTTTCTTTGTTTGGAAGTCTCCAAAATGATAAAGATGTCCCAGTGTTTGTCAACAAAGCTGAAGAAACCGCAACGTCTTTAGTCAGAGGCAGGGTGACGCTGTTCGACCCAGACATTTTGGATGGGGTCAATCTGCTGCCCGGAAGTCCCTCTGTCACGCAGTTGTATCAGGTAATCTTGAGCAAACCGAGTAAATTTTAATAAAAAGTTTAACTCTTTAAGTTTAGGGAGTGGGACCGACCAGATTCCGAGGACCAGATGGTCTTTGAGGATTTTATCGGGGACAAACTTAGATTTTAAACGCGGACAAACTTTTTTTCATGCGCGAGAACGAGCGACAAACTTTCCTGTCGCGATTTTAATATTACGGTACCCAGGCTACATCTTGAAGCAAACTGACTAGGCCAACATGTTACTTTGTGGGAGGGGGGGGGGGACTCTGGGGGAGGGGTCCCGAGGGGGAGCTGTGCGAATATGGACGAACATTTTTTGCACATGAAGGATGAGGAAGCAAAGAGAGTCAACAAACTATTTTTATATGCGGAAAGCTGAAGATCTGAAAGATGGAAAAACGTTTTTTGCCATTTATATATATATATATATATAATATAATAATAGGCATTTGTATAGTGCTAATTCCAGTAAACTGCTCACCAGCGCTTGTGCATGATGGATCTATTTGTAGAAACTCTTAAACAGGTGAGTTTTAAGATTTCTTTTGAAACCATCAAGTGTCTTGGAGGCCTTGACATTCTCTGGGAGTTGGTTCCACAGTTTTGGAGCGGCATGTGAAAAGGCTCTGTCTTCATATTTGTTTTTGTTGTAGGAAGTTGGTACATTTAGGAGTATTTTGTTATTGCTCCTCAGATTACAATTTCTTTCAGATTTTTGCTGAATCATATTTTGAACATACAAGGGAGCTTGTCCGTTTAATGCTTTCCAAGTTGTTAACATGAGTTTGAATTGTATTCTGGCTGGGATTGGCAGCCAATGCAGTTGTTTCCTATGCTGGCTTACACTGTCATGCTTTTTCAATTTTTCAATACACTGTTGACCAAAATGCTGGAATAATTTGGATTTTCAAGGTGTCAGGATTTCGAAGTTCTAAAAT